>CM046882.1:585096853-586430003 GCA_025667525.1 Glebionis coronaria | reverse complement strand
TACAGAATTTTAGTTTCAGAATAACCGCAGCCGCAGCCGCAACACGCTACGTTTTGTGTCTCCCGCTATTATATATCTACCTTTTTTTTCTTCTGAAAGTGAGATTACATGATATAATAAACGTGTTGTTAACTGATGAGGCTATTTTTGGTGTTACTGTAAGTTTGATGTTATAAAAAAAATGTTAACGTAATTTTTCTCTACGGGTCGAGCCTGAAACATAACCGTACTTTGTAGTTGTAATATTTAGTAATAATATCAAGAGTTAAGACAAAGATATTTTATTTATTTCAAATTAGTTAACTGGTCAAACTAACAATTAAAGAAAAATTAAATCAAATTCTTGACAAGTTCATTTTGGACCAAAAAAAATGAAACTTTATTTAGAAATGAATTAAAAGTGAAATAAATGTAAACTACAAAACAAAAAATGTACTGTAGTTAATTAAAGAATCGCCCTATCTTTTATTTCCCAATTAACTAGTAGTTTTTTTTTCCTTCTAATATGGATGAGTCTAACCCGTTAATCTCCAAAGTTGCTCGTAAATTTAGATGAATCAAAAGTAATGAATATAAAATTTCATTAATTTAATTCATTCATCATTTATTAGCTTAGCTGGGTTGGGTTGCGTGGATCGTGCAATAAGCCTCGATCTCTCGCTGTGTCGGGTGACTGAAATGCTCTGAGGTCAGCTGAACAGGCTGACAATCGGCAGAAGATGTTGAGCTTTTCGTTTGATTCGCATTATTGGGCCGGAATAAGTCCATTACGACATTGAGAAGCAAAATAATTCGTCATATTTTTATATTGTAGGGTATGGGTGAGCATGGTTCGGTTTGGTGCGGTTTTTGATTAAAACCGAACCGCTATCGCACTTGCGGTTTTATAAAAATAGAAACCGCATCGAACCAAAAACCGCGGTTTCGGTTTTGCGGTTTTTTTTGCGGTTTTGCGGTTTTGCGGTTTTTAACCGCACCGAACCATTACATGTGACTTATATAATAATTGTGGCTTTTTGTTTAAAATATTGATTTTTTCGGTTATAACAATGCATAAATTGAATCTAACAAACACTTTACTAATAACTTATATGATCAATGATAATATACACTAGAAGTCTTATAACTCGCATAAAATAGTCGATGTGACGTTTTTCAGTATAAAATAATTATTGTGTGGTGCGGTTCGGTTTTGCGGTTCGGTTTTACGGGCGAAAACCGCAACCGAACCGCATTTGCGGTTTTTCTTTTTTCTAAAAACCAAACCGTCGGTTTTTGTCGAGGTGCGATTTCTGCGGTGTAGTTTTTACGGTTTTTTGCGATTTTACGGTTCGCGGTTTGGTTTCTGCTCACCCCTATTGTAGGGTCAGCATGATTAAAAAAGCAAAAGTCCAAAAAGAACATCATAGCAATTATATGGTTGTCTAATGTTGGCTTTATGTATTTATTTGCATATTTTCGGAGCTTATTAGCTTAAAGGTGTTCTCTTAGGTGAAATAAGCACTTTTGAAGTGCTTTTATAAGCCAAAAGAATAAGCTAAAAATATGCAATTCTAAGCATCCATGTCACTTAACAATATAGAGACCCTCCGTCTCCCCTCCTCCCTCAAACCCTAATCCGCCGCCTATATCCCAATCAGTGATCTCATCCACTACCCTTCTTGCAATCATACATAAAAGGAACCTGTAGTCTTGGGTGTGTTTTTCTTTATGATTAACCCTAAGAACGAGCTTTCTTCTATGTTAGTATTCCTGAAGCCATAGGGATCCGATCACGGTATTTTTTTTCAATTTTTCTTTTTTTAATCATTTTTCTCATAACCCATTTTTTCAGATCTTTGATCCCTTTTTTCTTGCAATCGTACGTATAAGGAACCTGTTGTCTTGGGTGTGTTTTTCTTGCGATTAACCCTAAGAACGAGCTTTGTTATACGTTAGCATTCTTGTTAATAGGGATCTGATCTTCCATTATGGCTCCTCGTTTTCATAGAAACCCTAATTCTTCTAATGAAGATCAGGCGCAGAAAATTTCTCAATCAGTGTTTGTCACCAATTTTCCGGATACTATTACTTCACGTGACCTTTGGAATACCTGCAGTGCATACGGGACTGTTGTGGATGTGTTTATCCCATTTAAGAAATCTAAGAATGGGAAAAGGTTCGCTTTTGTTCGATTTATCAAGGTGTCTAATTTATCTAGGTTCGTGGAGAATTTATGTACAATCTGGATAGGGCGTCACCACTTGTATGCTAATCAAGTTAGATACGAGATACCTGCTAAGTCTTCTTCGGGGCAGAATGTATCAGGAGGTAACCCTAAGGTTTCGCAATCTAAACCCCATGGTCATACTAATTCTTATGCGAAGGTTGTGAGTGGTGGTCTCCCTCAAAGGACTTCTAATTCTTCGTTGCCTGCTATGGTACTGGACGAAGAATGTCTTGTGGAACGCGACTTTTCATTACATGTCATGGGGAAGGTGAACAATTTCTTATGCATGCTAAATATGTATAACATCCTTAAGAAAGAAGGTTTTATTGCTGTCAAGATCTCTCATCTTGGAGGGGCTTGGATTTTAATAGAACTTGATAACATGCTACCAAGGAGAAACTTTTAAAACACACGGGTGTTAAATCTTGGTTTGATAATATTCAAGCAGCTAACAATGATTTCTCCTGTCTGGAGCGTATCGTTTGGATGGATATTGAAGGTGTGCCTATTAAAGCTTGGTCTAAACAGGCGTTTACTAGGATAGGTAAACGTTGGGGAACTATTCTGGATATGGAATACAATGTGGAGTCCTTTAGCAGGAAACGAGTATGTATTCTGACATCATACCCGACATCAATTCTGGAATCATTCAAGATCATCATTAAAGGTCGGGTATATATGGTTCGTGCGAAGGAACTTTTTACTTGGAATCCCACATTTGTCATTGATAAGGAGGAGGAACTACAGTCAGATGATGAGTCCCCCACTGATTCTGGTGGTACAAGTGAGGGGGCTAGAGACGATTTTGATAGTGACGATGATTTAGTTCCAGAAACTACATTTGGCTCTACAACCTCTCCAGATCCGAATGGGTGTGCAGCTAATGATTCAGCGGATCCATCATCTCCAGATCCTTTTGGTCTTTATGATCACATGAACAAAATGAACGAGCAGGCTGCAAATGTTATACCGCAGCAAAGTCCATCTATCCCACATCCACCAGGGTACACCCCTCCTGAAGATGCAGCAAATATGGAGAACCTGGCTGGTCCTCAAAAGGAGATTAACGCTAAAGTCATGAATGCATCACAAGAGGTTAACGAGGATTCTGCAAGTGTTAATTCAGTTCACAATGTTAAACATAACGGTGGATCATTTTTGGGAGTCATTGAGGACGTTATTCGGTTTGGGCAAGCGATGGGCTTCTCTATGGAAGGATGTACTTCAGATTTGGAATGTGTTATCAGTCAACAAGGAGGAGGCAACATTGTTAAATGAATGCTCTTTCATTGAATGTCCAAGGTCTTGGTTCCAAGACTAAGAAGGAGTGGGTAAAGGCGTTGATTAATTCTAATAAGCTTAATTTCATAGGCATTCAGGAAACTAAGTTGGAGAATATATCACATATGGAGGTTAAATCTTTATGGGGTAATTCGAACTATGATTTTGTGTGTAGTGAGTCTCTTGGATTCTCGGGAGGTATTCTGTGCATTTGGGAGGCGTCCATTTTTAAGAAGGATAACGTTACAATCTCAGATAACTTTATATCAATATACGGCACTTGGCTTCCTAACAACGCCAAGATTCTTTTTGTTGTAGTGTATGCGCCGCGAAATGTTGTGCATAAGAGGATGCTTTGGGACTACATTTCTTCCACTGTTTCTAGATGGAACGAGGAATCTATAATTATGGGCGATTTCAACGACGTTCGTTCAACAGCTGAGCGGTATGGTACATGTTTCAATCCTTATCAAGCTAGACAATTTAACAGTTTTATTACTAAATCCGGTCTCACTGATCTTGCGTAGGAAGGGTATAGCTTTACTTGGTCCCACCCCTCGGCACCTAAAATGAGTAAGCTAGACAGATTTTTGGTCACGGATGGTATATTTGAGCTTTTTCTTTCTATTACAGGAACTTGTCTTGATAGGCACCTTTCTGATCACCGTCCGATTTTGATGCATGAAGTAAAGGTAGATTTTGGTCCTACCCCATTTAGGTTTTATCATTCTTGGTTTGATCTTGTAGGATTCGATGATCTTATTACTCAGGCTTGGTCATCTTTCTCTCATTCGGATCCTAATCCTATGATTCGTTTTAAAAAGAAGTTACAAGATCTTAAAGCTATTATCCGTCAATGGGTAAAAGATAAACGGAAAGGTGTTAATGAAAACAAAGCTACTATTATCAATGAGTTGCAGATGTTGGATCAAGCCATTGACAGGGGCGATGATGATAATGAGCTGCGGAAACGTCATATAGAGCTGAAGCGCAATCTTATTAATTCAAACAGCTTGGAAACAAAAGATCTTCTTCAGAAATCAAAAATTAAATGGGCAGTGGAAGGAGATGAGAACTCAAAATTCTTCCATGGGATAATTAACAAGAGAGATCCCAACTTGCTATTCGAGGGATTTTTGTAGATGGTTCGTGGCATACTGATCCGGGCACTATTAAAACAGCTTTTCATGATCATTTTGCTAATCGGTTTGATAAACCTCCTCTCTCCCGTTTCAAAATTAATTATCAGTTTCAAAACAAAATGTCGAGTACCCAAGCTAATTTGCTAGATCGTGATGTTACCCGAGCAGAGATTCGAGTTGCTGTTTGGGGGTGTGGTGATAATAAGTCTCCAGGGCCGGATGGTTATACGTTTGAATTTTTCAAAAAATTTTGGAATCTTCTTGGGTCAGATTTTTGTGAGGTTGTGGAGTTCTTTTTTCAGCATGGTACTTTTCCTACAGGTTGTAACTCCTCCTTTATTGCCTTTGATCCCAAAGGTAATAGATGCTAAATTTGTGAATGACTTTCGACCTATAAGTCTAATTGGGAGCGTTTACAAGGTAATTACCAAGATTCTTGCAAATAGATTATCATCAGTCATTACAGATCTAGTGTCTGATTCTCAATCTGCTTTCGTAGCGGGTCGCCAAATATTAGACGGTCCTTTTATTCTAGACGAGATACTTAATTGGTGTAAAAGGAAGAAAAAGAATGCAATGTTTTTCAAAGTTGATTTCGCAAAAGCGTATGATTCTGTTCGATTGGATTTTCTCCTTGATGTTCTTGACGCTTTTGGTTTTGGTCAGAAGTGGTGCAAATAGATCCGAGGAGTGTTTTCTTCCGCAAGTGCTTCTGTCTTGATCAATGGAAGTCCATCCAATGAGTACACATGTTGGCGAGGTCTTAAACAGGGGGATCCTCTAGCTCCCTATTTATTTATTCTTGTAATGGAAGCCTTACATGTTTCTATTGCAAAGGTGATAGTTGCTGGCTTATACAAAGGCATCCAACTTCCAAATCAGACAAACATTTCTCATCTCTTTTACGCAGATGATGCCATGTTTTTAGGTGAATGGTCTGAAGATAATATTAAAGGTATCATTCATATTCTGAAAAGCTTTTTCCTTGCTTCGGGTCTTCGTATTAATATTTCCAATAACCAACTTTTGGGAGTAGGTATTTCAAAAAGGGAAGTTGATCAAGCAGCGTCTTCTATTGGTTGTTCTGTTATGGATACTCAATTTCGATATCTAGGAGTAATGGTTGGACAACGATCATCTCGTATCAATGCTTGGGAGGATATTTTGGGAAGACTTAAAGCGCGGTTATCAAAATGGAAGGTGCATACTTTATCTATAGGAGGGCGACTTACTCTCCTCAAATCCGTTCTTGGTGCAGCTCCTATTTACAACATGTCTATCTTCAAGGTTCCATATGGAGTTTTGAATTTAGTGGAAAGTATTAGGGGGCGTTTCTTTAACGGTGCGTCCCTCAATGATCGTAAGTTAGCCTGCGTGGCGTGGAAAAAAGTTTTAGCATCCAAGAAACACGGTGGCCTGGGCGTTTCCAGCTATTTTGCTCTTAATCGTGCTTTGCTCCTTAAATGGGTTTAGAGGTTTGTCTCTAATGATGGATCCCTATGGTCTCAGGTCATTCGAGCTATTCATGGCTTTCGGATTGAATCACACTTGTTTAACACTGCTTCAAATTGGTGTGCTATTTTGCGAGAAGTTCAAGCGTTGAAAACAAAAGGATTTGATTTTTGGTCTTATTGTAAACAAAAGGTTAGTAATGGTATTCATACTAGGTTTTGGCACGACTGTTGGATAGGTGACCAACCTCTAAAGTTTGTATGTCCCCGTTTGTTCATGCTGGAAACAAACAAGGACATAACAATTGCGGACAAAGTGAGTGGATCTTTAACGGACTCTTTCCGGCGTCTTATTCGTGGCGGTATTGAATCTCAACAACTTGAGGTTCTTAGCAATCTCATGCAGCCGGTTATCCTTTCAAATTCAGAGGATCGTTGGGTGTGTACCCTTTCAGGTGATGGTTCATTTTGTGTTAAGGACATTCGGAACTTTTTAGATGATCTTTTGCTTCCTTCAAGTCCGAATCCTACTCGATGGATTAAGTTCATCCCTATCATGGTGAACATTTTTACTTGGCGTGCTAGACTTGACTGTCTCCCTACGAGGACTAATTTAGCAAGAAGAGGAGTGGATATTGAATCCATGTCTTGTCCGAATTGTGACACCAACGAGGAGGATGTAAACCACTTTTTTTCTGTTGTGACTTTGCGCAGGCTATTCTTCATAGAATATGCAGATGGTGGAATTTGGATGCGCATGATTGGCAAATTTGGTTACTCTCACTTCGATTACCTATAAATATTAAATCTCTTTTGGAAGGAGTTTTTTCGGTTGCTTGGTGGTTTATTTGGAGATTTCGTAATCGTCTTCTTTTCGACGGTGTTACTCCTAAACGTGCTGAGGTGTTCGACGATATTGTCCTTTGTTCTTTTAATTGGTGTTCCACTCGATGTCGTAGTTCATTTTCTTGAATAGATTGGCTTAAAAACCCGTATTGTATATCCTTGTAATGTTCTAGCATCTTGTTAGTTTTAATAAAATTTTGCCGTTCAAAAAAAAATTAACAATATAGAAATCACACTAACACATCACAAGTCTTCAATCTATAGATGTACATCACAAACAAGAATTTTCAAAATTAAAATTCATATACATATTGTAACAAAGATTAACATAACAAAACCTACATGCTATATACTTTAAAGTACCTACACTTCCATTAACTTCAATGTAATCATTCATCCGAATCGATCTTCCTTGCTAACTTTTCAGCTTTATCATCCAACAATTTCCCCGATTCATCGTCCACTTGAGCAACCTTCTTTTCGGCTTCTTTAGCCTTAAGCGCTTGCAACTTCACATAGTTATAATAACAAACACCCAAAAACGCAATTCCATAGCCAAACAAATTCATCGGTGTCACGGTATCCTTAATCACAGACCACGAAAACCCAATCAACAACCAATCTTTCACGACCCCTGCCACGTTCATAGTCAAAGCAGACGTCTTCCCAACAAGCAAAAACACCGCAAGATTCAAAGCAAATGCACAAAACGAGTTCGTCCAAAACACAAAATAATCAAATCTAAAACTCGACTCCTCTCTCAACTTAGGCAACTCAACAACCAACCACGGCACACTCAGAAACACGAAACAACAAGGCGCAACATAGTACAAACTCGTAATCGGATTAAAACAAATCCCTTTACTAGTCAACAATATCTGAATCAAAACCAAACGTGTCGCCTCAAATAAAACCGCACCTAGCTGCAACATTACACCTAAAGTACTAAATTTCGCCTCACCATAAGCCGCTATCGCAACACCTAGCGAAATCGACAACATATTACACATAATCCTATTCTTAAAAACATCCTTCTTAAACAATACTCCCAACATATAAACAGCAACAGGCATTAAAGCTTTAAGCATTTGTATAAAGCTAACAGATAAATAAATATAAGCCGAATTCGATAGCCATAAACTAACAGAATATAAAAAACCAATAGGCACAACAGATTTCAAATAAACATCACTGGTCATTTGAACAGGCTCAACTAACTTAATAACATTAATAATAACGTAAGCTAACAAAGAACAAAACAACATATGAATCATTGTGAGTGAAATAGGGTAGGGCCAATTGTACATGTGTTTGTCTAGAATGTATTTGTTGTATATGATTACTGTGAAACTTAATGTGATCCATATGAAAATGTATGTGTATGAAATTATGATTTTCTTTATTAGGGTTTTTTCTTTTGCCATTTTTGGGTGAAGAAATTTGGGATTTTGGTTAGATGAAGAGGTTGAAGATGGACTGCATGTGTGTGTAAATTGTAAAAGAAATGTTTCATATACTTAGGATAAACCAGAAAATGTGAATATTATATTTTAAAGTTATACGTATGTTATGAGTTAAAATCAGACATGAATGTCCACGTTTAAGATTTAGGAAAGACAGACGTCAATGTTTAAACTTTTCCAAGAAAGCACCTCATCCTCAAACAATGGACTCTTGTCACGTTCATACTTCTATCTTTCTTGCTTTTCCTTTTTTCCATTTCTTTCTCTTTATATATTTTGCACAATTAGTATATTGGATAACGAGACGTTCAGATGACATTAGCGTTGCAGGGTATTGTATATGTTGTGTTTATCTTAGAGACTAGTAGGGTACTCGCGCAATACGGCGGCGAGTATCTTAATATTAAAATTTATAACGTGTAATGTTTTACGATTATATATATTTCGTGAAAATAACTTTACAAATGATGAGAGTTTTAAGTTAGAGAAACAAACTATTAATAGAGGCATGTGTGATGTGACCATAAGTTTTTAATTGCCTTGAAGTACAAAATATAATTAATTTTAATAAAAATATAACAGCTCATTAATTTAAACTTATTTTTTTCATAAGTCACTTGCCATATACAACCGTAGCAAAAAAAGACCGAAATCTCAAATACTTTTAATTCACATGTGTATTTATCAACAAATTACTGACAAATAATTAAATAATTAAATAATAAATCACTAAAGCAAAGGATATACTAATAATATGTTTACAACATTGTAGGTTCATAAATTTGGAATAAAGATCTTGAAAACCAAGATCTAGGGTAAGTGTAGTTTTGTGTATCTTTGAATAAAACCAAGATCTTGAAAACCAAGTCTTTATTTATTTTTATTTTATGTTCTTGAACCCATGGTCTCGACGAAAGTGGTGGCAGTGAGGAAGTGGTGAAGGTTGTGGGGTTGTGGTTATAAAGAAGATACAAATCCTCTTAAACACCTCACAAAACAAACTAAAAACATCACCAAAAACATAAAAATGCCACCGAAACTATAAAAAATCAACCAAAACACCCAAACTCAAACACCACTAATTATCAATACATGCTGCGGTGTTGATGGTGGTGGTGGCAGCCATTCAGAAATCAGATAGTATTGGTGGTTCGTCTTTTGATAAATCATGAATTCTTTTTATACTAACATTTCGTAACAGATATTTTAATGTATATTAATAAGAAGTTATTTTTAGTTTTATTTTACATGTATTCATAATATGGTTACATAATTTCTCATTATATTATTTAATTTCTCATTTAATTTCTCATAAAATTGTTACATAATTTCTCATCAAATTATTTATTATTAATTTATATTGTCATTTAAAATACTTTTTAAATGTGGTTTGAAAAAAACGTATATGCATTAAAACCTAGACTGATTTTGAAAATGATCATGTGTTACTTTCTTCTTTTAGCAATGGTTGAGGCTGATAATTTTAAGACTTCTAAATATAGAAAAAGGGTTAAATCTTTTATAAAGTAGTAAGATGAGTTTGATATTAATCTCGTTTTGAGCTCGTTTCAATTTAATGCTTTTGATTTTTCTTGATTTTAATAGTTATGTACCGATCTTGTATCGAACGGGATTCGGATATCGGTACCGGTACGAGTATCGGTACTGGTATTCAGAAGTGGACCGAGGGGGGTTCCCGGGGGTCACGGGAACCCGATGGCAATCTGTCGCGTAGTGGAAATTTTAGCTAAAAATGTCGTTTTATTCAAAATGAACCCGATGCCAAATATGTGTAATACCTAAAAAAATTGTGCACCTGGTGGGTTAGTGTTCTAGGTCCGCTCCTGCTGGTATCGGGAAATCATGATTTTCTCGTTTTTTTCGGCTGTTTCCCAATTTGGTACGGTCCCGTATCGAATTATTGGTCCCGATTTTTTACCTTATTTCGTAGTCCCGGTACCGTGACGAACAGGATTCGGCTATCAAGAATCAGTACGGTTCCGGTTCGGTTTTGGGGTTCGGGTCGAAATGCTCATCCCTAGTTTATTTTATCGAGTATTTCTTGTTGTTGGTTTAAATTTATCATGGCTGATGTATTTAGGTGCTCTTTGTGAAGCTTGATGTCGATATTAAGCGTACATATATTATTACCTAATTAATTTAAAATGTTTTTTTATTATTGTCTTCTACTATCTGATATTTGAAAATAACATAACAAAAAATGGCAGTAAATAATGTTTGCCTTGGGACATTGTTTCTTTTTCTGTAAATTATTCGCGGGTTGTGACATTTTTTCGTCATTTTATAAGTGATGATATTGCAACGTACTTAATTTCAAATATTCTACATTAGTAATTTACAATGGAAAGTTTTCTAAGTTTAACGACTAAATTGGGACAACTTGCAAAACAACGAATGTATGGTACTGAGATGAGCGCATTTTTATTATATAAGGCTTCAAAACTCCTAACAAATAACATCCCAATATTATTAATACCTCTTTCTTTCATTTTGCATAACTAATTGCTATGTGTAAAATAAGGCATTGGTGGTGAAGTCACACAATAAAATACCATATTAGTTGTTCAATGGTAGACCACAATGATTGACTTTATCATATCTTTTGAATGTCATGTAGTGAAACTCAACACTACTGATAATCTAGAGAAGTTCAATGAAAAAAGTGATGATGGGTACTTCATTGGATATTCATTGAATAGCAAGGGGTACAGGGTCTTCAACAAGAAGACTAAGTTGGTGATAAAGAATCTATACGTGGACTTTCTAGAGGACAAGTCAGTTGATCCTCAGATTGGTCCAAATTGGTTGTTTGATATATAAACTCTATCTAGAACTATGGATTACATACCTGTTTCTGTGTAAAATTCTAACATTTCATGTACAAAGGAGAAAGCAGTTGCAAATGAAGCTGAGAAAGACACAGATCCTCCTTTGAGGTATATAAATTTGCCTACATGGTTCAATGATGAGGCACCAACATATGAACAGGCGAAGGATGATGATCCTTCAAAATATATAAAGCAGCCAAAAGTAGTTCCTAAGCCAAGAGATCCACCTGCTGGTACATCTAGTGAAAATAATAGGATGAATATTGAAAATAGTGGGAATACTGATCCCCCTGTTAATAAAAATATTCCCCATATTTTTACATTTTAGGTGATTAATGATGAATCAAATGCAGACAAAGGCACCCGACCTAGTTTCTCATCTCCAATTTCCTCTATCTCCAACAGTGGACTCCGAATCATCAGCAGTAGAGGTCTTAGTTTCTTTCAACTTCATAATTCTCAATCATTGGGAAATGTGGTGAATCTAGATTATCCTTTTGTGGAATTCTTTCCCAGTCATGATTCTCCTATTGAAGTTGACATGGAAAATTTAGAGAGTGATGTTATCATGAGCATGCAGCCTACTCACAGAATCAACAAAGATCACGTACACTCATAAATAACAGGTGATGTGAACACTCCTAGGCAAACCATATATCAATCCAAAGAACACAATTTCATTGCTAACATAACTATGACAGTTATTCATGAAAATATGTAATGTTGTGTGTTTGCTGCCATTCTGTCATAGGATGAACCAAAGAAGATATTTGATGCCTTGAAAGATGCAAGTTGGGTAGAGGCTATCCAAGAGGAGTCGATCCAGTTCAAAATTCAAGAGGCGTGGATCTTGGTAGAGTACCCTAGAGGTGTTAGACCTATTGGAACCATAAGGGTTCTTAGAAACAAGAATGATGAAAAGGGCATTGTGGTTAGGAACAAGGCTAGGCAGGTAGCCAAAGGGTACATACAAGAATAAGGGATAGACTATGAGGAGGTATTTGCTCCAGTGGCAATGATTGAAGCCATTAGGTTGTTTTTTGCCTATGCTTCCTTCATGGAATTTATTGTGTACCAGATGGATGTCAAGAGTGAATTTGTAAAACCCGCTCTAAAAATCCTACGATCATTTAATGCATGAAGTTACCGTTAAATTTAAAATTTATAATTAATTAATATACGTCATGTATCACGAACATTGAATACGAACAATATGTATATTTATTAATTATCATAAGTATTATGTACGTAAACACTAATATTAATATACGATAAGTAAGTACGTACGATATTAAGGAAACACACAAGGAATATAACACGATACGTAAACACGAACATACACAATAATATTTAAACAAAAAACCAAAACCAAAAGTATAGGGGGTGTTTGTCCGCCGGTTTTAAGAGAGAAAAAGGAAGAACCGGGTCTTGGCCCATACCCATTAACCGATATTAGTTTAATAAAAACACAGAGGATTTTATTAAACACTTTTTACAGAAAATCAAAACCCTAGTGCTCTTGCCGCGGCTCACCAAGAACACAAGGACGATTTCGTTGTTGAAATTTTTGGTTGATTGTTTATACGGTATTGTGTTCGTTCCTAAACCTTTTCCACACATATGGTATCTTTGAGTCTCTAATATTTTTATTTATTTTCTATGTTTATAGATCTTTAAAAACAAGTATGAAAACTTGTTTAATAAAAAGATTGATTAAGGGATCAGGTATAATATGGTATGGGGTTTGGGTATACGCGAACCGAGACCGGGGTTGGTCTCGGTGGCGTTCGGGACCAACAGCCACAACACAAAGTGGTCGGCGTTGGTGGTTCGTGGCAGCCGAGACACCACACCCCATCATGGGGTTATGGCGTTTGTTCAAGTAGTCGACCGAGACCCCCATAGGGGCTCGGCGATGGTTCTCGAGCAGGGAAGGACCCCAACCGAGGCTGGGGTTGGTGTTGTTTTGGACGCAGTCGCGAAGCCAAGAGCGATAGCTCTTGGTGTAGGGCTGTGGTTCGGACGAGACGCGGCCTCGGGGGTCACGGCTTTCGGGTCGTGGTGCTCGGGTCTCGGGATTTGGTTCGGGTACTAATATTTTTATGAACATGTAATTAAACCAACATGTATAATAAGCTTATGTTATGATTTAGTTAATCTAGTTATTAATTAATTTTAGTTTAATTAAATAAAAACTTAGGTTATAATAATTAATTATTTAATTATTTATGGACATGAATTTAATTAATCAAACTTAGGTTAAATTAATTTATATCTTTTATGATAAAGTTTAGTAACATGAATTATGTAAGATTATTAATTAATAATAAACTTATAATAACATGACATGATATTATTAATTAATAATAAGCTAAGTATTTATTATTTATTAAACTTTATGATATAATAATGCATGACATAAAATAAGCATATAATTAAATATAGAAACATGATTATTTATGGAAGTATATTATTTATGACAACATGATAAATATGGTAATATGATATTTATGGTAATATATTAAATATGGTAACATGCTATTTATGGTAATACGTTAAATATGGTAACATACTATTTATAGAAACATGCTAATTATGGAAACTTACTAAATATGGAAACTTTCTATTTTTAGAAACTTACTATTTAAGGAAACTTACTATTTTTGGAAAGTTACTAGATATGGAAACCTGCTATTTTTGGAAAGTTACTATATATAAAACTTGCTATTTTTAGAAAGTTAATCATTGTATTATAACAAGTATAATAACACTTAAAATATGAAACACATGAATCTAAAACACATAAAACTATAAAAAACACATGATTAAAACATGAAATATTAAGACAAGACAAGAACAAGTATTATGAGTATGAACAAGTCAAGTAAACCAAATAACAAGTATGTATAAGTAAGATCGACTCTTATTCATGTCCCTTCATTAGGTAGCTATTGTGAAGTCGGAGTGATCGTCTACGTTCGTTTTCATCTTCATATACTGGACATAAGGTACGAATATTCCGTCCTTCAATAAGGACATCTTTCTTCCTATATTAGGATTCCCCGTTTGCAGCCATCTGTTTTCTCAGTAGTTTAAGTGTCTTAAACACATTAGTATATGTATTATTATTTTAGATTGCCTCAGCTATATACATGCATGTCAGTTTTACCTAGATATGGGGGTTCCATAACCATAGCACTGGAGGCACCGGTGTTATGACTCTTCTACGGGAGAGTGATTGCTCGCAGTGTCCCTTACAATATGTTGGCCTATGTTATTATTATCATGTGGAGAGAACGGGTGCATCCTAGGATAAGTAATATGATTTTTTGGTAACTGCGGTGTGTGCCTTGCATCCGTTACAGGAGCTGATCCCTCCAGTCATTTTATATATTAATTAGAGGCAGCCCCTCTAATTTCATGACGAGGTCACCCCTCCAAGTATACATGCACGTGGATATAACATGACCTATATGGGCTCTCGGCATATTTAAAATACAGATTTTTAAGATAAACTAAACATAAGTCTTTTAGAATTATAAACTAGTTATATGAACTTAAACCAGGTTTTCCAGGACATACAAATATTCTGTTGTTATGCTATTCATTTCATTCATTACTTGCTTATGTTTTTGCTTTACATTTTATGTTATATATCCGCACACTGAGGGTATTGCTCTACCGTATTTCTCTTTCTATGTCCCAATACATCAAGTACTAAAGGGCAAAGCTAGAAATCCAAGAGTACGTGCATGGAATGAGGCGCCAACTTTCTTTCATTCTTTAATGCATTTACATACTTTTGCTTTGCTGGACATTGTTTAGTCCTTTCCTTTACATTCATACTTATGCATTTTGTGTGTGGAGCTTATATGGATCCGATGTTTGTTTCTGGATTCTTTTATGGTCATTTAATGTTTTAGACATTACCTTATATGCTCTGATGGTATGCCATAATTATCCTGTGATATTTATCAAAATGGGGTGTTACATTTATGGTATCAGAGCCAAGGCTTCGACCTATAGGCTATTAAAATTGACTTGTGACTAGTGGGTAGTCATCAGCGTCTTCCTAGAACTGACAGTTTGTTTTCATGCATTCATTTCATGTATCATTGTTGCAGAAATTTTGACTAAGTAATGGTTGGTATAGGAGTGGCCATATTTAGTCGCATGTGCTTTTAATCGAATCATTTTGCTTGGTGAACCGACCCATAGGGATTCACATTAGCTCATGCCTTTTGTTTTGATGAACCGACCCATAGGCGTTCATCCTCGCTATGTCAATTCTGTTTTCATGTCAATTGCATTTGGATATGCCTTCATAAACTGTTTCATGCATCATTTCATTATGTTTACCATATGTTCTAGTCAGATTAATCATTTCATTTTCATTTTTTAAACTGTCAGATGGTTATGACACGCAAACAAAAGCTAGCAGCAGCTGTCCAAGCAGCACTAGGAGACATGCTTCCCCAAATCATGAACCAAATTTGGGCTAAATACCAGGTCGCCCTAAATCAGAACAACAATCCTCCTCCTTATCCACCGGTTACTTTGCACACTTGGCTTGAGAGGTTTAACAAGCCGAAGCCTAGATCTTTTAACAAGGCTGAGATTTCATCTGATACGGAGGACTTAATTTCGCATATGGAGAAGATTTTTTATGCTATGGGATGCGGTGGTGTCTACAAGGCAAGGTTGGCTTGCTATAAGTTTGAAGGTGATGCACTGTATTGGTGGAGAGCTTACAAGTTAGCTAATGAAGGTGATGATTGGCTAGCTGCATTGACTTGGGATCAGTTCAAGACTTTGTTTTATGATCAGTTCTTTCCGACCTTTGAGCAGGAGGGACTCAAGAGGGACTATTAATCCATTCGTCAGAAAACTGGAGTGACTAACACTGAGTTCATGCAGACGTTTCTTAGGTTGGCTGGATTCTTAGGTGCGGTTGCGGGTACTGCGGAAGAACAAGCCAAGCACTTTCGCTGGGCTCTGCACGCCTCTACAGCAGCTTATTTACTTAGTGCTACATATGCAAATGTAGCACAAGTTAATGATGCAGCACGTAGCTTAGAAATGCTACATGAGTGTGATGACTACGAGGAATAAGCTCGTCCTGAGAAGAGGTATAAATTTCAACCATCAAGCGTTATCATTTCATTTCAATCTTTATGTTCATTTATACCTTTTCCTATCCAATTGTATCTTCAGGAAGAAAGGTGGAGACCAGTCCTAACCGGCCACTCAGCAGAATGCCAACAAGGGCCACGGTCAATCTAACGACCGTTATGGATCTGACAAGAGAAACAACAATGACAATTACGGTAACAACAATAGCCAGTCCAACAACCATAGGTCCCTAAATTCTTAAGTTTTTTATGTCTAGTTGATGTATGTTTTTACATGCTAACATGTCAACATCATAAACAGGAACTCAGCGAGTGGACTTGACCAAAATGCTAAGGGTCAGCAGTCCAACAACTCGTCTTCATCTGGTAAACTATCATTTAAACTTCAGAGCAGTCATGTTTATGCCAAGTATTCATGTCTCACGCATATTTCTTAACAGGCTCTCATGTAGCAAGGTTACCTCCAGGAGGTAACACCTACCCCGTTTGCACGACTTGTAGTCGTAGACATCTCGGTACATGTCGTAAGTCAGCCGGCATCTGTTTCAAGTGTGGACTACCATGACACATGTTGAAAGACTGCAAGAAGGGAGACACCGCTGGTACTTCTAGTGCTGCTCTTCCTAAGCCAGAAGCTTCGCGACATGTCTACACTACCACACGGGACCAAGCTAATAAGTCCTCAGGTACTATCACTGACATCCTCTTTAAGAACGGTCATGTTGTGTGTGTTTTATTCGATATTGGTGCTACTCATTCAGTTATATCCTCTACGTATGCCACTAGTAATAATAAAATCCCTACGCCATTAGAGAATATTTTATGTATATCTACGCATATGCGATACTCTGTATGAATTACCCAAGTGTACAGAGATCTTCCACTAGAATTCGATGATAAGGTTCGCCCAGTAGACGCACTTCCTTTGGATATGTGCGAGTTTGATCTCATCTTAGGCATGGATTGGTTATCCAAGAATCATGCTACAATCGATTGCCATACTTATCGGGTTATCTTCGGTGATGTTCAAGCACCAGAGTACATTCACAATGGTTTTATACCAGGAAAGTCTGTAGAAATCATCTCTACGTTAGAAGCTCATGCATTACTATCTCATGGTTGTGAGGGCTTCCTAGCTTCAATTCAGGATATCACTGCCGAAGTTCCATCGATCCAAGATCAACCAGTTGTTTTAGAATTTCCCGATGTATTCCAAGAAGAACTTCCGCGTATACCACCTACTCGAGAAGTAGAGTTTAACATCGAGCTCATCCCAGGAGCTCAACCAATCTCTAAGGCTCCTTATCGCATGGCTCCAATAGAACTCAAAGAGTTAAAAGATCATCTGCAATAATTACTGGAGCAAGGTTTCATTCGGCCGAGTGTATCACCATGGGGTGCACCGGTACTTTTCGTCAAGAAGAAGGATGGCAGTATGCGTCTATGCATTGACTATCGTGAGCTGAATAAGATCATAATTAGGAACCGTTATCCATTACCAAGAATCGATGATCTGTTTGACCAATTTCAGGGTGCCAAACATTTCTCCAAGATTTATCTAAGAACCGGTTGTTGATCCCAAACTCAGATCTTAAACCTTAATAGCTTGTTTAAGGATTGTGATAGAAAGAAAGTATTCAATCTAACACTAGAGAAACTTTGCAAAGCAAAGTAACTAAACAAGATGCGGAATATAATGTTTAGCACAAGAACAATATGATTGAAGCAAACGTTGAACTTTAATATATCAATGATATACGAATACCCTAAAATGGTATTAGGGTTTACAAAACCTTAAAGTATGATAATGAAAGACAATAGAGAAAGATACACAATGCATGCTAACCTAGTGAGTCCTTTTATAGGCATAAGGACTCACGTACAAGATCACTACTAACAAACTTGGAAATTATTAAGGAGTAGTAACAGAAACGCGTAAAAATCTATTCCAAGTTTATCTCTGACGGTAGGGCCGTTGACTTCAGCAGGGGAACCAATCCCCCTGCCTTTGTTATTTGGCAGGGGGAACTTACTCTAGCAGGGGTACGGATAATCAACTAGCAGGGGTAACAAGTATGCATAGATTTATTCCCAACAATCCTCCCCTAAACTTGTGCTTTCCCCTAAAGACAAGTTTCTGAATAAATCCTAGTTGATGAGGATGCTTACAAATTTTCTGGCCAAATCTGACTATGCACCATCCTTACCATATCATAAGCAACAGGCGTTTTAGCATCTACAATCAAATTCACTTGTGCTAGTTTCTTCAAGGTCTCCTGAGTGAAGGGATAATAACGATGATTGATCAAGTACACACTTACTCCTTCCATTACTACCTCATAGACCCCAGAATTGGTAAACAGCTTCCAATACAACAAATCTCATTTATTCACTGCATCAAATATAGGATCAAATAACTCATGCTCATACATCCTATGCATGCACTCCCAGATTACTCAATCCTTCTCGACACCATCCATGGTAGGAGGTTTTGCAGCAAAAGTCTTTTTCAAAATTTTCCACAGATCTTCTAAGTCCTCACTATCCAAGGTTTGAAACATGACATCTAGACTTAGAAATGTTTGTGCTGTATTGTCAGCTCTTGTAAGCTTCCACCAAGTCCTCCATTTGTGTTCATAAACAACATACTCTATGATAGCAAACTTCTTTCCAAGTTCACTAGGTGAGATATCATCATTTTCCTACAGAATTAGCTGTTTATCAATTTCATCATTTGAAGGCCGTTGAGACTCCTTAGTAACTGTGCCAACTTTCTCCATTCTCTTGAGTCTTTTGGCTGCTCTTTTTACATTAAGTACAGACTTCTCAATCTATAGAAAACTTTCACCTGCTTGATGTAATGCCCCTGCTTGTGATGATGCACCTGCTTGGGATGATGCACCTGCTTGTGTAGTTTCCAAAGTTGTTCCTTCAGCCTTTCTTTTCTTGGATTCCCTAGCTTTCTGTAACACTTCACTTTGTCTCCTAAGATACTCAGCTTCCTCAGGAGAGTTCATAGTCATCCAATCTTCCACATCATATTCTCTTAAGACCGGTCCGACTGCTCTTTTTATAGCTTCAAAACTCATATCTGTGAAGTCCCCATCCTTCCACTTCTTATGTCTCTTGAGCAAGACTTTGTAGTGTTCAAGTTGCCCTTTCTCAGAACTTAAATACTTCTCTCTCTGAATTTGATTTGCTCTCCTTTCCAGATATTCAGTTTGATATTTGTAAACAAGGCAAGTCAACTCATACCTGTCTTCCAAAGGAGCATTTATTAACTCCTTCTCCCATTGATCCAGAAATTCTCCAACATGAGACACCCTGTCATCCAGCTCTCTATGCATAATCTCAACCTGCTTGAGCATATCTTTAGGCCTCATCTTTTGCATTCTCTGATCCTGCATATCCATCTCCTCTTGTTGTAGCCTGAGAGCTACTTGTGCATCATGTGCTTCTTGAGCCCTTTGCTGTTCAGGAGTTCTATGCTTGTATTTTCTCTTGGGTTGTTCAACCATGATCCCTTTTCCTTTGTCTTTTGGATCCACTGCTGGTGCTGGTTTAACTTTAGATGCAGGTTCTTTGATAGTAATTCCCTTCTGAGCTGGTTGCTTTCTGTTCTTTCTAACAAAAGTTTGAGTAATAGGCTTAACAGGGGAACGACTTACAGCAGTGGGATCAGCAATGGCAGGGGAAACTTTTGAAGCAGGGGCTTCTTCTTGATTGCCCATAGTTAGCAATGTTTGAGCAATCTCTTTAGTTGCACTCCCCTTATCACTTCCCTTATCATCACTTCCTTTCTCAATCCCTTTCTCAGCACTTGTTATCTTTCCTTGTACACCACCAGGATATGAATAGTACTGAGTAGACTCTTCTGTATTTGGAACTTCCTCCCCTTTGGAAGCATCCTCATCTGTGGATATGATAAGTCTGGGCTTTCTCCTCCCCTCAAGTGTGGCAAGTCTGGTTTCCAAGTTATTGATAACCAGACCTTGCTTTTTTACATTTTGTACAAGTTGTGCATTCTGCCTTTTCAGACTCATGCACATTTTCGTCAATTCTAAAATAGTCATAGGTTTCATGCTGCTCTCAACCCTATAAGGGGATTTCTCCCCTTTTTGGATAGCATGGAGTTAGGGAGAGGACTTACTAATGGTGTCACTATCCTGCTCACCCCTTGAGGATGAGACAGTAGTGGCAGCCAAACCCTCAGTTTGCTCCAAACCCTTGGAGACTCTCCTCTCTGCTACTTGTGAAGATTCACCAGGCAAGGGAGACCTGGCAAACCTGGATTTGGATCGCCTTTCATGTTGTGGATCAGCAGGGGGTAGAGTACTAGCATGGGGTAGAGTACTGGCAGGGTGTAGATTCTTGGCAGGGGAATCAGAAGGTTTGTGTTTAGCTGTTTTTGTCTTGGCTTCTTCCTGTCTGATTTGTTTCATCATATTTGAAGTGAGTGGAATGGACCTGCCAGAAAACTGTTGTGATGGTGCAAGAAGTGTGGTGAATAGTTTGGTGGTATGCTTGGTTGCTGAAAAGTAGTTTTTGTGTTTGATAGGACCATGATCACTCATATTCAACAGAAGTTCTATAAACCTTGGGTACATACAAAACTTTGAATTGCTTGAAACATTTTTAACCATTCCTTTGAAAATCATTTGAGAAAAACAATACTTCCTCCCTGTTGCTAAGCAGATCAGGGCAGAAGCCATCTCACTACCAAATTCATTGAAAGCAGTGGTTTTTGGTGACAAACATTGCAAAACTGTATGAATCAAATACTTCAAATGTGGGGCAAACTGACCTTTAGCAAACTTACATTTTTGGTCTTTAGAAAGAGTGTACCCCAATTTAACAAGACCCTCAAAGATTTCAGCCTCAGATAGGTTGGTTATCCCATCCTCATCGTCAAGAAGAAGATTGTCCCTGATGGAGGCAAGTGTAATTACCTTGGGATGACCATCTACAATGCTTTGAATTGTAACCTCTCCATTCACTGTTTTGGTCATGGATTTAGACCATAACTGTTGAATGTGTGAGGTGTAAATTCTAGGGTTGATGAGAAGGGCCACTCTAAAATACGAAGACTTTAGAAAGGCCACAGAATCAACAAACTCTACTGGTTCATCATGTAATAAAGCGATTTGATTATGATTAGCAGCAATTTTGAGAGGCATGATAAAGTTTGAAAATATTTTGAAGGTTTATAAAGGTGAGAGGTAGGTGGGATTTAGCCGAGAGAGAGAGAGATGGACCTGCTTGTGAAGGGAATTAAGTTTGTATAGGCGAATTGAAGAGCTGTGATTGGACCAAATTTTCAAATTGTAAAAATATCAAAGATAAATCTTGATAAAAAAGTAATTTATTTGAAATAATAAAGTAAAGATTACCAATCAGCGAAGAAAGCACCTTAAATATCTTTTAAAAACAATAAAATATTCCCTAACCAAAATTTGTGCAAGCAGGCCCAACGGCTATGAACAGGGTAACGGTATTGTCGGTCAATGGTCAAACAGGGTAATGATATGAAAGCAGGGGAAGGAAAAGGTGAAAGCAGGGGAAACTTTCCTAGGGGTATTAGACTAGTTATGGTGAGACCAATGCTAACTAGCTCTGCTCTAATGCACACACTTGTATACACAAGATAGATACATAGAAACTCAAGAGTCCTCTATTCAGCAAAGATCTAAGCACAAAAAGTCAACACATAAGTCACCCTGCACCAGGTCAACCCAAGAAAATATGCATACCCTAGTCACCATCCCTACCTTTTCCCTTACCTATGGTCAGTTAGTCTTGGCAATGTGTACCACACATCTGTACCTGAACAGCAAGCTGTTTTGATAGAGAAGTGCAAGTACCCATTACAGTGCCTCAAGGTTTCAGAGTTCTGACAAGCTTTGCAGCAAGTCCTCATCACCCTAAACCCTTACTCACCAGTGGATATGATCTAAGATCATATATGAGTATCCTAAGGATACCTTGAGTCCTAAAGGTGTGACCTAACCTCCCCTTAAACATAAAGCATATGCCTGATTCACCAATGAGAATAGTATGCACCATATGGAACTCTGCATTGTTAGTCTAAAACCACATATAACCACTTTTAAAAAGAACAAACCCAGTTTAAAGAGAAACCTCTCTTAGCAGGGGAATGAACCCCCAGCAGGGGGATCTGTGTTCAAAAGTAGTGGAATGAAAAGTGATGGAAAAATTGACTAACAGTTATACAACAACAGCAATAAAGCAACCCTGAATATACATGACATAATAGACATCAATTTTTAGGGAGTAACCATTCCAATACCTACTACCAGGTACTGAAACCTCCCTACTTCAAAAGCTTTTGTTAAAAGATCAGAAACATTAAGTTCTGTATCAATTTTCTCAGGGACAATTAGTCCTTTTTCAAAACAATCTCTGATAAGTGATGTCTTATTTCAATATGCTTAGTCTTGCTATGAAAAACAGGGTTTTTAATAACGCAGATGGTGCTGTTGTTGTCAATAAATATCTTGGTTTTAAGAAAGTTATACCCATAATCAAGCAGTTGATTCTGAACCCAAAGTACTTGACCACAACATGCAGCAGCTGCTACATACTCAGCTTCAGTTGTTGATGTGTCCATAATAGTCTGCTTCTTACATTGCCAAGATATAAGTCTGCTTCCTAAAAATTGGCATCCCCTGTTGTAGACTTCCTATCATTGTTGTCACCAACATAGTCACTATCTGAGTAAGATATCAACTCAAATGGTGACTCTTTGGGATACCAAAGTCCTAAGGTTGGATGGCACTTTAGATACCTAAAAATTCATTTTACAGCAAATAAATGTCACTCTGTTGGTGCCACCTGGTATCTTGCACATAAGCAGACTGCAAACATGATGTCAGGTCTTGAAGCTGTGAGATACATGAGAGACCCAATCATAGACCTGTAGTTCTTGACATCTATAAGATTTCCAGGACCATCTCTACCCCATGGATGATCCTTGTCCATTGGTGTGGACACCTTCTTTCCATCACACATGCCAAACTTCTTCACAATCTCAGCCACATATTTGTCTTGTGAGATAAATATCCCATCTTTCCGCTGCTGAACTTGTAACCCCAAAAAGAAGTTTAGCTCTCCTATGGCACTCATTTGAAATTTATCTTACATCAATTTTGCAAACTCTTTGCTAAGCATAGAGTTAGTGGATCCAAAGATGATGTCATCAACGTAGACCTGTACTAGCAGAAGGTCACCCTTTTGTTTCTTAGTGAACAGGGTCTGATCAATCTTTCCCCTGCTAAAGCCATTATCCAAGAGATACTTAGAGAGAGTCCCATACCAGGCCCTGGGAGCTTAGTAAAGTCCATACATAGCCTTTTTCACCTTGTATACCTTGTCTGGATGTTCTGGGTCTTCAAACCCTGGAGGTTGCATAACATAGACTTCTTCATCAATGGTGCCATATAAGAAGGAACTTTTGACATCCATTTGAAAAACAGTGAAGTCCATAAATGAAGCATAAGCAAGGAATAATCTAATGGCTTCAATTCTGGCAACTGGAGCAAATACTTCCTCATAGTCAATTCCTTCTTCCTGTGTATACCCTTGTGCCACCAGAATTGCTTTGTTCCTGACAACTATCCCCCTTTCATCCTTTTTGTTCCTGAGTACCCACTTTGTCCCAATGGGCCTTGCCCATTTTGGACAATCTACTAGAATCCAAACCTCTTGAATGTCAAACTGTAAGAGCTCCTCTTGCATGGCTTCAACCCAGCTTGGGTCATTTAAAGCCTGAAAAATCTTCTTTGGCTCTTCTTGTGACAAAAATGCAGTAAACAGACAACACTGCATGTTGTCATGATTAAACTTCATGGTGATGTTAGCAATGAAGCTGTGCTCCTTTGCTGTATACCTTGTATGTCTAGGGGCTCCAGGATCAACAATGATTTGAGAGATAGGGTGATCCTTATTGATTCTGAAGGTAGGCTGCATGATTACTTCTGTTTCATCTTCTTCAAAATTAGAATTGATGGGGATATTTTGATTGGGAAAGAAGTCCTCAAAAGAACTTCCAAAAGAAACAGCATGACGTAGAGATGGGTGCTGATGAGCTGAATGTAGCTCTGAGTAACTTGGACCTCCACTCTTAATTATTCTGCTTCCACTGCTGGATATAATAGGACCATCAGATATGGGTGTAGATGAGGAAATAAGTGGGGATTCTCTTTCTTCATCATTAGTATCATTAGTAGCAGGATCCTTTGTGGCGGGGGAAGCAATTGATCTAGCAGGGGAATCCTGGATTCCACTGCCTTCAGCCATTCCGCTGCTTTCAGAAGGTGACATAGCAGGGGAAGAGGTTGGCTGTTCTTTTCCTAGAGAAGGATCATCTTCTTCACCAGCAGCTTCAATAGGAAATGGTGAGGGTACATTCATGTACCTCAGTGGTGACTTCTCTGCACCAGTTGGTTCTTGTGTACCTGAAATGTTAGTATTCTACAATGCAACAGGTACATAATTCATAGATTTTGAAAGAACCTCTATATCAAAGAACCAATCAGGACCTGTTTGAACATCTTCAGGCTTGTCTTCAAGAAAATCCACATGAAGATTTTCTATGATTTTGCTTGTCTTCTTGTTGAAGTCCCTATATCCCTTGTTGTTTAATGAATAACCCACAAAATATCCATCATCTCCCTTTTCACTGAACTTGCCCAGATTGTCAATAATGTTCAAAATGATCACATGACATCCAAAGGGTCTAAAGAAGTCAATTAAAGGAGGTCTTCCATTAAACAGCTGATAAGGAGTCTTGCTGTGTGCCTTAACCACCAAGGCCCTGTTTTGTACATAACAAGCAGTGGATACAGCCTCAGCCCAAAAGATAACTGGAAGTTTGGAATCAGACAGCATGGTTCTTGCAGCTTCAATGAGTGTCCTATTCCTTCTTTCTGCAACTCCATTCTGTTGAGGTGTTCTTGCAATGCTGAATTCCCTCTTGATTCCTTTGTTTATGCAGAAAGAATCTAGTTTCTGATTTCTGAACTCACCACCATTATCTGATCTCATGGTCACTACCTTCATGCTTTTTGATAGTTCAATCTGACTGATGAACCCAATGAGTACATCAGTTGTGTCACTCTTCTCAAATAGAAAGAATGTCCATGTGAACCATGAAAAATCATCAGTAATCACTAGGCTTTACCATTTCTTCTTTATGCTTGCCACAGAAGTAGGACCAAAAAGATCCATATGCAGTAGTTCCAATGGCTTGGTGGTGGACATACTTGTTTTTATTTGCAAGATGCTCTGTGTTGCTTCCCTTTCAGACAGGCAACACAAGTATGATCATTGACAAAAGACTTGGAAGGAAGACCATGAACCAGATTATATTTCACCAGTTTGTTCATGTTCTTGAAATTAAGATGACCAAGTCTTCTATGCCATTTTTTACACTCATCAACTGAGGCTTTGGCAATGAAACAGGTTTCATTGTATTGAAGGGAGATGTCTTTGAGATCAATTGTGTACATATTCTTTTGTCTTGGTGTTCTGAGTACAATAGGAGTGTCTGGTGGTAAGACAAACTCCTTTCCTAACACCAGACATTCAGTGTCAGTAAACAAGACAAAATTCTTGTTATCAGTCATCTGTGACCCACTGAAGAGATTGTACTTGATTTCTTTCACCAAGTAGACATTATTAAAGGTCATCCTATTGGTGACAATAGTTCCTTTTCCTGTTATTGTTCCATGCCCATCTCCAAAAGAAACACCATCATTGTCATGCAGGGGCACAAAGTTAGACAGATAAGATTTTTGTCCAGTCATGCTTCTTGAGCATCCACTATCCCAATATGCTCTATCATCCCTTGTCTTCTTTGTCACCTGCAAAAAGAAAAACAAATTAGTTTTTCTTGGGGACCCAAGCCATTACAGACTTGGATCTACCTCGTGTATCAATGTAGGATAGCTTATCAAAAACTAGAGATACACCACTAGACTGAGTACCCCTTTTGGGTACCCAAACCTAACGAGCTGAGGCTTTCACAGCTTTTCCCCATCTACCCATGTTCCTAGAAGGCAAAACTTTGCTAGCAGGGGCTACCCTAGATTTAGCAGGGGGAATCCCTATGCTTAGCAGAGGGAACCCATCTTTTGTTTTAGCCTCTATTCATGTGTTGGTAAGGTCTAGGGCCAGATCTATATGCATTATAAGGTGTTGGGTTGGTCACAGAAGTGCTGGGCTTGGTATGAACATCATTCACCTTTCTAAGTGCAGGAACAACATATTTGTCAGTCACCCTGTTTCTCAAGGCAGGGGCAACATACTTGGCAGGGGAAAAGGATTTTGCCTCTGCATTTAGAAGAATGGCTTTAGGTTGCATATCCTTTAAAGGATTTGCAGCCACCACTTCCATTGGTGCCTTACACTCTTGATAAGTGTGATCAAAACTGCCACATGTGAAGCAGGGCTTTGTATTTATCACAAAGTCTTCTCCTAATTGATGAGACTTTTGGTCATTCCAATTTCTTTGATTACCTCTGACAGGCCTGTACATACCAGCATATTTAATGGTGGACTTAGGGGACTGTGATCTGGTTTTAGATTTGGGTGAACTACTCTTAGAACTAGAATCACTACTAAAAAGTCCTCCTCTTGAAAATAGAACAGGGTTATCAATTTTCCATTGTTTTAAAGCAATCTGTTCCTTTTCAAAGTCCCTAATAATACTAGTTTTCACTAGTGGCTCTTTAGTATCAAGACTATTAGGTATGTAAGCACTCAAGTCAAACTCAATATCATCCTGTTTTTGAAAACAAGGGAGACCAGCCCAAGACAAGTCTTTTCTAGGAAAAGGTGCATGAATGTTGGCAGGGGGTGGTGGTATGGTAGCATGCTCATTTTTAATCCCAAACCCTGTTTTTTCCCTAGGAGATTGACCAATTTCAACTGCTTTAGTTAAATCTTTTGAAGCTTTTCCAAATTTTTCAACAGTTTCATCATCAATCTTTTTGTTAGATTTAAAAACTTCAACTTCAGCAGTCAACTCCTTAATGGAGTTATTATTCTCCTTAGAATCTCTTTCTAGAATCACAATGTGATCCCTATAATCACTTTATCTTTGTTTAAACTCTCTTATGATGGACTCTAACTGTTCTAAAGCACGTCTATAATTATCAAGGTCATTGTCACAATTGATATAGTCAGCTTTTACCTTTCTGATTTGATCATTCAATGACTCAGTATTTTTTCTACAAGCTTTAGTATAATATGAATCATCATATACCTCATTGTTAGAGCTGGAACTTGACATGGCCATAAGTGTAAAATCTTCTTCTTTTTCCTCAACAACCAATGCTTGATTTCTTTCCACATTCTTTGTCATGGCACTCCAATCCCATCCACCTGCTCCATCTATCCCCTACATAGCTACCATGGCTTTAGCACCAGAATCATCATCTCTGGTTTCTTTCCTATAGATTTTCCCAGTCTTAGGTCCTCTGCATTCCCTAGCAAAATGACCCTTCTTGCCACAATTGTAGCATTCAACCTTTGTTTTGTCAAACCCAGCCACATCAGAGGGATTGATTGAGATCTTCTTTGCATACTTCTTGTAAAACCTGTTGGCTCTCATGCTAAGCAGAGCCATGTTCCACTTGATATCCATCTCCTCCAGTCCTTGCTTACTGACTTGACTTAGATCTTCATGCAACACAGTAGATCCTTGTGGCCCTTGGGATGCTATAAAAGCACAAGCAGTGTCAAGACTGAATGTTGCAGGCCTTTCTTCATCATAAGATGATCCAGACCTGGTAGTAGGGGAATAAGTAGTAGAGCCTACTTCGATTCCACTGCTTTTGGTGATCCCACTGCTTTGAGATATGAATGCCATGTTGGCAGGGGAATCAGTAGATCCACTTGAGTTGGTGGGAATCGTTCCTTTTGATTTCATCTCATTGACAACAGGTTCAAAAACTTTCAAGTTATTGTATATGTCATCAATGTTCTTGTTATCCAAGTCGTCCTTATTCTACCAAATTGCCTTGTAGACAAACCATTCTTTCTGGAGGCTGTTAAGGAACCTGGTATTCACCTGCTCTCTTGTTACCTCAATGTCAAAGAACTCCAACTGGGCCACCATATCTTGAAGCCTATTATAAATAGCTCCAATTGATTCATCACCAATTGCTTTGAAAGAAGCAAAATCATCAAGCATTTGATTCTTTTTCTTCTTCTTTGTGGCTTCATTTCCTCCAAAGGTTGTGCCTATGGCTTCCCATAGTTCCTTAGCTGTTTTGTATTTTCTGAATCTTAGTTGATGTCTATCAGGTAGAGCCAACAGCAATGAGTTGTGAGCCCTGACATCATGCCTTCTGGCCAGTATTTCCGTATCACAAAGAGCAGCAGATTTCTTTTTGTCCTTACCTTTGGAACTTTCACCTTTCTCTTCTTCCTTGCCCTCTTCAACTGCCACCATTTTGTTGAATTGATCACCAAACTCTATGATCTCCCAGAGAACATAGTGTTCCATTTTGAGGTATTGTTGGATTCTGAATTCCCATAATTCAAAGTTTTCAGGATCCAACATGGGTAATTTGAGGTTATTGTGGTTGTTGTTGTTTGAGGAAGAGTCTGAAGACATGGTTGTTATGAGGGTTTTGTTCTTGGTTTAGACAAAGTTTCTCAACAAGCTCTGATACCACTTGTTGATCCCAAACTCAGATCTTAAACCTTAATAGCTTGTTTAAGGGTTGTGATAGAAAGAAAGTATTCAATCTAACACTAGAGAAACTTTGCAAAGCAAAGTAACTAAACAAGATGCGGAATATAATGTTTAGCACAAGAACAATATGATTGAAGCAAACGTTGAACTTTAATATATCAATGATATACGAATACCCTAAAATGGTATTAGGGTTTACAAAACCTTAAAGTATGATAATGAAAGACAATAGAGAAAGACACACAATGCATGCTAACCTAGTGAGTCCTTTTATAGGCATAAGGACTCACGTACAAGATCACTACTAACAAACTTGGAAAGTATTAAGGAGTAGTAACAGAAACGCGTAAAAATCTATTCCAAGTTTATCTCTGACGGCAGGGCCTTTGACTTCAGCAGGGGAACCAATCCCCCTGCCTTTGTTATTTGGCAGAGGGAACTTACTCTAGCAGGGGTACGGATAATCAACTAGCAGGGGTAACAAGTATGCATAGATTTATTCCCAACACCGGTTATCATCAGTTGCGAGTGAAAGAACAGGATATTCTCAAGACTGCTTTTTCGCACCAGATATGGCCATTATGAGTTCGTTGTCATGCCTTTCGGACTCACTAATGCTCCTGCGGTTTTCATGGACCTTATGAACCGCGTCTTCTACGAGTACTTAGACAAATTTGTTATCGTCTTCATTGATGACATCCTCATCTTCTCTAAATCCAAGGAAGAACATAAAGAACATTTACGTATTGTGCTACAGATTCTTCCTCAGAAACAGTTGTATGCCAAATTTTCTATGTGTGAATTTTGGATAAACAAGGTGGCATTCTTAGGCCACGTTTTCTCCGCAAAAGGGATTACTATGGATCTTGCGAAGGTTGAAGCTATCACTAAATGGCCAAGACCGACGTCTGCAACGGAGGTTCATAGTTTCCTAGGCTTAGCTGGTTATTATCGCAGATTCGTGGAGAATTTTTCAAGACTAGCCTTACCTTTGACAAAGTTGATGCGGAAAGGAGAGTAATTTGTTTGGACTGATGAGCGAGAGAAGAGCTTTGAAGAACTCAATAAGCGGTTAGTATCTGCACCTATTCTTACTCTTCCATCTGGTACAGGTGGATTTCAGATCTACAACGATGCTTCGGGTAAAGGATTAGGTTGTGTACTCATGTAACATGGGAAAGTGATTGCATACGCATCACGTCAGCTAAAGCCTTATGAGGAAAATTATCCTACACATGATTGGAGCAAGCAGCAGTAGTCTTTGCACTTAAAATTTAGAGACACTACCTTTATGGTGAATCATGTGATATCTTCACTGATCACAAGAGTCTCAAGTATAATTTCACTCAGAGGGAACTTGACATGAGGATGAGGAGATGGTTAGAACTACTCAAGGATTATGACATCAACCTTCAGTATCACCCTGTCAAGGCAAATGTAGTGGCAGATGTCCTTAGCGGGAAGTCGGGCATTATAAACGGCATCAAAGTACAAGAAGAAATCATACGGGAATTTGAGCGTTTAGACATTGAATTCCTCGTACGTGGACAACATGGATATTGGGCTAATCTAAGAATTAATCCAAACTTAATTTCTTGGATCAAGGCAGCTCAGAAGGACGATGGTGAGATATGGGCTATCATTCAGAATCTTGATCGACAGACATAATTTCGTATAGACGAATAAGGCATCTTATGTCAAGGAACTAAACTATGTGTTTCGGATGATCAAGCTCTCCGAGAAGCTCTATTGACAGAAGCTCACAGCTCTCCATTCTCTATTCATCCAGGATCCACCAAGATGTATCATGACATCAAACAACACTTCTGGTGGAGTGGCATGAAGTGGGATGTTGCAACTTTCGTATCCAAGTGTCTAACTTGCCAGCAAGTTAAGATCGAGCATCAGCAGGCTAGTGGTTTACTGTAGCCGTTAGAGATTCCCGCATGGAAGTGGGACAAAATCTCCATGGATTCCTTTATCGGACTTCCGCTTACTCAGAGCAGACATGATGCTATATGGGTCATAGTTGATCGTTTAAACAAGTCGGCTCATTTTCTTCCAATTCGCAAGGATTTCTCAATCAGCAAATTGGCAGATATGTTCCTTAAGGATATCATACGACTACATGGAACTCCTTTAGACATCATATCAGACCGAGATCCTCGTTTCACGTCTAAATTCTGGAAGGGCATGCAGAAAGTTTGGGGCACTATACTTAAGCTTAGCATTGTCTTTCATCCTCAGACGGATGGTCAATCGGAGCGTACGATTCAGACCTTAGAAGACATGTTGCGGGCTTGTGCATTGGAATGGTCAGGAAGTTGGGACAACTACATTTGTTTGGTAGAGTATGCCTACACCAACAATTGGCATGCAAGTGTTAAGTGTGCACCTTTTGAGATGCTTTATGGCAGAAAGTGTCGTGCTCCAATATGTTGGGATCAAGTTGGAGAACGAATCCTTGAAGGACCAGAAAAGATAGAGGTGACCAATAAAAAGGTTGCCATCCCCAAGGCGAAGCTACAGGGAACTTGTGCTAGACAAAAGAGTTGCCATTCTGTCATAGGATGAACCAAAGAAGATCTTTGATGCCTCGAAAGATGCAAGTTGAGTAGAGGCTATCCAAGAGGAGTCGATCTAGTTCAAAATTCAAGAGGCGTGGATCTTGGTAGAGTACCCTAGAGGTGTTAGACCTATTGGAACCATAAGGGTTCTTAGAAACAAGAATGATGAAAATGGCATTGTGGTTAGGTAGAAGGCTAGGCTGGTAGCCCAAGGGTACACACAAGAATAAGGGATAGACTATGAGGCGGTATTTGCTCCAGTGGCAAGGATTGAAACCATTAGGTTGTTTCTGGCCTATGCTTCCTTCATGGAATTTATTGCATACCAGATGGATGTTAAGAGTGCATTTGTAAAACCCGCTCTAAAAATCCTACGATCATTTAATGCACGAAGTTACCGTTAAATTTAAAATTTATAATTAATTAATATACGTCATATATCACGAACATTGAATACGAACAATATGTATAATAATTAATTATCATAAGTATTATGTACGTAAACATGAATATTAATATACGATAAGTAAGTACGTACGATATTAAGAAAACGCACAAGGAATATAGCACGATAAGTAAACACGAACATACACAATAATATTTAAACAAGAAAAACAAAACTAAAAGTATAGGGGGTGTTTGTCCGCCGGTTTTAAGAGAGAAAAAGGAAGAACCGGGCCTTGGCCCATACCCATTAACCAATATTAGTTTAATAAAAACACAGAGGATTTAAACACTTTTTATAGAAAATAAAAACCATAGTCTCCCTTTTGTCTTCTCTTGTCGCGGCTCACCAAGAACACAAGGACGATTTCGTTGTTGATTTTTGGTTGATTGTTTATACGGTATTGTGTTCGTTCCTAATCCTTTTCCACACTTACGGTATCTTTGATTCTCTAATCTTTTTATTTATTTTCTATGTTTATAGATCTTTAAAAACAAGTATGAAAACATGTTTAATAAAAAGATTGATTAAGGGATCGGGTATAATATGGTTTGGGTTTTGGGTACACTCGAACCGAGACCGGGGTTGGTCTCGGTGGCGTTCGGGACTAACAGCCGCATCACAAAGTGGTCGGCGTTGGTGGTTCGTGGCAGCCGAGACACCACACCCATCATGGGGATGTGGCGTTTGTTCAAGCAGTCGACCGAGACCCCCATAGGGGCTCGGCGATGGTTCTCGGGCAACGAAGGACCCCAACCGAGGATGGGGTTGGTGTTGATTCGGACGCAGCCGTGAAGCCGAGAGAGATGGATCTTGGTGTAGGGTTGTGGTTCGGACGAGACGCGGCCTCGGGGGTCACGGCTTTCGGGTCGTGGTGCTCGGGTGTCGGGTATCGATATTTGGTTCTGGTACTAATATTTTTATGAACATGTAATTAAACCAACATGTATAATAAGTAATAAGTGTGTAAACAGTTATCCTTTTGCCACTAAAATCAAGGAAAAACAAGACCTAATCATGTGTTTAATATCGTAAAAGTCGGAATTACGCGTGGTTTTGTGTTTTTGTGTGAAATAGGTACAAAAGATCAAAAAGAAAGAAAACACGGGATTTCACGGTCAAATGTTGAAGAAAATTACAAGAAATAGACAAAGACAAAGTCAAGAAACCAAAAGTGAACCAAAGATCACGAAAACCGGCAAAATCGACACGGGTTTAAAGAAACGATCAAGGAAGCCAATTTCAAGTTCAATTTTAAGCGGATTTAATCATTTATGAAGATTTTGGGCCAAGTGGGTCCCACATTTGGGTATTGGGCCCAAAAGCCTATTAATGGTTTTAAGATATCTAAAATATGGGCCAAAAGCCCATTACTTGGAAACTTAAAAGGACGGATTGGCTAAAAGCCCAATAAAAGCCCAATATTTCAAATAATGACGGATGGAACAACATTGGGCCAAAAGCCTAAAACCTTAACAAGCTAGGGACGGATTGAGAAGGGCCTGGTTTACCCATTTGGTTAAAAAGAAATAAACGTATTGTCTATTTACTTTTTTTACAATCAGTCACCCACACACAGATTCGATAAAAACAATGCACCCCACCCTTTTTACTCTCAATCTTGGTCAAACATAAACCCACCACACACACTTATTAAACCATCGTTACAAACAATTTAACACTTTTTCTCTCCCAAAAACAAACGCAGACACCAAACACTATTCCTTCAACCCTAATCAGTAAAAGGGGGCTTCTTGTTTTGACAAGCGCATGTTACTCACAGCCCTCAATTAAATCACCCCTTTTACTGGAAGAGCACGATGGTGGTCCTCAATTGACGTGGCCCCTTTCCCTTCATGTGATTGGTTCTCACACCTCACCACAAACCATCCTCCAATCCTTATTAGCCACCTCAGCAACCAACTAGCACAAAAGAAACACAGATGTGCCATGTTGGCAATCCGTGTGCAAGAGGCATATTTTTAGCCGTATGATCAAGAAAAAGAAAGAGATTAGAAGATTTAATGGCCAGGATTTGATATCTTCGTCAACAAACTTCCTCAACAAGGTTTTAGGGTTTGCCTATAAAACCCCCCATCAAATGTGTAATCATTCGGCCATTTTTTACTTTAATTTTATTTTATGCAAAATTAGATTTTAGGTTAAATGTAATTTTCTTTTTCCAGTTAATGTAATCTCTTTATTATTAATAAAATTTATTTTTAGTTTGATCTTGTGCCTCATTTTTTTTCTGTTTTAAATTTGCAAGTAGATGTTTAAATCTGTTTATTAAATTAAAATTGTTAATTAAAAGTTTATATTATTTAATATAAAAGTTAAAAAAAAGTGGATAAACAAATTTCCCCCACTGGGAAGTTTTATGGATCTGTTTGGTTCGTGGTTCGAGTGGTGTTGATTTTTGATGGTGACGAAGGAAGGTGTTGATTCGGGCTAATAAGACGGCTCAACGCCGCTCTTCTTCTCAACGGTTTTCGACACAAGGTTTTAGTTCTTTTTCTTTTTATAAGTCTTTTAGTGATTTGATTTATCTGTTTTTGTTTTGAAGAATTATATGCTTAAGTGACTTTAAAGTTTCTGATATATCTGAGTTTATTCTGATTCGATTTGAGTTTTATTTGTCTGCTTGTTTTTAGTTTTATAATGATTCGTCTGTTTAGTTTGTTTAGATATGTTTAGTTTGTTTATTTGGATTCTGATTTATCTAGTTTTGCTAATATCTTCTTATCTAGTTTGCGTATTATTTGGGTTTGCTGATTGTCGAGTTAGTAGTATTATTATTTTGCCTATTTATTAGTTAGATTTGATTTTTAAGTCTTTTAGCTTATTTGATGTTTTTATCTGCTTATTTGAAGGTTTAGTAATTTTAGTTAGCCTAGCTTATTGTCTATTAGATTTACTAGGTTTGTAGCTTATCAGTTCTTATTTATTTAAGTCTCTTTGCTTAATAGGTCTTATTAGCTTATTTTAATTGGTTTTAAGTTTAGATTGCTTATTTTTGCTTTGCTTGCTGATTACTGGTTGATTGATTTGCTTTGCTGCTTATATTGTTAATCTTGCTGATATTGCTGCGAAAAGCAACAGACCCACTTGGTCTGTTTGTTTCATAAATTCCAAAAAAAGAAAAAAATAATATCTCCATTCGTCTGGTACGGGACTTGAACCCTTGACCTTCAGTTTGACCTTTAGTTTAACTGCCATACGTCATAACCAACTCCTCTAGGCTTTTATTTGTGTTTATTCTCAGCCTTTTTAATTAATATAGGCTAATTAATAGCTGTCAATTTTCATAGATTTAATTTAGTTAATACTTCCTTTATAATTTATTTTATTAAAATAATTTAGTTAAATTTTAATCAAAAGTTTTTTATAGGTTTTCTTTTATTAAGTTTTAAAAAATAAAAAAAATAAAAATATTTTAATTACTTTTCGAAATTTAAATTGTTAGTTTCTTTTTATTTTCAATTAATATAGGTTTCACATACAATTAGTTTTTAAATTTTGTTTAAATTCAAAATAGTTTTAATTAGTTTAAAATTAGTTTATAATTTTTAAAATAGATTTGTTTAATTAGTTTTAAAGATTTTAATAGTATAAAAGTATTTATTTTTTTATTAGATTAAATAATTTTTAGTTTTAAATACCAAAAAGTTTTATTCACCAAAAACAATCAATCTTACGTTTAAAATTGGAATCAATTCGAGTCGAGTCGAGGAAAACGATTATACTAAAAAACGGTTATTAATAAGCTTATGTTACGATTTAATTGATCTAGTTATTAATTAATTTTGGTTTAATTAAATAAAAACATAGGTTATAATAATTAAATATTTAATTGTTTATGGACACGAATTTAATTAATTAAACTTAGGCTAAATTAATTTATATCTTTTATGATAAAATTTAATAACATGAATTATGTAAGATTATTAATTAATAGTAAACTTATAATAATATGACATGATATTATTAATTAATAATAAACTAAGTATTTATTAATTATTAAACTTTATGATATATTAATGCATGACATAAAATAAGCATATAATTAAATATGGAAACATAACTATTTATGGAAGTATATTATTTATGGCAACATGATATATGGTAATATGATACTTATGGTAATATACTTAGTATGGTAACATGCTATTTATAGCAATACGTTAAATATGGTAACATACTATTTATAGAAACATGCTAAATATGAAAACTTTCTATTTTCGGAAACTTAGTAATTATAGAAACTTTCTATTTTTAGAAACTTACTATTTAAGAAAACTTACTATTTTTGGAAAGTTACTAAATATGGAAACCTATAATTTTTGGAAAGTTACTATATATAGAACCTGCTTTTTTTAGAAAGTTACTCATTATGTTATAACAAGTATAATAACACTTAAAACATGAAACACATGAATCTAAAACTCATGAAACTATAAGAAACACATGATTAAAACATGAAATATTGAGACAAGACAAGAACAAGTATTATGAGTATGAACACGTCAAGTAACCCAAATGACAAGTATGTATAAGTAAGATCGACTCTTATTCATGTCCCTTCGTTATGTAGATGTTGTGAAGTCAGAGTGATCGTCTACGTTCGTTTTCGTCTTCATATACTGGAAAAAAGGTACGGATATTCGGTCCTTCAGTAAGGACATATTTCTTCCTATATTAGGATTCCCCGTTTGCAACCATCTATTTTCCAGTAGTTTAAGTGTCTTAAACACACCAGTATATGTATATTATTTTAGATTGCCTCAGCTATATACATGCATGCCAGTTTCACCTAGTTATGGGGGTTTCATAAGCATAGCACTAGAGGCACCGGTGTTATGACTCTTCTGCGGGAGAGTGATTGCTCGCATCGTCCCTTACAGTATGTTGGCCTATGTTATTATTATCATGTGGGGCGAATAGGTGCATCCTAGGACAAGTAATATATTTCATGGTAACTACGGTGTGTGCCTTGCATCCGTTACAGGAGTTGATCCCTCCACTCATTTTATATATTATTTAGAGGCAGCCCCTCTAATTTCATGACGAGGTCACCCCTCCAAGTATTCATTCACGTGGATATAGCTTGACCTATATGGGCTCGCGGCATATTTAAAATACAGATTTTCAAGATAAACTAAACATAAGTCTTTTAGAATTATAAACCAGTTATATGAACTTAAACCAGGTTTTCCAAGACATACAAATATTCTGCTGCTAAGCTATTTATTTCATTCATTACTTGCTTATGTTTATGCTTTACATTTTATGTTATATATCCGCACGCTGAGCCTATTGCTCAGCCGTATTTCTCTTTCCATGTCCCAATACGGCAGGTACTAAAGGGCAAAGCTAGGAATCCAAGAGTACGTGCATGGAATGAGGCGCAAACTTTCTTTCACTCTTTAATGCATTTACATACTTTTGCTTTGCTGGATATTGTTTAGTCCTTTCCTTTACATTCATACTTATGCATTTCGTGTGTGGAGCTTATGTGGATCCGATGTTTGTTTCTGAATTCTTTTATGGTCATTTAATGTTTTAGACATTACATTGTATGCTTTGATGATATGCATCATGTGACATTCTATTTATCAAAATGAGGTGTTATAGCATTCCTATATGACACTATTGAAGATGAGGTGTATGTTGTACAAACTCCTAGTTTTGAAGATCCAGAGCACCCAGACAAAGTATACAAGGTGCAAAAAGCTATGTATGAACTTCATCAGGCCCCTAGAGCTTGGCATGGTACATTGTCCAAATATTTATCAGACACTCTTCATCAAGAAGCACAAATGAGACTTTCTTTTGGTACATGTCTATGTAAATGACATCATCTTTGGATCCATAAGTTCTAAGCTTAGCAACAAACTTGCCAAACTGATTCAAGACAAGTTCCAAATAAGTGCTATGGGAGAACTAACTTTCTTTTTGGGATTACAAGTTCAGTAGAGGAAAGATGAGATATTTATCTCTCTAAATAAATATGTTGTTGAGATTGTGAAGAAATTATGTCTCTCAGATGGTAAGAAGGTTACTACACCAATGGACAATGAGCATCCATAAGGTAAAGGCGGTGAAGGAAAGAGTGTGGATGTTAGTCACTATAGATCCATGCTAGGATCTCTCATGTATCTCACAGCCTTAAGGCCAGATATTATGTTTGTTGTGTGTGTTTTTGCTAGACATCAAGTGATACCTAATGAGTGTCATCTCTTTGCAGTTAAGAGGGTCTTTAGATACTTTAAGTCTCATCCAATCTTGGGACTTTGATATCCTAAATATTCTCCCTTTGAACTGGTTTCCTATTCAGACAGTGACTATGGAGATGATAATGGTGATATAAAATCCATATCTGATGGTTGTTAGTTTCTGGGGAGGAGATTGATATCTTGGTAGTGCAAGACACAGACAATTGTAGCCATTTCCAAAACTTAGGCAGATTATGTATCAACGCTGCTTGTTGTGGAAAAGTTCTATTAATTCAGAATCAATTACTAGATTATGGGTACAATTATTTGAAAACCAAGATTTTTATTAATAATAATAGTACAATTTTTATAATTAATAACCCTGTGCAAAACACTAATACTAAACATATATATTAAAATCAGACATCATTTTATCAAAGATTGTTTTGAAAAAGGTTTAATTGTTCTTGAAAATATTGATATGAAGTTTAATATAGCTGATCTTTTAACAAAACCTTTTGATATTGGTAGATTTCAGTACTTGGTGACAAGTATTAGAATGATCAATCCCTTAAATATGTCTTTGATTTATAGTGTGCCCAGGGTTGTACTATTATTTCTTCTTGTATATGTGTTAGTGATTTTAATTGTGCCACTATTTTTGAAAATTGTCCTCCTGTTTGGGTTTTTCTTTCTATTTTTGTATGTTTTTGCTTGGTTTTAGACTAACTATGCAAATAGGTATTATCCAAGTGTCATGGATCATGTAGTGTCTTTTACATAATTGGTGTCTTTTGATGTTTCATATTTATGTAAGTGTTCTTTATTTAAGGAGATAGTTTAGGACAACCTTTAACTTTTAGGGAATCACTAGGATGTTCATGTACTGTTCTTAGATTGTACCCACTGGTGAGTAAGGGTTTGGTGATAGTGAAGGCTTGTTTCATGGCTTGCTAGAGTCCTTAATCCTTGAGGCACTATAATATGCATCTTTAATCACAAGTTGTGCAATCATATGCTTAATGAGTGAGGATAAGGTGTATGTTGCCAAGACTTTTGGCCTTATCTTTGGTTTGGTCGGGCTAGTGATTTGGGCATGTAAAATTTTATTGGGTTACATTGGTTCAGGGTGAACTTATGTGTTGGTGATTCATGAGGCATCTAGTGAACAAGGGAATCTAGAGTTCTTGCACATGTCTCTTGCTTGTGCAGGTGTGTGTGGTTGGACAGTGATTGTCACCTAATGCCTATCGGAGAACGGCTAACACCCTTAGGAAAGTCCCCATTGTTTGTACAATTAGTCTCCCTGTTTGTACAATCTCACCACATTTTTACTGTTAACTAAACATTTGACCGTTATCCCCTGTTTTACTAGCCGTTGGGCCTGCTAAGAAAATTTTTGTTAAGAATATTTTATTGAGATATTTAAGGAGGTTTCTTCGGAATTTGGTTTCTTATATTACCTTCTAAAGATAATACTAAGTTTTTTTTAAAAAATCTTTCTAATTTCTTGTCGATTTCATAAAGTCGATCCAATAAGAATCCTCTAAATCCCTCTATATATTCTCAGTTCCCTCTACTCACAGGTTCAACAATTATTTTCAATCAAAACCCACACATAACCTCCCACTTTTCACAACTAATTTTGATCCTCCAGAATGACGCTTAAATTTGTTGAATATCATAACTTGGTTGATATCTTGGAGAAGCCTACTGGTCATGAAAGCTTTCATAAGATCGTTGATTACTTGCATGCTTGCTATTTCAGGTTAGCACTAGTGATTAGTCCTCGCATCTACCCTTCACACATCCAACGGTTTTGGTCTAATGTTACGATCAAAACAGTGGATGTAGAAGTTACAATCAAGAACATGGTTGATGGTAATTGTAAGTTTATCACTTTCAAACACTCATAGAATCTTTTCTCTTGAATGATGAAAATGGTGTAAGCATTGTAGAAACTAGAAGGAGGGGTGGGTTGAATAGTTTCTCTTCGGTTTATGTGCTAATTAAAATTCCTTTCAATTAGGTTTGTCTCAAAACTACCTTTTACTTGAAAGCTAGTTGCATAATGATTAGGTTCAATTCTAATTAACAATGACAAGTAATACATGTGAATGATATGAAAGTAAGAATAAGTAAAGAGTAAGGAAAGAAGCAACCTAATAGGAAGACACCAAGATTTATAGTGATTCGGCAACGAAGATCTATCTTCGTTCCTACTCTACTCCTCGAGTACACCTTACTAGAGATTTCCACTATATCCACAAGCTCCCTTCTTGGCGGATAAAACCTTACAACGTCGCTTACATTATTTTTCGACACTAAGCTAAATTTCGAGACCTAATCTTAGCTAGGACTAATCTATACAATGTCACCCACTTCACCATTTAACGACACAAGGCTAGATGTCGAGTTCTAATCGAAAGATAGATCCAATCTTCACAACGTTGCCTAATTCACCATTTAACGATACAAGGCTAGATGTCGAGTTCTAATCGAAAGGTAGAACCAATCTTCACAACGTTGCCTACTTCACTATTTAACGATACAAGGCTAGATGTCGAGTTCTAATCGAAGGGTAGAACCAATCTTCACAACTCTTAACTTTGAAGCTAAGTGAGAACTTCACTAGACACAACTATATCACTTTAGAGTTTAGTGAGAACTCACAAGACACAATCACATCACTTTATAGTTAAGTGAGAACTCACAAGACACAACCACATCACTTTATAGTTTAGTGAGAACTCACAACTCTTCACTTTGAAGATAAGTGAGAACTCCACAAGACACAACTACATCACTTTAAAGTTTAGTGAGAACTTACAACTAATTCCTATTACAACTCAATAAAACACATATCCAAGTATACACATGTAACTTGGATCTACACAACACAAATCCAAGTATACACATATACAATGGATTTACACAAGATTAGATCCACGTATTCACAAATACATTAGATCTACACAAGACTCAAATGAAAACAGTTGATGAACGTGACTAGATCCTTAGGAGAGGATCTTCATCAAGGCTTCATCTTTAATCACATCACAAGTGTGTGAGTGATCTTCTCATTGTACAAGGTAAAGAAGGTGATCAAGGAGATAATCATAAGTAAACATACTTAACACATTAAGTGATCATTTATAAATGATTAGGAATTAGAAAAGAGAAAGATGGCAGAAAGAGTGTCAAAAAAAGGTTGTGGAAAATGCAGGTTTGATCCACCATTTATAGGAGACAAAGGTCAACGGCTCTCTGAGTGTAGTGCCTTAAATATGTCTGCGGTCCCTTATCGCTCAGGATCTACATAGCCCTTTAAGGGACCGTGCTCATAGACTCCGCTCCATTTTGTCTTTTAGTGGGAAAGTAATATCTAAGGTAAGTTATTACCTTCAAAGGATATTCCTATGGTATTTGGAACATGCCATATTCAAATTTACATTTTCCATTTTAATAAAACATTTTTTTAAAAAGAAAGTTTATTAAAAAATCTTTTGTCACATTTGACAAAATGTAAGCTTAGATTTAATCACTTTTATGATCACTTATCATGATTAAGATATGTTAGTGTAATACTTAAATGATTATTACCTTGATGATAGTGTTTGTCAAATAATTCGTCTTATGATTGTATTTGACGATAAATGTCTTTTTAATTTATAGTGATCAAAACTAAGAAAGATTAGATAACACTAATAATGTTTTTAGGCATTGCTTTGCATTAACAAGCATTTTGCCTGAGACTAAGCTCTTCCATAATCTTTCTTTGTTGGGGCACACTATTTTTGAAAATCAAAAGTCCAAATTTTTAAAAGGACAGGTTTCCCCACATTGGAAATTTTTTATCAATAACATTCAGCAATGTTAAGTACTAAGACCAATGTGTTTAATGCATTTGGGAGCAATATTGCCATTGCACTGGTGTGCTTGGAAACAGGGCGAACATTTATTTTTTCTCAAATGAATTTTGAAGGTATATTGAAAAACGTTACCAGCAAATCAGAATTTCGTATGTACCCATGATTTCTAACTATACTCTTGGACATGAGTCAGCATGGGGATATGACACATCGTGAATTTTACACTACAACTACACATACAACCAAAATCGTCACAACTCTCACCCCCAAAACCTCTTATTTTCTTATAGAATTGTCACTTTGACTCAACCCATGCTTACACTCATTCAGGGTGAACCTGTTACACACCTAACAACATCCCATCACACACCCTATCCTGAAACTCAATCACAAGATCCCCGTATTGTATCACAAGCTCCCCTTGTTATACATCCACACCCCTTAGTTAACCAATTCTATGAATGACGAACCAAAGCCAAGTTCACTGAGGTTCCTTCGCCTAGTGAGCTTTCACCTGTAGTAGAGGAGGATGCTTCCACAAGGATGGGTAGCATGATGGGAGTGGTTGTCACTACAGCACCAAGCTTCACACCTGTCAGGTTAATGGCACCATGCGTAAGTCCAGTTCCATTCCCATTGAAGCTTTATTGATTGTTAATTCCCTGAATAAAGGTAAGGGCAATATGCAACCTTTGACACCAATGGAATTGACAATTTTATGTACTAATTTGCAGAGACATAATGCATAATTGGTACAGAAATTCAGGGAGTAAGGTTTGGAAATTGCAGCTTTGAAGACCAGACTTACTAAAGTTGAGGGGAGGAGAAGAAAAAAAATTGGTCTTATCTTCTAATGAAAGACATATTGATAAAGATCCTTCCAATGGGAGGAAGTTCCTAGTCCTAAAGAAACTGAATGGTACAATTATCCAAGTCCTGGAAATGGAAAAGGCACTGGATAGAAGGGAAGTGATTACGGGAGTGCCAACACATATGACATTGCTTATATACTGGATAATATGGGACAAGTTTCTTCTATAATAATTCCCCATGCGACAATAGAAGTTCTCCCTACCGATCTAAGTGTTCCCATTCTAGTACAATTGTTCTGCTTGTTTCAGTTACAATTGCCCCTGCACCTACTACTGTTGCTCTTATAAGGATGGTGACACAGTGGCAAGTACATAGAGGGATTATGATTGGGAAAACTACAACTCAAACTCCTTCATCTAACATTGATCCCAAGGACAAAAGGAAAATCATTATGGTAGAGGGGCCAAAGAAAAAGTGTAGAAAAGCTTAGGAAAAACACGATGCAAATCTTGCTAGGAAAATGGAGGAAGAACATCTATTGGATGAACAAGAAAGAGTTAAACATAGAGAAGCTAAATTAGATTTCAATGTCAGCTAGTCTTCTAATGAGGAGGAAGCTAATGATCAACCACAGATAACTGAAGAGATAATAGAAGGGATGCTCAGTCAATTGGACAAGGGTATGCCTATTATGGCTAGCTTCTTGAAGGACTACAAGGAATGGGTATTTGGTGAACTCATTGAGTTTATGTATGAAGTAGTCTCAATGACTTTGAAGCATCAGATGAATGTCACCAAACTTAAAGAATCATGAGAAGAAGGAAAAATGCTTGTCTTTTTTTTGTTAGAATGAGGGTCTATTACAAAGTTATGCTAAGGAACCATAAGAGTTACAAAAAGAATGATTTTGTAGGATTATATTTTGATGAGCTTGAGATAAGATCTCTTTTTGTCATTACACATGCTAAGGATTTTGTTGAGATGGGTTCAGAAAAGGAAAATCAATATATTTCAAAAAAAAAGCATTTATGAAGAAGTGTAGAGATAACAGGAAGAGAAATGTAGATAGTCATCCTGCTGCTACTTCATTCAATAATTTTGGAGTAAAGCAAGTTCACTCATAGTAACTGAGCAAAGAAAGGCAAAAAGGACGAAGAGAATAGAAACGTTAGGGAAGTTTGTTGCTGATGATGTAGGACCATCTGATGAAGAGATAAATAATGAAGTTATTTGTTCCTGAGGACTTTAAGCCAGATTCAATGATGGCTAGATATCCTATTTATAAATATGAAGTTTCGTTTGATAAGGATATGAGCTGGTGGAAATTATTTAAGATGAATGGTGATTGTGAGACCCATCAATCTTTTACTCAAATGTTTTAGGATTTATACAAAGAGGATCTTAATGATCTTTAGAGAGTTTTGAAAGCTAAGTTCGCTTTTGAGCCACCTACACAAGACATGGAAAAGGATTTTGACATCTGGACTACAATGAGAAGAATGTATGAGCATGATATTAAAGATGTTATTTGGGGTACTCATAGGGGATAAGGTATGGTATTTTGGAGGTTGTTTTCTTCTTCTTTAGTATATGAATTGATTATGTCAGAGATGATTGTGTATTTGTTGGTAGATAGAATGTATCCTCTCAGACACAATACATTGAAGAAATGGTTGAGTTAGATCTACAGGTAAAAGATATAAATCATGTAGCTTATCAATTGTTTAGGTTTTTGCACAGTTAAATTCTCCCTTAAAGAAGGTTTGTAAGCATCCTCATATGACAACAACATTTATTCAAGAAACTTATTTTCAGGTGTGATCACAAGTTTAGGGAAGGATTATTGGGAATAAATGGATAAGTCTTCCCCCTTCTAGTTGTACAAACTTCCCGTGCTAGTTAACGTTTACCCTGCTAAAGTTGATGAAGACAGACGGATCTTTTCCCACTGAGAGTATAGATGCCCCTGTTGGAGAGATAACTATGGAAGAGATACTTACGCGTTTATGTTACTTTTATTGTATATCTTCCTTTTATATATGATAGTTATCTTGTACAAGGCTCCTTGTGTATATAAAAGGAAGCCTTATGGTTAGATGTCGAATACACATATTACTTACGCTTTGCTTTAAGGTTGTAAACCCTAACACTATTAAGAGTGTTCGGATATTGAATATACTAAAGCTTTCAATCGTTATATTACTTTGTTCTTGTGCTAAGTGTTATATTTCGCAATAATACTTAGTTTTTTTATCATTCACAAGGTTTCTCTAGTATTAGTTTGGATTCGTCATTGCTAGTACAACCATTACAAGCTAATGTTTAAGATCTGAGTTTGAGATCAACAATTCACACCAATAATGTATGGCTAAAGATATGTCTAACAATAAAACTAAAACATATTTCAAAATCAAAGGTGAACATTCGGACTAAAGAAATATGATGTGATGTGTCAAAAGAGGAGTTGGTTAGGTATAAAGTTAGGCTTATATATTAGGACAAAAGTTCAGTCGCTCAAGAGAAAACATGTAAAAGATTAAGGAAACAAATCCCGATCATCCATTTCTAAACACATACTCCCTCCGTCCCAAAATTATAGTCCCACTTTGACTTTTTTGGTATTTTTTCAAACTTTGACCTTAAATATCTATATTTGTGTTATATAATACTTGATAAATATTATAACAATGAAAAACATTTAAAAACTAATCAATTCATATATTTTCATTAAGTATTATATAACACAAACAAAAATATTTATGGTCAAAGTTGGAAGAGAAAGATCGAAAAAGTCAAAGTGGGATTATAATTTTGGGACGGATAGAGTATAATGGTTGAGACTTAACATTTAAAGCACACACACGCATTCAGATCTGGTAATTCTGACCACCCCCAAAACCACCACTATACCACCGTTGACGTACCCGCTTCCACTAACCCCCAGATCTTGTAATTCCGGCCACCCCCAAAACCACTACTATACCACCACCGATGTACATGTCGCTGCTCTCTACCACCAACCGGCAGACCTGGTGTATAGACAAAGCCAATCTAGATTAGACGATTTTCCCAATGGGTTACATGGGTCAAAAATGTATAAAGAGTAAAAGATAAAATGGGTTGAATGGATCTAAAGTTCTCTAATATATAAATTTGACGCATACAACATTTTAATAACTTAATTAAAAGCATTAGATTAAACTTAAGATGCATCTTATTTAGTTTATTACTTTCTAAAATTTATATCTATGTTAGTAACGTAGGTACTTTGGTGTTGATCTCTTTGATCGTTTAATCTATATTGTAGATTTAGACTAAATAGAATAAATTCTACTTAGTCTTAATAGAAACTCTGAATGAATATCAAAAAGTATGTGGAGTCTACTTTTTGATATGATGAATATTGAATGAGAAGTTTATGAATAAACAAACAAATTTTATGCACCAAACAATTCAGTATTATTGATTATAATACGAATACTCTTGAACGAGTATTAAGGTTACAAAAAACCTTGAAGTCTAGAGAACGTAAAGTGTTGTTTTTGTTTTTAACATCTAACCCAAGGGTCTCATTTTATAATACAAGGAGTCTCATTTTATAATACAAAGAGTCCTTTACAAGATAAAGATATAAAAACAATATTCTAAATATAAAAGAGATATAAACAATGTCTTTTAATGATAACTCGACGTCTTCAATATGTATCCTCTTTAGTAGCATTAGCAACATAGACATCACTAATCTTGACCATGAACACCTTGGTCATATTTGACCAGACAGGTAAACACTAATATATCACTACCAGCCTAATATGATTAATGTTGGTAGTGCAAAACGTACAACACTAATACCTATTCACAACAATCCTCCCCTAAACTTGTGATTACTATTTCAAATTCAAAAGTTTCTTGAACAAAAATGAGAATAATTAAAACTGCATAAAAGTGCTTTTACTACCTCTTGTGCCAAACGTAAGGTAGTTTCTTCTTGTCTCAAATCTGGTTATGTCATATTGAGCATAAACCTTTTGTAACAAATCCAATGCCATCACAGTAAATTCATTAGCCATCTTCAAACCTAATGTTATCATATGTTCAAAAACACTAGCATCTAGAGGGTACTCCTTTTCAATGAGAATATAAATCCTAGCACATCTAGTAGTAAAATCATGATGTATAGAACATGACCTAAAGAGCGTCCACATAAGCATGTGGTATCCATCCTTTGTTGTTTCCAAATCTCATCAGCTGTATCTAGCTCAAACAATCTCTTGAGCTTAACCCAAAGCTCCATTTTTTGCCATCAATAGGGTCTTCCTTTTCAAACATACTTTTATCCGGTTTCCACATCTCCACCAAATCATCTTTACATACTCTTGCTAGTAATTCATCAAAGGTAAGGTTTACCTTTGGTTCTTACATTCCAATCATGTACACTCTCCAATACACCCGTGTATAAGCTTCAGATTCCTTAGTATACATATACCAATCATAAATAGGATGTCTAATAAGCAGAGGCTCAACATTTTCTATATCACTAAAATCATCTTTAGAAAGATCATATCTTTTAACAGCCTTTACTAGTTTATCTAAAAAATGCTTCATATTCTCCTCAACTGTCTTAGTAATCTTCCTTTGAATCTCTCTTTCTTGGTCTACAACTTTCATATCAACAATATTATCCATAGACATGCATAACTTCATAACCCAATTATACAACTCCTCATATGAGTACCTTTGTAGAGATTTCTTTGTTCTGGTGGTCTGATGAGCTATGAAAGTTATCATAAACCGCCTCTTCTTTTGTGTAGTCACCATAGCATTCCTTTCCTCTTTTATTTTGGCATAAGCTTCCATGAAGAGCCTAGACCTTTCCTCCTCATTTATTTCCCTAGAATACTTAGCCACATCTACAATAGCTCTCAACTCAAACCACTTATCCTTTGCCTTCTCCTTTTTCTTTTCTTTCTTTTTCTTGGCTTCAAAAACCAAATTTTGCTTGAATTACGCAACAAATATGCATCAGCCACAACTTGTGTGGCAGGATTAGGATTAGAAGGACATCTTTTCCTCTTCTTGTGTTATGGATTTTCAACCAAAATAGACTTGCCTTTGTATTTAGGATCAATAGTTGGACATGTTGTTAAGGTAGACACTTGAACTGTTGGCTCTCTTATTTAAAAACCAGATAGTTTCCTTAGAGGATGCTAACTATACAACCACTACACTTGCGCTTTAAAATGTAGCAAAACCTAATCAATAACATCAAGATGATTGATGAATGTCTATTAATACACGTAGTATCCGATAAAATGACTAAAAACACTAAAGTATACTTAATTATATTGCAACTATCCTTGAATTGTGTTTTCATCTATTTCAGGTGCAAAAGATTGAAAACATGAAAAAACTGATCATTTTCGAATTGACTTGACAACGTTTATAAAAATAAAGAAGTCAAAACGAATTTAAAGTCAACCTAGAGATATAATATTGGAAAGAGCATTGGAAAACAAACACAAACCTATGATAACATTTTGTTTGGCCAACCCAACCCAACCCAACCTATTTTATTGAGTCGAGTCAGCCTATAGTCTTGTTATATTAACCATGTCCAGCCCATCTATTTGCCATTCGTGGACCACTAGAACCCACTAAGATAAAATAAAGGGATTTCACTTTTTTCCTTTACAACCGTACAAAGGCCAACACGGCTAGGGTTTTTCTTTTTCAAATACACTTAACCAGCACTCCAGCAGCCTTCATACTCTCATATTTTTTTCACAGCCACTCCCCACAATAGATGTTTATAAACTAGATCTGTAAAAAACGACTAGCAAGTAAGTTTTTTTAACCATTTATTTACTCATTATAGATCTGTTAGTCAATGAATTTTAGTATCTTATTATTACTATTATAAAGCATTTGTTATTTTTGTAACAAACTTTTAAAATGCTGAATTTTCATATTTTTTTACTTAATATAAAAAATCTCTTTCATATTATATACCAATAACTTTTAGTTTGTAACAATCTTTTTTAACAACTTATTATTATAATATTTTTAATTTTAAATTTAAATATTTTATTATCTATTTATTATTTTTATAATTTAAATTCATCATATTTTATTTTATAAAGTTTTATGCTCTTTAATTCAAAATCTATTTCAATAAAAAAAATTATTTTTTTTAGCTGGTTTATTTTGATTTAGCTTTCACCTTAAATTAAATTAATGTGATTACTAACTTTTGTGATAAGTAAAACAGTACATTTGTTCATTTTAAAAATGGCTATCATGTCCGTTTTGCGCGGGCAATATGCTAGTAAAATGAAACATCTAATTTTGACTGACATAATACAGGTGTCAACTTTTTATTGTGCGAGTTATGGGTCAACTTGGCTTGTACTGTATGATCGGGACGGTGCCTAATTTGTCATCAATGGTTACTCTGCCAAAGTTTTGTCTTGCGTGTTCCTTTGATTTAGCTTACTTTCATAAATATCCTTGTGGCTTGTACCCTGCTCTCGGTTCACCATTTCATTCAATTCAATCCACTAATGTAAGGATACGTCCTTACATGGTTGGAATGGAACAACATTACCGTGTTGTTAATGGTGTCCTCCTCAATAGAAACGAGGCACAGTGTTGGTTGATAAACTTTATGATCCCGATCCTGGTGTGGGCTTTGATAATATAATGGTTGCGGATGAAAAGAATGGTTTTTTATGTCATGTGGCAAGCAGGAGTAGCTATCTTCTATAGAGAGCCTATTGTCAATCTTTCTGATCGTTTAACGCCCTGTTTGATCCGCCTGAAGGATGGCGCTGGGGAGTCGCAAAACTTTAGGCCCCTGAAGCCGAATGGGGAGCTTCAGTGCTGATGCATGAAGATACACAACAACCTTTTTTCTTGCACTATATAGCAGTGGGCAGGTACATTTGCATCCTTTTTTCTTAATTCTGCTCCTGTTGTCTAATGATATTTTTGGCCCAACGGGATGAAAAGGGTCAGGGTGTTTGCACTTTAAAAGAAGCTTTTTCTGAATATTTTCTTTGCAAAGCGCATATAATCAGTATTTGGGAAAAAAAATGAGTCCTGATTGCGTTTTATCATGGATAATGTGTAGTTTTGAATAAAAGACCGTTTCTCAAATCGCTGTTTTGCAACCTGTTTTGGCAACACAGTCCAGTGGTGGAACTTGTTGGTTGTTTTGATGGCTATGTATTACAACTTGTGGTGGATTTACTGTTGCCGGTGGTCTTTGCAAAGTGCAGATAGTATTTGGCAATTTTTTGTTTTTGTTTTGACATTTACCTAGAGTGTTTAGGTATAAGTCACAAAATGAGCGGGTTGGGTTCGAGGTCTAGATGGTTGATTTAGGAGCATGTGCTTAAACTGGTCCTGGCTAAACTGGTCCGGGTTAAACAGGTATAGGGGGTGGTTGATCCGCCAGCTTTTCAACTAATTTTTTCCAAGGTTAGATTGAAAAGAATTCAATTTTTTTGACCTGCTAGACCTGTTTGAGAACCGTTGGTTAATTGTTACACAAATCTTGACCCCTAAATAAGCATATCAACCGTGAGTCACATCTATGTTTAGGTTACTTTGAAGACATTACATGCTTTTGTAAAGGTCGTGTACATCCAAAATGCCTACCTGCTAATTAATCATATTAACACATCATATTTTCTCCAAATTTATATAATAGACCTGTTTGCTAAATTTTTCTAGTATAGTTTTTAAAAGAAACTTTTATTTTTTAATGGTACTGAGCTGCCTCGTAAAGTAACTAAACAAAGTTATGTGGCTGATATGATACAGGTGGATCTAGCGCGGCAACAATCTTGGCAAGTTATGGGTCAACTTGACTCGTACCATAGGACCGGGACGCTGACATTAAGCTATTAATGGTTTCACGACGACACACTTCCATTGTACTCGTTTTATATGTTCACGTGGATTAGACTGCCTTCATAAAAACTCTCACCCCTTCGAACCGTCATTTCCAAGCTCCAAATCACAATCTCATCCCGACACTCAAATGAAAACTGTGGAATATTTTTATGACACATATGATATTCACACGGATTATTGCTCTCGACAAAATTACATTATCGTTGAGTGTCAACAACCTGGCCACATTTCCTTAAAGCAACTAAATTATCACCAGCACCGTACTTAAAACGGAAAGGGAAGAGACTAGAGGTTGAATTATTTACTAATTATGTTATTTTGCTTCAAATATTATATTTTTCAATGAAATTGTACATTACTTATTTTTCTTGTTCTTAAGTCTTTTCACTGCTTTTACTATTGTGAAGTGTGAACTTGTTGTGATGTGTTATACAAAGTTATAAGACATTATCGAATAAAAATAATCACTTTCGAGTTCTTCTTGATCGTCATTTATATGAAAAGTATGTATATACTAGCTGCGTTGTTCCTCAAAATCATCATCTCTATGAACTTCTTCCATTTCAACCATGTAAGGAAGTATCTTTACATTACATAGGGTGAGTTGAGTTTATGTGTGATGCACCAAAAGGGGTAGAGGACAAGGTATCACATGCACTGTGATTCTAGTGATGTTCGACACCATCAGTAAAATGTTTTCATATTGCTTACTTAAATTGCTTACTTTAAGAAATAGTATGCGACTTTCACGCATATAACGAATAAATGAGAATCGTCAGCATGAAGGTCATTACTAAGTAGATTTTCGAGGTCAATAACATGATAAACGAATCATCACATCTAAACCCAGCTAGACAGTTTCCAGGTCACATTGTTTTCCATGTTTCTGTTATCTCCTATCTGCACACACACCAACAAACCTTTTAGACTTAAAAGTCATAAAATTAATTTCATTGTTAAGTATGTGGTTCAAAACATCGTTTATGCAGCTTTCGTCCAATCAACATAACTAATTAAATGTACCATAAAGTAAGTTATTCATTTGTGAAGGGTAAATGGTTTGGATGGGTATCGTATGGTGATTAGAATTGAGAGTGGTGTAAGATGACACTTCTTGGTCCAATATATACACCGCCCAGGAGGATGATTGGGGTGTGTGTTCCTCACTTAGTGATGCATGAGCCTCTTATCTTCTGAATCAAACAGTTAGGCTGAAGTTGTTGTTTTGGTTTTGTTTTGGTAATGCTCAGGATATGTAGCTATGGGTATACCTCAAGTATTTTGAAAGAGTGCTATATAACAAATAATGATAATGATGTCCATTACTCCATTGCATTGGTCATTAAAGGTCATTGTGGACGTGGGATGAATGATCGTTGGATGTCTTGTGAAATGTAGTCATGGATGATGAACTTGTTTCATAGTGATCTGATATGACCCATGGTGTTTGGGTTAACTATCAGAGTTATGAAGTCTGTTTTGTCCGAGATATGGACTGAGAATCAGAGATCCTTGGGATGCTATATGCGAGATCTGTTGGTTACCTCTAGTTTTTATAGCTAGTTTTCTTGGATAAAATTTTATAGGAAGCTTTTCTGAATAGTCTTTCATAGCGCAGATCATCAGTATTTGGCAAACCATTTGGGAAAGATGAAAAAAGTCCTGATTATCTGCGTTTTATCATAGATAATAACATGTACTTTTGAATAAAAAGTCGTTTCTTAAAACGCTGTTTTGCAACCTGTTTTGGCAAAGCAGTCCAATGGTGGGTCTTGTTGGCCGTTTTAACTACTATGCATCACCAGTTATGGTGGTTAGATAAAAGATGGTTGTATGTTTATGGTGGACTCCTGGAGGTCTTGCCAAGACCTGCCAATATGATAAAGAGAATCATCAGCATAGAGGTCATTACTAAGTAGATTTTCGAGGTCAACAATATGATAAACGAAATCATCCAAACCCAGCTAGACAAGTTTCCAGGTCATATTGTTTTCCATGTTTATGTTGTTATCTTCTCCTATCTGCACACACACCAACAAACCTCTTAGACTTGAAGTCATAAAATTAATTTCATTGTTAAGTATGTGGTTCAAAAGTCAAAACATCGTTTATGTCGCTTTTCCACTAAGTGGTTTCTTTGGGGGAGGATTCCTGGAGGTCTTGCCAAGACCTGCCAAGGGCCTTTCAGACGAAGCAGATAAGGAGTCTAACATAACTAGGCGACGGTTCGAAGAAGACATTCTTCCGCTTGGATGTCATTGCACGACTCGACCCACTAATCACTAACATTTGCCGTTCTAAAAAAAAAAAAAAACATAACTAGTTATATGTACCATAAAGTAGAACTGAGAGTGGTGTAAGAATCTTAACTCGAGTTCGAACTTAATACTTTCGAGCTCGAGTCGATCTCGAACAAATATTTGTGTTCGTTTAATTTGGCGAGCCGAGCTTTGAAAAATAATATTAAGCTCGACTCGTTCGAAAACTCGTTTAATTGTCTCGAGCCGAGCGAGCTTAACGAGCCGAACAAGCTATTCGAGCTTAGCGAGCCGAACGAGCTGTTCGAGCTTAATGATAAATCTATAAATATATATGTTATATACACCTTAGCTTACTCATTAAGTATTAATATCATTTTAATAATCATAAACGAGTTTTCGAGCTCGAGCTTGAGTTAATAAACGAGTCTATCCAACTATATTTATAATAGAAGTTAGTCTAAACAAAAGTTAAAAAATCGTAAACGAGCTTCGAGCTCGAGCTCGAACAACAAAAAAATATTCGAGTTCGAGCTCGAGCCAGATTATAAAGTTTTATTCGAGCTCGAGCCGAGCTCGAGCCAGGCAGTTAATAAACAAGCTTGACTCGTTTAGGCCAAAACTCGACTCGGCTCGGATCGTTTACACCCCTATGTAAGATGACACTTCTTGGTCCAATATATACACTGCCCAGGAGGATGGTTGGGGTGTGTGTTCCTCACTTAGTGATGCATGAGCCTGTTATCTTAATCAAACAGTTAAGCTGAAGTTGCTGTTTTGGTTTTGTTTTGATAATGCTCAGGATATGTAGCTATGATGAACATGTTTCATAGTGATCTGATATGACCCATGGTGTTTGGGTTAACTAACAGAGTTATGAAGTCTGTTTTGTCCGAGATATGGACTGAGAATCAGAGATCCTTGGAATGCTATATGCGAGACCTGTTGGTTACCTCTAGTTTTTATAGCTAGTTTTCTTGGATAAAAATTTATAGGATTTTCTATATCTTATCCAATATTTGTTGTAACCGTTTGATAATTAATAAAATGTTCACCGTTCACCAAAAAAAAACTATGCGTATTCAGATGTAGTGGGTCAGGGTGTTTGGGACTGCACTTTAAAAGAAGCTTTTCTGAATAGTCTTTCATAGCGCAGATCATCAGTATTTGGCAAACCATTTGGGAAAGATGAAAAAAGTCCTGATTATCTGCGTTTTATCATAGATAATAACATGTACTTTTGAATAAAAAGTAACGCTGTTTTGCAACCTGTTTTGGCAAAGCAGTCCAATGGTGGATCTTGTTGGCCGTTTTAAGTACTATGCATCACCAGTTATGGTGGTTAGATAAAAGATGGTTGTATGTTTATGGTGGACCTTAGTTTTAATGCGTGAACAAATTGATGGTTAAATGATTTACATTGCAGTTTGATGAAGTTTCGATTTAATTTCAGTTTTAGTTTTGGGATCTAAGAACCACTTGTAAATCATTATCGAGCATGATATGAATTGTAAACCTAGATCATCTTGCATTCTTGTAACTATGCAATGTCACCAACTTCGAAGCTTGTAATGATCACATATGGACGTGATGTATGTGTTACTAGATGTATGATGAGCTCTGTTTGTTAAATATTTGAAGAGCTAATAGGTCCAAAAACCGACAAAGGGCAGTAGTTAATAGCTTTAGCATAATCTTATAATTCAGTCTTGTCGATGCCTGATTTTAAGGTATACATTAATTTTATGGCATAACACAGAGTCCAAAATTAGTGTTTTAGAACATGCGCGTTGGTCTTTTGTCCTTTTAATTCTTGTTTTCTTAATCTGTATAAACGAATTATGAACATCGGATTGTTTTTTAACTCTCTATTTAATCTTCTAATGACACTATGACAGAATGTTGAAAGCGGAGGAGCCGGTTCTGAAGATCTAAAATCCCACAAAAGCCAGAACAAAATCCCACAAACATAAAACATCTAAGTTTTTATCCATAGAAACCTCGTCGAGGTTAAGTAGACCCCAGAACAAAATCCCACAAAAGCCAGAACTTTATATGATTCTTTACCGTTCATCAATCAGTTGTTTTAGCTATCTTAACAAAGCTAGGTCCCAGCCACCAATACCTCCTTTTTCAAGAAATGTCAACAGGGCATGAAGCGGGGACCAGGAGATAGATCAGTCGATTTCCGGTTGAATAATTTGATATAATTGGCCTGGACAGAATAATTCTTTATGGTTGATGTTAAAACACACATGACCCTCACTGTCTATTAAGTAAGCAACACAAAAAGATAAAATCATATAAGCCAAAGTACTGTATATCTTTTGCGAGTCTAATTTTTCCACTTGAGCGTTTCAAGCAACAAACACAATAGTAATAATAAAGAGATTGTGAATCACTACAATTTGGTAAACAGACAGCTTGAGTTACAGCTAGAATAATGTAAAGGTGATACTCCTTGTGACATTCCATCTTATATTCAAAAAAATCGAAAACACTTCAACAGAAAAAAGAGACTAAATGCCATGCGAGCACAAGAGAAAACGAGGCCATGAAAACCAAGTTACCCTCGGGGCAGATCTTTGACAGACAACATAAAGCCATTTTTTACATTATTAATTTGTTATTTCTCTATATTAGATAAAGTAAATTAACCATCACCAAGCCGATTACGCAAATTAGTTTTCATGATATTAATGTTAGAAAAACATGTTTCAACCTTAGATGTAACAAGATGCAAAAGACTAAAGCCCACTTCAACGACCTATAAACCATAGGATGAGATGTATGTTTTTTTCTTATTTACCTCTTCTTAACAAGTTTGGCAATACTCGTACTATACAAGTTAGCAAAATCTTTATCGATAGACTCCTTGTAAAAAAAGGTCGATTGATTTTAGGTTTTAACATGTAAAAAAATAGAGTTTTGTGTTTTTTTTGCTTTGATTTAAATTGTTAGATCGGGCTTTTACTAATTTTGAATTTACCTTATATTTATAGTAAACAAATAAGATTAAAAATCAATTTCGATGAACCGGGTTCATTTTAGATAATTTTAGAAAAACCAATGCTTTTCAAAAAATTAACATTGCATCTAAAAATCCATATGGGTCACAGACACTCACGAGACACTCCTGGCTGTGTACCTGGTTGTTTCTCCACTTTCTCATCATTCAATGCCATATCATGCATTCTATGTTAAGATTCTGCATCATGTATGTGTTTGGCTCTTAATGTGTTTAAACCAGATATCATATTTTCATAATCTTTCAAGAGAGTATGACAAATTGAATACTTCTGTATTTGTTAAACATTATTATAAACTCGGATTCAAGATATCGTTTATAAACTCGGATTCAAATAATAAAAAGCATTCCAAATCTGTTTCTCAAACATCAAGATATCTATATTTTTATTCATAACTCTTGATTCTTTACCATTCATCAACCACTTGTTTCTCGCATGCCTCATAATACACCAACACAATTGAGCTATTTTAACAAAGCTTGGTCCCAAGTCCCAACAATATATACCTCCTTAATCAAAAGATGTCAAAAGGGCATGAGGGGACCAGGAGATAGACCAGTCGAGTTCCGGAGGCCGGGAAGTGGTGGACTAATTTGATCCATTTGGCCTGGACAAGGTAATTCGTTATGGTTGATGTTAAAACATACTTGCGTTCTACAGTAATCGATATGGCTATGTTCTGAAAGTAATGGAGTATATGTTTTTACATATCACATTTTTGAGGAAATGCTCTACATGTTATATGTCTGTATATATAGTGAACCCCGTGTATCACACTGACGAGAGAAGCATGAACTACTTGAAATGTTTTACATATCCGAACCTGTAAAACTAATTAAGGATGCTATTGATAATGTTTGTCTATCCATTTTATACCAACCCTAATTTTAAATTGAGCAGCAGAGTTAGACACCAAAATTACTCCGTTCGTAGTTCATGCATGATGCATATACACAAGCAAAAGTGAAACATAAGTGGTGATGATACGATAGCATTTGACGGATATCAGACAGTACTTGATATCGTGTAACAACGGTAGTAAATTAGTAATAGAAGGGTGAAATCCAACCACTATAAGAGTGAATGATATGCTTATGAGAAGCACTTAAAGACATACAGTAGTATTTAATAAGTTCTAGAATCACAGCAAAGAGCGGCTTTTAACTGTTACTAAAAGCAGATGATGAATCCTCTTGAGGGCGCTAGGGAACAGATCCTCCTTAAACTTGAGCTTCACTGCCTATTAGTATTAAATAAGCAACACAATATGATAAAATGTTATAAGCCAAAAAGGCTTAAATAAATGGTTAACAGATACTACGTAATTTAGTACTACATCTTAAGCGAGTCTAATATTTTCACTTGAGCTTTAATTTGGTAAACGAGACAGCTTGTATTACAGCTAGAATAATTAAAGGTCAACAAGAAAAAACAACAATACCCATAGTATGGGGAGGTGAGTATGTAGACAGATTATGCCCCTTAAGGCCTTGGGCAAAACCCGTAGGTAGGGAGACTGGAAGTCCAGGTAGACCTCCGGCTGTTATCTCGGAAGCATTGCTAAAGTAAAGGGCACAATGCACGAGAGAAAAAAGAAACGGGCTACACAAGTCCAACAAAAACACGAAAACACAACGATTCGGACATGCATGAGACACAACCAGCAGGCAAACAACGCGCGACAGCACACAAACAACAGGCAAGAGTAAAAAAAAACAGGAAAACACTTCAGCAGAAAAAAAGAGACTAAATTAACCCCATGCGAGCACAAGATAAAATGAGGCCATGAAAACGAACATGTCAAATAAAAACTAACTTATCCTCGGGGCAGCCCACCTTTGACAAACAACATAAAAAGCCATCGTAACATGCCAAGATTGAGACATTAATACAGACATATGCAAAGTACTTAACATATTGGATTTACTTGTTACCCGAAGCAGTTGTTGATGAATCAGCAGCTTCTCCAAGGTTTAGATCCTCAAACAGATACTCCGTCTTGTTTCTCCTCTGCGGGTTTCTTGGGACCTGTTGTACCCATAAGTATAAGCAACATATGTAATTTGATATTTTTATGGTGTTTTAAAAATACAAACAGATTATTATTATTATTAGAAAAATAAATAAATACATACCTCTGCTTGTTTTAACTTTAAGAACCTGGTCTCCTTCCCTAGGATGAAGAAAATCTTGGATGATCCATGGGTTGTTTTCACAGTATTTGCGGTTTTCCTGTATGACGTACTCTTCAGAGAGAACACGAGGAGTAGCTCTATCATACATAGTCGCCGCTTCTTCCGTTAACCGACGGTCTTCTTCGATCAATGCTTCTTCGCTCCAATAAAACTGCTCGCGCGGAATTCCGGGAAAGAGAGTCATTAGTTTTGTTCTTGTTTCGTCATCCAATTCCATTGTGTGATCGATTGATTGGGAATTTTCCTAGACGTGTATTAAAGAACCTCTTTTTATTTTGTAACTTCATATAGAATTATAATATTGAGTTTCCAAAAATATATCAAGGAAATCATAAAATATCGACTTTTTTGTAAAATCTTTTGTGATTCTCATACCAAAAATAGCTTTTACAGTATATTTGTTTCCTTTTTAACTACCTCTTTTCTTCATAAATTCCTATAAAAAAAAACAAATCTTACGAACATAGTATTTTGTCGAACATAGTTTAAACAAGTTCATCGCCACGATCATGGAAAAAGAAGGAGGATCATCAAGCAAAAGTGTGTTAAGAAGCATTATTCTCTCATACACATACGCCGCGATATGGATATTCATAAGCTTCGCGTTGATTGTATACAACAAGTTTATTCTCGATAAAAAGATGTACGACTGGCCGTTCCCTATATCACTCACCATGATTCACATGAGCTTTTGTTCTTCCTTAGCTTATATTCTTGTTAAGATCCTGCAAGTTACCGAACCGGTTCATATGACACGGGATGTGTACCTTAAATCCGTTGTTCCCATCGGTTTGGTTTTCTCGATAAGTTTATGGTTTTCGAACTCTGCTTATATTTATTTATCTGTTTCGTTTATTCAAATGCTTAAAGCTTTGATGCCCGTTGTTGTTTATACACTTGACGTGTTGTTTAAGATAAAGTTGTTTGAGTCACGAACAATGAGTAATATGCTGTCGATTTCTCTTGGTGTTGCGATTGCTGCTTATGGTGAGGCGAAGTTTAGTACATGGGGTGTTATGTTACAGCTTGGTGGGATTGTTTTTGAGGCGACACGGTTAGTTTTGGTTGAGATATTGTTGAAGAAGTCTAAAGGGATTGAACTTAATCCAATAACGGCGTTATATTATGTTGCTCCTTGTTGCTTGGTGTTTTTATCGGTTCCTTGGATGATCGTCGAGCTTCCTACATTGATGAAGACTTCTAGTTTTCAACTTGATTATGTGGTGTTTGGGACGAATGCACTTTGTGCTTTTGCTTTGAATCTTGCGTCGTTTTTGTTGATTGGGAAGACGTCTGCTTTGACTATGAATGTTGCTGGTGTTGTTAAAGATTGGTTGTTGATTGCGTTTTCGTGGTCTGTGATTAAGGATACCGTGACGCCGATTAATTTGTTTGGGTTTGGTATTGCGCTTTTGGGTGTTGCTTATTATAAATATGCGAAGTTCCAAGAACTTAAGACTAAAGAAGCGGAAAAGAAGCCCGACGATGAAGAGGTTGGGATGTTGTTAGAAGAACGCAAAGTAAAGGAGATGATTGATTAAGAAAGAAAGAGCTGAATGTTCAGATTTGAGATGTAATCTTTTGATGTTTTCATCTCATTTGTTACATGGTTTTAATATATGTTTTAGACTTGTTAGACATTAACAAAAAGCTTATGTGTTTCACTGTTTATTAGACATATTGGTGGTCAATTGTTTTTATCAAACTTTAGTTTTGTGTACTTCATATTGTATATGAGTAGCATATATACGTTTATGTCTAGGAACACATTCAAACTAACTGTGATGTCTAATATTTCTCGACCAAGATAAATACATTTTCGTCGACTTCAAAGTTGTGTAGCTGTGAATCTAATGTCTTGATCTCGAGTTTTGATCCAGAACCCTTTGGTTCAGACTTATCGATGTTAGCATTAGTTTTAGTTTCACCTATATCTAAATGTTTATCCGTTGAATCTTTTGATTTCAAACTTTCAAGAGCAATGTCAGCTATACTCGCACCCTCATCAGAATGTTGATCTGCCTCACCAGTTGGTTCCAAACTTGCAACACTTTCTGTAATTGCACCTTCTTCTAATTGCTTATGTGCAACTCTTTCTGATTTCAAATCGTCAAGAGCAACATCGGCTATACTCACACCTTCCTCAGAGTGTGGATCTGTCACATCAGTTGATTTAGCCCTCGTATCAGAAATATGATCTGTAATCGCACCTTCACTTATACTTTTATCCGCAACATCTTTTGATTTCAAACATCAGCTATACTCGCACCTTCATCAGAAAGTTGATCCGTCACACTAGTTGATTTAGCACTTGTAACAGCAACGTGATCTCTAACCGCACCTTCATCTATATTTTTATTCGCAATATCTTTTGAATTCAAACTTTCAAGAGAAACATCAGCTATAGTCACACCTTCATCAAAATATTGTTGATATGTCACACCACTCGATCCCGCACTTCTGACAGCAGCATTATCTGTACTCAGACCTCCATTCAAATGTTTATCTGCGGCATCTTTTGAATTTAAACTCGGATAGTATCGGGATAGGGCACCCCTTCAAGCGTGATGCTAGCTCCTTAAGATGAAGATGAGAAAACCAGAGACATTTTACTGAACTTTTAACTTTATTGATTATGATAATATGATTACAGGAACCTTAAATACATAAACACTAAGACAACTTATAAAGATAAAAGATGCTAAAGATATATCCTAAACAAATAGAAAGATATGATGTTCCTACGATATGCATAGGCGTATCATTCCTCACTCCTTCGAATTCACCTTGCCCTCAAGGTGATGTCTTGAAAAGCCCGTGATTCCGGGATCCCATAATCTTCTTTGAACCACATCGCACTCCATTCTTTCACTCATGTAGTTCTTCACCCATATAGTTCCCCAACCTAGATAATTCTCCAACACATTTAGTACTCCAACATAAATAGTTCTCCAAGACAATTTATTCTCCACCAAAATTTGTTCTCCATCATCCATTAGTTCGTGAAAATAAACATCATTAACAACCTCATTAACATTCGATTCTGTCGCCGACTCCTCAAACACACTAAACCCTTTCGTCCCATTATCACCGTCATCATTCACATTAGGATTTTTCATAACTTCTTGATGACAAACAATATTAACGACTTCCTCCTCTTTAATTGCTTGTACATTCTCCTCGATTGACTCAAAACGAGCCTCCATTATACGGGCACGAAAGAAAGTTTCTCCTAAAGTTGCAAGATTCGACCTCAACAGTTCCGAGAGTTGTAGGTTTGTGAAGCGTGCTTCCGCTGCACGAGCTAATGAAAAAGCTTCGTCTAAAGTTGTGGGTTTTGATCTTAAGAGTAAACATTGTTGAGACGGTTTAAAACATGTAAGTAAAGATTCAGAAATTCTTGTCACTCGACTTGCAAGTATCACAAAATCACTCTCATATTCGTTCACCGTACCCATTTGTAAGAGCTTAGATAATGCATCTCGATCGCTAGTGCTCGATGCCATAAACAATAAATAAAAAAATGATAATATTTTTTTTCTCACTGATGAAAGAATGATGCAGATGAACAGTAACATCGCGATGAACAATACGGATGAACAGTACCTCGATGAACAGTGCTCGCGGTGAACAATACCTCGGATGAACAGTGTTTTTCGAAGTAACTTTTTTTTTCTTTTTTTTGAAACCTTGATCAAAATCCCTCAACGAATTGAGGTCTCTCAATGAAAGCACCAATTGATACGACCCTCTCGGATAGTATCGGGATAGGGCACCCCTTCAAGCGTGATGCTAGCTCCTTAAGACGAAGATGAGAAAACCAGAGACATTTTACTGAACTTTTAACTTTATTGATTATGATAATATGATTACAAGAAACCTTAAATACTAGTTAAGGGATAAACACTAAAACAACTTATAAAGATAAAATATGCTAAAGATATATCCTAAACAAATAGAAAGATATTATGTTCCTGGGATATGCATAGGCGTATCACACTCACACCTTCATTAGCATCTTTATTTGCCGCAAGTGGTGATTCTGAACTTCTAACAGGAACACTAGTTGTACTCACATGTTCATTGGGAGGTCGATCTGTTACACCTTCTGAGTCTAAACTGTTAATAGAAGCATTAGGTTTGACAACACTATCATCAGAATGCTGATCTGCCATGAGGATGTATCTTGAACAAAGATAATTTGAACGTATCAAGACTGTTAACTAAGGATATACTATCCAATCTTAACGATCTGTTTGTCCAAAACATGATAATAGTTAGAATTTACCACTGAAATACGACAATACCAAAGATCTTGTATTATTGAGACATATAGGATTAAGAAAGAACAACAGTAAAAGAGAAGAATTATGGTACTACGTACCTTAAAGTGTTGCGTTACTTTGGCCCAGAACTTGTATATGTCATCATCATATCATTGTATTTCTAATCCCAGTTTACACATATCATATTCAGTCTCCCGAATCATGCAATGTTTAGTCTCATGGATGTAGGACTGATTCTGATTCCATCAGGGGTAACCAATCAATTCATTAATCATATGATAGACGCTACACTGAAAAAAAAACTTCTAAACTCAAATTTACTATTTCATTATACACAAGTAATAAGTGTGAAAACACTTATTCTTTTACCACATATTTTCAATAATAACAAGACCAAAACGTGTATTTTATGTCGTAAAAGTCGGAATTATGTGTGGTTTGTGTTTTTATTGTGTTTTAGGACCAAAAGATGAAAAAGGAAGAAAACATGGGCTATCACGGGCTTTTATCGAAGAAAAAGACTAAAGACGAAGTCGAAAGATCGAGAATGCAACCAAGGCCTATTCTGAAGATTTATCGAAGAAAAAGTCTAAAGACGGAAGTTTAATGAAGTCGAAGAACTCAAGTCTAATTATAGAAGAAAATTATAAGACAAGTTCAACCTATGTCGACAAATACCGAGACGACATCGAGAAAGAGAAAGAAATTAAATCGAGTCGAGACGAGAAGAAAGAAAGAATAAAGCTTAAGCACTTAATCTCCCCGCCTCCTATAAATACCCTCCTAATATGTCATTAGGAGGGTGGTTAGTTATTAGAGTTTGTAGTTAATTTTTAGTTTTATTAAGTGTGTTCTAGTTTCTCTCTAGTTTTCCTTTCAAGCTTATTAAATCTTTACATTAATCTTGTAATCTTTGGATATTAATCTTAAATCAATCAAGCTTATTTTCTTAATTCTCATTCTATCTTTCTTAATCTTTTTCTTAATCTTGATAATCATGTAGTTTATTTTAATTTTGTTGATGATTTGATTGTGTAGCTTATTTGGTTGTGCTTATTAAATTGGTGATCTTAAAAGTTTTTATTTTAAAGTGCTTATTTTCTTAATCTTAATGCTTAATAGTTTTTAAAAAATTAGTAGCTTTTGATAAGTTTAATATTTTGATAAAAAGTGATTTTTGATTTCTAACTTATTTAGAGTTATAAAAGTTTTTAAATCCTAGCTTATTTACTTTTTCTTAAAATCCTTTTGGTTAAGTTTTTGGTAAAGTGCTTATTGATTTTTGGCTTATTTTTGCTTATTGCTAGTTTTCTTATACGGAATATTTGATAACCCTTTTATTCAGGATAAGCTCTCGAATTGTATTATTCCGATTAGTCACTTTAACATTATTCCGGATAAGGGTCATAAACCTCTTATTCCGGATAAGCCCACTCATTTCAGTTTTCCGGATAAGTCTCCTATCTATATTTCGGATAAGCCTCAGTAGCAACATTCCGGATAAGCACATTATTCAGTTATTCCGGATAAGCGTAGGAATTGTGTATTCCGGATAAAGTAAGTTAGACTGATTCCGGATAGTGGTGTATTCAAACATTCCGGATAAGGATCTTGTTTAGGTATTCCGGATAAGCTATCATTCGCTTATTCCGGATAAGCAGCAGTTGGATATTCCGGATAAGAGTTTGTTTTGGTATTCCGAATAGCGCTCATCTCTACATTCCGGATAAGCATCATTTCAGTAATTCCGGATAAGCCCTCAGAATTTTATTCCGGATAAGTCCCAAGCCCGAATTCCGGATAAGAGTCCAAAGACATTCCAGATAAGCATTTCTAATTATTCCGGATAAGCCTAAGAAGAATTATTCCGGATAAGGGTGCTGTCTTCATTCCGGATAACATTCAGGATAAGGGTTGGTTATTTCCAGTTTTTAATTTAAACTTTATTTTTTCCGCCTTTTTACTTAGCTTTATTCTAACTTGTCTCATTTTTAGTTTAAATCTTTAAAGTTTACATTTTTATACGTTTTAATCATTACTTTTCAAATCTTTAAAGTCTTCATTTTTAGTGTAAATTTTCAAGCTTTCATTTTTATTTACTTACTCAACGACATTTTCACTATTAGATTAAAATAGGTAATCAAACCTTTTTATTTTCCACCAAGAACGACTGAGTCGCACTTTCTACTAGTAATAAATTCGAAAAGATCGGAACAACGAATTTTCATACTTGGCCAAAACCTTGTATTAAATGGCGCCGCTGCCGACTCTTTTCATTAAGATTAACGATTTTAAGTGAGAGACGTGTTGGATTTTAGGATCTGTTCATTCTTGAACGTTATTTTTCTTGCTTAAATTTTCAAAAAAAAAATCCTAAAAAAATATAAAATTTTCAAAAATACAAAAAAATAGAAAAACATAAAAAAACCAAAAATATTTCTTGTATATTTTTTTTCTTTTTGTAGGTGTGTATGCGTACCCGTGCTCGTAAGAAGAAAGCAACTCAAGCCGAAGTCATTACTCCACCTATTGTCACCATGGACAATCAACCAATGATCGAGCTTTTGCAATCGCACGTAGAGGGCAACACCGATGCTATTGTCATACCCGAGATTGGAGCCAACAATTTTGAGCTCAAATCCGGCTTCATTCAAATGGTTTCTGCTCAACCTTTCTTGGGACGTTCGCTTGATGATCCTCGTGACCATATAAAAAGGTTCCTTCAACTCACTAATACGGTTAAGTATAATGGGGTTTCACAAGAAGTGATTCGCTTGCAACTTTTTCCTTTCTCCTTAGAGGGACAAGCCCGGAATTGACTTGATAAGGAACCGCCACAAAGTATTCTTACGTGGACGGATTTAGAGACTAAATTCATCAACTACTTTTTCCCACCCTCACGTACTACCGCTTTGCGGAATGAAATCATTAAATTTGAACAAAAGTACGGTGAGACATTTAGTGAATCTTGGGACCGTTTTAAGGAACTTTTAAGAAAGTGTCCACAACATGGTTTCACAAAAGTACATCAAATAAATACTTTTTACAATGGGTTAAGCATGAATGACCAAGATTCACTAAATAGTGCCTCGGGGGGTAACATTTTGGTTAAGTCTTCTAATGCCGCATGGGATATAATTGAGAATAAGTCTAGAGTGCAAACCAAGAGTGTTCGAACTAATGTGGCTAGTGCTAGCACTAATGAGAGCGACAAGAGAATTGATAAGCTTACTTCGCTTGTTGAAACACTTGCTCTCCAAACCGCTAACAATACCAAAGCTATCAATGCACAAGTTAATGCTTTGAGTCAATCATGTGAAATATGCGGGGGATCTCATTCATACACCGATTGTCCTTCGACTCATGATAATCCGGAAAATGTGTATGCCGCCAACGGTAACTTTTCTACGGGAAGCTATCAAGCACGTCCTCAAGGTGACCGCAATTTTCTCAGCTATCGCTCAAACAACTTTCTTTCACCACCCGGTTTTCCACCTCAAAATTCAAACAACCTAAATCGCAATAATCAAAATCAACCTCGAGCTCCAAGTCAATATCAAACCCAAAGAAACTCATATCTACCTCAAAGAAACAATCAAGTTCACCAACCACCCGCTTATCAACCACCTGCCTACCATGCTCTTCCTCCCACCCAACCCACCACATATAATCAAGAGGTTGACACTTACATGAGGACTAATGATGTGATAGTGCAAAATCTTCAGCGGGAAATGATCAACTTGAAATCAGATATGGTGAAACAAGGGAATGATCTTCGAGCCGATATGCAAAACTCTTTGGCAAGTCAAACGAATGACTTAAGGAACATGATGGCTAGTTTCTTCCCAAGTAATCAAACCTCTGGTTCGGGTTCTCTTCCGAGTAACACCGTTGCTAATCCAAGAGGGGAGATGAAAGCAATCACCACTCGCAGTGGAAAAGGTTTAAAGGAACCTGAGCTTCCTACACCTACACCGGTGATTGTGACAAAGGAAAACGAGTCCCCTTCTCTAATTCCTCCAACTTCTACTTCTCCAATTCCACTGCCTTCTATTTCTACCCCTCCATCACCCAAGGATGTGAGTGAGAATTCCATTCCAAAGCCTTCATCTCAACCCAATATACCTTATCCTTCAAGGTTGAGGATAGAGAAATTGAAGAACAAGGATGATATTCAGGTTTCTAACTTTCTCAAAATGTTTAAACAACTGAATTTCAACATCTCCTTTGATGAGGCTCTCGCTCACATGCCGAAATATGCTAAAATGTTTAAAGATCTTCTCAGTGATAAGGAGAAACTTCTTGACATCGCTCAGACCCAACTTAACGAGAATTGCTCCATAGTGCTCTTAAGAAAATTACCCACCAAACTTGGTGATCCGGGTCGTTTTCTCATTCACTGCAACTTCCTCGGGGTAGAGAATTGTATGGCCCTAGCCGATCTAGGTGCTAGTATAAACTTAATGCCATTAAGTGTTTGGAAACAATTATCTCTACCCGAGCTAGTCCTCACACGAATGACTTTGGAATTAGCCAACCGTACGATTGCTTATCCAGTGGGGATAGCCGAAGACATCTTCGTCGGGGTCGACAAATTCACCTTTCCGGCGGATTTTGTTGTCGTTGACTACGAGATGGACCCCCGTGTTCCATTAATCGTTGGACGTCCATTCTTGAGGACCGGTCGCACTCTCATTGATGTAGCCACGGGCGAATTAATCATGAGAGTTGGTGACGATAAAATCGTCTTCAACATGGGTAAACTTTCTAAGCAGCCTTCTAAAAAAGAGAGTGTTAATTTCATTGACGTTCTTGATGAGGCTTGTGAAGAGCACTTCAAAGACGCTTGTAAAAGTGGTTCTTCTTCTCTACGCATTGCTGAGACCGTTTCCTCTATTGCTCCATCACTAACTCCATTTGGAGAAAGTGACTTTATTCTGAAAGAATTTGAAGCAACTTTGGGAGATGTGGACTTACAATATGACGATTCTCCCTCCAATTGGGATGAAGACATTCGTACCATTGAGAAACTTCTCAATGAGGGCCATATTTCTCCACCATCTCCTAAGGATATCTCTAACGATGATCCGAATTTGACTACGCCTTCCATCGAAAATCCTCCGGATTTAGAGCTTAAGGATCTACCGTCTCATCTTGAATACGTGTTCCTTGAAGACAATAAGAAGTTACCCGTCATCATCGCAAAGGATTTGAAAGAGGAAGAAAAATCTCGACTTATCGCCGTGCTGAAGAATCATAAGAAAGCGATTGCGTGGAAAATCTCCGATATTCGTGGAATTGATCCTCACTTTTGCACACATAAAATTCTCATGGAGGACGACTTTAAACCAACTATTCAAAGTCAAAGAAGGGTGAATCCCAAGATCCATGACGTTATCAAAAAAGAGGTTATCAAACTTCTTGATGCGGGAATGATCTACCCTATCTCGGATTCACCCTGGGTTGGTCCGGTCCATTGTGTGCCTAAGAAAGGCGGAATCACCGTTGTGCCCAATGAAAACAACGAGTTGATTCCTACTCGTCTCGTTACAGGGTGGAGAGTTTGTATAGACTATCACAAACTCAATGATGCTACGAGAAAGGATCATTTTCCCCTTTCTTTTATAGACCAAATGCTTGAACGTCTAGCGGGTAATGATTATTACTGCTTCTTAGACGGTTTCTCTGGGTATTTTCAAATTCCCATCGATCCTAAAGACCAAGAGAAAACCACATTCACTTGTCCTTATGGAACATTTGCTTATAAAAGAATGCCTTTCGGCTTATGCAATGCTCCTGGGACATTCCAAAGGTGTATGATGGCTATCTTCCATGACATGGTTGAAGAAACTATGGAAGTCTTCATGGATGATTTCTCTATCTATGGTGATTCTTTCTCTCACTGCCTTGCCAATTTAGAACGTATGCTTCAACGGTGTGAAGACACTCGTCTTGTTCTAAATTGGGAAAAATGCCATTTCATGGTAAAAGAAGGCATTGTGCTTGGACATAAAATCTCAAAAGCCGGTCTTGAAGTGGACCGTGCTAAAGTGGATGTCATAGCCAAATTACCTCCACCTTCAACCGTGAAGGGTGTGAGAAGTTTCCTTGGTCATGCGGGCTTCTATCATCGATTCATTCAAGATTTTTCTAAAATCGCCCGCCCGATGACCCACCTCTTGGAAAAAGACACTCCCTTTCTCTTTTCTAAAGAGTGTTTTGAATCCTTCAATCTTCTTAAGGACAAGCTAACTAAGGCACCGGTCTTGGTTACCCCTAATTGGGAGCTACCTTTTGAATTGATGTGTGATGCTAGCGACTTTGCTATTGGAGCGGTTTTGGGCCAAAGAGTGAACAAACACTTCCAACCCATCCATTATGCTAGCAAGACGATGACGGGGGCTCAATTGCATTATACCACTACCAAAAAAGAGCTTTTAGCTGTAGTGTATGCTTTTGAGAAGTTCCGACCCTATCTTTTTCTTTCCACCACCATTGTGTAAACCGATCATTCCGCGTTGAAGTACTTGTTGACTAAGCAAGATTCTAAGCCAAGACTTCTTCGTTGGGTTTTGCTCCTTCAAGAATTTAAAATTGAAATTCGTGACAAGAAGGGAGCCGAAAACCTAGCCGCGGATCATCTAAGTAGACTTGAGGATCCTTATCAAGGGGATCATCCGAATCAAGAGATCAACGACTCTTTTCCCCTTGAGACCTTAATGTCTATCAATTCCAATCTTGATGACACCCCGTGGTTTGCGGACATTGTAAACTACTTAGCGGGTGGAATTCTCAAGGAAGGGTTAACGTCCCAACAAAATAAAAAGTTCTTTAAACATATTGAACACTATTTTTGGGACGACCCTTACCTTTTCAAACAATGTGCGGATCTTGTCATTCGTCGATGTGTTGATGGGCCGGCAGCTTTACTAATCCTTGATGCTTGCCATAAAGGACCCACCGGTGGTCACTTTGGTCCCAATTACACCGCGAAGAAAGTATTCGACTCTGGATTTTATTAGCCCACCATTTATCCTGACGCTCATGAAATGGTTAAACGTTGTGATGCTTGCCAAAGACAAGGCAAGATCACACATAAAGATGAGATGCCTCAAAATTTCATACAAGAATGTGAAATCTTTGATGTATGGGGTGTCAACTTTATGGGGCCATTTCCATCATCTAAAGGGAACAAGTACATCCTCGTAGCCGTTGACTACGTTTCCAAATGGGTTGAAGCTAAGGCTCTCCCTACGAACGATGCGAGGGTGGTTGTGAACTTTTTGAAGCAGCTTTTTGCTCGATTCGGTGTTCCTCGTGCTATAATCAGTGACCGCGGGACTCGTTTTTGCAATGATCAATTTGCTCAGGTCATGGCTAAGTACGGTGTCAATCACCGTATTTCCACCGCTTATCATCCTCAAACAAATGGTCAAGCCGAGATATCTAACCGTGGATTGAAACAAATTCTTGAGCGTACTGTGGGAGAGCATCGTGCCTCGTGGGCCGATACGTTAGATGATGCTTTGTGGGCTTTCCGTAGCGCTTATAAGACCCCGATTGGTTGTACACCTTATCGTCTTGTGTACGGGAAAGCACGCCACCTCCCTATCGAGCTGGAACATAAGGCATACTAGGCCTTGAAGTGGGCTAACTTTGACATCAACAAAGCTGACGATCTTCGGAAGATTCAACTCAATGAGCTAAATGAACTAAGGAATGAAGCTTATGAGAACTCATTGATCTACAAGGAGAAGACCAAGATCATCCATGATGCAAGGATTAAGAACCGAGAGTTCCAAGTTGGTGATCAAGTTTTACTCTTTAACTCTCGGTTGAAGATCTTCTCAGGAAAGCTGAAGAGCCGCTGGTCTGGTCCATTCACCATCGCCAAAGTCTTCCCATATGGTACCATTGAGCTTTCTCAACCAAATGGGCCCAATTTTAAGGTGAATGGCCTGCGCGTGAAGTTGTACTTTGGTGAGGACGTCTCTCATGAGATGATTCCATCCCTCACCACGTTTCCCTTGAATTAAGTTCTGGGTCGAGTCAGGCTCGTGACTCGGTTAACAAAAACAAGCGCTTCTCGGGAGGTAACCCGTGATCTATCCTTTACCGTTTTTATAATAAGTGTAGGGGGAGCCCCGTATGTGTTTGTTGTCTTGTTTCTTCTAATGTACAGGGATTTAAGCTTCAAAGATCCATTCTCGATGACTTTTTACGAACCGTGATCCCGTGTACCCGTCTTCCTGGTTCTATCCTAAACTGTCGTGATTCAATTTTTCATATCTTATATGTTCACATTGAAATCACTATAGTTGTCCTTCCCTTAGCAAGCTTTAAACAAAGTGCACAATGTCCTAAGTGTAGAGGAGTTTACTCCCACATGCTTAAACATTGAGGACAATGTTTATATCAAGTGTAGGGGGACTTCTATCGAAGTAAGTGGTCTTTTACATGAATTTGCCCTCATTTTAACCGAAAAACTTGATTTTTCGACATTTTTCAAAAATTTTAATCTATTTTGGCCTAGTAGTTTTTCCTTTGTTAGCGTTATTTACTTTCTTTGCTATAATAAAGTTTAATAAATTGGTTTTAAATTTTTCAAACTCGTGAATATTTTGACACAACCCGAGTTTATTTATCTAAGTTTACTCTAGCTAGTATCCTTAACATGTTTAAGTCAAGTTTTGCTAGGCTTTTATATAGGGAACTTTAAAACGCGAAAGTCTTAACTCTCACGGGTTAAGAACAAGAACTTTTCGCAAGTTCCTATAATTGATCCTAGAGAGTCGTTTATCAAGGGAACTTTAAAATGCGAATTTTAAACTTGAGAAAGTCTAAGAATTTGCAAGATCCTATAGATGACTCGAAAACCCAAAACTTTGATTTAATTGGCTAAGCATCCACGAGTCTCATTCCTTGAGATTTTAAACTGTGGAGTACGAGAGATAATAGAGTCAATTATAAGTTTGTTATTCTTTCGTGAATTTATGTGAGTTGATTATAAGCCTATTCTCCCATCACTTGCTAATAAATTTATCTGCAATAAATAAGGTTGTACGATTTGAAAAGTTACTTAGCTTCTAGCACAAGATCGTTTAAAAGTTGCTCGGTATTGATTAGAGTTCATAGCCAAGGCATAACTTATTGAAGCGGGATGCGAAGAATGGCGAGTCCGAAAAGGTCCTAGCAAGACATGAGGGCTACATTTTGTTTCTAAAGATCCAAAAGTGATGTGAAGAATCATTTATCAAAAATAAATATGAAGGATCGAGACACACGACGAAAAGCAAATACTCCCCTAAAGATCATGGAGAAGTCTATCCGAAAAGACCCTAGCAAGGTATGAGGATAAATAGATCCAAGTCCTAAAAGGAGGCGGATCTTTGTATATCAAAGTCCAAAATAAAGATTGGAGAATAATGAAGAAGTCGTGGTCCAAAGATGAAGAATCTCTCAAAACTTCAAGTGAAGAAATTCCTATTATGAAGATAAGACCATAATTTCAAGAACGTCTCTCAAAGATTTGAAGTATGAAGTCGCTGCCAAATATCGGTCCGAGAAAGGTCTCAAATCGTGAAGCGAGTTATGCCAAGATATGAACTTTATGAGGTCCCAAGAAGCAGTTTTAAAAGATTTTCTCCTTTAGCTAACTATTGATTAAATCGTCCCACTTTATTTTCAGCTTAAATAACTATCGAAATAAGTCAAACAATGCATCCTCGTGATCATTTAAGACAATATTTAAATATAAGAGATACACCTAGGAATAAGGGAGTCTAAGTGAATAATTGGGCCACATGAGTTCGTGTTAGTTTGCTAACTTATAATAACAATGATCTCGTTTTTAAGCTTGGTATGGGGAACGTGAAACTTGAGAATGATGAACATTCATGACAACCAAAAACCCAATGTAAGTCTTTGATTTCTTACTTGTTTGTTCTTTTAGTTTCCTTATATTTTAGCATTTAATAAAGGCCAAGGTGGGTTATTTATGATGAGAAATGTAATATGTGCTTTGAAATTAATGCATTGCATGAGGACATTGCAATGGTCAAGTGTAGGGGATTTAATAAGTGTGAAAACACTTATCTTTTTCCACTTATTTCCAATAATAACAAGAACAAAACGTGTATTTTTTGTCATAAAAGTCGGAATTATGCTTGGTTTGTGTTTTTATTGTGTTTTAGGACCAAAAGATGAAAAAGAAAGAAAACATGGGCTATCACGGGCTTTTATCGAAGAAAAAGACTAAAGACGAAGTCGAAATATCGAGAATGTAAAAAGAACGGAAGTCCAAGGCCTATTCTGTAGATTTATCGAAAAAAAAGTCTAAAGAAGGAAGTTTAATGAAGTCGAAGAACTCAAGTCTAATTATAGAAGAAAATTATAAGACAAGTTCAACCTATTTCGACAAATCCCGAGACGACATCGAGAAAGAGAAAGAAATTAAATCGAGTCGAGACGAGAAGAAAGAAAGAATAAAGCTTAAGCACTTAATCTCCCCACCTCCTATAAATACCCTCCTAATATGTCATTAGGAGGGTGGTTAGTTATTAGAGTTTGTAGTTAATTTTTAGTTTTATTAAGTGTGTTTTAATTTCTCTCTAGTTTTCCTTTCAAGCTTATTAAATCTTTACATTAATCTTGTAATCTTTGGATATTAATCTTTAATCAATCAAGCTTATTTTCTTAATTCTCATTCTACCTTTCTTAATCTTTTTCTTAATCTTGATAATCATGTAGTTTATTTTAATTTTGTTGATGATTTGATTGTGTAGCTTATTTGGTTGTGCTTATTAAATTGGTGATCTTAAAAGTTTTTATATTAAAGTGCTTATTTTCTTAATCTTAATGCTTAATAGTTTTTTTAAAAAATTAGTAGCTTTTGATAAGTTTAATATTTTGATAAAAAGTGCTTTTTGATTTCTAGCTTATTTAGAGTTTTAAAAGTTTTTAAATCCTAGCTTATTTACTTTTTCTTAAAATCCTTTTGGTTAAGTTTTTGGTAAAGTGCTTATTGATTTTTGGTTTATTTTTGCTTATTGCTAGTTTTCTTATACGGAATATTTGATAACCCTTTTATTCAGGATAAGCTCTCGAATTGTATTATTCCGATTAGTCATTTTAACATTATTCCGGATAAGGGTCATAAACCTCTTATTCCGGATAAGCCCCCTCATTTCAGTTTTCCGGATAAGTCTCCTATCTATATTCCGGATAAGCCTCAGTAGCAACATTCCGGATAAGCACATTATTTAATTATTCCGGATAAGCGTAGGAATTGTGTATTCCGGATAAGGTAAGTTAGACTAATTCCGGATAGTGGTGTATTCAAACATTCCGGATAAGGATCTTGTTTAGGTATTCCGGATAAGCTATCATTCGCTTATTCCGGATAAGCAGCAGTTGGATATTCCGGATAAGAGTTCGTTTTGGTATTCCGAATAGCGCTCATCTCTACATTCCGGATAAGCATCATTTCAGTAATTCCGGATAAGCCCTCATAATTTTATTCCGGATAAGTCCCAAGCCCGAATTCCGGATAAGAGTCCAAAGACATTCCGGATAAGCATTTCTACTTATTCCGGATAAGCCTAAGAAGAATTATTCCGGATAAGGGTGCTGTCTTCATTTCGGATAACATTCCGGATAAGGGTTGGTTATTTCCAGTTTTTAATTTAAACTTTATTTTTCCCGCCTTTTTACTTAGCTTTATTCTAACTTGTCTCATTTTTAGTTTAAATCTTTAAAGTTTACATTTTTATACGTTTTAATCATTACTTTTGAAATCTTTAAAGTCTTCATTTTTAGTGTAAATTTTCAAGCTTTCATTTTTATTTACTTACTCAACGACATTTTCACTTTTAGATTTAAATAGATAATCAAACCTTTTTATTTTCCACCAAGAACGACTGAGTCGCACTTTCTACTAGTAATCAATTCAAAAAGATCGGAACAACGAACTTTCATACTTGGCCAAAACCTTGTATTAACAAGCCTTTTTTTAGAAAATTCATACAGAATCTCAGTTTCAATATAAATATAATACAAAAAAAAACTCGTTTGATGATGCATTTAAATTGAAAGCTCAAGAGCATACCAATGATTAATAAAAGGCCGATTAGAATCTATAAACTGTGACTAACTTTTAGGGTTTTAATATTAGGTTAATGACTTAAAAAGTCTTCTAACTTGACACTAATTGTCTTTGTGTGTAGCCAATCTTTATTTTTCCTATTCTGTCATCAAATGTTCAAAATAAGGATCTTAACACTATGCGTATTCAGATGTTTGAGGTTGATCTTTAAAATAAATTTTCTGAATATTGTCTTTGTGCGCAGATAATCAGTATTTGGCAAACCTTTTGGGAAAGAAACAGGAAGCCCCGATTATCTGTGTTTACAAATGGTTACTGCGCTGAAAAAAGAAGTCCTCGTTATCTGTGTTTTCAGACGAATGTCGTTGGACATGATGTATGTATTACTAAATGTATCACATATGGACAGTGGCGGATCAAGGTATTTAAAACATGTGTTGCACAAATTTTTTTATCAAGTTTTAACTAACAAAAGATATAAAATTAAAAGTTTCATATTAGAAAAATATTATAACAAAAAAGCTAGTATACTTCTATCACTGTATAACAAAATATAAAAAAGCTAGCATTTTACACATTCAGTGTCCTTAAACTCAAAAATTATAGGGAAGAAATATATAATTGCAGAAATGTTAAACCAAGAGTTATACGCTATTTTAGCTTAGAAACAATAGCTGATGACCTAATGTATCCATGACACTAATTTAAGTGAACCGTTTTTGAAAACTTCTTAAAGAATAACTAGCATTTGAGTGATTTATGACCAATAAAAGTAATGTTTTGGTGTTTTCAAAAGGTTAGTTATGTTACTTTTGTGCATTTTTAATTCTTTTGAACTGAAAATAATAGTATGAGACAATTGTGTAGAATCTAGAAAGTTTAGGGGGAAATGTGTAAAAAACTTATTTTTTGTCATCTTCTCCATCCAACTAAACATATTACGTCACCTATACTAACCGAGATTGTAACTTGCTTTATACTAATGACTATAAGATCATTTTTATGTTAAATATCATATTTTACATTATTGAAAACATTGATATCCGTTTTGTGCCTAAAATCGAATTAGATCAACCCTACTTCACATGGCAGACTTATGTGTGGCACATGCCACAGTTTTGGTCAAAGCATAGATCCGTCCCTGCATATGGACATGATGTATGTATTACCGAATGTATCATTCGTTCTGGTAGTTAAATATTTGAATAAGTAATATCAAAGTGACGAGCACCAAAAACTGATAAGCCCATAGTTAAGACGGTATTTTATTAAGTATGAAGCAATTTCATCCGTCATTAGTCATTAAGCAGTAGTTAATGGGATTAATTTGGTGCCTCTAAAATTTTTGGGCCTGTGCGGACACCCATCTTGCACGCCCTCAACGACGGTCCTTGTTGGTGACGTAGTTAAGATGTCATAACACAGGGACCAGCTGTGGTAAATTGGGGGTCCCACATAGATATGAATATGAAATAAAATCTCAGCAACTAGTTGAGCAATTTGGCATGTGGGAGATTCACAATGAAGGATTTGAGGCTATAAATAGGAGACTTAGTTTTAAGTTTAATGCACACCAAAATACACATACAAGTAGTCTTGTAGTGTTTTTCTAATATATTTCTATAGTTTGAGGCTTTAAGAAATATATGAAAGTTTGGTGTTTCATTCTTGGTTTCTTTTAGTAGTATCTAATTTTCAACAAGCTAGTTATGGGGTAAGATTATAGTGTTGAGTTTATCACACTTTTTACCTAGTCGGTGGGATATTATCGCGGTTATTTCACAACAAGTGGTATCAAGAGCCGAGGTTATTCTTAGTATGCTCTGTGGTTGAAATTTAATTTGATCTTTAGAAGCTGTTGAAAATTAATTTGTACTTGAAATGGTGGACGACAAAGTTGACAAAGTACCTTCCACATTGGTGGACCCAACATCTTCAAGTTGGGCTAGACCAGTCTTGACGAATGCAAGATTGGCGGTGGAGGTATTCGATGGCACGGGCCATTTTGGTATGTGGCAAAGTAAGGGTCTAGACTCTCTTTTTCAGTAAGGTCTAGACATTGCCATTGAAGAAAGTAAACCAGAGGATGTAGAAGAGAGGAATTGGTTAACCATCAATCAGTTAGCTTGTGGTACGATTCGTTCTTGTCTTTTGAGAGAGCAACGATATGCTTTCTCAAAAGAAATATCTGCCTACAAATTGTGGGTTGCGTTGGAAGAAAAATTTCCGAAGAAGAATTGTCAGGATAAGCTCTTTATGAAGAAGCGACTTTTTCGCTTCACATATGTACCGGGTACCACAATGAATGATCACATTAGTAGTTTTAATCAACTAGTAACCGATTTGATGAATATGGATGAGGTGTTCGAAGACCAGGATCTAGCATTGATACTTTTGGGATCGCTTCCAGAGGAGTATGAGTTGCTTGAAACAACTCTACTAAATGGGAAGGATGACGTGTCTCTTAGTGAAGTTTGTGTTGCCTTGTATAGTAAATAACTGATAAGGAAAGACAAAGAGATTAGTTCAAGTGGAGATGTAGAAGTTTTGCTAGTTAGAGGTCGTTCGTAGAAAAGGGGCACCGATAAGAGATGGAGATCCAAGTCCAGGCAAAGACTAAGCAAAGATGAATGTACCTTTTGTCATGAAAAAGGTTATTGGAAGAGAGATTGTCCAAAGTTGAAAACCAAAGACAATAATATAAGGCTTTTGACACCCTATATGAAAGTTCAAGTTCGTTATAGTTCCGAATCTTTTCGAATTGAAAACCGGTCTTAAGTGCGACTCAATCGTCTTTTGGTGAATCAAGAGAATGGTTTGGTTTGTTTGTTTTAAACTACTAGCAAATAATTAAAGTGTCGTTGAGTAATTTAAAGATTTGACAAAATTAAACGTAAATTTTATTTATGGAAATTCTTAAAATTTGAAGCTTGTAAAACTTGGAAACTTGAAAACTTAACCAATCGTAATAAAACAATTAATGTCCATCGGAATACACCAAACTTTCAACCATCGGAATATTAAACAAGGATCCATCGGAATGCATGATTTTACTACCTATCGGAATGTTGTGAATGCATCTGTCGCAATGTATTTCCATCGGAATGATGCTGTCGAAAAATGGGCAGCACTTCGTCTTAACCAAGACCTTGATCCCGTCGGAATATGCGATCGCAAGAAGCGATCGCAACCCAGATCGGAATAAGGGGGAAAATCCAACCGATCGCAAAGTAAAACCCTAATGGGTTATTGCGATCAAAAACCAAAGGCTATCGGAATGTGAATGAAACCCGTCGGAAAGAGCACAAAACCCTAGTTTTGCGATGGAAGGCAACAGTTCCGAAATTGGTGGAAGAGTGAATCTCAATAAGCAAATGCAATAAGCTAGTCTCACCGGATCTTAATCACAAAAGAAAAACTTAAATTTGAAAACTATTCAAGATATGAAATCAAAAACTTTATAAAAGATACTTTTAAAATAACTAACACCTCTATAAAATCCGAAAATCAATAAGCTAAAACTCGAATAAGCCAATAAGCATTACAAGCTTATGTCCTAAACGCGAAAGAACTTATGTGTAAACAAAGAAGATTAATCCTTCAACCACGAAATCACAAAATCATACGAATGAAGTATGATATTCGGATCAAAAGTAAAATAAATCAAGAAGTGAAGAATGAGAATAAGGATCAAAAGCTTAAAATAGAACTTTGATTAATGAAATAAGCAATATAAAAAAATTGTTTAATCTTGAAAGATTAAAAGAAAAAGATGAACTAGTGAGAGAAAGTTTAAGACTTTCTCTCTCTAAAAACTAGAAAGAAACTTAAGAAAATAAAAACTAGCTAACCCCCTCCTAATGTGATTAGGAGGGTATTTATAGGGAAGTGGGAGGCATGTGTGGTGCTTTCTTCTTTCTTTTTCTTCTCGACTCAATTTTAATTCTTCGTCTTTGTAGTCTCGGGATTTGAACTTGTCTTTTAATTTTCTTCTTCTATTAGACTTAAGTTCTTTGACTTCATTAAACTTCCGTCTTTAGACTTGTTCTTCGATAAATCTCCAGAATAGGTCTTGGACATCCGTTCTTTAAGCACTCTTGATCTTTTGACTTCGTCTTTTCCCGTTTTCTTCGATAAAAGCCCGTGAAAGCCCGTGTTTTCTTCCTTTTTCATCTTTTGGTCCTAAAACACAATAAAAACACAAACCACGCATAATTCCGACTTTTACGACATAAATCATACGTTTTGGTCTTGTTATTATTGGAAATAAGTGGTAAAAGGATAAGTGTTTTCACACTTATTAAATCCCCTACACTTGATCATTGCAATGCCCTCATGCAATGCATTAATTTTAAGCACGGTTTACATTCTCCATCATAAATAACCCATCTTGGCCTTTATTAGATACTAAACATAAAAGATAGAAATAAATAAAGAAATTAAAAACTTACATTGGGTTTTGGCGGCCATGAACGTTTATCATCCTCAAGTTTCACGTTCCTCATACCAAGCTTAGAAACGAGATCATTGTTATTATAAGTTGGCAAACTATCACGAACTCATGTGGGCCAATTATTCACTTAGACTCCCTTATTCCTAGGTGTATCTCTTATATTTTATTTTTGTCTTGAATGATCATAAGGACGCATTGTTTGACTTATTTCGATAGTTATTTAGTCCGAAAATAAGGTGAACGATTTAATCAATAGTTAGCTAAAGGACCAAATCTTTTAAAACTGCTTCTCGGGATATCAGAAAGTTCATATCTTGGCATAACTAGGTTCGCGAGTTGAGACCTTTCTCGGGCCGATATTTGGCAGCGACTTCATACTTCGAATCTTCGAGAGACGTTCTTGAAATTATGGTCTTCTCTTCATAATAGGAATTTCTTCACTTGAAGTTTTTGAGAGATTCTTCATCTTTGGACCACGACTTCTTCATTTTTCTCCAATCTTTATTTTGAACTTTGATATACAACGATCCGCCTCCTTTTAGGACTTGGATCTATTTATCCTCATACCTTGTTAGGGTCTTTTCGGATAGACTTCTCCATGACTTTTGGGGAGTTTTTTTTTTTGCTTTTCGTCGTGTGTCTCGATCCTTCATATTGATTTTTGATAAATGATTCTTCACATCACTTTTGGATCTTTAGCAACAAAATGTAGCCCTCATGCCTTGTTAGGGCCTTTTCGGACTCGCCAATCTTCGCGCCCCGCTTCATAAGTTATGCCTTGGCTATGAACTCTCGTCACTACCGAGCAACTTTTAAACGATCTGGGGCTAGAAGCGAAGTAACTTTTTAAATCGTACAGCCTTACTTATTAGCAGATAATTTATTAAGCAAGCGGAGGGAGAATAGGCTCATAATTAACTCACATAAATTTACGACAGAATACCGAACTTATAATTGGCTCTATCATCTCTCGTTCTCCACAATTTAAAATCTCAAGGAATGAGATTCGTGGATGCTTAGCCTATTAAATCAAAGTTTTGGGTTTTCGAGTCGCCTATAGGATCTTGCAAATTCTTAGACTTTTTCAAGTTTAGAAATCGCATTTTAAAGTTCCCTTGATAAACGACTCTCTAGGGTCAATTATAGGAACTTGCGAAAAGTTCTTGTTCTTAACCCGTGAGAGTTAAGACTTTCGCGTTTTAAAGCTCCCTATATAAAAGCCTAGCAAAACTTGACTTAAACATGTTAAGGATACTAGCTAGAGTAAACTTAGGCAAGTAAACTCGGTTTGAGTCAAAAGGTTCACGACTAAGAAAAATCTAAAACCACTTTATTAAAGATTTATTTTAGCAAAGGAAACATAACAAAGGCAAATACAACTATACAACTAGGCCAAAATAGATTAAAAAATTTGAAAAATGTCGAAAAATCAAATTTTCTGGTTAGAATGAAGGCAAATTCATGGAAAAGACCACTTACTTCGATAGAAGTCCCCCCTACACTTGAGATAAACATTGTCCTCAATGTTTAAGTATGTGGGAGTAAACTCCCCTACACTTAGGACATTGTGCACTTTGTTTAAATCTGGCTAAGGAAAGGACAACTAAAGTGAATTCAATGTGAACATATAGAATATGAAATATTGAATCACAAGAGTTTAGGATAGAACCGGGAAGATGGGAAACACGGTATCATGGTTCGTCAAAAGTCATCAAGATGCTCTCTGAAGCTTTAATCCCTGTACAGCACAAGAAACAAGACAACAAACATATGCGGGGCTCCCCCTACACTTATTATGAAAGCAGTAAAGGATAGAACACGGGTTGCCTCCCGAGAAGCGCTTGTTTTTGTTCACCGAGTCATGAGCCTGACTCGACCCAATTTTAGTTCATGGGGAACGTGGTGAGGGATGGAATCATCTCGTGAGAGATGTCCTCACCAAAGTACAGCTTCAGACGCTGGCCATTCACCTTGAAATTGGGCCCATTCGGCTGAGAAAGCTCAATGGTCCCATACGGAAAGACTTTGGCGACGGTGAATGGACCAGTCCAGCGGCTCTTCAACTTGCCAGAGAAGATCTTCAACCGAGAGTTAAAGAGTAAGACTTGATCACCAACGTGGAACTCTCGGTTCTTGATTTTAGCATCGTGGATCATCTTCGTCTTCTCCTTGTAGATCAGCGAGTTCTCATAAGCTTCATTCCTTAGTTCATTTAGCTCGTTGAGTTGAACCTTTCGATGATCACCGGCTTTGATGATGTCGAAGTTAGCCCATTTCAAGGCCCAGTGCGCCTTATGTTCCAGCTCGATGGGTAGGTGGCAGGCTTTCCCGTACACAAGACGATAAGGTGTACAACCGATCGGGGTCTTGTAAGTAGTACGGAAAGCCCACAGAGCATCATCTAACTCATCGGCCCACGCGGCGCGATGCTCTCCCACAGTACGCTCCAAAATTCTCTTCAAGCCACGATTGGAAATTTCGGCTTGCCCATTGGTTTGGGGATGATAGGCGGTGGAAAGACGGTGATTGACACCATACTTTGCCATGACTCTTGCAAATTGATCGTTGCAAAAATGAGTCCCGCGGTCACTGATGATAGCACGAGGAACGCCAAATCGAGCGAAAAGCTGCTTCAAAAAGTTCACAACCACCCTCGCATCATTCGTAGGAAGAGCCTTAGCTTCAACCCATTTAGAGACGTAGTCGACGGCGACGAGGATGTACTTGTTCCCTTTGGATGATGGAAATGGCCCCATAAAGTCGATGCCCCATACATCAAAGATTTCACATTCCTGTATGAAATTTTGAGGCATCTCATCCTTATGTGTGATCTTGCCTTGACGTTGGCAAGCATCACAGTGCTTAACCATTTCGTGAGCGTCACGATAAATGGTGAGCCAGTAGAATCCAAAATCAAACACTTTCTTAGCGGTGTAGTTGGGACCAAAGTGACCACCGGTGGGTCCTTTGTGGCAAGCTTGAAGAATGTCAAAAGCTGCCGGTCCGTCAACACAACGACGAATAATCAGATCAGCACACTGTTTAAATAGATAAGGGTCATCCCAAAAGTAAGTCTTAACATCATTCAAGAACTTCTTCTTTTGTTGGGATGTTAACCCTTGGATAAGAATGCCACCCGCTAAGTAGTTTGCAATGTCCGCAAACCACGGGGTGCCATCAAGATGGAGATTTATAGACATTAGAGTCTCCAGGGGGAAAGAGTCATTGATCTCTTTGTGCGGATGATCCCCCGGATATGGATCCTCAAGTCGACTCAGATGATCCGCGGCCAGGTTTTCAGCTCCCTTCTTGTCACGAATTTCAATGTTGAATTCTTGAAGGAGCAAAACCCAGCGAAGAAGTCTTGGCTTAGAATCGTTCTTTGTCATCAAGTACTTCAATGCGGAATGGTCCGTGTATACGATGGTGGTGGATAAAACAAGATAGGGGCGAAATTTCTCAAAAGCATAGACAACAGCTAAAAGCTCTTTTTCGGTTGTCGTATAATGCAATTGAGCCCCCGTCATTGTTTTGCTAGCATAGTGGATTGGTTGGAAGTGTTTATTCACTCTTTGGCCCAAAACCGCACCAATAGCAAAGTCGCTAGCATCGCACATCAATTCAAAAGGCAGCTCCCAATTAGGGGTAACCAAGACCGGTGCCTTAGTGAGCTTATCCTTAAGAAGATTGAAGGCTTTGAGACATTCTTTAGAAAAGATAAAAGGAGTATCTTTTTCCAAGAGGTGGGTCATCGGGCGAGCGATTTTAGAGAAATCCTGAATGAATCTACGATAGAAGCCCGCATGACCCAGAAAACTTCTCACACCCTTCACGGTTGAAGGTGGAGGTAATTTGGCTATGACATCAACTTTAGCACGGTCGACTTCAAGACCGGCTTTAGAGATTTTGTGTCCTAGCACAATGCCTTCTTTTACCATAAAATGGCATTTTTCCCAATTCAGAACAAGGCGAGTGTCTTCGCACCGCTTAAGCATACGTTCCAAATTGGCAAGGCAAACAGAGAAGGAATCCCCGAAGACCGAGAAATCATCCATGAAGACTTCCATGGTTTGCTCAACCATGTCATGGAAGATAGCCAACATGCACCTTTGGAAAGTCCCGGGGGCATTGCATAAGCCAAAAGGCATTCGTTTATAAGCAAATGTGCCGTAGGGACAAGTGAACGTTGTCTTCTCTTGATCTTGGGGATCGATGGGTATTTGAAAATAACCCGAAAAACCATCAAGAAAGCAGTAATATTCATTACCGGCTAATCGTTCAAGCATTTGGTCCATGAAAGGTAGAGGGAAATGATCCTTTCTCGTGGCATCATTGAGTTTGCGGTAGTCTATACAAACTCTCCACCCAGTAACGAGACGAGTGGGAATCAACTCGTTGTGTTCATTGGGAACAACGGTTATTCCGCCCTTCTTGGGCACGCAATGGATTGGACTAACCCACGGTGAATCCGAAATAGGGTAAATCATACCCGCATCAAGAAGTTTGATAACCTTTGTTTTGATGACTTCATGTATTTTTGGATTCACCCTTCGTTGGCTTTGAATAGTGGGCTTGAAGTCGTCCTCCATGAGAATTTTGTGTGTGCAGAAGTGAGGATCAATTCCACGAATATCCGAGATTTTCCACGCAATAGCCTTCTTGTGAGATTTCAACACAGCAACGAGGCGAGTCTTCTCTTCATCTTTCAAATCCGTTGCAATAATGACGGGCGACTTCTTGTTGTCGTCAAGGAACACGTACTCGAGATGTGGCGACAACTCCTTAAGTTCCAAATCCGGAGGATTTTCGACGGGAGGCGTTTTCGAAGTCGGAGTATCGATAGCAATGACCATGGGAGATGGAGGCGAAGGATTGGCTTCAGTGAGAAGATTGTCAAAGAAACTCATATCTTCATCCCCCTCGGTGGGAGAATCATTAGTAGCTAAATTCACATCTCCCAAGGTATCTTCAAGATTGTTCCAGAATAAATCACCATCTCCAAATAGAGACAACGATGAATCAATGGAGGACACGGTCTCAATAGTGGGAAGAGAGGAGGGAATACTTTTGCAAGCATCATTAAAGTGTTCTTCACAAGCCTCATCAAGAACGTCAATACAATTAACGCTCTCATATGAATAAGGCTGTTTAGACAACTTTCCCATGTTGAAGACTACTTTGTCGTTACCCACTCTCATGATAAGCTCTCCGGCTTCCACATCAATAAGAGTGCGACCGGTCCTAAGGAATGGACGACCAACAATAAGTGGCACACGGGGGTCCATCTCGTAGTCGACGACAACAAAATCAGCAGGGAAGGTGAATTTGTCGACTCCTACAATAACGTCTTCGGCTATCCCCACTGGATAAGCAACCGTACGGTTGGCCAATTCCAAAGTCATTTTAGTGGGGACTAGCTCTGGGAGAGATAATTGCTTCCAAACACTTAGAGGCATGAGATTAATACTGGCACCTAGATCGGCTAGGGCCATGCAATTCTCTACTCCCGGGAAATTATAAGGGATAAGAAAACGACCCGGATCACCAAGCTTGATTGGTAATTTCCTTAAGAGTACTGCAGAGCAGTTCTCATTAAGTTGGGTGTTGGCGATGTCGAGGAGCTTTTCCTTGTCGCTCAGAAGGTCTTTAAACATTTTAGCGTATTTGGGCATGTGAGCGAGAGCCTCGGCAAAGGAGATGTTAAAATTCAGTTGTTTAAACATTTTAAGGAAGTTCGAAACCTGAATATCATCCTTGCTCTTTTGCTTCTCTTTCCTCAACCTTGAAGGATAAGGTATATTGGATGAAGAAGAAGGCTTTAAGGGAATAGGATCACTCACAACCACGGGTGGTGGGGAAATGGGGATAGAAGGTGAAGGAGGTGAGGGAAGTTGCTCTTTTTCCTTGTTCACAATCACGGGTGGTGGTGTAGGAAGCTCGGGTTCCATATAACCTTTTCCACTTCGAGTGGTGATTGCTTTCATCTCCCCCCTTGGATTCGCAACGGTATTACTCGGAAGAGTACCCGAAGAAGGGGGTTGATTACTTTGGATGAGCGAACCAATCATATCACGAAGGTGAAGAGCTTGATTGTTAAAAGAGTTTTGCATGTTGGCATTAATATCATTGCTGTGTTTGGCCATGTCATTCCGTAGCTCGGCTCGTATATCGGTCCCTTGTTTCACCATGTCATTCTTCAAGTTGACAAATTGACTCTGAAGATTCGTCACCAACTCACGATTGGTCTTCATGAATGTCTCGACGTCTGGACTTACTGTCATCGGTTGATTGAGAGGTGGAGCTTGAGAGTTTCCTTGAGTTGGGTATGGGTTTCTTTGGGATTGATATTGATTTTGAGCACGAGGTTGGGATTGGTTGTTTCGGTTGTAGCTTTGTTGTTGGTTCTGGTTTGCAGGAGGGAAACCGGGAGGAGCAAGATAATTGTTGGAACGATAACTTAGCAAGCCACGGTCTCCTTGAGGTCGAGCTTGATAGCCTCCCGTGGGATAAGTGCCGTACGCTGCGTTAACGTCTTCAAAATAATTACCGTGAGTAGAAGGACACTCATTGTAGGAATGAGGACCACCACATGTGTCACAAGAAATAGCAACGGCTTTAGCTTGTTGAGTTTGGTTAGAAGTCAAAATTTGGAGACTTTTGTTAATATCAAGAAGAGCACGTTCCAAAACAGACGAGTTGGTGGTGGAAGAAGTAGATGAAACATTGACTCTCTGATTAGATCTTGAGGATGCGGAAGAATCCCAATTCTTGTGGTGAGTAGTCATGTTTTCAATCAACTCTCGACACTCCTCCGGTCTCCTTTTCATAAAAGTACCACCGGCGGCGGCATTGATCGTGTCACGATCACGAAAGGTGAGACCATTGTAGAAGGTGTCAATGAGAGTGACAGGGAGCATATTGTGATTAGGACAGCGGTCGATCAAATCATTGTAACGTTCCCAAGCATCGAAAAGCGATTCATCATTCTCTTGCATAAATCCACTGATTTGGTTACGAAGGCTAGTGACCATGGATGGGGGAAAGTAGCGCGATAAAAAGCGTTGAGTCATGTCGTTCCACGTATGAATAGAATTCTTAGGAAGACGGTCAAACCATTTTTCGGCATGGTGAGAAAGCGAGTGTGGAAAAAGTTGAAGTCGAAGGTCATCCATAGAAACACCGGGGCACTTCATGCTTTGGGTAATGGTAATGAATTTGTCGAGGTGTTTGTTGGCATCATCATCCGGAATTCCACGAAACGGGTTCGTTTGCACTTGTTGTATCATATGATGCTTCAACGAAAACTCCTGAGCCGTGACGTGCATTGGCGCAATCGGGCCTCCGCGTCCATTCATGGTGGGTTGGCACAATTCCTCCATGGTTCGTAAATCAGGTAGAAGGACATTGTTGTTGTTGTTGTTATTCAAATTATTTTGAGGTGGGTGATTATTGTTGTTGTTAACACCAGCCATATCTAAATCTTCAAGAGTCTCGGGCTCAGAATAGTTGGAAGATCTAGTACGCATACACCTGCAGAAGAAAAATATACACAAAGAATATCTATATAATATTTTTGGTGCAAAACCCTTTGAAAAGAATTGCTTTTAATGATTTTTTTATGTTTTTGTATGTTTGAAGAGTTTTATATTTTTTTATGAATTTTTGGAAATTTTTATAGCAATGAAAATAACGTTCAAAGAACGGATCCCAAAATTCAATGCGTCTCTCACTAGAAACCGTTTATCTTAACGAAAAGAGCCGGCAGCGGCGCCATTTAATATAAGGCTTTTGACACCCTATATGAAAGTTCAAGTTCGTTATAGTTCCGAATCTTTTCGAATTGAAAACCGGTCTTAAGTGCGACTCAATCGTCTTTTGGTGAATCAAGAGAATGGTTTGGTTTGTTTGTTTTAAACTACTAGCAAATAATTAAAGTGTCGTTGAGTAATTTAAAGATTTGACAAAATTAAACGTAAATTTTATTTATGGAAATTCTTAAAATTTGAAGCTTGTAAAACTTGGAAACTTGAAAACTTAACCAATCGTAATAAAACAATTAATGTCCATCGGAATACACCAAACTTTCAACCATCGGAATATTAAACAAGGATCCATCGGAATGCATGATTTTACTACCTATCGGAATGTTGTGAATGCATCTGTCGCAATGTATTTCCATCGGAATGATGCTGTCGAAAAATGGGCAGCACTTCGTCTTAACCAAGACCTTGATCCCGTCGGAATATGCGATCGCAAGAAGCGATCGCAACCCAGATCGGAATAAGGGGGAAAATCCAACCGATCGCAAAGTAAAACCCTAATGGGTTATTGCGATCAAAAACCAAAGGCTATCGGAATGTGAATGAAACCCGTCGGAAAGAGCACAAAACCCTAGTTTTGCGATGGAAGGCAACAGTTCCGAAATTGGTGGAAGAGTGAATCTCAATAAGCAAATGCAATAAGCTAGTCTCACCGGATCTTAATCACAAAAGAAAAACTTAAATTTGAAAACTATTCAAGATATGAAATCAAAAACTTTATAAAAGATACTTTTAAAATAACTAACACCTCTATAAAATCCGAAAATCAATAAGCTAAAACTCGAATAAGCCAATAAGCATTACAAGCTTATGTCCTAAACGCGAAAGAACTTATGTGTAAACAAAGAAGATTAATCCTTCAACCACGAAATCACAAAATCATACGAATGAAGTATGATATTCGGATCAAAAGTAAAATAAATCAAGAAGTGAAGAATGAGAATAAGGATCAAAAGCTTAAAATAGAACTTTGATTAATGAAATAAGCAATATAAAAAAATTGTTTAATCTTGAAAGATTAAAAGAAAAAGATGAACTAGTGAGAGAAAGTTTAAGACTTTCTCTCTCTAAAAACTAGAAAGAAACTTAAGAAAATAAAAACTAGCTAACCCCCTCCTAATGTGATTAGGAGGGTATTTATAGGGAAGTGGGAGGCATGTGTGGTGCTTTCTTCTTTCTTTTTCTTCTCGACTCGATTTTAATTCTTCGTCTTTGTAGTCTCGGGATTTGAACTTGTCTTTTAATTTTCTTCTTCTATTAGACTTAAGTTCTTTGACTTCATTAAACTTCCGTCTTTAGACTTGTTCTTCGATAAATCTCCAGAATAGGTCTTGGACATCCGTTCTTTAAGCACTCTTGATCTTTTGACTTCGTCTTTTCCCGTTTTCTTCGATAAAAGCCCGTGAAAGCCCGTGTTTTCTTCCTTTTTCATCTTTTGGTCCTAAAACACAATAAAAACACAAACCACGCATAATTCCGACTTTTACGACATAAATCATACGTTTTGGTCTTGTTATTATTGGAAATAAGTGGTAAAAGGATAAGTGTTTTCACACTTATTAGACAACCACTATAAAAGGAAAGTTGTAGTTGAGGCGAATGTCACTAAGTGTGATGATGAAGAATCAGAACTCTCACTAGCAACATCGTCAAGTAGAAGTGTTTCTGATATATGGAAATTGGATTCCGCATGTAGCCATAATATAACACCACATAGAGAGTGGTTTAGTAATTTTGAAGAACATGAGGAATTTTTTTATACGAAAGACGAAACTCCCCTCACTACTCATGGTATTGGTTCCGTTCGATTACAAAATGAAGACGGAACAATTATGACCTTGAAAGGTGTTCGTTATTCGCCAAAGTTGAAGAAGAATCTCATTTCCGTTGGTACTTTAGAATCTAAAGGTTTTGAAGTAAGAGAGAAAGATGAGGTTATGGAGATCATCTCTGGCGTACTTGTAGTAACGAAGGGTATTCGTAAAATAAACAACACGTATCACTACAAGGGTAGAACAATTGTTGGAACTGTAGCAGTTGTTACCGATGGTGATAGGAACTCAAAAGCTGTGAAGCTATGGCATATGCGCTTAGGACATGCAGGAGAAAAATCCTTGAATTTGCTCATAAAGCAAGGATTATTGAAAGGACTCAAGTCTTGTAAGTTGGATATCTATGTGCATTGCATCAATGGGAAGACGACAAGGGTGAAATTTGGGACAGCTATACACAAGACACAAGGTATCTTGGATTATGTCCACTCTGATGTGTGGGGTCCCTCAAAGACAAAATCTTTAGGAGGGAGACACTATTATGTGACCTTTGTTGATGACTTTTCCGGTAGAGTTTGGGTGTACATGTTGAAGACAAAGGATGAAGTGCTAGGAGTGTTCATCAAGTGGAAAAAGATGATGGAAACTCAGACGTGCAGAAAGATCAAACATCTTCGGACATACAATGGCGGAGAGTATAAAAAATGATCTTTTCACAAAGTTTTGTGAATATGAAGGCATCGTGAGGCATTTCACTGTCAGACATACACCACAATAGAATGGGGTGGCTGAACGCATGAAGCGAACCTTGCTGGAGAAAGTTTGGTGTATGTTATTCAATGTTGGGTTGTAAGAATTTTGGGCTGAAGCTGTGACGTATGCATGTCACCTCGTTAATCGTTTGCCATCAACTACTATTGATGGGAAGACGCCATTAGAGAAATGGTATGGGAAACCTGCTATATATTATGATTCCTTACATGTATTTGGTTCCGCTGCGTATTATCATGTGTGCAGAAATCAAAGTTAGATCCTAGAGCAAAGAAATCATTATTCATGGGGATCACCTATGGAATCAAAGGGTATCGTTTATGGTGTCTAGAAACGAAGAAGACGATCTTTAGTAGGGATGTTACCTTTAATGAATCTGCCATGTTGAAGAAGGTGAATGTTGAGCAGTTAGATGGAACTCCCAAAAAGGCGGCGTTTAAAAGAATAATTGTACTAGATGATAGAGTAATCTATGATGATTCTCCTATGGTAGAAGGAGATTTTGAAGAAGAAGAGGTTCAACTTGAAGAACCTCGACAACAACATGAATCAATTGCTACTAACAAGCCAAAAAGAAAAAACAAAAAGCCTGCTCGCTTTAATGATACGGTGGCTTGTGCATCTTCAATTGCAGCTGATGATGTTCCTACTACTTACTTTGAAGCGGTTCGAGACTCAGAGAACGAGAAGTGGAGGATTGTCATGAGCAAAGAAATGCAGTATCTTTAGAAGAATCAGACATGGGAGTTAACCAACTTCCCATAAGGGAAGAAGGCGATTGGATGCAAATGGGTGTATGCAAAGAAAGAAGGATTTCCTAGCCAAGATGACGTTCGCCACAAAGCAAGATTGGTAGCTAAAGGCTATGCTCAGAAAGAGGGAATTGATTATAATGAAGTTTTTTCTCCAGTGGTAAAACATTCCTCTATTAGAATTTTGTTGGCTTTGGTAGCACAGTTGGATTTGGAACTAGTTCAGATGGATGTGAAGACTGGATTTCTACATGAAGACTTAGAAGAGGAAATCTATATGGTTCAGCCAGAAGGATTCAAAGTTGTTGGAAAAGAGCATGAAGTATGTAAGCTTCATAAATCATTGTACAGGTTAAAGCAGTTCCCAAGGCAATGGTACAAGCGATTTGATAAGTTTATGATGGAGTCGAAGTACACAAGAAGCAAATACGACCATTGTGTCTATCTGAAAAAGCTACAAGATGGGTCCTTCGTATATCTTCTACTATATGTAGATGATATCTTCATAGCTTCTCAAAGTCTAGACGAGATTGAAATGTTGAAGACCTGGTTGAAAAGCGAATTTGAGATGAAGGATCTCGTTGAAGCAAAGATGATTCTCGGCATAGAGATAGTCAGAGACAGAAAATTGAGGAAGATTTGTTTGACTCATAAACAATATTTGAGAAGGGTTCTAAAGCATTTTAGGTTCAACAAGCAAACAAAACGAGTTAGTACTCCACTCGCTTCTCAATTTAAGATTAGTGCTGCTATGTCACCGAAAGATGATGCAGAAAGGGCTTACATGGAAAAGTACCGTATGCAAATGATGTTGGTAGCTTAATGTATGCTATGATATGTACTCGACCAGATATTAGTCATGTTGTTGGGATGGTGAGCAGGTATATGCATAACCCTGGAAAAGGACATTGGCAAGCTATGAAATGGATACTAAGGTACATCCATAACACAGTAGATGTCGGGTTAGTATTCGAACATGGAAGTAGTCAGTGGGTGGCAGGATATTGTGATTCCGATTATGCTAGAGATTTAGACAAGCGAAGATCTACTATGGGCTATGTTTTTACTCTAGCAAAAGCTCTGATAAGTTGGAAGTCTACCTTACAGTCAACTACTGCTTTGTCAACTACGGAAGCAGAGTATATGGCGATTACAGAGGTTGTCAAGGAGGCAATTTGGCTTCAAGGGTTGCTCAGTGAACTTGGAATCAGTCAGAAATTTATCACGATGCATTCTGACAGTCAGAGTGCAATTCACTTAGCAAAAAATCAAGCTTATCACGCAAGGACGAAGCACATTAATGTTCGGTATCATTTCATACGAGAGATACTCGAAGAAGGTGGAGTTAGAATACAAAAGGTTCATACTTCTAAGAATCCTGTAGATATACTGACTAAAGTACTGCCTGGGATCAAGTTTAATTACTGCTTGGACTTGATCAATATTTTGAAAACTTGAGGATTGGTTCAAAGACTCCACCAATATGGTTGGCGGCGAGATTTAAAGGATTGGTATTTCGCCAAGGTGGAGATTGTAGTATATTGGCTCAAATTGGGGGGGGGGGGGGGGTCCCACATGGATATGAATATGGAATAAAATCTCAGCAACTAGTTGAGCAATTTGGCATGTGGGAGATTCACAATAAAGGATATGAGGCTATAAATAGGAGACTTGGTTTTAAGTTTGATGCATACCAATATACATATACAAGTAGTATTGTAGTGTTTTTCTCTTCTTCTCTTTTGTAATATGTTTCTATAGTTTGAGGCTTTAAGAAATATATGAAAGTTTGGTGTCTCATTCTTGGTTTCTTTTAGTAGTATCTAATTTTCAACAAGCTAGTTTTGGGGTAAGATTATAGTGTTGAGTTTATCACACTTTTTACCTAGTCGGTGGGATATTATCGCGGTTATTCCACAACACCAACATTAATGTTTAGAATGTCATTTTACAATTTTCATTGCTCACCAAAATGTTAGTGACTCATATGTAAAGTGATTAATAAACCATTACACTTGAGTGTACACAATAACAAACCGAAATTAATATGTCGATATTTAGTTTATTATTTCACTTTTTGGTCTGGTATCATCTCGTTGATCAGCCTTTATAACATAGCAGTATCACTTGTCTCATAAACTTAAGCAACACGAATTAAAGACCCGCGCTTTACTGCGGGGTCTTCGTTTTTTAGCACTTTTTTTGAATGTGTTTGTGTCAAACGATATTTCTAGTTAGTCATATAACTGTTAAACCGTTGTTGAGTTGGGATTGACATACGTATCTATGCCAAGTACCAAAATTGGATAAAAACATTAATAGTGTTATGGAATAACCGCGATAATATCCCACCGACTAGGTAAAGAGTGTGACTAACTCAACACTATATGCTTACCCCAAACGAGCTTATTTAAAATTAGACAATGCAAAATAAACTAAGAATGGAACACCAAACTTTATGTGTATTTCTCAAAAGAAAAACATACTACTACTACAACTAGAGAGGAAGAAACTAAGTACACTACAAGAGAGATACTTATGTGTTTTTGGTGTGCTAAACTCATAGGAAAACCATTCTATTTATAGGCTCTAAAGTTACTCTCAAGTTGCTTTTCCAACTTGCTTATTACTACTTGCTTATTAAACTAAATATAATACTACTTGGTTGTATTCATTGAACCTTAGCAACTTGCACATATAAGTCATATTATTCTCACAAATCTCCACCTTGGTGAATATCAAGTATTCAATCTCGACGTCAATCATGTGGAGTCTTCAAACCAACCTTCAAGTTTTCACAACATTGATCAAGTCCAAACGATAATTGAACTTGATCTCAGCTAATACTTTAGTCAGCATATCAGCAGGATTCTTAGAAGTATGAACTTTTTCGATTCTAACTCCACCTTCTTCTAGTATCTCTCGTATGAAATGATACCAAACATCAATGTGCTTCGTCATTGCGTGATAAACTTGATTCTTAGCTAAGTGAACTGCACTCTGACTATCAGAATGCATCGTGATAAATTTAGATTGATCCTAAGTTCACCGAGCAACCCTTGAAGCCAAATTGACTCCTTGACAGCCTCTGTAATCGCCATATACTCTGCTTCCGTAGTTGACAAAGAAGTAGTTGACTTTAAGGTAGACTTCCAACTAATCGGAGCTTTATATAGAGTAAAAACGTAGCCTATAGTAGACCACCGCTTGTCTAAATCTCCAACATAGTCAGAATCACAATATCCTGCCATCCATTGACTACTTCCATGTTCGAATACTAACCCGACATCTATTGTGTTATGGATATACCTTAGAATCCTTCATAACTTGCCAATGTCCTTTTCTAAGGTTATGCATATACCTGCTCACCATCCTAACAACATGACTAATCACTGGTTGAGTACATATCATAGCATACATTAAGCTACCAATAGCATTAGCATAAGGTACTTTTTCCATGTAAGCCCTCTCTGCCACATCTTTTGGTGACATGGCAACACTAATCTTGAATTGAGAAGTGAGTGGAGTACTAACTCGTTTTGATTGCTTGTGGATATAATGAAAATCTCGAGTAAGCTGTACATGGGCGACAAAGAGTTGTGTATGTGTCTTGTGAGTTCTCACTAAACTTGAAAGTGAAGAGTTGTGAAGATTGGTTCTAGCTTTGGATTAGTACTCGACATCTAGCCTTGTGTCGGAAAAGAAGATAGGCGACGAATATTGGTTCTAGCTTTCGATTAGAACTCGACATCTAGCCTTGTGTCGGAAAATGGTGAAGTAGGCGACGTGTGTGGATTGGTCCTAGCTAAGATTTGGTCTTGACATTTAGCTTAGTGTCAGAAAATAATATAAGCAACATTGTAAGGTTTTCTCCGCCAAGAAGGGAGCTTGTGGATATAGTGGAAATCTCGAGTAAGGTGTACTCGAGGAGTGGAGTAGGAACGAAGATAGAGCTTCATTGTCGAACCACTATAAATCTTGGTTTCATACCTTAGGTTGTTTCTTTCCGTACTCTTTACTTATGCTTTCATTCCTTTATTGCATTTCATTGTCACTAGATATTGTTAATGCATTAGAATTGAACCTAACAACTATGAAACTAGTTTTCTAGTAAAAGGTAATTTTGAGACAAACCTAATTGAAAGGATTTTTAGTTAGGACCCTAACCAAGAGAAACTATTAAACCCTCCCTTCTAGTTTCTATACCTGTCATGTGCCTTGAGCATCCACTATCTACAATGTCTTTATCTTTCAAATCAGTGTGTGCATAATACTTGCAGCTTGTCCCTTTGGTACCTATTTTGAGTTGGTGTCTTGTGAAAGGACTTGTGTCTGACTAGGGAATGTAGTCTTACTTTAAGGAAAAGGCTTCTTTGTTTTTAATTTAAGTCCACATTAGGTCTAGCGATACTTACAGAAGTTTACCTTAAAGGCACACCAGATCTTAAAAGCACCGCTCTAGGAACAAAGTTCCTAGTATTAGGGTGAGAATATTTGTTTGAAATTATTTTTTTGTTCACCATTTGAGCATTTCCCCAAACTAGTCTTACTTCCCTTTGACCGATACCTTGTGCAACCCTTTTTGCAGCATTCTGTCTAGCAATCCTATTTTCATAAAAAAATGTAGTCTTTAATTAAATGACCGAAGCTATAGTTATCACATACAAAACATGGTCTTCTTTTCATGATTGAGCCAAAGGGTACTTCTGTCCTAGCATTATTACATCCTAAGCCACCTCTCCTATTGCATCTATGTAGGGTCTTTATCCATAGTCTTCCTATGAGTTTTTGACATGCTCAGGAGCACAACTAGGTTTTGATTATGTATCTTTAGGAACAAAGAGTTCCATTAAAGGAGGATAACTAAACTTTTTGGTCTCATAAACATCCTTTGGTTTGACATCAGGTTGGGTCAAAATACTAGAGTTAGATGTGCATGAGAAGTAATCACTAGTGTCAAATTCTGAATCACTAGTGGTTGCCTCCTGTTTGTCATATACAATCTCAGACTCGTCTAGTTCTATAGTGTTTATAGGTGGTAAGAAGATTCCTGACAAAGGTGGGGTTACAACTTTCATCCCCTCTACATATCTATCATTAGCCAAAACATTCTCCCTATCACTTTTAGAGCACTCAAACACACTCTTTGAAAAATCTTTTTCAGTTAACACTAAACTAGTTTCTTCATTTTCATATCCCAAACCAGTTTTGTCATAGTAACCCATTTGAGAGTTTAAAATCTTACCAAGACCATGTGAGGAGTTTTTCCAAGTTTTAACAATTTCTTTTTCATTTTTAAGCTTAATATTCAAATCTTATTTTTCTTTCAAAACATTTGATAGTTGTTTCTTTTATAGTTTTAAGCTCAGTTTTCTTGTCAGTTAGGCTAATAGACACAACTCTAATTTTTTCCTCATATGTTTGTTGGGCCTTTTGATAAAAGAGCAAGTTAGCTTTAACTTTTTCAAAGCTCTTTCAAAAGCAATTATCTCTACACCATATTCACCTATTTTCTCACATTGTTCATCATACAATTTCTTTAGATTATTATATTTATTTAAATATGATTTTGAACAAAGGTGTACCTCAATGTCTTCTCCGTGAGAGATAGCTATCATAACATGTTGTTAGCCTAAAAAATATTGAGTCAAACAAGAATGTTCGGTCATAGGTTTCTATTGTAATATTTATTAGAACGTTTTAATAGATAGTTAAATAGTCGTGGTGCATGGGCTTGGATTTAAGCTACTTAAAGCCCAAAAGACAAGCCCGGTCCAAACAATATAGCCCATTATGGTTACATGTAAACTCGGCTATATAAGGCCCTTCCTAGCATATTAGGAAGGGTGGTTGTTCATTTTAATTCTCACTTCTAATCTAATATTCACCAAGTTAATCATCTCTCTCTCTCTCTACTTTTTCTCACTACTTTCTCTCTCTAGGAATCCATCTCTTTTCATCTATTTTATATCATTAATCATCATAATAATATGGGACAACATTTGGTATCAATCGCCACGGGGTAGATTGTGTTTGGTTGTTTGGTTTGAGCTTGATTCGGTTGATTTTTCCATCTAAATCATCCCGAATTGAATTTCTTTTTAGTATTTCGGGCTAGAAATCTTGATATAAATCATTTATATCGATTTGGTAGGGATTTGGTTTGTTTTTTGTTGTAAAAATCGCAAGATTTTGAGGTGTTTGGATTCATTTTTGAGTTACGGTTCGTCATTGATTCAAGATCATTCCGAAATAAGGTTTTCAGAAAAGGGTTAATTATTCCGAAAAAAAAGTTTTTCGGATAAGGGTTTACTATTCCGAAGAAGTGATTTATCTGAAAAAGTGGCTTATTTCGAAGATTTCAATATTCCGAAAAAGTCTTATTCTCTGAAAAAGCCTCTATTCCGAAGAAGGTAAGTTTTTCTGAAATCTTTCCTTTATCTGAAAAAGTGATTATTCCGAAGAAGTTGTTTCTCTGAAAACATCAAATATTCCGAAAGACATTTCTATTATTCCGAAGAAAGACATTTCTCTGAAAACATCATTATTCCGAAGAAAGACATTTCTCTGAAAACATCATTATTCCGAAGAAAGACATTTCTCTGAAAACCTCATTATTCCGAAGAAAGACCTTTTCTATGAAAATGTCAGTTATTCCGAAATACCCCAATTTCTCTAAAAAAAAGTCACTTATTCCGAAATTATTCATTATTCCGAAAATTGAAGATTTTTTTCAAAAGTGAAAATTTTTAACACGTGTGATTTTTCGCCTTCGATTTTTTGGTTTCTTGTGAAGACAATTTTTAGGGGATTTTAACATTTTTCATCGACAACAACGATCAAAACACATCTACTTAAGATCCATTTTCACTTCATCGATTTCAAGTCTCTAGATATGGATTCTACTCAAGAGTATCGTGTCACAAACAACAATATCATGGTGGCGGGTAATAAAGAGAGACCACCAATGCTTGTGTCTGGTCGGTATGCTCAATGGCAATCACGTTTCATACGATATCTTGATACAAGACCAAATGGTGATGCCTTGAGGAAATGTATTACTTATGGACCATATGTATTTAAGAAAATATCAATTCCTCCAAGACCAGCCACAGATACTACTGATCCAATACCTGCAAGTGAACGTGATGAGACAAGAGCCGATCTCACACCTGAAAATTATGCTTGGCATGATGCGGAAAAGGAGCCATATATATGGTTTTAAGTGGGATTGGAGATGATATTTATTCCACGATTGATGCATGCCCTACAACACATGAAATGTAGACTGCTATTGAACGCTTGCAACAAGGAGAATCACTCAACAAACAAGATGTCAAAACAAACTTGTTTTGGAATTTTGACAAGTTTACTTCAAGGGATGGAGAATCAATTGACTTTTACTACTCCACGTGACAAGAAATAATCTGCAAGTCTCCACCATGCAAGTCAATGTTCAATTTTTTCAACAACTTCAACCCGAGTGGACACGGTTCGTCACTTTGGTGAAACAACAAGAAAAGTTAGACGAGGTCTCATATCATCGACTTTTTGACATCTTGAAGCAATTTCAAAATGAAGCAAATGAGATTCGAGTTGAACGTGTTGCAAAGACGGCTAATCCACTTGCTTTAGTGACTCCCACACAACATGTTCAAGATCATCACTCTCGTGCTCCTAAGCCATACTCCACTACATCATCTTCACCACGATATTCCACTACATCATCTTCACCACGATATTCCACATCATCTAAGTCTTCATCTTCCACAAGATCTCGAGGTAAAGTGCCAAGAGCTCCATCACCACCATCTGAATCATCATCTGAAGAAGATAGTGATGAAGACCAAGCTCAAAAGAATCGAAAGATGAAACAACAAATTGCTTTCATAATGAAGACTTACAAGAAAATCTACAAACCCACCAACAACAATCTTCGAACATCATCTAACACAAAGAAACAATATGTTGAGAGTCCTCCAAGGTATGACACACATCAACGTGGTGAAAGTCCTTCTAGGTATGATCGACATAATCCAACACATGTTGAGGGTTCTGCAAGGTATGATCGACAAACTGCCAAGTATGATACTCAAAGGATTGCTGCTGCTACTGGGAATAGAGAAACAGTTGGAAGTCAAGTGGTTCAGCAGAGTGGGATTCAATGTTTTAATTGCCAAGGTTATGGGCATATGGCAAAGGAATGCAGGAAGCCGGAAAGGGTTAGAGACTCCAGCTATCACAAGGAACAGATGTTGCTATGCAAGAAGATGGAAGCAGGGGTTAAATTGTCAGCTGAGGAAGGAGCAATGCTTGATGATACTGATGATGAAGATTCTGATCAAGAACTCGATGCACATTACTCGTACATGGCAAAGGTTGAAGAAGTTCTCAAAGTCACTGAAGATGACAATGGCCCTATCTTTGACACTGAGCCAATAATAAGGTACACACTACTGATGAATATAATGTGTTTGATGATATTCATGAGCATAGTGATCTACCCAATGCCATTAATGACACGTGTATGATGGAAACGGTTGATAGCAATACCACACCCGACTCATCAAACATGTGCAATAATGAGTCTGAGGATGATCAACATGCAAATGAGTATGATGAAGAGGAACGTATTGCGCTTGCTAATTTAATTGCCACTTTACAAAAAGATGTCACTGAAAATAAAAAGAGTCAAAAGCAATTAAAGAAGGCAAACGCTACGCTCACTCAAAATTTTGAAGAATGCAAAGTTGCTCTTATCAAATCTACTGAGATGACTGAAAGCTATAGAGATGAGCTCCTACAGAAAACCAAAGAGCTTGAGGGGTACAAGGTAAGTGCGTTAAAAAGTCAAAAGGACGATTTTGAAAACAAATATAATACAACTCTTGAGTTATTAGCCAAAGAGAAGCGTCAATATAATGTTTTCTTAATGGATGAACGTCAAAAAACGTACCTTGCCAATACTAAAGTTAATGAACTTGAACAAAAGCTCTCTATGACCACTACCGATTCTGCTAAAATTCTTGAGGTTAAGAAACAAGAGGTAGATGCGTTAAAACAAGACTTCAAAAGTATATATGATAAAGAAACCGAAAAAGTAACAAAACTAGAAGAACAAGTCGAATTTTTGAAGAAAGTTGTTTATAAAACGCATGATTCTATTCGATCCGAAAGAATGCTAGCACCACCGTCAATGTTTAAGGGTCAAGCTAGCTTTGCAAGTCCTGAGTACCTTGCCAAAGCTCAAGCTGCGAACCCGTGTCTTTATCTTGATGAGACTGAAAGGACCGATCTTGATTGCATGCCTGTTAGTGCCGATAATGAAGAGACTGCCCTTTAGGATGATGATAGTCGACCACTTGTCAATAAGAAGTTTGTTAAACCATATAATTATGCTTATGAGAATAGTCTTTATGGTCTTTTCAACAAACAAACTCAGAAAACCCGTGAGGAAGTGTTTTTAGAATGCAAACAAAAGAGAATTCAATGGAATAAAGCATTTGCCCCTAAGAAATCTAATGTTTACAAATACATAAACTACCTCCCTCTAGCTGAATCTAAAAGCAAGAGTAGGAAAACATTAGGTATTCTTAAACACCACACAGATAATGTTAAATCTATTGTTGAAAGAGATTGGGCAAAACGTGAAAATGCTGAGTGGCAACGCCCGATTCCTCAAGATATTACCTTGCTTGTGAAAGAACTCTTAATTCCAAACACGGCGTTGATTAAAGAAACTGTTCTTCAACTTGAGGAGTTCATTCTGACTGAAATGTATGATGATTTAAAATATGTTGAATCTCTTGAGAAACACATTGATGATCTTCAAATGGAGAACTCTGATTTTTCAGATGAATATGATTTACTGTTGCAAGAATGTGTTTCTAAATATGCTATGTGTGCTTATTTTACATCTTGTGCTGATATTGATGAATATTCTGATGTTGCATGCAAATATCTTGATAAGATCAAAGAATGTGAGCGTCTTGAAATTGAGCTTTCGAAACGTAAAGAAAATGTTGATAAAAAGGCTTTTGAGTTACTTCAACACAAAACTGATTTTCTTCAAAAACATTGTCATTTTCTTGAACTTGCTTTGCAAAAAGGCGTTGGTAGTTTTCCACATGATAATAACTTGCAAGAAAAACTTTCCAAAACGTTTCGAGAAATTAATGAACAAAATTTGGAAATTAAAGGGTTGAAAGCTCAGTTACAAGACAGGGATAGAGCGATAGCAGAGTTGCAGAAACTCGTTGCTAAAATGGGTGGGAAAGTTGTGGAACCTAGTATTAAGAAACATGTTGTTAGACAACCCAATGCTTCTAAAGAGAATAGATCCTCTATCTTGGGAAACCATCTGCTTTATCAAATTCCTCGTTTGCAAAACCTGTGTCTGCCCCCAAGATGGATGGAAAGGAAAGGTTACCACATAATCAACCCATAAGGAATGTCATAGCACCAAGCGTTAAGCACAATAATGTGATTAAACTAGGAATGTATAGAATGATCACTAAGCCCACAAACAAAGTTACTCAATCGCCTCAAACTTCTAGAAACACAAATATTTGTGTGTCTTCTACTACAGAAATAGTCTCCACTACTAGTGTTAGCCGACCTCAGCTTAAGCGCACTCAAGTGAATGATAAGGTCTGGAAACACAAGAATCAAGGGAAGATGAAGGAAGTAGAAGAACACCCTAGGAATTTGAATGTTTTTAAGAATAAAAAGTCTGTAATCGCATGTAATGATGATTTGAATGCTGTGAATGATTTGAATGCTATGAATGTGAAATTTGTTTGTGTCAAATGTGGAAAGTGTGCTAATGCTAATCATTCTATGTGTGCTATGAATAAAGTCAAAGGCGTAGATACTAGAACTAAGAAGCAAGTTGCGATGCCTATTAGAGTTAGTAAACCCAAACGCAAAGTGAACCTTTCTGGTGCTACCCCCACTAAGAAAAGTAATGCATCAGACTCCACCACTAAGAATCCTAGAAGCAAAATTAAGGAATTATATGAGTCTGCTAGCAAGTCTTGGAAATGGTGGTTTGCTAATCAATGTCCTCCAGGATATAAATGGATGCCTAAAGCTAGGACAGAAAATGTGACAACGAGTGTTAGTTTGCCTTTAAATGTTGATAAGGACACTAATGATTCTACTATCACAACTACTGTGGTATCCAATTTAGCAAATGCTCCATAGTGCTCTAACTCTTCTGTAGGTGATACAAATAATTCTCTTCATACTGGACTCCGGATGCACGAAGCACATGACGGGGAATCTCAAGCTTCTAATTAACTTCGCGGAGAAGTTCCTGGGTACGGTCCGATTCGGAAATGATCAATTTGCACCGATCCTAGGATATGGAGATTTGGTTCAGGGGAATATTACGATCAAAAGGGTATACTACGTCGAAGGGCTCATCACAATCTTTTCTCGGTTGGTCAATTCTGTGATGCGGATTTGGAGGTTGCTTTCAGAAAGAAGACATGTTTTGTTCGTGATTATGATGGGAATGAATTACTTACCTGTACACGGGGTACTGATCTTTACACAATTTCACTTCAAGACACAACTTCATCAACTCCAATTTGCTTCATGGTTAAAGCTTCAACGACTCAGGCATGGTTATGGCATCAACGTTTATCTCATCTTAATTTTGATACCATCAACTTGCTTTCCAAGAAAGATATTGTGAGAGGCCTTCCAAGCTTGAAATTCATCAAAGATCATCTTTGTTCTTCCTGTGAACTTTGTAAAGCTAAACGAAGTAACTTCAAAACAAAGACCACACCAAGCTCTAAAGGACGGTTAGATCTTCTTCACATGGATCTGTGTGGTCCCATGCGTGTTCAGAGTATCAATGGAAAGAAATATATTCTGGTAATTGTCGATGATTACTCAAGGTACACATGGACTCACTTCTTGAGACCCAAGGATGAAACACCCGAAGTTCTCATCAGCTGCCTTAAATTGATACAACGTGGTCTTCAAGCTCAAGTTAAAGTGGTTCGTACTGACAGAGGTACATAATTTTTGAATTCAAATATGAGAAAGTATTTTGAAGCTGAAGGGATTGAACATGAAACATCTATTGCTCGAACACCCGTACAAAACGGCGTTGTTGAAAGACAAAACCGTAGTTTGGTTGAATCTGCTCGAACATTATTATCCGCTTCAAAACTTCCACTATACTTTTGGGCCGAAGCCGTGTCAACCGCATGCTACACACAAAACCGCTCCTTAATTATCCCAAGACACGAAAAGACACCATATCACATAATTCATGATCGAAAACCTTCACTCAAACACCTTCATGTTTTTGGATGTACTTGTTACATTATACGAGATGGTGAAAATTTGGATAATATGAAAGAGAAAGGTGATGCATGTATTCTTGTGGGATATGCAACTCAGTCTAAGGGATATAAAGTATACAACAAGAGAACAAAATTGATTGTCGAGACCATTCACATCCGATTTGATGAATTACAAGAGATGACACTTGAACAAAATAGTTTAAGTCCCGGTCCACAACGACAAACGACTTCCGTTCACAACCGCACGGAACTCGAAACTCAAGACCACAACAATGAACCGTCAAGTTCAACGTTGGTTCCAGAAAATGTTCCTAGAGCTGATATGGCAGTCAACACGACAATTGAAGAGCTGGAAATGTTATATGGACCAATGTATGATGAATATTTCACGGGGGAGAAACAAGTTGTATCGAAGTCTTCCGCTGTCCCTCATGATAAGAATGATGATACCGATCATCGTCAACAAAAGGATACAACTTCATCTACTTCAACACGGGTTGCTGCAGATTTACCTCCTCAGAATATCACATTCACAATCGCTCCTACAACATCCACAACTACTATCATTGCTCCAGAGAACACAAATCAAGCAGACGATGCATTATCTGACGAAAGACGAATTTATCAACCCATTCGGTACACCGATACACGAAACTGGAGAGTCTTCTACTCGCCATGTTGATCCGTCAAATATGCATACGTTCTACCAACGACATCCTTCAACACATCATTGGACCTGAGATCATCCTTTGGTTCATGTAATTGGAAACCCTTCACAGCCCGTTCGTACAAGACGACAACTTCACACCGATGGCGATGTTTGTATGTTCGTACTCGCCGTGAGTTCAGCTGAACCGAAAAACATCAAAGAAGTCATGGCTGATCACGCTTGGATTGAATCGATGACGGATGAACTTCAACAATTTGAAAGACTTAAATTCTGGGAACTTGTTGACAGACCATACGATGTAATCCTATTAAATCTTCGATGGATCTGGAAAAACAAGATGGATGAAGAGAACACGATCATCAATAATAAATCTAGGCTAGTGGCTAAAGGGTATGGACAGAAATAGGGTATTGATTTTGAAGAATCATTTGCACCAGTAGCTCGAATGGAAGCGGTCAGGATTTTTCTTGCTTATGCTGCACATAAGGGATTCACTGTCTATCAAATGGACGTAAAGACGGCGTTTCTTAACGGTCCTTTGAAGGAAGAAGTCTATGTTACGCAGCCAGAAGGATTCGTCAATCCTCATTATCCTGACAAGGTGTATCGTCTCCACAAAGCACTATATCCTCAAGCAAGCTCCAAGGGCGTGGTACGACGAGCTCTCGAAATTTCTGGTCTCCAAAGGTTTCTCATAAGGTTCCATTGATTTAACTTTGTTCACTTATAAATATGGGGATGACATTTTGCTTGTGCAGATTTATGTTGATGACATTATTTTCGGGTCTACAAACCCAAAACTTTCAAAATGGTTTGAAAAAGTCATGCACAACAGATTTGAAATGTCTATGATGCGCGAACTAAAATTCTTTCTAGGAATTCAAGTTCACCAATCCCCAAGTGGTATCTTCATTAACCAAGCTAAGTATTGTCAAGAGATAATCACAAAGCATGGTATGACATCATGTGACCCCGTTGGGACACCTTTATCAACCACATCGCTAGATGCTGACTTGGAGGGTTTACCCATAGATCAAATGAGATATTGTTCCATGATCGGGTCCCTCATGTACTTGACAACAAGCATACCTGATATTCATCATGCTACGTGTTATTGTGCATAATATCAAGCACGACCCACTGAAAAGCACCTCAAGGAGGTTAAACGAATCTTTCGGTACCTTAAGAATACCATTAACATGGGACTCTGGTATCCGAGGGAAACCGGTTTCTTTCTAACAGCCTATTCAGATTCTGATCTTGCAGGGTGTCTTGATATACGTAAAAGTACTTCTGGTGGTGCACAATTTCTAGGTCAAGATAAGCTTGTGGGATGGTCTTCCAAAAAGCAGGATTGCACGTCACTGTCATCAGTCGAAGCGGAGTATGTGTCTCTATCTGCGTGTTGTGCTCAAGTTCTTTGGATGAGAACACAACTCACGGATTATGGCTTCCACTTTGATAAAGTACCTATGTACTGTGACTCAAAGTCCGCCATAGCCATCTCCTGCAATCCGGTACAACATTCCCGCACGAAGCACACTGATGTCAGATATCACTTCATTAAGGAACAAGTTGAAAAGGGTATTGTTGAATTATACTTTGTTGGAACTTATTACCAATTAGCTGACTTGTTTACAAAAGCTCTTTCGAAAGAGAGGTTTGCGTATCTTGTTAGGCAAATTGGTATGAGATGTTTGACTCCAGCAGAACTGGAGGTTCTGGCAAAGAAGCCTGCTTGATTCACCTATCAAACATCTACCTGTAAATATTAATGAAAAAGCAAAATACAAAATTAAAAAATCTTTGATAATCCAAAAATATTATTCTCGACATGTCTTTTAGTATCGATAATATGGACGTGCCTACAAATGTCGCTCAATAACGACACGTGTATGTACATAAAGCTCGAATGAAAGTTGTAAATATTTTTCAAAACATGTCATTTCTTCTTTTAATAAAGGAAATTGTCTATTTTGGACAAGATTTCCAAACAACGGGTAGAGCAATCTATCACGGGTTGAGCTAGTCACAAAACATTCAACGTTTTGAGCTCAACACAATGGCTTGTAATCACTTTCAGATTGCAACCCGAATTCATATCCACGGGGGAGTATACGATTTAGTGCCCTTACCCTCAGCAAAAGAAGAGAAATCTTCTTATACTTGAGTGGATTCGTCAAGACATTCAAAGTCTATGAACTCAAGTTTATGCTTTAGAAAAACCTCTTCGCCAAAAAGAAATAAGATTTTTCAAAAAGCGTTGAACACAATTTTTTCAAGAATTTCTCAATGATTATTCAAAATCTTTCAAAAATTATGTGTTCAACAACTCCCATCCTCAAAAAGCGAAATGTGGATCATATCCTCACAATGACAATTCAATTGGATCAATTTTTGAGGGGGAGGATTTTAACTTCATGCAAAAGATTAACACATCGTTCTCCCGGAGATTTTCAAGACTATTTTTCAAAATATATTTTAATAATTTGGTATCTCTAATATCAAAAGATTTTATATATTAGAGATAGGGGAGAAAATGTGATTAAAATGTGATCTAAAGACTCAAACACTCATGGTTACGATCAAATACCCACAACATCTTTAATTCACGACGTTATTGGTGTCAAAAGAGTGGTTAGGTTTAAGTCCTATGATCCAACCAGAACCGGATAGATCTTCCCAGGGACAATCCAATAGATTATTAGAAGTCCTTAGGAAAGATGGAGAAGAATGTGATCGAAGCTGAATGCCGACTAAGTACTGATGATAACACTAGAACAATCACAACAAGGTGCTATTAATGATGTATTGGTAAGCATTGAAGGGGTTGAAGAATGAAAAAGAAATGTAAGGATAAAGGGTGTAAAGAAAGAAGCCCTCCATACAACTTAGGCAGAAACCGGGTCAACACATCATGAAGACAACTCATCATGGACCCAGTGATGTGAAGCACAACCCTTTCCTAGCTACTCAGGCTTCTCTCAAAAGAAGTTTGTTTTATTGTCACGGAGATAAACACGACTTTTATTGACTTTCTCACTCCGAGATAGTTGATATTTAATAGGTGGCATCTGTTCCAGCCTCCGACCACTAAAAGTGCACAAATCGAGTCTAGAGCCAAGAGATAAATCAAATCTCGTTAGGACACACGGATGAAGATCAAGAGAGTCCTACACTATATCCTTGTGATATTGCTAGAACACTCAGAGTGATACTACTTAGTATTCACAATGATGAGTGGAAATCCTTCCAGTGTTAACATCAAACAGCACTGCGGTAGGTCATATGCAAGATTCTTTCTGAATTGAACATATGAAAAACTGAAAAGCAACAGTGGTTTGATTCTGAATTGATTCAAACTCGTTTCAGGTTTCTACGCAATATCTTTATGGTCTTGCCAAAACATTCAGAGTGATATTCATTAATATTCACAGTGACGAATGGAAATCCTTCTAGCGTCAACATCAAACAGCGCTACGGTAGGTGACTTGTGAGATTCTTATGAATCAAACTTGTTTCAACTGGAAAGCAACAATGGTAAGATTCTTAATGAATCAAACTTGTTCCAGGAATTTGAATTGACGATTTTAATCAAGCGGATATTTATCCAATTGATTCACTCTTTATGTTCGTAGTCTTGCTTTGAGATGGCCGAGTAAAGAGAACGGCTAGTACAGCCGCGAAACCCTGTCAAGGAGATTCTTAATTGAATCTACCTAATCACAGGTACGGAATTTAATATCGTATAACGTTCTTCACCGACGGAGGGAAAACGCTACTGATTTAGGACGAATGTCAAAGCCATTCAGTCCGTGTCTATGTTTTGTCTCGAGAAGGTGGCGTCACGGTGTACTCAGCAAAGTCAAAGATTCAAAACCACATATTCATGTCCAAAGACTTATTCAACAATTAATAGTATGAGCATGTGGATAAAGACATAAGATCGCAAGATGGCAAAGACAAGTCAAGGATAATTTGAAGATCTCAAGATAAAAGACAAAGTCAAAAGCTACTTAAAGACAAAGGCTCAAAGATCACAACATGAATGAACAAAACTACTGTTACACGTTCAAGACTCATTTATGATGAAATTCATAAATATCCATTGGACTCCAAATATCGAAGAGGAATGACATCACATTGGGGGAGATTGTTAGCCTCAAAAATATTGAGTCAAACAAGAATGTTCGGTCATAGGTTTCTAAATATTTATTAGAACGTTGTAATAGATAGTTAAATAGTCGTGGTTCATGGGCTTGGATTAAAGCTACTTAAAGCCCAAAAGACAAGCCCGATCCAAACAATATAGCCCATTATGGTTACATGTAAGCCCAGCTATATAAGGCCCTTCCTAGCATGTAAGGATGGGTGGTTGTTCATTTTAATTCTCACTTCTAATCTAATATTCACCAAGTTAATCATCTCTCGCTCTCTCTACTTTCTCTCACTACTTTCTCTCTCTAGGAATCCATCTCTTTTCATCTATTTTATATCATTAATCATCATAATAATATGGGACAACACATGCTCTTCTGAGTCTTGTGCCAGGGTCTAACCAATAGTCCCATCAACAGATGTTAATGGTGTGACTTATCCTCCTTTTTCTTGAATATCTCTCAACACTCTTGAACACACTTCTAGTATACCTTTGTCTGCCTTCAACCTTATCAGTTTGACTTTCCTTGGAAAAGTGTCCATGCTTTCCATAATTTAGCATTCTACCTTTGATTTATCAAAACCAAGAGGTTCCTTTGAATCAAACTATAGCTTTCTTCCTGTCTTTTTGAACAATTTGTTCATCCTAACAGATATCATGCCTGCTTGCCACTTTAAGCCCATATCATCTTGACCAACATGATCTAATTGGTTTAGATCATCACAGTTCATCTTTAGCCTCATATCTTGATTTGCAAATAAAGAATATATTATATCATCAGTGTATGATGATGACTTTTTTCCCTTAGACCTATATGTGGAAGAAGAACCGCTTGCGGTACTATAGTGTGAAGTACCGCTAGTATCAACAGGCACAAGCGCAAGTTCTGGTGCGCTTGTTGATGGTCCAGTGGGTCCTCTAACATCAACTTTAAATACTCTAAGGTTGTTATACAAATCATCAAAGGACATAATATCCACATCATCTTTGGTCATGAAGTTAAAAGCAAGTGCTTTCCATTCAGGTGATATTGATCTTAGGAACTTCATGTTGGCATCTTCTATTGGAACAACAACACCAAGTGTTGTCAACTGAGTAAGCAACTTGTGAAATCTGTTGTAACCCTTGTGACAAATTCATGCTTTAGCACAGATTTCCTCATCTTCTTAGATTTGGCGTTTCCACAAAATCTTAGCTTGATAACATCCTACATAGCTTTAACATTTTGATAACGGTGAAAGCTTGATAGATAGTCTTCTGGTAGGGCCATGGTTAAGGTAGTCCTAGCCTTCTGCATTCTCTCTAGCTTAGATCTCTACATTAATATTGGGAGGAAGAATCTTCATACTTCCATCAGCTGCATATACTATACTAACTTTGCCATTACCCTTCTTAATAACTCCCCACAAGGTGTGATCCGTGTGGTTCATATAGTGTTCCATTTTCATGGCTCATGTTTCATAGTTTTCAAAGGTTAACATTAGAAGTTTGACAGAAGATATGGTGTGTGGAACATGTGCAGGTGTAGGATAAAGGTTTCCATTCTTTGTAATATCATCCTCTCTATCAGAGTTGTGTTCTGATTCAGAAAGTTCTCTATCAAGTTTTGGTTAACCATTAGGTTTTGGTTGTGAATGGTTTTCGTTCTCACACATTGTGAGGTTTCTTTTGTGAATAGGATTTGGGTTAGTTCTTCTTATTCAAAGTTTCTCAACAAGCTCTAATACCACTTGTTGATCCCAATGAATATATCTTAATAACCTGTTAAGGATTGTACGTAACTTGATAACAAACTAGGCACGAGAGAAACTCAACTAACAAGAACAAGTTAGGCGGAATCTAACTTACTAATACTAAGAAGAACACAAAGAATTACTAACTAATAAAGTTTTATTGATCGAATAGGTTGTTGAGGTGTGTCGACTTCAATAAGCGTATGTTCCTTGTATAGACTAAGGAACCCTAGAATATTCTATTGGGCTTCACTAATCCCATACAATATACTAATAAATCTATTCCTATTACATCTCTACCTAAGATATCTTATACATATCTATCTACCGGTACAAACACTAACACTACCGGTACTTGCAAATATTATTCTAACACTAGCGTACAAACCACCACTAGCGGTACTATACTAACGGTACATTTCCCAACATGCATGATACTAACTTTCTTGTGAGTGATGATAGTACACACTCTATCATTTTATCCATTGAGTTTATTGAGCGTAGCTAATATTATGTTGGTTATTTGGATGTACTTTTCTCATTTTCCAAAACAATCACAACAGTGTTAAAAATGTAAAATAACAAATAAAGAATAGTGCACACTGCCCCTATGTATTAATTGTTGCGCATTAACCTATAACTTCTCATCCCATTATTCAAGTCTCATAAGTCATCGATTTACTTTGAAATAAACCAATAAACAAAAAGAAAAGGACAAGAAACATAACTTTAAACAACTAAGTACAACAATACTTTATATTACTGTTAAAGTATAACATTTTATATTACTCGTTTATATTATCGTTAAGTTTAATATTACTCGTTTATATTATTGTGAAGTACAAAAAATTTAACCTTCAAGTTTGTATTTACATTACTGCCGAAGTTGTAAAAAACCGAATCAAAATAAACTTACTAAAAATATATTAAACAAAAAGTGGATATAAATATCATTTGTATCCTTTGCTTTTTGTTTAAAAGATTTGGAGTTACGACGTGTTCGGTTTACTCTGAATTAAACGAATGTTTTATACGGATATGTTTATTTTATTATGAGAATTGTTAAACTAAGTATTGATACTAAGAATTACTACTAACAGTTCTGTATTTCTTTAGATTGTATGCGCTGTAATCAAGCAAATGTAACTCGATTATAAAATTCTGACACACTCGATCTAACGTCATAACCAAGGGTTTGGTTTTTAGAAACAACATGTTTGTGTTTTTGGTGTGGAATCTTGAGAAATCTTTTTGAAAAAGGGTGGAGGATGGGGAAAAAGAGGATAAGTCTTCCAACAAATGTTGTAAAAAACGTCTTTATATCGTGCACGTATGTAAAGTCTTCTTCATTTTCTCGTCGGGTAGTTTTCTAAAATGGTTTCAAATTTTTATGGAACACCTTGTTTTCTTTGTCTGAAAAATAAAAGTTTGCTTTGCATGATATTAACTTTCTTGTGAGCGATAATAGTACGCACTCCATCAGTTTATCCGTTAGTTTATCGAGCGTGTCTAATATTGTACTGGACGTACTTCTCTCATTTTCCAAGACAACCACAACAATGTTAAAAATATAAACTTATAAAAAAAGAATAGTGCATAAGGGTGAGGTTATTTTCAGAACCAAATAAATGTACAGAACTGCGAGAACCACCTTTTTACTCTTAAAATGCACATGTATATTCACCGGGTTAGTTCATTAGGTAGAAATACATGAATTTTTATTGTCATAGGTCACTAGGAACATGCATCCTAGGACCATGCACATGTATTTGTTTTGTATGTACTATAACTATCTTTTCGTTGGATAATATGAAAACACACGTGCACTCTTCATATTGCTCATACTACTCGGATCTGTAACCAATAAAACAATTATCAAATGTTAATTTAAACATAATAATGAAAATACATATGCATTGTTAAGAGTATAAAGGTGGTTCTCGCAGTTCTGTACATTTATTTGGTTCTGAAAATAACCTTACACTTGTGCATAATGGCCCCTATGTATTAATTGTTATGTATTGACCTACAACTTCTCATCCCATCACTCAAGTCTCATGAGTCATCAATTTATTTTGAAATAAATCAATAAACAAAAAGGAAGGATAGAAACATAACTTAAAGCAAATACGCCAACCCTTGTTTATATTACCATATTAAAGTTTAACCTTCAACTTTATATTACTCGTTTATATTACTGTCAAAGTTTAATATTACTCCTTTATATTACTGTTAAAATATGACTAATTTAACCTTAAAATTTGTGTTTACATTACAGTTAAAATTGTAAAATATTTAAATCAAAATAAGCCCACTAAAAATGAATTAAACTAAAAGTTAATAAAAATATCATTTATATCCTTTGTTTTTTGATTAAAAGATTTGGAGTTACGATGTGTTCAGTTCACTCTGAATTAAACGGATGTATTATGCAGATGTGTTTTAACTTATTATGAGAATTATTAAACTAAGGATTCATTGATACTAAGAATCAATACTAATAGTTTTCTATTTCTTGTGGATTGTATGCGATGTAATCGCGCGAATGCAGCTCGATTACGAAATTCTGACACGCTCGATCTAACGTCATAACTAAGGGTTTGATGTTTAGAAAACAACACGTGTGTGTTTTTTGTGTGGAATCTTGAGAAACCTTTTTGAAAAAGGGTAGAGGGTGAAAAAAGGAGGACAAGTCTTCCGACAAATGTTGTAAAAATGTCTATATCTGGAAGGTATGTAAATTCTTCTTCATTTTCTCGTCTTCTTGTCGAGTAGGTTTCTTAAATGGTTTCATATATTTATGGAACACCATGTTTTCCTTGTTTGAAAAGTAAAAAATTGCTTTGCATGATATTAAATTTCTTGTGAGTGATGATAGTATGCACTCCATCGATTTATCTGTTGAGTCCATCGAGCGTGTCTAATATTATACTGGATGTACTTTTCTCATGTTCCAAAACAAACAAAACAATGTTAAAAATATAAAATTATAAAGAAAGAATAGTGCACACCACCCCTATCAGTGAGTAAATTACTTTAAATTAAAGTATTAAACCAATAAAAAAAGAACAAAAAACTGCACTGTAAACGAATAGGACAACTCGACAACACTTGTTTGTTAAATAATGTTTTTAGATTAAGAGAGGTGATATTATACATACGATTTTTTTGAAAATAAATTGTTAGGAGAAATAAGTATTGACTTAACAATTTATATAATCTAGAGTGAAACTTTACAACGTTAACAACTACTCAGATGATTAATGATATTTTATAAAAGAAAAAGTTAACAACTACGTACTAGATTCATATTGTGTTTATTTGGTTTAGTTATCGGCTAAAAAAGACCCTTTATTCACTTTCAAGTCGGTTTGATTTTTATCGGTTCGAGTCAGTTTCGACCCACATTCTATCATAGGGGTGGTCATTTTGGACCGTCGACCGGACCAACCCGTACATTTTCGATCCGATCTTACCAAAAATCCATCCAATTATGCTTAATAAGACCAGACTGGATCGACCTGCACCGAACCGAATCGAACCATTTCAGTCCGATCATTAGTCCGAGGTTTAAACAATTTTGATCATCGGTCCTGTCCGATCTTAACTGGTTAAATGCGGTCCGAGCCCAATCCTTATTCTATCATAGGGCTGAACATTTAGACCGGTAAACCAGACCGACCTGGATCTTAACCGGTCAAATCCGGTCCGAGCCCAATCCTTATTCTATCATAGAGCTGAGCATTTAGACCGGTAACCTAGAGCGGACCAAAAAACCAGACCGATCTGGACCGGACCGGACAATTTCAGTCCAGTTTTCTGTCCAGGGTTTTAGACTAATACGGTCATCGGTCCGATCTGCGGTTCTATCCTATCAAAAGCTCGTCAATTATGTCTCTCGGTCTTAGACCATTCGGTCCTCGGTTCGATCCGATCTTAGTCGATCCGGTCCGGGCCAAATGCTCACCCATACTCGGCCTTACTTACACCAAACAGAGCGCTTAATTTTTAAGCACAACAAACACTCCCAAAAACCCACTCACTTTTTTTCGTTCTTTTTAAAAACCAAACAAACACGCTCTCTCTCTCCCCTTCTTCTCCCCCAAAGGCCAAAACCCCCAAAAACCCCAAAATAAAAAGAAATTAGGTCAAAAAAACGAAACGATTTTCCCGCCAATTAATAAATCAATCGGGATGGTGACAGGTAAGCATCTTCTGTCAACAATCGAATCAACGCTGTTAGGTGCCACGTCACCATCTCCTTCTCAACGAATCGACTTCATTCACGCCATTCGCCACGCGTTGCCTCATCTCCGTTCACTCTTATCCTTTCCGGTATTTTAATATTTATATATAAATGTGTGTTTATTGTTGTATAATTAGAAAATTAGCTTTCAATATGTGCTGTTACTTCGTTATATGAATGTGTTTATTGTTAGATGAAGTTAGGTGTTGTATACGTGTGACCGAACCGCGTTATTGAGAAACTAGTTAGCGTTTTATTGATGCGGATATCAGGCTATATATAATAAGTTTGTAGAAGCTATGTGTTTGAGGATTAGGTGAAGTTAGGTGTTCGATACGCGAGGTATTCTTTTCGGTATGAATTTGGCGTTCATTCTGTGCTGTTACTAAGTAGAAGTAACGATAAGCGTTTTATGAGATAGCTTATCTGTAATTATGCATCTTGTTTCTGTTATATATATATATATATATATATATATATATATATATATATATATTCGTAATTAGTTATATAAATTCATAATTTGTTATATAAATGTGTGTTTATTGTTGCATTGCTTGATATTGAGATATAAGTTCGTAGAAGCTATGTGTTTGATGATTTAGGTGAAGTTAGGTGTCCGATACGCGGTTACGTTTCTGGTATATATAATATTTTCGTAATTTGTTATATAAATGTGTGTTTATTGTTACATTACTTGATATTAGGTTATTCAGTTATAAGTTTCTAGAAGCTGTGTGTTTGAGATTAGGTGAAGTTAGGTGTTCGATACGCGAGGTGTCATTTTCCGTATTGTGAAAATAAGTATCAAATTAGCGTTCACTCTTATCGTTTCCTCGGTATTTTTATATAATTTTTTTATAATTTGTTATATAGCTGTGTGTTTATTGTTGTATAATTAGCTTTCATTATGTGCTGTTACTTGTTCTATAAAAGCATAACTCCGGTCACTCGTATCGTTTCCGGTATAAATAACTGTTTTAATTCGTTATATGAATGTGTTTGTTGACGCGAATATAGTTCATTGAAATAAGTTTGTAGAAGTTTTGCATTTGATGATTAGATGAGGCTAGGTGTTCGATACGTTTGACCGTATACTAGTTTTAGCACTAGGTGTTTGTTTTATAAAACCTAACGTCTCTGGATATAAGTATCTTCGTAATTAGTTATACAAATGTGTTTATTGTTGTATATAATAATGATGTGGATATTAGTTACATGAGATTAGGTGTTCGATTCGCTAGACCGAACGAGGTATTGTGAAAGTTTTTTATAATTCGTGATGTAAATGTGTTTATTGTTGCATTACTTGATATTAGGTTATATATATAAGTTCCTAGAAGCTATGTGTTTGATGATTAGGTGAAGTTAGCTGTTCACGAGGTTTCGTTTTCGGTATTGTGAAATTAACGTTCATTCTGTGCTGTTAATAATTCGTTATATAAATGTGTGTTTATTGCTGTCTTGCTTGATATTATGTCACCAAAATATAAGTATGTAGAAATTTGTATAACGTTTGACCGAACCGCGTCATTGAGATAGTAGTTAGCGTTTTATTGATGCGGTCATGCGGATAATAGGTTATCTGAATAAATTTGTAGAAGCTTTGCAATTGGTGATTAGATGAGGTTAGGTGTTCGATACGCTTATCTATATAAGTTTGTAGATAAATGTGTTTATTGATGCATTACTTGATATTAGGTTATCTATATAAGTTTGTAGAAGCTTTTGGTTTGATGATTAGATTAAGTTAGGCGTTGTATGCGTGAGGTGTCGTTTTCGGTATTGTGAAAATAAGTATCAAATTAGCGTTCATTCTGTGCTGTTACTAAGTAGAAGTAATGATAAGCGTTTTATGAGATCGCTGTATCTGTAATTATGCATCTTATTGTTTGTTATTATAAATATTTTCGTAATTAGTTGTATAAACGTGTGTTTATTGCTGTATTGCTTGATATTAGGTTATTTATATAAGTTTGTAGAAGCTATGTGTACAAACTATTCGTCACTCCTTGCCTCATCTCCATTCACTCTTATCGTTTCCGGTAATTATTTTTATATATAAATTCATAATTCGTTATATAAATGTGTGTTTATTGCTGCATTACTTGATATTAGGTTATTATGTATAAATCTGAATAAGTTTGTAGAAGCTATGCGTTTAATAGTTAGATGATATTAGGTGTTTGATACGCGAGGTATCGTCTTCGGTATTGCGAAAATAAGTCTGAAATTAGCGTTCATTCTGTGCGTGCTGGCACCAAGTGTTTATTGCTGTATAATTATCAAATTAGCTTTCACTACGTGCTGTTACTTGTTCTATAAAAGCATAACTCCGGTCACTCGTATCGTTTCTGGTATATATATCTGTTCTAATTCGTTATATGAATGTGTTTATTATTTTTGTTTTAGAGCGTTTTATTGACACGGATATAGTTTATTGAAATAAGTTTGTAGAAGTTTTGCGTTTCATACTTAGATGAGATTAGGTGTTCGATACACTTGACCGAGTGAGGTATTGTGAAAGTACTCTTATAAACTGTTATATAAATGTGTTTATTGATGTATTACTTGATATTAGGTTATCGAAATGTAAGTACATAGAAATTTGAATAATTTTGTAGAAGCGTTTGCGTTTGATAGTTATGTGTTGTATACGTTTGACCGAACCACGTTATTAAGAAAGTAGTTAGCGTTTTATTGATGCGGATGTTATGTTATCAAAATATGTTTGTAGAAGCTTTGCGTTTGATAGTTAGATGAAGTTAGGTGTTCGACACGCTTATCGTTTCCATAATTATACTGTATAATTATCTATTTTTTAGTTTGTTAGATGAATGTGTTTATTGCTGCATTCCTTGATATTAGGTTATCTATATAAGTTTGTGGAAGCTATGTGTTTGATGATTAGATTAAGTTAGGCGTTGTATGCGTGAGGTGTTGTTTTCGATATTGTGAAAATAAGTATGAAATTGGCGTTCATTCTGTGCTGTTACTAAGTAGAAGTAACAATAAGCGTTTTGTTAGATAGCTGTATTTGTAATTTTTGTCGCATTACTTGATATTAGGTTATCTATGTAAGTTTGTAGAAGCTTCGCGTTTGATGATTAGATGAAGTTAGGTGTTGTATGAATGTGTTTATTGTTGTATAATTAGCAAATTAGCTTTCATTATGCGCTGTTACTTCGTATTGTTTCAGTTATAAATGTCTATTCTAATTCGTTATATGAATGTGTTTATTATTTTATTTTAGAGCGTTTTATTGACGCGGATATAGTTTATTGAAATAAGTTTGTAGAAGTTTTGCGTTTCATAGTTAGATGAGGTTAGGTGTTCGATACGCTTGACCCTATACTAGTTTTAGCTGTAGGTGTTTGTTTTATAAAACCTAACATCTCCGGTCACTCTTATGGTTTCCGTCATATAGATTTGTAACTAGTTATAAAAATGTGTTTATTGTTGTATACTGTATAATAATGATGTGGATATTAGTTAGACGAGATTAGGGACCGAACGAGGTATCGTGAAAGTATTTTATAATTCGTGATATAAATGTGTTTATTGATGTATTACTTGAGGTTATTGGAATATATGTATGTATACATTTAATTAAGTTTGTAGAAGCTTTGCATTTGATAGTTAGAGGAAGTGGTTGTATACGTTTGACCAAACCACTGTATTGCGAAAGTAGTTAGCAAACTGATTAATGTTAGCCTTTTATTGATGCGGATATTACGTCACTCGTTACCTCATACTCTTCACTCTTATCGTTTCGGGTATATGAATAACCTCTAATTTTGAATTCGTTAAATAAATGTGTTTATTATTGCTGTACATGTTTGACGGAACCGTGGTATTTTGAAAACAAATATGAATTTAGCGTTCATTTTGTGCTGTTACTAAGTAGAAGTAATAATAAGCGTTTTGTTAGATAGCTGTATCTGTAATTAGGTTATCGAAAGATAAGTAGGTAAAAATTTGAATAAGTTTGTAGAAGCCTTGCGTTTGATAGTTAGATGAAGTTTGGTGTTCGATACGCTTGACCTAACCGAGCTCTTGTGAAAGTAATAACATCTCAGGGTACTCTTATCCTTTCCGGTATAAATATGTATTTTTTAATTCGTTGCCTTTTATTGATGCAGACAGCGGATATTAGGTTATCTAAATAAGTTCGTAGAAGCTTTGCATTTGATAATTAGATTAAGTTGGGTGTTTTATAGGAGCCGCGGCATTGTGAGAGTAGTTAGGAGTAGCTTGTTTGTTTTATAAAAGTGTTTGGTAACATAGCTGAATCTGTAATTATACATCTTCGGTCACTCTTGTCGTTTATGCTAATTTAAATTGAGTTTATAAAGTTAGGTTATCTAACCGAAATGTGAGCTTATTGGTTTAGTTCGATTCTGTTAGGCGTTGAATAGACGATGAACTGGTATATGTGTAAGTGATTAGGGGAAATCGAAATGATATTGTTAAAGTAGTTGGCAAATGGAGCGGTTTTATTAGGTGTTGTTAGTATAGATAGGGCTGTTAACGAGCGAAACGAACACAAAAGCTAACTGCAAAAGCAATTAAACTGATTTTTATTGGCATAATGCTGTGTGTAGTCAAAGATATCGGTTTATTCTGGCTCAAGTGCTTGTGATGTACATTTGTAGACTGATAGTTTATCATGTTATTGAGTTGGTGTTTAAATGTTTAGGAAGGTTATATGTTTATTGATTCATATTATGTTAAACATGATTTGTAAATTTTTGTTTGTTTCTGTGTACTTGTGCTTATAAAATTTCTTATGCAGCCTCCGAAGGCTTCTGACAGAGCACAAGTCCAGTCCAAAGAAGTCAGGCTTCCTGATTCTGGGCCAATTCCACTCGACGATCAGGATGTTCAAATTGTTAGTTCACATGCTTTCGCTATTACTCTCTTTTAGCTTTCTTGTAGAACAGAAAATTGACTTTTGTGCTCAAATACAAAAAGAACTTGGAATAATGGAATTTCGTGACACTTTATAAAGAGAACAAATTTGTGGTCTGATTTTTTTTTAATTCGATTTCCCAGTCACCATTTGAGTAATTTTACCTTATAAGTTAATAGTATCTGTTATTATTTAAAGGCAGAATTTATCTTTTTTTAGCATCTTATTACTTCACGTGTCATTTAGGCTCTCAAGCTGAGTGACGATCTTCATCTCAATGAAATTGATTCTGTGCGACTGCTTGTTTCTGCTAATCAAGAGGTAAGACGCGCATTCTGTTACCGTCTATTTAGTCAGTGTTGCTTGAGCTGGATTCTCATATCTGATTTAACATACGTGCATCACTCTTGTGTAGTGGGGATTACAAGGGCGAACACCATTGGATATATTACGCCTTGCAACGGGGCTTTGGTATACTGAAAGAAGAGATTTAATAACAGCACTTTTTACATTGTTACGGGTATCTTTCTATCTTTCATCCCCCGCCAGTTAATTAATTCTTTTCTACCCAGGGGTTGGAGAATGTTTTTTGATAGCATTAATGTTATTATTGCATATCGTAGGCAGTTGTGCTTGATCAAGGACTTGATGCTGATCTTCAAGCTGACATTATAAAATACGTAGAAGATCTAGTTAATAGTGGGCTCCGAGAACGGCTAATATCTCTTATAAAGGTATCACTTCAAGATTTTTATGTTATTTTACTCGTACCTTGCATTTGCTGTATGCATTGCTATTAGAACTTTTGTTCTTCATTATATTCATCGTTGAAATCCGAGAAGCTCTTCTTATATTGGAAATAGATGTCATTCTCAGGCCAAAAAGCAGGCCACGGCCACTAAGTATACACACAACAGAAGATATGCTGTTATTAACTTTTAAGGTTGAAATATGGGTGTCACATGTGATGTGATGCATTCTTGATACATACATACTTCTCTTTCTGTTGCCGTTGAAATATTCACCATCATAAACAACAAATAGATGCAAGAAACAACCTTTATGTCATTGTGTCTTATCATGTACATCGCAGTTTGATTGTATGATGCATGATTGACCTATTTAAAAAGTCTCTGTATCTGTGTAAATGCATTGCTAATGTACGTGTTCACTTACAGGAACTAAATCGAGAAGATTCAGCTGGGTTGGGTGGGCCTAACTCTGAACGTCATATTCTCGACTCGAGGGGTGCTCTTGTGGAAAGGCGAGCTGTTGTTTGTAGGGAGAGACTCATTATTGGCCACTGTCTTGTTTTATCACTTTTGGTTGTCCGTGCAAGTAAGTTTTTAAATAATATTTTCTGCTCTTTTAGGTTGGTGATATTATTATTTGTTGTATTATACCTAAAAGAACATATAGTAATTGCTTGAGTGGTTTGCTGTCAGGCCCGAAAGATGTGAAAGATATTTTTGCTACTTTAAAAGAAAGTGCAGGGGACATCGGTGGCAGTACTGACATTGTTAAAAACCAGGTATGTTGTTTGTTGTATTATACATTACTTTATTTGCTTCATTCTTTAGTGGCTACTAACGGTGTTATTACCTTTATCTTTTGCAGATTGGATACAGTCTTCTTTTTTCTCTCATAATTTCTTTGATATCAGATGCTCTCAGTGCATCACCAGACACAATATCTATATTGTCACAAGATGCTTCATTTGCACGTGATTTTCAGGAAACTGTAAGTGCAATTCCTTCTGTTCTCTACCATAACTAGTTCTTTGGCCATAATCTGAGCCCTGTTTTAATTCAATAGGTTTTGGCAATTGGGAATGATCAGTTAATTGAGGGCTGTATGCATTGTGTTAGACTTGCGTGGGCTGTCCACTTGATGATAATACATGATGTAACTGATGCAAGGGAAACGACTAATGATAGTAGAAATATTGAAACATGCCTGGAAGCTGTTTTCTCGGGCAATGTTTTCCAGTTTTTGCTTAACAAAGTTCTTCGAACGCCAGCCTATCAGGTTTCTTATTTTTGTCAATTGCTTGTTTTTTTTCTCATGGTTAGGTACTTAGGCTAGGCATCTACACTGAGCTGTCATAGTAAATTGTCCCTAGTATAAAAAGCTAACTTTCAGCGTTGGTACTGGAAAACTAAAATGAATTACTACCAATATTGCGATGAACAATATCCGTCTCTATATATGGGAAATTCTTGCAGTAATCTGTTAGAAATTCTTGATATCTATATATATTTATCATTGTAACTTCTATGCGGTTTTCACAGAATGAAGATGAAGATATGTTCTACATGTATAATGCATACTTGCACAAGCTGATATCATCTTTTCTCTCTCACCCACTTGCCAGAGACAAGGTCAGTAATGTCTCGTACACATGTTAGTGGATTTCAAGAATTACATTGGCTCATTTGTGTCTTACTTACATGGTGAAATTGCAATTATAATCTGCCATCTAGTTTCTTCATAATCCATTACTGGAAGTCGTATTTGCTCATACTTAGTAATCAGTTTATACATCCAAAGATTCTGACATTCCATTCAACGTTTTCGCATGGTTGGTAGGTGAAAGAAACAAAGGATAAGGCTATGACTGCTCTTAGTCCATACAAAATGTCTGGTTCCCATGATTATGCTCTGGATGGTAACATGCATTCTCAACAAGCTGCAGAACCTGCTTCTCAAACCTTTGTCTCTCTCCTTGAGTTTGTTAGTGAAATATATGAGGTCAGCACTCTTACTCTTTGAGTTTAACATAACATTTACCTGATGGTGTGAATAGATTTGAAGTTTATTTGTTTTAAATATAACTTCAGCTCAGTGTTCCTTACACTTCTTTATATATACCACAGAAAGAACCTGAGCTTTTGGCTGGCAATGATGTCGTATGGACATTTGTAAAATTTGCTGGAGAGGATCACACCAATTTTCAGACACTTGTCGCATTCTTGAAGATGCTTAGTACACTGGTAGGTCTATTCTAACCTGGTCTCTTTGTATCTGCTACGTCATTATGCTTTGTTATGTATTTTTTAAGATGTTTACCTAATCGGTTAATTCATTTTCAGGCTTCAAGTGAGGAGGGTGCTTCCAAAGTGTATGAATTATTGCAGGGCCGAACATTTCGCTCTATTTCTTGGAGCACTTTATTCGATTGTTTGTCTATATACGAGGAAAAGTTCAAGCAATCCCTTCAGAATGCAGGGCCGATATTACCAGAGATTCAAGAAGGAGATGCAAAAGCTCTTGTTGCGTATCTATGTGTTCTTTGCAAGGTATTTAGTTGTTTTATGGCATATTTCAGTAATAGATGGTCGGATTTTAATAACTATCTAAACAATGGGAGAACTACTTATGTGTATTATGATTTTGTAGCTCACACACGTGAACTTTATTAATTGACTTGTATTGTTCTCTTATGGTTGTAGGTTGTGGAAAATGGGAATTCTATTGAAAGGAAGACATGGTTTCCTGATATCGAGCCATTATTTAAACTTCTTAGTTATGAAAATGTACCTCCGTATTTGAAGGTTGGTTCATTTGTAGCTCTACATTCCATAAACGCTTCTTTCTTGTTATTACACACCATTTCACATGTTATTTATTGTGTTGTAGGGTGCTTTGCGTAATTCAATAGCAACTTTCATTCATGTTTCCCCAAACTTGAAAGATACAATTTGGGGGCTCCTTGAACAGTATGATTTACCAGTTGTGGTTGGACCTCAAGTGGGGCAATTGATGGGCTCTCAGGTTGGTCTTGCATGAACTATCAAAACTATTAAATTTTGTATTTCTGGTGGATGGGAACTTTTGACTGCAAATTTAAAACTTTGACACCTTAGCGAAATATTCATGATAATTTGATTCCGACAGGTTTATGATATGAGATTTGAGTTAAATGAAGTAGAAGCAAGAAGTGAACATTACCCATCGACCATTTCATTTCTTAATTTGTTGAATTCTCTCATTGCTGAAGAAAGGGACGCAACTGATAGGGGACGCAGGTAATGAACGATTCATGTTTTTTCGACATTTTCTCTCCAAATCTGGTCTATTGTTGCTTTATTTCATCTGAACTCAAACTAATTTTTTTGGCAGGTTTATAGGTATCTTTCGATTCATATATGATCATGTGTTTGGCCCCTTTTCCCAAAGGGCCTATGCAGATCCTTCTGAGAAATGGCAATTGGGTGTTGCATGTCTCCAACATTTTCAGATGTAAGTTGACGCTTCAGGCTTGGCTTCTAGGGACTTCTTGTGTAGCAATGTCGTTACAGCTATTTCGTTTGAGTTCTGGTTATCTATCTATAAAAGTTTTTCTAATATTATACTTATATATTTGGTTAAATCTATGTAGGATATTGAGCATGTATGACATAAAAGAGGAAGATATCGACTTAGTGGCCAGTCAATCTCAGCTCTCAACGCCACAATCAACACCACTTCAGATGCAGCTCCCTGTTGTAGAATTGCTCAAAGTAAGCCAGTTCTTTGTTGTAGTTGATAATATATGAGCCACAACATCCATTTTACTTGTTACTCATTTGGTTTCTCCAGTTTCCCGATTTTGTCTGTCCTCTTGTTATCTGCCTAGCCTTATCTTGTTTCACGTAGTTCTTCCTTGTTACTTGTTAACACTTAACTGTCAAGAGTTTTTATTTTTATTTTATGGTATTGGCATTAGGTACTAATATACCTCAAAATATTTTTCCATTTGATGTTTGCAGGACTTTATGAGTGGGAAGACTGTGTGCCGGAATATTATGGGTATTATTTTACCTGGAGTTGATGCAATAATAGCTGACCGGACCAATCATACTTACGGTTTACTACTTGAAAAGGCGGTGCTTCTATGTCTAGATATAGTAATCCTGGTCTTGGAGAAGGATTTGTTGGTTGCTGATTTTTGGCGCCCTCTTTACCAGGTTACCATTCAATCTTATAAAGCTGTTTATTATCATTTCTGTTAATAGATTTCTGTTGAAGGTTCTGACATCAGTCAGAGTAAAAAGTACACAACCAATTGAAATTTAACTAAAAGTAGCATTTGGTTGTGCTAGATGCTACTGTACACAATTGAAATTCAACTAAAAAGTACACAACCATGACCGCTTGTTCTATCATGATATGATCTCTTTTTTACTTATAATTGGTCATTCTTTTGCAGCCTTTTGATGTTATACTGTCTCAAGATCATAATCAGATTGTAGCTTTGTTGGAATACATCAGATATGATTTTCACCCACAAATCCAACTACGCTCTATAAAAATAATGAGCATCTTAAGGTATCTCTTTGTCATTCTTGCTCTTTATTCATAAGCTTCTTCATTGGCCAATCATTATTATCTTGTCGGTTTATTTGATATATATATATATTTTATTTCATGGCAGTTCTCGCATGGTTGGGCTTGTACCGTTACTACTAAAATCCAACTCTGCTAGTCTTCTAGTCGAAGATTATGCTGCTTGTCTGGAGCTTAGATCAGAAGGCTGTCAACTTATAGAAAACAGCAGTGACGATCCGGGCGTGCTAATAATGCAAGTTAGTGCTCTTTTCGCCTCTACCTTGTTATCTTTTAACATGAACTGAGTTTCAAATTCAGAGTTTTAAGTTTTTCTTTGTTCAAATGGCAGCTTCTCATTGATAATATTAGCCGCCCAGCACCCAACATAACACATTTTCTGCTGAAATTTGATCTTGATTCTCCTGTAGAGAGGACAGTGCTACAGCCAAAATTTAACTACAGGTAGCTTCAAATCATTAGTTTGACTGTTTGATTTTTCAATTTTTTTTGTCTTGTCTAATGTGTGTGATATTATTCTAATTCTCTTTGTTATGTCAGCTGTTTAAAGGTTATTCTTGATATTTTGGAAATGCTACTGAAGCCTGATATTAATGCATCACTTCATGAGTTCGGATTTCAGGTTAGAAATTACCAACTAATTTTATTTAATGACTCTATATGTGTTCTGCATTTATAAAGATAGGCTGTGTTTTCCTGCAGCTGCTTTACGAGTTATGTTCAGATCCACTCACAAGTGGCCCTACCATTGATCTTCTTAGTACCAAAAAGTATCAGTTTTTTGTCAAGGTACGAGTTTTTGTCCTAAAGGTGGAGCCGTATTTTATTGTGCAAAATTGACTGATATAGCTCTAATGTATTATAACAGCACCTGGATAGCATTGGCGTTGCACCACTTCCAAGAAGAAATAGCACTCAGCCACTTCGAATCAGCTCCCTGCATCAGGTTTCACATACCAACACTTGATAATTCATTGCGCATCACTATTTTTGTGTGGTTGACTGGTTGTGTACAGACAAGGTCCTGTTTTCTGTGTCTTGTGCATACCAAAATGGCGTAACTGTAAAATATAAACAATTTCGCTCGTTGTACATTTAATAAACCCAAAAAGAAAATTTTAAACTGAAAAAACCGGAAGCAGTTTATGTTTATTCAAGAATAACTTATGTTGCCAGTAATAAAATTAATCCCTGCAGAGGTCTATTTGTTGCTTATTTGAGGTTGCTATCAAGATTTAGAGAACTTGTTGAACACTGAATAAGTAAATATACTAGGCATACAAATAGTTTTTTTCTACTATTGATTGTTAGTAATTGGTGTATGTTTGCTAATAATTGGTGGCAATCAGTTGGGGAGTATCTTCTTATTTTTCTTGTTGCTTAATAGCTTTACTAAAAGAAACATTTTCTTCATTGGTTCAGAGAGCGTGGCTGTTGAAGCTCTTAGCTCTTGAATTGCACGTGGGCAATGCAACATTATCCAACCATCGAGAAGTGTGTCACAGTATTGTTGCTCATCTGTTTGGGCAAGGTGGAACTGAATATGACGGTGAACATAATATTCTTCTCCAGAGCAGTCCTGAAGATGTTGCAAATAGAGCCATTGGCAGGTGTAAGGTACATTGCTTACAGCTGGTATTCGTTATATATATATTTTTCTCTGTATCATACCCGTTCGCTTGTTTGTGCTTAATATATATGTAAATTTTGACTGCAGGTGTTAGAATTGCTTGAAATAATGCAGTTTAGGTCCCCAGATACATCAATAAAACATCCTGAGGTTCTTTCTGACAAAAAATTTGGATCGGTGGTAAGCACTAAGTTATAATATGGGTTCCATTACAGCTAGTGTGTTATTTTATTATTCTTATTTTGTAAACTACTTTTGATAGGCTGATGATATTCTTGGAAATCCCGCAACTCTAGAAAAAGGAGGTGTATATTACTACTCAGAACGAGGCGATCGGTTGATTGACTTAAATGCATTGCGAGACTCACTTTGGCAGGTATCTATATTGGTTCTCCCTATTTATTAGTTTTGACAACTACCTCACATTATTATTATAATATCCGGCTTATTCTTCTTTTTCTTCAGAAGTGCAATTTGGACAATCCTCAGCTGAGCTCCTTTGGCAGTGAAGCTGAACTCACTGAAGTAAGAAATACCGTTCAGCAGTTACTTCGGTGGGCATATAAACACAACAAGAACCTTGAAGAACAGGCTGCTCAACTCCATATGTTATCTGGGTGGTCACAAATTGTTGAGGTGAATCATCCGTTACATGCCATCTATAACTTAACTTTGCTGATACTGTAATCTAATTCAGTGCTGTATGTACGACATATTTATCAGATTTCAGCTTCAAGAAGGTTATCCTCCATGGACAATCGATCTGAAATATTGTTCCAGTGCGTCATCTCTTACCCTCTCACTATTCATTAGTGTTATACATTGATTGTATTTTCTAGTATTGTGCCGGCTCTAAGCAGCACGTTATAAAAAGTTTTGTCTGTATAAAACTATAAATAAACATTATATGCCTTTTTTTTTTACTTACAGTATAAAAAACAACACACACCCATGATCAACGTTTTGATTGTAAAAGACAAACAGGAGAATCTGTGTATATTCGTTCAACAGTATACTGATCATAGCATTTAGTGTAGTATTTAATTTTATTTTTTTAAAAGAATTTTGGAACTCTTAAAAGTTCAACGTAAAAAGTTTCTGTACATAGAAGGGCTATATGCCTGATTCAGGAGTAACATAAGATGATATCTTGTCATAAGTCATAACAGTCTCTGCCTTTGTCAACAGGTTGCTTGATGCATCATTAAATGCTTCCAGTTCTCCAGATTGTTCGTTAAAGATGGCACTAATGTTAACCCAGGTAATTGTCTTTATTGTCACACACTCTAACTAGCATATTTATCCTGTGGTTGCCTCATTTCTTTCTGAAGCGTACTTAACGATTTGAATTTATTCACTCTCCAGGTTTCGATCACATGCATGGCAAAACTACGGGATGAGAGGTTTATTAGCCCAAATGTACTGAACTCGGACAATGTCACATGTCTTGATGTCATCATGACAAAACGACTCTCAAACAGCGCATGCCACTCTACCCTGTATAAGATCATGATGGCATTTCTGAGAACTGATACATCAGAAGCATTAAGGAGACGGTATGCATATAACCCGAAATCCCCAAACTCTTGCTACGAATGGAGTTTTGTATAATGCATGACCTAATTGTTATTTTTTTCAAATTATAGCCAATACACGTTACTTCTAAGCTACTTTCAGTACTGTCAGCACATACTGGATCCAGATGTTCCTACTACTGTTCTGCAATCTTTGTTAGTTGATGAACAAGAGAATGGAGATTTGGATCTTGAGAAGGTGGGTTTTTATATTCATTGATAAAATTTGGATTTGGTGATCTAATAGAGAAGACTGACAAAATTTCACATCTGTTCAGATTGACCAGGATCAGGCTGAGCTGGCTCGTGCAAACTTAACTATTATAAGAAAAGAAGCTCAGTCGATTTTAGATATGGTATGTGCCTTGCTATTCGTGAGAAGTTGCTATCTGTACCTAAATTTGATTACAGTGGTGACCAGCTGACTTATTCTCCTTTTTATCAATTCCACTGAAATCCAGGCAATTAAAGATGCTACTCAAGCCAGCGAATCTGGAAGGATAATGGCCCTTTTTGTTCTGGATGCATTAATTTGTATTGATCATGAGAAGTTTTTCTTAAGCCAACTTCAAAGCAGAGGCTTTCTTAGGTCTTGCCTCATGAGTATTAGCAATGCTTCACATCAGGTTTGTTATGATTCACGAATACCAAGTAGCTTTCCTATTCTCCTTTTCCTTTATTTCTCAGCATAATAAATTTGTTTGTTTGTTTGTTTTCATCATGAAGGATAATACTCATTCTATAGACCCATTACAACGACTGTGTGCTCTTGAAGCAGAGCTTGCTTTGCTATTGAGAATTAGCCACAAGTATGGTAAATCAGGGGCTCAAATTCTTTTCTCAATGGGTGCATTTGAGCATATTGGTTCTTGTATGACACAGAACATGCAAATCAAGGTCAGTATTGTATACTTATCTTATTCTGATTAAAGTTTTCTGAAAGTGATGTAAAGCTAAAGTCGGATCTTCACACAGGGGAGTATAAGGCGTTTTGACACTAATTTCGGGAAAGATTCATTTGCCGATGTTCACAGACAAAGAATGGTTGTATCTCCATCCCTTCGATTGGTGTTCTCTTTGACCTCATTGGTTGAAACATCAGAATTTTTTGAGGTAAACTTTTTCAGTTGTGATCATCTAATAGTATCTTGATTTTACTACATTATTCATGTATGGTATTAAGCTAGATGTTTATGCAGGTGAAGAATAAAATTGTTCGTGAGGTTGTTGACTTCGTGAAAGGTCATCAACTACTTTTTGACCAAGTTCTTCGCCAAGATGTTTCTGATACTGATGAATTGGCAATGGAACAGATGAACCTTGTTGTTGGTATTCTTAGTAAGGTTTGTAATTTATTACTTTTCCTCTATATGTTTTGGTTCCCAAAAGGCAGGTGTAAATTGAGTGAGTCAGGTTGACTCGCGGAAAATACTTTAAGTATGATTTCTATTTAATTGTATTCCGACACCAAAACATATTTTTTACTGATGAATTGGCAATGGAGGTTTGTCTGACTTTTTTTCTTACTCGTCGGTTGTTTTTAGGTTTGGCCATACGAAGAAGGTGCGGAGTATGGTTTTGTTCAAGGCCTTTTCGGATTGATGCACACTTTATTCTCACGTGACACATCATTTCTTTCTTCAAGTCAATCAGTAAGTTCTATTAACGGGGTCTTAAAATGTAGCATTATTGGTAACAAATGAACTCTCCGTGACATTTTATCTTATAATTTTCCGTCTCTTCACATAGGATTTTCAGAAACAGAGGAAGTCAGAATTAAGTGCATTTCGTCTCTGTTTTAGCCTGAGTTCTTATCTCTATTTTCTTGTTAAGAACAAATCTTTGAGACTCCAGGTGTGTATATCATTGGATTCTTTTAGATATACGGTTCATTTTCTTTATCATTATCATTGGATGCTAATCTCTTGCCTCACTTATGTGAATAGGTTTCCAACAATTCAACGGATTATAGTGCGCCAGCTGGACAGCAGCAACCCACATTAAGCTTGCTTGGTTTTCTTTTGAACTCTGTGACCACTGCTCTTGAAAATGCTGCTGAGGAAAAGTCGTTATTGCTTAACAAGGTCATTAGTCTTCTTATTTAACTTCCATTTTATGCTTTCTTTATGCTCAATTGAATAATAATGTAGTCAGCTGAATTTTTTGACTAGAAATGATTTAGGAGGCTGTGTTAATCTAAAATAAACTTTTAACTCAATTGTTCACCTGCAACCTTTTTAGCTATTTTTCATCTTGACCTCTTTTACATTAACTTGGTCAGAATCGCCACATGTAGTTATTGCCATGTGAGAGTACATCTGAATTTGTTTGCTCTGTGTTCCAGATTCAAGACATAAACGAGTTACCGCGACAAGAGGTAGATGGAATAATTAACATGTGTGCTCTTGAAGATCAAGTTTCATCCTCTGACAATATTCAGAAAAGGTAGCAAGATGTTGAATGAAAAAGTTTCCTCATTCCCATTTCGTTTACAGCTTGTATCTGTGCTTCAGATGTGTTGCTAGTATTTCAGTTTCTTTTATAAATGTTTTGGACTACTTGTTGCAGGAGGTACGTTGCAATGGTGGAAATGTGTCGGGTGGCAGGGAATAGGGACCGACTTATTATTCTGGTGCTTCTGCTTGCTGAGAACTTGCTCAACATTTTCCTCATTCATTTTCAAAAGAGGTATATGCTTGTTTTCTCATACTTTGTAGAAGATTAGTATAACAGTAATTTACATAAATATTGCTGTCATTTGGCAAAAAATACGGAAATTGTTACTCCGCGAAACCATCTGTATAAATGGTTCGTAATGATACAATTTGTCTTCACTTTTGGTTCCTCACGTATGTAATTAGTTTCACATGTAGTTTCTCAAGCATTTGGTTAACTTCACTTGTCGAGGGACTAAAGTGTTGGCAAACAGCGCAATTAGGGACCAGTTATACAAACAAATACTAAACATGGACGAATTTGTAAAGTATCCCATGTATAATGAAATATTTTGCTGACCTGACAAATATTAACTTCTTTTTGCAGTCCATCCGGCGATTCTGGTGAAGGTATCAAGGCAATTACATATGGTTCAAAGGGCGTAGTTGAAGAAGACCTAAATTCATTTTGTTTAAAGCTTCTTCCTATTTTGGAAAGACTTGAGGCGCTAAGAGAGGTATGAGCTTGTTACATCTTGCTGTTAGTCTGCTACAATATACATCTTTTAAGGGATCAAAGGCGTATGTACTAAATAAAGAGTGCAACTGTGTGGTTTTTGCCTTTGCAGGAGAAAGTGGGTCATAACTTAAAGGTGTTCCAAAGATTAGCAAGTTCTTTGAAGGAAATGACCATTCAGAAGTTAGGATTGTGAGACAACAGTAAAGCTCATGTGAGATTAGCATGAACGTCTTTTTTTGCGCAATGGTTGTCCTGGTGATTAAGTTGTTGTATCATTGTGTCAATTTTGTTAGTTATCTAAGTTAAATTAGGTCGTTATGAGTTTAGGTCTTCGGAAAGTATAACTTATAGAGGGGTTCAGTCTATTCATCCAATTTAAGCATCAGCGATAGAATCCGTAATTGTAAGCAAACAAGAAAAAGAAAAGTATCTTGTTTATTCTTTTGCAATGTTTGAAATGGAACTTGTGCATGTGAGTATTTTCTTTAGTTGAAATAGGATGTCAATTATCACATATCTTGGTTAATTATGATATCGAGTACATATGTATATAAAATAGGCAGGTCTGAATGAGACGTGGTTTTTTTACCGATGTACATGTACGTAGTCGCTCGTAGGATACTCTTGACTGTTTTGTTAGTTGATGAAAACATGACAATGAAGAGTAGAACAAAATTTTCAAGAATGTTTACATTATACAATATGATTTTTAAATTATACTTTAAATTTACATTTCGATGTTTTAGATGATATGCATAATTTAGAACAATTATGAACATTGTAATATTGTATACATCAAAACACATCAAGGCCTCAAGTGTCCCAATCTACACACAAAACATCTGCAAACAATGCCATAAACATCCTTGCTAACAAAATAAAGAACCAAATGTTACACTATGTGAGGTTCTCGTACCCCTCAGTTTTCAACATTTAATCGCCTGCACTACTTTGGGCCACTTGTCTTCGACGGGCCAGCTCGTTCCACCATGACGTCATATAACTGTTTCCCGTTCTAATAATCAGGCAAACATAAGAAGAACAAAAAAAAAATCAAGCAAAAATAAGATCAGATACACATTCACGAAGAAACAAAAATAAAAATTCTAATATTAAATGTAAGTTCTTACAAAAATCACTGGGAAAAAGTGGATCTGTCCTTCAGGTTTTGTCTGCGCTTCTTTAAAGTAGACCAGAATTGGGAAATTCGGCCACCAGAGTTCCCAGTTAATGAATGAAGAGTACCTATTGTTGTGATGTTAGTTCATGTAGCAATGGTTTATTCTAAAATTATATCGAATATATGTGTATAATTAAATCACTCACTTCCAACGGTTTTTGCCACCGACAAAAACGTTTTCACCTGATTCCTCGAGCTCTTTTCCCACTTTCACCTCCTAAGATTGTATAATCCAAGAAATTTACCAAAGAGTATAAAAAGTTTACTAATCCATGTATGCATATGTTACATTCGAAGATACTCGTAATCTGTTTCAAATGGTAAATTTAAGCCAACAACTAACTAACCAGTCCAATAACTTTTATGCAAATGGGTACCACCCATTAAGGGTGTGTTTGTTTAAGCTTATGAAACATAACCCGAAATGGGCTTATGTTTCATAAGCCCCGATTTTGTGGCTTATACCGAGACTTATGGGCTTATATAAGTGTATTATGATATGATAAACTTATATAAGCCAATAAGTCTCAAGATAAGCCACAAAATTGAGGCTTATGAAATATAAACCGAAATTTGGCTTATAATTCATAAGTCATAATTTTTTGGCTTATTTGGAGACTTATGGGCTTATATACGTTTATCATATCATAATAAACTTATATAAGCTCATAAGTCTCAAAATAAGCCACAAAATTAGGCCTTATGAAACATAAGCTCATTTCGGCTTATGTTTCATAAGCCGAAACAAACATCCCCTAAGTTTTGTATGTATTGACAATACAAGTAAAGATGGTTTAAGGGTACTAACCAGAGCTTCATCGTCGAAGACAAACCTCACTCTAGTTGTCTGTAAAAATAACAAAAAATAAGCATTTAACGTACATTATTCAAAAACACTCTCGTTATAAGTAATGTTCAATTTTTTGTATTTTGTAAACAATAGGGTTAGTTTCACGTTTCTAGTGCATAGTCTGAGATCATATAAATATTGAGGTACAAGAGAAAATCGCAATTCGCGTTCACCTGAAAGAGTAGAAGTAAGCCAAGGAGTCCAACAGGAGCAGCTGCGATTAGATTATCTTGATACACTAAACCACCAGCTAAACCTGTTTAATCATACTTTCACATTATTATCCTAACTTATCCTCAACTTACGCATCAATCACTCTTGTAAAAAGATTGCGGAATTAGTACTAACCTAGAAACACAATCGGTATCCGATAATCTGGTTCAGGGACAATAGTCTCTCTCTTGATTGCCTTAGCCTTTTTCTTACCAAGAGAAAACTAAAAAAACTCACAAGAAACAGCATAACTATTACAGTATAAAAATTTATCCCAAATAAGAACCTTATCCTATGTTTGCATACATAGTAAACTAGTAACCTTACCAATGAAGTGATGTTAGTGCTAATTCTGTGATTAGTATATGAATCAGTTCTTCTAGTAAACTGAGTATTAGCTATCAAATTGCCACTAAATGAGGTTTGAAATTGCCTCACAATGCCACAAGAATCTCTACCTGTTTAAGAGGCCAACATATACCAAGTTCAAAATCCAAAATTTTAAGTTGATAGAGCATAATTTCAAATACCAATTACTTACTTTTGGTGGAAATAAACCTTGGAGATGATAAGAGAGTGCTCTCCATGTTGTTCTTGAATTTGTGTGTGTTTCTTTTGAACACCAAAGCAAAAATGAGAACACAAGATTGTGTAATAAAGGAATGGGTGGTTGATGGGTTGTTTGTTTTTGGAGTGGAATTGACAACATTAGCCTTTATAAGTTTATATGTTTGCTTCCACCTATCAGGATTCTAGGGGTATATTTGGGTTATTTTGAGATCAACTCGGTTTCGTCACCGGGTTATCAGGTCGACCCAGGTCAAGCTATTTTCATAAAAAAATAGATTTTATATTTTTAATAGTTAACAAAAATTATATATAAAAATTATAAAATCCTTCGTATATTAAAAATATAAACTATTTATCAACGTAAAAATAAAATCACGTCGCAAATACACATAATTTATAAGTTTTTTATAAAACACGAAAAAATTAAAACCTAGCGAGATCTAACCAAGTTTCGAAAATGTGAAACCATGTTCAGTATGACCTATTTTTTCGAACCGAGTTTTAAAACATTGGTTACAACCAATGTTTTAATAACAATTTTTTCAAGCGACATGACCAAGCTATACCGGGTCACGGTTCAATCGAGTTTTTTTATTTAAAATTGACGTCCAATCATTCGACTAAGTCACAATTCAATCAATTCGACCGACAAGGTGAACTCAGATTTTAAAACACTAGTTACCATATTAACATAGGAAACTATCTTCATAAAACTAAAGTAAAACTTTACATAAAAACGGGTAAACTGATATATAATAGTGTTTTCTGCTTATGTTACCCGGGGCTTATGATTTCTTTTATTATTGTTCATATTTAAAAAAATAAGACTATAAAGTATTCTAGAGTGTATCTTTTCCACTTTGTAAAGTATAAAAAGACATACACATAATTTTCAAATAAAAGTTATAAATGCAGGTGTCAAGAAAATAACTTTTTATCTTATAATAAATGTTCATTTTATATAAAGTTAAATTTTTTTAGATAGTGTTTGATAATACTTAAATAATTTTAATTGAAAAATTAGTAAGTTAATTAAGTCATTAAATGTTTATTTGTTTTTGTGCTTAAAATTAACATATAACTTTCTACAAAAAGCCAAAAAAGAAACGTTCAAATTGATATGTTTTTATACGTGTTATCCATGGTTTTATGTGATATATTTAATTAATAAACGAACTTTTATTACTAATATTGTGCAAAGTATATGTTCGTAGCTAGCCAAGACGAAGAAATGTGACGAAAAGAGCAAAAGACGAAAAAACGAGAAATTGGAGAAGCAAAGACGTTAAGAGAAGAAAAGAGGATGTTGGAAATACGTTTTTACGTATTTAGAAAGGATCGGTCGCTCCAACGATATATTCAAGTATTGGGCTCGTGATCCAATATGTAAATAATATAGCCCATCAAGCCCACATGTAGGGTGAACTATATATACCCCCTCCTAGCATGTTAGCACGGGTTGGTCATTAGTTAGTTGTTGGTTAATTCATTAATATAATATTACTTTCTCTCTCTACCTCTCCTTTCTCTCTTCTCTCTCTCTAGTTCATCTCAAGATCTACATCTCCCTCTCTCTAATTAGATCAATCAAACTCTAAGAATAATCCAAGGATTTCGTAGACCTACAATTGGTATCAGAGCCATGGCGATTAGTTTGTTCTTATGTTTGTTTTGATTGATTTTAGTGGGGTTTGATCTAATCAAGCTCAAATCTTGAAAATTTTTGCGTTTTTGTGGTTTAAGTTTATATCCAAATTGACTACATAGATGTGGTAGTAATTTTAGTTAATTGATTTGGTCAAAATTGCAAAATTTTTGGTCATTTGGGTGATTTTCGGGGTATTTTTCGATTAACAGTGGGTTCAGATCTATAAAAAATTGGATACAGTGTGTTTATTCCGAAGTACCTCTAAGGGTTTTGTTATTGCGAAGTAGTCATTTATTTGGATTCCGAAGTAAATTTATCTTTGATTCCGAAGTCACAAAGTTTTTTATGATTCCGAAGTTACCACAGGTACTCATTCCGAAGTAAAATTTCAATATTATTTCAATATATTCCGAAGCCCTCTATTTTATTATTCCGAAGTACCCTAAAGTTTCTATATTCCGAAGTAATACTTTAATTTATTCTGAAGTGCAATTATTCTTGTCATTTTCCGAAGTACCAGTTTTTTATTTCATTGCCAAGTCCATTTTTAGTATATTCCGAAGTGGCCATCTTTTTGTTATTACTCCGAAGTGCAACATTGTTTTTGTCATTATTCCGAAGTAAAATTTGATTGCAAAGTACCTTTACTCAGTGATTTTGCGAAGTGAGTTTTGTCTTTTTGAGAAGTGATTGCGAAGTGATTCGTTGCGAAGTGGTTATTGCGAAGTAAGTTTTCTTTTGCGAAGTGTTCTTTTGCGAAGTGGATATTGCAAACTGTGTTTTGCGAAGATGATATTGCAAAGTGAAAACATTAAGAAGTGACCAATAACTCTAAACTGACTCAAAAACACAAAAGCCTCCAAAACCCGAACATCACTCGACTCACAACAACACAGACTGAAAATCTGACTCGATAAACAGACCTCACACAACTCGAACTGTCCAACTCGAAACACACTCGACACCTAAATAGGCTTTACAAACAAAAGAAACCCAAACTCAAACTCAAATCAAGACCATCCTAAACCTATACTCGACCCAGCCTCGCCAAACCCAAAACCAGGACTCGATCTCAAAACTGACTTCATCCTATTCCCTCGATACCTTATCCCTTCTTCAAACCGTGACTAGACTCGAACCATAAAAAGAAAGTCTCGACTCATAAGTCTCGTCTCAACAAAATACTCGACTCACAACCCATAGACCCGACTCAAAACCATCAAGATCTCATATTAGTTTCGTGTTTTCACATGCATGCCTAGATCATTTAAAGATCAAGCCTCACGAAAATCTAATCATCATTGATCTGTTGTTGATTAAATCCAAGATTAATATTCGAAGAAGAAGAAAAGATCAATAACAAATCTGTTATAATCTTATCTTGTTTCGATTTGTGTATCACATAATCAAAGAAAAACATTATCACCTACTCGAGACCATTGTTTTATGATCTTGAAGAACTCTGTGACTCGAAGTTAATATCGGATTGAGTGGGTATGATTTAATTAATGGGATTGTGATTCATATAATAATGGTCGTCACTTTGGTGGTGTGGATTTAAGATGATGGCAGATTGTGTTGGGGTTTGAGTAGTGTGAGTGGGGTGGAGTAAACAAGGAACCAAGATAACAGATTAGGGTGATTAAGTTTAGGTGTGTGTTTGATTACTTCGGGAAAGTCAAAGAAGACATGGTATTATATATCCCAAACGATTCTCCACAACAGGCCACATTGCTTTGGTGGGATATTACACATTTACTTTCCAACATTTGGTGGGAAAACAAGCCACGTTTACCAAACCAAGCCACGTTCTTTGTTTTCTTTTTAAAACAATACTTCACAGTTAATTTTTTAGTTAAGTTAATTTTTTATATTTGTCAATTAATATATTTGGATTTGGTACATCGTGTTGAGGCGGGTATTTCGAAAGAACCAAAGTGGTAATATATTTGACGGGTAAAAAGTTATTGTGTCCGAATTTGAAGACAAAAGTGACGAGACAAAGGTGACAAGATTTAAAGACAAATATCGAGACAAAGTGACAAAATTCTTTTGACGAGACCGAGAAAATTGGCTACATTTGAAATTTTTAGTGGCTACGAATTTAATCGGGTATTATTATTTGAAATTGAAGACCGATTTTTATCGATCAGTAATCCTTAACGTCATTGTTCATCGAACTTCAATGGAATCGTCGAATTCGAAGCTTCAAGAGGGAGACTTGCATAAAATACAAGACAAAGCTACAGAAAGTGGTATAACTTCATTTCGACTTCTTCAGTCTCATCTTGTGAACATTTCATGGCTTCAAGGAGGGAGCGAATTTGTGACACTCTTTGGTTAATATCTTAAAGAATTCATCGACTCAATATTCCTCAACTTGAACCAACTAGCTGAGCAATTTCATAAAGAAGAATTTAATCACTCTGCATCGACACTTGCGTATAAGGCTCTTGTGACACAACTCGCGCCTTTCCTCCATTTCAATATTGTCAAGTCTGAAAGTTCAGTGATTTGCCAGCCATATCTTCGAGACACACATACCGAGCTTCAAGATTTCCGTGGTACACTATTGAAACTCATGACATCGGTCTCGTCTTCGATTTATGAAAGATCTCGACTTCAGCAAGCGTATAATAATGGAGTGCAAATATCTACGATGCAAGACATGGAAGCAACAGTTAAGCATGACATCAGCAACACGTCAGGGAATGTTACAAACATCTCTCATGATGACACCATACCCGTTATGACAAAGAGCCTACACATATGGTACAATATAATGTTGTATATGATGTCTATGCCGATGAACTACCGCATGTTGAGCATTTCGAACCTAATTATGACAAACATGGGATGGAAAGGGTGATAGTTTTACCACTTTAGATTCATCCGATGTGCGTCATAATGGGGGAGAGATTGTTCAGAATGCTATAGTACATCATGATTAATGCTTTATGACTGCTTCGTTAACTGATTCTGATTCCAAGATTAAAGAGCTCGAAAAGATCGTAGCTCAGCAATCAAAAGATCTTAAGGATGCCAAACTTGAATTTTCAAAGAAAATGAACAAATTTGAAACATATTTGGAAAAACTTGAAAAGTCAAACGTTGTTCTTGAACGAAAATTGGATCAAAAAGTTCCAGATTCTAAAGGTTAAAAGGATAATCTTTTGAAACAAATTAAGTTACTAGAATCTAAATTGGCATCCCAAGATAACTTGCTCAAAGAGAATGAGACTTTAAAGGCTCAGGTTCAAGAAAAGGTTTTTGCTATAGCTGCTTTGAGAAATGAATTAAGGAAAACTAAAGGAACTAGTATGGACACTAAGCTTGAAAAACCATCAATCTTGGGGAAACCGCCTCAAATTCAGTCTGTTAGATAACCGACTACATTTAGATCCGAGCGACCAAAATCCTCGAGACCGCGGTTTGCCTCCCAAGTTGATATGGTTCATCTTTCTAGACCAGTCACTCCAGCATCTAGGCCCAATGTGACTAAAACAGCTTTTGCAAGACCTAATCACATGATTGCATCTAGTCTCCCTAGACATAGTCCAAAGAATACGTCTCGAACTAGTTCAAATGACGTTCGCCATAAATTTGGTCTAAGGGAAGCTATTCAAAAGACACAAGTAAGAGATAGGAATTTTAAACCTAGTAATATGCCTTCTAGATTACCCAACACTGCTAATCGTAGCATGTCATATCCTAGGAGCATCAATCAATCATCTAGGAATTCTAGATCTTACTTGGACATTCAATATGCTACTTGTAAAACATGTAGGAAATGTGTCTTTAAAGCCAATCATGATTCTTGTGTCAAGAAATTACTTAATGAGGTGAACTCCCGTGCTACACTTAAATCCCAGTGGGTAGCTAAAATCAAACCCATTGGTAAAATGTGGCTCCCAACTGGTAGAACTTTCACTCTTGTAGGAAACGAGTGCCCTTTAACTAGGATAGTCTCCGATTCTACTAAGACTACTAGGGAGGAAATTGAAAAAGATGATACATCACTTAATCCTGAACTTAAGGTTTTCTATAAAAGGAAATGTTTACCAGCTAAGACAAGTGAATCATCTCCTCAGGTCACCTCTGGAACAAGAAAAGAAAACTATGAATCCCCGCAGGGTTCTAAGATAGATATCACTAACCCATATAAAAGCATACAAACTTCAACTGAGAATGCAGGTACCAAAGTCAAGGATCAACAAAAACAAAAAGGTCCGATCTTTGTACACCGTTCAACTAAGGACACTCTCAGAGTTTTGGTTACTAAAGAAGCTGATATCAAAGAAACAATTGTCTTAGGGGATTTGTAGTTAAGCTCATGTATATGGCTCACATTCAAATCACAGTCTGTGACATGATCTTCAAAGAAAGGGAAGTTTATCTACGCAACGATAACTTACCCTCAAAACGAGAAATTAATTTTTCTCGAGCATGAGCTTATATTTGAAACATTCCATGTTTTTAAGCTCATGCACAACGGCTTGCAGGCACTTGTCAGATTGTAACCCGCACTTCAAAGAAAGGAAAGTTTATCGCCGATGATAAACTTATCCTCATTAACGAGAAATTAAATTTTCTCGGACACGAGCTTAAATTAAAACTATTCAAAAGTTTTAAGCTCGTGTAAATGGCGTATAATCATATCTCAGATTATGCCCCGGGCTTCAAAGAAAGGAAAGTTTATCGCCGATGATAAACTTATCCTCACAACAAGAAATTCATTTTTCTCGGACATGAGCTTTTATTAAAAACATTCGAAGTTTTTAAGATCATGCACAATGACTTACAGTTAAATATCAGACTGTAACTCGGAATTCAATTTTAGGAAAGCTTATCTTTAATGATAACTTATCATCAAAACGGGAAATTAATTTTTCTCGGTCATGAGCTTGTATTAAAACTACATTCCAAGTTTTAAGCTCAGAAAGGAAAGTGTATCTTTTAAATAAGAGAACTTTTCTCATAACGAGAAATTCATCTTTCTCGGCCACGAGCTTTACGTTAAAACATTCAAAAGTTTTTCAAGCTCATGAAAACGAATTCTAAGTAAATGTCAACTTAGGACTCGTTCTTCAGTTAAAAGGAAAGTTTATCGCCGATGATAAACTTATCCTCACAACGGGAAGTTTACAACTTCTCGGACTTGAGCTCGTTTTGTAAGATATTCAACATCTTAAGCTCAAGTAATTGGTTTTTCAAAACATTGAACACAATTTTTCGAGAATTTCTCAAAAGGTTTTTCTAAATCTTTCAAAATTGTGTGTTCAAAAATGTTTTGATAAAAGAGCATGTCTTCTGGAATCGATAATATTTATGATACTAGAAATGTCATTCAATAATGACACGGGGTTGTAAATAAAGTTCAAGCAGAAGTTCAGATGTTTTAAAACATGCTCAAAATGGCTTGCTATTATTTCAGATAGTAACCCGCTTTTCATATTCAAGTCAAGCATTTCACCGGAAAGCTTTGACTCAACAACGGAAATTAATTTTCTCGGGCATGGTTTACTTTATAACCATGTAAGGGATTGTGTTTACGTAATAACACAATCTAACACGAATTTATGTATGTGTCAGTGCATTTATTTGTTAAAACAAGAGAAATCTTGTTTTTATGAAGTTATCATCTCCACCAACCGTAGCAATTTACAATTGATATCTACATACTCGACGATGCGACTACTCAAACGGCGACTCCAACTCTTTCGATAGAACACGGGTCAACAATTGAGGGGGAGCAATTGTCCTGCATTCAGAATCTTTGATGCCGAAAGTGCCAAGGTCACTAATTGGTGTCAAGAAAACGATATCAATCGTACACATGGTGTCAAGAGATAACTTCATACGTGACGAGGCGACCAATATTCGTGAACAAGAACCATGTGATTCTATCATATGATGTTCTCCATCATTCAGGTCCAACCTCGTAAATTGCTAATCTTGTGAATACATTATCATATATGATCTTTGCACGTGATAAATACCTTACACTTGTGGTTAAAAGGTATTTAATTTACATGTTAAGTACACCCTCATTAATTTGAGGGGGAGCTTGTGAAAATCATGAAGATAATTGGATTCGCATTTTTCTTCCCAAATTTTCTTAAAATGCCATTAAATCAATTGATATTAATAACATCGATTGGGTTAATATTTTTAATATGGGGGAGAAAATGTGATTTAATATGGGAAATGATTAATCACAAATGGTTTGACTTAACGTGATAGCTCATCCTGACATGTGCGAAATGTTTTAGGATATCGTGGCATATGTTAAGGGGGAGCAAAATGGATTTGGATATCAAAATGGATTTCATGGTGACATACACTTACCTAAAACATCTCTATTTATGACAGTGAAGATTGTGGTGACATAAGGATGGTAGGATAGGTTAAAGTCCAATGATTCTTCTAGAACCGGATGAATCTTCCCAAGGACATTCCATAGCCAAAAATAGTAGTCCTTAGGAAAGATGGAGAAAGATTGTAAAAGTAGCTGAATGCCGACCAAGTACTTATGTTAGCACTGGAACAATCACAACAAGGTGCTAGTTATGACGTATTGGTAAGCATTGAAGGGGTTGAAGAATGAAAAAGAATTGTAAAGATAAAGGGTTTAAAGAAAGAAGCCCTCCTTACAACCTTAGGCAAAAACTGGGTCAATACATATGCTATTGAGATCATTTTTAATGATGCTTGATATTGAAGATAAGACATCATGGACCCAGTGATGCAATGCACAACCCATCCCAGCTAACTCAGATATCTCTCAAAAGATATTTGTTTTAATCACACGGAGAAAACGCATTATCTATTGATTTATTCACTCCGAATAAATTGATATTGAAATGGTGGCACTCCTCTCCAGCCTCCGATCACTAAAATCCAAAATGCACGATCGAGTCTAGAGCCATTTGAGATCATCAAAAGTCTCATTAGGACACACTTTCATAATTCCTTGCTTCTTCACACACTATGAAAAGTAAGAAAGATCTTAAGAGTCCTACGCAAAATTTTTATGATATTGCATGAACATCTGAGTAATAAGAAAGTATTTACAATGAAGATGGAAATCCTTCTTGAGCGAATATCAAAGAGCTCATGGTAGGTGACTTGTGCGCTTCTTTATGAATCAAGCTTGTGATAACTGGAAAGCAACAATGGTTTAATTCTTTATTGAATTTAAACACGTTCCAGGCCTCTAGACAATATCTTAGTGATCTTGCCAGAACACTCAGAGTGATACCTTAGTGTTCACAGTGATGAGTGGAAATCCTTCTAGTGTTAACCTCAAACAACACTTGGTAGGTAACTTAATAGATTCTATACGAATCAAGCTCGTGACAACTGGAAAGCAACAATGTTGTGGTTCTTAATTGAATTTCACTTGTTCCAGGAACATGAATTGACGGCTTCAATCATGCGGATAATTCTATCCAAATGATTAACTCTTTACGTTCGCAGTCAGCTTCGGACGGTCGAGTAAAAAGAACGGATTTACCCGCGAAATCTTGTCAAGGAGGTTATTAATTGAAACTACCTGCCACAAGTACGATATTGAATAGCGTCCAACGGTCTTCACCGACCGGAGGTAAAATGCTACCGAATTAGAATGAAATGTTCAAGGCCATTTCATCCGTGTATATGTTTTGTTGCTAACTGTCTTATACAACGTAACAAGAAGGTGGCATTGCGGGGTACAATCCAGAAGAAGTCGTCAACACATGCTTATACTGTATGCATTTAATACTTCAACAAATTCAAGAAAGCCTAAAAGTCAAGTCTTCCGCTGTATCAAACTCTGAAGCTTTCAAGAATTTATAAAAGTATAAGTATGTGGAACATGAAGTCACGAGGAGGCAAATTTCACAAGTGATGAATGCACAAGGTCAAGGCAAGGAAACATGCTCAAAACTAAAGCCAAAGATCTCATCAACATATTCACAAGAACAAGATCGAAGACTCAAGCATAGTATTCTAGGTTTAAGATTTTGTAAAATGGTGTGACCTCCCTTAGGGGGAGATTGTTAGAAATACATTTTTCTAAAGAAAGTCTCGGTCACATCATTATTAGCATAGATCACGAGCTATAGACTATTTAGGACATTGTAACTTGGAGTGACCTCCCTTAGGGGGAGATTGTTGGAAATACGTTTTTACGTATTTAGAAAGGATCGGTCACTCCAACGGTATATTCAAGTATTGGGCTCGTGATCCAATATGTAAACAATATAGCCCATCAAGCCCACATGTAGGGTGGGCTCTATATACCCCCTCCTAGCATGTTAGGACGGGTTGGTCATTAGTTAGTTGTTGGTTAATTCATTAATCTAATATTACTTTCTCTCTCTAACTCTCCTTTCTCTCTTCTCTCTCTACCTCTCCTTTCTCTCTCTTCTCTCTCTCTAGTTCTTCTCAAGATCTACATCTCCCTCTCTCTAATTAGATCAATCAAACTCTAAGAATAATCCAAGGATTTCGTAGACATACAGACGATAGTTTCGAGTATTGAAGAAAGTGTGTTGATGAAAATGGAAGAATTATTAGTGAACCAAAATGAAAGAAACAAAGACGGGGTTAAATTGAAAGTTATTAAAAGTTTAAGTGAAAAATCACGGAGCACCCTATTCGAATAAGAGCAGCTTGCGGCTGCAAACTCAGGAGGAGCTGGCGACTACATGTGTCAACTGGCGGCTACTCTTTTGGCTGTTATACAAAAGTGTCATAAAAGAAGCTAATAATGAATGACTTCATTGGGAGTCTGATCATTTCCCCCTTAACTCAATCTAGTTGTTTTTGCATCCTCCAAGCATTTTCAAGTATATAATGGACCCATGGGTTCTAGGAACGAGTGTGCCATCTAGTTTGATAATCTTATTCTTGAAAAAGGTTAGGAAACCAATTTTAATATCCCAAAAGGCTCTATCACCTACTCGTTACCAGTATAAAGTGAAGGACAAATTTTCAGTTGTGTTGGTTGATTTGTATAGTTCAGGGTTAGTGTTTAATTGGAGGCGTTTGATTGCTTTAAGCCCTTATTTTTAGTTTTTCATTGGAACTCATAAATGATGTGTTGTGCTTGTCTCAATGAAATGAATTCTTGAAGGATAGTTTAGACTATGATGATGAGAAAAACATTTGATTTGTAAGGTTGTTAAAATCTTAAACTTGTCTCAATAAATGGTAAAAATGGCTATATAGGATATATAGGTCGAACGGATTTTTGGTTGGTTTTATTCTTTAAGACGGTCCTTACATGAATTTATTAATAAAATGAATATATTTGCTCGTATGCGTTATTATTGATAGGCTAATAAGTCTTGTTTATAAATATAAAACTAATAATGCAAGACGCTCATCAAATATTCTATTGGTTTTTACAGCAAACATATGGAGATAAAAGAAAATATTTTCATTGTACACTTCCACTTCAACGTAAAAGCTTGGAAATGAACATGTTAATATTAATTTGTTGTATTAAAGTACGTTTGAATCCTTTTGGGGCCTAATACATATTCTGGTAGGGGTGAGTATGGTGCGGGGCGGTGCGGATTTAGAAAAACCACACTGCATTCGCAGTTGAGGTTTGAAAAATTGCGGATTCGCAACCACACAGTTTTTGCATTTTCAGTTTTGTGGTTTGTGCGGGTTTAACCGCATCGCACCACCACTTATAATTTATCTAATTAATGTGGGTTTTGTGATTTTTTGTTCACAAAGTTGGTATATTTAGTTATAACAATAAATATAGTTAATGTAAACATACGACACTATACTATTAATGATAATATGCATTAAAATCCTAACTGTTACAATATATTAATGACACATTTCAATCAAACTTTACAGTTTCGTAAGTTCAAGAAGTGTGAGTGTGAGGTTTGTGGATAAAAATACACCACTTTTTTTTTATCTTTTTCGATAAAAAATAAATATATATTACTAAATGTGAGTATATCACATAGTAGAAGGCAGTGGACATTTCATAAAATCCCAATCCTTATTAAAAGATATAGAAATATATCAAACAACAAAGATGTATAATATTACGTACAACCTTTATACAATCCCTAAAAAAGAATCTCTTATCCAGTTTAGTCAGAGTGACTAAAAGGAGGCTTCATTTATCTAGTTTTCTCACCAGTCAGTGTAACTAATGAAAACAACTAGACAATAATGGAAAAACCTTCTACCTTTCTACATTTCCATTTACAAACACCATACCTATAACTAACAAATATTCATATAGGCTATTATAGAGGGCATCACAAGGGAAAAAGTAAAACTCAAGTTCTATTGAGTCTCACATGCCACAAGCTACATTTCCATATACATGGCATCAGTCATGACATAGATTTGCCAAATAATACATCTCACTTGAATACATCTCCTAGTATTGTTTTCAACTCTTCTTCCAAACACCCAAAAATAAGACACTTCAAGCAATAGCCTATACTTCATCAAGTTGGCATTCCACCAAAGTGCAGGATACCTTCGTTATGTGTAACACCCCCATTTTTACCTTTACGCAGCGAAATATTGATCTGGGGTATTACTTTATAGTTCACAAGTCATAATAATAGAAAACACCTCAAAGGAGTGACAAAATCAACTTTCTTTATATATTATTGAAAAATTAGAGTTTTACATTGTAAGGTTCCCAAAAATCTAGAATAATTTCAGTCTTGTGCCATTCCATGCCTTCCTCATGCTGCTTCATTCTAACAATCTTTAAAACCTGATATATATGCTTAAAATCAACATAATGGTTGAGTGAATTTATAGGTTTTAAAATCATTTTAAATACACGGTTCTTTTCCTGAGCTATGTTACTATTCACTCACATAAAACAACTTATTATTATTGCACTAGCTCATGCACCGCTACTAGACATACCAGAACCCAACAAATTGCCCTTATGCAGACAGTCTGCCAAACTCCTGTATTAGCAAAATAAAGTGTATCCGTTTAGCCTAGGTCAGAGCCATCAACATTCCAGCAAGTGCGACTTGCTCAGATAGGGGATGTCAGTCTCCAAATAGTACTATTCACAATATTAGCGTTCATTAAATGATGAATGGTCATGATTAAAAAAGGACTTTTAAAGGCAGCAGTAAACGTAGTGTCAATAATCATATTTGAGAAGCATACAAAAAATACTTGTATTTCATTTTAACATACATCCCCCTCACGGGTTTTCAAATCATTTAATAATTAGATCTAGTGAGGCTATGAACTCACCTGGGATCCATAGAGTCTGAGATTATAACAGATTTATCTCTTCCTCAAATAAACAGCTTGATCACATAAACCACAACTTGGTCTTATAAACAATAGCTTGATCTCACACAAACCTGGATTAATACATTGTGTATAGTATCAAGTGTTTAATCTTTTATTTAATCTACTTATGTATTGGTTATATTTTATTTATTCCATATTTGGTTGTAATTATAGCACCATTGTTCGGGCCATCATACTCAGAAGCCATTCTATAAACGTTTGAGGAGCGAGGACACTTTAAATCGTAAACCCAACCACCCAGTCAGAACGTAATATCGAGATGGAACATCTTTGTACACAACTACCTACTAACATGATACTTTTATTACTTCCTTATATTTATAATTAATTTTCTTTAGTTTCAAAATTGGCAAAATTAGTCCTTTTGGTTTATACTTTGGCTTACTTACACTTTTAACCCCTTAAGTATATAGTTTTAGTATTTGCATTTTAAACCCTCATAATTTAACCTTAGGGTCTCAAACTTTTCAATATTTATTCTTATATATTTAACTTTCACAAAAAGACACTTTTGGCCCAAAATGTTAAATAGTTTAAAAAATGACAGTTTTAGTCCCTATACTTGTAAAAATCACATAACAACCTCAAAAATGGACCAAATGATCTAGGATTTTCGAAAAAAGTTTCAAAACATATTTATAATCATAATAAAAACATTTCTTCAGAATTATAGCTTTTGAAATGGGTTTTTGCTTATTATTTTATGTAAATTACAAAACTAGGGTTTTAAGATACTTTAACTTATAACTTTCATTTAAAATGATCAAATGACTTAGTTTCTTTTAGATTATATTTCTAACATTATTTTAGCATTATAAAAACTCTAATAATTCATTATAACAATATCAAAGAATATCTAACATAGAAATTATCTAGGATGCTCCAAAATGGCTCCTTATGGCTTCCTATGAACACTACTTGCTATCAAAGCTTCAAGGGCTTTAATGGAAACCTTATAGACCTGGTTTCTGGTCTTGGGACATGTCATAGAACGTATATAGAAGTGTAAATGGAGAATGGTTAGGAGGTTAAGAGAAAACGGGGTGCAAGTCTTAGCCTAGTCCATACGTCCCTATTTATAGTGTTTCCAACACTTAGGCTCCAATGAATGCTTGTAAACGTGTAAATCAACTACTTTAGTGACTAAGGGAATCTATTGAAGGTCTATGCAAGTTTTAGGGGTGACTATACAAGCTAGTTTAAACCAATCTTCAACTTATGGCCATAAAGAGGTAACGACATGTTTAGGATAGTAACAATGATGTGTAGCACACAAGTAGGTGCATCACCTACTTAGAAATATGAAAAAATATCTATTTGGTCTGAACCTAAGTTTAAAAATGGGAGGGAAAGTGGTTGAATGCATTTTTGGAGGGAAAAACCAAAACCGGGTTTCAAAACTAGGGCTTATAACTTATGGTTTGTGTCTTTGGTTATTAAGGACTTGGGAAAGTGATTAGTGAATGATTAAGGCTTAATTAGGGGTTATAGAGTCTCTTTAAGATATTTGGGTCCTTGGTTTGGAGTTTAACAAAGGTTTGATGTGAAAATAGGAAGTATACTTATGTAGATTAGGGTTTCCTAATGATATAGGGTTAAATCTTAGTAAAAGGCTTTATCCTTTAATTAGCTACTGATGTAAACTTAATTTAGGTCCTAGAAATTATGTTTTAAGTGTCCAATGAGTTCTCACACTTGGTTTAATATCTTAGTTTAGGTAAACATGTCTAAAGAGTGAAAATACTCATTTTGACCTAATTTACAAGCCATGCATTGAAATCTTGTACCTTGTGCATTAGGGTACTTGTACAATGTCTTAACATAATCTTATAACCTTAATGAAGTGCTATGGGTGTTTGTAGACTTGTCCTAAAAGACTAGGTAGTGATTTCATGTAGATTTCTTAATATAAGGGTTTTTAGGTCATTAATCTTAATGACTTTCTATCTTGGGTAATTAGGGTTTTTATTCTAATGTAAGCTCATTATAGGGCTTATATAGTATATTTATGACTTCTATGGTTTCTACATTCTTGGTTTAAGGGTTTATATAGGTTTATCATATTCTAGGGGTGATTATGGGAGCTTAAGATCCTACGCTTTGATAACTTGTACCTTATGCTTTATTAACTTGTACTTTAACTTGGGATAAATGTATAATCTTAATATGATACATAAATGATTTTTGTAATTAGTGGCAAAAGATTAGACTCTAATTCAATGTATAATGGATTTTATGTGCTAATCTTTGGTTACTAGGTCTTAACTTATAATTAACCTAAGATTAGTGAATATTAGCATTTTGTGATTAATTACCTTTCCTTTATATGATAGATTATAATTACTATATTGTATTTGATACTTTTACATAGATATTAGTTCATTATATGGCTTGAAATATTATTTACCAAGTGTAAAACCCGCATGCCTTTACCATGAATAGTACCCTTATAATCGTACGTACATGATTAAAACTTTCCTTTTATAACATGAATACGTGTCAAGAACATAAATTACAAGAATTACGTATGTGTTATTACACGATAAATATTAAGTACGTGATATTTCACGATAATTATTATAGATAATAATTAAATCACGAACATGAAATCATGAACGTAAGAAACACGAGCGTATAATTATGTAATAACGTAATTATTATTACGACTACGTATAAGTATATAAGATAACACGAACATCTAAAAATAATGTCACGTAAATACGAGCACGATAACACGTAATAAATTAGAACACGAAAAACTACGGGGTTCTCTTGGTGGGCCCTAGTAGCTGCGACACACACAAGAGAAGGGGGGGGGGGGGGGGGGCAAAAGCCCACTTCTCGTTTTAATTAAAGGAAATTAAACTACAGAGTTTTCATAAAAGTATTTTTACAGAAAAATTAAAAACCCTAGCTCCCTTGGACCCCATAGCCGTGGCACACACATCAAGAACAAGGAGGATTCAATTTTGATTTTTGATCTTTGATATTTGGTTCGTGTTCGTGTTATTTTCAATCACACGTCAAGGTAAAACATAAAACCTTGATCTTTAATCTTTTATTTAATTATGTTTTTATGTTAGATCTTTAAAAACAATTAAATAAAACATGTTATGGAATTAAATGAAACATGGGAAAAGGGTTCGTTTTGCTTGGTTTGTGGTTCGGCAGCCGACCGAGAGTCAAAGACTCTCGGTGTCCCTTTTAAGCCACAACCGAGACCCCCTAAGGGGTTCGGTGTGGGTCTCGGCACAACAGCAAGCACCACTGGCTTGCGCCAGTGGCTATTTAGGTCGGACGGGGGGGGGGGGGGGGGGGGGGGGGGCGGCAGCGAGGCAGCAGGGGGAGACCACCGGCTTGCACCAGTGGGATCTCAAAGCTGGCAGCGGCTAGCCACGACGCAGCAACGGCAACAGCCGCCGTTGTTGGCAGCGCAACCACCAGCCGCCACTGCAGCTGCGGCTGTGGGTGGTGGTTGGTGGTGGGGTTTTGGTTCGGCCCGGTTCATGGGTTCACGGGTCCGGTTCACGGCATGTTTTTAATAAAAATAATACATGGGTTCGGTTTATTATTTTTACAAGTATTTTTATTTTTACAAGTTAATTAAATTACTGTGACATGTCATATAACTAATTTAAATAAAAACATGGACTTAGGTTTATTATTAATATTTAATAATACATGATTTTAACCTAAGTATTTAATTATGAAATTTAGACTAAAGTAATTAATTAATTATTAAACATGACATATAATTAATTAATTTTCATGACTTAGGTTATATTAATATAAATATTAATACATGTTTTAACCTAAGTATTATATACACTTTAATTTAATTAAATCATGATTATATTTAATTAAATCATATAACATTTAGTTTAGTTAATTAACATGTTATAATTAATAAACTATACTATTAATCACATGACTTAGTATATTTAATCAGTAAAACTTAAGCTTATTCTATTAGCTTAATAATCAAGCTTATTTCTAAATATGGAAACTTTCTATTTCAGGAAACTTACTATTTTTGGAAACTTTCTATTTTTAGAAACTTATCTATTTTAAGCAATTAATCTATTTTTGGAAACTTTCTATTTTTGGAAACTTTCTATTTTTGGAAACTTTCTGTTTTATGAAACCTGCTATTTTTTAAAAAGTTACTTATTATTACACAACAAGTATAATAATACAAGAAATACAAGTAATACTTAATCAGAATTGCAAGAATACATGATAAACACAACATAACGTTAGAATCAGTAAAACAAGACATGAACATATAAAACAAGCTAAGACATGATATAAAATCAATTACGTACTCAGTAATCATAATACTTATACACGTACACTATTTATGTAGCATTAGTGAGATAGAAGTAGGACTTTCTTCCGTTCGTCTTCTTCGTTCACTGGACTTAAGGTACGAATTCTTTGTCTTTTTAGTATGGACATTCTTTCCTTATTAGGATTTCCCTGTATACAGCTAACTGTTTTCCCAGTATATGTTTTATATGTTTTGATTTGCTTATGTTTAATTAAATGCCTAAGCCATATACATGCATGACCAGTTTCACCTAGTTATGGAGGTACTATAACCATAACACTAGAGGCACCAGTGTTATGACTTCACCACGGCGGAGTGATAGCTCGTAGCGTCCCTTTCAGCTTTTGGCCATATTATTATGTTATCATGTGGGGCGTATGGGTGCATCCTAGGTTACATGTTTTTAACATATTATTCAGGTGAATGTGGTGTGTGCCTTGCATCCTTCACAAGGAGTTGATCCCTCCTACCCAAACTTATATTAAATAGAGGCAACCCCTCTAATTGCATGATGAGGTCACCCTCCAAGTATTCATGCACGTTGATATTTCATGACCTATATTGGCTTAATGGTTAACATGTTAAACAATTTTCATAAGATAAGCATAAGGCTTTTCAAACTATAAAACCAGTTTTACTAAGTTATACCGGGTTTTCTAGGACTTAATCAATTCCGCTGCTATATGTTGTATATGCTTATGTTATTCATTCTATGCTTGTATATTCGTGCACTGAGCGTTATGCTCAGCCGTTTTCCTTTCTTGTTCCCAAAACGGTAGGTACTCAAGGACGCTCGTAGACTCTAAGCGTAGGTGCATATGGATTGGAAGCTTACTAGCCTTCATTACTTTATGCATTTCATCATACATTTTGCTACTTATTTCTATGGACATTGTTTAGTCCTTTTCCTTTATAGTACTTATGTTTGTGTGTGATGAGCTTTTACTTTGGGGTACCGATGTTTGTTTCTGGTATTTCCTTTGTGGTCATGTAATGTTTAAGACATTTATCCTTGTATGCTTTGATGACACGCCATAATCACGCGTGACATTCCATTTACCAAAATTGGGTGTTACACCAAGGGTTTCTAGGTGGTGATCTAGACTATTATGTACATTTACTTGTACTTAACTTTGTATAGTTTTGTTGTTACCATTCTTAAGTATTATTATGTCTTCAAAGTATAGTTTATAACTTGTTTATAATTCATAATGTCTTATTCATATGTGTTATCCATTCATAGTTTACCATTCTTGAGTTTATAATTCATTTAAAGGGATTCTAGGGTTTTAAGGGAATTTAGGGCATCATACTTATATTTGAGATGTTCTTATTCATAATGTACTTGTTAAGTTACTTTAGATCTTAGACTTGATATATATACATTTTATTTCCAACATATAGGGATATGTTGAAGTGGTAGATCAGGTTGTGAGAAGCAGTTTATCTTACCAAGTAATGGTATAAAGGGTCAAAATTTCTAATGAATTTTCCCACTTACATTAAATTAGTATGTAACATATATGTGAAATTTATGGGTGTCATAGTCTTTCCCCCTTAAATAAATCTCGTCCTGAGATTATAATTTTCATAAAACTGCATCATGCATTCATGTAATAGTTTTCCTGCATAAAATTTTTCTCATGATTTATTGGTATAATTTTTTTTCATGTATATATTTTATGTTTTGATCAGTTTAATCATGTATTTTTATGTTATACTGTCAGATGGTTCTCACACGCGAGCAAGAACAACTCAATGCAGCAGTCCAAGTTGCGATGCAAGCTTTGCTTCCTCAGCTGAGGAACGAAATCAGGGCTAAGGTACAAGCTACCAACAATCAGCAACAGCACCCAGTACCTCCTCCTCTTCCTCCAGCAACATTGGTCACATGGCTGGAGAGATTCAATAAGCAACACCCTCGATCCTTTGAGAGAACTGATAGCCCCAGTGAAGCTGAAAGCTGGTTGGCTCATATTGAGAAGATATTCGATGCAATGGGCTGTGACCCCGTCTTCAAGTCGAGGTTGTCCTGTTACAAGTTCGAAGGCGATGTGCTGGGATGGTGGAAGGCAGTCAAGCAGTCTGAGGGAGGTGAAAATAATGTGGCTGGTTTGACTTGGGCTTAGTTCAGGGAGTTAGTGATGGGACAGTTCTTCCCCAAGGCTGAGCAAGAAAAGCTGAAGATGGAGTACCATGGGATCAGGCAGAGAGCTGGGGAGAACATCAACGAGTTCATGAAGCGCTTTCTTCGTTTGGCTGGTTTTCTTGGCGCAGCAGCAGGTACTGCCGAAGAGCAAGCATACTACTTCCGGTGGGCTCTTCGTACATCGGTCGCCAACAACTTGGTGTGTGCTACGTTCAACACGGTGGCACAAGTTGTTGATGCAACACGTAAGCTGGAGATGCTGCAAGAAAGAGAAGAGTTCGAGGAAGCAGAAAGACCCGAGAAGAGGTAAATATTCATTATTCAGCGGTGACCATTCCGAATTCTTTTAGTATGTTCCAATATTTATATCTCTTTTTAAACTGCATCTTCCAGGCAGAAAACTGGGGACCGGTCTCAGCCGACTACTCAGCAACAACCTACTCAGCCCAAGGGAAACGGTAAGACTCAAGACCGTTCTGCTACGGATAGGCGTGGCGGTAATGATAATTACCGTAACAACATTGGAAACTCCAACAACAGCATGTCCTTACACTTACTCATTTCCTTATGTTACATGCAATATTTCATAATTCTGACACATTAGCAATCTTCTACCAGGAATCAGGGTAAAAGAAGGGACCAGAACCAAAGAGGTTCACAGCCTAACCGTCCAGCTATTATTGGCTCCCAGCCAACAAGGGCACCTGCTGGAGGGTATACTCATCCTCTTACCACTACCTGCAATCGTAGGCACCCAGGGCCATGTCGTCGCGACAACGACGCATGCTACAAGTGTGGCCTTACTGGTCATCGCATGAAGGACTGTCGCAAGGGCGAGATAGAGGGCACATCTGGACATGCTGATTCCAAGCCGCCTCCTACTAGTGGACACGTTTACACGACTTCTCGCGATCAGGCCAACAAGTCTACATGTACCATCACTGGGATCTTGTATATGTATGGTCAAGCTGCATGTGTTTTATTTGATACGGGTGCTACTCATTCGGTTATTTCTACTGCTTATGCTAAGAATGTTAGGATATCCCCTATGCCATTATAGAATGTACTAAACATTTCCACGCCTTTAAGAGACTCTATACGCGTAACCCATGTGTACAAGAGCCTTCCCTTAGAGTTTGACGACAAGATTCGTCCTGTTGACGCATTTCCAGTGGACATGAATGATTTTGACATGATATTGGGCATGGACTGGCTATCCAAACACCATGCCACCATAGACTGCCATACATATCGGGTCATCTTCGGTGATGTAATTGCACCAGAGTACATTCACAACGGGTTCGTACCTGAAAGGCCTGTACAAATTATATCAACCCTACAAGCACGTGCATTACTTTCACATGGTTGCGAGGGCTATCTAGCTATTGTTCATGACATGGATGTTGAATCTCCATCAATGTAGAATCAGCCGATAGTGTCAGAATTTCTAGACGTGTTTCTAGAAGAACTTCTGGGCATACCACCTGCACGTGAAGTAGAGTTTAATAACGAGCTCATTCTAGGAGCTGAGCCGATTTACAAGGCTCCTTATCGCATGGCTCCCATAGAGCTGAAGGAGTTGAAGGACCAATTGCAATAACTGTTGGAACGAGGCTTCATTCGACCGAGCGCATCTCCATGGGGAGCACCGGTCTTATTCGTGAAGAAGAAGGACGTCAGTATGCGTCTTTGCATAGATTATCGCGAGCTCAACAAGATCACCATCAGGAATATGTATCATTTACCACGTATTGACGATCTGTTTGACCAACTCGAATGGGCCAAACATTTCTCCAAAATTTATCTAAGGTCGGGCTATCATCAGCTACGGGTTAACGAGCAGGACATCGCCAAGACTGCTTTCCGTACACGCTATGGGCACTACAAATTCGTAGTCATGCCATTTGGCCTTACCAATGCTCCAACTGTTTTAATGGATTTGATGAACATAATCTTCCATGAATTTCTGGACAAGTTCGTCATTGTCTTCATTGACGACATTATAATATTCTCTATGAAGAAATGTAAATCTTGCTTATGTTTTTAGAGAGAGAAAGAGATAGAGAGATGGTAGATTTCACACTTTTAGAGAGAGAAAGTTAAGAGAACTATGTGTAAATTATGAAACCACACACCCTCTCCATCAAAGGAGAGGGTTTATATACCCAAGCCTTGTGATGGGCTTGGGCTTACAATGTTGGGCCGACCTACACATGTTGTAGGCTAGGCTTGACTTTGTTTGTTTAATAAAGATATCTAGACTACGAGCTACTACTTAATATATTGTCGGAGTGACCGAATCTTCCTAAATACGTAAAAACGTATTTCCAACAATCTCCCCCTAAGGGAGGTCACTCCAAACAAGGGCGTTACCCAAGTTACAATAATAAAATAAACCTAGCATACTATGCTTGTCTTGAGCTTGTAGTCTTCGTCTTTCTTTTCTTTTTCTTTTTTGGTGAACATGCTGATGTGATCTTTGATATCAATCTTGAGCATTAATCTCTTGCCTTGATCTTGTGCATCCATCACTTGTGATCTTCGCCTCTTCGTGACCTCACGTCCCACATACTTATACCTTAGTAATTCTTGAAAGCTTCAGAGTTCGATACAGCGGAAGACTTAACTTTTAGGCTTTCTTGAATTTGATGAGGTATTAAGTGCATAAAGTATAAGCATGCGGGGACGACTTCTTCTTGGATCCCGCAACGCCACCGTTTTCAAATGCCGCAACATAAGTAGACACGAACGAAATGGCTTTGAACATTTCATTCTAATTCGGTAGCATTTTACCTCCGGTCGGTGAAGACCGTTGGACGATATTAGATATCGTACCCATGACGGATAGTTTCAATTAAGTAACTTCCTGACAGGATTTCGCGGGTAAACCCGTTCTCTTTATTCGACCGTCCAAAGCTGACTGCGAACATAAAGAGTGAATCATTTGGATAATAATATCCGCATGATTTGAAGCCGTCAATTCATGTTCCTGGAACAAGTGAAATTCAATTAAGAACCGCACCATCGTTGCTTTCCAGTTGTCACGAGCTTGATTCGTATAGAATCTTGCAAGTTACCTACCAAGTGCTGTTTGAGGTTAACACTAGAAGGATTTCCACTCATCACCGTGAACACTAAGGTATCACTCTGAGTGTTCTGGCAAGATCACTGAGATATTGCGTAGAGGCCTGGAACATGTTTAAATTCAGTTAAGAATTAAACCACTGTTGCTTCCCAGTTATCACAAGTTTGATTCATAAAGAATCGCACAAGTCACCTACCATGAGCTTTTTGATATTCGCTCAAGAAGGATTTCCATCTTCATTGTGAATACTTTCGTAATACTCGGATGTTCAGGCAAGATCATAAAGATTTTGCGTAGGACTCTTAAAATCTTTCTTACTTTTCACAGTGTGTGAAGAAGCAAGGAAATATGAAAGTGTGTCCTAATGAGATATTTGATGATCTCAAATGGCTCTAGACTCGATCGTTCATTTTGGATTTTAGTGATAGGAGGCTGGAGAGGAGTGCCACCATTTTAATACCAACTTATTCGGAGTGAATAAATCGATAGATAACGTGTTATCTCCGTGTGATTAAAACAAATATCTTTTGAGAGATATCTGAGTCAGCTTGGATGGGTTGTGCATTGCATCACTGGGTCCATGATGTCTTATCTTCAATATCGAGAATCATTAAAAATGATCTCAATAGCATATGTATTGACCCGGTTTCTGCCTAAAGTTGTAAGGAGGGCTTCTTTCTTTACACCCTTTATCTTTACAATTCTTTTTCATTCTTCAACCCCTTCAATGCTTACCAATACGTCATAACTAGGACCTTGTTGTGATTGTTCCAGTGCTAACTTAAGTACTTGGTCGGCATTCAGCTACGTTCACAATCTTTCTCCAACTTTCCTAAGGACTACTATTTCTAGCTATGGAATGTCCTTGGGAAGATTCCTCCGGTTCTAGAAGAATCATTGGACTTAACCTATCCTACCATCCTTATGTCACCACAATCTTCATCGTCGTGAAATGAATGGGTTTTGGGTAAGTATAAATCACCATGAAATCCATTTTTGATATGCAAATCCATTTTGCTCCCCCTTAACATATGCCAAGATATTCGAAAACATTTCGCACATGTCGGGATGAGCCAGCACATTAAGTGAAACCATTTGTGATAATATCCCATATTAAATCACATTTTCTCCCCCATATTAAAAATATTAACCCAATCGATGTTTTTAATATCGATTGATTTAATGAAATTTTAACAAAGGTTTTGGGAAGAAAAATGCAAGTCTATTTTAACCTCATGATATCAAACGTATGAGATATGATACCGATTTGTAACATGATCATATATTCACCATATTAAAAAAGAATTCACAAGGTTGGACCTGATTGATGAGAACATCATATGATAAAATCAAATGGTTCTTGTCAGCATATGTTGGTCGCCTCGTTACGTCTGAAGTCATCTCTTGACACTTCATGTACGATTGGTATTGTTGTCTTGACACCAACTTGTGAACTTGGCACGTCCGGTATCGAAGATTCTGAATGCTTGACAATTGCTCCCCCTCAATTGTTGACCCGTGTTCTATCGAAAGAGCTGTAGTCGTTGATTGAGTAGTCGCATCGTCGAGTATATAGATACCAATTGTAGATAGCATGGTTGTAGAGATGATAGCTTCATAAAAACAAGACTTCTCTTGTTTTAACAAATAAATGCACTGAGGCGTACATAGATTTGTGTTAGACCAAGTTATAAAGTAAACTTGATCCCTTACAAGGTTTTAAAGTAAACCTTGCCCGAGAAAATTAATTCCCGTTGTGAGCCAAAGCTTTCATAAGAAATACTTGACTTTAATGTGAAAACCGGGTTGCAGTCTGAAATAACTACAAGCCATATAGGCATGTTTTATGAAATATTTACAACTTTTGTACGAACTCAATTTATGGCGCCGTGTCGATATTAATCAACATTTCTAAGGCCGTAAATATTATCGTACCAAAAGACATGCCTTTGAAAAATAAAGTAAAAATATTTTTGGATTTTTCTATATTTTTAAATTTTTATGGTTTTTATATGGTTTTATATTTTTGTATTGTGCTTTTGTGGATAAAAATATAAACAATATATACAAATGATCACCAAGGATACGGAGAATAGTTTTACCACCACTATTCTTTCGCTTCATCTGCCAGTTCCTTTAGAGTCTCAGGCGAGAAAGTTCTCATTCCTAGCTTGTCGGCCAAAAATTCAATTCGAGCGCGATCTAAAGCCTTCGTGAAAATATCCGCCAATTGATACTCAGATCGGACAAAGTAAAGCTCGATCACTTCATTTTCCACTTTCTCCTTGATGAAATGGTAGCGAATGTCAATATGCTTCGACCGGGAGAATTGAACATTGTTGCAGCATAAGGCAATTGCACTTTTGTTGTCGCAGTACATCGGAATTTTGTTGAAACCTAGACCATAGTCGGTTAATTGCGATCTCATCCAAAGAATTTGAGCACAGCAACCGGACATAGCTATGTATTCTGCTTCCGTACTTGAAATTGCAGCGCTTTTCTGCCTTTTCGATGCCCAACTGATTAATCGATCTCCTAGTAGTTGCAAAGTTCCACTCGTTCTACGCCTTGTATCTTGACAACCCGCGTGATCCGCATCTGTATATGCCATTAGTGCAATCGAAGAGTCCTTCGAATACCAAAGTCCCCGATTAATGGTTCCTTTAAGATATCGAAAGATCCTTTTAACAGTAGCTAAGTGTAACTCAGTAGGCCTAGTTTGATACCGAGCACACATACATATAGCAAACTGAAGATCAGGTCGACTGGCTGTGATATACATAAGAGTACCTATCATTCCACGATAAAGTGTCGGATCAACGGCAACTCCATGTGGATCTGCATCAAGATTAGTTTTTTCCACCATTGGAGTATCCACAGTGTCGCAAGATTCCATCTTATATTTCTTTAGCGATTCAAGGGCATACTTGGATTGATTGATAAAGATGCCTCTAGGACTCTGAGATATCTGAAGACCTAAGAAGAATGATACCTTGCCCATCATTGACATCTTAAACTTGGAAGACATGAGTGTCCCAAATTCATCGGATAAGGTTTGGGTCGAGGCTGCAAATATAATATCATCAACATATATTTGTACCATAATCATATCTTTACCTCGTTTCTGAATGAACAGCGTGGGATCCACTTTGCCTTTAGCGAAGCCTTGCGTAATGAGGAATTGTGACAATAGATCATACCATGCGCGTGGAGCTTGCTTCAACCCATAGAGAGCCTTCTTAAGCTTGTACACATGATTAGGATAATTAGGATTCACAAAACCATCCGGCTGTTGAACATAGACCTCTTCCTTGATTTCACCATTAAGAAATGCCGTCTTCACATCCATCTGATAGACGATCATATTCATATGGGCTGCATAAGCGAGGAATAGTCTAATAGCTTCCAAACGGGCAACAGGTGCAAAGGATTCCATAAAGTCGATGCCCAACAATTGCTTGTATCCACGAGCTACTAGTCGAGCTTTGTTCTTCAATATTCCGCTTAACTCATCGAGTTTCACCTTGTAAACCCATTTCAAAGTGAGTAACTGCACTTGATCCGGGCATGGGACAAGTTCCCATACTTCAAGACGTATAAATTCATTAAGTTCTTCTTGCATAGCTTCTATCCAAAATGATTGAGTAAAAGCTTGTTGCCATGTCTTAGGTTCAACTTCAGTGAGAAAAGCATCAAAGTGACAAAACATTGCACTTTCTTGTAACTGACTTCGTGTGGATACCAGACGATTAGGGTCACCAATAATAGAATCTATAGGATGATCCTTTGTCCACTTGCTGTCATGTTCACGAATCCGTAGATTGGAGTAAGCTATAGTTGGAGCTTCCTCTGAGGTGGACGACCCGGCTTGATTAGGGTCGGGAATAGGTACACTAAAGAATGGAAGTTCACGCATTTGAGCAAATTCCAAATCGTGATCATCATCATCCTCTTCGTCATCAATAGGCATGACATGGGTAGTTGTTACATGTGTTGGTTGAGAATTACTCGGTGAAGGTATATCTTGACCAATTGTAGGTGCAGATGTGTCTGATTGTGCAACGGTTGCTGGAGCGACAACTTTGGTTATCGGAGCTATTACTTCAGGTTCTGGAGCAACGATACTTGGAGGAGTAAAGAATTCATCAAAGAACGGTTGAAACAACGTATCCCATTCAGTCCTAGAAGGTGGTTTAAATGATGATGAAGTAGGGTTATTTAGGACAAGACCAGAACTAATGTTACTGGGTCCCATTTCATGAAGTGCGGGTTCAGAGCTGCTTTGCTCAGAAGCCATTGCTGTCAGCTCATCAAAATCAACATTCATAGTTTCGAGGATCTTGCGAGAGTTACGGTTGTAGATTCGGTATGTCTTCTTTGCGGGTGCGTAACCAATAAAAATACCAATATCAGCCTTTGGTTGAAGTTTTCCCAAATTGTCACCGTCATTATTTGGATAGCAAAGAGAACCAAATACATGAAGATATGATAAATCTGGTACTTTTCCATGGAGAAGCTCATAAGATGTTTTACCATGGCGTTTACGAACTAGTGACCGGTTTTGGGTGTACACTGCGGTAGATACTGCTTCTGCCCATAAAAACAATGGAGCCTTTGCGTAAATTAACATCGTTCGAGCAGCTTCCATAAGTGTGCGATTTCGCCTTTCAACGACACTGTTTTGTTGTGGAGTGCGTGCAACGGATGTTTCATGAGATATGCCAACTTGTTCATAATAATCACGCAAAATTTGATTCACAAATTCGGTTCCATTATATGTACGAATGCGTCGGACAGTAGTGTTGAGACGCACTTGAATCATCTTGAGAAATCTGATGATGAATTTAGGTGCCTCATTTTTTGCTTTAAGAAATTTCACCCATGTAAACCGAGAGTAATCATCGACAATGACGAGGATGTACTTTTTGCCACTAAGACTTTCAACACGCATTGGCCCACAAAGATCCATATGCAATAGATAAAGTTTCTCTTGGTTGGTGTCTTCCGTCTTGGGTTTGTAAGATTTCTTAGTGCTTTTCCCCATTGTACACGCGGAACACAAATGATCCTTGTGAAATGAAAGTTTAGGAAGACCACGAACAAGTTCGTTTTTCGCCAAATGATTAATAGCGTCAAAGTTAATATGAGATAACCGTCGATGCCATAACCATGACTTAGTCTTAGATGCTTTGGAGAGAAGACATACGGGAGAGGCGGCCATCATGTCTTGTAAAGACAAAGTATACAAATTATTCCCTCGAGTACCTTTCAATAAATCAACCCCTTCCAAATTACGAATGAAGCAGGTATGCTCTCGAAAAGCAACTTCTAGGTTTGCATCACAAAATTGTCCCACAGAAAATAAGTTGTGACCAAGACCTTCCACATAATACACTCTTGAAATTATAACATTCCCAATATGATATTCACCATAACCCATTATCTTTGCAATATGATCATTTCCAAATCTAACCGTACCAAGAAACTTGCTGACGAAATTTCTGAGCTGAGAGCGATCTCCGGTCATATGCTTGGAGCAACCAGAGTCCAAATACCAGAGAACAATTTGGACCACCTGTTTTCAACAACAACAGTAGACAATGCATTGGAAACTATTGGTTCCGGAGTGTTAGCAAATACAGATAAACTATTATCAGAATTGCTAACAAGTTTGTGACCCTTAGATTTCCTGCGTTTTCTAATGTGAGTTTAGCACTAACAGGTTTTACTGTTCCAACGTTCTTAGGTTTTGGATTATTCACGGGCACTACAGTGGGAGTAGACCTATTTAAAGGGAACTTTGTTCCTACAATAGTGTCGGTGTTCCTAGTTAAAGGACACGCTTGTGTTTTGGTAGCCTTGGTACTCCTAGTTAAATGGCACGCTTTCTTCACTTCAGTGGGAGTGACCTAGTTAAAGGGCACATATTTCCTACTATAGTGAAAGTTCTACCAGTAGGGCGCCACATCCAACCAACTTGGGTTAACACTTTCCCAGTCGGTTTCCATTCTAGTCCATTTTTCCGGGCATGCATCTCATTCACATGGTCAATAAGGCAAGAATCATGACGACTAGAAAACATACATTCATTGCAATTCCAACATTTCAAATTAGAATTCACACTAGGCTTAGAACGCTACACAACCGTAGAGCCTTTAGGTTTAGCTACATGATTCTTTTTATTCAAAACAGAAATAACATTCCTAGGATGGGCTTCTACTTTCTTCTTCACTTGACTACTAGATGGGGGCAAGATCCTATCATTCTTCTTGTTTCTTTTAAGCTTAGATCTTTGAGCCTTAGTAGTGGTTCTTACTCCTGTAGAAGGCAACACGGGAATATTAGAAGCTGGTTTTGATTCCGCCTTATCTTTAGTGACCAAAGTTTGAGATGGTTTAGTCCTAGGGCCCTTGTTAAGTGGTGTGACGGCTATAAGGTTCCTTTTGATTGCACTAGAGGACGATGTTGAGATAGTGGCTGCGTTATCCACAACATTCTTACCTTTTAGAGTACGAAGTGTTTCCTTTAACTCAGCCAAGACCAGATTCTTATCACAAATTTGTTCCCTCAAATCAGATATTTCCACCGACTTTCGATTCAATTGTTTAATCAATGATTGATTATGTGCAGTGGTATTAGCACATGCGGGCTTTACTGAATCGAAAAGTCGTGTATTTTTCTGTTTTAAGTTATCAACTTTGGACAAAATCTTGGAAACTCGATTTTCTAGATCAAGTTTAAAATTCTCAGCGGCCTCAAGTACGTTCACACAGTTAAACTCCTTAGATTTCTCTATGTCTATCGGCAAGGATTGAGCAACCTTGTCACTTGGCTGACGCTGTTTGGATTGTAAATTCAATTGAAAATTCTTTTCAAAGTTTGCATCATCGATATTAACACCTTCGAATGACGTTTCAAAGATTTCTTGAATAAATTGTTGCTTGCATTCAAGCGAAATACAATTTGTTTGAATCTCATCAAAACATTTTGAAAGCGAAGAATATGAGTCTTGAAGCTTTAAAAATTCAACGTCAGATTCGTGATAATTACTATCTACCACATTATCCACAGATTCAACATTATGCACAATAGAATCATTATCAACACTTCTATTCACACAGACAGAAACTATATCATGAGACATCACTTGCTTCAGAAGCTGATCATTTTGGCGTGAAACCCGTTCTATTTCAAGTAAACTGTTTTCAAAAGCATCTTCCATTTCATTGAAAACACGTCTAGCTTCTTCTATTTCCAAAAACAAATCTTGATCAAGATTACTAAGACAAGCCTTAACACTGTCTACAAACGGAAAACAATTTCATTTCGGAACGCAGCTCTAGTGTGCTCAAAGTTCCATTCACCTTCCGTTATGGCCGAAGCCGTCGTACGTTCCAAAATGACCTTGTCAAAATCGGCTAAGTGTTGGTGAACCGCATTTAAGTTAACGGACGCCTTGCTTACCGGTGGAATTAACTTTGTGAAATCCGTTTTGACAAGTGTAGGAGACGTACTAGGAAGGTTTTCATTTGACAAACTTTGGGGCACAAGAACTGTCAATTATGCTAATTCCTTTTGTAAGCGAATACGTGATTTTTTCAAAAATTGATCTTTGTTATGTTGATCATAATCAATTGTATGGAATTTTGAAAGCATTTTAGAATGAGTTTCATCCCCAAGTGATTGTGTCTCCTCAGTACTACGAACAAAAGGTGCTTCTTTTGATTTGCCAATTATGGTCATATCATAAAGACCGGGAATATTTTCCTGAGCTTGTTTCGCATAATCAGGATTAGGTGGTAAATCTTGAAGACGTTTAAGTTCGAGTTCTTTAAATGATTTAGTTAAAAGATGAACCTTTTCTGTGGAAGCGTATTGTTTTAAAGCTGTTGTTCCTTGAATTTAAGAAGTTTGGTAGCATTAATTTCTGATTCAACCTTTTTAGACTCGAGAGTTTCGAAATCTATTTTAAGTTTCTGAAAATCATTGACAACCGACTCCTTTTCTTTTAATTCATTAGAAAGATTAGCTTTTAATGATTCTATTTCTTTCAAGTGTTCAATCTTTTCAAAACGAAATTGGTTAAATTCAGAACATGTTATTTTCTCTGCTTGATGGACCATTTCAAAAGTTTTGACCTTTTCTTTATGCAACGCAAGCTCAGCAGTTAGGGTGGAATTGGTATCTACGGATTGTCTGAGGGCCATATGCATTTGATAGATAATATGTTTAGGCACCATGACCAAATCATGTTAAGCATAAGGTTCCATACCCGTCATAGCATTTGGTTGAGGTTCACTCAAATGTGTAGGGTTGGGTACCACATCATTTGGGTTACTAGTTCCCGAATGCTGTTTGAGGTTGTCCTTTTCATGCCCAACTTGATATTGGTTATCATCAATATTATTAGATGTGGTTGGTACCTCACTGACGACATCAGAACCGTAGTGAGAGAGATTAGCAACGAGAGCAGCTTGGGCAGAGTGAATGTCATCACAATCCGAATCATATGCGTCAAGATCATCTGCTTGATAAGCTGCATTAGAAGTAGAAACGACTGCAATGCCTTCAGTATCTGCTTCCCATGGGTCTGCAAGAAATGCTACTCCTCTGAATCCAAAATCTTCCCCTTAGACTGAGCATCAACCAAATACATCTTCTCACGAAACCATGCATCATCCCTTCTCCTTTTCGGCTGAGTGCATTCCCTAGCCATATGACCTTGTCCTCGACAATTGTAGCAAGTCACAACCTTTTTAGGACCAATGGGGCTTCCATTTCCATTAGCTTGAGAATTCACAGCTTGAGCATTCACAGTCCTTGTAGGAGGTCCATATGAATTTTGCCTTCCCTGAATAGGTTGCACTGTTACTTGACCATCTTGAACAGTAGCTTGTTGTCGAGGATTTGAAGAGGTGCGGAGCTGATTGTTTGTTGGTGGAAATCCTCTAGTTGCAACAAGTTTCGACAGGTAGGCAGTGAGATGGTTTAGAACATCAGCTGGCGTATCATTTGGAGTAAAGACCGGTGCTTGGATTGGTGGAAGTTCATTAGAGTAGAAAGCTTATGCTGGTTGTGCTTCAATAGGGAAGTATCCTTGCTGAGGGGTATAGCCCATTGGAGAAGTGTTGGCTTGTGATGTGATGTCTGATATGGTGGTTGCGGTGAAAAAGATTGTTGATGAACACTTTGTTGAAATGCTTGCTGTGGCATCATTAGTGGTGAATAAGATGGTTGCTGATAGTTGTGTGGTGGTGGCTGCTGCAAGTATGATGGTTGCTGATAAGTATAAGCCATGTTTTGTTGAGAAGCATACATTGCAAGTGGATCATGAACTTGAGGTGTAGACAACCGAGCCTCGATCACATGGCATTCGTGTTGTTGAAGAAAAGCTTGAAGTTGATCCACGTTGGTGTTATGCAAGTCCTTAGCCAATTTAACATCCGTCACGTATTTTTTCCATTCTGGAGGAAGAGTGTTCAAATACTTGGTGTTCAATTGAAAGGTAGGAATTGCCATGCCATAGATATATAGCTCATTCAACAATAGGGTAAATCTCAGATAATAGTCATTGAGAGTCTCCCCTGACACATAGGCAAACTTATCAAAAGTATCATAAAGCTTACACTCTCGTTCTTGTTTAGTTAACGAGGTGCCTTGGATTAGAACACGAATTCTATCCCATAACTCTTTGGCAACTTTATGTTTGCTGACGAGTTTGTAGACATCTGGAGGAAGGGCTTGGAGAATGATGTTTGTAGCATACTTATCACATTTATCTTGAATCTTCATATCTCCAGTCAACTCACCCGTTGTGCGAGGACGAGTAGTTGTACCTTCCGTCACAGTACCATAATCTAATGGTCCATTGAGCACCGATGCCCAAATAAGATGTCCGTTCTACTTGTTCAACATGTAAAGTTCCATTCGGGAAGTCCAATCCTCGTACATAGACTTCTCCAACATTGGTGGACGATTATCCGTACCCGAGAGGATGGACTTATCCGTAAGAGATGTGTACTCCATTTCAATAAGTTAAGATTTACAAAGTTGATCGATCAATGAAAGAAAGTAAATGTATTTGTTGTTGTGTGTTAAAGACCGAGAAATAATGTTAAAATCCCCTAAATTATGTCCTCGATAAACCAAAAAAAAATAAAAATTCCAAGACAGAATTACACACAATTTTCAAAAACACGTTTTTGAAAAACTGTTGGATCGTACTCAGATCGCACTCGTGGATCGCACCCTATGATCGTATTCAGATCGCACTCCTTGATCGTACTCAACGATCGTACTCTAATCGCAACGAGTGATCGCACTCACTATGATCGTACCCAACGATCGTGCTCTGATCGCAACGAGTGATCGCACTCACTATGATCGCACTCAGATCAGACTCCCAGATCGTATTGCGATCGTACTCCCCTATCCTAGTCAGTGATCGTATTCTGATCGTAGCCTTGATCTTACTAAGCTATCGTATTGAAGAGATCGCACTCTGATCGGATTGATGGATCGTACTAAAGATCGTAGTGAGCTATAGAAGTCAAGATCGTAACTTGGATCGTACTAATGATCGCAGTTAGATCGTAACAATAGATCGTGACGATGGATCGCAAGTAGAAACCCCCAGGGTTTATGCAAACACAAAGTCAGATCGTACTGGATACCAACTTACCTTTTTTCTCGGACAGTACACGAACACAAACAAATCAAGATTCTAAGCCAAAAAATGAATCAAACAACAAAAAAATTTTGTGTTTTTAACCCAAATAACAATACCAAATCACTATAACAAGTAATAAGATGAAGTAAATCAAGATTAACCCATAAAAACACAAAATTTTTTTGGTTCGTGTGAAAATAGATCAAATATGGCGAGAGAATCAAGAACACAAACACAAGAACTAAACAATCATCCCATGGCTCTTGATACCATTTGAAGAAATGTAAATCTTGCTTATGTTTTTAGAGAGAGAAAGAGATAGAGAGATGGTGGATTTCACACTTTTAGAGAGAGAAAGTTAAGAGAACTATGTGTAAATTATGAAACCACACACCCTCTCCATCAAAAGAGAGGGTTTATATACCCAAGCCTTGTGATGGGCTTGGGCTTACAATGTTGGGCCGGCCTACACATGTTGTAGGCTAGGCTTGACTTTGTTTGTTTAATAAAGATATCTAGACTACGAGCTACTACTTAATATATTTTCAGAGTGACCGAATCTTCCTAAATACGTAAAAACGTATTTCCAACACTCTATGTCCAAGGAGGAACACGACTACCATCTTCGTATAGTATTACAGATTCTTCGCTAGAAGCAAGCTGTATGCTAAATTCTGCAAGTGTGAGTTCAGGTTAGACAAGGTGGCGTTCTTAGGTCACATTATATCAGCAGAAGGAATCACCATGGATCCAACAAAGGTTGAGGCTATTTCCAAGTGGCCAAGACCGACATCAGCGACTGGGGTTCGTAGTTTCCTGGGCTTAGCTGGTTACTACCGTAGGTTCGTAGAGAACTTTTCCCGTCTAGAACTACCATTGACCAAACTGATGCGGAAAGGGGAGAAATTCGTCTGGACTAAAGAAAGAGAGGAGCTTTGAATACCTAAAGCAGAAGTTAGTATCTGCACCGATTCTTACTCTCCCATCTGGTACAGGTGGATTTCAAATCTACAGTGATGCTTCAGGGAAGGGACTTGGCTGTTCTCATGCAACATGGGAAAGTGATCGCGTACGCTTCACGGCAGCTTAAGCCTTATGAGGAAAATTACCCTACGCCTGACTTGGAGCTTGCAGCAGTCGTGTTTGCATTGAAGATATGGAGGCACTACTTGTATGGAGAATCATGTTACATCTTCACGGACCACAAGAGTTTGAAGTACATCTTCACTCAACGTGAACTGAACATGAGACAGAGGAGATGGTTAGAGATGTTGAAGGATTATGACATTAATCTGCAGTATCATCCCGGTAATGAGAATGTAGTGGCAGTTGCACTTAGTAGAAAGTTCGAAATGATAAACGACATTAAAATTAAGGAGGAAGTTATAAGATACTTAGAGCGACTAGACGTCGAGATCATGGTACGTGGACAACACGGTTACTGGGCTAATCTTTGAGTGGAACCTGAGTTACTCTCTAGGATCAAGGAAGCTTAGAAGGATGATGGTGAAATCTGGGCGATAATTCAGAACTTAGAGAAACAGACAGAATTTCTGGTAGACGAAGACGATATCTAATGGCAGGGCACGAGACCTTGTGTTCGTGATTATCAAGAACTCCAGGAAACATTGTTAGCTGAGGCTCATAGCTCCCCATTCTCTATTCATCCTGGTTCGACCAATATGTACCACGACATCAAGCAATATTTTGGTGGAGTGGTATGAAACAGGATGTTGCGACTTACGTCTCCAAATGTCTTACCTGCCAGCAGGTTAAGATCGAGCATCAACGATCTAGCGGTCTTCTACAACCGTTAGATATTCCAGAGTGGAAGTGGGACAAGATCACCATGGATTTTGTTACCGGCCTTCCGCAGACAAAGAGGAAGCACGATGCGATTTAGGTTATCGTTGATCGACTTACTAAGTCAGCTCATTTCTTACCGATCCGCAAGGAAGATTCGGTCAGTAAACTCGCCGATACTTACAAGAAGGAGATTATGAGACTTCATGGTGCTCCATCCAGCATCGTCTCAGACAGAGATCCTTGTTTCACTCCGTGATTTTGGAGGAGTCTGCAGAAAGCTTGGGGTACAAAACATAAGCTTAGCACGGCTTTTCATCCTCAAACAGACGGGAAATCGGAGCGAACGATTCAGACATTAGAAGACATGTTGAGGTCATGTGCGTTGGAATGGACAGGAGATTGGGATGATTACATCTATCTGGTAGAGTTTGCATACAACAACAGTTGGCACGCAAGTATTAAGTGTGCTCCATTCGAGATGTTGTTGGCAGGAAGTGTCGCGCCCCAATCTGCTGGGATCAGGTTGGTGAGCGAACACTTGAAGGACCAGAAATGATAGAGTTGACCAATGAGAAGGTCGTTGTAGCTAAGCAGAAGTTACAAGAAGAACGATCACGTCAGAAGAGTTATGCCGACAAGCATTGTAGGGACTTACATTTTAACGTAGGAGATCACGTCTTCCTTAAGATATCACCGACACGTGGTGTTAGAAGTTTTCGAATCAAAGGGAAGCTCAGTCCTCGATTCATCGGACCATTTGATGTCATTGAGCGAGTCGGTGAAGTATTTAATCGTTTAGCGTTACCTCCGCAGCTTTCTCACGTTCATGACGTTTTTCATGTGTCCTTACTCAGAGGGTACAAGTATCATCCCCTTCACATGGTTCAGTATCCACTGGAACAGATTCGTGAAGATCTTACCTTCATAGAGGAACCCGAACGAGTTCTTGACAGGCAAGAACTAGTCATGAGGAAGAAGACGATTCCATTCGTCAAAATCCTTTGGAGGGATCATACCGAGCGGGAAGCCACTTGGGAGACCGAGGAGTCTATCCAGACTTCTTACCCTCATTTCAAGTTTTGAGTTCGGGTATGTTCCTCTTTTTCCAATTTACGTATCTATAATTCGGGGACGAATTATTCTTTTTAGGGGGGAAGAGTTGTAAAACCCGCATGCCTTTACCATGAATAGTACCCTTATAATCGTACGTACATGATTAAAAATTTCATTTTATAACATGAATACGTGTCACGAACATAAATTACAAGAATTACGTACGTGTTATTACACGATAAATATTAAGTACGTGATAGTTCACGATAATTATTATAGATAATAATTAAATCACGAACATGAAATCATGAACGTAAGAATCACGAACGTATAATTATGTAATAACGTAATTATTATTACGACTACGTATAAGTATATAAGATAACACGAACATCTAAAAATAACGTCATGTAAATACGAGCACGAGAACACGTAATAAATTAGAACACGAAAAATTACGGGTTTCCCTTGGTGGGCCCTAGTAGCCGCAACACACACAAGCGAAAGGGGGGGGGGGGGGGGGGGGGCAAAAGCCCACTTTTGGTTTTAATTAAAGGAAATTAAACTACAGAGTTTTCATAAAAGTATTTTTACAGAAAAATTAAAAACCCTAGCTCCCTTGGACCCCATAGCCGCGGTACACACGTCAAGAACAAGGAGGATTCGATTTTGATTTTTGATCTTTGATATTTGGTTCGTGTTCGTGTTATTTTCAATCACACGTCAAGGTAAAACATAAAACCTTGATCTTTAATCTTTTATTTAATTATGTTTTTATGTTAGATCGTTAAAAACAATTAAATAAAATATGTTATGGAATTAAATAAAACATGGGAAAAGGGTTCGTTTTGCTTGGTTTGTGGTTCGGCAGCCGACCGAGAGTCGAAGACTCTCGGTGTCCCTTTTAAGCCACAACCGAGACCCCCTAAGGGGCTTGGTGTGGGTCTCGGCGCAACAGAAAGCATCACTGGCTTGCGTTGGGGCTGTTTGGGTTGGACGGGGGGAGCAGCGAGGCAGCAGGGGGAGACCACCGGCTTGTGCCGGTAGGATCTCAAAGCTGGCAGCGGCTAGCCACGGCAGCAGCCGCCGCTGTTGGCAGCGCATCCACCAGTCGCCGCCATAGTCGCGGCTGTGGGTGGTGGGGTTTTGGTTTGGGCCGGTTCATGGGTTCACGGGTCCGGTTCACGACATGTTTTTAATAAAAATAATACATGGGTTCGGTTTATTATTTTTACAAGTATTTTTATTTTTACAAGTTAATTAAATTAATTTGACATGTCATATAATTAATTTAATTAAAAATATGGACTTAGGTTTATTATTAATATTTAATAATACATGATTTTAACCTAAGTATTTAATTATGAAATTTAGACTAAAGTAATTAATTAATTATTAAACATGACATATAATTAATTAATTTTCATGACTTAGGTTATATTAATATAAATATTAATACATGTTTTAACCTAAGTATTATATACACTTTAATTTAATTAAATCATGATTATATTTAATTAAATCATATAACATATAGTTTAGTTAATTAACATGTTATAATTAATAAACTATACTATTAATCACATGACTTATTATATTTAATCAGTAAAACTTAAGCTTATTCTATTAGCTTAATAATCCAGCTTATTTCTAAATATGGAAACTTTCTATTTCAGGAAACTTACTATTTTTGGAAACTTTCTATTTTTAGAGACTTATCTATTTTAAGCAGTTAATCTATTTTTGGAAACTTTCTATTTTTTGAAACTTTCTATTTTAGGAAACCTGCTATTTTTAGAAAGTTACTTATTATTACACAACGAATATAATAATACAAGAAATACAAGTAGTACTTAATCAGAATAGCCAGAATACATGATAAACACAACATAACGCTAGAATCAGTAAAACAAGACATTAACATATAAAACAAGCTAAGACATGATATAAAATCAGTTACGTACTCAGTAATTAGAATACTTATACACGTACACTATTTATGTAGCATTTGTCAGATCGAAGTAGGACTCTCTTCCGTTATTCTTCTTCGTTCACTAGACTTAAGGTACAGATTCTCCGTCCTTTCAGTATGGACATTCTTTCCTTATTAGGATTTCCCCGTATGCAGCCAATTGTTTTCCCAGTATCTGTTTTATATGTTTTGATTTGCTTATGTTTAATTAAATGCCTAAGCCATATACATGCATGACCAGTTTCTCCTAGTTATGGATGTACCATAACCATAACAGTGGAGGCACCAGTGTTATGACTTCACCACAACGGAGTGATAGCTCGTGGCGTCCCTTTTAGCTTTTGGCCATATTATTACTTTATCATGTGGGGCGTATGGGTGCATCCTAGGTTACATGTTTTTAATAGATTATTCAGGTGAATGTGGTGTGTGCCTTGCATCCTTCAAAAGGAGTTGATCCCTCCTACCCAAACTTATATTAATTACAGGCAACCCCTCTAATTGCATGATGAGGTCACCCCTCCAAGTAATCATGCACGTTGATATTTCATGACCTATATTGGCTTAATGGTTAACATGTTAAACAGTTTTCATAAGATAAACATACAGCTTTTCAAACTATAAAACCAATTTTACTAAGTTATACCAGGTTTTCCAGGACTTAATCAATTCCGCTGCTATATGTTGTATATGTTTATGTTATTCATTCTATGCTTGTATATCCGTGCACTGAGCGTTATGCTCAGCCGTTTTCCTTTCATGTTCACAAAACGGCAGGTACTCAAGGACGCCCGTAGACTCTAAGCGTAGGTGCATATGGATTGGAAGCTTACTAGCCTTCATTACTTTATGCATTTCATCATACATTTTGCTACTTATTTCTATGGACATTGTTTAGTCCTTTTCCTTTACAGTACTTATGTTTGTGTGTGATGAGCTTTTACTTTGGGGTACCGATGTTTGTTTCCGGTATTTCCTTTGTGGTCATGTAATGTTTAAGACATTTATCCCTGTATGCTTTGATGACACGCCATAATCACGCATGACATTCCATTTACCAATATGGGGTGTTACACCAAGAGTTTCTAGGTGGTGATCTAGACTATTAGGTACATTTACTTGTACTTAACTTTGTATAGTTTTGTTGTTACTATTCTTAAGTATTACTATGTCTTCAAATTATAGTTTATAACTTGTTTATAATTCATAATGTCTTATTCATATGTGTTATCCATTCATAGTTTACCATTCTTGAGTTTATAATTCATTTAAAGGGATTCTAGGGTTTTAAGGGAATTTAGGGCATCATACTTATATTTGAGATGTTCTTATTCATAATGTACTTGTTAAATTACTTTAGATCTTAGACTTGATATATATACATTTTATTTCCAACATATAGGGATATGTTGAAGTGGTAGTTCAGGTTGTGAGAAGAAGTTTATCTTACCAAGTAATGGTATTAAAAACAAAAATTTCTAATGAATTTTCCCACTTACATTAAATTATAATATATAACATATATGTGAAATTTATGGGTTGTCATAGTCTCCCCCCCTTAAATAAATCTCGTCCCGAGATTATAATAGTAACATAACATATTAAGGGCAAACGTAGCTCCTAGGGGTTCAGATTTATATCAAGAAAATAGCTCTACAGCTGGTATTTAAATCTCTTTTTATTTAAAAAATTAAATTATATATGAAATTATTTTAGTGATCAAAATCATATAATTATCTCATAATAATTTAGTTTATTACTAAACGTAATATAGAAAACATACCATCAAATCACTTAAATCTTCTTTAGATTTTAAAATAGGAAAAGGATTGTGATTATTACCGAGTTCTTTGGGAAACTCAAGTCAATATGTCACTGCTCAATTCAAAATTTTGAATTGATTATTGCATTCTTCAAAATTAATTTGGGGTAATTGATAGAGAAAATATCCTTTGTAACTAGATATTGATACTTTATGTCGACAGATTATCTCATATAACCTTGTCAAAGTTTTAAATATTATCAATTTTCTAATTAAATCTTATAGTTCTAAAATAATCGACAATGATCCAGATGGCATCATGTCTGCTAAATCCTTGTTGTCCTTTCTTATTTCCATGGAGGAAATCCAGATTGAACTAGCTAGTAAGTCGGACGACTTAATAATATAAGGATTTCAGAGTTTCTTTGAGTTGAATTTTAACTTCTAGGTATTTATAAGTTCTAGATTTTAGGCGAATATTGACGTATCTTCCAATATACTATATAGTAATATACGTATTCTCTAATTTAGTATTTTAATGATTTATTAAGTCTACACTTGCCTTATATCGTATATCTTTAAGTCTATTTATAAATTCTTACTAACATAAAGATGCGTCCAACTTTATGCACAGAAGAAATCATAAATTTGGTGATTTATATTTATTTATTTGACTTGTGAAGCATCCTAGTTCAATCAAATAAATAGAAGGTAAATCATTGACTTAGAAATTTCTGAAATAACACGAATATAAAAAAATATTCTAGTATTTAATATATTTATTATACCCTTAAGTTTCCTTTTTACGTCGGCGTATGTAAGACGTTTTGTATATAATATCTAGGAATACGATTTTCTAGAGACGAACGACGTTAAAATAGAAGATGGTATTTTATTCCCTATAAAATACAGAATAATCCTACCAAACATATGATTTATAAGGCCACTTTCCCTTACAAATCTTAGTCCAATGATCTATTATGTTAAAAATCCGACACCAGATGGAGCAAATTTCTATGTGATGCACGGTGCACTTCTTACACAGAAGAAAATTTCCATCATATTCCACGTAGATTGGATTCTAGTTTACTTGAATTTTACAGACGTTCTTTCACTGTTGAATTTATGCTTAAGATTTTCCCAATTTTTGCACAGGATTGTGCTTAATTACCTTGTCCATTAACTCTTTGGGTAGAGGTAAATGACTTTTTCCAATATATTAGGATTTTGGAAGTGGTAATATCTTTTCAAAAACTTCGATAAAATTCCTTAATAAATTTTTTTCTAACATAATCTTCTAATGAAGTTTTCTTAATAGAATTTTAGATGAATTTCCCTGACAAAATTCCATGATAAAATCTTCTGAGGAAGGCTTTTCTCATTTTACGGAATAGGATTTAACTCTACTAGCTCTTGAAATTTCATCGTGTATGTCACGAGGTTAATTTCCTTTTATCATTAGATAGCAGAGTTCTTCTTAATCATTCTTCTAGGAACTGTTTGAAGTTTAATCAAATGATCTTATGTACTTTTTTTCTTAATGGGTTGAGTATAAATAATTTACCAAGATAACTGACGAAGTGCTATCTTAAACTTCACTTTATAATTTCAAATATGATAGGAAACTAAATTGGCTTTTTCAATCCAACGGGTGATACTAATAGCATCTTTTCTTCCTTGGATATCAAAAACTAATTAGCTGTAGAATCTTATTTTGAATATTATTTCTTATTAACAATTATCATTGTCAATTCTTTGTTAAATGCTTTTTTGGTCTAAAACGAAGGGAAAGAATAGAAAATAATTCAGAATTCAAGATATACTTATATCAGAAAACATTTGTCACATATGTATATGGATACATATAAATTCTTATCAAACACAAGGTATATCTTTTAGGTTTATATAGGAAACTATGTTGATTATCATTCATATCCGAAGATAATAAATCCAACTATGAAATAGGATTTCAAAGTTTATCATAGATTTATAAAGATATGACTCATACATAATCATAACATAATTTTCCCATGATATGGAATGGAGGAATATAGCGGAAAATGTAAAAACTCGTCTTATAGAACAAGATTCTTTTTTTTTACATTTCCTATAGAAGAATCTTTTGATGGACAAAAGATGAGAATATAATATTTCTAGAAAACTTGGGAAGTTTCCTTTGTCTTTCTTTAAACTTGCGGGTTATGTTCAACTTGATAATTATCATTATAATAGAAGATAACAGAAATTCTAAATATATATATATATATACTTTGTTAAGTATATTCTTTTTATAGAATTAACGCAATTTCATTCATAATTATTTATGAGAAAACCAAGAAATAAGGATATCTTACTTTTTATAAACAATGTATGAATAACAGGATCTGATGAGAAATACAACTTTTATTTATTAACAACTTGTCAGTTTATACTTACAAGACAAGCTTCACTGTTAATATAAAAGAAAAGACATAAAAGTTGAAAGTATTTTACAACTTCTAGTCTAATGTATTCATCTCTCTTTCTTAAGTTCTTTGATGGCATCAAAAAGTCTTCATAGGTTGGATGGATGTCTAATTTGAATGTCCTCGATGACTAGTTCTAGATTAGAAATCTTCAGTCGAGCTTGAATAATTTCTTCGTCGTGTATCATATGTATTCTCTACAAATTGACTTTAATTTCTTCAAAATCTTCTTCTAACTTCTCAAAATCTCGTTGTATAATTCTTCGGAATTTCCTAAGCCCTTCAACTTTATCTTCAAGATCTTCAATACACTTGGGAAGAACTTCTTCCATATAGGTCAGGGTATCTTTAATTTGTTGTTCATATGTAATTTTGGGTAAATTTTCTAACATAGGTGAGGGTTCATTAATAGGGTAAGGTGATGGAAAATTTTGAGGTGTAGAATTTATTTCTTCATTATATGCTCGTATAACTTGCTTATAGGGGTCGTCATCAAAAGGCAAAATGGCTTTTGGGATTGTCTGATCTTTGGGTGTATTTTCTGAAGTATCATATGGGTTATTCATCGGGAGATTGGAAATATACTTCGGGGAATTATCAGGATTACTTGTAGAATGCTCATCTTAAGAATCCGATAAGATGATAATAGGAGGAAGATAGGGATACATATTTCTAGAGATGTTTAATAATTCTTATTGTATATTTAATATAATAGTACTTACTCATAATTATAATATTTATACTTACATGGTATCCTTGCACATTGTTTTGAAGAGTAGCAAGTATAGGCATTTACATGACTCTTGTAGCAGCACTGGCTTTTGGCACGGAGGACTTTCTTGAAATTATTTTAAAAGTAGTTATAATCAATATTTTATTTCTTGTTCTCTATAACCATGGCTCCGAGTACCAATCTGTAAAACCCCCATTTTTACCTTTACGCAACAAAATATTGATCTGGGGTATTACTTCATAGTTCACAGGTCATAATAATAGAAACAACTCAAAGGAGTGACAAAATCAACTTTCTTTATATATTATTGAAAAATCAGAGTTTTACATTATAAGGTTCCCAAAAATCTAGAACAATTTTAGTCTTGTGCCATTCCATGTCATCCTCATGGCTGCTTCATTCTAACAATCCTTAAAACCTGAGATATATGCTTAAAATCAACATAATGGTTGAGTGAATTCATAGGTTTTAAAATCATTTTAAATACAATGTCCTTTTCCTGAGCTACGTTACTATTCGCTCACATAAAACAACTTATTATTATTGCACTAGCTCATGCACCACTACTAGACATACCAGAACCAAACAAATTGCCCTTATGCAGGCAGTCTGCCAAACTCCTGTATTAGCAAAATAAAGTGTATCTGTTTAGCCTAGGTCAGAGCCATCAGCATTCCAGCAAGTGCGACTTGCCCAGATAGGGGATGTCAGTCCCGAAATAGTACTATTCACAATATTAACGTTCATTAAATGATTAATGATCATGATTAAAAAGGGACTTTTAAAGGCAGCAATAAACTTAGTGTCAATAATCATATTTGAGAATCATACCAAAAATACTTATATTTCATTTTAACATACATCCCCCTCACGGGTTTTCAAATCATTTAATAATTAGATCTAGTGAGGCTATGAACTCACCTAGGATCCATAGATTCTGAGCTTATAACAGATTTATTTTTTCCTCAAATAAACAGCTTGATCACACAAACCACAACTTGGTCTTATAAACAATAGCTTGATCTCACACAAACCTGGATTAATACATTGTGTATAGTATCAAGTGTTTAATCTTTTGTTTAATCTCCTTATGTATTGGTTATATTTTATTTATTCCATATTTTGTTGTAATTCTAGCACCATTGTTCGGGCCATCATACTCAGAAGCCATTCTATAAACGTTTGAGGAGCGATGACAGTTTAAATCGTAAACCCAACCACTCAGTCAGAACGTAATATCGAGATGGAACATATTTGTACAAAGCTCCCTACTAACATGATAATTATATCACTTCCTTATATTTACAGTTAATCTTCTTTAGTTTCAAAATTTGGCAAAATTAGATTTCCTTTTGGTTTATACTTTGGCTTAATTACACTATTAACCCCTTAAGTATATAGTTTTAGTATTTGCATTTTAAACCCTCATTATTTAACCTTAGGGTCTCAAACTTTCCAATATTTGTTCTTATATATTTAAATTTCACAAAATGATACTTTTGGCCCCAATTGTTAAATAGTTTCAAAAATGACAGTTTTAGTCCCTATACTTGTAAAAATCACATAACAACCTCAAAAATGGACCAAATGATCTAGGATTTTCAAACAAAGTTTCAAAACATATTTATAATCATAATAAAAACATTTATTAAGAATTATAGCTTTTGAAATGGGTTTTTGCTTATTATTTTACGTAAATTACAAAACTAGGGTTTTAAGACATTTTGACTTATAACTTTCACTTAAAATGATCAAATGACTTAGTTTGTTTTAGATTATCTTTATAACATTATTTTAGAATTATAAAACTCTAATAATTCATTATAACAAGATCAAAGCATATCTAACATAGAAATTACATAGGATGCTCCAAAATGGATCCTTATGGCTTCATATGAACACTACTTGCTATCAAAGCTTCAAGGGATTCAATGGAAACATTCTAGACTTGGTTTCTGGTCATGGGACATATCCTAGGACATATATAGAACTGGAAATGGAGAATGTGTAGGAGGTTAAGAGAAAACGGGGTGCAAGTCTTAGCCTAGTCCATACGTCCCTATTTATAGTGTTTCCAACACTTAGGCTCCAAGGAATTATTGTAAACGTGCAAATCAGCTATGGTAGTGACTAAGGGAAGCTATTTAAGGTCTATTCAAGTTTTAGGGGTGACTATACAAGCTAGTTTAAACCAATCTTCAACTTATGGCCATAAAGAGGTCACGACATGTTTAGGATAGTAACAATGATGTGTAGCACACAAGTAGGTGCATCACCTACTTATAAATATCCCAAAATATCTATTTGGTCTTATCCTAAGTTTAAAAATGGGAGGGAAAGGGTTTGAATGCATTATTGGAGGGAAAAACGAAAATCGGGTTTCAAAACTAGGGCTTGTAAATTATGGTTTGTGTTTTTGGTGATTAAGGACTTGGGAAAGTGATTAGTAAATGTTTAAGGATTAATTAGGGTTTAGACATTATATTTAAGAGATTTGGGTCCTTGGTTTGGAGTTTAACAAAGGTTGATGTGAAAATGGGAAGTATACTTATGTAGATTCGGGTTTCCTAATGATATAGGGTTAAATCTTAGTAAAAGGCTTTATCTTTCAATTAGCTACTTATGTAAACTTAATTTAGGTCCTAGAATTTGTGTTTTAAGTGTCCAGTGAGTTCTCACACTTGGTTTAATAGCTTAGTTAAGGTAAACATGTCTAAAGAGTGAAAATACTCATTTTGACCTAGTTTACAAGCCATGCATTGAAATCTTGTACCTTGTGCATTAGGGTACTTGTAAATTGTCTTAACATAGTATTATAATATTAATGAAGTGCTATGGGTGTTTGTAGACTTGTCCTAAAAGACTAGGTAGTGATTTCATGTAGATTTCTTAATATAAGGGTTTTTAGGTCATTAATCCTATTGACTTTCTATGCTGGGTAATTAGGGTTTTTATTCTAATGTAAGCTCATTATATGGCTTATATAGTATGTTTATGACTTCTATGGTTTCTACATTCTTGGTTTAAGGGTTTATATAGGTTTATCATATTTTAGGGGTGATTATGGGAGCTTAAGATCCTATGCTTTGGTAACTTGTAGCTTATGATTTATTAACTTGTACTTTAACTTGGGATAAATGTATAATCTTAATATGATACATAATTGAGATTTATAATTAGTGTCAAAAGATTAGACTCTAATTCAATGTATAATGGATTTTATGTGCTAATCTTGGTTACTAGGTCTTAACTTGTAATTAACCTTGGATTAGTGAATATTAGCATTTTGTGATTAATTACCTTTCCTTTATATGATAGATTATAATTATTATATTGTATTTGATACTTTTACATAGATATTAGTTAGTTATATGCAATGTTTTTAGACCCGGGTCGACCCGGCCGGGTCAACCGGTAGAACCGGTTCCGGCCAAAAAAACGGGTCATATTTGTCACACCCCACCATGGCGGAACATGGGGCGCGACGTATGGATATCATCACAACATGGCGTGTCTATAGAGACAACTATATGAAATAAGAAATGTCATAAAAATGGTGACACGAAGGTCATGACAATATCTCAACAAATACAAGGGGTCTAGGTAAGTAAGTAACAGTCCTACTTCTTACCCAAGACAACAAATAACATACCAACAAACATATGTGTGCCACAGTATCACTTATGTTTGTTGGTATGTTATTTGTTGTCTTGGGTAAGAAGTAGGACTGTTACTTACTTACCTAGACCCCTTGCATTTGTTGAGATATTGTCATGACCTTCGTGTCACCATTTTTATGACATTTCTTATTTCATATAGTTGTCTCTATAGACACGCCATGTTGTGATGATATCCATACGTCGTGCCCCATGTTCCGCCATGGTGGGGTGTGACAGAATGGTATCAGAGCCAGTGGTTATAAAGAATTAGGTTGCCTAGTCGCGTAGCCTAGTCTATAGCTTAAGGGTCCCTGCATATAGGCGTCATAGGAGTATGTGTGCATTTTATAATAATTGATGTGTTTGAATGTTATTTTGCGATGTTGTTAAGTTAGGAACTAATATGGTTCATACTTGACCACATAATATTTTCCTTTCGGGTTTTGACTAGTGCGGGTTTAACTACCATCGTCCACGCTAGTCATCTTTGTACTTTGCTAGAAAATGTATGTTATGATTTATGATTTAATGCATGATTGCATCTGTCTTTTGTTATGTTATACTATGTATCTGATGAGTGATATTTTTTTTAATGTTTAAGTCATGCCTTCTGAGAGACAAATAGTGGTGCAAGTCACTGGAATTAGGAGGTTAAGATGCAACGTACGTACAAACTATAGAAGGAAAATTCCAGAGGCGTGGTATCCATGCGAGGCGATAGAACACATGTCTAGGGCAAAAGTGAACCGGGCGTGGGTATATAAGACAGTCCTAACAATAACATCTAAGGAAGGGAATAAGGAGGTACTATTGAGGACTGTCAAGACTAAACCAGTTTATTCATGGGATAACAATAATGAAGGAGAAGTAAGCGATACCGAATCCGATACCGAATCCACTACATCCAATAGTTATTTGTTTTAATTTTTCCGACTCTTATGGACGGCATGCCTTAAAATTATTTATGTTTTCGTTTGGATTATGTCTACGCTAGTTTAGCTAGACCATGGATTTGTGATGTTTCAAGTTTTGACTATGTTATTTTAATAAATGGAGTTTTGAATTTTATTTTGTGTGTTTATGTGCTTGTGAGTTGATGGATTATGTGTTATGTGTAGTATTAATTTCTTATAAGTGTCATCATAGGAGGGAGTACATTGGTGAAAGAGAACATGTATAATTATGGAGGCCTACATATTTATATATGTGCCACAACACCACTAGACTTTCAAGTATGATTGCATGAAAGAGAATTGATACATGCTTGTATAGCATATGTTGGTAGTATGTATGATTATGATTAGGCGTACGTATGGTGGTAAGTATACTATATGGAGTATTCTGGTAGTTGTTAACGGGTGTCATGTTTTTACTATCAGCATGGTGAACACGCGAAATGGTGCTGGTGGAAGTGGTGTTGATGGAAATCCTGACTTGGCTACTTTGATTGCTGCTCAAATGGCCAACATAATACCAACCATTGTTCAGCAGGTGACTGTTGAACACGTAATTATTCGTGGTTTTAGTGCTAATCTCCCTTCATTTATATCATAATAAATAGCAAAACGGGTATTTTTAGTGCATTTATCGTTTATATGTGTTATTTATTATTGTAGGTACGGATATTAAAGAAAAGGAGCAAAAACGAAGAAAAAGACCAAAAACGAGCACGAGAAATGGAAAGAGCACAGGAAATCGAGTTTGACGGTGCACTGATTATTTTATTGGGCCGGCCTGACACCATTTAAATGGGTCAAACCGACCCATTAATACATTTATAAAGCCCAACAGCCCACTGTAGGCAAACAGCCCATCAGGCCCAAAAGTCGAAAAAGAGATCCAGATCTGAAGAGAGTGTGGCTTAAAACTAACGCAGACATCGTTTTCTATATCATCACTTTCACTTTATATACCCCAGTTTTATTATTAGTGAAATATAGATAGATAACTTTCCACTTTTATTTCCATTGTACCTGTGTTATTCTTTATAGTTAAGGTAGAGTAGTTAAAGAAAATTAGAGATACAAAGATTCCTTTTTTATCCACATTTTTCTTTGATGTGTTTTATTTCTAATAGGAATAGACATAGTTATCCAACTTTCCATATTTTTTTTTATCAATTTCTTACTTTATTGTTATTATATATTCTCTGTTTTTTTGTTTTAATAGATAGAAATGTAGCATCTTCAATTTACATTAATACTTGTTGTCCCTGCCTTTTTTTTAATAAATAGGTAGTATACGCAGACTTCAATTTATATACTTCCCTGTCTTAATTTTAGAGAGTAAGTAAAAATAAGCAGTGATCTTACCCTCCATTTTATATTTTACTTCTAGCGTTGATGGTAGGATGGATAGCATCTACATTCAATTTTTTTTCCTTTCCATGACTTTAGTAAAATTTATATATATTCCATATATTACTTCAATCACAGCACTTCATTTGTGTCCATGTCTCCAATTTTTTTAGGATAGATAGCTAGAGATTTCAACTTGTCATCTTATCCTTACTATTTATTTTTCTTTCCATTTTTTGTTTGTTTTGAGGTAGATAGGAACAACACTTTAATAGCATCTAATTTTGACCTAAAATTTAGTTAAATTAATTTTTTTTATATTAAAGTTAGTCTAAATTGATTTTTATTAGTTAATTAAATTTATATTTTCTAAAATATAAGATTTTCTTAAAAATGTCGTTCATCTTAATTGTCGTTAACGTTTTATGTTTTATGGTAGCTCGGTGTCTCCGGTTCGTCATACGGGTTCGTTTCCTTTATCTTTATTTCATTAGCTCAAATATATAGTTTTAGTTATGCTTGTTTAGTTTAGCATTTTTATTGTCATTATTATTATTTTAGATATCTCTCGCTTTATAATTGTAGTTTATTTTTTTATCCTTATCGTTTTTATATATTTTAATATTTAGTCATTAATATTAGTAGTTTAACTATAAATATCTAAACCACTTTTATTCGAGCATCAAACTTGAGACATAAACGCGGATTTCCATTCACACTTCGCCAGGAACTACGATAATCTTCGGGTGTACGAAAACGACTGTATCAAATGGCGCCGCTGCCGGCTTTGTGTTTTTTAGTTGGTGACTTGAAGATCCTTTCGTTTTGAAAGTTTATTTTCGTATTTGTATATATATATATAATAACAAAAAAAAAAAAAATCCAAAAAAATATATAAAATTTATAAAAATCAAAAATATTTTCTTATTTTATTTTATTTTCTTTATTACTATATATATCATAAAAAAAAAGTTTTAAAACATATTCTTCTTTATCTTCTATTGTGTTTAATTCTTTTTCTCAACCCCTCTTATTTATAATTCTTCATGGATCCGTCTTGCGTTCGGTGTGGGAGACCATGACATGGTTTTCAAACATGTCAATGGTGTATTTGTGAGCGGTGTGGTTTTGATATCGACAATACACAATTTGGATTTTGTCCATTTTGCAATTCAACGAATTCGTACTTCTCCTCTTACAATACTTTCTCCCCCCTCCCGTCTATGACCATCCCTATCCGCAACATGAACCGGGTTTTTCTCAATACCCGTGTTGCAATCATTGTGGGGGCCCTCATGATACTTCGTGTTGTCAGCCAATGAATTATTATGAGCCAAATCCGTGTCCTCATTTTTCTTCACCGATGGATTATTATGAACCAAATCCGTGTTCTAATTCTTCTCAACCGATGACTTCCTATGAGCCACATCCGTGCTATAATTCTGGTTTTCATAACTATGAGCCCCCACATCCCACCCTCAGTCATCAATCCTCTCATAGAATTCAACAAATCAATGCTTTGAATGACGAAAGAAAAGCCCTTCTTTTAGAACTTCATGATGGCTTAATTCGACTGACCGAGACATTGGAGGAGCAACAACGACAACGACAAGAGCAAGTATCTAATCTTAGTAATTATACTCCGCCTCTTGTGCGTTCTTTCTATTATGATGATGATGACGATGAGAATACTATTTCTTGGAATGATCTTTGTGCTCAATGTCCTAGTGCAATTGTAATTCCTTCTCTCGACTTGCCGGCTCTCGAGCCTAAGGACTCTACCACTCCTATTCTCGATTCTTCCACTATGGAGCCCAATGCCTCTCTCATCATGGGGGATGAGGGTCTTATCACTATTCCTTGTGATGAGATTCTTATTCCAATCCAAAGTGAGCCTACGGTTGCTTCCGATAGTGACGATGAGTGTGAATCTCTTTCTAGTGATGATTCATTACCTCCCACCGACATCTTGGGAGACGATTCTTTGGCTTTCTCTAATCCCCTTTTTGATCTCAATGATGATTTTACTTCTAGTGATGACGAGTCACTATCCGATGAAGACGTTCAGAAGGAAAATTTCAAGATTTATTCGAACCCTTTATTTGATTTTGATGACGCCTACATCTCTAGTGAGGTGAATCCTCTCTTTGAAGAGGGGATTGAGGACATTGATAGCTCCGACTCTATTGCTATTGATGAGCATTCTTTGTTAGCCATGCCACCTCCCATCGTAGAGGAGGTGGAGAGATTTGACCCTACCTTCCGTTTGATTCGGTCTGGTGAGGTGACGCGGGTGGTAGATATGTCTTCTGATATTTCTCATATTATGTTGCCACCCCGTCCTACCGCGTGCACACCCAAGCAGGTGATGTATCGCTTTTACTCCCCTCATTTCATACCGGGAAATGAGGATGAGTGCTTTGACCCGGGAGGTGACATTGACCATTCTATGATTGATACCTTTACGGCTTTGCCGAATAGTGACCATCCATTGTCTTTGGGGGATGACAATTTGCCTCCTTTACCCATCCCACCTCCCGTGGATCACGACCTCACATACTTTTCGTATGTTGAGAGGACTTTTCTACCTTTCATGACTTATCCTCCTGCCTCTCATTTATTATGTTCATCCGGGACCGAGGATAAGATTTTTGATCCCGGTATTACATTCGAGGCCTCCCCATGGACCATTTAATTCGGGGTCGAGTCAGGCTCGTGACTCGGTTAACAAAAACAAGCGCTTCTCGGGAGGCAACCCGATGATCTATCTTTTTTATTTATTTTCTAACATAAGTGTAGGGGCGTGTGCTTCTCTCCATGTGTGCTTGTTGGTCTTTGTTTTTGTGTGCAGGTTCCCTTGGATCGAGAAGACTTTCAGAGGGTTGATGTTGCTGTTTTCCATCATCTTCTTCATTCAGTCTCCGATCGATCTTCATGTCTATATCAGGGGAGTACTCAGTTCTCATTTTTATCCATACATATTTGATTGTGTTCTCCTTCTTACACTTGGAATTCTAGCATTAGCCTTTTGTGTTCTTAAGTGTAGGGGTAGCACCTTATCACTTTTGAACATTGAGGCCAATGTTCGGTTCTAAGTGTAGGGGTCATATGGATCATATTCATGCCTACTTGTTTGCCCTCTAGCATCCTATTTTGAGCAAATGTGTGTTTGTTTTATGTTATTTTATTAAATAATAATAAAACGTTTTTGACCGTGCGTGATTGACTTGTCCCGTAGGCTAGAACAAAGGGGATCCTGACTCTGCCTGAGTGTTGATCTGGCTGCTCCCTTTACTTTTAGACTAAGCTTTTAGGAATTGTGCAAATGAAAATGCTAAACGTGGAGTAGTTGGTTCTCTTTAGAGCTTATATGAGTAACCTGTGGCTTTTCCTCCTAGATTATAACTAGACTATATAAGTGTGTTTTTTTTCAAGCCTTTGAACGTTAAAAATTGTGTTGTTATGTAAAAATAAATTCTTATGCAATTTTGATATAGAGTTCTAGTTCAACTTTTTATTTAAATTTGAGTGAAAGCATACTTTCTTAAATTTGAAATAATGTTGCGTGAATAAATACGTTGAAAAAATAAAAATAAATAAATAAAAGAAAAAAAAAATATATTTGAAAAAAGAAAAGAGAGAAAAAAAAAATATTTGAAAAAAAAAATATTTGAAAAAAAAGAGAGAAAAAAAAAGAAAAAAAAAGAAAAAAAAAGAAAAAAAATGAGTAAGAGTTTTATGTTTATGTTGCTTTTATTTATAATTGTGAGAAACTTGCTTTTTCTTAAATTTAAATTCGAAGTTGAACTAGAATTCGTCAATTTTATATAAGAGTTTAGACGATAATTGAGAATGTAGAAGTCAAAGGTCCCGTGAACTCCGATACTATTCTCAAGGGTGTAAAAACCTAGCCTCCTAAGCTTTGCTAAAGGACAAGCTGAGAAGAAAGTCGCTACATGGAGTGATCTCTCCTTTGAATCTTCATTCTCTAATTACCGTCGTTGTTTTTCATCTAAGTGTCTTTTATTAGCTCATCGGTGATTTCAAGATCTTTGATTTCAAAATCCCGCCGATCCCGGTACTATTCTCCGTGGGGTGTCAAAAGCCCGGGCACTTAACCGATGAGGTTGGGACGTCCCGAGAAGAAAGCCGCTACATGGGAAAGGCCATTTTTGAATCTCAAATCTCGTCATTTTCGGTGAGTTTAATATTCCACTTAGATGATTAGCAACCATAATAAATGTCGATTTGAACGATCAAACTTTTGAAAAAGAACACACTTGCCTAGTCTTTTATAATTATAGGAGTGAAAAGTTATATTTACATAGGTTATTCGTATAAGTAGTGTTAGCATTTTAACAAAACGTTTGCACAAGGAGTCTTAGCTTAGTTGGGAGTAATAAAAAGAGGATGACGATCTTTATTCCCTGACGACACCCAGTTTGCGTGTTTCCCATTCTATGATCCTTATACCTTGAATAAAAAGTCGAGCATGGTGGGTCACTATTTTTCTTTTATCAAAAAAAAAAAAAAAAAAAAAAAACAATTTCGAGTAAAGTAGTTTTAGGTTGATTTTGGATTTAACGTTTGTGATGATAGTTGCTTGGGGGCAAGCAACGTTTTAAGTGTAGGGGTGTGTTGAACACGTAATTATTCGTGGTTTTAGTGCTAATCTCCCTTCATTTATATCATAATAAATTGCAAAACGGGTATTTTTAGTGCATTTATCGTTTATATGTGTTATTTATTATTGTAGGTACGGATATTAAAGAAAAGGAGCAAAAACGAAGAAAAAGACCAAAAACGAGCACGAGAAATGGAAAGAGCACAGGAAATCGAGTTTGACGGTGGACTGATTATTTTATTGGGCCGGCCCGACACCATTTAAATGGGTCAAACCGACCCATTAATACATTTATAAAGCCCAACAGCCCACTGTAGGCAAACAACCCATCAGGCCCAAAAGTCGAAAAAGAGATCCAGATCTGAAGAGAGTGTGGCTTAAAACTAACGCAGACATCGTTTTCTATATCATCACTTTCACTTTATATACCCCAGTTTTATTATTAGTGAAATATAGATAGATAACTTTCCACTTTTATTTTCATTGTACCTGCGTTATTCTTTATAGTTAAGGTAGAGTAGTTAAAGAAAATTAGAGATACAAAGATTCCTTTTTTATCCACATTTTTCTTTGCTGTGTTTTATTTCTAATAGGAATAGACATAGTTATCCAACTTTCCATATTTTTTTTTTATCAATTTCTTACTTTATTGTTATTATATATTCTCTGTTTTTTTGTTTTAATGGATAGAAATGTAGCATCTTCAATTTACATTAATACTTGTTGTCCCTGCCTTTTTTTTTAATTGGAATAGGTAGTATACGCAGACTTCAATTTATATACTTCCCTGTCTTAATTTTAGAGAGTAAGTAAAAATAAGCAGTGATCTTACCCTCCATTTTATATTTTACTTCTAGCGTTGATGGTAGGATGGATAGCATCTACATTCAATTTTTTTTCCTTTCCATGACTTTAGTAAAATTTATATATATTCCATATATTACTTCAATCGCAGCACTTCATTTGTGTCCATGTCTCCAATTTTTTTAGGATAGATAGCTAGAGATTTCAACTTGTCATCTTATCCTTACTATTTATTTTTCTTTCCATTTTTTGTTTGTTTTGAGGTAGATAGGAGCAACACTTTAATAGCATCTAATTTTTACCTAAAATTTAGTTAAATTAATTTTTTATATTAAAGTTAGTCTAAATTGATTTTTATTAGTTAATTAAATTTATATTTTCTAAAATATAAGATTTTCTTAAAAATGTCGTTCATCTTAATTGTCGTTAACGTTTTATGTTTTATGGTAGCTCGGTGTCTCCGGTTCGTCATACGGGTTCGTTTCCTTTATCTTTATTTCATTAGCTCAAATATATAGTTTTAGTTATGCTTGTTTAGTTTAGCATTTTTATTGTCATTATTATTATTTTAGATATCTCTCGCTTTATAATTGTACTTTATTTTTTTTATCCTTATCGTTTTTATATATTTTAATATTTAGTCATTAATATTAGTAGTTTAACTATAAATATCTAAACCACTTTTATTCGAGCATCAAACTTGAGACATAAACGCGGATTTCCATTCACACTTCGCCAGGAACTACGATAATCTTCGGGTGTACGAAAACGACTGTATCAGTGACTAACAACCTGAACAACAATAATAACAACAATGGTCAAGGAGGAGGTGGAAACAATGGTTGTAGCTATAAGGCATTCACTTCTTGTGGTGCAAGAGAGTATGATGGGAAGGGCGGCACGGTAGTACTTACCCAATGGATTGAGAAGATGGAGAATGTAATTCAGATGAGTGGATGCTTACCAAATCAAATGGTCATGTACGTAACTGGTTCACTGGTAGGAAAGGCTTTAACTTGGTGGAACACCCAAGTTCAAGCAAGGGGAAGAGTTGCTGCAAATGCTATGGCTTGGGCCGATTTTAAAGCTCTTATGACTACGGAGTTTTGTCCAAGCAATGAGATGGAGAAGCTGGAAAATGAGTTTTGGGGACATGCTATGGTTGGAGCGGCTCATGCAGATTACATAGATCGCTTCCATGAATTGGCAAAGCTGGTTCCCCATTTGGTTACCCCTGAGGCGAACAAGATTAAGCGGTACATTGCTGGATTACCTCCTCAGATCAGGGGAATGATTAAGGCTACTCAGCCTAACATAATACAACAAGCCATACTAACAGCAGGAATACTTACTGAGGAGGGGGTATCTAGTGGAATCTTGGTAAAAGCGGGGGATAAAAGAAAGGAGCCAGAAGCCGCGAAGTCGCCTGACACCAACTAGAAGAATGCTAAGAAGGCGAACGATGGAAGAAATTTTGCCATGAGGGTACCTCAAGGTTCTGGAAATCCGAACAACAACAATGCTGCCTGCCGAACCTGCTCTAGGTTCCATCCAAGAGGTACACCATGCCAGACATGCTACAATTGCCAGAAACCGGGACACTTTGCCAGAAAATGTGACGCACCTAACAGAAACGCAACACCAATCCAGTCTGTAAGGATGAATGTCACCAGGGGAAATTGTTTTGAGTGTGGACAACCCGGGCATTTCCAGAGGGAGTGTCCTAGATTGGTTGGAGCAACCAACCAGGGCAGAGGCCAGTTAGCTTTGGAGGGAAGTCGAGGAAACCAAGGCGGTGGAAACCAGAACAATGCTAACCGCAACAATGGGAACACTGGGAATCGGAACTGGAACAGGAACGAGGGAAATCAGAATAGGGGAAATCAGAATGGAGGCATGGTTTACCTTGCAAATGCAGTAGAAGCGGTTCAGGACCCGAATGTAGTCACAGGTACGTTTTCTGTTAACAATCACCTCGCTACGATTCTTTTTGACTATGGGGCAGATTTTAGTTTTGTGTCGTCTCAATTCGTGCCTTTGTTAGATATGAACCCTAGTGTAGCGAAACCAGGATATGTGATTGAAATAGCTAGTGGTAAGCAAGAAGAAGTAGATGAGATATTTTTGAACTGCAAATTAGAGTTGGGAGAATTTAAGTTCACCATAGATTTAATCCCTCTAGGACATGGGAGCTTCGATGTAATCATTGGGATGGATTGGTTATCGAAGCATAGGGCTGAGCTAATGTGTCATGAAAAGATTGTTAAGATACCCATAGGCGATATGAAGGTGTTATACGTGTACGGAGAAAGGAATGAGAAGAAGACCAGGTCCCTTATGAATGCTAAGGATGATGAGCCACAAATCAATAAGATTCGAGTAGTAAGAGAGTTCGTCGATGTATTCCCGGATGACTTGATGGGGTTACCACCGGTGAGACAAGTAGAGTTTAAGATTGACTTAGTACCCGGGGCAACACCCGTAGCGAAGTCACCATATCGTCTAGCACCGTCAGAGATGCAAGAATTAGCCGAGAAACTTAAGGAATTACAGGATAAGGGTTTCATTCGACCAAGTTCTCCTCCATGGGGAGCGCCGATGCTATTTGTCAAGAAGAAGGATGGATCTTTCCGAATGTGTATTGATTATCGGGAGTTGAACAAGCTGACCATTAAGAACCGTTATCCTCTCCCAAGGATTGACGATTTATTTGATCAGCTGCAAGGAGCAAGGTACTTCTCAAAAATTGACCTTAGGTCCGGTTATCACCAACTAAGGGTCTGTGAGGAGGACATACAAAAGACTGCATTCAGAACAAGGTACGGACACTTTGAATTCACCGTTATGCCATTTGGATTGACAAACGCGCCAGCAGTGTTCATGGATCTAATGAACCGAGTGTGCAAGCCATATCTAGACAAATTTGTCATAGTCTTCATTGATGACATACTTATCTACTCTAAGACGGAGGAGGAGCATAACCAACATTTGAGATCGGTATTGGAGCTGCTCAGGAAGGAGAAACTTTATGGGAAGTTCTCCAAGTGTGAATTTTGGCTGCAAGAGGTACAATTTCTGGGGCATGTAATCGATAATGATGGCATACATGTAGACCCAAAGAAGATTGAAGCAGTAAAGGATTGGAAGGCACCTACTACACCGTCAGAAATAAGGTCATTCTTAGGCTTGGCAGGATATTACAGGAGATTTATAGAGAATTTCTCTAGAGTATCAAAGCCTTTGACACTGTTGACCCAAAAGAATCAGAAGTATGAATGGGGCGAAGAGCAAGAACATGCGTTTCAGACACTAAAGGATAGGTTGTGTAATGCACCTATCTTGTCTTTACCAGAAGGGGTGGAAGATTTTGTGGTTTACTGTGATGCGTCCAACCAGGGTTTGGGATGTGTTCTTATGCAGCGAGACAAGGTCATAGCTTATGCATCACGACAATTGAAAAACCATGAGAAGAATTACACCACACATGACTTGGAACTAGGAGCTGTAGTCTTTGCTCTCAAGATATGGAGACATTACTTGTATGGGACAAAAAGTGTGATCTTTACGGACCACAAAAGTTTGCAGCACATCTTTGATCAGAAAGATTTGAACATGAGGCAGAGACGATGGTTGGAGTTATTTTGTGATTATGACTGTGAGATTAAGTATCACCCTGGGAAGGCCAATGTGGTGGCAGATGCGCTAAGTAGGAAGGAGATGCTAAAACCAAAGAGAGTAAGGGCAATGAGCATAACAATTCAGACAACTCTTAAGGATAGAATTCGGGCAGCACAAATAGAGGCCATAAAGGAAGAAAGGCTGGTTGAAGAAAATCTACATACTATGGATCAGTACATGGAAGAAAGAGGAGATGGTTGCAAGTATTACTTGGATAGAATCTGGGTTCTGTTGTTTGGCGATACAAGGAAGGTGATATTGGATGAAGCTCATACGTCGAGGTATTCGATACACCCAGGAGCTGATAAGATGTATCGGGACATGAGAGATATGTATTGGTGGCCAGGAATGAAGAAGGATGTAGCTTTGTACGTTAGTGAATGTTTGACTTGCTCCAAGGTGAAGGCTGAACATCAAAGACCGTGAGGGTTACTGCAACAACCAGAGGTTCCTAAATGGAAGTGGGAGAATATTGCCATGGACTTCATTACAAAACTGCCAAGGTCTAACAGTGGAAATGATATGATTTGGGTAATAGCGGACAGACTGACTAAGTCTGCCTATTTTGTGGCAATGAAGGAGGATGATAAGATGGAAAGGTTTGCCAAGAAATACTTGGAACATGTGGTGGCAAAACATGGAGTACCGGTGTCGATCATATCAGATAGAGATAGCAGGTTTACGTCTAGATTTTGGGGACTATTGCAGAAGGCTTTGGGTACGAGGCTGGATATGAGCACAGCTTATCATCCGCAGACGGATGGACAGAGTGAGAGGACTATACAAACACTGGAGGACATGTTAAGAGCATGTGTGATAGATTTTGGAGGAAGTTGGGAGAATCATCTGGCGTTGGCAGAATTCTCGTACAATAATAGCTACCATGCTAGTATAGAGTGTGCACCGTTTGAGGCACTCTATGGTAGGAAGTGTAGGTCACCGCTGTTATGGGCTGAAGTAGGAAGTAGCCAACTAATTAGACCGGAGATGGTACAGGAGACTACGGATGCGATTACCGTGCTTAAGGAAAAATTAAAGGCGGCTAGAGATCAAAAAAAGAGCTATGCGGACAAGAGGCGTAAGCCATTGGAATTTGGTGTTGGGGACAAGGTGATGCTAAAGGTTTCACCATGGAAAGGGGTGATGCGGTTCGGGAAGAAAGGGAAGTTAGCGCCTAGATTTGTGGGGCCATTTGAAATCCTTGAAAGGATTGGGCTATTGGCATACAGGTTGAGATTACCGGAAGAGTTAAGTAGTGTACATGATGTGTTTCATGTCTCAAACTTGAGGAAATGCTTAGCAAGAACTGACTTGCAAGTGTCGGTGGACGATATTAGTATAGATGCGAGCCTTCGTTTTATTGAAGAGCCGATAGAGATTATGCACCGTGAAGTTAAAACCTTGAAAAGAAGTAAGATACCGTTAGTTTAGGTTAGGTGGAATTCTAAACGTGGACCGGAGTTCACGTGGGAACGGGAAGAGTTTATGAGGAGTAAGTATCCTCAGCTGTTCGTTAATGACGATCCTAAGGAGTAAATCTCGGGACGAGATTTCTATTAGGAGGGAGTGATGTGACAACCATGGTTTTGAGGTTCGTCACTTGGTCTTACTTTGAGGTTATTTTATGTGTGACTACTTGATTTTTTTTGTGCTTACGTGTTTATGTTGTGTGATCGAGGTTGGTGTGATTATTGTTTATGAGTATAGAGTACTCATAAGTAAATCGAGGTACGGTTAATTCATGTTCATGAGATCACAATTAGTGACTATGAAATGAAATGGTGGTATTTTGGTGGTTACGTATACGTATAAGTATTATAGTAATAGTGTATTTTTTTTAGGATTTACGGTTTAGCATTTAGAGGTATCGGATAAGGTAATTAGCCATATGAATATTTTTTGGGATGGTTTTAAGTCATTTAGGACATAGTTATAAAGTTTATTTAAAAATTTGAGATTTTTTTTTAAAAGTGTATATTTTACGTCTTTTACGATAAAACGCGTAAAATTGACTAGTTTTACGGTTTTGGGGTTTTGGAAGCTTTAGGAGCTGTAATAAATTAAGACAAATTAAGGTAATGTTAGTAACATATTATTTAACAATAAAAAAGAAAAAAAAATATAAATATGTATATAGGCGGTTATTAGGCCGGCCTAAACAAAAAAAAGGAAAAAGGGGATTTAAGGTAAGTAGTGTTTGGGTTGGGCTAGGACTTTTGTTATATAAGGAACCCTTACACCAAAAAAAATCATATTTTTTTTCTCCTGGAACATTCAGTCGACGGCATAAGAGAGCTTTTAGGGTTTTCTGTATTTTTTTTTCATTCTCCATTTAATTAAAGGTAAACCTTCTTAAACCTTTTTGATTGAATTGTTTTTATGATTAAATTAATCATTCTTATGATGGATTAGGGTTAGGGTTTATATAAAATCAGTAAATTAATGATGTTATAATCATATTGGGATGATCATATAATCTAGGGCTTGTATTAGATGGGGTTATGGGTAATTAATTAGTTCAAATTGTTTAAAACCCGTTTTTAAAAACTGGACAGATTTTGAGTCAATTGTTTTGATCATATCGGGAGTTCTATAAACTCTTATTTTACGATCCAAGTACCCCTGGAAAGCTATTTGAAGTGGCTTTCCAATGCAAGAAACGAGAACTAAATTGGAGGTCGGGAAGTGGGTCAGAAACAGGTTACAACAGTCGGAGGTCAAAACAGTTTTGAATTCAGCCTGTTTTTTTTTAAGTTTTGGGTTGTTTGGGGCACTTAGGGTTGCATTGTGATCTTCTCACGAACGTGAGAGATGGTTTATATATTGTAGTTAATATCTGCACTTGGGCTAAGGTGGTGGTTTAGGGTAAGACCCCTTAATGGTAACAAACTTTTAGTACGTTTAAAATCAGGAAATCTGGAATGACAAAAGTAGATATATATATCGGGGCCTTAACAGTAGCTTTAAGGTTAGGGCAAGTGGGAGGTGTTAGCCAACATATGTAAGGGTATGAATATTCCTTTTACAAAAACCATGGGTAGGTTTAAGTGGGCGTTTGACCTAAAGTTTTGAGACCTAAAACTAGGACTGTTTTGGGTAAAATACGAACGAGTTAGTTATTAAACTTAACCAAGTTAAGGACTTGTTAAGGAAGGGTAATGGGGTAATTAGAGCTTATTAATGAGGTATATATGTGAGAATAGGCTAGATTTCCATCATAGGTTAATGATCCATCTTAGTGATTGGTTCGTTTATTGATTTCGTGTTTTTGGTTTGTTAGCTTGTTGCTAGTGCAAGGACGTGTGAAGGAGCTATCAGGTGAGTGTTCTTATTCCCATGTTTATTTTTGTTTTTGACTTCCAGATTGGATGGAAGAGACACTGTGTTGAGTTGTTTCTAAATTGTTGCTGTGAATGTTTTATGGTTGTGATGGACTTGTGTGTACACTTATGTGATTAACTGCTATGCGATTTTTGATTTGTTATTGTGGTTTGACAAGGTAGTGGCCTTGTGGTTTGCCAAGGTAGTGGCCTTGGGATAGGTACATAGGGTGATCATCTATGGTACCATGATGTTGTTTGGCAAGGTAGGAGCCTTGGATTGGTTTGGTATGATTGGTCTTGATTGATAGTTGTTAATACATAATTGTAACACATTGTCCATATGTTCTTTTGTTGATGATTGTTATTCACAGCTTGTAACTGATTTAGCGTTGGAGTCTAAACCTATGACTCTCACCAACTTTATGTTGACGTGTTTTAGTGTCTCTTTCAGGTGATTCTATGGTTAAGCATGAGAAAATAAGTGGCTAGGATGGGAGAAGCTTAGGATTGCATATACAAGGAGAATCCCCGTTTCCTTCTTAGTTTTTATTTGATTGTTCTTTAATAAGTGATACTGTGGCACACATATGTTTGTTGGTATGTTATTTGTTGTCTTGGGTAAGAAGTAGGACTGTTACTTACTTACCTAGACCCCTTGCATTTGTTGAGATATTGTCATGACCTTCGTGTCACCATTTTTATGACATTTCTTATTTCATATAGTTTTCTCTATAGACACGCCATGTTGTGATGATATCCATACGTCGCGCCCCATGTTCCGCCATGGTGGGGTGTGACAATATTGACCTGGGTTTCCTATTTTTGAAACCCTGCTTGACCCGGCGGGTTTGGGGTGATCCGGATCAACCCGGTTCTCAAGACCCGGCCGGGTCTCGAATTTTTCAGGTTTTTTCTGAAAAAAAAATTTAAATTTTACGTATTTGCGATGAATTTTTATTTGTACATATTATATTGGTTGGTAAAAAATTTATATTTTCAATATACGTAAGTTATTATGTTTTTATAAGTATAATTTTGTTAATTATTAAAAATTAAAAAAAATTGATATGTTTAGAAAACCGTGTTGACCCGGACCCGACGACTCGACCGGGTCGATTTAAGACCCGGGTTTTAAAACATTGGTTGTATGGATTGAAATATTATTTACCAAGGGTTTCTAGGTGGTGATCTAGACTATTATGTACATTTACTTGTACTTAGCTTTGTATAGTATTGTTCTTACCATTCTTAAGTATTATTATGTCTTCAAAGTATAGTTTATAATTCATAATGTCTTATTCATTGTTATCTATTCATAGTTTACAATTCTTGAGTTTATAATTCATTTAAAGTGATTCTAGGGTTTTTAAGGGAATTTAGGGCATCATACTTATATTTGAGATGTTCTTATTCATAATGTACTTGTTAAATTACTTTAGATCTTAGACTTGATATATGTACATTGTATTTCCAACATATAGGGATATGTTGAAGTGGTAGTTCAGGTTGTGAGAAGCAGTTTGTCTTACCAAGTAATTGTCACACCCCACCAATGGCGGAATATGGGGCGCGACGTATGGATATCATCACAACATGGCGTGTCTATAGAGATAACTATATGAAATAAGAAATGTCATAAAATGGTGACACAAAAGTCATGACAATATCTCAACAATGCAGGAGTCTAGGTAAGTAGGTAACAGTCCTACGTCTTACCCAAGACAATCAAATATAAAAAACAAAACAAACATATAGGTGCCAACAATATCACTTATTAAACAAACAAAAGAAACTAAGAAGGAACGGGGATCTCCTTCTATATGCAATCCTACGGCATCCAAATCTAGCCTCTTCTATCCTCAAGCTTAACCACATTCACACCTGAAAGAGACACTAAAACACGTCAACATAATGTTGGTGAGAGTCATAGGTTTAGACTCTAACGCAAAATCAGTTATAAGCTGTGAATAACAACCATCAACACAATAACATATGGACAATGTGTTACAATTATGTATTAACAACTAGCATTCATGTTCAATCAATCATCACAATACCAAGGCATCACGCCTTACCAACAACCACAATTTCCAAGGCATCACGCCTTACCAACAACCATAATTTCCAAGGCATCACGCCTTACCAACAACCATGGTACCATAGATGATCACACTATGTACCTATCCCAAGGTCACTACCTTGTCATTATCCATTGGTCCCATAGACGATCACGCTATGTACCTATCCCAAGGCCCCTACCTTGTCAAACCACAATAACTGAGACGGTACGTGTCCCCCGATCCAAATCATAAACACAATCAAGAACTACATAGCAGTTAATCACATAATGTACACACAAGTCCATCTCAAATCACAAACACATTCACAGCATCAATTTAGAAAATAACTCAACACAATGTCTCTTCCATCCCATCTGGAAGTCAAAATCAATAATAAACATGGGACTATGAAACTCACCTGATTGCTTCTCCAAAAGTCCTCGCACTAGCAACAAGCTAACAAACCAAAAAAAACACGCAATCAATACATGAACCAATCACTAAGATGGCTCATCAACCTATGATGGACATCTAGCCTATTCCCATATAAATACCTCATTTATAAGCTCTAATCACCCCATTACCCTTCCCTAACAAGTACTTAACTTGTTGAAGTTTAATAACTATCCCGTTCTTATTTTACACAAAACAATCCCAATTTTAGGTCTCCAAACTTTAAGTCAAACGTCCACTTAAACATACCCATGGTTTCTGTAAAGGAATATTCATACCCTTACATATGTTAGCTAACACCTCCCTTACCCATGGTTTCTGTGAAAGAAATATTCATACCGTTACATATGTTAGCTAACCCCTCCCACTTGCCCTATCGTTAAAGCTACTGTTAAGGCCCTGATATATATATATATACTTTTGTCATTCCAGTTTTACTGATTTTAAACATACAAAAAGTTTGTTACAATTAGGGGATCTTACCCTAAACCACAACCTTAGCCCAAGTGCAGATACTTACTACAATATATAAATCATCTCTCATGTTCGTGAGAAGATCCCAATGCAACCCTAAGTACCCCAAACAACCCAAAACTTAAAAAGAAAACAGGCTGATTACAAAACTGTTTTGACCTCCGACTGTTGTAACCTGTTTTTGACCCACTTCCCTACCTCCAATTTAGTTCTCGTTTCTTGCATTGGAAAGCCACTTCAATTACCTTTTCAGGGATACTTGGATCGTAAAATAAGAGTTTGTATAACTCTCGATATGATCAAAACAATTGACTCAAAATTTTGCACAGTTTTTAAAAACGGGTTTAACAAAATCAACCTCATTAATTAACCCTAATCCCTCTAATTACAAGCCCTAATTTATGTAATCATTATAACACCATTAATATAACATTAATTTACTGTTTTTAAATTAAACCCTAACCTAATTCCATCATAAGATGATTAAACAAAACATAAAAACAATTAAATTAAAAAGGGTTAAGAAGCTTTACCTTTGATTTATGAAAACCCCAAAATTTTATGAAGAACCCTAATTTTTATATAACTCACTCTTAACCTCCAGGAGAAAAATAATGAATTTGGATTGTGATTAAAACAATATATAGGGTGTACATAAAATCCTAGTCCAAGAATAAGCCCACTTTCCTTTTTTCCCTCTTTTTCCTTTTTTTTCCTTCTTTTCTGCGTCCAAGACCGACCTAAACCCCTTCAAATTCGTTTTTTTTATTTTTATCATTTAATGTTATGTTATTAATATTACCTTAATTTACCTCAATTTATTTCAGCTCCTAAAGCCTCCAAAACCTCAAAACCATAAAACTAGTCAAATTTACGCGTTTGACTGTAAAAGTCGTAAAATATACACTTTTATAAAAAATCTCAAATTTTGAAATAAACTTTATATTTAAGTCCTAAATGACTTAAAACCATCCCGAAAAATATTCATATGGCCAATTACCTCATCCGAGACCTCTAAATGCTAAACCGTAAATCGTAAAAAATACGATTTTCTATAATACATATACGTATATGTACAACCACTAAATAACACCATATCACTTCATAGTCACTATAATGTGACACATCGTTTCACTCACAAGGTACCCCGTACCAGAAACGATATCCAAACCACAATCTATACACACCAATAAGCACATAAACACGTAAAGACACGTAACTAGCACAAAATAAAACTAAGTGACGAACCTCAAAACCAGGGTTGTCACATCAATCCCTCCTAATAGAAATCTCGTCCCGAGATTTACTCCTTAGGATCAAACACACAAACAACAAATCACATGAGGATACTTGTTCTAAACGAACTCCTCTCATTTCCACGTGAACTTTAGTTCAAGTTTCAAAATTCCACATATACAAACCAAAAATAATTAAACTCATTGCCAAACTCTTGACCTCACAGTCAATAAATCTCATAGATGACTCTTTGATAAAACAAAGACTCTTATTAACCCAAGTCCCGAATAACCGTACATGCAAAATGCATTCTCAGACAACCTTTACCAAACTCAATACATGAAATGTATCATGTATACAACTCATTTCCCCCAGGTAATTCTATGCTCATAAGCTAATGGTCCGATCTTTCAAAAGATCATAAATGGACCTACAAAACTCTACATCAACTCTTCCATAAAACATACCACCCGTTACTATGGGTGAAACTTCATACACAACTTTGTCACTAACTCTAGTGGTTTCCTCCTTTTCTACATAGCATCCCTTGTTGCTCTCATCCTTTCCACAACATCATTACCACATTAGTAGCCTCTTTTACCAATTCTAGTCCACAATGGGGACAACTCACCCTATCCTTTCATACAGTGCCTCAAATGGCATTTATCGACTTCTAGTATGATAACTATCATTATATGAAAACTCAGCCATCACTAACGAGTTTCCTAACTCCCTCTAAATCAATCACCCATGCCCTAAGTGTAACACCAAAGGTGGTATAAATATCTCACTTGCCTATCCTTTTCCAGTCAACTGGATATACTCATATCCAATCATGCTTCATCAAACCCCTTTAGTCCGTACCCTAAACTACTTAAAAATTCCAATTTCCTTCCAAAGTGACCTATGACGGTCTTTCACATATCCATTAGTTCTTCCAAGCCAAATTAACTTATGATCTATACACATCATCAAAAGGACGGTTATCTCAGTTAGTCTATCAACTGCCATCCAAACCCATGCTACAGCTACTTCCATTAAATTTAGATAGCTCATTAGTAGCACCTATACATTTCTTTCTCACTTTTCTTCATCTTGTCTCAGTTAGACCAAGCCCTTCATCCCTATGGCACATCACACCTATAACTCCTCATCCATTCGATTATCGACACTAAGCCTCCCAAACAATCAGTATAGGTCGGTGCCATTTCCTTTTCCACACTACGATAGTATTAGCATGCGTTGTGCTTTATTCTACTCATTAAGCTCTAACAATGTTTTACCTCCGGTTCCTATCTCCATATGATTGTCCAAGCCACGCAACATACATGTTGACGCGTTCTCTGCTTTAGACAACTCAACTCGTGCAACCTACATCCTCTATCCAAACCACCCTAATACGTCATCCATACAGTTCAAGCTCGTCTCAGCTTCACTTCATTCTTCTTATTCCATGTCTCATCAACCATGCTTGCCTTTCCCAAATGGTACTTGGCCTTGAAATTTTCTTTCACCTCTTAACTCCACCCATCACCTTTGTCAAATGTTCAATCAAGATGATTGAGTATGTGTTGGAGACGTTCATGATCCGTATAGATCATTATCTACGTCTCGTACACCAAATGCCTCTAGCATTCTAGGCAGATATAACAATCCAGCTCCACTAACTGAGTCATATCTAGTTCTTCCAAATCTTCAGTTCTTGCAACGTATAAGCAATCGCCTTTCTTTGTCGTTCTCGTACACGTCCAAATCCTTGCTCCACATATCGTCATGCTTCGCGAATTCATCCAGTCCTTCCGATAATGCCAAGATCGGCTCATTATCCAATCCACCTCTTCAGCCTCCAAAGCGCTTCTTCATCCTTCTTCACTTCGCCCTTGCTGGTTCCATGATATGCCATCATCTCTAACTGCTCGTCATAGTACACTTAATCCTAAAACTCACACTTGAAAATCTCACGTATAATTCCCTTTCCTAACAACTCCAACCCAACTCATAATTTACCTCACTCTCTTTCTAAGATTTGAGTAGATCAAGATGTCGTCGATGCTCCCGATGACAACTCGTTTATACCCGTTCATGCACACTTGGTTCATTGACTCCATGAAAACCGCTAGTGCTTTGGCGAAGCCAAATGCATAATCGTAAACCCAAAGCGTTCATACAACATCCTTAGCAGTTTCAACTATGTCCTCCTTGCACCCTCTCTTAGCGGCAATACGAATAAATTCCTACCTCGTTCTACTTACAAAATTCTACACGCATCTTAAAAGAGCGGTACTTCCTCTCATCAGACCACTCAACCTCTTTCCACATCCAATCTACTACTAAGCAACTCAACTTTTATCCAGCATTCCTTGCAATTTCTAACATCTCTTGTTTTTAAATCACTCCATCAACGATTTGCCTTGGAAAGGCACTAACTGCAACTCTTCTCACTTCTCCTACTTGCTCTATTTATGGTTCTACCTCACAGTAATATGCAACCTACTAAATCTCAAGAAATTTTCAGAAAACATACATGCCTTACGAACAATATCCCCTTCCAAGACTCTCTATGGCACATTACTTGTGCCAATTTCCATACCTTTCACAAGTCTCTATTCATCTCTCTTGGCACTCCCAATAGACCTCATGCCCACATTAGTTCGTCTACGAACCTCTTTCCTCCCCACTAAGGGTATTCTGACCGTTCTCTCATGGTCACCTACTTAAGCGTGTATGCGCGACTAAGTCTTTCATATTACCACTTCAATGCTCTCAATCAATACTAAACCAAAACTACATCCTGAATCTACCAGATACGATCAACGAATCAAACCCACGGATAACTAACGACATTTAACGTGCACCAGTTAAAACAAGTCAAAAACCATGAGACTCAAAAGAAAACTCAAACCCAAAACGTGTATCAATTCAAAATGACCCATGACAACGAAAAAAAAATAATCCAAGAAACACCCGATATCAACCAAAACATATTACGCCCCGCCACATATCATTTAAATCGTGCAAAAGATCGACCTTTCCAAAAGAATATATATATATTTTTTATATTTATTTATTATTACCTCCCACATCTATGTGACTCAAACAATCTACAAACAACCCCCTTGACGAACTCAATACTCAACTCGAAAACTAGGTATCCCGTGCATCCCAAATCATAAAAATAACCTACTATTCAAACTCAACCTTTAACCCGATACTTGTACAATAATTTCGGCCAAGATACTGACCTCCCATGACTATACATTCTGAATATTTGAAAAGTACGTTCCGAGTACATAATTTTAGGCTTTTGAATCATCCAAAAAGCTTTAAAAACGAACAAGTTATGACCAAAACAGTTTTATATTAATGAAAGATAAAATTGTATGTGAAATCTTCATAAACTCAATTTAGCATTGTATTAATAATTATAAATGACGTGAATCGGTTAAACCCAATTATATAAACTATGTAAGTAGAAAGAAATTTTAATTCGCTTTATTTTAAAGAAAGTCTTTTAGAATTTGAAATAAATAAGTGTTGATTAAAAAAATTCTTATGTTGCACCTTGTTTCAAACACGACTCCAACACCTTACCCTTATTTTACCGAATAAAACCAATTATCTAACCCTATAATAGATTTCCAAGTCCCCCTTTTTCTTAATATATATCGACCCAAAAGAAATGTAAGACCCAACACTAAAGATTTCATTATCTCAAAAGAAATCCCAAGTTATTTCAATAGACTTAAAACCAAGAACACCATTTTAAAACGTACACATGAAATACGAAACTCAAAGAATACGCTACAAGACACACTTCAAAAGATTCAAGACGTCATTGAAACTCCCCCAAACTCGAGCTCTAATAAATTGTTTAAACACAAGAGAGTACCAGGTACGTTCACGTTATAATAGTTACTGAACGACCGTAAATCATAACATAACATCTATTAGTATATATACATCCGCATATGTATACCTATCGAATATCCTAAACATACTAGTTATCATACATGTCAAGTCAATCAATCGCTTTATACGCTCGTTTTTTCCATACGAGTAATCACCATCTCACCGTGCCACAACAAGGCATAAAGCCCACCTCCAAAACCAAACCATATCGTGTGACCCCATAATCACACTACACAACTATAACCCAAAACATATAACACAAAAAGAACAATAGCCATATCATAGGCAACCATTACATAAACCCATATATTATACGTATACCCAAATTCTACATCTCATCACATACAAGCATGTACTAACCCTCTTTCATGCAATCATACTTGAGAACCCATTGAAGTTGTGGTACTTGTATAACTATGTTGGGCACCATACTTATACAATTACCCTTCCCCCAATGCACTCCCTCCTATGATGACACTTATAAGAATCAATACAACATATAACACATACATCCATCTACTCACATAAGCTCATAACCACATAACCAAATAGGTCCAAAACCCCATCTATTAAAATAACATAGTAAAACTCTTGGAATACCGAAATCCATAGTCTAGCTAAAACAACATAGACTAAATCCAAAACGAAAACATAATCAGTAATAAGTCATGTCGCCCATAAGAGTGGAAACAACATAAAACCCTTCATATCCACCTACTCCCAATAACTCGAATCACCACATGATTCTTAGGGAACATGACTTAAACCTCAAAAGAAAAATACCATACCTCAGGTACATAAAATAACCTAACAAAAGATAGAAACTACCATGTACCAAATTATGTACTATAATGTACAATTTAGGCAAAATACAACAATGACTAGCGTGGATGATTATGGTTCAACCTTCACTAGTCGCAACCCGAAAAGAAAATAACATATGGCTAAGTATGAACTTACTATGATTCAATTCATACTAGTCAAAACATCACAATAAATAACATCCAAACACATCAATTATTATAAAATGCACACATACTCCTATGACGCCTATATGTAGGGACCCTTAAGCTATAGACTAGGCTACGCGACTAGGCAACCTAATTCTCTATAACCATTGGCTCTGATACCATTCTGTCACACCCCACCAATGGCGGAATATGGGGAGCGACGTATGGATATCATCACAACATGGCGTGTCTATAGAGATAACTATATGAAATAAGAAATGTCATAAAATGGTGACACAAAAGTCATGACAATATCTCAACAATGCAGGAGTCTAGGTAAGTAGGTAACAGTCCTACCTCTTACCCAAGACAATCAAATATCACAAACAAAACAAACATATAGGTGCCAACAATATCACTTATTAAATAAACAAACGAAACTAAGAAGGAACGGGGATCTCCTTCTATATGCAATCCTAAGGCATCCAAATCTAGCCTCTTCTATCCTCAAGCTTAACCACATTCACACCTGAAAGAGACACTAAAACACGTCAACAAAATGTTGGTGAGAGTCATAGGTTTAGACTCTAACGCCAAATCAGCTATAAGCTGTGAATAACAACCATCAACACAATAACATATGGACAATGCGCTACAATTATGTATTAACAACTAGCATTCATGTTCAATCAATCATCACAATACCAAGGCATCACGCCTTACCTACAACCACAATTTCCAAGGCATCACGCCTTACCAACAACCATAATTTCCAAGGCATCACGCCTTACCAACAACCATAATTTCCAAGGCATCACGCCTTACCAACAACCATGGTACCATAGATGATCACACTATGTACCTATCCCAAGGTCACTACCTTGTCATTATCCATTGGTCCCATAGACGATCACGCTATGTACCTATCCCAAGGCCCCTACCTTGTCAAACCACAATAACTGAGACGGTACGTGTCCCCCGATCCAAATCATAAACACAATCAAGAACCACATAGCAGTTAATCACATAATGTACGCACAAGTCCATCTCAAATCACAAACACATTCACAACATCAATTTAGAAAATAACTCAACACAGTGTCTCTTCCATTCCATCTGGAAGTCAAAATCAATAATAAACATGGGACTATGAAACTCACCTGATTGCTTCTCCAAAAGTCCTCGCACTAGCAACAAGCTAACAAACCAAAAAAACACGTAATCAATACATGAACCAATCACTAAGATGGCTCATCAACCTATGATGGACATCTAGCCTATTCCCATATAAATACCTCATTTATAAGCTCTAATCACCCCATTACCCTTCCCTAACAAGTCCTTAACTTGTTGAAGTTTAATAACTATCTCGTTCATATTTTACACAAAACAGTCCCAATTTTAGGTCTCCAAACTTTAAGTCAAACGTCTACTTAAACATACCCACGGTTTCTGTAAAAGGAATATTCATACCCTTACATATGTTAGCTAACGCCTCCCACTTGCCCTAACCTTAAAGCTAATGTTAAGGCCCCGATATATATATATATATATATATATATATATATATATATATATATATATATATATATATATATATATATACTTTTGTCATTCCAGTTTTACTGATTTTAAACATACGAAAAGTTTGTTACAATTAGGGGATCTTACCCTAAACCACAACCTTAGCCCAAGTGCAGATAATTACTAAAATATATAAATCATCTCTCATGTTCGTGAGAAGATCCCAATGCAACCCTAAGTACCCCAAACAACCCAAAACTTAAAAAGAAAACAGGCTGATTACAAAACTGTTTTGACATCCGAATGTTGTAACCTGTTTTTGACCCACTTCCCGACCTCCAATTTAGTTCTCGTTTCTTGAATCGGAAAGCCAATTCAATTAAATTTTCAGGGATACTTGGATCGTAAAATAAGAGTTCGTATAACTCCTGATATGATCAAAACAATTGACTCAAAATTCTGCCCAGTTTTTAAAAACGGGTTTAACAAAATCAACCTCATTAATTAACCCTAATCCCTCTAATTACAAGCCCTAATTTATGTAATCATTATAACACTATTAATATAACATTAATTTACTGTTTTAAATTAAACCCTTACCTAATTCCATCATAAGATGATTAAACAAAACATAAAAACAATTAAATTAAAAAGGGTTAAGAAGCTTTACCTTTGATTTATGAAAACCCCAAAATTTTATGAAGAACCCTAATTTTTATATAACTCACGAATTTTCTTAACCTCCAGAAGAAAAATAATGAATTTGGATTGTGATTAAAACAATATAGAGGGTGTACATAAAATCTTAGTCCAAGAATAAGCTCACTTTCCTTTTTTTCCCTCTTTTTCCTTTTTTTCCTTCTTTTCTACGTCCAAGACCGACCTAAACCCCTTCAAATTCGTTTTTTTTATTTTTATCATTTAATATTATGTTATTAATATTACCTTAATTTACCTTAGTTTATTTCAGCTCCTAAAGCCTCCAAAACCTCAAAACCGTAAAACTAGTCAAATTTACGCGTTTTACCATAAAAGTCGTAAAATATACACTTTTATAAAAAATCTCAAATTTTGAAATAAACTTTATATTTAAGTCCTAAATGACTTAAAACCATCCCGAAAAATATTCATATGACCAATTACCTCATCCGAGACCTCTAAATGCTAAACTGTAAATCGTAAAAGATACGATTTTCTATAATACATATACGTATACGTACAACCACTAAATAACACCATCTCACTTCATAGTCACTATCATGTGAGCTCATGAACATGAAATCATCACACATCGTTTCACTCACAAGGTACCCCGTACCAGAAACGATATCCAAACCACAATCTATACATACCAATAAGCACATAAACACGTAAAGACACGTAACTAGCACAAAATAAAACTAAGTGACGAACCTCAAAACCAGGGTTGTCACAGTAATGGTATAAAAAGCAAAAATTTCTAATGGATTTTCCCACTTACATTAAATTATAGTATATAACATATATGTGAAGTTTATGGGTTGTAATATTATGCCTTAAGGTAAAGCCTTTAACATAGATACACAAGACACTATACATGATATACCCATCCATCATACAATAGGATTAAGCTAAGAATAAAAGTTCCTTAAGAAAAAGTATTAGGCCCTCTACAAGTGCACCAATTAGCTGCTACATAGCTATCCATATCATAGCTAATAACTCTAGTATTCACCAGTGTATCAGTCCAATTGATGTAATATGAGACATATCTCACACCTATAACAAATACATAGATTTAGACTCCAAAGTTGTTGTTCCAAATAAAATCTAATTCTTTATGCCACACTCTTTTCAAGATATTTCACTCTTTCATCAACAAGTTAAAATAACAGGGTTATGATCGTGCATTTTATCCATAAGACTCCGACATTCCTATTTGAGACCCCATGGAAAATCCATGTTCATTACAATATTAGATTAGTTGACTCTCGGGCATTTAATAAGATGTGTGATATTGCCATTTGTACAAACTAGAAGGGGGGTTGAATAGTTTATATGATTAAGCTCCTAATTAAAAGTCCTTAAAATAAGTTCGTCTTAAAATTTCCTTTTATATGAAAATTAGTTCCATAGATGTTTAGTTAATTTTCAAACTATTTGCTATATCTAATGATTATGAAAGTGCTATGCATGAAAGTAGATATGAGTGAATAAAGAGTCGGAAAAGAACAACCTAAGGCAATACACCAAGGTTTATAGTGGTTCGATAACAAAGCTCTCTCTTATTTCCTACTCCATTCCTCGAGTACACCTTACTCGAGATTTCCACTATATCCACAAGCTCCCTTCTTGGCGAAGAAAACCTTACAACATCGCTTACATTGTTTTTCGACACTAAGCTAAATGTCGAGACCTAATCTTAGCTAGGACCAATCTACACACGTCACCTACTTCACATTTTCTAACACAAGGCTATATGTCGAGTTCTAATACAAAACAAGAACCAATATTCGTCGCCCATCTTCTTTTTCGACACACGGCTAGATGTCGAGTCCTAATCCAAAGCTAGAACCAATCTTCACAACGCTTCACTTTCAAGTAGAGTGAGAACTCACAAGACACATACACACATCACTTTGTAGTTTAGTGAGAACTAACACACAAGACTCATTACAACACAAGACACATCCAAGTATACACATATAACTTGTATCTACACAAGATCAATCCAAGTATACACATATACATTGGATTTACACAAGATTAATCCAAGTATTCACAAATACACTATATCTACAGACTAATCCAAGTATACACAAATACATTGGATCTACAAAAGACTAATCCAACTATACACAAAGACAATGGATCTACACAAGACTCAAGTATACAAAATGATGAACATGATCTTCATCAAGTCTTCATCTTTTATCACATCACAAATACGTGAGTGATCTTATCTTTGGACAAGTAAAGAAGGGGATCAAGAGGATAATCATAAGTAAACATACTTAACAAATTAAGTGATCATTTACTAATGATTGGAATCATAGAAAGGATATAAGAAGCTAAGAAAACTATCCAAAAATGTTCTTTGAAAAATGAAAATATGATTCACTATTTATAGGGGACAAGGAGCAACGGCTCTCTGGGCGCGGTTAAATAAATAGGCCCGCGGTTCCATATCACTAAAGACCTGAAACCCCCTATTTCGAACTGCGACACTAGAGTCCGCTCCTTTGTGTCATGTAGTGGGGAAATTCCATCTGGTGTAGTTTATACCTCAAGAGTATACTCAGGCCATTTGGAATATGACAAATTCAAATTTTCATTTTCTATTTTTAATAAAACATTTTCTTAAAAATAAATTTTATTAAAATATTTTGTCACATTTGAATAAATGTGAGTTTTAAGGTTAATCACTTTCTTTGGTCACTAAATATGTTTAAGTATGTTTGTGTAAGACTTAAATGATTTATTACCTTGATGATAGTGTTTGTTAAATAATTCATCTTTCAGTTATCTTTGACGATAGATGTTTTTACACTTTGTCGTGATCAAAACTAAGAAAGGTTAGTTATTACAAATAATGTTTTTAGGTTACATTAACAATATCCTTTTTTTATTACTACAAACTATAAACTCATTTTTGTAAAAAAAAAAGTTTTCGAATTATTAACGAGTTTATCAATCATTTCTCCCCCTTTGTCGAAGAAAAAAGGTTAGCATAAGTCTTTGAAGAAGATAAGAAACGGACTTTGCTAGTAGCTCCCCCTTGGTGCTTACTCTCCCTTGCTTGAGGCACCAAGTGATCGAGCTATAATGACAAGCTACATACAAAAGTTAGTAGAAAGAAAAGAAACACCAATGTATATGCATTAGTCACTACTTACTAAGTAACTTGAGAGGGAGGAATAAAAGAAATCTCAAATTAGAAGTAAGTATTTGCTATCTATGTCCAAGGAGAGTATTATGACAAGCTCAATTCACAATTTTTGGAATAAAGGTAGAAAAGAAACATCGAACAATGTGAAGATATAATGTCAAAAGGTTAAAAACTTAGAATTATTGGAATCACCCATACCAATTGTAAGTTTCAACCGCAATCAACTCTCAACAATATGTGTGATAAAGAATTAGCAAAACAAACAATAACACACATACAAATCATATTAAAGAAATATGAAAGAGCATACAAGATTAATATTCATATACAAAATATGAATACTAAAACAACAAATATCAAAATAAACAACACAAGCATAACAACTATTCTAATAGAAGTAGTCTTCCAAGATTGCTTAGGTTTTTATTTTAGACTCAAACAATTAAAACACAAAATGTGTTTTAATTGGGAAAATAAGACGAAGGTGCATCTTCCAGAGATTTTCTCACGAGAACAAATACTTGAAGAGGAGGTCGAGTGAGAAGAAATTCAAATTTTTTTAGCTTCTCATACACATGAGAAAGTTCAATTTTTTGAAATATATAACAAGAACACGAACTTCCATGATGCAAAACAAAGTCAATTGAAGGGGGAGTTCCATCATAATAAGAAGGTGGTGGTGGAGAAGGAAATTATAGATAAGAAAGGTTACCATCACAATACTTAGTGAGGTTAGGGAAAGAAGCAAGGTCATTTAGTTGAGGAGTGTTGAAAGGTTTAGGTGGTGGCGGAAGGGGTCTCTTTCTTCGATAACTGGATAAATTGAGTAAGACTCATTCCAATACTCAATTGGAGAGAAAGTAGAAGTTTTGCAAGGTTTGGGAGAACAAGGTTCAAATTGATCCTTGTTCTTTTTGATCCAAACGGGTTTGACCGAAATTTTTGGTTTCTTGAAAAGCTTAGAAGAAGAAGCTTTGAGTTTAGAAGGTTGTGACAAAGAGCTGTCAAGGTTAAATTTAGAAGAAGAAATTGTTAGTAATGAGAAGATAACTCCCAAAATAAGAGGATTTAAAGAAAATAGACAAGGAAAATAGTAAAAAGAAAATCAAAAGGTTTCAAGGAATGTTTAGCTCAAATAGGCAAAAAAATAATCTTGAAAAGTAATAGTGGTCAAAGAAGAAAGACAAAAAACGAACCAAAAATGGATGATTGTCCGCGGTTCAATAAATGAACCTGCTGTTCAATATATATATTGATCCGCAAGACTTTAATGAGCCGCCCACAGTGGACAAAAAATCTGAAATTTTGAAAGTTTGAGAAAAGACAAGACTTTTTCAAAATTAAGAAAATCTTGGATTTTTACCTCTAATAGCATTAGGTCAGGCTATGGTTGCATAAAGAGAAACACACTCACAAGAGTATCTTAAGAAAGGGTGACAAAATATTTAGATAACATTTTGATCTAATTTTAGTCAAGTTTTAGAGGTGACAATAGGTTAAGGTTCAATTTTAATTCAAATTAAAGTTGATTAATGTGTGAACAAATAACTTATAACACATAAAGGCTTAATCCATAAATCATCTTCATGAAAATTCATGAAGGAAAATAAGTACAAGAAAAGAACTACAGTACAACTAACTAAACAAAAGCTAGTTATTTTAATCTTGATTTAATAATCTTCTTGGGCTTGATTTCTTGAAAAGATATTTTTGAAAATATCATCATTCATCTCCTAGGAAGAGGAGGATTGGTAAACAAAGTTAACAAGAACTCTTGCAATCTTGCATGAAGCCCAAACATTTCCATCCTAAGGTTTTGGATGATGAAGTTGTTGTAAAGACAACATGGATAATTAGTGCCATGAACTTTAAGAAAACCAACGAAATATGATACACCCATGAAGTTGGAGATAGGAACACCCAAAATTGAAGTGTTAGGAGGAGGAGAGGGCATGGTGTCCAAGGGTGAAATAGGTGAAAATGGTGTAGGCTCAACAAAGTCATTCTCAAAGGGAATGCTTTGGATTGGTGAGGGATTCACATCTAAGAGAGGACTTGGAGTGAATGGAGAGGACAACTCATTCATCCTAGATTGGAATTAAGGGGAGGTAGAGCCATGAGAGTGGTTAGTACCATGAGTTGAACTAGTCTTACATGGAGCAAGAGGTGGTGGGGTGATGAAGAAATGATAATTGGAGAAATCTCATTCTTGGGTGTAAGAAAAGATGAAGAACCTTGTTTATGTATCTTAATCTTGATCTTAAGGCTCTTTTTAGTAGAAGAGTGTTTGGAAGAATTTAAGGATCTCGTGGACACCATGGTTGTGTGTTTAGGTTTAGAAAGGCTTAGAGGATGAACAAGAAAAACAACTATCAATGGTTTAAGAAGGGAAGAGGGTGATCCAAAGAAGTAACGTGTTAAAAATGTTTTAGGTGAATAATGAAACTTGCTAGGCTTAATTGAGAAAAAGCTGGTTTTTAGCAAAAGTTTAATCCATGTTTACAAATATTTAGAGAAAATAGTGTAAAGCAAATATTCTATCGAAATTCAAACACATGGTTCATTAAATACACTGGCAGTTCAATAGCGATAAAGTACCGTCTGACTCTAAGGATCCGCGGACAAAACCCCTTGAAAAATAATCTTCTAGCATTTTTCACAAGCCCAGATTTTAATCCTTAGTGTATCAAGCCGAAATAGATTACCAACCAAAATCTAGATAGCTAATTAACACATAATTGCACATAATCATGTAGCTCGAAAGTTCGATCACATGATACAAAGTAGGATTAAAATAGTAATCAATCCAAACACATAAGTATTAGTTAATACACATTAAAGTCTAAGAAAATATAAAGAACAAGTGTAACATAAAGTCTAATGCAATAAAATGTTCAACATCAAACTAATGATAACCAAATGAAACCATCACTAAGGCTTCCAAATGTCTTCACTTCTTCTTTTTGCCAAACTTCCTAAGCATGTTCCCCATAGCCTTAAAATCACCCCTTGACTCCGTATGATGATAGTACAAATCCCCTCGGGTTTGAAGGTTGGAACGCTAAACATCCTCAAGATTGTAATTAGGAGGAAGTTGACTCAATGAAGGAGAAGGAGGACGATGAATTTGGTCTAACCCATCCATGAAAGTGTTCAAAGATGGGGCGGAGTCACTCGGAGAACCAACATGGGTACTAGTTCCAACACCATCACCATCACTTGATGATGAGGAATTTTCCTCATTTTTGGATTCTCGTGGATCACCTCTATGCGTACCATTATCACTTTGAACCTTTCGTGGACGCGCCCCTTAAATGGGATACATCACGGGATCGACGTACACGTAGGTGGAGAGACGAAGATCGGGGTAGTCATGATCAACCCTTTTAAAAAGGCGAGTGAGGAGCATGACATAGGGAAGGTTTGTTTTAGGCTTGGTGAGGACATAATTGATCCGTCGCGCGATTAATTATGCAAGATTGTACTTGATGCAATGGCATATGCAACACATCGTATGAGCCATACAAGCCAGAACATGATCCCGGTTTCCACCATGAAAAAATACATTCTCTCTAATAATGTCGGCCCTAGAGACCATACATGTATTAAGATCGCTTACGAGTATCTCATACGAAGACAACACACGGCTCCTAGAGTGGATACTACGTACAACGTGTTGGGAGTTATTTGTAAAAGTACCAAGTACCGTTAGTTATTGTACTAAGTGTCGTTCGTTATAGTAAGTACTGTTAGTGTTAGCGCGGTACATGCTAAGTAATGTTAAGCTAAATGTAAGTACTGCTAGTATAGATAAGGACTGAATATCTTTAGTAAAGATATGTTGTAAGTATATTGAGATTTTATCGTCTATGATATACTTATCTAAATAGAATATACTAGGGTTCATTGCACTATAAAAGGAACATTAGGTGCATTGAATTCATTATACCTTTTCTACAATCGATAATAGAAAATCGAATAGTTAGAGTATATTGGTGTTCTTCTTGGCTTTCATAAGTTAGATTCTGCATAACTTATTAGAGTTTAGTAAGAGTCTCTCAAGTTCTCTAGTTTGTTTGCAAGCTATTGTACAATCCTTAACAGGATCTCGATCTATTCAAAGGGATCAACACAACGGTCGATCACGACCTTGAGTGATAGTGGCAAGGATGAGGTCTAAGTTAACCACTTCGGTATTATATGGAGGAAGGTCGACACACGTATTCAAGGAGTCACTCCTCCATGAATCCATGAACCATCATTCACCTTCATATTATACACGAAGTGCCTTACCAAATTCCTCGAGAGAGTAGCTAATTGGTTGACTACGAATGGTGAACTTTACAAACATTCCATATTCATTTATTTGAATAGAATAAGTGCTAAAGAACTCTAAGAGGAATTGAGGATATATTACCTTATTGATGTCTAGCAAGCAATCAAATTTGTTATTCCCAAACATTTGTCTAGTATAACGATATCCCTTAATATCCCCATAGACAACCCGACCCTCATGAAAGAAACGGGGTTGAAGTGAACGAAGAGTGTTTCCAAGTGTTACGGATTCACAAGTATCGGCAAGATTAGGCATATAACAATCGGTGTCTTGGTGGTCATTTTGATATACCGAAGGCATGATTAAGTACCTATATAAAATAAAAATTATTTCCACAATCACTCTTTGTTATATATAGATTAGTAAAAATCAAATCCACAATAATGTGTTTACTCAAGTTCTTGACAAACCAAAGGATTGTTCCTTATCATTCTTATGTTCACAATGTACTAAATTCATTTTTAACAAATGCATATGAACTACGCGAATCAAACATGAACTTGAACATTGGTTTTAAAAATCCGTTTTTAGGTAAGCATTAACAATGCAGTTACCAATGTGTTCAAGTGTTCATATCAATTCCATCATTAAACTAAATTAATTTGATTAAAATTCATATTTATTCAATAAGTGGGTTTAGTGAAATCACAAGGAACATGAACCTAAAGGAATCATAGCACTAAAACTATGGATACCCACATTCCTAATTTGGTTCTAAGATGTGTTACAAAATGATCATAAGTTCACCAAGGACTTTATTGTGTCACCTTGTGATATCTGTCATAAGGCTAAATATACTAGAGAACCATTTCCATTAAGTGATCAGAAGACCACTAAGCTTGGTGAACTTATTCATTATGATTTTTGGGGTCCTTACAAGGTTATTAGTAAGGTTGTGTTTAAATATTTTATGAATGTGGTTGATTATTATACCAAGACTGTTTGGATTTTCTGATTAAAAGTAAAGATGAGGTTTATAATCATATTTTAAGTTTTATCATTTTGATTCTTATTCAGTTTAAGTGTAGTGTTAAAACTATTAGATCTGATAATGGCACTAAGTTTGATAATAACAAAATGCCTCATCTCTTGACAGTCTTGGTATAATTCATCATACTTCATGTGCTTATACTCCTTAGCAAATTGGAATTGTTGAGAGAAAGAAAATACATTTTTTAAATGTTGCTAGAAGTTTGTTATTTCAAATTGTTATTCTTCTATTTATGTGGACTGAATGTGTTTTAACTGCACCTCATCTTATAAACATGTTGACTTCTTCTGTTCTCAATGGCAAATCCCCTTTTGAGCTTGTATATAATTTCAAACATAAACCTTCTAATTTAAGAAGTTTTGGTTGCCTATGTTTTTTATCTATGTTTAATAATTATTATAAATTTTCTTCTAGATATGAGAAATGTATTTTGATTGGTTTTTCTACTTCTAAAAAGGCATATAAAGTTTATAGTCTTGAGTCTAAAGTGGTTTCTTTTTCTAGAGATGTCATATTTTATGAAACTATTTTTCCATAAAAAATGAATAAGTCTCTTCAAAATTTTAATAAGGATTCTTCTACTAAAATGTTGATTCGTTAAACTTTTTTTATGAAAAACATACTGGTAGTCTAACTTCAAGTCACTATGATAAAGGGAGAGTTTTAGAGTCCCTATGATGATGGCAATGCTCAATCTTTTACCAGTGATAACTTTGTTGGTAAAGATAACTTTGCAACTTCTATAGATGACAATACTTCCTTTGAGGGCACCTGTGACAATCCGTCAATTTATGATTGATATTTTATTCTCAAATATTATTTAAAAATATTATTTTAATGTTATATTATGAACTCACTTATTTTTGGGAAGTAATTTGAATTTACGTCTTGAAGTAGCATCGACTACGTCTAAACCGGAGGATTCAACGTTACGTGCTTACGTTTACATACACCATCTTTGGTGACAGTCTGACATTTCAGAAAATAAATTTATCCGTGAATATTATTTTGGAGTTTTAATTTTGTGTTAGTTCATAAACTCACAAATTTACGAGAAGAGATTAAGACTTACGATTTTAATTTAACGTCCTTTACGACAAAACCGGAAACCTTAGGATTTCGTATTTACGTTTTCGAACTCCGTTTTTGATGAGACAATTTTTATTAGATTCGTTTTGTGCCGTTGCATAATTTATAAAAACGTTTTTCGTAAAACGACCCGAGGGCACGCAAATCGAGGAAACTAGAATCGAGGAATACCCGTAAATTAGTGGGATGGGACAAGTTTTACACTTGCCCACCCCACTAAGTGTGGCATCCAACATTAAGCCACCTCACCCCATGAGGTGTCCAAGCTTAACTAATAAGCTTCAACACATGTACTAGCCTAACATCTAAGCTAAAGTTACCTCAAAACCATCCAACACTAAACCATTATCTCACAAAACACACATGCAATACCACTCTCATTTCTCTCCTCCCTCTCTCTAAAATTCGTCCCAAAACCATCATCAAATACCCCTATTTGATCTATTTTAGCCATAAAATAATGTGTTATTCAAACACATGATGATGCTCCTTTGAAGCCTTGAAGATTGGAGGTGATTCTAACATCCAAGGAGGTGATTTGGTGATGTCCAAGGGCTGATTTCTCAAGGAGTTTTCATGAAGATCAAGGGCTGATTTCACAAGGAATCTACAAATACTTGGTGTTCCTAGAAGTGGTGTTGATATCTCATAAGATTGGTTACCCAAAACCAAGTCTTGTTCATCATCAATCCCATCTTTTCATCACTAATGGTGGTATAGAGATTGTTCTTCCTATCCTCTTATTATTTTGATTATGTAATCTTGTATTTCTTTTACTTATGTATATGTATATGATGATGAATGATGATTAAAAATGTTATGTGGGGATTTGGTGTTGATAGATTGGATAAACATGGGTAAAAAGATAGACAAAATACATGTAAAATAGGTAAATCTTGTTTAGATTGTTGGCTGTATAAAACAGTAAAGGACCACATGTTAGACTGATAAAATGGAAAAGTAGAAGAAATATAAAGTAAGTAATATGTCTTGTACACATGTGAGAGTTGGCCATGCAATGGAATCATTGTAATGAGTGAGATATGATCAAAACAAGTTTAAGGTACAAATCTGAGTTCACTGTTTTGGACGATTTTTAGAAAATACTTAGAAGATGATTCAACAGTAGCTATAGAAGAGTTAAATGGAGCACCTATCATGTAGTTTATGTGATAAAAATTTAAGCTTCTATCTCCATATATAACTCTATATATGGCAGTTTTGGTGAAAGTGAAGATAAAAATCAGATTTTGGAAATTAAAGAATAATACTATTATATAAGCACTCAAAATTTAATAGTATAAAATATACATTAAAACCCACTAACTTATATAATACATTTATATAAATATGTAAAAGGTTAAATAAGTGTATAAATTATAAAAATGATAAGTGGAATAATACTTATAAGTTATAAAACTATAAAACATGATTTTCTACGACTTTTTCGGCTAATACCGAAAAATTAACGTTTTTGTTAAATAAAACTTAGATGGTTGGACCCGTCTAATGAAAACTTTATAAAACTTATATACTGATATATAGACATGTATAACAAGTAAAAACCGATAAAAACCCGAACTATAGGACAAACGGACATTAACGAGCTAAGTAAACATATTGGACTAATAATTGGACTAAATAAGTTAAACTCTTATAAAAAGAACTTATTGGACTTAACCCATTTGGGCCCAACTTGTAAAGTGTAGATACTGATAATATAAGTATAACAAGGATTAATACAAGTTAAGAACTTATAATAGGCTTATTGGACCTAAAACACGTAACTAGGTAAAACGAGAAAACTAGTATAAAAGTTATCGACACATAACACAAAAATGAGTAAATGAGGATATGTAAACCCACTTGATCATCATATATATAGAATCATCATATGTATACATACTTGTTATTTTTATAAAGTCATTGGACAAGAGTCTAAGACGAATATTATTTGTCGAGGTTTCCGTGATTGAAGCACGTACCGTACGTCCGAATTGACGATAACCCGCCTTCCCACATCAACGTAAGTTCATAGCCTCGCACTCTTTTAAATGTTTTATAAACCCGCGAGGGAGATAACATGTTAGTTTTTATTAAATAGGACACCATTTGTCCTGATTGTTTGTTTATTGATTTTGGACCCGAATGATTGAATGACCCGATTGTATGACCCGATAGATGATTAAAGGACCCGATAGATGAAATTAAATGGATTATTAAAGTTAGGTTATGTCACTAAAAGTCCCATTAGCATGAATTGTAAACTACTGGGATTTGGTAGACGCTTATGCATTTAATAGTACTATTTGGGGACGATCACCCCAGTTCGCGCCTTGACGGTTGATCCCCGTCGTGCCACATTGATTGGTAAGCGAATTTATGTATGAGAAGATTTCCATAGCGTGACCTTTGTGACGACAGGCTACTTTAGATGGGCAAAATTGGAATCGGGTTAGCTACCCGTTGTTGGTTTAGTAAGGTAACAATGTCATGCGGCTTATAATAATCCGACTAACGAAATACTACTAGACGCTTAGAATTACGATGTATTGCCTGACTAGCAATACAGGGTCATACTATTGATATTATGTTTGTGTTTTGGTTTACATAACCATATTCATATAACGGTTTTTATTTTCATACAACGTCATAAGACGTATTGTATGACGTTTTTACGACATTGGCTCGTATAATGATTTTTAAGGCAAACGCCTATATTATGATTTTGATAAAGATTTGTATAAAATGATTTTGGCTATTTTATGGCCTATTACAATGATTTGTACGAAATTATTTTTGGTACTAATTTTATACCAAAGTTATATTGATGGAATTTATTAAACTCTATGAATTCACTCGGCGTTATCGCTGACCTTTTCTTTTAACATGTTTGTTAGAAATACGTTTTTACGTATATTAGAAGTATCGGTCACTCCACAATATTATTAATGATTGTAATAGCTCGTAGGTAATAGTTACTTATTAAGTTAAGTAAGAACCGGTCCATGGGCTTGTCATGGACCGGCACAAGCCCAATGTTGCTTGGAAGTATAAATACCCCTTTCCTCCTAGGAAAGGGGTTGGTTGTTGTTCATGTTTTCATATTAATAAAAGACATATTTTCTCTCACTTTCTCTCTCTAGTTTCTCTCACTAGAAAACATCAACCCACTTCATAGATTCATAGGTTATCAATATTCTACATTTGGTATCAAGAGCTATGGGGTGATTTAAGGTAGGGATTGTGTTTCTTTTTTAGTTTTTGAATCAATTAGTGATCTTTAGAAAAAATCAATCTTGAATCTTGTTGTTTTTGGTGTTTTTGTTATTGGGATTAATTGATAAGGATTGGGTTTAGCTTATTTTGGTAAAAATCATAAAACTTTTTGTGGTTTTGATCAAAAAATCGGATTGAGAAGTGCTGTTCTTGTCTCGTATGATATTTCCAGTTTATTCCGAATAGAGATTCCGAATAGGAAGGTTTTCAGAATAGCAGAATTATTCCTAATATACATTCCGAATAGGAGAGTTTTCATAATAGCAGGATTTTTTTTTCCGAATAGACATTCCGAATAGAAGTGTTTTCCGAATAGCAGTATTTTTCTGAATAGCCAATTCTTTCCGAATAGGAAATTCTTTCCGAATAGTAAATTCTTTCCGCATAGCAATTTGTTTTCGAATAGCAAAATCTTTCCGAATAAGCCCATCTTTCCGAATAGCCAAAATTTTTTTCCGAATAGCCAAACTTTCCGAATAGCTTTCCGAGTAGCCGATCATTCCGAATAGCAAAGTTTTCCGAATAGCCAATTGCCAAACATTCCTAATTGAAGAATTATTCTGCATAAGGATTTTTTCCGCATAAGGTTTATTCAGCATAGGGTCTATTCCGAATAGGGTATTTTCAGAATAGGGTTATTCCGCATAAGGTTATTCAGTATAAGGGCTTTTCAGCATAGGGTTATTCCGAATAGGTATTATTCCGAATAGGATTTATTCTGAGTTAGGGTTATTCCGTATAAGCAAGTTCAAGGGGTATTTGAGTTTTTTCGACGATCTTTAGTGGATTTAATCTTGATTTTAACAACACAACACAACACAAATTCTTAACGTTTCTTCACTGCTCGATCAACCGATAATCTTTGAGTCTCTTAAGTGATCACAATGAATCCGAGTTCATTAATGCCTCAGATGACATCTCTTACGGATATCTCAATCATAACGGGAACTGATAGTCGCCCACCGATGCTTATTAAAGAGGTGTTTGAGGCATGGCAGAGCCGTATGATGCAATACTTGAAGGGCAAACCAACATACGGAAGGCTTATGGTCAAATCGATTTTGAATGGTCCACTCGACTATGGTACCATTGTGGCAAATAACGTGTCTCGACCAAGAGAATATGAAGAACTCACACCGGCACAACAACTCATTGCTGATGCTGATGAAAAGGCTCTACAGACTTTTCTCCAAGCTCTTCCGCATGATAGTTATCGCATGGTAAGTCAATATACGGTTGCCAAGGATTTATGGGAACGTCTAAAGGTGTTGCTACAAGGTACGTCTCTTACCAAACAGGAAAGGGAATGTCAGTTGTATGATCTGTTTGATAGATTCACGTACAACCCAGGGGAAACACTACACGACTACTACTTCAGATTTACTACTCTAATGAATGATCTGAATGTATACAATCTCGTGATTGCTCCATTCCAGGTTAACACCAAGTTTTTGAATACTTTACCTCAAGCTGAATGGGGTGAGTATATTACTGATGTTAAGTTAACCCGGGATTTGCATAAGTGCAACTTAGATCAAATCTATGTTTTTCTTCAGCAGCATGAGAAACATGTGATCATGCACCGTTCTCCTCGAGGTATGTACCTTGATTCCTTAGCTTTGATGGCGAATCAACCAAGCTTGTCACACAACAACACACCTTATATCTTGGGACATCAAGCCTATCATCCATCACCTTACATGACACCAACCTTCCCCCAATACTCGATTCTACCGCAACCACCCACCTCACATCAGCAACAATATCGGTTTAATGCACCTTCACCACAGTATGCTTCACAACTTCACCCAGCAAACATTGCACCTTATGCTCAGCCTTCATATTCTTCTTATCAAGAGAATGCTGCATATCCAACAAGCTACCCTGATCAAATGAGTATTCCTTCTAGTGATTATGCAGCTCATCAAGACCAAGCAATGTATTGTGATGATGAGGAAGTCCCCGTTCCTGTATTCAAACAAGGTGCTGATCCAGTTGAAGTGTTAACCACTATGTCTGCTTATCTCACAAGGACTTTAAGCAAACGAGGATTTAGGGGATCAGCTCCTACCAACAATCAGTTGAGGAATTCATCCAATTCTCGCCAACAAGCTACTATTGAGAATGGCAGGGTAATGGTTCAACCTATTCAACCATATCAGGGGAGACCTACCACATCAACTACCAATGCTCGCACGGTCAATCAGGCTCCAATGGTCAATCCTGCTCCACGGGCTAATTCCACAGGCAAGTTGCGGATGATTACATGCTACAACTGCAAGGAAGAAGGACACATGTCCAGGGATTGCAAGAAACCCAAGAGGAGAAGGGATGGACAATGGTTTGCAGAAAAGATCTATCTAGTGAATGCTTAGGCACAAGGAAGGGAACTTGATGAAGAGGAGCTTGCATTTCTTGCTGATCCAGGGATTGCTGAACAAGACGTTGTCACCACACAGAATGAAGCATACCAAGCCGATGATCTTAATGCGTATGACTCAGACTGTGATGAATTTCAATCTGCAAAGGCTGCTCTCATGGCAACTATCTCCAGCTTAGGGCCAGAAAAGAGATCCGAGGTACTTATTAATACCACCGATAATACCACTGATGCTAGTATTCAACCACATCAAGTTGTGCAAGAGAGTGCTGATTCGAATGAATCTTCGGTGGTGAGTCTTTCAAATGAGGAGACAAACAATGATAGCAATATCAATGTGAGTCCCCGGACTTTGAGTGAATCACAACCCGGACCCATTTCGCATACGCCTACTCCTGCTCAACAAGATTTGGTCGTGGTTCCTGCTACATTACTTAGCCAAATGAATGCTGCACTCTTAGAAACCTTAGCTAAGAATAAGAATTTGTCTGATGAGCTTACCTTAAGCAACGAGAAAGTTCAAACCTTGGAATTAGTGCCTTCGTCTAGTGTTCTAACTAATCCCGAATATGATCATTTTAGAAACAAACAAATGGGTCACTTGCAAGAAATCGAAACCTTAAGAGCAAATCTTTCTAAAGAACTTAGCGAAAAGGAGTTAGTGGTCACTAATTTTCAAAAACTTCAAACAGATTTTGAGTCACTCGAGTCTAAGAAGAATGAAATGGAGATTAATGCTGCTAATAAGATTAGAAGTCTAGATTACTTGCTTTTAAGACAATACGCTGCTTCTCAACTAGTGCACTTATTTGATGCTTCATTTAGAGAATTTAACTTATCACGTCAAAAAGGCCTTCCCCCTAATCCAAGGTATGCAAAACAAGCTTTAAGACATAGTCCAAGACTTTATAATGCAACCCAATTAGGATTGGTCTTAGACCCGATTGTTATTTTTGATGATCGAACAAGTAAGGATCTAGTTGATGAGGATCGGTCATACAATTCTGCAAAATATCCCGAGTGTGATTATTTTAAAATGAATAAGGAGCTTGCTAAAACGGATTTTAGAATTCACTTCCATATGGACAAAGATCTCATCACAGCACCAACCTACATGTTAGATCAAGAAAACCCTAGTACATTTCCTACACTTGTTAATATGGAAGGTCCTAAGGAAACTCCAAAGGATTTTCCACCTGTTAGCACTGTATGGTTAAACTTGCAAGAGATTAATCAATACTTTACTAATTTTGACAAGGTCATTTTGGAATGTACGACTTCAAGTGGCCTAAACGCCGGAGAATGGGCTTTCGAACACATGAACGAGGTGTTTAAAACTGAGATCAATCCGTTTGTCGAAAGTCTAAAAGGAAGTTTTGCATCTCTTAAGGAAAATCTTGTGTTTGAAATTGGTGAAGTTCAAAAAGTGTTTTATGAAATGGACACCGCTTACGAACTACAACTAATTGAAAAAGAAAAGATTTTAACCGAATATGACCGATTCTTGTCTGCAGTAATCTCGTGTGATGTGCTTTCTACTGTAAATGTTAATTATTCGAATGAGCTTACATCCGCTATGATTAATTGTGATGCTGTGAATATTTGTGATGATGTTTGTGATCTCTCTGTAAATGTTGCTGATACTGTAAATGAGGTAGATAATCATTCTTGTCACGAATCTAACGCTGAGTTTTTAAAGCTACAAGATTCTTACAATTTACTTTCAAAACGCTTTAATCAACTAGAACAACATTGTATATCTTTAGAATTAAAACAACAAACTCAAAATGAGAATCTTTTGATATCAAATGGTTGTGAAAACGGTGTTGAGACGAGTGACAAGATGATTGCAATTGTTAAGGCATTAGAGGAAGAGATTATGAGATTGAAGAGAGATGTGTCATCAAATGAAACACTCAAATTGGAACTAGAGGCCGCAGAGTCTAAAAACCAGGTCTTAGAAATTAGACTTTCGTCTGTTCTAGGGGAGATGGATCGGACAAGACAGGGACTATCTGCTCTTTATGGTTCACTAGAAGAACGCTTCGCTTTTAATGCGGCACAGCAACAATCTTATGTTGAACAACTGAACCAAAAGTGCGAGGAAATCTCTGACTTGAACATCCTGCTCATTGACAAAAATATGGTTTTGGCCGAGTTAAAGGAGACACGTCTTCTCACCCGACAAGAAGTTGTTGATAACTTAGCTACCGACTCTGCCCCGTCCACTAGTGCTCCAACAACCAAGTCAGTAGTGCTTTATAAGAACCCGCTTCATAAGAGAAACCCGGTTACCTACGATGATTATATGAGGAATGCCATTAAGCATGTAGATCTTGTTAGGGATATTTTAGACGATCTTTATGCCTTAGATCCCTCAAGTAGCTACTATTATACGACTCATGAATATATTAAGCGAGTTCAATACTGCTTAGCATATTTGCAATACATAGGTAAACCAGGCTCTGCACTACTTACTAATAGGCCCATTGCTGTAACTCCATTCAATAAGACTCCAGGAGCAAAACCGTCATTGGCACAATCAAGTAAGGCACCTTTAAAATCTGTTGCTAATGGTCCCACTTTGCCTTCTACAGGATTAAAAGAGACTACTATGGCTAAAGGATCGCCACTCAAGAAAGATAAGATCAAGCCCTCCACTAGTAGTGCCAAAAAGAAGAAAGTAGAAGATCACCATAGGAATGTTAGTTCAGTTTTAAATAAGAAGAATCATGTTAAGACTAAAAGCTCTGAGCCTGTGCAGAAGCCAAAACCATTCGTGAATTCTAATTTGAATTGTTGGAATTGTAATGAATGTATGTTTTCCCAACGTCATGATTTGTGTCTTATTGATCATGTGAATAAATGAATGCCATTAAGAATGGTCTTGAATGGAAGCCAACGGGTAGAACTCGTGCCCAGGTTGGCTGGCAATGGCGTCCCACTGGTAGGACCTTTACATTAGATGGAACAATGTGCCCTTTAACTAGGAATGCATCCATTGAGGTTAGGTCTGAGCGTCCTTTAGTTAGGAACACTCGCACTCAAGTATGGAAACAGCGCCCTTTAATTAGGTCAGCCCCCACTGTAGTACCTATCAGTGAAGAAATACCTCAGGATTTAAGCCAACTAGAATCTACACCACCAACTAGGAAGAAAAAGGCTAGGAAATCTAAGAAACCTAGAGTTAGCAAATCTAAGATTATTAAATCTGTACCTGCTAATAACAAGGAACACTCAGATTCCGATACCTCTACATTGTCTTCGTGTGGTGATATTTTCAGGTGGCCCAAATCATCCTGTGGTATTTGGACTCTGGTTGTTCAAAACATATGACCAGAGATCGCTCGATGCTCCGAAATTTCGTCAGCAAGTTTCTTGGTACGGTTAAATTTGGGAATGATCATATAGCGAAGATAATGGGGTATGGTGAATATCAGATTGGAAACGTGACGATTTCAAGGGTATACTATGTAGAAGGTCTTGGTCATAATTTATTCTCAGTAGGACAGTTTTGTGATTCCAACCTTGAGGTTGCTTTTCGACAACACACTTGTTTCATCCGCAACTTGGAAGGAAAAGATTTGTTGAAGGGATCTCGTGGTGCAAATCTTTATACCTTGTCCTTACAAGACATGATGGCCGCCTCTCCAGTATGTCTTCTCTCTAAAGCATCTAAGACCAAGTCATGGTTATGGCATCGCAAATTATCTCATCTTAATTTTGATGCTATTAATCATCTGGCTAAAAACGAATTAGTTCGTGGTCTTCCAAAGCTTAAATTTCACAAGGACCATTTATGTTCCGCGTGTTCAAGGGGGAAAAGTACCAAGAAATCTTACAAGCCCAAAGCTGAAGACACCAATCAAGAAAAACTTCATCTTTTGCATATGGATCTTTGTGGGCCAATGAGAACTGAAAGTGTGAGCGGTAAGAAATTCATTCTGGTTATTGTGGATGATTTCTCCAGGTTTACATGGGTTAGGTTTCTACATACAAAGGATGAAGCACCGAAGGCTATCATCACTAGTCTGAAATTTATTCAGGTACGTTTGAATAATACTGTCCGCCGTATTCGTACAGACAATGGAACAGAGTTCGTAAACCAGACTCTTCGTGATTACTATGAAGGAGTTGGTATTTCACTTGAAACATCCGCTGCACGTACTCCACAACAAAACGGTGTCGTTGAAAGACGGAATCGTACGCTTATGGAAGGTGCTAGGACTATGCTTATTTATGCGAACGCTCCATTGTTCTTGTGGGCAGAGGCTATATCTACTGCATGTTTCACCCAAAACCGTTCTATCATTCGGAAACGCCATGGAAAAACACCTTATGAGCTTCTACATGACCGTAAACCCGATGTTTCATTTTTTCATGTGTTTGGTGCTCTTTGTTATCCAAACATTAATAGTGAGAACTTGGGTAAGCTTCAACCGAAAGCCGATATAGGTTTTTTCATTGGTTACTCACCGTCCAAGAAAGCATACCGAATTTACAACCGTCGTCTTGGCAAGATTGTAGAAACTATGGACGCAGATTTCGATGAGCTGACAGCGATGGCTTCTGAGCAACACAGCTCTGAACCCGCGCTTCATGAGATGGGAACCGGTGCTATTAGTTCCGGATTAGTTCCCAATAATCCTACTTCTACATCATTTTTACCACCATCAAGGCCCGAGTGGGATAAACTGTTTCAACCATTGTTTGACGAATTCTTTGATCCCCCAAATGATGAAGTTCAAGCACCCGTAGTGATAGCTCCAATTCCTGAAGTTGTTGCTCCAGCCAATGAAGATTTATCTAATGCATCTTCAATTCACATTGAACCGGATGCACCTTCACCAAGTGATTCTCAAACTACACCTGAATCGTCACCCCTACTTGTGCCTAATGATGTGGAAGAGGATTCTATTGATCACGATTTGGAATATGCTCACCTGCAAGAGCTTCCTTTCTTTGGTGTAGCGATACCTGAAAACCCTTCAGCCGCGTCTACCTCAGAAGAAGCTCCTTCTATTGTTCACTCCAGACCACCTAGGATTGAAAACCATAGCACTAAATGGACAAAAGATCACCAAATTAGGAATGTCATTGGAGATCTAGATCGACCAGTCTCTACACGCCATCAATTACAAGAGAGTGCACTTTATGGCTACTTTGATGCATTTCTCTCTGAAGTTGAACCTAAAAATTGGCAGCAGGCTATGACCCAATCATCTTGGATTGAAGCCATGCAGGAGGAACTAAATGAATTTCAAAGACTTGAAGTATGGGAATTAGTTCCTCTCCCTGACAAGGTTAACATCCTTACCTTGTTATGGGTTTATAAGGTTAAACTTGATGAGATGGGTGCGGTATTAAAGAATAAGGCTAGATTGGTTGCTAGAGGATATAAACAAGCCTTGGGTATAGACTTTGAAGAATCTTTTGCTCCTGTGGCAAGATTGGAGGCGATTAGACTATTCCTTGCGTATGCTGCTCATATGAACATGATCGTCTATCAAATGGATGTGAAGACGGCATTTTTGAACGGTGAACTAAGGGAAGAAGTCTATGTTAGCCAGCCGGATGGGTTCGTTAGCACGGAGTTTCCTAATCATGTGTACAAGCTTAAGAAGGCTCTCTATGGGTTGAAACAAGCTCCACGCGCGTGGTACGATCTTCTTTCAACATACCTCATCGCGGAAGGCTTCTCCAAAGGCAAAGTGGACCCCACTCTATTCACTCTCAAGGAAGGCAACGACATGATTCTGGTACAAATTTATGTTGATGATATAATATTTGCTGCCACTAACATAGAATTGTCAAATCGCTTTGAGAAGATAATGTCCACAAGCTTTTAGATGTCGATGATGGGCAAAATTTCATTTTTCTTAGGATTACAGATTTCTCAGAATCCCAGAGGCATCTTTATTAATCAATCCAAATATGCTCTAGAATCTCTTAAGAAATATAACTTTGAAAATTGTGACCCCGTGGACACTCCAATGGTGGAGAAATCCAAGTTAGATGAAGATAGGAATGGGACTATTGTCGATCCAAAACTTTACCGTGGGATGATCGGCACCCTTCTATATCTGACTGCTAGCAGGCCTGATTTGCAATTTGCTGTATGCATGTGTGCCCGGTATCAGGCTCGGCCTACCGAAAAGCACCTACATGTAGTTAAAAGGATCTTTCGGTATCTAAAAGGAACACTTCATCGTGGTCTATGGTATCCGAAAGATTCCTCTATTGCTTTAATATCATACGCAGATGCCGATCATGCTGGATGTCAAGACACGAGGCGTAGCACTTCTGGATCTGTGCAACTCCTAGGAGATAGATTGATCAGTTGGTCTTCAAAAAGGCAGAAAAGCGCTGCAATTTCTAGCACGGAGGCTGAATACATCGCCATGTCCGGTTGTTGTGCTCAAGTCCTTTGGATGAGATCACAATTAACTGACTACGGTTTGGGATTTAACAAAATCCCGATGTATTGTGACAACAAGAGCGCCATTGCCCTTTGCTGCAACTATGTTCAACACTCCCGGGCCAAGCACATAGACATTCGCTACCATTTCATTAAGGAGCAGGTGGAGAACGGAGTAATCGAGCTGTATTTTGTCACTACTGAGTACCAGCTGGCGGATATGTTCACCAAAGCCTTAGATCGAGGACGAATCGAGTTTTTGATCGACAAGCTTGGCATGAAATCATTCACTCCAGCGACTCTCAAAGAGTTGGCAGAAGAATCAGCTGAATAGTCGTGGTAAACTATTCAGAGTATCCTTTGTTCGTGATCATGTATATTATCGTAAATATATAAACCACAAAAAGAAAATACAAAAATATAAAACCAACAAAAATCATAAAAAATATAAAACCTACAAAAACCATAAAAATTATAAAATCAAGAAAAACCAAAAATATTTTTCGTTTTTAAATCGGGCATGTCTTTTAGTACGGTAATATTTACGGCCTTAGAAATGTCGATCAATATTGACACGGTGCCATAAATAGAGTCCGTATAAAAGTTGTACATTTTTAAAACATGCCCATTATGGCTTGTAGTTATTTCAGACTGCAACCCGGTTTTCATATTAAAGTCACGTATTTCCTTGGAAACCGTTGGCTCATAACGGGAATTAATTTTCTCGGGCATGATTTACAAGCCAAATCATGCAAAGGGATCAAGTTTACTTTACAACTTGGTCTAACACGAATTTATGTACGTCTCAGTGCATTAATTTGTTAAAATAAGAGAAATCTTATTGACACCATGAATCGATCTTTTTCAAAACATCAATTGGAAAATGTTTTTCATCATCATGTGCCTCGTTAAACAATGACTACAGCTCTTTAAATAGAAAACGGGTCATCGTTTAAGGGGGAGAAAATGTTACATCATCTTTCACATCAAAAAGATCTTCAAAAGTTTTCAAGGAAACTCAAAACGCTCAATGGTTAATGGTTGGATTGCTTTGGCATTTGTCTTGTTGTTGCTTATAAGTTTGTCATGAATAGATTTGTGCGTGTGTTAAGTTAGTTTAATCACTAAGGCTCGGGAATTTAATTTAAGATAGGGTCAAAAATGACAAGTATTAAAACTTGAAAAACAATAGAATGTTGATTGAAGTAAAAAGAAAAAAGTGAGGGGTTAAATGTGACCATGTATCAAACTTACTAAAAGTTTGACCTAGTCAATCATCACCCCCCCCCCCCCCCCCCCGTTTTCTTCTTTCTCTCATTCAACTGTTCCCCTTTCTTTGCCGCCATTAACAAACAAGCTCACAAATCTCACGAAATCAAACAAAACATCTCAAAATCATTCATCTTTCAGATCAAGATCTTCTAAAAGGTATTAAATTGGTTTAATCATTCCTGCAATAAAAGTTAATTCTCTCTTTTTAATCGGAAATCAATCAATTTAAGTTTCTGCTTAATTAGGGTTTAAATTAATTGGGGGTTTTGCCTGGGGTTGATTCGGAATGGCACGAATTGTACTAATATGGTCCTTAGAACACTTGAATCAAACGAATAAGTGCCTAATTAGAACAATCGTAACTGTTTTGAACATTCCGAATAGGAGGACTTTCCGAATAAGGCATTTATTCAGAATAGAATGAACTTTTCGAATAGGAGGATTTTTCCGCATAGAAAAATATTTCCGAATAGAAGCTTTATTCCGCATAGGATAATCTTTCCGAATAGAAGCTTTATTCCGCATAGAAAAATCTTTCCGAATAGGATCTTCATTCCGCATAGGCCTAACTTTCCGAATAAAGTATTTTATTCCGCATAGAAAGATCTTTCCGAATAAAGAAATTTATTCCGCATAGGCCTAATGTTCCGAATAGACTTTTTATTCCGAATAGGGATCTTTTTCCGCATAGATTGATCTTTCCGCATAGAAGATGTTTGATTTATTCCGCATAGGCCTAATGTTCCGAATAGACTTTTTATTCCGAATAGGGATCTTTTTCCGCACAGATTGATCTTTCCGCATAGAAGATGTTTGATTTATTCCGCATAGGCCTAATGTTCCGAATAGACTTTTTATTCCGAATAGAGATTTTTATTCCACATAGATTGTTTATTCCGGATAGGAAATTATTCTGAATTGTATGTTTATTCCGAATAGAAGATGTTTGAATGGTTTACAAGCTTAAGGGATTAGGTCATATGTTCAATGTTTAGGTTTAAAGTAATAATGATATTCATATTTGTATGTTTCAACCTTTGTGTTTTATCTTAAGCAGAGACGATGACTAACCCTACAGTACAACAAATGCAAGACACCAGAGCCACCGCCATTGCCGAAGCCAAGACTCTAAAGTTTCTTCCAAACAACTTCCGTTTGAAGGAGGTATCTCATTCTACCCATAATGGATTTAAGGTAGGTACAGCCATACTTGATAAATCTCATCTAAAGCATGCGCTAAGGAGAAGTGCTTCAGTGCCCTATGACTACCTTTACGAGTTCTGGGCTACCAAAGAGAGGACGTCGAACAAAATCACATTTTCCTTGGACAACAAGCAGCAGACGCTTACTGTGTCAGACTTCAGGAAGATCTTTGGATTTCGGCCGACACTCAAAGGCCTATCATACTCAGCCAACCCGACTAAGGACCAGATCATGAAAATGTTTACTGCCATTGGTTGCCTTGACATACGAACCGTGTCTGAGTTTACTACTGCCAAAGTTGGTCAACCATGGAAAGCTATTTTTGGGATTATAAGCCGATGTTTCACACCCAAAACAACTGGGTTTGATGCTATTCGTCCGCCAATCATCAAGATGTTTTATGGTATGTTCAAAGGTATGGGTATTGATTATGCATCATTGCTATGGGAGGAGTTTACTTTTCAACTCGTCACAAACACGAAGGGTAAGGTTAAAAGTTACCAGTACCCTAGGTTCATTAAGCTGATCATACATTACTTTATGGAAAACGATGCATCTATTGATAAGCGTGCAAGTATTCGTCACCACACGATAGATGATGATGATTTGGTAGACTTAAGGCAAGAGACTCATTCGAATACGGTTATTCCTGGTCCCATTCCCAGTCATCTTCTGACCGATGAGATTATCGCATCTGATGATTACAAGAACTTGCTACAAGAAATTGAGAATCAACGAGCAAGCATTCTAGCAGGTGAAGACTCATCTACCACGGTAAAGAGCAAAGGTAAACGGAAGCAAGCGGCTTTACCTGAACCCAAAGCTAAAAAGAAGAAGACTGCAGTTAAGAAGGGAAAGGGTACGGCTGATGAGTTAGTTCTCCACGATGAAGAAGATATTGATGATCCTACTCTTAACAAGGCTGGGAGAAAAGCAATGAAGATAGCTCTTGAAAGGAGTAGGAGAGATACGGGTGGTAGTGGTTCAGGTGCTCAGATGAATATTGAAGAAGAGTACGTGGAACCAGATGATGTTGATGAGTTTGGATCACCCGAACACTATTCTACTTCAAAGGAAATATCCATCCCCGTTTCAGCAAGTGTTGAAAAGGAGTCCGGTGATCCTACAATCATGGTACCTACTCAACCCTTAGTAACTCAACCTCCACCAATACAACCCTTACCAACCCGACCGGTTTCAACACCATTTCTTCCTCCACCGATAACTCCCATCCTTAGTACCGTAGTAACAACCGAGCCTCTTCAACCTTCCCAAAGTAGCTCTGGAACATCTTCAATGGCTGCATTCGTCATGGCAGAGATGTTGGATAAACACACGGATAATCAGAAACGAGAGATGGATAATCTTCGCCAAGAGCTACTTCGAAGAGTGCAAAGTGAAGAAGCATCTAAGAAAGCTCAAGAAGAGTTGATTGCTAAGTTCGCTGCAGATATGGAATTTACACGTAAAGCTCATGCAGAAGAACTTGCTCGGGTCAAAAAGGCTGAAACTGATAGGCATGAAGCACGAATTACGAGACTTTGAGCTATTAAGGATAACTATAAAGAGTAGAAAGAAGCTCTTGAAGCTTCTATTGAGCAGAAAGTGAAAGAATCCGTTGAATCTCTTATGCCTAAACTGCGTGATGAGTTGAAGACACTCGCTGCTGATAACTTGATGATCAAGTCATCCAACCCTTCAGAATCCGCCTACAAGATTGCTTATGACTTGACGGATTTTGAATTGAAGAAGATCCTCAAACCTCGTATGAGGGAACTTGGATCGTTTGATAAATCTAGGATTCAACGGGCTCTCTTCAAATCCCTGAATGACGCTATCATGGAGGATGATAGGTTATTTAAAACGTTTGGAAGTGTGGTACCCTACCACTTTCTCCCTGAGGAAGAAAGGGAAGAAAGTGAAGAAGAAGAGGGTACGGGTGAAGAAGAGGAAGAAGAAGAAGAAGAAGGAGAAGATAATGATGATGAGGATGATGATGATAAGAATGATGATGATGATGAGGATGATGATGATGAAGATGATGATGATGATGATGGTAATGATGGTGGTGATGGTAATGTGGAGAGTGCTAAAGGGAGCAACGAGGATAACGATAAGGATGATGATGGGGGTAAACAACCTGAAAAGGGGGATAAGGTTGCCAGCTCAAAGAAACCTGCTAAGTCTGGAACCAAGTCTAAGAAAGATGCAGCAGCAAAGGAAAAATCTACTTCCACGGAATCCAGACGATCCAAGTGGCGCCACGATGTGAATGCTACTACAGCGTCATCTATTCCTGGTACATCTATCGCTGTATCTATACCTGTTACCACTAACCCTGTTAGTTCTGTTGTTGTTGCTCCTGTGATTGTAGAATCGGTAACTGAACCTGAAGCTGCACAACACTCACCCGTCCATGACACTGCCGAGATGCCTGAATCAGAACCAGCAGATGTTCACGTCTCCACTCCTCTACAACAAGACCCACAATCTACTGTTCCAAGCACAAGGGACTGGGCAGACACGTTGGAGATTGACGAGACTGCACCACCACAGGCTTGGATCACGGCAGCGGCGCAATATGATCCGATCATAGACGCTGACAAAGATGTCTTGTATCTCCGTATCCGCAGTCCGATTTACTTATGTGCATTTCTTGCTCATGAGTATAAGACTTCGATTACTCCATCTTTGGTGAAGAAAGCACTGAAGGATAAGAGACTTCGCGCCAAAACCTGGTTAACCCAAATGGAGTTTGAGTATTATGCCGATGAGATCCTGAAAGCTCTAAACACCGTTCAACGGCCAGGTCTTCATGAATCAGAAAGAGCCCCACCTCCACTTGATCCTACTCAAGATAATCAGATTGCTCTCGACTTCTTCGTCACCAACGATCTTGTGTATCTTCCGAAGGGGTCATCAAAGTACGCAACCTCCCTGACCTTGCTGAAAGCTGCCAACTGGGGGACAATACCCTTTATCGAGGAAAAGGTAAACCGACTTTGGGTCCCAAAGGTAAATCGTAATTATGATATGTATGTTGTCATAGGTGCATCACACTGGGACGAACGAGTTCGAAGGGCGTACAGGGGCTGCTGTCTAGTCAATTCAGGGAGTAACGTTAGATCCGATATCCACATCTCCAGCATCTTAGGGTTGAAAACTGAAGCCAAGAATGGCTATTATCATGTGACGGAGATTCGCTTGAAAAGGGAGGATGACAAAGAATACAAAATCCAGCAGGGAGATTTTTCTATCATTCGCCTTGAGGATATCGAAGATATGCTGCTTCTGATGACTCGAGATCAACTCACACATATTCCTCGTGAAGACCTCATTGCCTTGAATACAGCACTTCGTATGTTCACACGAAGCGTTGTTATCAAGAAACGAGTTGAAGATCTTCAGTTGGGAGTCGAAAGCTACCAAAGGAAGCTCAACTTAACCCGTCTAGTGAATCACGTTCTACCTCAACATGTAGATAGATGTCCCTATACCGGCATTTCTGTCCCGAATTGCGGCATTTTCTACTTGAACAGTCGAGGCTTAATGAAGTTTATGAGGGTGGGAGAGCTTTATAAGTATAGTGATGGGACTCTCTTACAAGTCAGAGGAAAGTTGGAGCATCTTAATTCAGGTGGGACTTTACCAGAGATGACCGAGGATTGGCATAAGGGTTATCGGCAGATGGCGAATTATGTGATCAAGAAGATTGATCAAAAGCTCCGTGAACGTAGATTGATGAGGAGTTCGGAAAGATTCGTTGGTGGTAGACCATATCTAGTGCACCACAAGCTACTGCAACGATCCATCTAATGGGTCGTACATTTCAGGTCCACTTTATATTGGTTTTCAATTGTGAATATGTATATTTGTGAATATTGTGCTTTAATGGCTTGATGTAGTGTTAAGGTATGATAATTTTTCAAGAATTTCTCACGAGATTCTAAATCTTTCAAAATATATCATACTAAAGCACTACAACTATCCCTTATTAACTTAAAGGGGAGCATGAACATGTTCTATGGCCAAACATCGATTTCATTTTTACCCAAAGACCGGTTAATCCATTCAATATCCCAAATATTAATGGTTAACATTTTGGATAAGGGGAGAAAATGGGATTAAGGAGATTTAAATGATACTTGGCTAAAAAATGAAAAAGACTTAACGATTATCCAACTTAATATGTGTAAAGCACGTGTTAAGGGGGAGCGTTTTTTATGAACAAAACACCTAAGGTACAAAAATTTTGATTTCAATATCACAAGTACCTTAAATGATTTTCAATGACTTTTCATGGTGGCAATTCCTTCCCAAAACACACTTAATTCACGACGAATATGGTGACAAAAGGGTGGTAGGAATAGGTTTAGTCCAATGATTCATCAGAGCCGATGGAATCTTCCCAAGGACAATTCCCTAGATAGAATTAGAAGTCCTAGGAAAGATGGAGAAAGAATGTGAACGTAGCTGAATGCCGACCAAGTACTTAAGCTAGCACTGGAACAATCACAACAAGGTGCTAGTGATGACGTATTGGTAAGCATTGAAGGGGTTGAAGAATGAAAAAGAATTGTAAAGATAAAGGGTGTAAAGAAAGAAGCCCTCCTTACAACTTTAGGCAGAAACCGGGTCAATACATATGCTATTGAGGTCATTTTTGCTAATGATTATCGGTATTGAAGAAAGACATCATGGACCCAGTGATACAATGCACAACCCTTCCCAGCTAACTCAAATATCTCTCAAAAGGTATTTGTTTTAATCACACGGAGATCAACACGTTATCTATTGGTTTATTCACTCCGAATAGACTGGTATTGAAAAGGTGGCACTCCTCTCCCGCCATCGCTCACTAAATCAAAACGCACAATCGAGTCTAGAGCCAAGAGATCATCAAAAGTCTCATTAGGACACTTTCCATTTATTCCTTGCTTTCTCACACACTGTGAAAAGTAAGAGATTTTTCATGAGTCCTACGCAGTATTCCTGTAATATTTCCAGAACATCTGAGTGATACGCAAGTATTACAATGAAGATGGAAATCCTGCTTGAGCCAACATCAAACAAGCTCATGGTAGGTTACACGTGCGGTTCTTTTAGAACCAATCTTGTGAAAAACTGGAAGGAAACAGTGGTTTAATTCTTAATTGAACTTAAACTCGTTCCAGGCCTCTTCGCATTATCATATGATCTTGCCAGAACACTCAGAGTGACTCTTTATTGATCACAGTGACGAGTGGAAATCCTTCTAGTGTTAACATCAAACAGCACTTGGTAGGTGACGTGCAAGATTCTTTATGAATTGAGCTCGTGACAACTGGAAAGCAACGATGGTGAAAATCTTAATTGAAATTCACTTGTTCCAGGCTCCATGAATTGACCGCTTTAAATCACAAGGATAATTTATCAAAGTGATTCACTCTTTATGTTCGCAGTCAGCTTTGGACGGTCGAATAAAGAGAACGGGTTTATCCGCGAAATCCTGTCAGGAAGTTACTTAATTGAAACTATCCGTCACGGGTACGATATCTAATATCGTCCAACGGTCTTCACCGACCGGAGGTAAAATGCTACCGAATTAGAATAAAATGTTCAAAGCCATTTTATTCGTGTCGTTGCTGTGTACCTGTTAAAGACGGTGGCGTTGCAGTGTACCTGTTGAAGACGGTGGCGTTGCTGTGTACCAGTGAAGACGGTGGTGTTGCGGTGTACCTGTAGAAGTCGTTCCCACATGCTTATGTTTTTCTGCATCAAAGTTTAGCAAAAATTCAAGAAAGTACAAGATAAAGTCTTCCGCTGTACCAAACTCTGAAACTTTCGAGAATTCAACAAAAAGACATAAGTGTGTGGAACATGGAGTCACGAGAAGGCAAAATTCACAAGAAGGCAAAGATCACACGTGAAAGGCCAAAAGAACAATGCTCTCAAGCCAAAGCCTAAAAGATCAAACCAACATATTCACAACAAAAGAAAGAAAAGAAGAAAAGACTACGAGCTAAAGAACGAAGACTTAGTATAGTATGCTAGGTTTAGAACTTTGTAACGTGGAGTGACCTCCCTTAGGGGGAGATTGTTAGAAATACGTTTTTACGTATATTAGAAGTATCAGTCACTCCACAATATTATTAATGATTGTAATAGCTCGTAGGTAATAGTTACTTATTAAGTTAAGTAAGAACCGGTCCATGGGCTTGTCATGGACCGGCCCAAGCCCAATGTTGCTTGGAAGTATAAATACCCCTTTCCTCCTAGGAAAGGGGTTGGTTGTTGTTCATGTTTTCATATTAATAAAAGACATATTTTCTCTCACTTTCTCTCTCTAGTTTCTCTCACTAGAAAACATCAACCCACTTCATAGATTCATAGGTTATCAATATTCTACAATGTTTTATCTCAGGTACTTGAAGGTAACTCTCGGGAAGACGACAAGAATTCATGGCCCGCACTTAAACAATATTTTTCCATTCAAATACTTTGTAAAACTTTGTATGAAATAATATGACTTGGGACCTATGTAACTTTGATATTTATGAATGGAAATGCTTTATTAATAAACGACGCGATTTTTATGCGTTGTCTATGATGTGAGTAATGTGCTATCCCGTAACACCAACTAGTCTTCCGCTGTATTGAGTTGTATAAATTTGGGGGTGTTACAGTTTGGTACCAGAGCTCTCGTTATAGAGAACGAAAGATTTTTAAAACCAAGGTTTTGAATAAAACATTTCAAAATCTTTTAACTATAAACATTTTTCTAAAAATGTCTAAAAATCTTTTGACTATTACGGTGCCGAAGAATTCCCAAGTTACCGACAAGGCCAGACTGAGAAGTGTTATTTTAATATATATATATAACTTGGATTATATATATATATATATTTGATGTAATTTTATTACATGATTGTTTGATGATTATTTTTATATTTATACGAGGTATTTATACGACGTTGATTGTCACAAGAAACCCTAAATCTCCTAGTAAATTAATCGAAGCTATCCTCGTAGGAATTCTAGCTATCCTAGATCTAAACCAAGTTGTGGATATTTATGATCCCAACAAATGGTTGATATTCATAGGAATGTAGATGTTAGTTGATTGTGATATTGAAGAAGAATTGGCGAGATTCAAACTGATATCAATGTTATGACGATCTTTCCTTATAGAGTGGAGTTTGACAAAACATTACCACCTGGAAAGGTGTCATCTGATTCGTTGTCATCCAATTCTTAAAACTGAAATCGAAAGGGTGAATGTTGCACTTGAGGCTGTCATTGGAACCATTACCCAAAAGCCTCATGCCACTAATACCTTTCCGAGAAGTCTAATTGACTGATCGAGTCATTTCATATTAATGACTCATTTGATAATTGTTGTTGTAAGAGCTATAGGATTGGAAATTAAGTGTTGATCATGTCGAGCTTTTATTGCACTTTGAAGGTCTAATAATAAGGATGAAAGTACTGGAAAATGAGGTAGGATATCGAATTGAGTATAAGTTGATTGAAACTTGAATGAAATAAAATTTAACTTGTATGAAATATGAGATTGTTAATAGAAGTCGTTAAGTTTTGTGATTGAATTATAAGGTTTTAATTGATTGTTGATTCGTGTTAAATGTTGTTCCTAGGCCATTGTCCACTAACGAGGATGCCCAATGTCCAAGAAATAAATTGAAGAAATCTTCTTCTGAATTGGGACCAATGGATCTTCCGGGACATGTGGAACACCTAATGACTCTTGTAGGTTAGTATTCATTGTGGTATCTTTTAAAAATCCCTAACTTAACTAAGATATCAGTTGGTAGGATGAGTTCTGAGAATTGTATGACATAGTGACACGTAATGTGTTACGGTACAATTTGACTTGTTTGTGATTAATGAAAAGACTCCCTTTGATTGCTAAATCCTACATGTATCGATGTTATCTATCTTTTTTGCTTCATCCTAATGTTTGCATTAGTGATGCAACTATTGAACAAGTACTCATCTCGAATTGAGTTACGTTGTAAATTATTCTTTTTGAGTGCCATCGAGATCATGAACCTCATGATTATTTGGCTAAAACTCATTTCCTATCATATTGTAGTTGGTTCTTGGTGAACAACTCTTCATCACTCTTTTGCAGATCACTCATTCTTTTTATAAGATAAAACTGTATGCCTTGAGAAAAATTGAATTTTCATCACTATAAGGATTATTCATAGTGAGATTTATAAGTGATTGTTATTGAAATGAAGTTGTTTATGAAACACCTTGGAAAACTTAATTGTTTTCATAACAAAGAAAATCTTTGAAAATTTATCCTTGATTCTTATCTAAGAATTAAGTATGAAAATGTTTTTATTATAAACATGATAATAAAATTTTGACGAACTGAGTATTGCATCGTTAATCTTGAAATTGTATATAGTTGCGCGCCTACATACAATTTGGAATGGACCATGCAAGACTGATTAGTAGTCACCATAAAACTAATGAATAAACACTAAATTTTCTTTGAAGATTGTGAAAGATTAAAATTTACGAGATCTGCAAGAAGTGAAAAATAGGAACATAATGTTAGAGACATCTACATATGTGCCCGTGCCATCTATTCTTCTGAGTCGAATTTACTCATATGTGGAATTTGTCTTATTTGACAAATTGATATTCCGTTCTTGTCCAATTCTCCCGTAGTGAGATTCTTAGGAAAAGTATTCGATTACCGAGTGTTGATACCCGACTGGATGTATTGACGTTCCTATCATTTCTTATGATTTGATTTCATCTGAATGACCTGGGTAATGATCCGAGGAGCTTTCGAATGCGTACTCAAATTATGAAAACATGGGATATATTCATATTCGTTAAATGTTTTCGTCTGTATCTGATTTGAAATTCTATCGCGTAGATTATGCGTTGACCTTGCTCTTTTAATAGTAGTTGTGTCTCCATATATCCTTGAACTTGTGAAGGATTATGAGTTATTATTAGTCTTTTGAGAAGTTCACATCTTATCGACGGCAATAAAACTGAAAAGTTGATAGTGCCAGTAGAATGGATTGATTGATTATGACATGACGACATTGTCTTAATTGATGGGAACTCGAGTAGAATTCCCCTAAAAGATAAGATGTTGATTATCAAAAATGTTCTAAATAATTCTTGGTGGATGACGATATCCTGTATTTAGACTTAAAATTATACCGTGAATGGTTGTGAACTAGTTATAGATATTATAATCTAGAAAGAACTTAATATGAATTTATTAAAAGATGTTTATGTTATCTAAACTTTAGGAGGTATTTGTTAATAAATTACCTAGACTTTTGCAATTAAGGCAAGTTGAAATTGGTATTGATTATATTTCCGGTGCTGCACTTGTGGCTTGTGCACTGTACATCAGCACCATCTAAATTAAAGGAATTACCGTACAACTGAGAGACTTGTCGGAGAAAGATTTTATTATACCAAGCCTGTCATCCTGAAGAGCTATGGTGTTATCATTCCTTATATTTATAGATTACTGTGAATTGAGTAAATTGACAATCGAAAACGATATCCATAACTCGAAATGGAAGAATTGTTCGATCATTTACAAGGTTCTAGCAAAATTTGATCCATAGCATGGTTATCATCAACTTCACATCTGCGAAAGAGATTATCTATTCCAATCACTACATCCGGTGCTTGTAATGAACATTATGAGTTCCACGTGATGTCGTTTGGATTGACCAATGCACATGTAGCATTCATAAATTTGGTGAATCACGTGTGTAGGCTGTAATTTGATAAATTCATGCTTGCGATCATTAAGGACCATTTATTTGTTTATTTAAAAGAATAAGAATGAGTTAATAAATAGTTATAGATTGCCCTGAATTGGCCGAACGATAAAAACATGTACCTTAAATATTTAACATGTGATTAAAGACTTAATACTTTACATGATTTAACCATGTGATTAATAGATAATGGAATATAAATTGACTCTTAAAAATTTAGAAGTCATTTAAGACTTTGAGTTATAATAAAAAGAAAGCGCAAATATATTTTGACAAATGTTTTAACAAAGAACTTTTGAGGGATTATTCCCTTATACACAAACCGTTTAACTAAACTTCTGTTTAGGGGTAAATGTTTGTGTATACCTCAAGATAACTTAAGAAGGATTGAGTAAAACCATTTATACCATAACCTGAAAACTTAAAACGACAATTTTTGCTTTTCAAACTAAGAAAATTTTGACCAAAGTATAACCAAAGATTTTTTTTCGAATATTTACGAATCTTATTAATTATTTTCGATAAATCAACAAAAATCTTGTTAATTAAATTCAAATTTATTTTGAACATTTTATATAATTGGTCGAACTAGGAAACTTAAAATTTTACGTTTACGTTTCATAAAAATTTAATAATTATTATTAATTACTTGTAACACTTATCGACGCTTTAGACATCGGATTGAGTAAAACTGATAAAAAAAATTTTGAAAGTTGAGACGAAACTAAAACTTAGAAAATGTGAAGAAAGATATCTGAGTGAATTGTGGACATGATAATTATTTCATCAGGAAAGTGAACGTAATTACTGACACATTATGTATAAAAGATAAAGAACCAATTAGGACATGTTCCTTAATAATGAAGGTGCAAAATAAATTGCCGAACAATATAAAAATAAACAATATTTGTAAAAAGGATAATATAAATAGTGAAAGGTTTCACAGCTAGTGTGAACCATTAGAGTTGAGAAGCCGATAGCGTTGAATGTTTTAAGGGCCACTTGTGGTTGTATAAATATGGAGGATTGTGAGATATAGTTATGTTGGAATTTGTAAGTATAAGTATTCTATCTATGACCGTTTTGACTAAAAGTATCTTTGTCTGAAGAAGTTGTACTAATGGCAAATTATGAAGGCAGACATCGCCTCATACATTAGTAAACGTCTAACTATTGCAAAGGTCATCATCTGAATTTGATTCGATTTGGGTCATCGTCGACAAACTGACCAAATCTGCTAATATCATTCCCGTTAATGATAAATGCAAAAGAGTTATGTAAACATAGTGTGCCTGTATCGAACATCTTTATCAAGATCCTCGCTTCGCATAGAATTTCTAGAGATTTGCTCAGAAATCATTGAGAACGAACCTTGATGAGAGTACTATCTACCACCCCAAATCGAAGGGACGAGGTAAAGTAACGATACAAAGTATTATAAGTGTTGTTTTATGTTTGAATGATTGACCTTTGGTAATAGACCGTATAATCGTTTTCCTTTAGAGAGATTATCATTGATAATTATCGCATTAGGATCGAGATCGAATCTTGTTAGGATCTAAATATTAGAGCATCTATAAGCAAGAGTTGAGATGAATACATCCGACATACACCCACTGTGAGTTGGACATGTCTTTTAGGTTTAAGGTTTCCTATGATGGTGAACCTAACCTTACAAAATACCCGACCCGCGAGACCTGAAATGATTGGTGAAATTATGATTTGATTATTGACTGCTGGTAGTGGGTAAGATGTTATGTGAATATAAAATGTAGATCTTGAAGTGCCAAATGGGTAGCGAAGTTATGCCACAATTTTTAACTATGGAAAAATGAATTCATGATCTGACAAATCATGGGATATAAGTCCCCGTTGTATGGGACCATTGAGATGATGTAAAAGATTGGTTTGAAAGGCATATAAGCTGGATTTACCCTAGGACTTCAAGAGCTGCGTGAATTATGTTTCGTATATCGAACTTGATGGAATATCTATCAAGTGAAAATCTGAATTCTTCTTAATAAAGCTTAGATCGGCGAAAAGTTGCATTCATCAAAAACCCGTGAACATCAAGGATAGAGAAGGTAAGTCAACATTAAGCCTGATCTTATTCCCGTAGTTATGTTTGATGAAACTCGCGTATTGTAATACGTTACAATTGTGAGAAAAGACCGAATGTGGAGGAAATACCCACATGGCTTTAACTCTATAAGAAGCGAGTAGTAAGATGATCTTTGAGGACAAAGATCCTGTTTACGGGTAAATGCTGTGACAATCCGTCAATTTATGGTTGATATTTTATTCTCAAATATTATTTAAAAATATTCTTTTAATGTTATATTATGAACTCACTTATTTTTGGGAAGTAATTTGAATTTACGTCTTGAAGTAGCATCGACTACGTCTAAACCGGAGGATTCAACGTTACGTGCTTACGTTTACATACACCATCTTTGGTGACAGTCTGACATTTCAGAAAATAAATTTATCCGTGAATATTATTTTGGAGTTTTAAATTTGTGTTAGTTCATAAACACACAAATTTACGAGAAGAGATTAAGACTTACGATTTTAATTTAACGTCCTTTACGACCAAACCGGAAACCTTAGGATTTCGTATTTACGTTTTCGAACTCCGTTTTTGATGAGACAATTTTTATTAGATTCGTTTTGTGCCGTTGATTCATAATTTATAAAAACGTTTTTCGTAAAACGACCCGAGGGCACGCAAATCGAGGAAACTAGAATCGAGGAATACCCGTAAATTAGTGGGATGGGACAAGTTTTACACTTGCCCACCCCACTAAGTGTGGCATCCAACATTAAGCCACCTCACCCCATGAGGTGTCCAAGCTTAACTAATAAGCTTCAACACATGTACTAGCCTAACATCTAAGCTAAAGTTACCTCAAAACCATCCAACACTAAACCATTATCTCACAAAACACACATGCAATACCACTCTCATTTCTCTCCTCCCTCTCTCTAAAATTCGTCCCAAAAACATCATCAAACACCCCTATTTGATCTATTTTAGCCATAAAATCATGTGTTATTCATACACATGATGATGCTCCTTTGAAGCCTTGAAGATTGGAGGTGATTCTAACATCCAAGGAGGTGATTTGGTGATGTCCAAGGGCTGATTTCTCAAGGAGTTTTCATGAAGATCAAGTGCTGATTTCACAAGGAATCTACAAATACTTGGTGATCCTAGAAGTGGTGTTGATATCTCATAAGATTGGTTACCCAAAACCAAGTCTTGTTCATCATCAATCCCATCTTTTCATCACTAATGGTGGTATAGAGATTGTTCTTCCTATCCTCTTATTATTTTGATTATGTAATCTTGTATTTCTTTTACTTATGTATATGTATATGATGATGAATGATGATTGAAAATTTTATGTGGGGATTTGGTGTTGATAGATTGGATAAACATGGGTAAAAAGATGGACAAAATACATGTAAAATGGGTAAATCTTGTTTAGATTGTTGGCTGTATAAAAAAGTAAAGGACCACATGTTAGACTAATAAAATGGAAAAGTAGAAGCAATATACAGTAAGTAATATGTCTTGTACACATGTGAGAGTTGGCCATGCAATGGAATCATTGTAATGAGTGAGATATGATCAAAACAAGTTTAAGGTACAAATCTGAGTTCACTGTTTTGGACGATTTTTAGAAAATACTTAAAAGATGATTCAACAGTAGTTATAGAAGAGTTAAATGGAGCACCTATCATGTAGTTTATGAATAAAAATTTGAGCTTCTATCTCCATATAGAACTCTAGATATGGCAGTTTTGGTGAAAGTGAAGATAAAAATCAGATTTTGGAAATTAAAGAATAATACTATTATATAAGCACTCAAAATTTAATAGTATAAAATATAAATTAAAACCCACTAACTTATATAATACATTTATATAAATATGTTAAAGGTTAAATAAGTGTATAAATTATAAAAATGATAAGTGGAATAATACTTATAAGTTATAAAACTATAAAACATGATTTTCTACGACTTTTTCGGCTAATACCGAAAAATTAACGTTTTTGTTAAATAAAACTTAAATGGTTGGACCCGTCTAATGAAAACTTTATAAAACTTATATACTGATATATAGACATGTATAACAAGTAAAAACCGATAAAAACCCGAACTATAGGACAAACGGACATTAACGAGCTAAGTAAACATATTGGACTAATAATTGGACTAAATAAGTTAAACTCTTATAAAAAGAACTTATTGGGCTTAACCCATTTGGGCCCAACTTGTAAAGTGTAGATACTGATAATATAAGTATAACAAGGATTAATACAAGTTAAGAACTTATAATAGGCTTATTGGACCTAAAACACGTAACTAGGTAAAACGAGAAAACTAGTATAAAAGTTATCGACACATAACACAAAAATGAGTAAATGAGGATATGTAAACCCACTTGATCATCATATATATAGAATCATCATATGTATACATACTTGTTATTTTTATAAAGTCATTGGACAAGAGTCTAAGATGAATATTATTTGTCTAGGTTTCCGTGATTGAAGCACGTACCGTACGTCCGAATTGACGATAACCCGCCTTCCCACATTAACGTGAGTTCATAGCCTCGCACTCTTTTAAATGTTTTTATAAATGTTTTATAAACCCGCGAGGGAGATAACATGTTAGTTTTTATTAAATAGGACACCATTTGTCCTGATTGTTTGTTTATTGATTTTGGACCCGAATGATTGAATGACCCGATTGTATGACCCGATAGATGATTAAAGGACCCGATAGATGAAATTAAATGGATTATTAAAGTTAGGTTATGTCACTAAAAGTCCCATTAGCATGAATTGTGAACTACCGGGATTTGGTAGACGCTTATGCATTTAATAGTACTATTTGGGGACGATCACCCCAGTTCGCGCCTTGACGGTTGATCCCCGTCGTGCCACATTGATTGGTAAGCGAATTTATGTATGAGAAGATTTCCATAGCGTGACCTTTGTGACGACACGCTACTTTAGATGGGCAAAATTGGAATCGGGTTAGCTACCCGTTGTTGGTTTAGTAAGGTAACAATGTCATGCGGCTTATAATAATCCGACTAACGAAATACTACTAGACGCCCAGAATTACGATGTATTGCCTGACTAGCAATACAGGGTCATACTATTGATATTATGTTTGTGTTTTGGTTTACATAACCATATTCATATAACGGTTTTTATTTTCATACAACGTCATAAGACGTATTGTATGACGTTTTTACGACATTGGCTCGTATAATGATTTTTAAGGCAAACACCTATATTATGATTTTGATAAAGATTTGTATAAAATGATTTTGGCTATTTTATGGCCTATTACAATGATTTGTACGAAATGATTTTTGGTACTAATTTTATACCAAAGTTATATTGATGGAATTTATTAAACTCTATGAATTCACTCGGCGTTATCGCTGACCTTTTCTTTTAACATGTTTTATCTCAGGTACTTGAAGGTAACTCTCGGGAAGACGACAAGAATTCATGGCCCGCACTTAAACAATATTTTTCCATTCAAATACTTTGTAAAACTTTGTATGAAATAATATGACTTGGGACCTATGTAACTTTGATATTTATGAATGGAAATGCTTTATTAATAAACGACGCAATTTTTATGCGTTGTCTATGATGTGAGTAATGTGCTATCCCGTAACACCAACTAGTCTTCCGCTGTATTGAGTTGTATAAATTTGGGGGTGTTACAGCACCAATGTCCCTTCTAATTATGGTTTGAACACTCAAAATGAGATGCCAAAGAACAACATAGTTAAGTGCAGCCTCAAGTTAGGAGGTTTGATAGACAAACTAAAATGCATGTTAAGTTCAATGATCATGTGGTTAGTGTTGGGATTTTAAATACTAGTTTACCATTAATTACAAGTACGCAACGTAATGGATCTAGTACAATATTTAGAATTAACACATAATAAAACAATAAATAATAACCTTTTAGTTTAATTGATTAAATCAATTAGACGGGCCTTGATCTTGGATCTTGAAACGTAATGGTTAAATTACCGTCTCTAAAGGTTGCTCACATACACGTTAAATGAGCACGTTATGATGCTAGTAGTTGCTTCACGATAACTAACAACAAGTGTTCCTAATCTTGCTTCAAACCGATTTGGATATCAAATGATGTTACGTCCGAATGGTTTCACAAAAGCAGAGAATGAAATAAACGTGTCTTGTATTGCATGTATTTTCTTTGAGTGAAAAAATGAGCCTTTTCCTATATGACACACAACAATTGAATAATTAAATGTGTACATATACACCTCTGTTTGGTGTCGTGCAGCAAAGCGAAACACAAAACAAATCATATATTCTCTTGTCTTATTTCCATAGTATGTTATATTTTCTTGCCGACAAAGATGGACAAAAAAAACAACAAAATATTCACTCAAAATAAAGTTATGTTACAAGAAAGAATTATATTTTTTGCAAAGTATACATGTGTATCTCGGACATATCTTATGAGACCACTGAGTATATGTATAAAATAATAAAACTTTTCGTTCTTCTAATTTTTATTTAATGCATATTAATTAGTTTACAACGTCTAACGGTTAAACCAAAACGTTAAATATATTTTGTGAAACATATTGTATATTTAATAAATACAAACGAGTTACATATATTAAATATATAATAAACGTACTCTTCGTGTTTAAGTGTGTGCCCTCGATAGGCTCACTCATTTCCGGTGGCTAAACGATCGCATATCCCGATAGCTCCCACTTGTGAGAGATTAGACATAGTACGCCCATAATGAAGCATCTAGCAACACTTTATTATAACAAAAAATGATTGAGGTATAGTTTCAAGAAGAATATCTCAAAAGTATTCGATGGTATATAATTATTAAAGCTTGCTGCAATCATCCATTTGTTTCTAGTACCGTTAAATCATGAATATGGATCCTAACTCACTCCATATAGTTTAACTTATTTTCTCGTGATCAAATTAATTCAGATAGTCCAAATGTAACAAGAATCATCTTGGTCACACTTTGGGTACGACCATACGATTATCTAATTAATTCTAGAGAGGATCCAGTGGTACTTCACTACACTATATCAAGTGGAGGAACAAATTCTATATTGACTGCAAGTATGTGGATGCTGCTTCACAACACTTCCAACTATAGCCTTTATAACTAACTCTTTCAAGCTAGCGTTTAACATATAATCATGAAGCGATAGTCACACATGCACAACTTGTTTGCATCTCAAGTCTAAGGACGACTTAATCACCATTTTCGAAAATTTACTCATGACAATGATCCACAAGTAATACTCGGAAATTCGGGGTGTCCAATACGCATCCCTTATGAATAACATATGAGTTTGGTGGGAACCTTTCATTATATTCAAATAATATAGCCAACACTCATATTTTCCTTAATGTAGACAATATTCCCATATTGCTAACCGATAATGGACATGTTTAGAATAATCAAATATTCAAGGATTTAAACATACAAATATAAGACAACAATAATTATATGAATGAAAACAAACATCAAATATATTTATTCAATAGAAAAAAATAATTGTCTTACAATCCCAAATTATCCAAATACTAACATAACACAGATTATATGAGACTATTAGCGGGAAGCAATCCAATATTCGCTATAAGCGTTAAATGCTTTTTAAGGTCCAAATCCTTCGTAAAAGGGTCAGTTAAGTTGTCATCTGTGTGAACTTTGTCCAGTGTAATGCCACCTAGTTCAATCACTTCTTAGAGGTAGTGAACTTTAGCACAATAACGTTCTGCACCCTAAGTGATTCCTGGTTCATTAGCTATAGTAATGGCTCTTGTATTGTCATAATACATCTTAATAGGTTCATTATTTGTGGGAACAACACCAAGCCCAGAAACAAACTTCCTAATACAAACTGCTTCTTTAGCAGCCTCCGAAGCGGCTATATACTCAGCCTCTGTAGATGAGATAGCATGGATGTTCTGCTTCGAGCTTTTCCAGCTTACAACACCTCCATTCATTATGAAAACATATCCAGTCTGAGACTTCGTGTCATTAGTGTCTGTCAGATATCCAGAGCTATTGTAGCAAGCAACCCTAAGCTCTTGTTTCATATCTCCTCTATAAACAAGAAACATGTATTTGGTATGCCTAAGATACCTCATAATGTTCTTAACAACAGTCCAGTGAGAATAACCAGGGTTCTGTTGAAATCGGCTTGTCATGTTCTGAGAGAACGTAACATCTGGTCTAGTGCATCTAACAGCATACATGATTGATCCTACTACCGTAGCATAGGGAACTCTCTGCATGCGTTTTACCTCAGCAAGGGTATAAGCTCCTTGAGACTTAGATAATTTTGAATAAGTTTGCATGGGAATAAAGCCACGTTTGGATTATCCATGTTATACTTCTTCAAAATCTTTTCTATGTAAGCACTTTGACATAAACTAATTAACCGTTCTGATCTATCTCGGTAGATCTTGATTCCAAGAATATATGCAACATCTCCTAGATCTTTCATAGCAAAACACTTTCCAAGGTAATATTTTACACTTTGCAATGTTGGAATGTCTTTCCCCATAAGTAATATGTCATCGACATACAAGATTAGGAAAACTACATTACTCCTACTAGCTTTTATATATACACATGGCTCATCAGGATTTTGAGTGAAACCAAAGTTCTTGATTTCATCATTTGATGCCCGAATAAGTCCATAAATGGATCTTTGAAGCTTGCATACACGGTTTGGAAATTTAGGATTAATAAAACCTTCAGGTTGCTTCATATAGACTTCTTCGTAAAGTTGTCCATTGAGGAAAGCGGTTTTAACATCCATTTGCCAAATCTCATAGTCATAGAACGCCTCTATATCTAAGAGAATCCTTATAGCTTTGATATCTACAACCGGAGAGAAGGCTTCTTCATAATCAATCACGTATGTTTGAGTGAAGCCCGTCACTACATATCAAGCCTTAAAGGTGTGTACTTTGCCATCCATGTCGGTCTTCTTCTTGTATAACCACTTGCCACTAACGGTTTTAGCGTTAGGAGGAAGGTCAACTAAGATCCAGACATCATTGTAATTCATGGATTGCATCTCCATATTCATAGCATCCAACCATTCTTCAAATTCAGGATCTGCTAATGCAGTTTTGTAGTTAGTAGGTTCACCATGATCCCCTAACTCATGTTCCTCAGTGTCAATGTATAAACACATATGACCAGGAGCACGCCTAGTCCTTGTAGACTTTAGAATGGGAGCTATATCACTTATAGGTTCATTAATTTCTTGATCATGCTCTTCATGATCGCTAGTGTTTTCAGAAGGATGTATATCTTCATCTTGAATTACTTCAAGATCTTCTAAACTCCCACTTGCTTCTTGATTAATAAGATTGCTCTCTAGGAATTCAGCATTACGAGCAACAATAACTTTGTTCTCGGGTGGGTAATAGAAGGAGTAACCCATCGTTTCCTTTGGGTATCCTACAAAGATACACTTAATCGATTTGTGTTCAAGTTTGTCAGGTTTATTAAGCGTACCACGTTTAACAAGAGCCTCACATCCCCAGACCTTTAAGTAAGACAACTTAGGGGCTTGCCCATGCCATACTTCGTATGGAGTCTTTTCAACCTTCTTAGTTGGAACCTGATGTAGGTTTTAGTATATATTTACTTTTAGGAAAAAGCAAATATCAACGCGGCAAGTATTAAACTTGACGATTTAATGAAAAACCGTGAAGACGAATAAATTCCAAGTTCGTTCTCGAAGGAGGTGTGTGGATTAGGTGTGCCAAATATATAAAATAACAATGTTTGGATTAGTGACGTTTTTGGTTTAGAAGAGAAAAATTAAAGATGAGCTACGACTACGATTAAACTACGACGTTGACGTAAAACGATGACGTAATTACGTAAAACGCGACGAAATTAAAAATTAAACCTAAAAATTAATTAAAATATTAAACTAAGTCTTAAATAATATAAATAAGAATAAAAATTCAACAAATATATTTTAAAACCTTTTATTAATTAAATATTCAATTTTTAATGCTAATTAAAGCCCAAAAATTAAATATAATTAACAAAATGCCCAAAATATTAATTTATTGAACTAATAACTAACTTATATTATTTAATGACTAAAAACTATTTTTCCTAAATTTTAAAAACTATTTTTCTATTTTTTAATCACTAAAAACTATTTTTTAACTAAAATAATTATAAAAAAACAAAAAAAATAATAAAATAATGCCAAAAATAATTGGACAATTTTAAAAATCCTAAATTACTCTAATGAACAGTAGAAAATTGAAAAAGTTTGAAAAATGTAAAAATTTACACTAAAAGACAAAACAGTTTATAATTAAACCCTAATTAATTATTAAAAATAATTAAAAAGTGAACAGTAATAAATTTTTAAACTAAAAATCTTAAAATATTATTCTAAGTCTAGGAAAAATTTTAAAAGTGAAAAATAATAATTTTCTACACTAAAAGACAAAAGACAGTAATTAAAAATTAATTAAAAATACTAAATAATCTAAAAAATATTAAATGAACAGTAAATGGAAAATAAATTAAACTGAAAAATCAAGAATAAAAAAAGAAAAATATTGAAAAAAGAATGAAACCCTAATTCCTATTTAAGGTCACAAAAGACAAAAAATGTAAACTGTGATAGTGACATGTGCCACTCTTCTGTCTTTTAGCTAAGCAGTGGGAAAAAAGAGCAAAGCAGTGGGAACTTGGTTCCCACTGACAGAACAAAAATTGAGGTCTGGTGGTGTTTCAGCTTAGGAAAGCTGAATGCTTTGGATTTGCTTGGTCAATTGGGTACCCCCACGCTCATGGAAGTGTGGGAAGTCAGAAATAACACAAAAATCAGCAAGCACAATGCAAATTTCAAACACAAATCCCCAAATTTAGTTACTGTTAAACAGAAAAGGCTGTGGGTGTTGGTTGCTGGTCTAAATGGTAAGAATATGAATTTTAGATGCCAAATTCTTGCATACAACCCAACCCAAATCACATACACTTGATCTAAAACCCTAGAATACCCTATTATCTAACAGATCACAAAATCTCAAAGGCAATTAAGCTGAAAACAAGGCAGAATGGGTGTGTTTCTGATTTTTAGCTATCTATGCAAAATTTTAACACATGCAAGTAACTTAAATCCCTATCAAAGCTGAAACTAATGACTGATATATCCTAACAAACACCTAAGTAGCATGTATGGGTGGTCTCTAACAAGTTTTATGTCACTTAAAGCTGTCAAATCCCTACACCCAAACACCCCCTTAATTTCCGAAACCTAAAAATAACAAAGCAAAAACTTCTAAATCCTAATCATACTGATTTATCTATGGTCTAGCATGCATACAAATCCTACATGAACATAAATAAGCAGATCCTAACAAGAAAAACAACAATGTAGCAGTTCAAACACAAAATCACATTAATTCATATCAAACACCAAAAAAAAGCCAAGTGGGGTTCAAGCCTTTACCCAGCTGATGCCTTCCAAATGGTTTGATTTGAGGGCTTGTAAGAGCTTATGTGAAGTGCAAGTACCCTGCTGAGTTCAACAACAGAACCAGGGTGCAATATGTCTTGAAAAAGAGTGAGAATATAGATCCTCCTTTGATGCCTTTTTGTTCCTGCACAAAACAACCAAAAAGGACAGAAACTACAAGCTTATATAAGCTAAGCTCATAAGCTAGAAGCAAATAGCTTATGAGCTGGCTTATATAATCAGTAAGCTAAAAAATATGGGACAAAAGAATTTTTTTTTTCAAAAACCTTTTAGGTGAAACCAATGAACTTGAAAACCTTTGATCTATATTATCCAACAATCAATTAACACAAACTAAGAACCCAAAACAGCTTCCACTTTCACTTCAATCTGTTATGAATTCTCAATCCATGGGTCTCAAAAACGTTTTTGCCAAAAATGAATTTTTTAACAAAGAAACCTTTTTGATAAGAAAAACTTACACTTAATTTTGCAATAAAAGTAAATGATTATACTACAACAAGAATCAAAAGGAACACAGTATTTTGCAAAAACTTAATTTTTCATTGTCATTAATAGATTAATTTTTTTTTACAAAAAAACTGGAACAAGGGCAAACCAACATGCTGGTGCTCCTTATATAGTGCTAGGTAGAACATTCTAGCTACAAAAACCCTAAAACATGAAAATTCCACTATTGCCCTTGGTCAAATTCGTCAAAATGGGTCAAAACTGCCATCTTGTGAAGTCCAGCTGGAGTGATTGATCTTGGTCGTTAAATTGGTCCTTTGGGACCAAGTAATAGCTTAGGGATCGTTGGATGACTGTAATATACCTTTGTTGCCATTTTTGGGGAGACAGGGGACATGGGGGTCCACTTTAAGGTCACGGGAGAGGTGTTTTGTGAGTGGGATGGGATGAGGGAATGCTAAATCAAAGATCTGGAGCTTAATTCCCTAAACCCCTTTGGTTTTAAGTAAATTAGATTTCTAGGGTTCATGGGATTAAGGGATTAGCAGGTAGGGTATTTGATTCATTTTTGGGTAATTGGTTTTTAAAAACACGTTTACCACCAAATTAATTACAGATTAATTTAAATGGTGAAAGGTGTGGGTGGAATGAGGACGTGGATGAGGGGTGTATTGTGATTGGCTAAGAGGAGTGGAGTGGGTGAGGTGGCGAGTTTTGGTTGGAGGGTTTAAGAATGCTGTCTGGTCAATAATAGTCCCCCAAGTCCCATGGTGTCTTCAAGTTGTAAATAATCAGCAAAAACAAGTTTCCTTTGTTAAATACTTTGGCAGCTTGGCAATATTAGTCCTTGTGTTTGGTAAAAAGTATGAACAAGGACTAATAATGTATTTTATTCAATCTTCAAGGGCATTTAATGACAAATCATGAATCTTCAAAGACCATAGTTGTTCAATCTTGATTCTTCAAGGGTAAAAAGTGCCAACTTGCAAATCTTGAGGGACCAATCTTGCAAATCTTTAAAACTTCAAGGACTTGAATGGAAATTCATGAATCGGGTCCGGTTCTTTGTGCGACTTCGTTTCCCGTGTTCGTTTTTACTTGATTCCTTTGATCTTTTGGTGAATTCACGATATCCGTACCTAAAATACACAATGAACAAACACAAGCATATATTGGGGTATTTTGATGATAATTTAAGCGTTTTAAGCCCGATTTGGACGATGAGACTATGTATAAATACAGTCTCATCAATCCCCCATACTAAACCATTGCCGTGTCCCCACGCAATGCTAGAATTAAGTATCTTAGCACTTCCAAAATTCATTTATTGATGACTTTTATTCAAGACATAAATTTAAATAAACTAATACATGCGTTTTAGACATAATGTATTGTTTTCATCACGAGAACGTGACTTTTGGGATCATAGAACAAGAACACGTGAATGCTTCGTTAGAAATAATTTCGTCGTCCTCGATTTTCACCCAATTACATGCTAAGCGTGTAGCGAGATCATTGTTATTATAAGTTAGCAACACGATCACTTCTCATGAGTGTTAATTACACACCTAAACTCCCTTATTCCTACTTGGTATCTCTTATATTTTATTTTGTCTTAATGATCACGAGGATACATCATTGACTTATGCGTGAATAGAGATTAAGTCTAAAAATAGAAACTTAACGGTGTAACCAAAATCATTAAATCAATAATTCATCCCAATAGACAACGATGTCAAAAAATTAAGTCAACAAGAAGGATCGATAAACACGATTTTATAACGGTTTTGAACATGAGACTTATTACCAAGACTTTTATACGCCCCCTAACGGAAGGGCCTTATTATCTTTGGTTTACCTCCATCTTTTATTCAACTTCGCCATGAAGCTTTTATTATGACTTCGGTCTTGCCTTGCCTTTTATTATCCGCCTCATCGGTGGTTTTATTAGCCAAAGACGTATATCCTCACGCTAAAGCGAATTTTGGATCTTTAAAGCTTCGAAGATTAAGGCTTGATTCACTTTCAATTTGGGCATAGATTTTTCGGCCTTGTGAGCTTCAAATTTTTGCTTAATTTAGGTGAGCACTTGAAATCTTATTATTAGGTGAAGCTTTCGATTATTCGGGTGCCAATACTTCAAAACCGTGACGCTGGCGATACCTTAATGTTTTCCCAATTTAATTACATGGAAGCTACCAAAACAAATTAGAAACCCAACAATAGTGACTAAACCGCCAAATCAATATTTATTAACAATTTATTATGCAAAAGCGTGGGGAGAATAAGCTAATAATTACTACACATAAGATCGTGACGATTACGAGACTTATAAATAACTCTATCATTTCTCGTCCTCATTTAAGAGACTTAGCCTAAAAAAGTTAAGGAATCGAAGCTAAGTGCTCAACACGCATGGTCGAGTCAAAAATTACTCTCGTTCTCACCATCGGAAAACCTACATTCGTGTCTTAAACACTTATGAAAAACTAGAAAAATTTTAAAATTTGGCCATTTTTAGCCTTATTTGTAACAAAACGATAGCAAAAAGATGAATATTGGATTGCGTGCAAGGTGAAGTATCTACTCACCCCCCCATACTAAAACTAAACATTGTCCTCAATGTTTCGAGTCTAGGGGTGAAAACACCCTACTAGAGACGAAGTCGAATGCTTAATCTCGAGCATGGAAAGGGTAAAACGAATAACCTAAAAGCCGTTTATGAATTATGCTAATAAGATAAACGTTAGAACATAAAAGGATATCATCGGATATCGGAATCTCCAAAGGCAACGATCGAAGCTCGAGTGCTACGTAAAACGAACACGAGAGGCTTCAATGATGACGATGAACCTAATGAATCACAATCACAAACAACCACGAAACAAAGGTAGGAAGAGCACAAGTCCCCTCGTTACGTTAACTAAGAAAGCAATAATATGTACAAGGATAAGCATGAGAATCCCCCACGAGGCACCTTGTTTTTGATCATCGAGTCAAAAGCTCGACTCGAATCCCCATAAATGTGATCATTTAGGGATAATCATGGTATGGTCATTTTTGTGGGGCTTACATGATAAACAAGGCCCAAAAGTACATGGAGTACTTTAAAAACCCGATAAACGTATACCGGGGTCAAAGATAGCGTCTTCGTTTTCGGATGAAAGACGAAACAACACTACTTCAACACAAACCCCAATGGGGTAGAAGAAAAGAGATAAGAAGTAGAAAGGTGGGGCAATGGGTAAGGCAAACTTATGAGCTACTCGAGGTAGACTCACACCAAGCAAACGAAAAGATTTTCCATTTATTGCATCGGTGGAAGACCGAGATTTCCCTTTACAAGAAATTCCGGGATCGTAAATCTCGCCCTCGGTGGTAAAGTGTGAGGGAACATTTGGGGCTTCCCCCACACTAAAACCACACACACCATCGTCAAAAGGAGTAGACGAGGTGGTAGCACTCATAAAACGTGGTGATGACGGACTTAAACTTGTAGAAAAATCATTTAAAACATTTTTAAAATCCTTTCCTTTTTCATCGTTCAAAAACTCTTTATGAAAACCCGATTTAATGATGTCGAAAATATTTGGCGTGTCAAATTCAAAATTAGTCGCGCTAAAAATTCTCACATTTAAGTCTTTGGCGGGAGGGGGTGGCGGATTATATAAGTTCTCAAAACGTTTGTCAATAAAGAACACCGCCCCCTCGGGGTCAACATACTCGTCATCCTCATGAACGTCGATCTCATCGATTTCTTCATCAAAGATAGGCTTGTCAAACCAAGGTTTGTCATTCCCTCCCTTGAGTATCTTAGAAACTCTCTCGAAGAGATCACGATCAAGCACGAAACCATCATTCTTTTGTGGGGATCGTTGATAAGTTAGATCCTCACGAATGTGGTAAACGTCATTCTCAAATGAGGAGTGTTGATTAGGTAACTCCTCGAGAATGGGATTCTTAGTGGTCACATGAGTTGGTTCGTCATCGAAAATAAGACGTTCCAACTCATCAAGTTCATCCTCGATTTTGGAAAGATCGACCTCACTCGTAGGTGGAAGTGAAGGCATAAGAGCTAGCTCTCGTTCAATAATTTCCTCAATCTCGGGATCAAACTCGTAATCATCGTACTTCACATGTTTCTTCTTAGGAGAATCAAAAATAGCATGTGGATGTCGAAGTACGTGATCAAGCTCGGCAAAATCGCCATCGTCATCGTCAAAGAAAGAGTCGATGTGAGCACTCACAACCATGGACTTACAAGTCAAATGACTATGCTTAGGTGAGTTTTCTAAGACGAGAGGATCGATGTCGATAAACCCTTTAGCCTCAACGGGTGTTGGGCTAGGCAAAGGAGGCACTTCGATGGAGTTAGAAGTTGAAGCCTCAAAGACGTGGTCCTTCGAAGGTGGTGAAGACGAGCCCATATTGGTCTTTGTCGTGATGGCACTAACGTCGCCCTTCGGAATTGGTGTTTCACTTGTTTCGCTAAAAACATCCCAAAGTGAGTTTTCATCCATAAATTTACACATATCCTTTTGAATTAGGTACACGTATTCTTTATCATCAAAATCATCATCTTTAAAACCGTTTTTCTTAATTCTTTCAAAACATGCATCAAGCTTCATTCTTTCCGCTAAAGTAAACATTTTGAAATCATTAGAATTTGAATCATTAGGTTTTGAAACCTCGGTTTTTTCATTCTCATTAAATCCTTGGGATTTCCTAGCGAAAAAGTCTATTTTATCATCCCCATATCTCATAGTAAGTCTCCCCTCGTGAACGTCGATTACGGTTCGAGCCGTCGATAAGAATGGTCGGCCTAAAATAATGGGACATTTAGGGTCACACTCGTAATCGGATATAACGAAATCCGCGGGAAAAACAAACTTTCCAATCCTAACATAGACATCCTCGGCTATTCCAATTGGTATTAAAGGTGTACAATTTGCAAGCTCGATAGTCATGTTTGTGGGGGTAAGCGAAGGCAATCTCATCAATTTCCATAGAGAATGAGGCATAAGATTGATGCTAGCACCTAAATCGGCAAGGGCTAAACATCCCTCAATCTCGGAAAAATCACAAGGTAGTAGAAATTGGCCCGGATCCTTTTCCTTTCTCGGCATACGCCTTTTGGGTTTTTTAAGGAGGATTGAAGCACAAGTTTCTTCAAGGGTTACTTTGGTAAGGTCGACAAAGCTCTCTTTTTGAACCGTGGATGGAATTTGAGGTACACGAGGGTGTGCACTCTTTTCCTTGGTCGCCACGTTCACCCCATCGACTTTAGAACAAGAAGACGTCTTAGAAGTCGAGGGATGAGAAGCATAAACAACACGGAATCCTTCAAGGTTAGGGGTAATCACACGACCTTTCTCACGAGACGAGGCGGCTTTACATTGTTCTTTCGGATTAGCAACGGTGTCACTAGGTAACGAACTCGATGACGCACCCGAGGACTTGTTCATAATGGCCGAAAACATCTTTTTAATGTCAATTTGCCCTTGCTCAATCTTCGTGTTTTGCAATTTCAATGTATTAGAAAAGTCATTTTTCAAAGTACCAATTTCTCCCTCTAATCGTCTCATATTAGCCTCATTCGTTTTCATGTAATTCTGAAAATCGTTTGACGAACTATTTTGATTTGAATTAAAGTTCCCTTGGTTTTGATTGTTTCTTTGAAAATTGTTTTGATTCCCACTTGAAAAATTATTTCCTTGATTGTTATCTCGATTTTGCCAAGTTATATTACGACCTTGATTATAACCTCCTTGATTTTGATTCGAAAAATTTCCTTGTTGATTATTTCCTTGAAAATTGTTTCGATTTTGAAAATTGTTGCCTTGGTTATAATTGCCTTGTTGTGATGGACCCGCGTTATTTTGATTTTGAAAATTGTTGTTTCCATTTAACGCACTCACATTCGACGTTTGGCCATCCGTAGCCGCACACTCGTAATAATTATGAGGTCCACCACAAAACGTACACGAAACCTCAACCGCTTTCACCGTAGCGGGAGCGTCTTTCTTTTGCATCTCAATGAGATAAGACGTGAACACATTCGTCAACTTGTCGACTTTCGCATCAACTCTCTCAATGTCGCGATTAAAACTACTAACATTGGCGACATTGGCAACACTCGGTGCGTTGCGGAGTTGGTAAACCTTGGATCGGTTTTCGATAATTATCAAAGCTTCTCTCGGAGTCTTACACAAAAAGTTGCCACCGGCGGCAGAATTCAACGAGTCTTGTTCGTGAAAATTAAGACCGTTGTAAAACGTATCGATTTGGTGCAACTCGGAAAAACCATGGTGAGGACATTGCCTAAGCAATTCCTTAAAACGATCCCACGCGTCTCTAAAAGATTCATTCGGTTTTTGCTCAAATTTTGTAATCTCGTTTTTGAAAAACGTTGTCTTAGACGGTGGGAAAAAATAATTAACGAACTTGGAGACGAGATCCTTCCACGTAACTATGGAATTAGGTGGCTCTTTCTCGTACCAATCCTTGGCGGCACCATCGAGCGAGTACGGAAAAAGCATAAGCTTGACGACATCGGTGTCGACGTTCTTAAACTTGCTCGTGGCCAAAAGACGATCAAAATTTCGAATATGGTCGTGAGGATTATCGGCTTCACGACCTCGAAACTTCGTAGCTTGGATCAACGAAAGCATTCCGCTCTTAATCTCAAAATTCTCCGCCTCGATAGCGGGAATTACGATCGCGTCTCCATAACCCTTGGTGGGCGCTTGGAGCAATTCCATCATCGAACGATTGTCGGCCATCTCCTCTACGGTTTCTTCAACAACGATATTAGGAACGTCGGTTTCTAATTCTCGTCTACATCGTCGATTCCTTCGATTACGATTGCGTCGATTCGAAGCTTCGCTAGAATTGGAATAATCCTTCGATCGAGTGCGCATGCACTAAGCGTAGAATGGGTGGTAGCAAAGAAGATTCTTTTTGCGGTTTTTCGATTTTTCAATTTTTTTTTTTGGTTTTTGATTGTTTTTTAATTTTTTTGGATTTTTGAATTTATTACGTAGACACAAATCTACAAATCTCCCATCGAATCGACTTTCTCGATTAAAGGAGCCTCAAAGAATGAAAACGATCACGTGGAGTGAACGTTCTCGATGACTTTAGAACGTTGGTGGAACACCAAATCGTTCAAGAGGGTTTAATCTTGAAAACACAAGCAAATATAATATACGTAGATAATACTTGGGCGGCAAACCCTCGATTAGCCTTCTTTCTCAAAACACGCACAAGCAAGCGGAGGAAACGAGGCGGCGCGAAGCACTTAAGAGCCTTTTTCCTTTAGGTCGTGAAATACAACCGCCTTATACCCACCTTATAGTTTGTGTTAATCAAAATTAAGCCTCACGAAAGTATTTATCTATTTTGCCTTTAAACTTTTGCTTTGGATTCGAATACAATGATCGAGTGATGAAATCCCGAATCAAGGTTGCGTTTTCACGCTTTTGGAGTACTTGTATATTTATTGTTCTTACGTAGATACAATATAGTAATAATATATTCACAATAAAAACGAAAACCAATATATCTACAATATAGTAAAGATTGATTTGTGTTTAATTTAGGAAAATTAAACACGATTTATTTGGATATTATACTATAATAGAGAAAAATAACAAAAATGAGTATGTACGATATTCACGCTTTCCAAAAAATGAAAAGCAAAAACGCACTACTCACACAAACACGATACTAATAATAATGGCACACTAAACTCCTCCCCGGCAGCGGCGCCAAAAATTGATGTAGGTTTTAGTATATATTTACTTTTAGGAAAAAGCAAATATCAACGCGGCAAGTATTAAACTTGACGATTTAATGAAAAACCGTGAAGACGAATAAATTCCAAGTTCGTTCTCGAAGGAGGTGTGTGGATTAGGTGTGCCAAATATATAAAATAACAATGTTTGGATTAGTGACGTTTTTGGTTTAGAAGAGAAAAATTAAAGACGAGCTACGACTACAATTAAACTACGACGTTGACGTAAAACGATGACGTAATTACGTAAAACGCGACGAAATTAAAAATTAAACCTAAAAATTAATTAAAATATTAAACTAAGTCTTAAATAATATAAATAAGAATAAAAATTCAACAAATATATTTTAAAACCTTTTATTAATTAAATATTCAATTTTTAATGCTAATTAAAGCCCAAAAATTAAATATAATTAACAAAATGCCCAAAATATTAATTTATTGAACTAATAACTAACTTATATTATTTAATGACTAAAAACTATTTTTCCTAAATTTTAAAAACTATTTTTCTATTTTTTAATCACTAAAAACTATTTTTTAACTAAAATAATTATAAAAAAATAAAAAAAATAATAAAATAATGCCAAAAATAATTGGACAATTTTAAAAATCCTAAATTACTCTAATGAACAGTAGAAAATTGAGAAAGTTTGAAAAATGTAAAAATTTACACTAAAAGACAAAACAGTTTATAATTAAACCCTAATTAATTATAAAAAATAATTAAAAAGTGAACAGTAATAAATTTTTAAACTAAAAATCTTAAAATATTATTCTAAGTCTATGAAAAATTTTAAAAGTGAAAAATAATAATTTTCTACACTAAAAGACAAAAGACAGTAATTAAAAATTAATTAAAAATACTAAATAATCTAAAAAATATCAAATGAACAGTAAATGGAAAATAAATTAAACTGAAAAATCAAGAATAAAAAAAGAAAAATATTGAAAAAAGAATGAAACCCTCATTCCTATTTAAGGTCACAAAAGACAAAAAATGTAAACTGTGATAGTGACATGTGCCACTTTTCTGTCTTTTAGCTAAGTAGTGGGAAAAAAGAGCAAAGCAGTGGGAACTTGGTTCCCACTGACACAACAAAAATTGAGGTCTGGTGGTGTTTCAGCTTAGGAAAGCTGAATGCTTTGGATTTGCTTGGTCAATTGGGCACCCCCACACTCATGGAAGTGTGGGGAGTCAGAAATAACATAAAAATCAGCAAGCACAATGCAAATTTCAAACACAAATCCCCAAATTTAGTTACTGTTAAACAAAAAAGGCTGTGGGTGTTGGTTGCTGGTCTAAATGGTAAGAATATGAATTTTAGATGCCAAATTCTTGCATACAACCCAACCCAAATCACATACACTTGATCTAAAACCCTAGAATACCCTATTATCTAACAGATCACAAAATCTCAAAGGCAATTAAGCTGAAAACAAGGCAGAATGGGTGTGTTTCTGATTTTTAGCTATCTATGCAAAATTTTAACACATGCAAGTAACTTAAATCCCTATCAAAGCTGAAACTAATGACTGATATATCCTAACAAACACCTAAGTAGCATGTATGGGTGGTCTCTAACAAGTTTTATGTCACTTAAAGCTGTCAAATCCCTACACCCAAACACCCCCTTAATTTCTGAAACCTAAAAATAACAAAGCAAAAACTTCTAAATCCTAATCAAACTGATTTATCTATGGTCTAGCATGCATACAAATCCTACATGAACATAAATAAGCAGATCCTAATAAGAAAAACAACAATGTAGCAGTTCAAACACAAAATCACATTAATTCATATCAAACACCAAAAAAAAAAAAAGCCAAGTGGGGTTCAAGCCTTTACCCAGCTGATGCCTTCCAAATGGTTTGATTTGAGGGCTTGTAAGAGCTTATGTGAAGTGCAAGTACCCTGCTGAGGTTCAACAACAGAACCAGGGTGCAATATGTCTTGAAAAAGAGTGAGAATATAGATCCTCCTTTGATGCCTTTTTGTTCTTGCACAAAACAACCAACAAGGACAGAAACTACAAGCTTATATAAGCTAAGCTCATAAGCTAGAAGCAAATAGCTTATGAGCTGGCTTATATAATCAGTAAGCTAAAAAATATGGGACAAAAGAATTTTTTTTTTCAAAAACCTTTTAGGTGAAACCAATGAACTTGAAAACCTTTGATCTATATTATCCAACAATCAATTAACACAAACTAAGAACCCAAAACAGCTTCCACTTTCACTTCAATCTGTTATGAATTCTCAATCCATGGGTCTCAAAAACGTTTTTGCCAAAAATGAATTTTTTAACAAAGAAACCTTTTTGATAAGAAAAACTTACACTTAATTTTGCAATAAAAGTAAATGATTATGCTACAACAAGAATCAAAAGGAACACAGTATTTTGCAAAAACTTAATTTTTCATTGTCATTAATAGATTAATTTTTTTTTACAAAAAAACTGGAACAAGGGCAAACCAACATGCTGGTGCTCCTTATATAGTGCTAGGTAGAACATTCTAGCTACAAAAACCCTAAAACATGAAAATTCCACTATTGCCCTTGGTCAAATTCGTCAAAATGGGTCAAAACTGCCATCTTGTGAAGTCCAGCTGGAGTGATTGATCTTGGTCGTTAAATTGGTCCTTTGGGACCAAGTAATAGCTTAGGGATCGTTGGATGACTGTAAGATACCTTTGTTGCCATTTTTGGGGAGACAGGGGACATGGGGGGTCCACTTTAAGGTCACGGGAGAGGTGTTTTGTGAGTGGGATGGGATGAGGGAATGCTAAATCAAAGATCTAGAGCTTAATTCCCTAAACCCCTTTGGTTTTAAGTAAATTAGATTTCTAGGGTTCATGGGATTAAGGGATTAGCAGGTAGGGTATTTGATTCATTTTTGGGTAATTGGTTTTTAAAAACATGTTTACCACCAAATTAATTACAGATTAATTTAAATGGTGAAAGGTGTGGGTGGAATGAGGACGTGGATGAGGGGTGTATTGTGATTGGCTAAGAGGAGTGGAGTGGGTGAGGTGGCGAGTTTTGGTTGGAGGGTTTAAGAATGCTGTCTGGTCAATAATAGTCCCCCAAGTCCCATGGTGTCTTCAAGTTGTAAATAATCAGCAAAAACAAGTTTCCTTTGTTAAATACTTTGGCAGCTTGGCAATATTAGTCCTTGTGTTTGGTAAAAAGTATGAACAAGGACTAATAATGTATTTTATTCAATCTTCAAGGGCATTTAATGACAAATCATGAATCTTCAAAGACCATAGTTGTTCAATCTTGATTCTTCAAGGGTAAAAAGTGCCAACTTGCAAATCTTGAGGGACCAATCTTGCAAATCTTTAAAACTTCAAGGACTTGAATGGAAATTCATGAATCGGGTCCGGTTCTTTGTGCGACTTCGTTTCCCGTGTTCGTTTTTGCTTGATTCCTTTGATCTTTTGGTGAATTCACGATATCCGTACCTAAAATACACAATGAACAAACACAAGCATATATTGGGGTATTTTGATGATATTTTAAGCGTTTTAAGCCCGATTTGGACGATGAGACTATGTATAAATACAGTCTCATCAGAACCATATTAAGAATGTGTGTAGCAGACTTAAGAGCATGATCCCAAAAGGACTTTGGAAGAGTTGTTTGTGCCATCATGGAGCGAACCATATCTAGTAGGGTTCTATTTCTCCTCTCAGACACACCATTATGTTGTGGTGTATATGGAGGAGGTCTATAGGCAATAATCCCATGCTCCTTTAGATGATCCAAAAACTCATAACTCATAAATTCACCTCCACGATCAAAACGTAGTGCCTTTATGGTTTTACCGAGTTGATTTTCTACTTCCTTTTGGAACACTTTAAATTTTTCAAACACTTGGTGTTTAGGCTTTAGCAAGTAAACATGACCATAACGACTAAACTCGTTAGTGAAAGTGACGAAGTAACTTGCACCGTGTCTTGGCACGGTTCTAAATGGGCCTCATACATCGGTGTGTATAAGTTCAAGAAGATCTTTGGACCTCTCCACTCTATGTGAATAAGGTTTTCGTGCCATCTTTCCAGATAAACAAGAAACACACTTGTCAAAGGAATCGCCATCGTTTGACTTAAGCAATCCATAAATTTGTAATTTCTTAATGCGCTTTTTGCATTTGTGTCCAAGGCGACAATGCCATAAGAGTGTAGAGTCCAAGTTAGACTTGGCCCTTTTGTTACTTACAACATAAATAGAACTATCGTTTGCATTAGAATCACACATATCAATTTCATATATACCATCACGAGGAATAACATAAAAATAAAACATATTATCTTTAGAAACTAAAATTATTGCATTATTTACAAAACGATTAACAAAACCATCATCATACAAATGGAAAACTAAAACAACCCCTCTAGAAATAGAAGGTGCGTAATGACAATTATTCAAAATGACTACTAGCCCACTAGGGAGAAATAATTGAAAACACCAATGCCTTCGACAGCTGCACGATGACCATTGCCCACATACAGGTTCAAAGCTCCTGGCTTCAGCTTCCTACTTATCCCTGAGTAGTATTATAGATGTGAGTGCCACAACCAGTGTCATAAACCCATGATTTATTAGGAAAAGTAAAGAGTTCTATAGTGAAGATACCTGAAGTGCTAGCTCCTTGAGATAGCTTCTTCTTCTTCCACAACTCAACGAGATACTCTAGACAGTTTCTCTTCCAATGGCCAATGTCACCGTATTGGTGACAAGTGACGTCCTTAGTAGGATTCTCTCTCTTTGGTAGAGGGGGAATCTTGGCTCTAGGAGTAAAGTTTGCTACTTTCTTTCCTCTGCCTTGATTATTACCTTCCGCAGCATTAGACGGTTTAGCCTTATTAGGCTTTTGGATCCTTCCTGTCCTAATAGCGTTGATGGTATTAGCAGTAGTAGGTGCAACCTTCTTTGGTAATGTTTTCTCATGTAGCTTTAGCATGACATGCAACTCATGTATTTTCTTCCCCAGGCCATGCATATTGTAATCTTGCACGAACCTATCATAATTCGTGTTCAGTGAGACCAAAATTAGGCTGACTGCAAGTTTAAGTGACACGGGATGACCGAGACGTTCCAAATTCTCTATGTAGCCCTTCATCTTTAAGATATAGGAGCTCACAGATTGTCCTTCCTCATATTTACATGCGTGAAAATCACATGCAACATCAAGGAGTTCTTGATCAGCTTGTTCAGTGAACATGGTTTTCAACTCCTCCATCATTGCCCATGCGCCATGACCCTCTAGAGTAGTTGGAGTCCAGGGGACAGAGTCATAAGCATAAGACCAGCAATTTCCTTCGACCTTTTAAGCAAAATGGTATGATCATCTGGATTTGGTTCAGGGCCCTGGTGGCCAGGAGGGAGAAACGGGAGATCAGGAATAGGTTGCTCAAGGTATTTGCACAAATCGTCAGTTTCGAGGGTGATCCTAAGGGAACGGTGCCAATCGACGAAGTTTCTTTTAGTCAACTTCATTTTCTAAAGGAAAGACTTAACAATCGAACTGTTTAAGCAAGAGGTAGAATTATTCATCTACAAAATAGAAGTTCAAATGATTAGTATTTTTGATAATTGCATTCTCAAAAGAATTAACTATCGAATTAATTGTTGATCCCAAACTTAGATCGATTTAGCTTGTGTAAACGTGATTAAATCAAGTTAAACACGTAGAGAAACTTTGTTGTGTATAAAACAATTTAAGTATTATGCGGAACTAATACTCAAACAAGAACACATAAACAATTGTAAAACAAACTTTCACTTGATTGATTATAACAAACTTGCTTACAATGAAAGTGTTAAACATATGAAAAACTTATATTAAAACAAAACCTAAAGGCCTTCTTTTATAGACATAAGAAGCCTTGTACAAGAGTCTTCGTATCAGCTATTCTAGGTAAAGATAAATATAGAAAATACATTGTTGATCATATCTTTACTAGAAACAAACTAGAAACATAATACACGTAGAATATATCTTTCTATCAGTGCTTGACTTCATCCTATCAACGCTTGACATCTTCCTGTCAACGCTTGATCTGTCAACGCTTGTTTTCTTCTTATCAACGCTTGTCTTCTTCTTGTCAGCGTCCAAGTGTACTGCCTACATTTTATTCCCAACATTAATCATTATGAGACTAAGATCCTTGCTTGCACTCCCACTTAATATTAGAGGTCTGACCATGTAATAATAAGTAGGGCAAGAGGTAAGCATCGAGCATTAATTGCATTACTAGTGCAACTCTTAGAATTTATGAGACGATTCATGAAGTTTATTGTTGTAGAGTCTTTAGATGGGATGTTCTCACAACTCTTTCGAGTCCCAGTGAACATCTCAAACAAACTTGTTCTACATGTAATAAATCATGAGTATGTTTCATCTCATCTTATGCCTCGAGTTCTGAATCTGACCGGGAACTCGGCTTAAGTCGTACCAATGTAAAGCATGCAAAAATTGGCATAGATCTGACCTATGACAAAATTCGTCTCGGGTATAGAATTCACCCTAGGTCGGACCAGTTGATGAAAACCAACTACAAGTGCTTTTACATTGGATGACATAGACTTTAAAATTCATATACGTATCACATAAGTTTTAGAAAACAAATGTCAAAGTCGTGTAAAAAGATGCATGCAATCATCCTTTTAGCACAAGTTAAGAAAATCTTTTATTAACTTTTGTTTTAGGCGTGTTTACCTCGGGAAAGCATTAAAGAATGATCAAACCCTATATCCTACTCTTCATGCGCCCAAAGCCGCAAGTGCTTGGGATAATTATCACATAAATGCCGAAAAATTATGTGACACGGAGAAACATTAAAGATCATTCAAACCTAGATAGCTTGACTAGAACACGTAGTGCAATAGCAAGTCTATCATTAGTACAACATAAAAAGGTGTTGTAATTTTAAGTATTAAAACCAATTAATTTTGTAATCGCGTTGTTGAGATGATAGTTTATAAGCCATCATTACGGTATGTAAGCCCAACTCGAGTGACAATATGATTTCGAAAAACAATTAGATTATAATAAAAACAAGTTTCATAGATCTTATGTCAATATTAAGATTTGTTCAAAAAACAAGTTTTAACAAATAACACATAGCCGATTCACAAGGAAAAATAAGTGTATTAATATGACATACTTTTAAAGCTAGTTTCAATATAAGTAGAGATCCGTTTTTATGATTCTTAGAATCTTGTATTATTACGTTTTGCAATTTATGATAGAAAACAAATAAGCACATAAAAACAAACTAGAAAGAGGTAGAAGAAGAAGATAGACTCTATATGAAAGCAATAAATCATATAAGATCCAAGATCTCAAGTGAGTCTTCCCTAATTTGAGGATCAAAGACCCTCACCAAGTTTTTGAGCTAGGTACTTGGTGACGTGCATGCATCACAAACGTGATTGCTAAAGTATTTGACGGATAAAAAATAAAATTTTGTTTATTAACCAATTTAATAAACCTACCCAATTTTATTATCTCTAGATCAAGATTAAAATTTTATGGCAAGAATGCATATTATTTCCATATAAAACAAATAAAGTGAGTATTTAAGCGGATCTAGCGTGTTTATCTAAGTGTAAGCCATAAATGCCATAAGAATGACTCGTGATGCCACTGTTCGTATTTTGAATACTAGTTAACCATTAACTACGAGTACACAACGGAATGGATCTAATATACATTTAGAATTAACACATAATAAAACAATAAATACTAACCTTTTAGTTTAATTGATTTAATCAATTAGACGGGTCTTGATCTTGGATCTTGATACATAATGGTTAAATTACCGTCTCTAAAGGTTGCTCACACACACGTCAAATGAGCACGTTACGATGCTAGTAGTTACTTCACGATAACTAACAACAAGTGTTCTTAATCGTGCTTTAAACCGATTCAGATATTAAATGATATTACGTCTGAATGGTTTCACAAAAGCAGAGAATGAAATAAACGTGTCTTGTATTGCATGTATTTTCTTTGAGTGAAAAAGTGAGCCTTTTCCTATATTACACACAACAACTGAACAATTGAATGTGTATATATACACCTCTGTTTGGTGTAGTGTAGAAAAGCAAAACATAAAACAAATCAAATAATCTCTTGTCTCATTTCCATACTATGTTATATTTTCTTGCCGACAAAGATAGAGACAAAAACAACAAAATATTCACTCAAAATAAAGTTATGTTACAAGAAAGAATCATATTATTTTGCAACATATACATGTGTATCTCGGACATATCTTATGAGACCACCGAGTATATGTATACAATAATAAACCTTTTCATTCTTTTAATTTTTATTTAACGCATATTAATTAGTTTACAACGTCTAACGGTTAAACCAAAAATGTTAAATATATTTTGTGAAACATATTGTATATTTAATAAATATAAACGAGTTACGCATATTAAATATATAATAAACGTACTATTCGTGTTTAAGTGTATGCCCCCGATAGGCTCACTCATTTCCGATGACTAAACGATCGTATATCCCGACAGTTAGTAGCAATAAGCTTTATGGTTTTGAAATAAAATGTTTCTTATGCTCATTTAAGGGGTGCTAATTTATGTTTTTCCATTAATTTCAATAAAGCTAATGAACCTTCTTCTTATTTTGAGGCTACTAAAGATCCTAGATTGATTGATGCTAAGTATAAGTCTTCTGGTGAGGTTGAGAGATATAAGGTCAGGCTTGTAGCCAGAGGGAGGGATTTGACTATATGGAAACGTTTAGTCATGTTGTTAAGATGACCACTGTTATATGTATGCTTAATGTTGGTATTTGAAAAGGCAGTGATATATTTCATCTAGATGTGAATAATGCTTTCTTGTATGGTGACTTGACTAAGAATGTTTATATGACTCTTCCCCTGGTTTTAATACTAAAAAAGGTAAAGTTTGCAAACTAAAAAAATCTTTATATGGTTTAAAACAGAAGGCTAAGCTGACTAGTGCGTTGATTGAAAATGAGTTTGTTCAGTCTAAATTTGACTATTCTTTGTTTACCAAGGGTAATGGTAACATTATTGTTGCTTTATTGGTTTATGTAGATGACATTGTTATAACTTGTAATGATATTTCTCAAATTGAGAAGTTTAAAGTGTTTTTTAAAACTAAGTTTTAAATTAAAGATTCGGGAAAGTTAATATATTTTCTTGGTATTGAAGTTCTTGATAATGATAAAGATATTTATCTAAGTCAAATGAAATATTGGTCACAGTTGTTGCATGAATATGTATTGTTAGCTGCTAAACATGTCGACACTCCTTTATGTGAAAAAACTTTGAGTCATATTGAAACCGGTGATGATAGTTTCTTGTTGATGTTGGCAATTATCAAAGGCTTGTTGGTAACTTGATATATCTGTTTAATACAAGCCCTAACATTTCACATGCAGTTCATTGTCTTAGTCAGCATATGCATTATCCTCTTACATCACATCTAGATATTGCCCTGTGAGTTTTAAGGTATCTTAAAAAGTCCATAGGGAGTGCTATTCAGATTAATAGTGATGGTAATCTTAAGCATAAAGCTTATGCTGATTATGAGTGGGCAAGATGTCCTACTATAAGGAAATCTGTGACTGGTTATTGTGTCTTTCTAGGTGATTCTTTGATAACCTGGAAAAGTAAGCAACAATCTACTTTGTCTAGGTCATCCACTGAGGCAGAATATAAAAGTATGGCTTCTGCCACTTGTGAAGTTATTTGGTTGTCTAACTTGCTGAGTGACATGTGTCTTAAAGATTTGTTTCCTCTTGTGTTATATTGTGATAACAGCTCTGCTTTGTAGATAGCTGTTAATCCATTATTTCATGAAAAATCTAAGCATTTTGAGATTGATGTGCACTTGGTAAGAGAAAAAGTGGCAAGTGGTGTGATTAAACTTTGAAAATTCATACTTCTCAGCAAATTGCTAATGTGCTTACAAAGGATCTTGGTTTTGTGCAACATGATGAGTTGCGCAAAAAGATTGGTACGATGGATAAGTTTCAAGTTGAAAAACTTGAGGGAGGGTGTTGAATATAACACGTTTTTCTTGTTATAAGTTGCGCGGGACTTGTTTTGACAAGTGTTATATATTCTAACCCCTTAATATTCTTTTCTGTGTGGTTTTGTATTTTGTGTTGTGTAGGGAATTATCCTGCAATTTTTGGATATTGCTTGAGTATATAGCAGGACTACAGGAGCTATTCTGGGGTTTAATATCTATCTCTCTCAGCCGATATTACTCTCTCAATATTCGATCATATTTGTTCTTGTTAGTCTGCATAGACCATTCTGTTTTGATCTATAATAGTGTTAGTATTATTCTTTGTGATGAATCTTGTTTCTATTCTTTCTTATATTGTTAACTCTGGATTAATTGTAAGTGAATCAACCAAGTTGGTTGGATTCACATATATACATTGTATTTTTACAATATCGAGAGTTAAAAAGTTTCCTTGAAATGCCATCCATAGTATAACAACATTACATTGTGAAAACCAAATTATATGCCACCATTCAACTTTTGGCCAATTGTCCTTTAATAAAAACCACAATTTTTGAGTAGAATACTTACTTCATTACATCGCAAATACACTATTTTGACTTTGTTAATCAAGGTAAGCAATGTATTAGACGTAAATACATAAAGTGCTATATATACAAGTCTAGACCTTCAAATCATGTCGTTGCCATATACATAGACATCAAAACTACATACTGAAATTAAAAAATGGCGTGTTCATATGCACCCAAGAAAATATAATAATAGTTTCGTAGATTAAAATCTAATAACATTATTGAAATTTCTTTACATCACATTTCACATAGTAAATGCATTATTGATGGTAAAGCATACAAGTTGGCACAAACACTAAAATAGACAAATATTTAATGAGGAAGAAATTTATAAAATGGTATGACTAATAAACCAATTTTAGCAAATTGTGCACTGTCACCCATGAGCTCCTAAGCTATGTATATTTCACATGATTACCTTTGTTCACATCATGACCTCCTAGGCTATGTATATATTCACATCACATATCAGGTTTTCATAATGCAAAGAAATATAATAATCTGAAATTGTCTTGAGAAGAAGTATTATCAACAGCGACGGAATTTCCGACTGATATATTTCCGTCGCAAATTTCCGACGAAATTCCGACATATTAGTGACTGATGTTGGGATCATTTTATTGCAAAGTTTTACCGATAGATTTCCGACGGATTTCCGAGGGATAATAATATCGACGGAAATCCGTCAGTAAATAACTTTTATTCCGTCTAATTTCCGACGGGCTACCGACATCTTTGTTTATCCGTCGCTATTCGGTCGGAAATTGCAAATATTAGCTATGCTTTGAACTTTCTGTCGGTAAGCTGTCGGAAATTAAACCCTTTTGCGACGGATTTCCGACGGAATTTATTAGTGTGATATAGTAAAGTTTTGTTAAGTTAGATAAAATATTGTTAAACTTGTTAGTTTTATATAAAAACTGACCTATTTAAATTATATTAAAAATATATCAAACTTAAATAAAATATATTTTTCATCATCAAAAGTTATTATCAAAATACATTTTTAAAATCACTTTTTAAAACTTATAAAAAAATTATCTCTTAAAAAGAGGATAGACTAAGGCTGAGCATTGGGTCGAGGACCCTAACGAAATTAAACCAAATCGAAACCAAATTTTTAAAAAAAACAAACCGACAACACACCCAATTTACACATACAAAAACCGAAACCGAACCGATTCAGTTCGATTTATATGGTTCGAACAAATTTAGTGTCGGTTTTGACCCGAACCGAAATCGAGCTATGTTTCCTAAACCGAAAATAAAACCGAACTTGCTCGGTTCAGTTTAGCTCGATTTACAAATTCGGTTCAGTTTTCAAGCTCATTTGCTCAACCTTAAAATAAACTTTACATAAAATTACTTTTAAAAAGAATATAATAATAAAACTAAACATAAAATCACTTTAGTTAAAAAAATAAATAATATAAAAATATAAAATCACTTAAGTTTTTTACAAAAAGAATTTTCATTTTCATTACTTATCCAAACACTTTTTACGAACACTTAAATCATTTCATTTCATTTCACACTTTAAAAATCATTTTCATTTCACACACCATCGCTGCCGCCTGCCATTGACAACCATCGTCCATCGACAACCATCGCTGACGCCTGCCATCGACAACCATCGTTGCCGCCTGCCATCGACAACCATCGTTGCCGCCTGCCATCGCCCGCCATCAATTACACTAATTTAAAGGTCGAAATCGATTTTAATTTTTCCCTAATTTAAGTAATTTGATTCAGTTAGGATTTGATTATATGAGCTTATTACTAAATGATTTGATTATTTTAGCTTATTGCTAAATGATTGATATGTTTAGTGGTTTGAGATTTGGAGTTTGATGTTTAGAAAATTAGGTGATTTGGAGTTTGATGTGTAGGAAGGATTTGATTTTATATATGTGTCTTGTGTGGATCGCATCAATGTGATGTAAATGTATATCTACCTTATGTAATCCCAATCACCAGTATATGGTAAAAATATGCAACCGGCCATATAACCGGTTAGATATTACTATAGGTAGAACTAATGACAGTAAGTAACGCCGTAATACACCAATAGTTAAACAGCTAGTATAAAGATGTTAACACTCCAACATATATTCCCGTATTTTGTCAGTGAAAAAGCTATATATTATAAAGTTTAATAACATTCACAGAGTATACTCCATTAACATGATTTTACTGAAAATGTTAGGGATTAAAAGTGACAACTATACATTAAGGGGGTGTTTGAGGGCGTGGATATAAACCTTATGTTTAAAACCTTATACACCATAGAGTCGTGAACTCATGATGGTTGTTGTGCTGATGACTCAAGGAATCATGGCCAGAGATAACAGTAGCAAAGGTATGGGAAGGGGAAGGCCGATTCGGATATGAACCAACTATTTTGGTTCGGTTCTCGGTTCAATGTCTTGGACAAAATGAGCCTTTTGCTATGATTTGGTTTTCGAACCAGGAACCGCTCTATTTTACTTAATCTAATTTGTTTTCTCACACGACCAGCTATTACAAAATTACTTTTCTTGCCCAACAAACAATCATATGTGTAAAAGTGTGAATTGTATTTGAATTTTATTTGGTTTTGTATTTCTTAGACCATGTGTAATAGCGTGCAAGAGCACGCGTCTAAAAGTTACCACTTAGGCAAATGGAACGCGTCTTTCTTGATTACGGTGCCTCCGTAGACACGCTTTCAATATAAAAATGAACGACTCGATCTTTTGGATGACCGAGTCTTGAGTAAACGAAAAGAAAAGAAAAGAAAAAACCTCTTTGCCAAAACTATGGAGTCATATGTAAAAGAATCTAGGCTTAAAAAGAACAGAAAACTTTCCTTTTAGCTTGGTGAAGTAAACATAAATATATTACCCCAGCTCACCAGCGGCAGAATATTCCGGCAGACATGGAAGCTTTTTATGTCGGGGTTGCCAAGAATTCCGCCGCCTTTCTTCTCATGAAACAAATGGTTTTTTTTTTTCTTTCTTTGTTTCTTTGTTAGTTTGTATATATTTCTACTTTAATATGTTTGTTAAATTAATTTAAATATAAATTTATGTGTAGGGATGGGAAGAAGGTGAAGGACTTGGTAAAGATAAACAAGGAATCAAAGGTCATGTCCGCGTTAGCAACAAACAAGATACTCTTGGTACATATACACTTACTTTGTCTTTAAGAATTTTTCGCTAACTAATTGACGTGCGTGGCGTGACCTCTTTAGAATTGTTTGCAACTAGCAGGAGTTGAACTTGAGACCTCGCACATTCTAGTTATTATAATCACAATATTTTGTTACTGTTGTTTAAGAGGCCTTTGCATGAAATTGTAGTCCGTGTTCCCTTTGAAGAAAAAAATAGTGTCTACTTTTCATAGAACTGATGTAAAGTCGTCGATTTAGAAAGTACTAATATTGAGTGTAGAATGGAAAGTGGACATATTTCAAAATGCTGCGTAAATTGAGTGCCAACATGGGTGTTCATGAAATATTGAAGCTTTTTTTACCTTAGTACTAGCTTGTAGCTTTACGAGAACAAGAATACCCATGATGTCTAGCATATCTACAACACCTGTTTGTTTATGTGATTATGATATATGGTTGTCACAGTATGAATCATTTTGATATATTGAGGATAGACATGGTTGTAACTTGTAAACGAGTCTGGGAGGTTGTCGAAATCTGGTGGTCAGTTACCTAGTAGCTTGTAATCAGTATAGATTGGGATTTATCGGATTGGAATTTTCAATATAATTTGAAACTATATGTGTCACATGTTGCTAGTACCATATATTTGTTTATAGGACCGTATAAATATGTTTTGGCCGAGGTTGTCTGAGTTAACCCCAAGTTTTGACCAAGTTCTGACCTTGTAGAAACTAATCATTTATTGACCTTGAGTAATTACCAATTATTCAGCCTTGTAACCCTTATTTTACAACACTGAGGATAGCTTTATGAATCTGAAGATTTTAGTTAGGGTTGTTCATTTAAGCTTACTTGTTATGCATATGAGCGTATTCAACTTTTCAAGTTGAAAAGATATTGCATTAAGTTATGTTTAATGTGAATGCTAAACATGGCTGCATATTTGCGATGTATGCTTGAACTAGCTTATTTTGTGAAGATAATAAGAAACCATATATACAAGCGAAAGAGAGGGAAGCGTGTGCGAATGCATACTTTGCTCAGGATCTTTAAGGAATCCGTTTTCTCCAAATGTTCAGTTTATTGGTTTATAAGAAACTGATTGCTTTATGCCTTAAACTATGGACTAATTGTTAGCTTCCTTGAAGTCTGATTGTAATTATCCTCCTTGATTAATCACTGTTACTATAATGATGTCGTGTTCCTTTTGTGACATCTAGGGGCATCATTGTATCATCGGTCAACCGGACTTTGTTTCGAGGCTATGGATCTGGTTGTTGCAAAAATTCTCAATGTAATTGTAAATCGATAAACCTATTCCTGAGATAGATTACATGACTCTCTATTGCTGCCCTGAACTTAGGTCATTACTCTTTCAGCTGACATTCCCATAGTTGTGCGCTATTTTTATATGAATTACACAACTGTTACTGCATGCCAACTTACAACTTACAAGAGAAATACTTTTGTTATCTATACCCATAGAATGTCATAAATTGAGAATGCCATACATTGCTCGTAATGAAGTTATACTGATGTCAGAGATGCGAAGCTGCTAGCATGGGAGCCTGGTTATCCTTTGAAGCTTTGGATCAGGTATCACCACGAAGACTTAAAGGTCAAGTTTGCTCCACGTTCATGTAGAAAATGGGTAGTTGGTTGCTTTTATCTTTTCTTTGGTAATATGCAAATTGCATGACGAGTTTCTGCAATTATATTCTAGGGTGGGTATTGCCATGATAACTTAAATGTTTGTGTCATCACTAGTGATTTGTGATAATTAACTAGTTTGTCTAGTATGGTCAAATTTATTTTGATCATGTTGGCGGTTTCTGATCTTATATATTTGACTACAGGAAAATGGTTATAGTTGGGTGCGCCAAGTCAATCTTGAATAGGCAAAGATTTACGCTTTATTTACGATCTCTAATAGCTCAAAAGGCTCAACTTAAACCTTCGATCACTATGTTCTGCCTTTGTTGAATGTTGAGTTTTGTATAGTAATTAGATAGCGAGCATATTTGAGTAAGTCATAAGCATTAGTGTATATATTTTAATCTTCCTTGACAGCTTTATTCACTTTTTACTTATGTGACTACATGAAAATGCTTATAGTTGAATAGGATGTTATCCAACTATTGCTTGTACTGTGGGGCGTTTGCCTAAGAGTCGAAGTCATGAAGATTGTTTATAACCTAATGAAGGCTTCGGAAATGGTTGTCATAATGCAAGAGTTCAACAAAGAAATGACCAGGGTACATCAATTTTCAAAATACTTAGTATTTTTTTGTTTGTCAATAATACAATTTGCGCGTGTCTGCATCAGAGGTGACCAGATGGGCAGGATGTGTAACGGGTCCAACCTCTTTTAGGTTAAAACACAGTATTATTTAGTGTCTTAATACCTTATATTCTTTCTGTTCATTTCTCGTGACTTTTTGGTATGTCACTGCCCCTTACATATGTTCTTTTATATGATGACCAGATTTGTGTTAGATCCAAAACCATTTTTAATGGATGAACAAGAAAATAGGCTCAATGACCATGAATCTGCAATTGCCTCCTTACAGGTTTGCTCCTCCCTTATGCCTTTTTTCTGCATACTGCCTAATAATCTTTAGAAATTGAATGGTGAACCGCTTTTCTTTCTCATTTTTAAGTGAATCTCAAAGCATGAATGAAGCTTATACATTCACTTTATTTAAACTCAGTTGGATTCCTCTCTTACAAAATGACAGTTTAGGTACTTGAAAAAGATAGGTCTGCTTCTTTTGTTACCGCTTATGAGTGTTATGATGTTACTTGCTAAGGGTTTGGGTACAGCAAATAGTCCCAACCTATTTCCTTTTTTTGTTGCAGAAAGTAGTTTGACTGTTTGGATATAGAAAATAGTCCAACTTATCTGCTTATTTAAGCGATTTCCAGAAATCAATTTTGTTTAACAATGTCATTCTATAAGTGTTAAGGTTTCTGATGCAACTTGATACAATGTAGGTGCAAACGTTGGAACAGACGATAACAAAGGTGATAGCAGATAACGCCCAAAATCAGATCAAGAAATGAAGTAGAGATCCAAGTGTAGGTACTGTGCGAAGTGGAATGCCAAGTGTAGGAACACTTCAACAATGCGAATTTGAGGCGAATGCTCGTAAAAAGGCTCGAGAGAGGGCGTGGCAATGAAAGATAAAGTACATAAATTGCATGTTTAGGAAATTTAACGATGTCCCCCTTAGTAGTTGAACTGGATATTGTACCAATATTATTATATTGGATTTGATACTTATTTTATCTAGTATGTTATGAATGCACATTTTCTTATGTGAATGATGGTATTTGATAATAGATATGATATCTTTTTTATATATGAGTTTTATTTTAGCTAAAACAGAATACAGGATTACATTAATAAGTCCAATTGTTGGCTTATTTTAATGGTATTTCTATAACAATTTACAAGAGATTTGTGACTCATTACTGACTACATTTACCGATGGAATACTGAGGAAAAAATTTCCGACTTACTTCCGACGGAAATATACCGACGGAATTCTGACTCATTTTTCTGTCACTGTTTCCAACTGATTTCCGACAGATTGTGATTACCGAGCATGAATTCACCGACAAACAATTTTCGTCGCAATATTGTCGGAATAGGCTTTTACCGACAGATTTCCGACGGAAATGACTGTCGCTATAGGCCTGTTTTGTTGTAGTGATATGTACCCAAGAAAATACAATAGCAGTTTCATAGATTAAAATCTAATAACATTATTGAAATTTCTTTACATCACATTTCACATAGTAAATACATTATTGATGGTAAAGCATAAAAGTTGGCACAAAGACTAAACTAGAAAAATATTTAATGAGGAAGAGATTTATAAAATGGTATGACTATAAACCAATTTTAGCAAATTGTACACTGTCACCCATGAGCTCCTAATTAAGCTATGTATATTTCACATGATTACCTTTGTTCACATGATGACCTCCTAGGCTATGTATATATTCACATCACATATCAGGTTTTCATAATGCAAAGAAATATAATCAGTTGGAAGATAAAGAGTATTATCCCTTTGTAATTACAAGTACTAATATTTAGCAGTATGGAAAATCTGAAATTTTCTTGACAACAGTAGTATCAACTTAACTAGTTTTTATTATGAAGTTTCATATAAACATACATATCCTAAAGTAGTCGACCTCTTTCGATATTTTTGATACAGTCGTGTAGACAACATTTTGGCATATGTGGAGACTTAGTTATGAGCAAGTGTTTTCCTCGATACGGCCTACAAAAATATTGATATTTCATTGTCAACAAATCAGAGGATCTAACCAAAGCAACGTAACATGAACTTTACATCAAATTTGATTCTGTGAACTGAATATCGTGGATTTGCAACTCGTATACGCTCTTTCCAAACTTTTGCAACTTAGCACAGTAGCTTTGTTTATCTATAATACACTGATGTTAGAAAAAACAAAAAGCATAATCCATGCACGTACACATATCGAGTTATAGACATGAATATCTATATTGAAATCCCTATACCAACAGTTCCATAGATTTAAACAAAAAGTTATGTAAGAATTCAAACTTGTAACTATGAAATTCATTATTGAAGCTAAAGAAATGCAAGCTGTCACATAAACTTAAATAGGTCGAAATACTATTTATAGCAATTTTAGCATATATTTACGCAAGAGCCCATCAAGCAATTTTTAGGCAGGAATCTTGACCACTTTGCGCATATTTACATCTTCTCCAACAAATAATTTACTTCTCACATTATCACTTTACTAAAGCTTAAAAATCATTCGAAATGGCTCCTCGTACTTATCCATCTTTCTTCAAGATTATCATAGACCCAACTCGTCCTTACTTGGTACGTGCTTAACGCACTTGATCAATGTGTTTTACGTGTTTGCCGTTAGTTGTTTATGTGAATATATCCATGTATATGTTTCTGTTTTTTTTTGCAGCCGCTACCGGGTGACTTCTATGTGAGATACTTGAGGTTGAGGCACCAAGTGACTAAAGACCCAATAGTCCGATCTGCCAAAGGAGGGTTTGAATGGCCATTGAAGATTGAAAAAGTTGGTGACAGACATTCTTTTACTGATGGATGGTTAAATCTCGTCAAAGATGCTGATTTGCACTATGGCGATATGCTTGTTTTTTGGCTCGTTAGTGATTCCGCCTTCAAAGTGGCTTTTTATACTATAAGTGGATGTGAAAAGGTTTTACCACCAAGAAACATAGAGGTTAAAGTTGAAGATGAAATCGATGAAGAGGTTAAAGTTGAAGATGAAGACGATGGTCCTGATGTCGATCATGATGACCCTTACTTTGTGGTGATTATCCCTAAGATACACGATGTTTTGGTAAGGTTTCTGTAATCAATGTATCATATATACTCCACAATTCATCTTAGTTTTACTCAAGAGTACTTAACTAAACAATTTCCTTTTTTGATCCTAAATATGCAATATGTTATTAGATCTGTAAGAGTATTATTCCGATATCCCATTCTTACGAAAAACAGTATATATGTTGTGGTTAATCATTATTATAGCAAATTTCCATTAGCAATAGTAAACACCCTTTTGAGATAATCTAACAATTTTGTGTTTTGGTATTACTAGCGGCTTCCCAAAAAGTTTGTGGGCTTGCCCGGAATAGACCGTGAAGGAACAATAATCCTGAAGAATCAAGACGGAAAAGAGTGGAAAATGGGTGTTCGGCTGGATAAATCATATTGGACTGAAAGGTACACTTTGTCGCCAGGATGGCGTGAGTTCAAAAAATGCAATAAGCTAGCTGAAGGCGATGAATGTGTATTTAAGTACATCACAAGTGAGAGTAAACTATGTCTAGCGAAAGTCACCACGAGAAATCTGGATACCGGGGATGATAAGAGGACTCAGGGGGCGAGTACAAGTCAGCGTGGTCGTGTGGACATGGAAATTGAAGATGAGTGTGTTGAGGTGGTGAAGCGAAGACGTGGAAGGCCACGTAAGCAATGATGAGCGACCACGTGGACAACTACCTCATGAACTATCTAGTTTGTAATAAATATGATAATTTAATCTCCTGCTGAACATTAGTAATTTATATGCCTGATTTATTGTTAGGTTATGATTGTTGAATTTGCATGTTTATTGCTCCAATTGTTTGAAGTTAGTTGTTTTAGCTAGGTTAATTAGTCTAAAACCCTCATAATCATAGTCTAAAACGCATAAAAAGAATGCCACCTAAGTTGGAGTATTTAGTTTCTAAATGCAAATCCAAACACCCAAGTACTTATACTTTTGATTATGTTTACCGTTATGGAAAGACTCACTTTGTGATATTATTTGTAATGGCATCTATCTGCTACATTTCATGTATCAAAGATTTAATAAAATATGATGTTTGCTTTGATCTACTACTACAGTGTAGTACAATTGACAATGTGCTCTTTGGATTACATGTTAGAGACTGATTTGTTCCGGTAGGGGATATGTGAAGGTGTTGAGAGCGATGATTTGCAGCAAATGATATAATACGTCATACGTGTTACATAGTACAAATCTTGAGCTGAGGATGCATTTATAATTAATTTCCATTGGGCCGTATGAAATGAATGTATGCAACTTGAAGATACTATGAACTTAACAAGAAAAGCAAATTGTGTGAGACGAACAAGCCGCAATGTATCAAGTTTCATCTTCAAGGAGATTATGTCAAAATATGATTCTTCTGAAATACCAAATTTCAGAGGACATCATTGCTAGTTATAAAGAGTTCATCTTTTCAATGTTTCTGAAAACTTAAACAAATTCGAAACTAAAGAATATTAGTCTGCAAGATTAAGAAAACGATACAATGTCGTTGTAGTATAGTGGTAAGTATTCCTGCCTGTCACGCAGGTGACCCGGGTTCGATCCCCGGCAACGGCGATTTTTTTTTTCAACTTTTACATTTTATTTTTACTTACATTCTAACCCTTAAACTTTTGTTAGTTTACAGATCTGACCTTCTACAAAGTATGGATAACAAATATTTCATTTTTGACCGAGTTAATGGATGTAAAAGAATAGTTGATAGTTTAAGTTCAAGTTTCATTCATGAAATGTGAGATCTATGAAGTTTGATAGTAAAGGTCAGTGGAAGAGCGAGCCGCACAGGAGGTCGCTAGCGTAAGATAACCTCGTATTGGAATTCTCAAAATTTCAGAATACTTATCGGAATTTGGATAGGAGTCTTTTAAAGTTCGTGTGAACTTAGATACCATCACAATCATAAAATAAACCGGATACTCGGCATGCCTCGCGGTTATATATGTAAGATAATTTTACATCTAAATTTACGTAAACTTTAGAGAATCTAAACTTCGAAATATATTTATCTAGTCAAAAGTCATCGTACAACACTTTTAACTTTTATTATTATCGATGATATACAATTTCGTTTTCAGAGGAGATAATGAACTAACAAAAATAATATGTCTACAATATTTTTAAGCTTTAACAAAGGTCTAAAACTACCACTTTCGTTTTAAATGTCGCGAAACGAAACTAACACGATTTAATAAAAGAGATTATTACCCTCTTCAACAAATTAATAGAATATTTGTCATGGAATTGTTTTTTACAAAATGATAAGTGGACAATTTTATTTAAAACATACATTTTTGTAATAGAAGTAAATTAACCATAAAGATAAATGGTTTCGAGCTTCAGAAAAATATTTCTTATATGATTAATCGTTTCGTACCATCAAATCAGATTCTCAAGTAAAGCAAGATAATTTAAAGTAAACATTAACTTTAATTTTGAAACACATAATACAAAATATAGCCAATTTTGATCATAGTCCATTTCAAAGAAGTAGTAAATGTTTTCTACTTTAATTCATGTAATAAATGGAATAAAGACTAATCAATTTATTTTACCAAAAAAAGATATAAAAATTCAAATTTCCATGTGTAATAAATTGACACAAGACTCACATTTTCAAGACTCACATTCTCTGCTTCTCACCCCACAGTAACAGCTATAAACCCCATCATTAGTACAGTCACAAACTATTTAACCGACACGTGGCAGTTTTTGATTCGTTAGTTGGTTTCACAATATTTTTGTTTTTTGTGTCCCATGATCTGTCTGTATAATGTATATAAACACAACATTTGTAACGTAAAATATTTTAAGGAAATTGGGGTTTATGATTATACAGCTTATGATTTGTTAATTAAGGTATTGTGTTTCATTTCATGATCATTGTTTTTTCTTTCATTATGCGTAATGTTTTGTTGATATATGTTGTTTAATTATTTGTTTCGGCTTTTATAGCGGGCTTATAGCTTATATGTTTTTTTTTTATGTTTTATTGGCTTACTTTTTTAAACTTTTTGAAGCTGAAATTTTTTCTAAACAAACTACAAAAGGTAAGCGTATGAAACATAAGCCATAAGCCCGCTATATAATCCGAAACATACACCTTTAATTGTTCATTGTTTTCATATAGAATGACATGATGGTTTTACGTTAAATTTTCAAAGCGAACACGTTGTATAAGAGATGGTTTGTGTACTAGTGTAATTATTTCTGTGCCGGGACACTTTTTGTGATTGCGATTTTACCTATTTTGAGTGTTTGGAGTACGTGTGCAAGTTATATACTTATTGTTTGTCGTGTCCAAAGAAAAATTTTCGTCGTGTCATTTCTGACACCACGAAATAGTCTATTATAGATTGTTTATATATCCGCTCACTGTGGAAAAAATAAGCACTCGACATTAAGCAATCTTTAACGCTCTGTCATCCTATAGGGGACACTTTTTGTGAGTGGTTAATTGCACCTTTATGGGGGGTGTTTGGGATTGCTTATTTAAGTAGTTTTTTGCTTATCACATTGTTTTAAGCATATAAGCACTCCCAAACAGGTAAATCAATATTGATCTTTGGTATTTGTTGTATAGTGTTTACTTGAGATGTTAAAGTTAATAGTAGTAGTTTAATAACAGACAAAATTCCTTCTGCAATCCCAAAGTTTGTTTGTTTAATTGGTCAAATAAGTTAATAATATCAAGGAAAAATAATTAGATTAATTTCAGCATTTACATGTTAAGTGGAGTACATGTTAAGAACAAAATAGCCCGAATTGTTAACTTGCCGTTGTAAGTGTAAATTTGAGTTTAGTTTGATACATCTGCAGCTTTGTGAACGATTAAACGATAACAATAATTTATGTTTCTGCGAACTTAAAATATAATTTTTTTGCTATGCAGATTACTGAAGGCATGAAAGATCCAAGTTACGCTGCCAGTTGCTGCTAATCTTGGTCATTCGCGGTATGGCTTCAGGACTGGTTGTGTCAGGACGACGCCTTCCTGGATTTAGATGCTTGGTAATCTTAATATTTGTACCAATATGTTTTACAATGATCATTAACCACTATGAAAAGATCACATACTTCTTGAGGCCGATATGGGACACACCACCTCGTCCATTACAGTATGTGCCTCACTATTATGCAGAAAATGCTTCTATGAGTACGATCTGTAAACTACATGGATGCACCTTACGGTCTAAACCACGTCGAGTGTTTGATGCAATCATATTCAGCAACGAATTAGACTTGCTTGAAGTTAGATGGGGTGAACTTGATCCGTATGTCACTAAGTTCATCATTCTTGAATCAAATGCTACTTTTACGGGCCTCCCAAAGGCTCTTAGTTTTGCTGAAAACCGTGAGCGTTTTTCCTTTGTTGAGGAAAAAATTGTTTATGGTTTTCTTCCTGGTAAATTAGCATCTAAAGGACAACGTGTAAAACCGTTTTCTGTAGAGGCACACCATCGAGTGTCAATGAATGATTTGATTAGGAGTTCGGGTATTTCCGATGGGGATATACTAATTGTAGCGGATACTGATGAGATTCCTAGTAGAAATACTATTAAGCTACTTCAATGGTGTGACGGGTTGCCACCAATTTTGCATCTTGATATGAGAAAGTATCTGTATTCTTTTGAGTTCCCAACGGACCCGACTTGGAAGGCTACAAGCCATGTCTACCATCAGAATACTCTTTACAAGCATGGACGCCAAACAGAACTTGTTCTTTCTGATGCAGGATGGCATTGCAGTTTCTGTTTTAAGTATTTGAGTGAATTTGTGGACAAAATGAAGGCATATAGCCATGCAGACCGTGTCAAAAGCAAAGAGCACTTGGAGCATAAGAAAATCCAGGAAAAGATCTGTAATGGTGATGATCTTTATGACATGTTACCCGAAGAGTATACTTTTAAGGACTTGATTGGGAAGATGGGATCAGTACGGCGTTCGGCTTCAGCTGTTCATCTACCAACTTACTTGATTGAAAATGCTGAAAGTTTTAAATTCCTTCTTCCAGGAGGTTGTTTACGCCCACCCGAGTAAAACTTTCCTGTCAAAATGGTCTTAACTAGTAGTCCTTTAGACTTGTTAACGCTTTGTTATGATCTTGGATTAAAACTTTCTAGTCACAGTATCATCGTTGCTAATCTTTTTTAGTTTCTCAAAAGATAAGCATTATGTTAGCATTTCCAAAATATCATCTTTGATAATTCTTTTTTATTTGCTGGCGCTCTGCATCATCTTGATAAACAAGAAGCCGTGTTGGTGTTTGTTGCCAAAATATAGGTTTTGACAATCTTTTCGACTTATTACTCCACTGTCATCTTGGATTGAATCTTTTTGTCAAATGATGTTATCTTTGCAAACACAGTGCTCGTGTTTCTAGTCAAAATATAATCTTTCGTAAATACTCAAACTCATTTATCGTCCTAGCTAGATTGATTCCTTACTATCGAAATCTCATATTTGCCACTCGTTACTGTTTCTTGATTGATAATCTGTAGAAAGCTTTGAGCTAGTGGTTTTTGTCAGAACTCAAAATATAAAGTGTACCTGCCTATCTTATTAGTTTGTTAACATTCATTAACCAGACCAGTACTCTTTCAGAAAAGTTTTTAATACCAAACATGTGTGTATGCTACCCGTTTAGTTCAGTTTACTGTTACCAATACCATGTTCATTTTGTGCTGTATGGTACCTTCAACATTACAAGTTGCAACAACTTTAGAAGTGAAAAAATAAAACCTTTACATAAAACAATATCGATCATTAATATCAGATTACCTTCATCTGAGTTTGGTGAAAGCATATTATGCTGCTAGCCTGTTGAACTACATTATTTATTGTATTACCAACTGTTATACTTCAAGTCTGCTACCTCTCGTTCCAACTACTCTAGATCTTAGTCCAAGTATTCAACCTCTAGTTCACGACTGTCCTTTTACCTTTATTACCATTGCCTGTCAGCTTTTCTTGAACATTGTCTGCAATTGCAGTTTGAACTTTGAACTTAACTCTGGCTCAGAATTTGATAATGGTACATGTGAATACCAAGTAAGTTTCTTAGGTTTAACTGCTTCAAAGACACATCGTTTAAATTGCATGAGCTATTCAGTTTCCAGTTGTTCACTGCGCAAATGAACACGTCGTGCATCAATCATCTACTTTAGTTGCGGCCCATTGTGTTTAAGCTAAAAGTAAACCCAAGAAATGTCGAAAGCAACAAACTGATACTAATCAGGTATGCAAATCTATTTCTTTCTATATTTATCTGTGTGTCCCATACTTAGAAAATTAATCTGTATGGCATGGAAGGCAAAGGGGAAGGGGTGTTTGGATGTAGGTTTTGAAAGTGATTATGTGAATTTAGATAATCATAAGCAGATACTTGGCTCTAAGTAACCTGGCAAAATGGAATTCAGTGTAAAATTGAGTAGTAAGTTAGATAGATAATCCAAAATACAAACTTAAACACCCCCAACTAAACTTACACGGTTCTACGACACAAATGACTTCAATTCTAGCAATGGTTACAAGAGTAGCCTTTCATACTCCAAATAATGTTGACAATAAAAGAGAACATCTCAAAACTCAAATAAAAACAAAACAATTAGATGAAATAATGAAGCGAATCAACAGAGAGTGACTGCAAATTTGTTAACAAACTTGAGCTGGATCAAGTACATGCATGGATTCCAAATAAAACAGCCAAAAAAAGCGTTTATGGATAGAATACTTTGTATACGTGGGCAAGTATAAAACCTTGAAGGATCTGTACATAGAGCTCATGAAAGAAGAAACGAAAAAGGCAGCCCATTCAAGAGAAGTAGACAGATGGACAACAACGATTTGATTAATAGAAAGTAGTACTAGGAATAGAAGGGCGTGATACATCATATCCATCCATCATCCAAGCAAGCAGCGTGAGATCGAGCAAGTGGATTTAATTGGTGCTAGTAGAAGGATGAGTAGAGTTGCTAATGTGAATGTCTTCAAGTTTGAGACTATCGACGAGCAGGTTTTGAGTTGACTTGCCAAGATCCTTGGTTCCTCCTGCTCCTCCTTGAGCTCGGTAACCTAATAGGTTAAGTGAAAAGGCCAGAAATGTAGTTAGTTATGAATAAAGAAGAGTAAAATTAAAACAAGATGAAGATGAAAACAAGAAGTTACCAGTAGTTGCAGCTATAACCGCGGAGAGGGTAGGAAAAGGACCTAGAAGTTCAGTGGTGGGACCGGATCCTGTTCTTATACGTTGAGGAATGTAAGCTGTGGCGGCAAGGTTAACAACAACAACAACAACAACAACAACAACATAAGTAAGTAAGGGAGATCGAAGATAATGAATAATGAAAGGGCAGCTAGGAATGTAAGTTACCTAGGATAGCAGGGTCCATATCTTCGAAGCGTTGAGGTGTGAAAGCTGTAAAACAAGGTAAATATGTAAACTGTTGATGTAGAAGAAGGTGAGAGGTAAATCTAAAACTAAAAAGACGAGCCTCAATTATTTAGATAAAAAAATGCTAATCTAATTTCTTTTGGGGGTAGGTCTAAAAATAAGCGGAATCAAATAAACTCATATAATAATTATAATTAACTAGTGAATTAAGAAAAAAAAGATGAAACGCACCGGGTGGAGGAGGGCCGTTCGGGAAACGACGACGTACCCTTTCTGCCACTGCCACAGCGGTCCGACGTGAATTGCTCACACTTGGTCTTATTCTAAGCTCCTCCATCGATCGATGATCAAATCAATTTCCCCAAATTTCAATTTTTTATCTAGGGCTTTCTATCTATCTATATCGGTCGATGGGATGATGGGATGGATACTATTTATTTACTTTACAGGCCCAACCAATTTTGCCTTCCTGGGCTGCTGTTTTTTTCAACTTAAACTCCAATTAATATTTGGGAAAATTACCAAAAGGTCCGTTGTCCATTATTCTTTTCTCAAAAAACATCTAAAATTTTCTTTTTCTAGAAATGGTCTATTTTTTTTGTCAATAGGGCAACTGGGTGTAGAATGCACCACGTGTCCTCTGTTGCCCTCTATCTTGGGGCAATCTGTCAGAATTGTCCTATTTCTTTAGACAATTGTCAAAATCTAAATGTTTGCTGCCCTATATTCTTTGTTGCCCTGGATTGTATCAGGAAAAACATGTTTTTTAGACTCAATCACGAATTACTCAAAATTGAAGGACTCTTTTGATAATTATCCCTTAATATTTTATTTTTTACAAATAAATTTAATTTCTGAAAACTTTCACCAAACAAAGAAAATTTTATTATTATTTTTTGAAAAAACCTGAAAAAAACAAAATGGAATAAATCAATTGAATATTTCTTATAAAATAAACATTCTTTTGGAAAAGTCTCAACTTTTGGTTCTGCTTAAATTTTTTTTTTTAGTAAAAGAGTAAATTTTGTGGATCGTCTATGTAGTTTGTCCAATAACATAAGTGTTGATCCTTAACTCAGATCTTAAACCTTAGCTTGTGTAAGGGTTGTAATAGCAAGGACGAATCCAAACTACTAATAGAGAAACTTTGCTTGAATGATTCAACTAAACAATATGCGGAAAGTAATGTTTAGCACAAGAACAACGTGTTTAATCAAACTATAAGTTTTAATGTATTGATCACAATATACGAATACCCTTAATGGTATTAGGGCTTACAACCTTAAAGCAAAATGAAAAGCAGAGAAAGTTATATCAAACAATGAAACCTAAAGGATCCTTTTATAGCACAAGGACCCTTGTACAAGATAACTATGAACCAAACAAGGAAGTTATACTAAAGTTGAAACATAAACGCGTCTATATCTCTTCCAAGTTTATCTCTTTAACAGGGTCTTTATCTTCATACAGTGGGAAAGATTCCACTGTCTTCAGTAACTCCAGCAGTGGGAAATATAACTAGCATGGGTTCTTGATCAAAACAACAGTAGGAACTTACTTGAACATTTATTCCCAACAATCTTCCGCTAAACTTGTGCTTACACCTGATCACAAGTTTCCTGAATAAATGCTGCTAGTTATGAGGATGCTTACAAATTACTTCTGAGACAAAATCTGACTATGAATGTAAAACCCGCATATAAATATCATGAACAGTAACTATGAGCAGTAAACACATGAAAATACGAATAAAATAAAACTTTCTATTTATAATATACGACACGTGTCACAACATTAAATTACAAGTATTATGTATATTATAAATGTACCATGAATAATTATGTATAATAATTATTTCACGACACTTGATCACGAACATTCACGATAAATAAATAAGACATGATGTAACACCCCCAAATATTCACGTTTCGAATCAGCGGAAGAGTCGTTGGTGTTACAGGATAGCACATTACTCGAATCATAGACAACGCTTAAAAATCGCGTCGTTTAATAACAAAGCATTTTCCATTCATAAATATCAAATTAATAAGTCCACAAATCAAAGTATGTCTTACAAATTTACAAAACATTCGAATGGAAATTTTTATTTAAATGCGGGCCATAAAATCTTGCCGTCATCCCGAGAATTATCTTCAAGTACCTGAGATAAAACATGCTAAAAGTCAGCGAAACGCCGAGCGAGTCCATAGAGTTAAATAAAAACTATTAACATAAAACCGGTATATAATCATTACCGAAAAACATTTTGGTATAGTTCTTTGTCATAGACCATACCATAGGCCAAAAACATTTTATACGAATCATTGTTGTAAATCATAACATAGGCCTTTGCCGTCAAAACCATTATACGAACCATTGTCGTAACAGCAACATACAATACGTTTTATAACGTTGTTTATAGTATAATAAAAACCGTTATACAAAATAGTTATGTAAAACCATAACACAGATATAATAATAAATAAGACCCCATATTGCTAGTCAGGCAATATATTCAAATCATATATCGTACACTATTCCTGAGACCGCAGCCTCAATGTTACCATTATCATTATTATTATCGGATTATTATAAGCCGCATGACATTGTTACCTTTGCATAATATATATTGGGTAGTTAGCCTGGAATTCATTTGCCCATTTAAAACAGCGTGTCGTCATAAAAATCACGCTAAATATATCCCTCGCATACATAAATTCGCTTGCCAATCAATGTGACACAACGAGGATCAGCCGTCAAGACGCGAACTGGGGTGATCTTCCCCAAATAATGCTATTATATGCATAAGCGTCTACCAACTCCCGCTAGTTCACAATTCATGCTAATGAGACTTATAGTGACATAACCTAACTAATAATAATCCATTTCAATCATTCATTAGGTCATCCAATCAATCGGGTCCATATCAATAAACATACAATCGAAACTACTTGTGTTCTATTATTATTAAAACTAGCATGTTATCTCCCTCGCGGGTTTATAAAACATTTCATAAAACATTTATAAGAGTGCGAGGCTATGAACTCACGTTGGTTTGGAAAGGCGGGTTATCGGCAATTAAGGTGTACGACGTGTGTCTCGATCACGGGAAACCTAAACAAATAATACTCGATCTTAGACTATGTCGAATAATATTAATAAAAAGTTGTTATGTATATGTAATCAAGTCATAAACATGATGATCAATTGGAATTTTATCACCTTATACAACATTATTAGTTGTTAAGTATTTAGTTAACTTGGTCTAATTATACTAGTTTTAGCCCATGTATAAGTTAAGGCCCAATAGGCCCATTAAGAGTCCAATAAGATTTATTACTCCATTTATGTATTTAGGACCAGGCCTCTACTCATATGTTGGGCCCAAGTGGGTTGAGCCCATGAGCAAGTCCAATAGTGCTAAACCAAACTAGTTGGGCCTAGTGGTCCAATAAGGCTAATTTGGTCCATTACAGGTCCATAAGTTACAAAGCTCGGGTTTGTCGGTTTTTACTTGTTAAATGTGTTTCTATATCAGTATATGTTCTATAAAAATGTTACATTAGATGGGTCCGACCATCTAAGTTTTATTTGGCGAAAACGTCATCCTTTCGGTTTTAGTCGAAAAGACGTAAAAGTTATATATATAGTTTGTAGTTAGAAAACTAGTTGAGTTTTATTTTTATAAAATGTGATATTTATTTATTATAGTATATAAACATATTTTTATAATAGTTATTATCAATTTTTTACTTTTACATATTTATTTATATAAAATTTTACCTCAAGTTGTCTTTTAATATTATATAACTTATTGTGAAATCTGATGTAAAAAGTCATGTTCACCATTTTTGTCATATCTTGAGTTCTATAATGAGTTAGAACCCCATATTTTTGCTGTAGAAACTAAATGATATGCTCTACAAATTATCCTCCTATGGCTCCTTCTCAAACAGTCTCTAAATATCAGTTTTAATTCGTCCAAAACAGATCAGTCAAATTAGTACCTCAAAAGTATTTTGGCCATATCTTGCTCATTTTTAACATTCCATTGTGTGGCCAATTAACCACTTGTGTAAAAATCATTTATCTATCATTATATCAAATAATCTAATCCATTTAATCAACTAAAAATATTAAAACTTACTGTTTTTCACAGCCTATTAATCTAGTTATGATTTTATCATCTTTTACTTGTAGATGTAGCCTTATTAGCTTATTCTAATGACACAAAATCCCCATGCAACACTTTGATCATCATTCATCACTATCATACATATACATTTGGAAGTAAATAGACAAGTACATTTACAAAAATAATAGGATGATAGAAAGAAAACAATCTTTATACCAACCAAATGATGGGAAAATGGTGAGATTTGGATGAACAAGCTTGATCTTTGTACCCAAATCTTTAACTTTTCAAAACAAATTTTTGTGATCTTCAAATATATGAACTCCTCTTGAGAAATCAGACCAAAGACTCCATGAAAACTTCCTTTTACAAGATGAAATCACCTCAAATCATCCTTCTTTTAAGTGGTTATCATCATATGTTGAATATAGTTTAAGTTGAAGGTTGAAATATTATGAAAATAGTGTTATGGTGCTGGTGATGGACGGCTAAAGAGGGAGAGAGGAGAGATTTGATAAAATTTTCTAGTCAACATGCAAGTTATGAGTGTGTGTGTGAAGTTTTGAGGCTTTTGTATGTAAATCATTCATGAGACGAGTGTCCCATGTTCTAGCTTGAAAATTGACACCAAAGGGGGTCTTCCCCTTGATGAATCCGCCCCTATTAGGGGTGGGACAAGTGTTGGGAATTATTTGTTAAGTGTCAAGTACCGTCAATTTAATTTAAGTACTGTTAGTATTATGTAAGTACCGTTGGTGTTAACGTGGTACATAGTAATTACTGCTACTTATAAAGTAAGTACTGCTATATTGATTAGGACGAATATATCTTTGTATAAGATATGTCATAGTTATAGTTAGAGTATATCTTATGTGATATACTTAACTAGTTAGAATATTGATAATATATCATCTGTGATATAGTTATCTTTATAGAATATTCTAAGGTTTCTAGGGTTCCTTACTCTATAAAAGGAATATAGGTACAATGTTATTCATGTACCTCATTCAAGTCGGTTAAAAAGAGAATCGAATAGTTAAAAGTAATTCTGTTCTTTTGTGCTTTATAAGTTAGATTCCGCATAACTTATTTAGTTTGAGTAAGAGTTCTTAAAGTGTTTTAGTTTGATTACAAACTACTATACTAGTTCTTAACATAATATAGATCCAATCAAAGGGATCAACAAGTGGTATCAGAGCTTGTTGAGAAACTCTAAAAAAGAAGAACACAACCCCATACACTCCACACACACCAAGACTCAATGTCTCAACATGGTGATGACGCTCACTTGGATGATGTTCAAACCCTGATTCAATACCACAGGGACAACCACAAGTTGTGCATCCTGCTCCAGCACAAGGTGTTCAAGGCGTGAATGCTGTAGCTACCTCTACAACTACAACACCTTCTCATACTCTTTCTGCTGTCAAACTCCCAGTGCTCAAAGGTGACAATTATGAGACATGGGCTATGCAGATGAAACATTACTTTAATCACAAGATCACAGTGTGTGTCAAGTTATCAAGAATGGGAATACACCTAAGAAGCTACACTGGTTGCCTGATGGTACATGCTATGCTCTACCTACTATGACTGCTGAGGAGGTACAAGTAGAGATCAGAGAGAGAAAAGCCAGAACTGCTTTGGATATGGCTCTTTCAGAAGACATCTTACCCAGCTTTCATCATTATAAGGATGCTAAAGCTATGTGGGATACCATAAAACTTGGATTTTGAGGTAATGACAAATCTAAGAAGATGAAGAATATTGTTCTTAAGCAATAATTTGATAACTTCTCAATTTCCAGTATAGAGGGAATACATGGTGGCTATGGAAGATTCATTAAGCTGCTTATTCAACTGGCAGTTTATGGACAAGTAATTCCTAATGAAGAAGCTAATCTAAAATTCTTAAGGAGTGTTCCACAAGAGTGGAAAGCAATGGATATGCACTTCATCACAAGAGATGATCTGGAAACAATTCCTTTTGATCATCTCTACAACAATCTTAGAGCATATGAGATGGATGTGAAAGGTATTGAGGTGACCAAGGCATCGACCACAACAAAGTCTAACTTGGCTTTTGTGTCAGAAGGAAACAGTAGTGCTTACTTTCATATTACCACCAGTGGATCAAGCAGCGGTACATACTTCACAAATACCGCTGGAGGACTTACAAGTGGTACTAACCCAAAAAGTACTGAAGGAAGCCCCATAGTCTCTCAAAATCCACATGGAAGATCTTCACCATTGTTTAGTGACAATGATGCCTTCTCATTCTTTGCTGGACAAGACAATAGGCCAAGATTAACACTCAATGACTTGTTCCAAAGCTGATGTTGAAGAGATGGATCTTAAATGGCAATTTGTTATGGTGTCAGTAAGATCAAACAGGTTCTTCAAGAAGCTTGGAAGAAAGATGACTGTTGATCCTAATGAGCCATTGGGATATGACAAGTCCAAAGTTGAATGCTATAACTGTGGAAGGAATGGACACTTTGCAAGAGAATGCATAAGAGACAAAGCTGAGAGTAGCAGTCAAAAGTCTAAGAACAGCTATAGAACCAGTCCAAGAATAACTGAAAGCTTTCCAAAAGGAAACAGCAGGAGTCCTAAAGGAACCAAAGCATTGGTGACTGTAGATGAAGTGGTGAACTGGGCTGAAGATGAAGAAGAAGAAGAGCTTGATTTAATGGCTCTCTCATATGAAGATACTGAGGTACATCCTTGTTCTAAAGACTGTGTTCTTAAATTTAATAGCTTAAAAGTAGAACTAGATATCAAAAGGTAAACACATGCACTGTAGAATTAAATGCTTTTAAACATGGTGTTGCTAAGTTAGAAGAAAATATAGTTTTGTATAAAAAGGCTCAACAAAACAATGAAGAGAAAATAAGAATTTTAACTCTTCAAATGAGGGAAAAAGATGTGGAAATCAAAGCATTTGAAAGACAATTTTTGAAAGTGTCAGCAGAAAATGAAGCTTTAAAAGCCAGTCTTTATAATGAAAGGGAAGTGATTAATCATTGGCAAAAGTCCTCTAAAGGATTGGAAAAACTGATTAATTCACAAATGGGGTATTATGATAAGTCAGGCCTAGGATATATTGAGGACCAACCTGGGATAACTTTAACTGACAAGGACTTATCAAAGGGGATTTTTGATAGTTCTAGTGAGTCAGATAATACACCTGATAATGATAGATATGCTGAAGGAATGAAAGCAGTTCCTCCACCATTATCTGGAATTTTCATGCCTCCTAGTAATGATACAAGTATAGAGTTAGAAGAACCAAAGGTTAAAAATACCTCAAACTCTAGTACTTTGTCCCAAGATAAGACTGTTGTGACCAAGAACATTGTTTATCTACCTTTAATGAACAATTTTGTTTCTAAAGAATCTAAGACTAGTTCTGCTCCCAAGCAGGTAAAAACTCCTAGGAAGATATTGAAAAATGATGTAAAACATAATAAAACCAAGAGGGGTAGGTTAGGTTTTGAGAAAGTTAAGTCAAAACAACCTTTTGGGTCTTCTTTGAGAAGAAAAGGATGTTATGTTTGTGGTAGTCTAAGTCATTTTATCAAAGATTGTACTTTACATGAAGATAAAATTGTGAAACAAAAGGCTGCACAAAAGGTCATGAAAAACAGTAATGGGAAAAACGCACAGGTTAATAGGAATCAGAAACTTAAGAATGACAAACCTAAGTTTGATCACTCAAGGGTAAATAAACAGGTTAAAAATAACTCTACCAAAATTTTTGTTCCTAGAGCAGTACTTATGAAACAAGGTCTGGTACCTTTGAAGTCTGGTAAACCATGTACCGGCAAGTCTAGACCTGCAAGTACTGCTAGACCAAACTTAAGTACTGTTGGTTCAAAGTTCGTCAAACCAAAGTTCTCTAAGACTTCTAAGAATGTTGTTGAAAAATCTAAAACATCTAGAAGTAGGTTTCATAATAAACCAGTGCAAATGTGGGTTCCTAAAAGAGAAAAATCATGTGTTAAAGCAAGTACCGCTAAAGCAGTACTTAAGGCAAAGAAGTTTGAGCACATAGAGTCACCATATGTCTTTGACTATATAACTGAAACCATGAAGTATAAGAGTAAAAGCAGTATCACTGGGAATGCTTCTGAACAGACTCTTAAGTGTGTAGGTCCCACAAGATCCGAGCCAAATGTGGCTTGGGTCCCTATTAAAAACTAATAAGTTTTGTGTATGTGCAGGGGCATCTAATTGATGAACTAAAAGACAAAGGTATAGTAGATAGTGGATGCTCAAGACATAAAGATTTTCTTGCTGAATTTGAAGAATTCAGAGGAGGACCCGTATCCTTTGGAGGTAGCAAAGGTAGAATTACTGGCAAAGGGAAAATCAATACAGTGAAGTTGGAATTTGAAGATGTGTTCTTTGTGAAAGAATTGAATGAGTTCAATCTCTTTTCTGTATCACAAATGTGTGATAAGAAGAACAAGGTGATGTTCACAGACAAAGACTGCTTGGTGCTGTCTAAAGAATTTGAGATGCCTAAAGAATCTCAAGTACTGCTCAAAGTACTCAGGCAAGAAAATATGTACACCTTTAATCTCCATACTATTACTCCAACAGGTGTTATTACATGTTTGCTAGCTAAGGCTTCTTATGATGAGTCTAATTTATGGCACAGAAGGTTAGGTCATGTGAATTTCAAGAATCTTAACAGATTAGTGAATAGGAATTTGGTAAGAGGGTTACCTAACAAATCTTTTCAAAATGATTTCACATGTGCTGCTTGTCAAAAAGGTAAACAACATAGAGCCTCTTGTGAGACCAAGACTGTCAATACTGTGATAAAACCTTTGCAACTCTTGCATATGGATTTGTTTGGTCCAGTTTCTGTAAGAAGCATTAGTCATAAGACCTTTTGTCTAGTCATAACGGATGATTATAACAGATTTAGTTGGGTTTTCTTCTTAGCTCTTAAGAGTGAAACCAATGAATTACTTAAGGATTTTATCACTTTAGCTGAAAAGCAGTTCACTAAACAAGTTTTAATCATTAGGACAGATAATGGTATAGAATTTAAGAATGCTGAATTTGATGAATTTTGTAGGTATAAAGTCATTAAGAGAAAATTTAGTAATCCTAGGACTCCACAACAAAATGGAGTAGCTGAAAGGAAGAATATGACACTAATTGAGGTTGCTAGAACTATGCTGGCTGATTCTCTTTTGCCAAATACCTTTTGGGCAGAAGCAATCAACACTGCATGTTATGTGTTAAATAGAGTCTTAGTGACCAAGCCTCAAAACAAAACACCTTATGAACTTTTGACTGGTGTGAAGCCTACCATAAGTCATTTAAGACCTTTTGGGTGTCATGTGTCTATATTAAATACTTTTGATCATTTGGGAAAGTTTGATGGAAAGTCTGATCCAGGATATCTTGTAGAATATTCTTTGCAAAGTAAAGCATATAGGGATTATAATTTGGCATCTAAAAAGGTTGAATAAAATGCCCATGTTAATTTCTTAGAAAATAAACCCAATGTCCCAGGAATAGGTTATGCTTGGATGTTTGATTTAGATTATCTAACTACTCCATGTATTACTATTCTGTGCAAAAGGATTGTCAAACTAACAATGCAGGTACTCAAGAAGATGTTTCTTCATCAGATGATGATGTGCATATCTATGTGCCCAATATGCCTACTGTTACTCCCATGTCTGCTACTCCTAAGAAGCAAACCATGCCATCAAAAGATGATCAAGCCTCCCAAGAGCTTCAAAGGCTTCAAGATCAAGATAAGAATGCTACATCTGCTAATAAGCATTCAGGAGAAGAATCTTTTGAGTCACAACACATAGCCATACATACTAAGCCTAGCGGTACTTCATCTGCAAGAATTGCTAAGTCTAAATCTGCAAAGTTTGTTGATTCATTAGAAGAGATTTTACAAGCTATGGATGATGAAGAAGTATATGCAAGTCCAGCTGAAGGAATCTTCTCCAAAGCTTCCTATGATGAGCAGGGTGCAGTAACTAATTTCAACAATTTGGAAACAGAAATTCCAGTCAGTTCTATTCCCACTCATAAAGTTAACAACAACCATCCTACTACACAGATCATTGGAGATCCCAAGTCTGCTGTAGAAACCAGAAGACAACTTCAAACCAATACTGAAACTCATGCACTTGTGAGTTATGTCAAACAACAGCAGAGAACAAATCATAAAGATATTCAGCATTGTTTGTTTGCCTGTTTCTTATCACAAGTAGAGCCCAAAAACATTTCTCAGGCTCTTGATGAAGAAAGTTGGGTAGATGCCATGCAAGAAGAATTAACACAATTTGAGCTACAAAAGTTTGGATTCTTGTGGATCTTCCCTCAGGTAAGAGAGTAATTTGTACCAGATGGGTTTTCAGGAACAAGAAGGATGAAGGATGAGTTATTGTGAGGAACAAGGCAAGACTTGTTGCTCAAGGCTATAGACAGGAAGAAGGGAAAGACTATGATGAGGTTTTTGCTCCAGTGGAAAGGATAGAAGCCATTAGGTTATTTTTAGCCTTTGCATCATATATGGGTTTTATAGTCTATCAAATGGATGTGAAAAGTGCCTTTCTTTACGGTACTATTTCAGAGGAGGTATATGTCTCACAACCTCCAGGTTTTGTAGATCCTAAATTCCCTAACAGAGTCTACAAGGTTATCAAAGCACTTTATGGTCTACATCAAGCTCCTAGAGCCTGGTATGCAACTTTATCCAATTTTCTGTTAGAACATGGATATAGGAGAGAGACCATTGACAAAACTCTGTTCATCAAGAAGAATGCTAAGGATATTATTCTAGTTCTAGTCTATGTTGATGACATCATTTTTGGTTCTACCAAGATGTCATGGTGTGAAGAGTTTGAAGCTTTGATGAAAGGAAGATTTCAGATGAGTTCTATGGGAGAACTAACTTTCTTTTTGGGACTGCAAGTCAAACAAAGGAAGGATGGAATATTTATCAGCCAAGATAAGTATGTTGCTGAATCTTGAAGAAATTTTCATGTATGGATACAAGGAGTACAAGCACACCTTTTGAAGCTAAGAAGTCTTTATCTAAAGATGAACATGGAGAAAATGTTGATATTCCTCTATATAGATCAATGATTGGTTCATTGATGTATCTTACTACTTCAAGGCCAGATATTATGTTTCCTGTGTGTGCCTGTTTAAGGTTCCAAGTCAATCTAAAGGTGTCACATCTACATGCTGTGAAGAAGATTTTTAAGTATCTTAAAAGTCAACCCAATTTAGGATTATGGTATCCTAGAGATTCCACCTTTGAATTGGAAGCTTACTAAGACAGTGACTATGCTGGAGCTAATCATGATAGGAAATCCACAACAGGAGGTTGTTAATTCCTAGGCAGAAGACTCATATCATGGCAATGTAAGAAGCAAACCATTGTTGCTACTTCTACAACTGAAGCTGAATATGTAGCTGCTGCTCATTGCTGTGGACAAGTACTTTGGATTCAAAATCAATTGTTGATAGTTTAACTTCATGAACACCAAGATTTACATTGATAATGAAAGTACTATATGCATTGTCAAGAATCCAGTATTTCACTCCAAGACCAAGCATATTGAAATAAGACATCACTTTATAAGAGATGCCTATGATAAGAAGCTTATTCAAGTCTTGAAGATTCATACAGACAACAATGTAGCTGATTTGTTGACCAAGGCATTTGATGCAAAGAGGTTTGAATTCTTGGTGACACATATTGGTATGCTCAACCAATAGACTACTGCATATGTTGAGGGGAGGTAATGGCTGTACAAATTTTTATACTAATTTTTATTTTATAGTATATGTTTTGTGTTTTTGATGTGATTGCAGGTTAATAGAAAAAGATAAAAGAGGATTACAATGATAGTGAAATGCATGAATTGGTCAAAATTTTGAGGTACCGTTATAACTCCAAGTACCGCTAGCACAAATTCAAGTACCGCTTATGTTCCATGTACTGCTACATGTCCGTTGTTCCGTTAAGGGTCTCTTTTGTAAATTTGGCGGTTTCTTCGCGCTTGGGTTTGTTATTCACCTAATCTTTTATTTTTATCTCTTGATTCTATAACTTTCTCTCTAATTTGTCGATCATCAAAAATACTAAATGGCTGCTTTACAAGTGATCTCTAAGCATAATTTGGTTGCGAATCTTGCTGCGAATGATGACTCTCTTGGATTCCATGAGATTCTTGGTTTCTTATCTTGAAGTCATGTTTGTTTTGCACTAACTTTAAGTCCCACTGTCTCTATTTACATTGTTGAACAATTTTGGAACACAGCTGTATTAGGTACTCGGTTTGATCAACCTTGCATTAAGGCTAGGGTGAATCATAAAAATATATATGTCACTGTAGTACTGCTAAGGGCAAGTTTGAGATTAAATGTTGAAAATGGACTTAGTATGCTTAATAACATAGAGATTCATGATGGCCTTGCAGCCATAGGCTATCAGGGTGGTAGGGAAAGTCTTACTTTCTTTAAAGCTTTATTTTCACCTCAATGGAAATTGTTTTTTCATGCTATTATTCACTATTTAAGCTCTAAAAGTACATCTTTTGATCAAATTCCTGCTGCATTGGCATCAACTGGTATTTGTCTAGCAAATAATAAGTTTTTTTATTTTTTCAAGATTAATTTTTAAAGGCATGACTAGGAATTTGGAAGGAACTAAGAAGTTTTTTATGTATCCTAGATTCATTCAGGCTTTAGTTAGTGACAAAATACCTAACCTACCAAAGTTAACTGATACATGAGATGTTCCTACTTTCACAAAGAGAACTTTCTCTTTCTTGACCAAACAAGGCAATGCCTTTACTGGAATAGTTACACCATTGTTTGCTAATATGTTAGCGCAACCTGCCAATCAAGAAGGTGAGGAACCTAGCAATGCTAGTGCTTCTCAGCAAACTCCTTCTCACCAGAGTTCCCATTCCCTAGAAGATTCACAATCTTCTTCTCACGATGTTTGTGCTCCATCAAACACTGATGAGATGATCCATACACCTGCTGCTTCTATTGCTGCTAGTGGTTCACCACCAGCACAAGCACCAGAGGTGGTGGATGTTGCAAATTTGACTACTTTGTGTACTAGTTTGTCCCAACAGGTACAGGTGTTGCAGAAAGAAAAACTTGTTCAAGACAAGAAAATTGCTGAATTGGAAGCTAGCCTAATCAAGTTGAGGAACAAAGTATCACCTTGGATGAGGCAACATAGATCTATTCAGAAGGCTACACTCAAAAAACAAAGATTCAGAAACCACAAGAATAGGCAACTGAATGCAACCAAACAAGGGAGGAATTATGAAGAACAACCACCTTCTTCTGATAATCAAACAAGGATCTCTGGTAATGACATCAATTTTGAACTAGATGAAGATGTCATGGGGACTTATGAAGATGGAACTGGTTTAGAGATTGGTGTGGATGAACCTACAAATATGGAGTTTCAACAGGAAGAACCACAGCCTACTCATGAGGAGCTACAAGTTGAAGAAATGATGGTAACTCAGCCAACACCAACACCTCAATAACCACTTCAAGTGAATTGGAGTACTTTCTATGAGAAGTTGGAGGAAATTAATATTCAGTTTCTTGTATCTTCAACTCCACCACCACAAAGACAAGTATGGTTTCAAAGGAAACAGTCTTTGCAAGTACTGTCCAGATCAAGAATGAGCAATGGATCAGACAAGACTGAAGAGGTGCAAGTTGAAATGATAGCTTCAATGGAAGAAAGGGTATCTGGAGATACACAAGTGATTGAAGAAACAAGTGTGTCTAATACTGGTGAAGTCAACATTGTTGAAGATCCAAGTACTGCTAAGCCAAATAAGCCGAGTGCAAGTACTGCTGACATTGTTGAAGACCCAAGTACTGCTAAGCCAACTAAGCCAATTGCAAGTACCGGTGGTGATCATCCTTCACTAGAAAGTCATACTCCTTTTGGAGAGGATGAGACTTTAGCCCAATTACTGCTTGACTTAAGAATAAAGAATCCAACTGAGAAAACAAAACAAGCAGAGGCAGATAAGAAGACACAACAAGAAGTTCTTGCCAAAAAGGATCAAACTAAAGGTAAGAAAGTTCAAGCTCCTCACCCTACTAAAGGTATAATTATTCAACAGCAAGCTGATGAGGAAAGACCTTCCAAGCTGAAGAAGAAGCTACCTAAGATTAATATAAAGGATAATGGGAAGAAGCAAATACTATCAGAATCTGAAAATGAAAGTGATTCAGATGATGATATAAGCAAAGTCATGTACATATTTAATCAATTAGACCATGATGAGGAATACGCTTTCAGAATGCAAGCACAAATTCGTGAAGATGAATCACAAGAGGAACTGGCAACAAAGCAGCATTTGCTAGAAGCTAAGAGAATACAGCAAGAATGGAACATACAAGAGTATGATATGATTCAAGCTGAATTACATGCAAGTGAGCTTCTTGCAGACTCATTGATAGATGAAGAGAGAGATGCTTATGATGAAGAAGAGAAATCCAAGTTGATTGATGATCTGGTTAGGGAGCAACAAAGATTCTTTGCTGAAAAGAGAAGAAGAGAAAAGATTAAGCCTCTAACTACTATGCAGATTAGGAATCAAATGATGAACTTTCTCAAGAAAGTTAAGGGTTTCACTCATATTCAGCTGGTCAAGAAGAATTTTGAAGAAATCAGGACTTTGTATGAGCAAAATAAGAGAACTGAATTGAATTTTATTGAGATTAGATCTAAAGCAGATAGAATGGCTGTTGAAAGACATAGAAGACATCTGCAACAACAAAGACAATTTGGAAGCACTCCTAGAATTGAGCCAGGTACTGCTGAACCTACAACTACAACTCCACCTATCAAGACCACTTATGTGAGGAAGAATAGAAATGAGAAGGTAAGTTCAAAGGAGGAAGAGACTGCTCAAAGAATAAATGAAGGAGATAAAGCTCAAGATATTGCTCAGACTAAAAATGTACAAGCAGTACATACACAGTCAATAGTACATAGTAAAGAGACGGTACATACAAACTTGGAAGAGGGTTCAACAGAAGTTGAGAGAACCTCCAAGGGTGTTAAAAGAAAAAGATCAACAAAGAGAATGCAGAAAGCCAAAAGGGCTAAGTCAACAGCAGAAGATAGTGATGATGATGAGAGCTTGAAGAAGTACTTGAAGATAGTAAAATTTGAAGATCAATGTATTAAAACAGAGATTTTTGGAAAGAGATCATCTATTGTTAAATGGATATACTCTTTGGATCAAGGACTTGAAGCTCATGGAATTCAAAGAACTAATGGCACAACAAGGATACTTAGACTTTTGGAAGATATTCTTCACATTCTTGACAGACAAGATATTAAGGATCTTTTCAGGTTAGTTCAAGAAGCCAGTGCAGGTAAAACTGAAGTATCACTATTGTATAGGGAATTTCTCTTCATGTATGAACCACATAATTGTGATCAAGAAATGTTGAAGGTATTAGAGAATCAGGTTCCTAGTTACTGGAGATATTATAGGTCATGTGGATTGCATATTCTGGATATAGATGATGTTACATACTATATGCTGCAAGAGAAGAGTTATCCATTTAAAAGAAGATTGTTGGAAAGAATGTTGGAACAACAATTGAAAGTTATAGAAGAATCTGTTGATGCTTTGGAGTTGATCAGAATGGTTAAACAACAAATCAAGGATTTGAAAGATGACGAAGAAGCTGAGAAAGAGCCTTAAGTGTTTGATTTTCAGTCACACTTCACACATGGTTCTCAGTTCACCATGTCTAACACACATAAGAACTGGCTAGTCCATAAGCAAACGGTTTGTGGTAAAGACTTCTCAAATCTGTTGATGGTTGATAATTTACCAAAAAATGTAGGGTTATCAGTACACCTTATTCTTCATGAATAAAGTATTGGCTATTCCAGAGTGTACGGCTAACTGGTAAAGAATATATCAAATCCGTTGATAGTTGGTGATTTGCTAAAAATCATGAAGCCAATACAGATTGCTTTTTGTTGTTAACTGTTTTATTTCAGGTATAAAGATTGCAAGCAAAGAAGTATTCAAGAAGAAAATACTTAGAAGGTTTTGTCTTATCAAATCAAGACTGAAGTTTATGATTCAGAGTTCATAGATTTAACTCAAGAAGACAATTCCTGATGCTGCAAAGATAAATGAATGTTTACAAGACACAAGAAGATCATAGTTTAAAGACAAAGATGATGTTCATGCTGTTTGAAGATTATCTTACCAGAAGAAGATCTACATTGAAGTGTTTGGATACATTCAGTTGGATACAAATATAAATTACCAAGTTCAATCCAAGGATGAAGGAAAGACTGAAGACATGTCTAAATAAATCCAGTATAAGAGAAACAAGAAGACAACAAGTTATCATTCTTGTTTAGGGGAGGAATGTTGGGAATTATTTGTTAAGTGTCAAGTACCATCAGTGTAATTTAAGTACTGTTAGTATTATGTAAGTACCGTTAGTGTTAACGCGGTACATATTAAGTACTGCTACTTATAAATTAAGTATTGCTATATTGATTAGGACGAATATATCTTTGTATAAGATATGTCATAGTTATAGTTAGAGTATATCTTATGTGATATACTTAAATAGTTAGAATATTGATAATATATCGTCTGTGATATAGTTATCTTTATAGAATATTCTAAGGTTTCTAGGGTTCCTTACTCTATAAAAGGAACATAGGTACAATGTCATTCATGTACCTCATTCAAGTCGATTAATAAGAGAATCGAATAGTTAAAAGTAATTATGTTCTTCTGTGCTTTATAAGTTAGATTCCGCATAACTTATTTAGTTTGAGTAAGAGTTCTCAAAGTGTTTTAGTTTGATTACAAACTACTATACTATTTCTTAACAGAATATAGATCCAATCAAAGGGATCAACAACAAGTGTTATACTTGTCTCATCCCTAATATTTTACGGGTACTCCTCGATTCTAGTTTCCTCGATTACGTGCCCTCGGGTCAATTTACGAAAAACGTTTTTGCAAAATATGAAACTACAACACAAAACAATTCTAATAAAAATTCTCTCATAAAAAACGGAGCACAAAAGCGTAAATACGTAAACCTAGGGTTTTCGGTTTAAACGTAAAAGTCGTTAAATTATGCACATAAACCCTAATTTCTTCCCGTAATTATGTGAGTTCATGAACCAACACAAAAATAAAATTTCAAAGTAATACACGAGGATAAATTTACTACCTGAAAATGTCGGACTGTCACAAAAACGGAGTATGTAAACGTAAACACGTAACGTAGAGCTCTCCGGTTTAGACGTAGACGATGCTAATTTAAGACGTAAACCCTAATTTCTTCCCAAAAGTGAGTGAGTTCATAAACTAACAATAAAATAATGATTATAAATAATACTTGAGAATAAAATAGCGACCTCAAATAGACGGATTGTCACAACATTTCCCCCTAAAGAGGATCTTTGTCCTCTAAGATCAATTCATCTTACTACTCGCTTCTTATAGAGTTAAAGACATGTGGGCATTTCCTCCTCCACATTCGGTCTTTTCTCTCAGGCGTAATTCTTTATAATACGCGAGTTTCATCAAACATAACTATGGGAATACGTCCATGATGTCCACGGGTTTTTGATGAATGCAACTTTTCGCCGACCCAAACTTCACTAAGAAATAATCAAATTTTCACTTAATAGACATTTTATTAAGTTCGATATACGGAACATATTTCATGCAGCCCTTGAAGTTCTAGGATAGTCTATCTTATATGCCTCTCGGACCAAATCTTTACATTATCTCAATGGTCCCATACAACGGGGACTTGGCTTCCCACGATCTTGCAGATCATCAATTCACCTTTTCACGATGAAAATTCTCGACATAACTTTGCTACCCATCCTGCACTTCAAGATCTACATCTCATATTCACATAACCTCCTGCCCACTACCGGCAGTCAATAATCAGATCTTAACTTCCATAATCCTTTCAGGTCTCGTGGGTCGGGTATCTTCATCCCAACTCCCACCTACAAGTGCTCTCTATATAGATTCTCACAAGATTCGATCTCTATCCTAATGCGATAATTATCAATGATAATCCATCCAAAGGTAAATGCTCATCCTAGACACTACCAAAGGTCAATCATACAAGCACAAAACAAGACTTCATGACCCGCATGCTTTTACCATGAATAGTGCCCTTAAGATCATACGTACATGATTAGAATTTTCCTTTTATAGCACGTTACGTTTCACGTATAAGAATTTTAAGTATTACGTACGTGTAAGAACACGATAAGTATTTATTACGTATGAACACACGATAATTATTCAAATAATAATTATAATCACGAACATTCGATCATGAAATCATGAGCGTAATTTAATCACGAGCTAATATTATTTACGTATATATACTTATTACGAACACATATAATATATTAAGTCACGATCAATAATTAATTAGAACACGTAAAACACGAACACGATAAAACACTATAATATTTAGACTCGAGAAAAGTACGGGTTACCCATGTGGGGCCCCTACCCGCGGCATACACAAGGACATGGGCTTAGCCCATGCAAAATTAACTGACTAGGGGGTTAAGGTAAAAACATGTTTCACTTTTCACAAAACAAGAAAATAATTTAAAACCCTAAATCTTTTTTTCCTTCTCTCTTTGGCCGCCAGATTCAAGGACACCAAAAGGGGTGTTCGGGTTGATTTTGATCTTGGAAATCTTGCAAGGATTCGTGTGTGTTCATCCTTATTTGATCCACGTATTCGGTATAGCTTTTAACCTTTTTCTTTTATGTTTTGATGTAACTAATCACATAAAATCATGGTGTTTTTAATTAAACTAATCAAAAACAATTATTTTAAACATGTTAATGATCATGGGGTAAATCAAACAAGGGTTTTAGGGGTGTTGTGTTGTAGCCGACGCCTAACCGAGCCCCATAGGGGGTCTCGGCTTGGCTTATTTAACACCACCGAGACCATATGGTCTCGGTATGGTGGTGGTGGTCCCACGGCAGCAGCAACACCAAGGGGAAACCCGACGCGGTTCGGGTTATGATGTTAGTTATGGGTCCGGTTCATGGTTTTTAGTCACGGGTCCGGTTCTTGAATCATTTTTTTTTCAAGGTTTATGATTTTTATGTTTTAGACTTCAATTAAATTAATAAAACATGACATGATTAATTTAATGTACATGACTTAGGTTATAAATTTAATTATTAGTTCATGAATTTTAACCTAAGTATTTTATATTTAATTAGACTTTATAATTAATTAATTATTTAAAACCATGACTATAATTAATTAATTAACATGACTTAGGTTATATTATTAATAGTTAATAATACACGTTTTAACCTAAGTATTTTACCTTTATTTAATTAAAATCATGATATATTTAATTAAATACTTTTAACCTATAGTTTATTTAATTACATGTAATAATTAATAAACTATACTTTATAACTACATGACTTAGAATAATAATCAGAAAAACACTTAAGCTTATATAATTAGCTTATTTAACCAGCTTATATTTATTTATGGAAACTTCTATTTTTAGAAACTTATTTAATTAAGGAAGCTAATCTATTTATGGAAACTTTCTATTTTTGAACCTTATCTATTTTAAGCAGTAATTCTATTTTTGGAAACTTTCTATTTTTGGAAACTTTCTATTTTTGGAAATTTGTATTTTTGGAAACTTTCTATTTTTGGTAACTTTCTATTTTTGGAAACTTTCTATTTTAGGAAACCTATTATTTTTAGAAAGTTACTTATTATTACACAACAAGTATAATAATACATGAAATACAAGTAATACTTAATCAGAATAGATAGAATATAAGATAAACACAGTATAAAGCTTAAAACAGTAAAACATGACATGAACATATAAAACAAGCCAAGACATGATATAAAACCGGATATGTACTTAGTAATCAAATACTTATACACGTATGTATTTATGTAGCGTTAGTGATACCGAAGTAGGACTCTCTTCTGTTCGTCTTCTTCGTTCACTGGACATAAGGTACGGATTCCCGTCCTTTCAGTATGGACATTCTTTCCTTATTAGGATTCCCCGTATGCAGCCAACTGTTTTCCCATAGTATAAGTTTATATATTTGATTGCTTATGTTTAATTAGAATACCTAAAGCCATATACATGCATGACCAGTTTCACCTAGTTATGGAGGTACCATAACCATAACACTAGAGGCACTGGTGTTATGACTTCCCCACGGCGGAGTGATTGCTCGTGGCGTCCCTTCAGCTTTTGGCCATATTATTATATTTATCATGTGGGGTGTATGGGTGCATCCTAGTTACATGTTTTTCAGCAGATTACTCAGTGTGAATGTGGTGTGTGCCTTGCATCGTTCACAAGGAGCTGATCCCTCCTACCCAAAAACCAGTATATTAAATTAGAGGCAGCCCCTCTAATTTACATGACGAGGTCGCCCCTCCAAGTATTCATGCACGTTGATTTTCATGACCTATATTGGCTAATGTTAAAATATGTTAAACAGTTTTTTACAAGATAACCATAAGGCTTTTCAAACTATAAAACCAGTTTTACTAAGACTTAACCGGGTTATCCAGGACTTAGTTTCTTCCGCTGTTATATGCTTATATGCTTATATTATTCATGCTTTATTTGTACATCCGTGCACTGAGCATATTGCTCAGCCGTTTTCTTTTTCATGTTCCCAAAACGGCAGGTACTCAGGGACGCTCGTAGACTTTAAGTGTACGTGCATATGGACTGGAAGCTTTCTAGTCTTTCTTTACTTTATGCATTCTCTATACTTTAATACTCTTTCCATGGACATTGTTTAGTCCTTTCATTTATAGTACTTATGTTTGTGTGTGATGAGCTTTACTTTTGGACTACCGATGTTTGATTCCGGTATATCCTTTTATGGTCATGTAATGTTTTAGACATTTATCCTTGTATGCTTTGATGACACGCCATAATCACGCGTGACATTCCATTTATCAAAATGGGGTGTTACAATTATGGTATCAGAGCCAAGGCTTCGACCTGTAGGCTCTCAAAACATGACCTGTGATTAGTGGGTAGTCACTATGGTCTTCCTAGAACTGACAGTCGGTTTTCATGCATTCATCATTTTCATGCATACATATATAGGTCATTGTCGCAGGTTTATGACTAAGTAATGGTTGGTACTGGACTGGCCCTATTTAGTCGCATGTGTTTTATCGAAACTTTTAAATTTGGGACCGACCCATAGGCGTCCCCTCGCCATGTCTTTTATTTTGGGTGAACTGACTATAGGCGTTCACTCTCGAGTATACAAAAGTTTTCATAAAACTGCATCATGCATTCATGTACAAATTTTCTTGCATAAAATTTTTCTCTTGATTATTGGTATAATTTTTTTTCATGTATATATATATTTTATGTTTTGATCAGTTTGATCATGTATTTTATGTTATACTGTCAGATGGTTCTCACACGCGAGCAGGAACAGCTCAATGCAGCAATCCAAGCTGCAATGCAAGCTTTGCTTCCTCAACTGAGGAATGACATCAAGGCTGAGGTTCAGGCTACCAACAATCAGCAGCAAAACCAAGCACCTCCTCCTCCTCCTCCATGACATTGGCAATATAGCTGGAGAGATTCAACAAGCTCCATCCTCGAGCTTTCGAGAGAACAGATAGCCCTAGTGAAGCTGAAAGCTGGTTGGCTCACATCGAGAAGATCTTTGATGCTATGGGTTGTGACCCCGTGTTCAAGGCGAGGTTGGCATGTTACCAATTCGAAGGCGATGTGTTAAATTGGTGGTTAACATTGAAGCAGTCTGGGGGAGGTGATAATTGGGTGGCTGGTTTGACATGGGCTCAGTTCAGAGATAGAGTGATTGAACAGTTCTTTCCCAAGGCTGAGCAAGACAAGCTTAAGAGGGAGTACCATGGGATCCGACAGAGAGCTGGGGAGAATAGCAACGAGTTCATGCAGCGCTTTCTTCGCTTAGCTGGTTTCCTTGGTGCAGCGACAGGTACTCCTAAGGAGCAGGCACACCACTTTAGGTGGGCTCTTTGCACATCGGTCGCAAACAATCTGGTGTGTGCTACGTTCAACACGGTAGCACAAGTGGTCGATGCAACACGTAAGCTGGAGATGTTGCACGAGAGAGATGAGTTCGGGGAAGCTGAGAAACCCGATAAGAGGTAAACATTCGTATTCAAGCGGTGACCAATCCGTATTCTTTCTATATATGTCAAATATTTCATCTCTTTAAATTGTATCTTCCAGGCAGAAGACTGGGGACCGGTCTCAGCCGGCTACTCAGCAGCAGCCTAATCAGCCCAAGGGAAACGGTCAGACTAACAACCGTTCTGCTACGGATAGGCGTGGCGATAATGATAATTACCGTAACAACGCTGGACACTCCAACGGCAGCAGGTCCTAATACTTACGCAATTTTCTTATGATTTCAGGTTATAACTCATAATTCTGACACTTTAGCAAATCTTCTACCTGGAACCATGGAAACGGTAGGGACCAGAACCAGAGAGGTTCACAGCCTAGCCGTCCATCTATCACTGTTATTCAATCTTACGATTATTCGCATTATCCTTTGTACCCTATTATCACGTCTCATGTAAAATGTTTTATCAGGTTCTCAGCCAGCCAGAGCACCTGCTAGAGGATATACTCATCCTCTTTGCTATACTTGCCACCGTAGGCACCCAGGGCCATGTTGTCGCGACACTGACGCATGCTTCAAGTGTGGTCTTCCTGGCCATCGCATGAAGGACTGCCGTAAAGGCGAAATAGAGGGTATATCGGGACATGCTGATACCAAGCCGCCTCCTACCACTGGACGCGTCTACACGATATCTTGAGATCAGGCCAACAAGTCTACAGGTACCATCACTGGAATCTTGTATATGTATGGTCAAGCTGCATGTGTTCTATTTGATATGGGTGCTACTCACTCGGTCATTTCTACTGCTTATGCCAAGAACATTAGGATACTCCCCATGCCACTAGATAATATACCGAGTATTTCCACGCCTTTGAAAGACTATGTACGCATAACCCATGTGTACAAGAGTCTTCCCCTAGATTTTGACGATAAGGTTCGTCTTGTTAACGCACTTCCGTTGGACATGAATGACTTTGACATGATTTTGGGCATTGATTGGCTATCCAAGCATCATGCTACCATAGACTTCCATTCATATCGGGTCATCTTCGGTGATGTTAATGCACCAGAGTACATTTACAACGGGTTCGTACCCGGAAGGTCTGTACAAATTATATCTACCCTACAAGAACGTGCACTACTGTTACATGGCTGCGAGTGTTATCTAGCTACGGTTCATGACATGGATGCTGAATCCCCATCAATTCAGGATCAGCTGATAGTGTCAGAGTTCCAAGATGTATTCCCAGAAGAACTTCCGGGCATACCACCTACACGAGAAGTGGAATTCAATATCGAGCTCATCCCTGGAGCTGAGCCGATTTCCAAGGCTCCTTATCGCATGGCTCCCATAGAGTTAAAGGAACTGAAGGATCAACTGCAAGAACTTCTAGAACGAGGTTTCATTCGACCGAGCGCATCTCCATGGGGCGCACCGGTCTTATTTGTTAAGAAGAAATGATAGTATGTGACTTTGCATAGACTATCGCGAGCTCAACAAGATTGCTATCAGGAATAGGTATCCATTGCCACGTATAGACGATCTGTTTGACCAACTCCAAGGGGCCAAACACTTCTCCAAGATTGATCTTGGGTCAGGCTATCATCAACTACGGGTTAAGGAGCATGACATCGCCAAGACTGCTTTTCATACCCGCTATGGCCACTATGAATTTGTAGTCATGCCATTCGGCCTGACCAATGATCCAGCAGTGTTCATGGATTTGATGAACAAAATCTTCCACGAATTTCTGGACAAGTTCGTCATTGTCTTCATCGATGACATCCTGATTTTCTCAAAGTCCAAGGAGGAACACGATGACCATCTTCGTACAGTACTACAGATTCTTCGCCAGAAGCAGCTGTATGCTAAATTCTCCAAGTGTGAGTTCTCGTTAGACAAGGTGGCATTCTTAGGTCACATTGTATCACTAGAAGGAATCACTATGGATCCAGCGAAGGTCAAGGCTATTACTAAGTGGTCGAGGCCGACGTCAGCGACTGAAGTCCACAGTTTCCTAGGCTTAGCTGGCTATTACGTAGGTTCGTGGAGAACTTTTCCCGCCTAGTACTACCATTGACCAAACTGATGCGGAAAGGAGAGAAATCCGTCTGGACTGAAGAACGAGAGAAGAGCTTTGAAGACCTGAAGCAGAAGCTAGTATCTGCACCTATTCTTACTATCCCATCTGGTACGGGTGGATTTCAAATCTACAGTGATGCATCGGGGAAGGGACTTGGCTGTGTTCTCATGCAACATGGGAAAGTGATCACGTACGCTTCACGACAGCTTAAGCCTTATGAAGAGAATTACCCTACGCATGACTTGGAACTTACTGCAGTCGTGTTTGCGTTGAAGATATGGAGGCACTACTTATATGGAGAATCATGTGACATTTTCACGGACCACAAGAGTTTGAAGTATATCTTCACTCAGCATGAATTGAACATGAGACAGAGGAGATGGTTAGAGCTGTTGAAGGATTATGACATTAATCTGCAGTATCATCCCCGAAAGGCGAATGTAGTAGCAGATGCACTTAGCAGGAAGTCCGGAATGATCAACGGCATTAAGATTGAGGAGGAAATCATAAGAGACATGGAGCGACTAGACATAGAGATCATGGTACGTGGACAACATGGTTACTGGGCTAATCTTAGAGTAGAACCCGAGTTACTCTCTAAGATCAAGGAAGCTCAGAAAGATGATGGAGAAATCTGGGCGATAGTTCAGAATTTGGAGAAACAGACGGAATTCAGAGTAGATGTAGATGGTATCGTATGGCAGGGCACGAGACTTTGTGTTCCTGATGATAAGAACTCCGGGAAGCATTGTTAACTGAAGCTCATAGCTCCCCATTCTCTATACGTCCTGGTTCGACTAAGATGTACTGTTGAAGCAAATTTCCGGGGAAGCTTCGTCAGCCCTGATCCTTCAGGTATCTTAAGGCTACTCCTTCTAATGAAGCCCTAGCTTGCTCCTTCGGAGTATCTCGTGGCTACTCCTTCCTTGTGAAGCTCTGGCTCCCTTCTTCAGAGTTCCTTAGTCTAGCCCTTAGTCACTTAGGCTGAAATAAGAAAGAACACCGTTAGCTCGCCTCGGGGTTTGAATCCGAGACCAACTCCGGCGTGAGAGTAAGTATGTGATTCTAGTGATGGATAATTCTAGAGAGAGAGAGTAAGTAAGTGAAGTGTGTGTGTCGAACTTAACCTTTGTTCCTGGAGAACCTCTCCTTTTATACTACTTGGAGGTGGCTCCAAGACACACGAATTGTGGAGTCGAGGTTGTCTTGTGGGAGCAGCGCCTAGATAGCTGATGAGCACCAGGCCTGCCCTTCGTGGTCAGACTTATCCTCATGCTCCTTTAGTACTCGTCGTGGTCCAGGTGTCTGTACCATTCGTACATTATTGTACTACGTGGGTTAGGTGTCATCGTCCTTCCTCCGATGCAGCACGTGTGTAGGACTAGCCTTGCATAGGTCTAGCCTTGCCCGAGCTAGCATTGTCTGGGGCTGCTAGCCTTGTCTGGGATTGCTAGCCAGCTGGGGTTGCTAGCCAGCTGGGGTTGCTAGCCAGCTGGGGTTGCTAGCCAGCTGCTAGCCTTGTCTCTGGACCTGGAGTGATCTTCATCATCCCAGCTACTCCAGAGAGCTGTTCTAGCTTAAGATAGTTTTGCTCACGAAACATTAGGGATTAGTTGGACTTTGTCTCACCTTAAGCATGGGGTGAGACTATACCTCATCATGTCCCCCCAGTCTAGTATTAACTTATCCTATCAGTTGATGCTAGACTCAGAGTGAAAATATACTTTCCTCGCTCTTGGTGTTCCCTCTAAACCGATATCGGAGTACTTCTGAAGTGTCGTCTCCTCTAGCGGAAAATAAATAATATGTGTATTTATTCTTCCCGTGTATTAAATTTTTTTTTTTTTTTATATATATAGAGCTTCGTCTTTTTCTTCCAATTTGCAAGAAACTTATAATGGCTAACTCCTCTTCGTGGGCCCCCTAGCCCATTTTAACCATCCTTCTTTTTCTCTATAAATGCAAGCATTCACTTTTACATTCTCATTTCACAAAACCTAGCTTCTTTCACTTTTCCCCTTTTTCTTTTTTCTTTTGCTCCTCCGGCAGCCGCCTTCCCGGCGGGATTTTTTTTTTTTCGGCGAGAGTATATCGTCCGGCGGGTGGGGTCTCGTCCGGTCGAGGGATTTCAACCGATAGGGATTCGTCCGGCTAAAAGAGTTTCGTCCGGTCCTTTTGTTCCTCCGGTTTTGTGGTTCATCCGGTGGGGTCCAACGGGTGTAGGTATTGCTTCAAGGAATCTCGTCCGGCCCCTTTGCTCTTCCGGTTCCCTGGTTCATCCGGTGGGGTTCGTCCGGCTCTTTCTTCTTCCGGTTCTGGTTCGTCCGGTTTGTGTAGCTCGTCCGGTTTCGAGGTTCGTTCGGCTTTTGACCAGAAGGGTTGTTTCGCTCGTTGGAAGGGGTCTTTGACCGGAAGAGTTATTTTGTTTGGTGAGGAAGTGTTTGGGACCGGAGGAGTAGTTTCGTCCGCGGTAGGGTGCTGGGCCGGAAGAGCTGCTTCGTCCACCTGGAAAGGTCTTTTAACCGAAGGAATATTTCGTCCGGTGGAAAGGGACTTCAACCAGAAGAGTTACTTCCTCCGGTATTTTCGAGGCTAGCAATACGCAGTTTGTTTATTTGTTTTGGTGTGGTTCTTGTTACTCGTCCGGTGAAGCATTTTCCTCCTCCGGTTTTGGGAGTATAGTCGCTTGCTCGTCCGGCCTTCACTCCTCCTTGCTATTCCATCAGGAGAACTTCTCCTAGGTATTATATTCATTCCTCTTTCTTTTTACATATGGCTAAAAAGGATATGCACCTTCATACTTCTGAGTTAGGGAAAAAAGATTTCACAGACTTAGTTATTAAGTATAAAATCCCTTTGAGTTTACATCCTCGTTTGCCTGATCCCAACTTTCGGATGATAAACCTTCCTGCTGGGGATACCGCTATTGGCATTTATCATAAGATTTTTGACTTATCGGGCGTTAGGATCCCGTTCTCCACCTTCCTGCTAGATGTTATTAGGTATTACAAAGTTCTTATATCCCAGCTGGTTCCCTTAGGTTTATGCAAGGTCACCACTTTTGAGGTTCTTTGTCGTAGCCTAGACATAGAGCCTACGGTTACTTTGTTTCGGGTCTTCTTAACGCTTTCCAAACAAGGAGATTGGTTTTCGTTTGCCAAGCGTAGGGGTGACTTGTCGGTTATGGAAGATCCTAAGAGTTCCCTTAAGGAGTGGAAGAAAATTTTTTTCTTGATAGACCGTAGGGCTATCCCATTCTATATGCCTTGGAGGCACCCAGATTCTTGTATTGCGGACAGGATTCCCGCACGTTTTAACCAGGATCATGTGAACCGACTGAGTTCTTACATTATTAGACTTCGTGATATTCCTGAGGGGGTGTTGGTCCGTTCTGGTATTAGCAGAGTGTGGGGTGACTCCTCGTGTGATCCGGTCATTAGACATCGCGATGGCACCGGTACGAGGGGCTTCCTTTACTTTACATTATTCTGAAACACTCTTGTATAGCTCTCTTTTCAGAATTTTTTTTTTTTTTTTTTTTATCTAACCCTTGCCTTTTTGTGCAGTTATGAGTATCTTTGATTTTCTTCGTTTGCCCGTTTTGAGGGACGCTGAGGTTGTGGCTGAGCCACATGAGCAGGATACATCTATCTTGCAACGAGTTGCTGCTCGTACTACGGCTCCTGCACCTGCTGGTGCCAACATTCCTCCCGCTACTGATGAGGAGATTGCTGCTACCCGCCCAGATCCTCAGGTCCTCCAGAAGGCTAAGGGTGCTGCGAAGCGCAAAGCCTCTACTTCAGCAGACGCCCCCACCGGAGGAGCTAAGAAGACCAAGGCACGTAAGGAGCGGGCTGGTGCAGGGTCTAGTGATCAGATAGCAGAGGGTGAGTATGAGTTAGCTATTGATGATGATGGCGATGTTGATCATGACGTCACGGCTGATGATTTTGATGGTGTGACCGAGCAGTCTGGTCGTGTTTCTCCTGGTGAGTTTTTAACCGTTATACCCCTTCGATCTTTTGACTCAAGGACTGGACTAGATGTGTCTTATCCTCCTATTGTTCTTCCAGGCAGGGAAGTTCCTGCTACCTTTAGTGCTGTGGTGTCAGGGGTCCGTGAGGCGTCGACTAGGGCTAGTTCTCATGTGTCTCATGGTAAGTTTTTGTCATTGGACTCCTTTCTTATGCATGTGATTTCTTATTTGACTTTATTTTCTTTGGGTTTTGCAGGTACTACTGATGGCACACATCTTTCTGCTGGGGCAGTCGCTCAGGAGCCTTCTACTGACCTAGCTGACACCGATGCTCATGTTGCTATGGAGGAGCATGTTGAAATTGATGGAGATGGTCAGCAGGATGATACTGGCCACCCTGATGATTTGGTTCATGGTGAAGATGGTGCTGGGGATGACACTGCTCCTCATGATGATATATCCCCTAGTGGAGCTGCTGCTGGGGGTGAGTTCCACAGAGGAGGTTGCTCATCACAGGCTGGGATCTATCGTTTGGACTATCCCTATGACGAAGATTCAGTTCCTACTCCCCCCTACACTCGAAAGGAATGGGAGAGAAGACATGTTGTTGATTTTGGTATTTGTTCCGATGAGCTGTTCCAGGATCCTCGAGTTTGTAGGAGTGTTCGTGATCATTTCCCTACTGCAGCTGAAGAGTATCGTACATCTCAGCTCACCCCACGCCAGCTGAATGAGCAGATAAGTGTGCTTCAGTGTCAGATGATGTCTTATGGGAACGAATTGTCAAACCGATACGATATCCTTGTGAGAGATCACCGTAAGCTTACCGCTCAGCATCGGTATCTGCAGAGCGTTCTTTCTGAGAGGGCTGCTGAGCTTAGGCGTCAGACTCAGCTTACCAGCCGTGTTGAGGATTCATTCAAAGGTGCAAGTCAGGGTCTTGCTGATATGAAGAAGAAATCTAATAGGTATAGGTCCGAGAGAGATGCTCTTAGGGCTGAGAAGAAAGAGCTTGAGGCTGAGCTTGAGGCTACCAAGTCCCGACATGCTACTGAGGTGAAGGATTTGGGGCATCGGCTAACTCTTACCAATAATGATGTATTGTCGAAGAATGACACCATTGCTGATATGGACGTGCGGCTCCGAGCTATGCAAGCCAGGTCCACTTCTTTTTTTCAGTCCAGCTTTGAGCCATTGGTTAGAGGTTTTCTTGGGAGTTCAGAGTTCAACCAAGAGTTTGCCCGAGTGTTGGACCTAGCTGTTAGCACTGGTCTCGAGCGAGGTTTGCGTATGAGGAGGACTAAGGAGGAATTTCAGAATGTTTCTCGGGAGGTTGATAACTTCATCCCTGGCGCTAGGGCGCAGCTTGCTGCTGCTTCAGCGGCCTTCCCTAGCTCTCACTTCCCGTTCTTTGGCAAGGTGAGCCAAAGCGCTGATGCTTCTTTTTCGGAGATTGCTCAGATAAGACCTGATCCCGTGGATCCTCCTAGTCAGGCTCCTGTTCCGACTCCCCCGACTTTCGGTCATACCGTTTCCTACTGTCAGAAGAAGAAAGCATCAGGACCAGGATCTTCTTCAGCTGTTTGATGTAGTTCATGTTTTTGTACTTTCTTTACTTTTATTTAAGTTGCTAGCCCTCCCTGTTTTGGGCTTTGGAGTACTTTACATTTCTTTGTATGCTACTATGACTTTGTTGTCAATTTTCCATCATGTATGATGGCCTTTTGTGCACATGTGTGCCTGACCCTTTTGTTATGTTGATCCATGTTTTACTTTATTGTAGCTTATTCTGGATGGTATTCCAACCTCATACTGCTAGCATGTTTTATTAAGTGTCAGCCTTACTGAGCTAGAGTTGGGGTGTATCACGTGTGACTTATGTTTATTGCTTAGTATCTTCACAAACGCCTGTGATGATATCTTAGTTTTGCTAATAAGCTTGGCGTGCTACTTCCCATCTATCCCTTGTTTAGTGAAACTCAATCATTTGTTTACATGGTATTGGTGTAGCATTTGCCTTGTAGGCTAATGCTACTCCCCCTTCCAGGTGTAGCTACTCACCGGTGGGTAATTTTTCGTGAGAAGAGTAGGAAGGTTTGTTCCTATTCCTCTATAGAGTCAATTTGCAAAGGTTGCTCAGCCTAACCACCATGGTATCGGTTTCACCATGGGGAACTAATTATTAGGCGTTACCCTCAGCGGCTGGAGGTAGCGAGCCGTCCATTGCCGTGTGCTTTGTTTTAGTATTTTAATGTATGGTCTCAACAGAAAATATGAGGAAAATTTTGTTTCATTCATATTACTAAAGAAGAAACAATACATCAATTGTGGCTATAGTCATCTCCCGAGCGAGGCTACACTTTGAAAATTGCTCCTCCGGAGGAAATAACAACTTGCTACCATAATTATGTGCTCTACATGTAGCACTTCCTTAGGTTGCTGGCATGCCAGGTCCTAGGTATTTCTTTCCCTTCCATGGTGCTTAACTTGTAGGCTCCGCTTTGAAAAGCCTTGGTGACTTTGTAGGGTCCTTCCCAGTTGGGCCCGAGTTTGCCGGTGTTCTCAGCCCTTGAGGCTTCGTTCTTTCTTAGGACAAACTCTCCTACTTTGAATTGCACGTGTCGTACCCTTTTGTTGTAGTATTTCTCCACCTGTTGTTTGTACCTAGCCTCCCTTATAGCTGCTATTTCTCTTCGCTCTTCCAGCAGGTCTAGGTTCAGGCGGAGTTCCCTGTCATTGGTTGCTTCATCCATGCTGGAGACCCTATGTGTTGGCATGCCAATCTCTGCTGGGATGACTGCTTCAGTGCCATAGGTTAGGCTAAAAGGCGTCTCTCCATTGCTGGTCTTTTTCATTGTTCGGTGTGCCCACAACACGTTGGGAACCTCTTCAACCCAAGCCGACTTCCCTTTCTCAAGTCTTTTCTTGATTCCTTCTAGCAAGCTTCGGTTTGCCCTTTCCACTGCTCCATTCCCTTGCGGGTGGTACACTGAAGTGGAGACTAGCTTGATTTTCAACTTCTCAGCCCACTTTTTGAAGGGGTCGTTAATAAATTGGGTTCCGTTGTCTGTAACGATAGTGGCTGGGATCCCGAACCTGCACACAATGTTATCCCACACAAAGTTTAGTACCTGCTTCCCAGTGATGGTTGCTACTGGTTTCGCTTCCATCCATTTTGTGAAGTAGTCGATTGCCACTATCAAGAATTTCACTTTTCCAGGTCCCAGTGGGAGAGGTCCGACTATGTCCATCCCCCACTTCATAAACGGCCATGCTGACGTCACCGAGATCATGTCTGCCTTGGGTAACTTGGGTACGGAAGCATGTGCCTGACAGTTTTCGCATGCCCAGGTGAGCTTTCTAGCATCCCTATGCATAGAAGGCCAGTAGTATCCTAAGTTCATGGCCTTAGCTACTACTTGCTTAGTTCCATCATGCATCCCACACGAGCCCATGTGCACTTCTCTCATGACATAATCAGCTTGCAGCGGACCGACACACCTCATCAATGGCACAAGGTAAGATTTCTTGTACAAGACATCGTCTTCGATAGTGTAGTTCTCAATCTTTTCCATTAGTGACCTAGCTTCCGCTGGGTCTTCTGGTAACTTTCCCGTTTCCAAGTAGTCTCTGATAGGAGTCATCCATGTTGGGCCTTCCTCTTCGACCACCATGTTTACTTCTTGCGTTTCAACTGAACGCTCATTCAGCACTTCTACTAGCACTTCTTTGGATAGGTGATCGAATTGTACTGCAGCTAGCTTGCTAAGAGCGTCTGCCTTCCTATTTTCGGCTCTCGGGATGTGGGATATTCGGAATCTGTTGAATGTGCCAGCCAACTCTAAGACTTTCTCTAAGTATTTTATCATCTTCTCCCCTCTAGCTTCGTATGAGCCCTCTACCTGACTAGCTACCAACTTGGAGTCCACGAAGACGTGTATGTCTTTTACTCGCATTTCGGTGGCTATTCGCAGTCCTGCTAACAATGCTTCATACTCCGCTTCATTATTTGAGTTGGGGAAGTTTAGCCTGAGTGCATAGGAGTACTCTACATCATCTGGGGCGATCAAGATGAGTCCTGCTCCTGATCCCCCACTGTTTGATGCTCCATCAGTATACAGCCTCCATGCTCTAGGGCCTGGAGTTAGGTCTTTCTTGGAGTTGGAGGACTCTGGGATGTCTTCCACCATGGGCGTTGGAGGCGCTGCTGGGACCAGCGCTTTCTCCACCGGTGACTCTGCTAGGAAGTCTGCTAGTACCTGTCCTTTCACGGCTACCCTTGGTATGTAAGTTATGTCGTACGCCCCTAGCTCGACAGACCATTTCGCGAGTCTTCCCGACGCCTCAGATTTGCTCAACACTTGCTTGATTGGGCTGTCAGTTATGACCTTTATTGGGTGAGCCTGAAAATACCTCCTCAGCCGTCTGGCGGCGTGAACCAATGCTAGGGTGAGTTTCTCCATCGGAGCATAATTTACTTCTGCCCCTTGCAAGGATCTGCTGACATAGTGGATAGGCATCTGCTTTCCCTGTCTTTCTGTGAGGAGGACTGCGCTTACAGCTTCCTCAGCGGCTGATAGGTACATCATCAGGGTTTCTCCCTTCCTCGGGGTGGTGAGTGTAGGTAGTTGTGACACTAGCTCTTTCATCTCTTGAAATGCTGCTTCCGCAGCCTCAGTCCACTTGAAATCCTTCTTGTTTGTGCACTTCTTTAGGGTGTCAAGGAAAGGCAAGGATCGTTCGGCCGACTTGGACAGGAAACGATTCAATGCTGCCAGTTTCCCACTGAGGGATTGCATTTGCTTCAGGGTCTTGGGTGAAGACATGTCTGTGACTGCTTTCGTCTTCTCAGGGTTAGCCCGTATTCCTTCCGAGGTAACTATGTAGCCCAGGAACTTTCCTTCCTCTACCCCAAAAGAGCACTTTTTGGGATTGAGCTTCATGTTTACCCTCCTGAGGGTGGAGAAGGTTTGCTCTACATCCCTAATGATGTCTTGCTCGGTCCGGCTTTTAATTACCATGTCGTCTACATATGCTTCGAGGTTGACGCCGATCTGCTCTTTGAAGGCAGAGTCGACTAGCCTTTGGTATGTAGCCCCCGCATTCTTAAGACCGAACGGCATCTTGGTGTAGCAAAAGACTCCTTCTTCTGTGTGAAAGGCTGTCTTCTCCTCGTCCTTCTTGCTCATCTGGATCTGATGATATCCCTTGTAAGCATCCAAGAAGCACTTGTATTTATACCCTGACAAAGATTCAATCTTCCAGTCGATCTCCGGTAAAGGGTACAAGTCCTTAGGACAGGCTTTGTTAAGATCCTTGTAATCGATGCACATTCTCCAACTTCCGTCAACTTTCTTTACTAGGACTGGGTTAGCGACCCACGAGGGGTATCGCACTCGTTTTACGATCCCAGCCTTTAGCCACTCATTGACCTCGTCTGTGACTACCTTCCTTCTATCCGGTGCCAGACTTCGCTTCTTCTGTACCTTAGGCTCAATATGAGGATAGGTGTCAAGGCGATGTTCTGTGATTGCTCGGGGTATACCCGTCATATCGGCCGGTGTCCATGCAAAAACGTCAGCGTTGCTCTTGAGAGTCCTTATGAGTGCTATTCGACATTCTGGGGAGAGGTTTCCTCCTATGGTAACTAACTGGTCAGGGTAGTCAGCATTCACCACTATCCTTTCATCAGGCCTTAGCTTGGGTGCTGACCCTGGTCTAGATGGCTTCATCCTCTTAGTGGGTTGGGGTTCTTCTTCTTCCCCTTGCTCCATGGGCTCCTTCCCTGGCCTTCTGGTGTAGGTTTCATCTAGCGGTGGTGGGGGAGGAGCACCATGGGCTATCCTTCCCGGAGCACCCCTTTGGGCTAGCTCTTCCGTGCGAGCTCTCAGAACTCGTGATTGTGCCTCTTCCATGAGTCTGCATTCTTTCAGGGTCTCTCTGCTTGTGATCAAAGTCGATATCCCACTTGACGTTGGGAATTTAACCATTGAGTGTATGGTGGAGGCTACAGCTCCTAAGCTTCTCAACCCCGTTCTCCCGAGCAAAGCATTGTACGTTGAGGGACTTTTGACTATAGCGAATTCCATCATCACCGTTCTGGTCCTCCCGTACTCTCCCATAGTGACTTCTAGGTCGATGACACCTAGAGGGTAATGGACTTCACCAGAGAAACCCACCAGAGGTATCCTAGATTCTCTTAGCCTTGACCTTGTTTGATAGCTTAGGTTTTTGAAGCAATGCTCGTACATTATTTCTGACGAGGAGCCCCCGTCGACATATACTCTTCTCACCACGTATCCTTCGATCATGGCATCCACTATCACTGGGCAATCCCTCAGCTGATAGCGCGGTACCGACGGGAATGTTATGGCGTTGTCCATCCAATTCTCTACTCTCTCATAAGGTCTCTTCCGATATCCTTGAGATCTCATCATGTTTATGATCTTTTCCTTCCCTTTTGCTGGTCCTTTATCTTTCTGGACTCCTTGCCTGATATCTTTCACCAAGTGTGCTAGTCTCCCTGAGGCTACTGCTTCTTCAATTCGCTTTTTGAGGTTAAAGCAATTGTTTGTGTCATGACCCCGATCCTGGTGAAAGTCACAGAACTTGTTCATGTTTCTCTTTTCGGGAGTTCCTACCATGGGAGGTGGGGGTGGGAAATTCATGTTTTCCGTGGTTAGGATTTCTTTAGGAGTCTTTGTTAGCAGTGTGAACACTTCCTTCCTAGCATAGGGAGGGCATGTCCCCATGTCCCTTCCTTGGCTCCTCCTTTGGTTTCTGTTCCTAGATCCTCCTGGGTTCCCTGTCCAGCCAGCTTTGTTATTCCCCCTATCCCATTGCGGAGCCTTGACAATGGTTGTGGTGTCAGCAGCTGTCTCCCCCCTGATAAAAGCTCTGACCCTTTCCCACATTTCGTCCACTGCTTTTGGGATCTTATCGTTGAGTTTCTTGGCTAGTTCTGGGTGTCCATGCCCGTGCATGAATGCCGAAATCCTTAGCACCGGGGGCACACCCTTGATGTGTGAGCTTTCAGCTTTGAAGCGATCCATGAATGCCTGGAGGCTCTCATTAGGCTTCCGTTTGATCCCGTGTATCTCGGTGGGGTCTTTATCATACCGTTTCTGCTGCGAGAACTCTTCTAAAAACTTGCTGCTCAATTCTTCAAACCCATCTACACTTTTTGGGTCTAGGCTATCGAACCAGTTCCTTGCTGAGCCACTTAAAGTCTGACGGAACATTTTGCACCACACTGGCATGGGCCACTCTTCTTGTTCAGCAGCAGCAGAGAAGATGCTGAGGTGATCTTCGGGGTCTTTGCTTCCTTAATAGACGCGGACGTTAGCAGGGAGCTTGGCCCGCCTATGATATCTGAAACGTGTGATCCGAGAAGTGAAAGGCATGGGCTTAGGTCGTCTATATGGTGTACTCAAATCCTCCGAATCACTATCTGACCTTGAGTCGTACCCGGACTCTGAGCTCTCCTTCCTATGGGAAGGCCTGGCTGATCGTGACTTGGTCCTGGCACTTCCTGCCTTGCTCATCCTTTTGGAGCGATGTGACCTAGTGATAGATTTCCTACGTGAAGGACTTTTATGACGTCTTCGAGCAGACTTTGACCGACCTTGGTTCCCGGACTTGGACGAGCTGTCTGAGGAGTATCCTCTTCCTTCCCTCATTGAGGGGCTCCCACGCGAGTCCCCTGACCCCATTTCTTCCGCCTCCTTGCTGAAAAGATTTCGGGGAGTCATCTTCTCACGATTTTGCTCGTCAATTTCCTTCATCATGGTTTTTAGTGCTTCGATGTGTTGTTGAACATACGCTGGGGTGAGGCGTCCCTGATCAGGTCTGGGAGGAGGAGGGGTTACCTCCGGAGGAGCCCTCTCGCCCCCAGGTGTCCCCGAGTTCAGGCTAAGGCCTAGCCCCAGTGTTGGACCTTGGTTACCGTCTTCCATCACTTAGTTTTTTGGTAGATTGGTATTCCCGGTCCCACGGATGGCGCCAGATGTTGAAGCAAATTTCCGGGGAAGCTTCGTCAGCCCTGATCCTTCGGGTATCTTAAGGCTACTCCTTCTAATGAAGCCCTAGCTTGCTCCTTCGGAGTATCTCGTGGCTACTCCTTCCTTGTGAAGCTCTGGCTCCCTTCTTCAGAGTTCCTTAGTCTAGCCCTTAGTCACTTAGGCTGAAATAAGAAAGAACACCGTTAGCTCGCCTCGGGGTTTGAATCCGAGACCAACTCCGGCGTGAGAGTAAGTATGTGATTCTAGTGATGGATAATTCTAGAGAGAGAGAGTAAGTAAGTGAAGTGTGTGTGTCGAACTTAACCTTTGTTCCTGGAGAACCTCTCCTTTTATACTACTTGGAGGTGGCTCCAAGACACACGAATTGTGGAGTCGAGGTTGTCTTGTGGGAGCAGCGCCTAGATAGCTGATGAGCACCAGGCCTGCCCTTCGTGGTCAGACTTGTCCTCATGCTCCTTTAGTACTCGTCGTGGTCCAGGTGTCTGTACCATTCGTACATTATTGTACTACGTGGGTTAGGTGTCATCGTCCTTCCTCCGATGCAGCACGTGTGTAGGACTAGCCTTGCATAGGTCTAGCCTTGCCCGAGCTAGCATTGTCTGGGGCTGCTAGCCTTGTCTGGGATTGCTAGCCAGCTGGGGTTGCTAGCCAGCTGGGGTTGCTAGCCAGCTGGGGTTGCTAGCCAGCTGCTAGCCTTGTCTCTGGACCTGGAGTGATCTTCATCATCCCAGCTACTCCAGAGAGCTGTTCTAGCTTAAGATAGTTTTGCTCACGAAACATTAGGGATTAGTTGGACTTTGTCTCACCTTAAGCATGGGGTGAGACTATACCTCATCATGTACCATGACATCAAGCAGTACTTTTGGTGGAGTGGTATGAAACAGGATGTTGCCACTTACGTCTCCAAATGTCTTACCTGCCAGCAGGTTAAGATCGAGCATCAGCGATCTGGCGGTCTCCTTCAACCATTAGATATTCCAGAGTGGAAGTGGGACAAAATCACCATGGATTTTGTTACTTGTCTTCCGCCAACCAAGAGGAAGCACGATGCAATTTGGGTTATCGTAGATCGACTTACCAAATCAGCTCATTTCTTACCGATCCGCAAGGAAGATTCGGTCAAAAAACTCGCCGATACGTATAGAAGAGAGATCATGAGACTCCACGGTGCTCCATCCAGCATCGTCTCAGACGGAGATCCTCGTTTCACTTCGCGATTTTGGAAGAGTCTGTAGAAAGCTTGGGGTACACAAATTAAGCTTAGCACGGCCTTTCATCCTCAAACAGACGGGCAGTCGGAGCGAAAGATTCAGACATTGGAAGACATGTTGAGGTCATGTGCGTTGGAATGGACGGGTGATTGGGACGATTATATCTGTTTGGTGGAGTTTGCATACAACAACAGTTGGCACGCAAGTATCAAGTGTGCTCCTTTCGAGATGTTTTATGGCAGGAAATGTCGCGCCCCAATCTGCTGGGATCAGGTTGGTGAGCGAACACTTGAAGGACCAGAGATTATAGAAATGACTAATGAGAGGGTTGCAGTAGCTAAGCAGAAACTTCAAGAAGCACGGTCACGACAGAAGAGCTACGCAGACAAGCATCATAGGGACATACATTTTAACGTAGGAGATCACGTCTTTCTTAAGGTTTCGCCAGCACCTGGTGTTAGACGCTTCAGGGTTAAAGGGAAGCTCAGTCCTCGATTCATCGGACCGTTTGATATCATTGAACGAGTCGGTGAAGTATCTTACCGTTTAGCGTTACCTTCGCAGCTTTCGCATGTACACAATGTGTTTCATGTGTCCTTACTAAGAGGGTACCAGTATCATCCCCTTCACATGGTTCAGTATCCACTGGAACAGATACGTGAAGATCTCACTTTCATAGAAGAACCCGAACGAGTTCTTGACAAACAAGAACGAGTCATGAGAAGGAAGACGATTATATTCGTCAAAATCCTTTGGAGGGATCATACCGAGCGGGAAGCCACTTAGGAAACAGAGGAGTCTATCCGGGCTGCTTACCCTCATTTCATATTTTGAATTCGGGTATGTTCTTCTTTTCTAGTTTACTTTATCTATAATTCGGGGACGAATTATTCTTTTTAGGGGGGAAGAGTTGTAAAACCCGCATGATTTTACCATGAATAGTGCCCTTAAGATCGTACGTACATGATTAGAACTTTCCTTTTATAGCACGTTATGTTTCACGTATAAGAATTTTAAGTATTACGTACGTGTTAGAACACGATAAGTATTTATTACGTATGAACACACGATAATTATTCCAATAATAATTATAATCACGAAAATGAGATCATGAAATCATGAATGTAAATTAATCACGAACTAGTATTACGTATGTATATATATTTATTACGAACACAAATAAATATATTAAGTCACGATCAATAATTAATTAGAACACGTAAAACACGAACACGATAAAACACGAGAACACACTATAATATTTAGACTCGAGAAAGGTACGGGTTACCCCATGTGGGGCCCCTACCCGCGACATACACAAGGACATGGGTTTAGCCCATGCAAAATTAACTAACTAGGGGGTTAAGGTAAAAACATGTTTCACTTTTCACAAAACAAGAAAATTATTAAAAACCCTAAATCTTTTCTTCCTTCTCTCTTTGGCCGCCGGATTCAAGGACACCAAAAGGGGTGTTCGGATTGATTTTGATCTTGGAAATCTTGCAAGGATTCATGTGTGTTCATCCTTATTTGATCCACGTATTCGGTATAGCTTTTAACCTTTTTCTTTTATGTTTTGATGTAACTAATCACATAAAATCATGGTGTTTTTAATTAAACTAATTAAAAACAATTATTTTAAACATGTTCATGATCATGGGGTAAATCAAACAAGGGTTTTAGGGGTGTTGTGTTGTAGCCGACGCCTAACCGAGCCCCATAGGGGGTCTCGACTTGGCTTATTTAACACCACCGAGACCCTATGGTCTCGGTATTGTGGTGGTGGTCCCACGGCAACTGCAAAACCAAGGGGAAACCCAACGTGGTTCGGGTTATGATGTTAGTTATGGGTCCGGTTCATGGTTTTTAGTCACGGGTCCGGTTCTTGAATCATTTTTTTTATCAAGGTTTATGATTTTTATGTTTTAGACTTGAATTAAATTAATAAAACATGACATGATTAATTTAATGTACATGACTTAGGTTATAAATTTAATTATTAGTTCATGAATTTTAACCTAAGTATTTTATATTTAATTAGACTTTATAATTAATTAATTATTTAAAACCATGACTATAATTAATTAATTAACATGACTTAGGTTATATTATTAATAGTTAATAATACATGTTTTAACCTAAGTATTTTACCTTTATTTAATTAAAATCATGATATATTTAATTAAATACTTTTAACCTATAGTTTATTTAATTTACATGTAATAATTAATAAACTATACTTTATAACTACATGACTTAGAATAATAATCAGAAAACACTTAAGCTTATATAATTAGCTTATTTAACCAGCTTATATCTATTTATGGAAAATTTTGTTTTTAGAAACTTATTTAATTAAGGCAGCTAATCTATATATGGAAACTTTCTATTTTTAGAAACTTATCTATTTTAAGCAGTAATTCTATTTTTGGAAACTTTATATTTTTGGAAACTTTCTATTTTTGGTAACTTTCTATTTTTAGAAACTTTCTATTTTAGGAAACCTGCTATTTTTAGAAAGTTACTTATTATTACACAACAAGTATAATAATACATGAAATACAAGTAATACTTAATCAGAATAGACAGAATATAATATAAACACAGTATAAAGCTTAAAACAGTAAAACATAACATGAACATATAAAACAAGCCAAGACATGATATAAAACCGGATACGTACTTAGTAATCAGATACTTATACACGTATGTATTTATGTAGCGTTAGTGATACCGAAGTAGGACTCTCTTCTGTTCGTCTTCTTTGTTCACTGGACATGAGGTACGGATTCCCGCCCTTTCAGTATGGACATTCTTTCCTTATTAGGATTCCCCGTATGCAGCCAACTGTTTTCCCATAGTATAAGTTTATATGTTTGATTGCTTATGTTTAATTAGAATACCTAAAGCCATATACATGCATGAACAGTTTCACCTAGTTATGGAGGTACCATAACCATAACACTAGAGGCACTGGTGTTATGACTTCCCCACGGCGGAGTGATTGCTCGTGGCGTCCCTTCAGCTTTTGGCCATATTATTATATTTATCATGTGGGGCGTATGGGTGCATCCTAGTTACATGTTTTTCAGCAGATTACTCAGTGTGAATGTGGTGTGTGCCTTGCATCCTTCACAAGGAGCTGATCCCTCCTACCCAAAAACCAGTATATTAAATTAGAGGCAGCCCCTCTAATTTGCATGACGAGGTCGCCCCTCCAAGTATTCATGCACGTTGATTTTCATGACCTATATGGGCTAATGGTAAAATATGTTAAACAATTTTTACAAGATAAACATAACCCTTTTCAAACTATAAAAACAGTTTTACTATGACTTAACCGGGTTATCCAGGACTTAGTTTCTTCCGCTGTTATATGCTTATATGCTTATATTATTCATGCTTTATTTGTACATCCGTGCACTGAGCGTATTGCTCAGCCGTTTTCCTTTTCATGTTCCCAAAATGGCAGGTACTCAGGGATGCTCGTAGACTTTAAGTGTACATGCATATGGACTGGAAGCTTTCTAGCCTTTCTTTACTTTATGCATTATCTATACTTTGATACTCTTTCCATGGACATTGTTTAGTCCTTTCATTTACAGTACTTATGTTTGTGTGTGATGAGCTTTACTTTTGGACTACCGATGTTTGATTCCGGTATATCCTTTTATGGTCATGTAATGTTTTAGACATTTATCCTTGTATGCTTTGATAACACGCCATAATCACGCGTGACATTCCATTTATCCAAATAGGGTGTTACACTTCAAGTTTTTGTATCGTTTATTTACCTTGTCCATCCGATTGTGGGTGGTAAGCATTACTCTTATCAAGATTCGTTCCCAATGACTTCTGAAGGGATCTCCCGAAATTCGATGCGAAGCGAGGATCTTGATAGAGATGATCAATACAGGCACACCATGATTACACAACTCCTTTAAATACAAATGAGCCAACTTCTCCATCGAGAACCTATCATTAACGGGAATGATATGAGCAGATTTGGTCAGTCTGTAGACGATGACCCAAATCGAATCAAATCCAGATGATGTTCTTGGAAGGTTTGTGATAAAATCCATGGTGATTCTATCCCACTTCCAAACAGGAATAATAAGCTGTAGAAGTAATCTTGATGGATTTTGGTGTTCAGCCTTGACCTTCGCAAAAGTTAAATATTTACTAACGTATGTGGCGATATCGGCTTTCATGTTCGGCCTTCAGTACAACCCTTCCAAATCAAAATACATTGTATCAAAAACGAAATTGTTAGAATACATAGACTCATGAGATTCCATCATGACTAAATCTCGAAATCCTCCATATATAGGGAACCACAAACGACCTTTTAAACACTTAACGCCATCGGCTCCCATCTCCAGTGGTTCTCATTAACCACAAAACCCTTCATCATCTATTTTATCCTTCTTACAAGCATCGGCTATTTCTAAATTGCTCGGGCAAATTATTCTGCACGGTCATTACTAAGGAACACATCCTAATTGGTTCTTTATCCTTTCTACATAACGCGTCAGCAACTACATTCACCTTCCCCAGTGAAATAAATATCATGTCCGTAATCACTCAGAAACTCAAACTATTTACACGGCTTCATGTTTAGCTCTTCCTGATCCAAAATATTTTGTAGGCATTTGCGTTTGGTGAATACCGTACACTTAATGCCACACAAATAATGTTTCCATAGTTGAAGATCAAAAACTTCCGCTCCAAATTCCAAGTCATGGGTTATATCGTTTCCTCATTTCCTCCTAGGTTGTCTTGAGGTATACACAAACATCTACTCCTAAGGAAGTTTAGTTAAATGATTTGGGTATGAGGGAATAATTCCTTAATAACACTTCAATAAATATCTGTCAAACCCAAACATCTTCGCACTTCCTTTTTGGTATAACCCAAAGCCTTAATGGCTTCGATCTTTGAAGAGTCAACATAGATTCCACTACTATTAATCACATGGTCAAAGAATGTAAGGGATCAAGCCTAACATCCCACTTTAAATATTTAACGCACAATGTTTCACATCTCAGCTAGATCAAGGTAGTCTACAAATGATTACTAAGCTCCTTTTTTTCTTGGAAATAATAAGATGGTCCTTAATGATCACAAGCATGAATTTATCAAAATACAACTTACACACGTGATTCATCAAATTCATGAATGCGACCGGTGCGTTGGTCAATCCAAACGACATCACATGAAACTCATAATGTTCATTACGAGTTCTGGATGTAGTGATTGGAATAGATAATCTTCTTTGCGGACGCAAATTTGATTATAACCATGCCGTAGATCAAATTTTAGAATATACGCTAGAGCCTGGTAAATGATCGAACAAATCTTTCATTTTGGGTAATGGATATCAATTTTGATCCTCAATTTATTCAGTTCACGGTAATCAATGAATATATGGAGTGATAATACCATAGCTCTTCATGATGACGAGCTCGGTAGAATAAAAGCTTTCTCCGACAACTCTCTCAGTTGCACGGTAGCTCTTTTGATTTAGATGGTGCTGACGAATGGTGCACATGCCACTGGTGCAACACCGGGAATATAATCAATACCAAATTCAACTTGCATAAATGGCGGAAGTCTAGGTAATTCATAAGCAAATACCTCATTAAGTCTCAGATAACAGGAACATTTTCTTATTTAATTCACCTTTGGTTCTTTCTAGATCGTTAGATCTATGACTAGTTCACAATCATTCATGGTAAAATTTCAAGCCTGAATGTAGGATACGATTACCCATCAAGAGTTATTTAGTTCACCTTTGATAATCAACATCTTTATCTTTTAGGGGAATTCTACCCGTGGTCCCATCAATTAAGACAATGACATCTCGTCATAACAACGATTCCATCCTAATGACACCACCATCTTTCCAGTTTTATTACCGTTGATAAGACAAGAACTACTTAGGAGGCTAAGTATACATCCTTTTTGAATCTTATTGGTGCTCACTAATTCTCCATTAACCAAAAGCTAAGAATAATCTTTCACAATTCGAGGATATCTAGAGAAATAGCTAACATTAAAAGAGTGAGGTCAACACATGATTATCACGGGAGAATGTCAAATCAGATAAAGACTAAAATATTAACGAATATGGATATATTCCATGTTTTCATGATTTGTTTACGCATCCGAAAGCACCTCGGATCGTTACCCATGTCATTCAAATGGAATCTAATCAAAAGAAATGATAGGAACGTCGATACACCCAGTCGGGTATCAACACTCGATAATTAGAAAATTTTCCAAAGAATCTTACCATGAGAGACTTGGACAAGAAGGGGATGTCAATTGTCAAATAAGACAATATCCACAGATGAGTAAATTCGATTCAAAAAAATGGTACAGGCACATATGTAGGTGTCCCTAACAATATGTCCTTATTTTACACTTCTTGCCTATCTCATAAAATTTTAATCTTTCACAATTATAAAGAAAAATGTAGTGTTTATTAACAGTTTCATGGTGACTACTAATCAGCCTTGCATGGTCCCTTCCAAATTGTACGTAGGCGCGCTTCTATGTACAAGTTAGGATTAATGATGCAATACTCAGTTCGTCAAAATTTTGTCATCATGTTTAAAAAATATATATTCATGCTTAATTATGGAATAAAAATCAAAATGAATTTACAGAGATGTTCTTCGTTATGAAAGCAATTAAATTTTTCCAAGGTGTTTCATAAACAACTTTATTTCGATAACGATTATTTATAAGTCTCAATTTAAATAATCCATATGGTGATAAAAATTAAATTTTCTTAGGTGATACTGTTTTGTCTTATAACAACAATGAGTGATCTATAAAGGAGTGATGAAGAGTTGTTCACCAAGAACTAATTACAATATGATAGGTGATTGTGGTAAAATACGACCTTTTAGGAAAAAGAGGGTAAATAGGGAAAGTATTAAGTGATGATTTAGGAAAATCAAGCACTAATGACCCAATGAAGTTCAAGTTCGTTTCCCAAGGAGGTATATGTGTGTGAGTAATTCGTAATTGGTTTGAGATTAATATTGGTTAGAAAGGGGTGGGAACAAAGAATGACGAAGACGTGAAATTAATTACTACGACGACTACACGTAAAACCGTAAATTGAGCTAAAATAAAAATTAATTCTAAAAATTACCAACAAATCACCAAAAACCAAAATAAATAAACTAAGAGTTTACCAATGATCAAAATTTTTTTAAACCTTTTAATTAATTAAATATTTAATTTTTAAATGCTAATTAAAGCCTTAAAAATCAAATTAATTATCAAAAAGCTCAAATAAAGATTTTTCAATTGGTAAACCTCTAAAATGACCTAAAAAGATTAAAAACTTTTTTTAGAAAATTTTAAACTAATAAAAACTATTTAAAATGATTTAAAAACTATTAAAACTTAAAATAATTATAAAAATTAATCTAAAGATGATAAAATTAATCTAAGAGGTGCAAAAATCCTATTTTAATGTATTTAAGCTAAGAAAAATGTAAAAAGTGCAAAAATGTGAAATTTGAAAAATAATAATAAAATAATATTAAAATAATATTAAAAATCCAAAAATTATAAAAAATTCTAAAAACTTGCAAACTAGTTTATTTTGACCTAATTAAACAGAAAATGAAAGTGAAATGACCAGAATACCCCTATTGGGCCCTCAAATGGGCCAAAACCAAAATCAGTCAACACAAATAGGCTTTTTAGCCCAAAAAGTCAAACTTGGCCTAATTGACTTGGAAAAGCCCTATCTGACTCAAAATTCAATTCTAAACACAAAACTCTAAAGGCCCAAAAGCTGAAAGTGAGCTTATCACAGCTTATTAAGCAAATAACTTATCCTTATTGGGCCATTACGCCCATTAAGCAATAAGCCAATGCCATAAGCTCTAATTTAACACACAACCTTCTCTTGGGATACTAAAGAGATCTGTAAAAATAAATTTTGAAAAAGCACACTCAATAAGCCAGAAATAAGCAAAGTACAAATCCACAAAACGACAAAATAGTCAGGTTTGAGATTTAGGGCACCTCAGGACTTGATTTAACTTGCAAAATGTCACAAATGAACTCAATAAGCCAAATCAATCAACAAAATTCCAATAAGCAGAACCCATAAGCCAGAATAAGCCAATAAGCACTTATGAAAAAGTCAATTAAGTTGGTTTTCTAGTCAAACCCTAAAGTCAACACACCAATTGCTCCAGTATGAACAAATGGGTCAATTAATGAGCACCTATTATAAAATCCAAGTTGTTGCTGGTTAAAATAAGCTATTATAGCTTATTGATAAGCTGAAACCCAAAATACAATAGCAGTGGCTAGTAGCAGGGGAAAGGAGTTCCCACTGCTTTGACTATTTGACCAAGCTTTTTAGAGAGATTCAGTATGTTATATTGGAAGACAAGGGCACCCAAGTAATCAGTGAATCACAAGGACTCACAATCAAGCACAAAAACACACTTAGGTTCACACAATAAGCCCAGATTAATCAAACAGTCCACAGATCTAGCACAGACATGGAAAATAAGCTGTTATGAACAAATAAGCAGATATAGCAGAATAAGCCAGCCAAATTCAACAAGATGCATACACAAGCTATATAAACTATGATTAATCATAAACAAACTTAAATCAGCCACTAAATCAAAGTATGTAACAAGTTCAAAGCAAATTACACCTTCTGATATGAACTACAAGTACTCATGCACACTTTGCTGATCTAATTGACCACAGATCCAATTTCAAGCATCCAAACTCTTTCCCTGGTTTTATTAACTAGGTTTAATCACTTGTTAGCCCTAGTCTATGGTTAGATCTAGGTGTCCCTTAAACCACATCCGATTTTATCAAGTAAACAAGATTTTATAGCCCCCTTTAGGATCTAGGTGTTTCAAACCACAAAACCTGCAAATAAGTGTTACTTAGCACCTATGAGATATGTTCCAACACAAAGCAATACAAAGCATCCACTCAAAATCACACAAATCCAAATCAAGCTGTTATGCCAAACAACCATTAATCTACCATTTTTCAAAACAACTTGTTATTTTCACTAATAACCTACTGATTTTATGAATCAAAAACACTTCCTAGGTAACAACTAACAGAATTAAACACTAAAATCACCACTTCAAACACAAGAACTCTAAATCAAAGCACCAAATCCAAAACAGGCAGTAACATGAAATTTTTAGAGGAATCTTAAACAAGTGATTATACCTGCCCTCCACAACATCCTAGGAGGGCCAGCTATGCTCCTTGGACCCTGTTCAACAACTAGAACAAGACCAAGGTTCTTCAAGAAGGAAGATCAATCCTGCTGATGTTCAAAGTAGTACAAGGATTTGATTATGAATTTCTTCAACACAAATAAGCAAACAACTCAACCAAGAGCTTATAAATCTTCTCAGGCTTGGTGTCAACAAGCCTGAAGGAGCTTAAGGCTGTTGGCTAAGGGTTAGTACAAGTATATAACCAAAACAGGAACTAGGATTTCAAGGATTTTGAACCTTGAAAACCTTCAAACAAAGACGTGCCTTAACCACAAGATTAAGGTAGGTCTTAATGATCAAATGGAACTCAGATTAAGGCTACTCTAACACCAACTTTTAATAAACACAAAAGAGAATTCAGAAATTTTATGAAATTCAAATTTTATTTAACTTAAAAGGAATTACAAAGATTGATAGCCAAAATCTGGAACAAAGGGACTCTCACAAGTTGAGGTATCCTTTTATAGGCAAATGGATACATATCATTATTCATAAACCCTAGAAGTGAAATTCCAATATTTTCCTTGAGGTCTTCTAGACGATTCTTTGATGTGAGCTGTCCAAAATGATCAAAACCGTTCAAAATAGCTTTGGAGTGAAGCAAAGAGTATTGGCTGTTGATCTTGACACGTGGCAGTCCTTGGGGAATAAGTTGTCATGTGATAGGTGAAACGGTTTTGGGTGTGGGACCCTTTGGTGAGTGGAGGTAAAGGTATTATGTGTGGGATAGGTTTCTGCATGTGTGAATCACACATGTGCCAAGGTAATTGGAGTTTAACCTTTGTTTTAAGTGAAGTAAAAACTGGGTGGGATGAATGGTAAACAGTAAGGTTTTGATCCGATTTTGGGGGAAAGGTGTTTGTTTGGCGCATTTTCAGTTTGAATGTTTCAAATAGACACCTTTGGCCCTTGTTCTTTGGGAATAATTGTATAACAAGTTTTTCAGCCCACTTAAACGTATTCCCTTTGTAATGAAAGTTTCCCTTTTCTCATTTTTGGCACAAAACTTTTCCAAAAAGATATCAAGGGTTGTTTTTGCCATGTTTTCATATTTGAGGGACCGATTTTGGACTTTGTTGATCTTTAAAGGTCTTCAATGTAACTTTGACTCCATGAGGGACTATAATTGACAAATTAGATTTGATGAGGGACTAATCTTGCCATTTCTTCAAAGTTGAGGGACCTTTTTGCAATTTTGACAAACTTAAGGGACCAAACTTGTAATTATGAATTCACAAGGGTTCTAAGTGTCATTTCTTCATTGTTTGATGATCAATCTTGCATATCTTCAAGTCTTCAAGGGTAAATGTTGGATAATTCATGAACTAGGGCCCGGTTCTTTGTACGGCTTCGTTTCTCGTGTCCGTTTTTCCTTGTTTCTTGTGATCTTTTGTCTTTTTCACGATATCCATACCTAAAATACACAAGTAAACAAATATAAGCATATATATGGTATTTTATGACATTTTTATGAATTTAAAGCCCGAAAAGAACGATGAGATCATGTATAAATGCCATCTCATCAATAGGAAATGAGCTTAGCCAAATAATCATGAGGTTCATGACATCGATGGCACTCAGGAATACAAAAGAATAATTCACAACGCAACTCAAATCGAGATGAGTACTCGTTCAATGGTTGCATCACTAATGCGAAAATTAGGAAGAAGTAATAAAAGATAGATAACAACGATACATGTAGAGTTCAGCAATCGAAGATAGTCTTTTCATTAATCACAAACAAGTCAAAAGTTGTATCGTCACACATTATATGTCATCATGTAATGTTATACAATTCCAAGGACTCGTCCTACCAACTGACATCTCAGTTAAGTTAGTGATTTTAAAAGATAGTACAATGAATACTAATCTACAAGAGTCATTAGGTGTTCCACGTGTCCTGGAAGATCTATCGGTCCCAATTCAGAAGAATATTTCTTCATATTATTTCTTCGACACTGGGCATCCTCGTCATTGGAGAATGGCCTAGGAACAAACCTTAACACGAACCAACAATCATTTAAAACCTTATAATTCAACCACAGGACTCAACGAATTCTTCTTAACAATCTCGCATTCCAGACAAGTTAATTCTAACTTTATCCGAGCTTCAACCAACATATACTCAACACGATATTCTACCTCATTCTTCAATACTTTCAACCTTATTCTTAGACCTTGAAAGGTCAATAAAAGCTTGACATGAACACCACTAAATTTCCAATTCTATAGCTCATATAGCAACAATTATCAAGTGAGTCACGAGCAGGAAATGACTCACACATTCAAATAGACTTCTCGGAAAGGTACAAGTGGCACGAGGTTTTTAGGTAAGGGTTCAGATAATAGCCTCAAGTGCATCATTGACCTTCTCGATTTTCGAATTAAGAATTTGACGACACCGAGTTGGACGACACTTTTCCAAGTGACGAGGTTTTGTCAAACTCCAGTCTATAAGGAAAGTTCGTCACAACATCGACATCAGATTTGATCTCGAGAATTCTTCTTCAATGTCACAATCATTTAATATCAATATTGCTACGAATATCAACCATTTTGTTGGGATTATGAACATCCCCAACTTGGTTTAGATCTAGAATAGCTAGATTTCCTACAGGAATAGCTTCGATTGATTCGCTATAAGAGTTAGGGTTCCTTGTGACAATCTACGTCGTATAAATATCTCGTATAAGTATTAGAATAATCATCAAACAATCATGTAATCAAATTACTACATATATATAATCTAAGTTATATATATTAAAATAACACTTCTCAGATTGGCCTTGTTGGTAACTCGGGAATTCTTCGGCACCGTTATAGTCAAAAGATTTTTAAACATTTTACTCAAAATATTTATTTATAAATATTTATAGTTAAAAGATTTTTGAAATGTTTTATTCAAAACCTTGGGTTTTAAAAATCTTTCGTTCTAAATAACGAGAGCTCTGGTACCAAACTGTAACACCCCTAAATATTCATGTTTTGAATCAGCGGAAGAGTCTTTGGTGTTACGGGATAGCACATTACTCAAATCATAGACAACGCTTAAAAATCACGTCGTTTAATAACAAAGCGTTTTCTATAGAAAGGTAACACGTCGTTTAATATATATCGTTTAATAACAAAGCGTTTTCTATTATAATGTTACAAAACGTTTCGAATGGAAATTTTTTATTTAAATGTGGGCCATAAATTCTTGCCGTCATCCTGAGAATTACCTTCAAGTACCTGAGATAAAACATGCTAAAAGTCAGCGAAACGCCGAGCGAGTCCATAGAGTTAAATAAAAACCATTAACATAAAACCGGTATATAATCATTACCGAAAAACATTTTTGTACAATTCTTTGTCATAGACTATAACATAGGCCAAAAACATTTTATACGAATCATTGTCGTAAATCCTAACATAGGCCTTTGCCTTCAAAACAATTATACAAACCATTGTCGTAACAACACCATACAATACGTTTTATAACGTTGTTTATAGTATTGTAAAAACCGTTATACAAAACAGTTATGTAAAACCAGAACACATGTATAATAATAAATAAGACCCCATATTCCTAGTCAGGCAATACATTATAATTCAAAACATATATCATACACTATTCCTGAGACCGCAGCCTCAGTGTTACCATTATCATTATTATCGGATTATTATAAGCCGCATGACATTGTTACCTTTCTATAATATATATCGGGTAGCTAGCCCGGAATTCATTTGCCCGTTTAAAACAGCGTGTCGTCACAAAAATCATGCTAAATATATCCCTCTCATACATAAATTCGCTTGCCAATCAATGTGACACAACGGGGATCGGCCGTCAAGACGCGAACTAGGGTGATCTTCCCCAAATAGTACTATTATATGCATAAGCGTCTACCAACTCCCGGTAGTTTACAATTCATTCTAATGAACTTATAGTGACATAACCTAACTAATAATAATCCATTTCAATCATTCATTGGGTCATCCAATCAATCGGGTCCATATCAATAAACATACAATCAGAACCACTTGTGTTCTATTTTTATTTAAACTAGCATGCTATCTCCCTCGCGGGTTTATAAAACATTTCATAAAACATTTAAAAGAGTGTGAGGCTATGAACTCACGTTGGTTTGGAAAGGCGGGTTATCGGCAATTAAGGTGTACGACGCGTGTCTTAATCACGGGAAACCTAAACAAATAATACTCGATCTTAGACTATGTCGAATAATATTTATAAAAAGTTGTTATGTATATGTAATCAAGTCATAAACATGATGATCAAGTGGGATTTTATCACCTTATACAACATTATTAGTTGTTAGGTATTTAGTTAACTTAGTCTAATTATACTAGTTTTAGCCCATGTATATGTTAAGGCCCAATAGGCCCATTAAGAGTCCAATAAGTTTTATTAGTACATTTATCTATTTAGGACCAGGCCTCTACTCATATGTTGGGCCCAAGTGGGTTGAGCCCATGAACAAGTCCAATAATGCTAAGCCAAACTATTTGGGCCTAGTGGTCCAATAAGGCTAATTTGGTCCATTACGGGTCCATAAGTTACAAAGCTCGGGTTTGTCGGTTTTTACTTGTTAAATGTGTTTCTATATGAGTAGATTTTCTATAAAAATGTTACATTAGATGGGTCCGACCATCTAAGTTTTATTTGGCGAAAACGCCATTCTTTCGATTTTAGCCGAAAAGACGTAAAAGTTATATATATAGCTTGTAGTTAGAAAACTAGTTGAGTTTTATTTTTATAAAATTTGATATTTATTTATTATAGTATATAAAAATATTTATTTTATATATAATAGTTATTATCAATTATTTACTTTTACATATTTATCTATATAAAATTTTACCTCAAGTTGTCTTTTAATATTATATAACTTATTGTGAAATCTGATGTAAAAAGTCATGTTCACCATTTTTATCATATCTTGAGTTATATAATGAGTTAGAACCCCATATTTTTGCTGTAGAAACTAGATGATATGCTCTACAAATTATCCTTCTTTGGCTCCTTCTTAAACAGCCTCTAAATATCAGTTTTAATTCGTCCAAAACAGATCAGTCAGATTAGTACCTCAAAAGTATTTTGGCCATATCTTGCTCATTTTTAACATTCCATTGTGTGGCCAATTAACCACTTGTGTAAAAATCATTTATCTATCATTATATCAAATAATATAATCCATTTAATCAACTAAAAAAATTGAAACTTACTGTTTTTCACAGCCTATTAATCTAGTTATGATTTTATCATCTTTTACTTGTAGATTTAGCCTTATTAACTTGTTCTAATGACACAAAATCCCCATGCAAAACTTTAATCATCACTCATCACTATCATACATATACATTTGGAACTAAATAGACAAGTACATTTACAAAAATAATAGGATGATAGAAAGAAAACAATCTTTATACCAACCAAATGATGAAAAAATGATGAGATTTGGATGAATAAGCTTGATCTTTGTACCCAAATCTTTAACTTTTCAAAACAACTTTTTGTGATCTCCAAATATATGAACTCCTCTTGAGAAATCATCCCAAATGCTCCATGAAAACTTCCTTTTACAAGTTGAAATCACATCAAATCATCCTATTTTTAAGTGGTTATCATCATATGTTGAATATAGTTTAAGTTGAAGGTTGAAATTTGATGAAAATGGTGTTATGGTGGTGGTGATGGACGGCTAAAGAGGGAGAGATGGAGAGATTTGATAAACTTTTCTAGTCAACATACAAGTTATGAGTGTGTGTGTGAAGTTGGTGGGTCAGTATTTACTGACCTTGAAGCAACTCTAGGATTTGAATATAAAATCCCCCTAAGTTTTCATGCTCAGTAGTAAGGCCTGTCTGCTGAAGGATGACCAGAGGAACAAAGTTCCTACTGAAGACTTTATAGATGAAGAAAGTTCAGTACTCCCCTTCCAGTGAACTTAGAAGACAAAGGAGTCTTCACTTCAAATACTAGTCGGTCTAGTTGCTGAAGAACAAGGACTGAAGAAGGGCTTTCAGTTCAATTTGGCTTGACAATACCAAACTGAATGATGTCGATCTCCTCTAGGATACTGAAGACTCTGTTGATCCCAAACTTAGATCGATTAAGCTTTGTGTATACGAGATTAGATCAAGTAATACACGTAGAGAAACCTTTGCTTATGAATAAAGTAACTAAGTGTTATGCGGAATTAACACTTAATCTAAAACACAAAGATGTTAAACAAACTTTCACTTGTATTAGAATGATCGTACTTGATTACAATGAAAGAGGTTTAACTTGCGAATACTTATGAAAACTGATAATTAACTTTAACCTAAAAGATCTTCTTTTATAGATTAAGAAGTCTTGTATAATAAGCTACGAATCAACTATTCTAGGTAAAGATAATGATAGAAAATACAATGTCGAGCTTATCTTTACCATACACATATAAAGAAACAAATAAACAAAATAAACAAAAAGATTCGTATGAAGATATATTCCATCAGTGTCAATCTTCAAGGCTGTCAGCGTTGACTTCTTCAATGTCAACACTTGGCTGTCAGCGTCCAATGTCATCCTATCAGTGTTGACATTCTTCTTATCAGCGTCTAGTGAACTGACCCATAATTTATTCCCAACAATCCTCCCCTAAACTTGATATCTATTCCAATGATCAAGTTTCTGAATAAAAACTTAAGACTTAGGAGGAATCTTGCAAAAACTTCTTATGTTGGTGATAAACATATCTAATCAAGTCCTTGGCCACGTCACTAGTATAATCAATCTCCAAGGGTGTCTCTAGCATCTTCTCCAACACTTCTTTGGACAAGAAATAGTCAGCATCCACAAGTAGATACTCTGAAAACTTTGTAGAGCTCAAATGAAATACACCACAAGTAGAATAAAGCCTCCAATGAAGATTACTGAGATCATCTTCAAGATCCTTCCATATGGCAGGATCTGCTTCTCTTGGACCACACAAGGTCAAAAATGTGTTCCAAAGTCTTATTCCATTTGCTGAAGTAGGTGCTTCAGCTGTATACTTGGCCTCTATTAATCTCCATAGATGCACCAAGTCTTCTCTGTCTATGCTTGCAAAGATAGAAATGACTGAAGTAAAAGTATGTACCTCTTTTCCAAATCTGCCAATCTTCCAAAATCCACACTCATCTTCATCAAAACTGATGATTGGATTTCTGTCATCTAGAGGTACTACATTAACCAAATCTGAAGCTTCCAATGGAGAAAGCTTGAGATGCTTCCTTATGACTCCTTCAGTTGGAAAATACACATCCATATCTTTGGGAAATTGAAAAGGATCTCCTTTCTTTACTGGTCTTTGAGCAATCCTCATTTCCTTTTGAATCTGCATTTCCTCAGCAAGCTCTTGTTTCCTTTCTTCTGAAAGAAACTGTAAGACATTTTGTTCTTGCACCTTCCTCCAAATAGGATGTGCCCTATACTCTAGCTCCTCAAAAGATAAAGCCAGCAACTTCTTGTATGTCCATCTGGGTTGATGGCATCTAAGCAACTTGTAATACAACTGCCTTCTATCTCTTTTGAGCCAGGTCTTGACCTCTTGTGCATTAAACCTCATAATCACCTTTATGTCATCTTGTACCCTGAGAAGAACTTCCAACCCCCAAATTTGATCTGACAAACTCATCCCTGGGTTGTCCATAACCTTGTCTTCCCAAGCATGGTACATTCTGGTGATTTCAGGAAGGTCCCAATCAATCTGATTCTTCAAATCACTCAACCTTTCCTTTGCTAACTCATCCCCATATTCAAGTCTTTCTGGATCTTCAATAATTTGAACACTTGAATCTGAGCTATCATCTTCTTTTCCATCACCACTTTCTTCCTCACTCTCAGAAGTAGCAACAAATGGTGATCTACCACTCCTCTTCAAATCTCTTTCCAAAAGTTGTGCAGCCAACTGTTCATCAAATGCAATTTGTGCTGCATCTTTCTTTGGAACATCTTCTTCAACCAATTTTCCTTTACCTTTGTCTCTTGGATCAATAATAGGTAAAGTAGAAGAAGAAACCTGTGTGGACACATCTTTGATGATTTTTGATGACTGGAATACATCAACACCACCTGCAACTTTATCAGCGTTCAAGTTACCTCTATCAGCGCCACGATTACCTTTGTCAGCGCTGGATGTGTCAGCGTTCAAACCTGTATCAGCGCCCAATGTTTCTTTGAAAGATCCTTCCAAGTTTAATGGTGTCACCTTGGATGTATCAATAACTGGGTGCTTCTTCAAGTTGGTAAGTGCTTCAGCAACCTGTAAAGATTCACTAAATTGTGAACTCTTCTCTGAACTCTTCTCACTAGCTGTATGAATCAGCTCATCCTCTTCATCCTCTTCATCCTCCCCTTTGGAAGATTCCTCCATTAGACTCCTGCTACTTGGATTCTCCAAAACAGTTACCCGCTCCCTCAATACTTGGAGTTCACGGCCCTGGTTGTTGACAATTTGTACAAGGCTGACATTTTGCTTTTGCAAGCTAATGACAGCAGCCGTCAATTCAGTCAAAGTCATAGTTTCCAATCTGCCCTCAGCTAGAATGGGGATTTGACCTCCCAAAATAGAATCATGGGGCGTGGATGAGGTCTTAATGATGTTGGGACTGTCTTGACCAGCATCTAAGCCTGTGTCAATAGCCCCAGCCTCATCCATGTCACCAGCCACACTTGTGGAGGTGGTTCTCTCTGCTACAAGGCTAGGACCACTAGAGGAGAACACTCCAGTAGTCCTTTGGCGTTTATTCAACCTAGATTGTAATGGGGTGGAAGATGAAGTAGATTGTGTGGGTGTTGGTTGGTTAAGGAGTGTTTGGGATTGTTTAGGGATGGTATCAGCGTTGGGATTGGCTGTGTCAGCGCCAACATTTTGAGTGTCAGCGTTGGGTTGGTAAATGTCCATGTGATCAGGGGAAGGTAATGGTTCATGAATAGGCTCAAGTTGGGGTGCAGGGTCTGGTTGTGGTTGAGCAGCCTGAATTACTTCAAGCATGGCTTGGGTGAGAGGTATGGATCTGTTTGTGGAGCTCATTTTAGCAAAAATGGTTTTCTGTTGTTTAGGAATCTCATATAAAGTGTCATGATCCCTAGAACAATATTCTTGTAAATCAAAGACCATTTGCAAAAATATTGGGTAAGCCAAAGTCATTTTACTTCCCTTATTTTTACACATCCCTTCAAAAATCATTTTTGAAAAATTATACTTAAGCCCACGTGTGATACAAACCAAAGCACTTGCAATTGACCTGTTTATTTCATTAAAAGAAGTACATTTTGGACTTAAGCATTGGAGAAGGACATGTATCAAATATTTCCAGTCAGAGGGAAATTCCTGCTTATGATATTTATTTAAAGTGACATCAGCAGGAATAGGATAACCCAATTCCCTAAGACCTTGTTCTATTGTTGCAATGGCAAGGGTAGTCACACCATCAGCGTCATCAAGACGCAAAGCTTGGCGAACCAAGGCTTCAGTGACCACCCATGTTCTTCCATGAACAGTAGATGTTAATGTGGTCACTCCATGAGCTGTTGTGGAACTAGCATTGTTCCAAAACTGTCTAATGTGTGCGACAGGGACTAATGGTGTATGAGAAAGTGCATACCTTAAGGAGGATGCATTTAAAAATGCCACCATTTGTGAATACTGAGGGAACAAATCATTATCAGCAGTCAAGTAAGCTACCATATTATGTTGGCTCTTGAACTCCAATGTTAAATTCTTTGAGTTGAACTTGGGTGCCATGGTGAAAGCTGTTTAGGTTATGTGATATGGGAAAAATCTAGGAGAAAAATGTGAGACAAGAAAATATGAATACCCAGAATAAAAAGATTAGCCAAATTTATAGGAGAGATGCATGATTTTGATTGGTCAAAAATGAGGCAGTTATATTCAAAGAGCAATGATGAAAATATTGAATCAAATATAACTTATCTCATGCATTAATTAAAAGTAACAACTCCCCAAAATTACGGCCAAATATTAGTCAAAAATAACAACTGGGTAGGGCCCACTAGGTGTCAACGGTCAAAAATAGCCCATCAGCGCCCAACGGCTATATTTTCTTGTCAGCGTTTGCCTAAAGCCTTGTCAGCGTCACGATTGGACGTAACAGCGTTTGGAGAAAAACTTGTCAGCGTCTAAAAATAAAAATATTTAAAAAGAAAAAGACCTTAACAAAGTAATTTATCCTAAGGGAAATATCTTACAAGTTGATAATAATTACTGGGCGGCAAGCACTGTCCATTTATGCACACTTGCTTAAGCAAGATAGACACAAATGTCCTCTAGTGTCCCTTGCTAACCAAAATACTTACCAACAAAGTTATTTCACAAAATTCTTTGTAACTCCCAGGTAAACCCATAACAAAACTATTCCCAAGTCCCCCATCAGACCACAACCAATTCTAGGCCAAAAATGTCTTGGCAGCATGCATAGTTTATCAACTTTGCATGCTACAGTGCCTCATGGTTTAGTAAAACTAACCCATACTCACCTGTGGACACAATCTAGAATTGTGATGAGAGTATTGTAAGAATACCCAAGAGTCCTAAAGGTTCCTTAAACCTCCCCTCAAACTATGATACATGAGTGTCTCAAAAAATATATATGAACATTAAAAATTTATGTCAAGATAGGAATATAAATATTCCAACCATCATCCATAAACAAAAACATGTCCAAATAGCTCTTCAAAGATCCATAAGCAACTCTGTATCCAATGGCATAAAGCTACCACCACCTACACATTTAGATTGAAAACCACAAAACTAACATTTGTTGCTGACAGCGCCCCGACAACACTTATCAGCGTTGAAGGAACTCTTGTCAGCGTTAGACAATAATATCTCTAACAACGGCAAAATAACACTTGACAACGTTACATTTACCTTTGTCAGTGTTAGAAAAATAAAGTGGAAAATCTAAATCATCACAAAGACCAATAACAATGCATTATCTTGTACATACTTTTACAAAAAGGTTCCAAAACACATATTAAGTGAGATTAACCATTCCAATATTTGTTACCAAATATTGAAATCTTCCAGCATCAAAAGGTTTAGTTAATAAATCAGCCACATTATCTTCTGTGGCTACCCTATCTGGTTGTATTAAACCTTTCTCAAAGCAATCTCTTATAAAATGATGTCTAATTTCTATGTGTTTGGTTTTAGAATGATGTACAGGATTTTTAATAATGCATAGAGTACTGTTATTGTCTACAAAAATCTTGGTATGCATAAAATTATACCCATAATCCAACAGCTGGTTCTGAATCCATAAGACTTGGACACAACATGCTGCTGCAGCCACATATTCTGCTTCAGTTGTAGAATTAGCCACCACTGTTTGTTTCTTGCATTGCCAAGATATTAATCTGCTCCCAAGAAATTGACATCCACCAGTTGTGGATTTCCTATCAAACTTGTCACCACCATAATCACTATCTGAATATGCAATAAGATCCAATGGAGAATCTTTTGGGTACCACAAGCCAAGATCTGGATAACATCTTAGGTACCTAAAAATTCTTTTCACAGCAAAAAGGTGACATTCTTTGGGAGACACTTGATGGCGTGCACAAGCACACACAGCAAACATGATGTCAGGTCTTGAGGCTGTAAGATACATCAATGACCCAATCATGGATCTATAATGCCTAACATCCACATCCTTTCCAGCTCCAATTTTTCCCCAAGGGTGTTCCCTATCCATAGGAGTGGAAGCATCCTTTTCATGTGGAGAAAAACCATATTTCTTCAAGATTTCAGCTACATACTTGTCTTGGGAGATGAAGATACCATCTTCTTTCTGCTGAACTTGTAAACCTAGAAAGAAGTTCATCTCACCCATTGCACTCATCTTGAATTTATCTGTCATGAGCTTGGAAAAGTCCTCACTCATTTTTGGATCAGTAGACCCAAAAATGATGTCATCAACATAGACCTGCACAAGCAACACATGTTTTCCTTTCTTCTTTGTGAACATTGTCTGATCTATGGTGCCCCTTTTAAAACCATTTTCCACCAAGTAAGTGGACAATGTACCATACCATGCTCTTGGGGCCTGATGAAGTCCATACATTGCTTTCTTCACTCTATAAACCTTGTCTGGATTTTCAGGATCTTCAAAACCAGGAGGTTGCATGACATATACTTCCTCAACAATTGTTCCATAGAGGAAAGCACTCTTCACATCCATTTGATAAACAGTGAAGTTCATACAAGAGGCATAAGCTAGAAAAATTCTTATAGCTTCAATTCTTGCAACAGGAGCAAAGACCTCCTCATAATCTATTCCTTCCTCTTGTGTATATCCCTGAGCTACCAAACGTGCCTTGTTTCTGACCACAATACCTCTTTCATCTTTCTTGTTTCTTAGAACCCATCTTGTCCCAATTGGTCTCACATATCTAGGACAATCAACCAGCTCCCAAACATCTTGTATAGCAAATTGGTGAAGCTCATCCTGCATTGCTTCCACCCAACTAGGTTCTTTGAGAGCATCAAAAATCTTCTTGGGTTCTTCTTGTGACAGAAAACATGCAAACAAACATGCTTGTACAAGAGGGGTATCAACCTTCTTGTGTATATTGGCAATAAATCCACCAAGACTTTGATGGGATCTTCTTGTCTGAACTGGAGCCATAACATCACCAATGATCTGAGATGAGGGATGATCCTTAGCTGTGGAAGTGAGGACTCCTCCTTCAAAAAGTCTGGTGTCCTCAACTTCACGCTCCATGTTGCCAATATCTTCTTCATCAGACTCTCTTTGATCAACAGGAATCTCTTCATGGACATTGGAAGGTCCAGCTTGTTCAAAATGGGAAGAGAAAAGATGTGCAAAGGTGTCACCAAAGTCTGATCCTTGTTTGTCAGCGCTTGGGCTAACAGCGCTTGAACTGTTGTTGTCAGCGTCTGAGCCATCAGCGTCTGAATTGGTCTTGTCAGCGCTTGATTTCCCTTTGTCAGCGCCTGAAGAACCATGCATGTTTGTATTTGGTGGTATTTGGAAACCACCATTATCTTTTCTAGCAGCAGCAGCAGCAGCATAATACTCATCTGTCCATATAGGAAGTGTAACATATTCTTGTGTGGGAGATGACTCAACTGCTGGTGGTCCATCCTCCTTAGCAACCTGTATACCTGAAACATTACCAATTCTCTTTTCCAAAACACTTGAAGTTACCTTCACAATGTCTGGATCAGTAACAGGCATATAATTTAAAGCTCTAGATAAAGGTTCTAAGTCAAACAACCAATTTGGACCACTTTCAGGATCACTAGGTTTACTCTCTAAAAACCTAACATGTACTTTTTCAAGTATACGTTTTTCCTTTTTAATGTAAACCCTATATCCTTTGCTCTGCACTGAATAACCCATGAAGTAGCCTCCATCACCTTTTGAATCAAATTTACCTAGGGCCTCACTAGTTTCTAAAACAACTACATGACATCCAAAAGGCTTGAGAAAGCCAATATTTGGCTTCCTTCCCCAAAGTAACTCATAAGGTGTCTTATTATGTATTTTGTTGACCAATGCCCTATTTTGAACATAACAAGCTGTGTTAACAGCCTCAGCCCAAAAGGCTATAGGAAAGTGGGCATCAGCCAACATGGTTCTGGCTGCTTCAATAAGGGTTCTATTCTTCCTTTCAGCAACCCCATTTTGCTGTGGGGTTCTAGCTATGCTAAACTGCCTAGTAATCCCTTTCTTGGCACAAAAATCATCTAACAACTGATTTCTAAACTCACCCCCATTGTCACTTCTAATAATTTTGACCTCATTACCATTCTTCTTTTCAATCTGGGTAATGAAATTAATCAGACTTTGGGCAGTTTCACTTTTCTTGGCTAAAAAGAAAGTCCATGTAAACCTGGAAAAATCATCAGTGATAACAAAAAAATATGATTTACCCTTCAAACTTTCTATATTAGTTGGACCAAAGAGGTCCATATGCAATAAGTGAAGTGGTTTAGAACTAGAGTGCACCTGTTTAGACCTGAATGAGACCTTGTGCTGCTTGCCCTTAAGACATGCAACACAAGTGTGGTCATTGTGGAAAGCCTTTTCAGGCAAACCATCAACTAAACCAAGCCTCACAAGTCTATTGATATTCTTAAAGTTTATGTGCCCTAATCTCCCGTGCCAAAGATTACTTTCATCTACTGAGGCTTTAGCATAAAAACATGACATCATTTTATTATTTATCTTAATTCCATTAAGATTCACATTATATATGTCTTTATGCCTTGGTGTTCTAAATTCTATGTATTTCTCCTCAGGGAGCTTGTAATCATTGCTTAACACCAAGCACTCAGTATCTGTGAAAATAACCTTATTTTTGTTATCACACACTTGTGATACACTAAACAAATTATAATCCAGTTCTTTTACCAGGAAGACATTATCAAAACGTAGATTATTTGTGACAAGGGTTCCTTTTCCTGTGATTGTGCCATATCCCCCTCCAAAGTATACCTTATCACCATCTTTAATAGGAGTGAAGTTTGTCAGATAGTCTTCCTTTCCTGTCATGTGCCTTGAGCATCCACTATCCCAATATCCATAATCATTGATCTTCTTCTGAATGCCCTGCACATAAAGAAAACACATTAGTTTTCTTTGGGAACCCAAGCCTTGGAAGACTTGGATTCATCTGGTTGTTCAACAAGAACAGACTTGGTTCTCATAACAACCCCATTTTCATCCCTTTTTGAATGAAATTCCCAGTTAACCCCAATTGGTGTTGACATTGCTTTTGAAATATAATGAAACCTGTTGCATGTCATAGAAACACCAGTAGAATTAGAGTTTTGGTCTTGTTTTGGTCTCCATGTTAAGCTAGTAGAAGCTTTAGACCTATTTCCCTGTGGTTGCAAATACCTAGGTTTGGCAGTGTGTCTGTCAGCGCTGAAATTGTTCTTGTCAGCGCCCCGATTGCCTTTATCAGCGTTGAACCTAGGGTTTGCTACAGGAACCCATTGCCTATTGGACCAAGTGTTTGACTTTTGAAAAGGTCTTAGGCCTTGTGTGTTAGACCCTCTAGAAAAGAATGGGGCTGGTCTAACAACTTGTGAACTTTTGTTCACAAAGGTATTGGGTCTGACAGTGTTTGACCTATGTTGACTTTTGTCAGCGCTGAAATGGTTCCTATCAGCGTTGACATTGGAAGCGTTGACACATTTGTATGCCAAATGTGAGAAGCTACCACATGTGTAACAAGCTTTTCTAGACATAGTCTCAGGTCTAGAAGCAAAGAAACCTGTTCCATGGTTACTAACTTGGCTTTTTGGTGACCTAGTATTCCTATACATCTCTGCATACTTAACACTAGGTTTTCTAACAGTTTGTGGGCCAAGGTCAACAGCTTTGCCAGTGGTAGGGTGTGTGATTTTAATAGGTTTAGGATCATTGGACTCCACAATATTATGGCTCATGTTTGGTGTGGGCTCATTTGGACTTTCACACAACAACCCTCCCTTAACAAACAAAGTGTGGTTAGCTTTCTTCCACTCATCTAGGTCGGTCAGTTTCTGTTTGTATTCTTCAACTGGGGAAGTCGCTCTAGGTGGAGGAATGAATTCCTTCTCTTGGAGTTCTGGCAAGCCAGTCCAAGATAAGTCCTTTGATTGGACACCATAGAAATCCCCAGCTGGTGGTGGAACACCAGTATAATCTTTCATCCCAATCCCACTCATGTCCTTAGAGTCTCTTTGTTTACTAACACACTCTCCTAGGGATTGTGTGGCCTTATCAAATCTCTGGATTTTAAGACTCACATTATCTTTATTTTTGTTAGCCTCCTCTAACTGAGCTATCAAATCAAGATTAACCCTGTTTACTATATCTTGACAATCTTTACTTTGATGTAACTCATGTTTTAAGATATTTATTTGATCCTTTATATCAAACTCCATTTTCTTATACTCAGCTACTGTCTTTTCTGTTTGGGAAAGAGCAATTTGATAATTAGATACTTTGCATCTTTCAGTACTTGCCTCATCTAATAATTTTACTATCTCTTGATTTAGTTTTTCAGTATTTAAACGAAAACCCTTAGAACAGAAAGCATCATCATATACCTCATTATCTGATGAAGAGGAGGAGTGAGCCATGAGAGCATATTCAACATGCTCTTCTTTAACTTCAGCAACCAAAGCTCTGTCCTCTTCCTCATCCTTAGCCATAAAGTTCCAGCTCCAGTCCCATCCTCCAACACCATCAATTTGTTGAACAGCAACCATGGCCTTGGGATCTTGGCTCTTAACCATTTGGCTTGAGGGCTTACCAGCATCAGATCTTCTTGGAGATCTACATTCCCTCATAAAGTGCCCCATCCGATGACAATTGTAGCACTCAACCTTTGATTTGTCAAATCCAGCAACATCCTTAGCATTAAAGGTCATCTTCTTCTTGAACCTTTTATTAAACCTGTTTGCTCTTAAACTTACAAGAGCCATAGTCCACTTGATGTCCATCTCTTCCAATTGTTCATCACTTATCTGCTCAAGATCTTCATATGTAATCCTTGAATCACTGGGCAAAGAAGCAATGAATGCACACACAGTATCTAGATCTAAACCAGCAGGTTTAATTCTATCAGCGCCAAAGTTGTGTGTGTCAGCGCTTGAGTATAAAGCGTTGACAGGATATGATCCAGCGCTGACAGACTGAGATCCAGCGTTGACACATTGAGATCCAGTGGCTGGATGTCCATAGAAGTTCATGGAATCAAATTGGCCTTCACTTTGTGAGAAGAAGGCCATGTTACTACTGGAAGATTTATTATCACTATCCAAAAGCCATTCATTCTCCAACAGTCTTAGTTTGTTGAAGATGTCATCAAACCTGGAGGTCTTGTGGGTGTTATTGACAAGAATGGATCTTGTCTCAATCTTCCATACATCACCAAGGCTTTTGAGAAAAGTAGCATTCAAGTCAGGGTCATCAATCTGTGTTCCCATGAAGGAAAGTTGACTTGTGATGTCAAGCAATCTACTCCTCACACTGCTGATATTCTCATTTGGTTGAGCCTTAAAGACAGCATACTCATGCATGAGTTGCTTCTTCTTTTCATCTTTTGTGTCAGCATTGCCACCATGTGCTACTTCAAGAGCTTCCCAAAGCTCTTTTGCAGACTCAAAGCGTTTGTACTTGTGCTGATTCTCATGACCTAGGGCGTGTTTCATGATGTTCAAGATTTTCATGTCCACCCTTTTCTTGGCTATATCTTCAACAGATACAGCTCTTCCATCTTCAGGTTTTTCCTTCTTATCAGCTTCAGGACAATTAGGAAGAGCTACCCTTGCAGCAATAGCAGCAGCAATCTTTTGAGCTTTGTTGAATGTGTTCCCATATTCAACAATCTCCCAAAGAGTGTAGTCATGGATGGCTATATATTGCTCAAAATTAGACTTCCAAAGCTCGAAGTTCCTGGCATCAAACATGGGAATTTTGATACTAGGGTTTGTGGAGTTGTTTTGTAGCAAAGCAGAAGGCTGATTTGTGCCAGACATGATGTTTTTAGGGTTTTGAGAGATTTAGGGTTTTTAGGGTTTGGTGTTTTAGGGTTCTTGCGTTACTTAAAGATCAAAAGTTTCTCAACAAGCTCTGATACCACTTGTTGATCCCAAACTTAGATCGATTAAGCTTTGTGTATACGAGATTAGATCAAGTAATACACGTAGAGAAACCTTTGCTTATGAATAAAGTAACTAAGTGTTATGCGGAATTAACACTTAATCTAAAACACAAAGATGTTAAACAAACTTTCACTTGTATTAGAATGATCGTACTTGATTACAATGAAAGAGGTTTAACTTGCGAATACTTATGAAATCTGATAATTAACTTTAACCTAAAAGATCTTCTTTTATAGATTAAGAAGTCTTGTACAATAAGCTACGAATCAACTATTCTAGGTAAAGATAATGATAGAAAATACAATGTCGAGCTTATCTTTACCATACACATATAAAGAGACAAATAAACAAAATAAACAAAAAGATTCGTATGAAGATATATTCCATCAGTGTCAATCTGCAAGGCTGTCAGCGTTGACTTCTTCAATGTCAACACTTGGCTGTCAGCGTCCAATGTCATCCTATCAGCGTTGACATTCTTCTTATCAGCGTCTAGTGAACTGACCCATAATTTATTCCCAACAGACTCTTCAGTATTCTGATGGTTTGCATTAGGCGGGAAAAGATAACTTTAAGTCAAAGTAGGTTGCTTGTTTACTTAGATATAAGTACAAGCTTTATCTTTTCTAGAATAGTTTAATATGTACTGTGTAGTGTTTATCCAGCATGGGCATCAACCACCCACTGGATAAACCCATGCATTGGTACATGCAAAATGCAAACCTTAATTCACACTACCTATATAACGAGTGTACACTTGGAGAGAAAGGGTTAACCAATACAAGAGCTTAAACTCTGGAAAACCTTTCTCTCTCGATACCAGCTAAACCATATAGCCAAAGTGCATATGAACGTTTAGATTGGAGCGTAGACTTTAACTTTGGTTAGACGTTTAAGTAGAGGAGATCAAACCCTATTGTCATTCAACCACTTTGTTATTCCGCAAACAAAGTGGGTTATAGATTCTTTATTTGATTCTAATAAAAGTCTATATGTTGAAAAGTATATTGGTATTGTTGTTTTAATCTTTCATAGTTCTTATCTATTGTCAAAACAACACACTTGAGTCGAAGTAAGAGTTATTACTTAAGATAATAAGTAATAACGAATTACTAGGGACCAACAAGTGGTATTAGAGCAGTTTGATTAGTTAAACTCTTATTTTATTAAACTGCTCATTTAAAAGTTTTCAAATCAAGATCCAAAATGGCTCAAGTTATACCACAAACCCTAGAATATAGGGGTGGCCAACTCAATGCTGCTCCTGTACTAGAGGTAGCCAACTTTACAAATTGGAAGAAGAGGTTTCTTGTCCACATGGTTGGAATTGAACCTCAATTCCTTGGAATCATTGAAAATGGTACTTTTGTTCCCATGGTTGGGGACAATAAGAAACCTGAAGCACAATGGACCGCTGATGAGATAAAAGCTGCTAAATTAGATCAGTGTCTCAAAAGTCTCATCATGTCTGTGCTCCCAGATGACCAAATGAATTCTGTTGTAAATTGTAAAACAGCCAAAGCAACATGGGAGGATCTTATTCTTTACCATGAGGGACCCTCTGATGTAAAAGAAACCAGAATAATGGATTTAAAGCTTTAATACAACACCTTCAAGCACAAAGAAGGGGAAACCCTCACACAGACATTCACCAGATACAAAGCACTAATGAATGAACTTGTAAATGACGGTGTTGAGCTTTCAAAACTTGAAATCAACACAGTCTTTGTTAATGCATTGCCAAAAAAGTGGCTCAGTTTCTGCCAAAGCTTGAGAAATGCTAATCACATTAAAGATTGTGATCTAGCCTTTCTTTTTGGGAAACTTAAATATGAAGGAAACCTAGTTGATAGGATTTATGAAGGCTCAAGCAAGAGTAAAGCATTAACCATTGCTACACCCTTGTCCACAGCCTTCTTCAGTGAGGCTGTCATTCAAGACTACCGAGATAGTACTGATGATGAGGAAGATACTAGATCTAGTGAGGAATATCTGAATGACCTCAAAGAGGAATTTCATGAAAGAGCACTTCTGGCCAAGTCTAGAAGGTTCTTTAAGAAAGGAGGCAAGTTCTCCAGCTCTACAAAAGCTTTAGTTGACACTGATTGCTACAAATGTAGGAAGACTGGTCACTATGCTAGGGATTGTTATTCAAAAACATCTCTCCCTTCATATTCCTCACCAGCTCAATCAAGACCATCTAGTCAATCATCATTTCAGCCAAAACAAATTGCTTCTACTCTATTTCATCAAAGCAAGGTTGAACTCAGACCAACAAAAGACTTTGAGGCCAAATTTAGAGAATCAAAGCAAGATTGGCTTTAATGAGTACTAAAATCTCCTCATCCAAGACTCCCAAGCAAGAAAAGAACAAAGGGCTTGTTGCTGAAGCCTATGAATGGGATGAAGAAGATGTTTCTTAAGATGATGATGAAATGGTGAATGTGAAAGTGCTGATGGCACTTGCTGATGATGAAGGGGCCAGTTCAAATGTTATGACCAGAGAAAGTGCCAGAAATGGTGAATGGGTCAATGTCACAATAAAAAAGGTACAAACTCTTCTTGAATTAGAAGATAAAAATGACATTAAATTTGTATTTGATTACTTGTGCATTGATCTAAAATTTGTTGAAGAGCAAAGAAACAATTTGCTTGAAAAATTTCATAAACTTGTTCTAAAACTTGAAGATTTTGAAAGTAAGCAAATAGAGCTAAAAGAAGCTAAACTTGATATTCTTACTTTTCAAAAATTGAACAAAGAAATTTTGGAAGAAAATAACTCTCTTATAGTGGAACTAAAAGAAGCAAAAGATATTGTTAAATCTTGGCTTAGAAATTCTGATAGGGTAAATCAATGCATAAGTGAACAAATACCTGCTCAAAATAGGAAAATGCTTGGTGTTGAAGGATCCTCCAACACCAAATCTATTGTCTTTGCCAAAGCCTCAAATGAGGATGGTAGCTCGATCCCTGACATTGAAAGGCCAGGTGAATAGAATTTACCAAATCATGACACTGGACGAATCCTTCTTCTTGAGTTTCAAGCAAGTGTTGACACTTCAACACCAGTTGAGTCCTCAGTTACTGAGGACAACTCAGATGATGATATAGAGAACGAAGTAAGTACCCCACTTCCTCCTTTGGAGAAGCTGGCTGGTGCTGAACCCTCTACTAGACCCAATACTATTTAGTCTATCATCAAGTCACACACCACAGACAAAGGTAGTTCTTCCAAGCATGTCAAAATTGACACTTCAAAGAACTCTTCAGCTCTTGCTGAAGGTTCATATATGGGAACAACCTCTTTAGTTTCAACAAATAAACTGAAGAATGCTAGATCTGAGGAAGATGAGAGAATGTCTCTTGTCATGCAAGAGATCAATGATCTTAAATTGCAACTCAGGCAGCAGTAAACACCAACACGATTCAGAGATGAACCTTCAGATTCTCCCCATTTCAAGTACAAGACACAATTTAAAAAGGCTTGTGATTTATGTGGTCTCAACAATCATGTCACTAAAACTTGCCTAAAAGTGATTTATTGTACCAAATATGAAAGGACTGACCATCGCACTTGTGAACACACTCAGTATATGCTGGCCAAAACAAGTGCTGATGCTCACAAATCTGAAGCATCTCATTCCAGGCAAAATATGCCTTTCCCACCATGCATTCATTGTGGTATGGGCAATCCTCACTCAGATGACTGCCACTATTACCCTTTTTGTAATATTTGTGGAAGTTATGACCAAGAAACTCATGGACATAATCGAATCATCTCACTCAGAAGAGGTATTAAACCAAGAAACCCAAACTCTATTACCAAATGTTGTGAGACTTGTGGAAGCGATGTCTACACTACATCTTATCACAACCATATATATAGTGGTTTAGAAGAGGTGAAGCCCTCTAGGCTAAGAAAGCAAAAGCTGTTCAGACCTCTTCTTCTTTTGAGCAATCACACATACCCTCAACAAGAGGACCCTTCAGATCTATAAAACCTTCTAGATCTAAAAACCCCACCCAACAAAGGTGGGTTTCAAAACAAAACTGACCATTTCCTTAACTTGTGTAGTGTGATCTCAGGAAGCCTATTTGGTACCTAGATAGTGTCTGCTCAAGGCATATGACTGGCACCAAAAGTTATCTGCACAAGTATAAGGAGGAACAAGGTCCTAAGGTTGTTTTTGGTGATAACTCATCAGCTACTACTGAAGGATCTGGTTTAGTAAAATGCAATGGAATAGTTTTCTCAAGGGTAGCATATGTCAATGGATTGAAGCACAACCTCATCAGCATAAATCAACTTTGTGATGCAAACTATCTTGTGCTGTTTGATGACAAAAAGGTACAATCTTCAACTCCAATCATGAAATTTTGATGATTGCTCCCAGAGTCAAAGATGTTTAAGTCATGAACATGAACTCTACTCAGGAGACATGCTTCTTTGCTAAAGCCTCCAATATTACCAATTGGCTTTGGCATAAGAGGTTCTCACATCTCAATTTCAAAACAATAACTCTTCTGGCAAAACAAAATCTTGTTATTGGTCTTCCTTCACTTGTCTACTCCATGGACAAACCATGTTGAGCATGTGAAAAAGGGAAGCACCATAGGGCCAGTTTCAAAACAAAGCAAACTTTCTCAATCAAAGAAAGTATTCATTTGCTTCACATGGACTTATTTGGCCTATTATCACCTAGGGCCATTTGTCATAAAAAATATACACTTATCATTGTTGATGAGTACTCTAGGTACACTTGGGTATATTTTCTAACAAAGAAAATCCATGCACCAGATGCCATTATGTCATTCATCAAAAGAGTTGAAAATAAAAATGACATTCATGTCAAACAACTTAGAACTGACAATGGCACTGAATTCAGAAATCACCCACTGATCAAATTCTGTGATGACAAAGGAATTTCCCAAAATTTCTCATCTCCTTACACACCTGAACAAAATGGTGTGGCTGAAAGAAGGAACATAACTTTGATTGAAGCAGCAAGGACAATGCTTGCTGGATCTGCTCTCTCTAAGCATTTTTGGACTGATGCTGTAGACACTGCTTGCTACACTCAAAATAGATCCATCATTGTGAAGAGACACATGAAGAATCCCTACGAAGTCTTCAGGGGGAGAATTCCAAACATCACATTCTTACATGTGTTTGGGTGTCCAGTATTCATTCACAATCACAAGGATCACCTTGGAAAGTTTGATGCAAAATATGATGATGGTTACTTTATTCGATATTCCCTAGTATCTAAAGCATACAGAGTCTTCAACACAAGAAGACAATGTATTGAAGAAACCTATCACATCACATTCAACAAAAGTTCTGAAGCTATCACTTTTACAAATCCATCAGATGATGAACTTCATATACATGAATCTCAAAATTATCCATCTGATGAATTTCATCACTATGAGCCTACTCAAAAATATCAAACAAGCAACTCAGTCCCTCATATTGATCCATTTGAAGATATGACAAGTCCTACAAAAGGAAATCCTTCAATATCACATACTGATGGCTGTCAATCAAATAATGATCAATCTCAAAATGATGAAAATGATCAGAAAGGAAACACAAATGACCAAAATGGTCAGCCTCAAAATAATCAGCATGCTGACACACATGATCAAAATGATCAATCATATGCAGCTGCTGAAGAACAATCTGAGCCCCTTACGCAAACCTCTCCTATCATCTCTAGGGAATTAGGTCTTGGATATGATGCTTCTGACCAAGAAGGAAGCCCTCCAATGATTGAACCCTTGTCTACTAAATATCCTTCAGTAGACACTAGAGACATTCCAAGTCCAAGTCCATGTCATGGACTTCCAAGATCTAGCTCTAATCATGATACTAGTACCTATTCTCCATCTCCATAAAAATCTTGGACACAAAATAGTCACATACAACTGGTGAACATAATAGGTAATCCTGGTGAAGGTAGAGTCACTAGATCTATGGCAAAGAAACTGAGTGCTGCTTCATCTGGAGAATGCCTCTATGCAAAGTTTCTCTCAAAATTAAACCTACAAAGGTTTCTGAAGCACTCACACACCCTGGATGGGTGGATGCCATGCAAGAGGAACTCAATCAATTTGAAAGAAACAATGTCTAAAAATTGGTTCCTCTTCCATATGGTAAATCAACCACTGGCACCAAATGGGTTTACAAGCTCAAAAGGGATGAAACCAATGTAGTGACCAAAAATAAAGCTAGGCTGGTGGCCCAAGGATTCAATCAAGAGCCTGGTGTTGATTTTGATTAAACCTTTGCTCCAGTTGCACGTATGGAATCCATACGAATCTTCCTTGCAAATGCCACTTACATGAACTTGATCATCTACCAAATGGATGTCAAAAGTGCATTCCTAAATGGAGACCTAAAAGAAGAAGTTTATGTTACTCAACCTCCTGTCTTTGAGAGTAGTAAATACCCAAATCATGTCTACAAGCTTTACAAAGCTTTGTATGGACTGACGCAAGCTCCAAGAGCATGGTATGAAACTCTCTCAACTTTACTCATTGAACATAAATTTGTCAGATGAAAAATAGATAGCACCTTATTCATCTATAAATCTAAAACTGACACCATTCTGATACAAATTTATGTGGATGACATAATCTTTGGTTCTACAAGCTTGAAACTTTGCAAACAATTTGCCAAGCTTATGACCAGCAAGTTTGGGATGAGTATGATGGGAGAAGTCACATACTTCCTTGGTCTTCAGATTAAACAGTCTGACCAAGGCATCTCCATCAATCAAGAAAAATATGTCAAGGATCTGCTAAAGAAGTATGATATCAATTGTGCGCCAATAAAGACTCCAATGGTACCCCCTAACAACTTAGGACCTGGTCTCATTGGACAATCAGTCAATAAGACTCAGTATAGAGGTATGATTGGGTCACTCATGCACTTAACTGCAAGCAGACCTGACATTCAATTCTCTACATGCCTTTGTGCAAGATACCAAGCAGATCCAAAGGAATCTCACCTTACTGCTGTAAAGAGAATCTTCAGATACCTAAAAGGTACTCCAAGTCTAGGTCTTTGGTACCCGAAATCCTCAGGATTTAACCTAAAGGGTTATTCAGATTCTGACTATGCTGGTTGCAATTTGGACAGAAAAAGCACTTCTGGTGCCTGCCAATTGCTAGGTGGCAAACTTGTGTGTTGGAGTGCTAAATAGCAACAAACAGTTGCCATGTCTTCAGTAGAAGCTGAATATGTGGCAGCTGCTAGATGTTGTGCCAATGTTCTTTGGATGAAAAGCCAACTGGCTGATTATGACATAGAATATGAAAAAGTACCAATCTTTTGTGATAACACTAGTGCTATTGCAATATCCAACAATCTAGTCCTCCACTCAAGAACAAAAGACATTGATATCATATATCATTTTATCAGAGATCACATTGTGAAAGGGGACATTGAATTACATTTCATCCCCACTCAATATCAATTGGCTGATATCTTCACCAAACCATTGGATGAACCAACTTTCAAAAGATTGATAATGGAGCTTGGTATGCTGAACATTGATGATACAAAACTTGAACCTTCAGCATTCACTGAAGAAGCTTGAAGGTTCAGCATTTCATAAAAGATGTTGATTAATGTTAAGTAGCATTGTCTGAGTAAAGGAGTGTGCAATATCATGTGTCTATTTCACATTATGTGATTGTGTATATGATGTTTTATCGCCTTATCTGTAACACTCCCATTTTTCGTATCGGTACAGCGGAAGGGTCTTTCAGAGTGTTACGGGATAGCACAATAACTCCAATCATAGACAACACATAAAAATGGTTGTACAAGGTTTAACAAACATTCATTCGATAAAAAGGTTTAAAAGTGTACAACAGGTCCCAAATTATACAGGTCATTAAGTTTACAAAACACAGATCGAATGAACATTTTTAATATTAAGTGTGGGCCATCAGAGTCGATCTCCATCCGGATTACCTTCAAGCACCTGAGATAGAAAACATGCAAAAATCATATCAGCGAATGCCGAGTGAATTCATAGAGTTTAATGAAAACCGTTATATAAAACAATCATTTACAATCATTTAAAATCAGAACACAAGTATAATATCGGAAGTAAGTCCACATATTGCTAGTCAGGCAATATATAAATCAAGCATACATCTGAAACCGTCCATGAGACCGTAGTCTCTATATTACCATGATAGGTAATATATTCATCGTAATAGCGTCGTTATCGTTTATTATTTATGTCTTATAGCATACGTTGTATATTGTAGGATTATTATTAGCCGCATGACATTGTTACTTTACTGTGAAAACAGCGGGCCGCGAACCCGACAAACAGTTTGCCCATCTAAGTTAGCGTGTCATCACAAAAATCACGCTATGGAATCTTCTCATACATAAATTCGCTTACCAATCAATGTGGTACGACGGGGATCAACCGTCAAGGCGCGAACTGGGGTGATCGTCCCCAAATAGTACTATCAAATGCATAAGCGTCTACCAAAACCCGGTAGTTCACAATTCATGCTAATGGGACTTTAAGTGACATAACCTAACTACTAATAATCCTTTTAGTCTCGAATATAGGGTCATAGCATCATTCGGGTCCATATCATTTAGCATACAATCGGGACTACTTGTGTTCTATTTTTATATAAATCTAGCATGTTATCTCCCTCGCGGGTTTACAAATCATTTTATAAAACATTTAAAAGAGTGCGAGGCTATGAACTCACGTTGTTAATGAAAGGCGGATTATCGGCTACGGGCGTGCTTCGGTCACGAAAACCTATATAAATAATAATCGGTCTTAGACTCGGTCCAATGACTTTTATCAAAATAACAATATACATATATATGATTATTGTACATATGATGATGATCAAGTGGGTTTATAAATCCTCATTTACTCATTTTAGTGTTTACGTTTTAGTATCGTCTTACTAGTTCACTAGCTTTACCGATTTTACCTATTTTAAGTTCATTAAGTCTTTTATAAGTTCTTTTACTTGTTTTTACCCATTATATACTTATATGATCAGTATATATACTTTTCATGTTGGGCCCTATTGGGTTAAGCCCAAATAATTCTTTTACAAGTATTTATCTTATTAAGTCCAATTATTAGTCTAATATGTTTAGTTAGCTCGTAATTGTCCGTAATTCTTATAGTTCGGGTTTTATCGGTTTTTACTTGTCTTAGTTACTTATACATCAGTATATAACTTTTATAAACTTTACATTAGACGGGTTTGGTCGTCTAAGTTTTATTTGATGAAAAACGTTAATTTCACGGCGATAGCCGAAAAAGTCGTAAAAATCAAGTTTATAGTTTTTATTACTTATAAATATTACTTTTACCACCATTTATATATTTTACCCATTTAATTAACCTTTTATACATTTATATAAATAAGTTTTATAAGTTAGTGGGTTTATACTTTACATTTTATAAATTATAAAGTGAGTGCTTATATAATAATAATAAACATTATTTCCAAAATCTGATTTTTAACTTCACATTCATCATTTTTATCATATCTAGAGTTCTACAATGACTTAGAGGCTCATTTTTAGATGACAACTTCTTCATAATATGTGCTAAATATAACTTAGTTATAGCTACTGCCCATTTTGAGTTTAAGTTGCCTTAACAGTCCCTACAAAACTGCTTATTCAGATTGTACCACCTAACTTGTTTTGATCATATCTCACTCATTATTTTGATTCCATTGCATGGCCAACTCTCACATGTGTATAACATCATCTACTTTACTGTAAATAGATCAAACCATGCATTTTTATCAGTTCTTCATTTAGTTATCTACTATTTTTATACAGCCAACTAATTAGACATGATTTTAGCTTCATTTCTTATGGTTATCATCATTTTTAAGCATGTTTATCAATACTTGATCCCCACACAACATTTTTATCATCATATATACATCATATACATATACAAAATGAAAGAAAATACATTTGTTCTTTACAAAATAATAAGAGAAAAATGTAGAGGATGATCTTCTTTACCAATCCAAGTGGATTTCTTGTTTTAGGAAGGCAAGAACTTGATGAACACAACAAGTATCTCCAAGACCATCAAATATCAAGAACATATGTTGGAAAATCAGCCCTAGGACACAAGCAAATCACCTCCAAAGTTGTTTATATGGCCACCAAATGATCAAGGCTTCAAGGAAACACCTTAATAGGACTAGTAAACATGTGGTTTGTAGCTAGAAAAGATCAATGAGGGTGTTTGTTGCTTGATTTGGGACGGCACAAAGGGAGGAGTAGAGAGAGTTTTAGAGTGGATTGCATGTAGGAAATGGTGTGAATGAAACCATTTGCTAGTTTTGATGTAAAGTGGAAAATGTGTTGGCTTAAAGTGTAAGCACAAGCTTACACTTGTGTAAACAAGTTAAATTGATGCCACCTATGTGTGGTGGTGTCCATAATGCCGTCCCATATAAGCTAGTGGGATGGGGCAAAGTGTTTTGTCCCATCTCACTAGTTTACGGGTATTTCTCGATTCTAGTTTTCTCGATTTGCGTGCCCTCGGGTCGTTTTACGAAAAACGTTTTTATAAATTATGAATCACCGTCACAAAACGAATCCAATAAAAATTGTCTCATCAAAAACGGAGTTCAAAAACGTAAATACGTAATCCTAAGGTTTCCGGTTTAGTCGTAAAAGACGCCAAATTATGCTCGTAAGCCCAAATTTAAATCCGTAAATTGTGAGTTCGTCAACCAACACAAAAGTAAGTTTCAAAATATTATACGAGAAAATATTTCACTACCTGAAAATGTTAGATTTGTCACAGCTTTTCCTCCTAAAAGGGATCAACGTCCTCGTGATCCATTTCATTTGGATGTCCGTTTCTTATTGAAATCGAAGAGGTGCGGATATTTCTTCCACATTTCATCCTCTCGTTCCCAAGTATACTCCGGTCCATGCTTTGAATTCCATCGGATCTTGACAATAGGTATCCGACTTTGTTTCAGTTGCTTTATCTCACGGTCCATAACTTCTACGGGCTCTTCGATAAAATGCAACTTCCCATCTATTCGAACCTTACCTAACGGAATTTTCTCATCACTCACTGCTAGACATTTCTTCAGATTAGATACATGGAATGTGTTGTGAACACCATGAAGTTCTGGGGGTAACTCTAGTTTGTAAGCCACCGGACCTACTCTAGATAGAATCTTAAAGGGTCCAATATAACGGGGATTCAATTTTCCTCGCTTTCCAAATCTTATAACGCCTTTCCATGGCGATACCTTCAACATTACTCGGTCACCCACTTCAAACTCCATTGGCTTCCGCCGCACATCCGCGTAACTTTTCTGTCTACTACGGGCAGTCAACAACCTCTTCTTAATCTGAACTATCATCTCCGTAGTCTCCCGGATCAATTCCGGTCCCGTGAGCTGGGTATCCCCAACTTCACTCCAACATACAGGAGATCTACACTTCCTACCATACAAAGCTTCAAACGGTGCAGCCTTAATACTAGAATGGTAACTATTGTTATACGAAAACTCTGCTAACGACAAATGTTTATCCCAATTCTTACCAAAGTCTAACACACAAGCTCTCAACATATCTTCCAGTGTTTGTATCGTCCTTTCACTCTGCCCATCAGTCTGGGGGTGATAAGCAGTGCTCATGTCGAGATTCGTTCCCAAAGATCTTTGGAGAGATTTCCAAAAATTCGATGCGAATCTAGGATCTCGATCTGAAATGATCGATACAGGCACTCCATGCTTGCATACAACATTATCAAGGTATATTCGAGTCAGCTTCTCCAGTGAGAACTGCTCCTTAACCGGAATGAAGTGTGCTGATTTGGTCAGTCTATCGACTATAACCCAAATCGAATTGTTTCCAGATGATGTTCTAGGAAGCTTGGTGATAAAGTCCATTGTAATTCGCTCCCACTTCCATTCAGGAATCTTTGGTTGTTGAAGTAGTCCTGATGGCTTTTGATGTTCGGCTTTAACCCTAGCACAAGTCAAGCATTGAAGAACATACATAGCTATGTCAGCTTTCATATTCGGCCACCAGTACAACTTCTTCAAATCATGGTACATCTTATCACATCCCGGATGAATGGAATACTTAGATTTATGGGATTCTAACATAACCAAATCTCTTAAGCCTCCAAACTTAGGTATCCACATACAACCTCTTAAACATTTCACTCCATCAGCTCTAACCTCTAAAGGATCTCCTTCTCCTCGGAACCCTTCATTAACAAAATTCTCCTTCTTACAAGCTTCTATTTGTGCATTTCTAATTTGCCCAGGCAAATTATTGTGCACGGTCAAGACTAGAGAACGCACCCTGATAGGCTCTCTATCTTTCCTACTCAACGCATCAGCAACAACATTGGCTTTTCCTGGGTGATACTTTATATCACAATCATAATCACTCAGCAACTCTATCCATCTTCGTTGCCTCATGTTCAACTCTTTCTGGTCGAGAATATACTGTAGGCTTTTGTGATCGGTGAATACCGTACACTTGGTGCCATACAGATAATGTCTCCACAACCTAAGAGCAAAGACCACAGCTCCTAACTCAAGATCATGAGTAGTATAATTCTCCTCATTCTTCCTTAATTGCCTAGAAGCATAAGCTATCACTTTCTCTCTCTGCATCAACAGAGCTCCATAACCTCTAAGAGATGCATCACAATACACTACAAAATCTTCACTCCCTTCGGGTAATGATAAGATTGGCGCACTACATAATTTTTGCTTCAATGTCTGAAATGCTCCATCTTCATCACTTCCCCAAACGAAAGGTTTATTCTTCTGAGTAAGCTTAGTCAAGGGTTTAGCTATCGAAGAAAATTCCTTAATGAATCGCCTATAATAGCCAGCTAATCCTAAGAACTGTCGCACTTCCGTTGGCGTTGTCGGTGCAGACCAATTCTTGATAGCTTCAACCTTTGCAGGATCAACATGAATTCCATCTCTATTAATCACATGACCAAGAAATTGCACAGAATCCAACCAGAAATCACACTTCGAAAACTTAGCATACAATCTTTCATCCTTCAGCAACTTCAAAACAATCCTCAAATGTTCTCTATGCTCATCTTCATTCTTAGAATAGATTAGAATATCGTCAATAAACACAATCACAAATTTATCCAAGTAGGGCTTGCACACTCGATTCATCAAATCCATGAAAACCGCAGGTGCGTTAGTTAACCCAAATGGCATTACTTGAAATTCATAGTGTCCATAACGAGTTCTAAATGCAGTTATAGGAATATCTTCTTCACGGACGCGAAGTTGGTGATATCCTGACCGCAAATCTATCTTAGAATACACACTAGATCCTTGCAGTTGATCAAACAAATCATCAATCCTAGGTAAAGGATATCGATTCTTAATTGTCAACTTATTCAGTTACCTATAATCAATGCACATACGAAAAGATCCATCCTTCTTTTTAACGAACAAGACTGGAGCTCCCCAAGGCGACGAGCTCGGTCGAATAAAACCTTTATCGGACAACTCCTTAAGTTGCTCAGATAACTCCTTTAATTCAGAAGGGGCTAATCGGTAAGGCGCACGTGCCACCGGTGCAGCACCAGGAATTAAATCGATTTGAAACTCTACTTGCCTTATCGGTGGAAGTCCTGGTAAATCTTTAGGAAATACCTCAGGAAATTCACAAATAATAGGTACATCTTCCAATCGTTTCTCCCTAGACTCATTCCCGGTCACTTGAGCTAAGAATAACTCACAACCGTTCCTGATGTACTTTTGGACTTTAATACATGAAACGATTTTCAAACGGGATTCACCTCGACTACCATCAATTACTAACGTCCTATTCCTAAGAGGAATCTTAACCTTCTTCTCTCCACATAAAATAGTAGCATTATTCAACGACAACCAATCCATACCAATAATAATATCGAAACTACCTAATTCTATCAACATCAAATCAATCGGAAAGGAATGGTTCAAGAGATTTAGAGAGCATCCTTCTAATAGCTTATTAGTTTTCACTAATTTACCATCAGCCAATTCCACCTCGTAACTGGTACTTATCTCAACAGGTTCAATATCAATAAGGGCACTAAATTTAGTGGATACAAAGCTCCTATCGGCACCCGAATCGAATAAAGCAACAGCATAATGATTGTTGAGTAAAAACGTACCGGTAACGACATTCGGATCCTCTTTCTTCACCTCAATTGTTCCAAGTTGGTAGATACCACCCTGGGGGTTTCGTCCAGGTACAATCGCTTTCAACTTGGGGCATTCCGATTTCCTATGACCTTCTTCACTACAGTTGAAGCAAATCGTTCCCTTCTTACACCTTTCAACCTTGTGTCCAAGCTTTCCGCAATTTTGGCACTTCCAGCAGTCGCCAGGATGCCTCTTGTTGCCACACTTAGGACATCTATCATCGTTGCGCGGTGCATTGTTGGTAATAGCATTTGCATTCCCCTTTCTCTTGTTCTGACGGCGATTGAAATTCTTCCTATAATAACCTCTATCTACACGCTTACCGTCTCCCTTTATTTTCTCACCTACACGAGCTTCATCTTCCTTATCCTGAATTATCTGTCCAATGAGTTGGTAAGCCATTCAAACAGCATCATCAATGGTAAGTGGTTTCGATGATGTCACGTCCCCCCGGATATTCCTGGTTAACCCTTTCACATATTGCTCAATTCGTATCTCTTCGGGTTCAACCAATCGAGGACATAGCAAGGCCAACTCATAGAATCGGTTCGTGTAACTATCAATGTCCACACCTTTCATTCTCAGATGAATCAACTCTTGTTCTAACCTAATAATCACACTACGAGGACAAAACTCCAAAGTCATCCACTTCTTGATTTCAGCCCAAGGAGTAGCATTAGCAGCATCAAGACCCATGAAAGCAATTCTCCCGTTCCACCAAGTCAACGCACGACCTTTAAGAGTAGCCAAAGCAAAAGTCACCTTATCTTTCTCCTTACACTTACTAATCCTAAACACCGATTCAATCTTCTCGATCCACTGGCTTAGTCCTACAGCACCTTCAGTTCCATTAAAAGGTAGAGGTTCACACTTCATGAACGTTACATAAGTACAGCCACCAACTTCAGGTGCATTCGTTCCAAGTCCTATATTTCCTCCAGCATTAGCATTCACATTATTAGCATTCACATTCACATTAGTACCGCCAATTCCACTACCGCCAGCTCCACTACCACCAGCTCCACTACCGCCAGTTCCACTACCGCCAGCTCCACTACCGCCAGCTTCATTTCTAGCATTTGCCATAAATTCAGTCATAGATGCGGTAACTTGCTCCGTAATAATCCTACGTACATCATCCTCAGTCACAGCCTTCTTGGGCGGCATAGTTCTATAATTCCACAATTCCAAAGCATTAAGCATTCATCAAACAAAGGATTCATATAATATGGATCGAATTCATAATCAAGACACAAATAAGGCACAATATGGAATTCAAGACAAGATACATATTTCATTCGATCTGAAACAAAAGTATTGTCTTAGTACATCCATATCAAAGTTCTAACAGTATATACACTCAAAATTCGTGCCAAGTCTACAACTAACAAGTCGGTTCAGTCAAAGCTACTAAAGCACAAAGGATCTAAAGGTCACTACTAAACACAGATTGGTCTACTGAGAACCGCTAGATGGTCCATCATCCATCGTCTTCTGGATCTTCGCCGGACGATCACTAGACACATCTTCAGCTGGGCGCTTACGGATTACTCCTCTTTCAACCATGTCGGCATAAAATCTACTGTTCCAACCCACTGATATATTCAACTCCTTTTCAGCTTTCTCACGCATCGCACGAGCCACACTCAACTGAATCTCCATAGTATTCACCTTTCTCTTCATAGCAGCATACTCACCACTTTCCAATACCGATAACCTCCTAAAAGCCTCATTCAAACCACGTTTTACATCACTCAAATCCAAACTAAGCAATTCTCGCTCTTTCTCGCCAATCTTTGCCTTCGACTCCAAATAAGCAACCTGAGTCTGAACAACACCTAATCCAACCTCTGTCACACAACTCTTAACACGGGAAGCATCTAGATCACGTCTCAAGGCCCATGGTGCAAGACCATCAATATGTGTAGCCTCTCGAGCACTAGACGACTCTCCTATCTCACATCTACGAGCAGCAATACCATCGGTACCGTCAGGTGCATCGTCATCCTCATCCTCCTCTGATTCAGAATCAGATTCAGACGATTCAGACATTTCATCCCTAGGTAACTCATCCTCGAAATCAGACAAACAAACTGGTGGGGGCAAAGGCTCGCCCTCTGGAACATCATACGGATAAATAAGCTCAGCTTCCTCATCGTCATCAACCTCAACCTCTATACCTACATCTTCCTCGACATCCTCGTCGTCAATCTCATCATCTAACTCATCTAACCCAATCTCATTCTCATTCTCAATATCAGCATTCTCAATATCCACGTCCTCATTACCCACATTCTCAATCTCATTCTCTACTAAGTCAACCTGAGGGGCAATCTGATCTCCTAGTCCTAACTCAGGCTCGGGATCCTCAAATGGTTCCTCCTCATCATCAATATCAAAATCTACTAAGTCTAAATAAGGATCATCTTCTATATTAGGTTCGGGAATAGCATGGTTTTCTACAAGAATATTAGGGTCAGCCATGACAATCTGCATTTATATATATATCTCGTATTAGGATAACATACTAGTTAAACAATTACATAATGAAATCACGATATATACATATATATAAATTAAATTATATATATCAAAATATATATCTTCCTAATAGGGCTTGTTGGTAACGTCGGAGATCTCTGGCACCGTTATAGTCAAAAGATTTTTCAAATATTTTCTCAAATGTTCATTGTCAAAAGATTTTGAAAAGTTTTGTTCAAAACCTTGGTTTTTAAAATCTTTTGTTCTCTACAACGAGAGCTCTGGTACCAAACTGTAACACTCTCATTTTTCGTATCGGTACAGCGGAAGGGTCTTTCAGAGTGTTACGGGATAGCACAATAACTCCAATCATAGACAACACATAAAAATGGTTGTACAAGGTTTAACAAATGTTCATTCGATCTGTGTTTTGTAAACTTAATGACCTGTATAATTTTGGACCTGTTGTACACTTTTAAACCTTTTTATCGAATGAATGTTTGTTAAACCTTGTACAACCATTTTTATGTGTTGTCTATGATTGGAGTTATTGTGCTATCCCGTAACACTCTGAAAGACCCTTCCGCTGTACCGATACGAAAAATGAGAGTGTTACATTATCTGATTCACTGAAGCTGAACAAATAATCACCAGTCATCAAAAGGTTCCTTCTGCAATGCTGAACAAATTTTGAATACAACTGAGTAGCTAGGCCTAAGTAGAGGAGCGTGCAATGTCATATGTCTTGTTCACTTATGTGAACATGTATATGGGGTTTTGTCGCCTCATTTGACGCTCTGAAGCTTACAAGTATTGCCATCAGCATCAGCATATCTGAGCAACAGCATTTAAAACCTATCAATCATATGATTCAAAAGAGTTAATGGCATTAAATTTCTTGTGAATAAAACAAACATTCTTTCAAAAAGGTGTCATTTGTTAATTAAGGAAATTTCAAACGTCTCCATCCACAGTCAACAACTCCCTGACACATGGGGCGTTTCACTGTTTAAAGCAACATAAAATCATACCTTTTTGTAGAACATTAATGAGAAAGTTTGTGCCAAATGTTCAAAAGAATCCCTAAAAGATTTATAACTTTTTCAAATGGTTTTAAAAACTTTTTACAAATCAGTTAAAGTTTTTACGTAATCCCTAACAATTGGATTTCATTCCACGCTTACAAATCTTTTCATCCAAAAACACACACAAACTCTCTCTCTCTCTTTCAAAACACACACAGAAACATCAATGGCTGAATCATCTTCCACACCTAAGATTACCAAAATCACTCTTAAACCATCCACTCATGTTAACTATCCCATTGATGATATCTTCTTCAAACCCAACAACATCATCTTGCTCAAACCTGAATCCATTAAGTCTGTTCCTGGGGAACAAGTTTTAACTTATCTACCCAAAAGTGTTTTAAGGTATGCTTTATTTTAGGATCCTGGTATGATGTTTCAAAATGTGCTAAAAGAATTTTGGTTTACAGCAGAGGCTTCTAACAACAGGAAGTCCATTGAGTTTGATTCTACCACGATTGGGATTCAAGGTAGATTTGGGTTAAAGTTATTTAGAAAAGTTTTGGGGTTAGATTATTTGGAATACCCTAATGAGTATGAAGCAATACCTAATGATTTTATGGTTGTCAAAAATTTCTTTAAAGAGATTGGGTATACTGAAGAAATTACTAAAAAAGGGGGGGGGGGGGGGGGGTTAAAAAGACGTGATTTGCCACCAAGATGGAAATTGTTGATGACCATTCTCATTGAATGTTTGGGGGGGGGGGGGAACTGGAGGCCTTGACCAGATCAATTAAAAAGATGCTATTATTTTATATTGTCTGGCCAAGGGTGTCAAAGCTGATTTTGGGAGGCTTATTTTTTAAGATCTCCATGGGAAGCTAGAGAAAAAGACTAGAGAGAAAAACGTTGTATACACCAGATTTCTATCTCTCCTCTTTGCTGAACATCTTGGAAACGACTTTTCAAAAATCAATGGAGAGACCTCATTTTTAAGACCTTTGATCTCACTCGCTGGAACATTCCAGTCAGCACCATTGATCCTCCTCTTACACAACCCATGTTGGACATCTGCTCAGCAGATGGTCCAGTAGTGTACAAAGCTCTCAAAGACACTTCTCCAATTGGAGAAGGGGATCTACAAGGCAAAAAGCCTGGAGCTTCATCTGGACCTCGTCAGAAGCAAACGTCAATTAATACCAAGAAGTTTAGACGTGAGTCAAGAAAGAGGAAAACCCTCACACAATCTTCCTCAAAGAAGATTGATGATGATTCTTAAGGCCGTGCTTTGAAGAAGACCAAGTCCCTGGACAAGGACAAGAACCCTAGCCAGCCATCACCTTTAGTCTCTGTTGGAGGTGATATGCATAAAGAGGCCCAGCAAGTAACCCATCTCTCAACTTCTTTAGGAGAGAAGGGTGAAGATGGAGCTTACCCTTAACTCATTAGTGTGGATTCAGCATTGGTAAGTTCTTTAATTCTGAATACAAGTCATACTTCATTACCAATTTCTATCACTTGTCACTCTGAGTTTGCATCAGGGAATGATGTGTCAGTAAATCCAATAGCTGATGCTGACCCTGGCCTATCTGTTTCTAATGATGTAGCTCCCCCACAACAGGTTTCTGCTGAAGGAACCAAAAACATTATCATGATCTAAACTTATCAGGGACTCTTTCTCAGGATCCATCAGGTCAAACCAACCCTGGTGGTGAAGGGCTTGAAACTGACCCAGACACTCATGATGATGCTCCAAAGACTCCCAAGGAAGTGCATCTCACCACTGGAGCCAAGGTGGGACACTTGCCTATGTTTGTTGTCAGCATGTCTGGAGATGATTTGGAGAAAGAACTTGGGTTCAATGAAAGAATTCCAGTCAATCTAGATGACAGTAATGAAGAACCTGCTGATGCAACACAAAAGCCACTTTCCCCCAGAACTGAGCAGGTAAAAGAATTAACCAATCAAGTGTTGATTCTTCAATCACAGGTTGCCAGACTGAAGGAAGAAAAGGTACTTGCTGAAAATGAAATCTCAACTATCCAAGCAAGACCACCTCCTCCTTCTGCCGAACAAATTAAGGATGTCATCATTGCTGCTTTGAAGCCCTTAGTTCAAGATGTGGCCACCACCACTACCTTAAAGCAAGAGATGTCCTCTCTAATGGACTCCATCAACGGTGCTTCCATGGAGTTTCCACCAGAATTCACACCAATTCCTGGCCAAGTTAATACCTTGTGTGGTTCAGTGTCCAAGATCAAAGATAGAGTGGCGTTGCTGGAGAAACAAAAGTTGACCATATCTGATGAGGTTCAACAGAAGCTACAAGCCCTTGAAACTGTTCCAGCCAAGCTGGCTAAGGTAACTACCACTCTTAATCATCTTTGTGGCCTCTTCCTTGCTGGTGGGTCATCAGAAGCTGCTGGGCAGTCTTCTGTTGAGGGGGAGAAAAACACAATCCAACAGCTCCTTCAGAAACATGCCCAAAAGAAGGATAAAAAACAATCCATTGTCTATGAGTCACCAATTACTGAAAAGATCCCAGCAAAGGGTAAGGGGGAGTCATCAGCCAAAGATGATGATATGCAAGGGCTGGCCACAAGTGGGGAAACAACTGAGAGTGGTTCTCCTCCCTTTATACCCAAAAACAAAGGAGACCTTACTATGAATGATCGTTTGATCCGCGCTGGAGTGGCCACTCAGGAAGAACTTAACAATCTATACAAGCTTCAATAAAAGGAAAAGCTAAGAGATCTGAAGCTAAACTTGTATGAACAAATTGGAAAAGTTGAAGTAGAAAGTCTCTTCAAGAAGAAAGTGTTATATGAAAAGTTTTGTATATCAAGGCTTAACAGAAGAAATATCTCACCAATCACCAATGTTGACATGTTGACCAGCAAAGGCGACATCAATCTCAAGTTCTATAGGGGTGATGGAACTGATGAGATACTTGAAAACTTTCAAGGAAAATAACTTTCTTACACTGAACGAATGGAAATGAGTGTGATGATCGAGAAAAGAAAATCCAAGAGATGCGATAAAGTTCGCACAAGAATCGAGCACTATATGAGAAATCATGAAAGACTAGGTGAAATTCTGAACATCAACACTCAAGTTTCTTTGGAAGATCAAGATCCAATACTGGAGCTGAACAAAAGAGCAAATCTGATACACCCTGAAGTTGGTAACATCTTTGTCACTACAAAGAAATACAAAGGCCTTGTTCAATTTCAAAATCATCTCCCTTGTCATGTACTGGACGAACTTGAACTAGGAATGATTATGTTCAATCATCAAGAACGTCAAGACTTTGTGGGCATAAGTGATCTTGATGAAATGAACAATGAACTTCTCTCGAATGTTCAAAGGATTTTTTACTCTCTTCATGGTGGTCCAGGACTTACTGATGCTGCTAAAACCTTCAACCTGTGCTTGCTTGCTATATTGGACCACAGAAACTCAAATCTATTAACTCAGACTTCCATCATTGAAGAACTTAGGCCTAAGGAGAACTGAATAATCATTTGTAATATTTTTGTTGTAATTTGTAATGTTTTTGAATAAATGATTATCTGATGTTTATAAGTTATTAATTGTTCAGTGCAAGTACGAAGAAGTTGTTATGCTCACTTACTACTGATATTAGACTTAGGCTATTTGTATATCCAAATACGGGAGATTGTTGGGTCAGTATTTACTGACCTTGAAGCAACTCTAGGATTTGAATATAAAATCCGCCTAAGTGTTTCATGCTCAACAGTAAGGGCAGTCTGCTGAAGTATGACCAATGTAACAAAGTTCCTACTGAAGACTTTATAGCTGAAGAAAGTTCAGCACTCCCCTTCCAGTGAACTTAGAAGACAAAGGAGTCTTCGCTTCAAATACTAGGCGGTCTAGTTGCTGAAGAACAAGGACTGGAGAAGGGCTTTCAGTTCAGTTTGGCTTGACAATACCAAACTAAATGATGTCGATCTCCTCTAGGATACTGAAGACTCTTTAGTATTCTGATGGTTTGCATTAGGCGGGAAAAGATAACTTTAAGTCAAAGTAGGTTTCTTGTATACTTAGATATAAGTACAACCTTTATCATTTCTAGAATAGTTTAATATGTACTGTGTACTATTTATCCAGCATGGGCATCAACCACCCACTGGATAAACCAATGCATTAGTACATGCAAAATGCAAACCCTAATTCAACTTCCTATATAAGGAGTGTACATTGGGAGAGAAAGGGTTAACCAATACAAGAGCTTAAACTCTGTAAAACCATTCTCTCTAGATACCAACTAAACCATATAGCCAAAGTGCATATGAACATTTAGATTGGAGCTTAGACTTTAACTTTGGTTAGACGTTTAAGTAAAGGAGATCAAACCCCATTATCATTCAACCACTTTGTTATTCCACAAACAAAGTGGGTTATAGATTCTTTATTTGATTCTAATAAAAGTCTATACGTTGAAAAGTATATTGGTATTGTTGTTTTAATCTTTCATAGTTCTTATCTATTGTTAAAAAAACACACTTGAGTCGAAGTAAGAGTTATTACTTAAGAAAATAAGTAATAACGAATTACTAGGGACCAACAGAAGTTTTGAGGCTTTTGTATGTAAATCATTCATTAGACAAGTGTCCCATGTTCTAGCTAGAAAATTCACACCAAAGGAGGTCTTCCCCTTGATGAATCCGCCCCTATTAGGGGTGGGACAAGTGTTATACTTGTATCATCCTTAATATTTTACGGATACTCCTTGATTCTAGTTTCCTCGATTTACGTGCCCTCGGGTCGATTTACGAAAAACGTTTTTGCAAAATATGAAACTACGACACAAAACGATTCTAATAAAAATTGTCTCCTAAAAAACGGAGCACAAAAGCGTAAATACGTAAACCTAGGGTTTCCGGTTTAAACGTAAAAGACGTTAAATTATGCACATAAACCCTAATTTCTTCCCGTAATTATGTGAGTTCATGAACCAACACAAAAATAAAATTTCAAAATAATATACGAGGATAAATTTACTACCTGAAAATGTCGGACTGTCACAAAAATGGAGTATGTAAACGTAAACACGTAACGTAGAGCTCTCCGGTTTAGACGTAGACGATGCTAATTTAAGACGTAAACCCTAATTTCTTCCCAAAAGTGAGTGCGTTCATAAACTAACAATAAAATAATGATTATAAATAATACTTGAGAATAAAATAACGACCTCAAATAGACGGGTTGTCACACATGAAAAACTTATGAATTTGGTGTTGGGCTCCTTACTGGCCGCGACATACAAAGCAAACAAAGGAAGAGGGCCTTTTGGCCCATTACCCAATCCTTATTGTAAAGTAATTAGTTTCCAGGGAATAATAAAACATAATTAGTTTTCTAGAAATCAAACACAAACCCTAGCAACACGAAGGTTCCGCCAATTTTGGGAGTCAAGAACAAGGGGGAAAACTTGATTTTGATCTTTGATTTATTTAGTGTTCGTGTTATTGAATCAAAACCGTAACACATTCAAGCATTGGTATTTAATCTAAACCCTTTTCCTTAAATCTATGTTTTTATTTTGTTCTTTTATCTAATTATCAAGAACACATGAATATGTTATGATTAAATCAAGTCTATGATCGGGTTTGGGTTGGTTTTTGGTTCGGTCGCGTGTAAACCGAGAGCCTTCTCTCGGTGGCTGTTTTGCACCACCAGCCGAGACCACATAGGGTCTCGGTGTGCGTTTTTCTCGGGTAGCAGCAAGGAAGGAACCCCCAAGGGGGGCAACCGTTTGGTTTTCAGTGTCAACCAAGACCACTTAGGGTCTCGGTGGGACTTTTGTTTAGACAGTAGGAACCGGCTACAACCAGTGTGGGTTTTGACTAGCCAGTGGCAACCGGATAGAGCCTGTATGAACCACAGCCGACCAGTGGCAAGCCAAAACCACAACCAAGGCTGTTTGGCCGCTGACCGACACCACCAGCCGCCGGCTGAGTGGTGTTGGTTTGGCTTGTTGATTTAGTTTATTTGTTTCTCGGGTTCGGGCTCGAGATACTTTTATAAAATCAGTATTTTAAGTTAGTTAGTTAGTTAAATTAATTTCCTTGACTAGTTAATTTAATTAATTAAAATCATGACTTAGGTTAAATTAATTAGAATTAATAATACATGTTAACTTAAGAATTATATTAGACTTAATTTAATTAAACCATGACTTAATTTAATTAAATTGTATAACCTATAGTTTATTAATTTAACCATGATATGTTATTAATTAATAAAACATGTATTTTCAGTATTAATTAATAATCTGATATAACATATAGTATTAAATTGATTAACTATGCTATTAATTCCATGACTTATAACTTTTAAGCCATAAGCACTAGCTTATATTTTTAGCTTATTAATCCAGCTTATTTCTATTTATTGAAACTTTCTATTTCAGGAAACTTACTATTTTAAAAACTTTCTATTTTTGGAAACCTGCCATATTTAGAAAGTTACTTACTATAACACTGCAAGTATAATAATACAAGAATACATGAAGATACATAATCAGAAGACATCTAAAACATGAATGGTACAGTATAACATTTAAAATAGTAAAACATCACAAGAACACATAAAATAAGTTAAGAACATACAAGAACCAGTAACACAATCAGTAATCAGACAACTCATACATGTCCCTTATTTATGTACCGCTAGTGAAGTCGGCGTAGGACTTTCATCCTTTCATCTTTGCTCGTTCACTGGACATAAGGTACGGATATTCCGTGCTTCAGTATGGACATTCTCTTTCCTTATTAGGATTCCCCGTTTGCAGCCAACTATTTTCCCCAAGTGTTGTTTTATATGTTTTGATTGCTTATGTTTAGTTTTAAATGCCTAAGCCATATACATGCATGCCATGTCATCTAGTTATGAAGGTACCATAACCATAACACTGGAGGCACCAGTGTTATGACTTCCCCACGGCAGAGTGATTGCTCGTGGCGTTCCTTTTCAGTTTTGGCCATTTATTATTTATATTATCATGTGGGGCGTATGGGTGCATCCTAGTTACATGTCTTTTCAAGATTTTCATGATGAATGTGGTGTGTGCCTTGCATCCTTCATAAGGAGTTGATCCCTCCTACCCATACCAGTATAATTAGAGGCAACCCCTCTAATTGCATGATGTGGTCACCCCTCTTAGTATTTATGCACGTTGATACCTCATGACCTATATGGGCTCTTGGCTAATTAAAATACAATTTTCATATAAAACATAAGTCTTTTCAAACTATAAAACCAGTTTTATAACATGTACCAAGTTTTTCCAGGACTTGTACATTTCCACTGCTTTGTAGTCTTATTTATGTTTCATTCATCTATACTATGTCATATATCCGTTCACGGAGCATATTGCTCAGCCGTTACTTTCCTTTCCATGTCCCAAAACGACAGGTACCCATGGACAGACTTAAGCATTTGGAGGACGTGCATAGGATGGAAGCTGCCTTAGACTTCTTCTCCTTTTGCCTTCTTATACTTATGCTTGTTTGGACACTTGTTTTGTCCTTCTCATTTTATTTACTTTATTTATGTTTTTGGCTTATGTTTGGGAACCGATGTTTGATTCTGGCTTTCCGTTTTGGTCATGTATGTTTTAGTACATATTATCTTGCATGATTTGATGACACGCCATAATTATCCTGTAATATTCCATTTATCAAATGGGGTGTTACAATGAATAAATCTAAGAAATTAATAAGGAACATGATTCTTGTCATCCACCAACAAATTAGTATCCATCATTTTCTTTAATGTCACCTCTATGAGTGGATGATATCTGTCACAAAGTAAATAAGCAATGAAACCTTCCATGACCAACTCATATAAGCCTGATGTTGTAACCAATCTCCAATGTAGCATAGTAGCTCCATGTTGAGTGTTGTAAGCCAAGTCACCTTCTTCGATCTCAGACATCCTCTTCATACTATCCTAGATCAACCACTTCTTATCATCACAAGACCAAGAAGTAGGAGGATTACTTCTAAAATGAACTTTTAAAACTCTCCATAGATCATTTAAATCTTCTCTGTCTAGGGTCTGAAACATCTTTCTTAGGAACTGAAATGCTTGTGCAGAGTCATCAGCTCTGGTTAACTTCCACCAGCTCATTTGTAACACCCCCAAATTTACACAATTTAATACAGCGGAAGACTCGTTGGTGTTACGGGATAGCACATTACTCACATCATAGACAATGCTTAAAAATCGCGTTGTTTAATAATAAAGAATTTCCATTCATAAATATCAAGTTTACATAGGTCCCAAGTCATATTATTTCATACAAATTTTACAAAGCATTTGAATGGAAATTGTTATTTAAGTGCGGGCCATGAATTCTTGTCGTCTTCCCGAGAATTACCTTCAAGTACCTGAGATAAAACATGTTAAAAGAAAAGGTCAGCGATAATGCCTAGTGAATTCATAGAGTTCAATAAAACCATTAATATATCATCGGTATATAATTATTACCGAAAATCATTTTTGTACAAATCATTGTAATAGGCCATAAAATAGCCAAAGTCATTTTATACAAATCCTTATCAAAAATCATAATATAGGCTTTTGCCTTCAAAATCATTATACGAACCAAAGTCGTAAAAACATCATACAATACGTTTTATAACGTTGTATAAAGTTAAAAAAAACCGTTATATGAATATGGTTATGTAAAACCAAAACACGAACATAAAATCAATAATAAGACCCCGTATTGCTAGTCAGGCAATTCATTGTTATTCAGTGCGTATAGGATTATTTCGTTATTTGGATTATTATAAGCCGCATGACATTGTTACCTTACTACAACAAACAACGGGTAGCTAACCCGAAACTCATTTGCCCATCTAATTTAGCGTGTCGTCACAATAATCACGCTTGTGTAAATCTTCTCATACATAAATTCGCTTACCAATCAATGTGGCACGACGGGAATCAACCGTCAAGGCGCGAACTAGGGTGATCGTCCCCAAATAGTACTATTATATGCATAAGCGTCTACCAAATCCCGGTAGTTCACAATTCATGCTAATGAGACTTTTAGTGACATAACCTAACTTTAATAATCCATTTCATTTCATCCATCAGGTCATATCATCATACATCGGGTTATACAATCATTCGGGTCCAAATCAATAAACAAACAATCGGGACAAATGGTGTCCTATTTTAGTAAAACTAACATGTTATCTCCCTCGGGGGTTTATAAAATATTTCATAAAAACATTTAAAAGAGTGCGAGGCTATGAACTCACGTTGATGTGGGAAGGCGGTTATCAGCGATTTGGATGTACGGTACGTGCTTCAATCACGGAAACCTAGACAAATAATACTTGTCTTAGACTCTTGTCCAATGACTTTATAAAATAACAATTATATATACATATGATGATTTTATATATATGATGATGATCAAGTGGGTTTATACATTTTTACTCATTCATTATAGTGTTTATGTGTTGGTAACATTTTTATACTAGTTTTACTAGTTTTACTTATTTACATGTTTTAGGCCCGATAACCCTATTACAAGCCCAATACTTTATATTAGTCCATTTTACACTTTTATTATCAGTATTATACTTTTCATGTTGGGCCCAGGTGGGTTAATCCCAATAAGTAAGTTTATAAGTGTTTTACCAAATTAGTCGGGTTTATTGTCCATTAAGGCTACGTTGGCCCGTTAATGTCTATATGTTGTAAAGCTCGGGTTTTATCGGTTTTTACTTGTTATATATGTTTATAAATCAGTATGTGAGTTTATAAAAGTTTACATTAGACGGGTCCAACCATCTAAGTTTTATTTAACAAAAACGTTAATCTTTCGGTTTTAGCCGAAAAGACGTAAAAATCATGTTTATAGTTTTTATAACTTATAAAACTTACCAAACTACCATTTTTATAAAATGTACATTTATTTATCCTTATACATATTTATATAAATGTAATATATACATTAGTGGGTTTTAATTCACATTTTATACTATATTTATTTGAGTGCTTATATAATAATATTAAACTTTATTTTCACAAAATCAGTCCTAAATTTTAAGTTCACTAAAATGTCCATATCTAGAGTTATATAATGAGATAGGACCTCATGTTTTTATCACAGAAAATACATGATATGTGCTTCATTTTATTCCTAGCTACTGATGAATCAACCTCTAAATATTTTAATAAATTCGTCCAAAACAGTATAGGCAGATTTGCACTCTAAACTTGTTTTGATCATATCTCACTCATTTTGATGATTCCATTGCATGGCCAACTCTCACATGTGTATAACACCTAATACTTACTGTATATTGATTCCAATTTACCATTTTATCAGTTTAACATTTGATTACTTACTGTTTTTATACAGCCATCATTTTAAGCATGATTTTAACCTTGTTACCTATGGTTTTTCATCTCTTTAATCATATTTATCAACACTTGATCCCCACACAACATTTTTATCATCATATATTCATCATATACATATACAATAAGAAAGAAAATACATGATTACATAATCAAAATAACAAGAGGATGGGAAGAAAAATCTTTATACCACCAAGATTGTGTAGGTATTCATCAAGGCTTGGATTTTTGATTGAGAAACTTGTGATAGATCAACACCAACTTTGAAGACCACCAATATTTGTAAACTTCTTGTAGAAATCAGCCCTTGGACATCACCAAATCTTCTCCTTGGATGTTAAAATCACCACCAATCAATAGAGCTTGAATAGGGCTTCATCATATGTGTGAATAACATAGGATTTCATGGTTAAATTCGATCAAATGAGGGTGTTTAGGGGTGGTGGTGGACGAATTTTAGAGAGAGGGAGGAGAGAGTTGTGAGTTTTTGGTAGTATTGCATGAGAAATTGTGAGGAAATGGTTTACACTAAAATGGTTTTGCGTTTTGATGGCTTACAAGTTAAGCTAGCTTACAAGTTAAGCTTGAATGGACAAGTGTCCATTTTGTTAGTATAAAAATGACACCAAGGGTGTGGTGGTACTAAGTGTTGCCGTCTATATAGTGGGGTGGGGCAAAATTTGTTTTGTCTCATCCCACTAATTTACGGGTATTCCTCGATTCTAGTTTCCTCGATTTGCGTGCCCTCGGGTCGTTTTAACAAAAACGTTTTTATAAGTTATGAATCAATGGAAAAAACGAATCTAATAAAAATTGTCTCATCAAAAACGGAGTTCGAAAACGTAAATACGTAAACCTAAGGTTTTTGGTTTAGTCGTAAAGGACGTTAAATTAAAATCGTATGTCCTAATCTCTTCTCGTAAATTTGTGAGTTTATGAACCAACACAAATTTAAAATCTCAAAATAATATTCACGGACAAATTTATTTTCTGAAATGTTGGACTGTCACCAAAGACGGTGTATGTAAACGTGTGCACGTATTGTAGAATCCTCCGGTTTAGACGTAGTCGATGCTACTTCAAGACGTAAATCCAAATTTCTTCCCAGAAATGGGTGAGTTCATAATATAGCATTAAAATAATGTTTTTAAATAATATTTGAGAATAAAATATCAACCATAAATTGACGGATTGTCACAGCATTTACCCCTAAGCAGGATCTTTTTCCTCAAAGATCATCTTATCTTACTACTCGCTTCTTATAGAGCTAAAGCCATGCGGGTATTTCCTCCACATTCGGTCTTTTCTCACAAGTGTAATTCATTACAATACGCGAGTTTCATCAAACATAACTACGGGAATAAGATCAGGCTTAATGTTGACTTACTTTCTCTATCCATGATGTTCACGGGTTTTTGATGAATGCAACTTTTTAACGATCTAAACTTCATCAAGAAGTGATCGGATTTTCACTTGATAGACATTTCATCAAGTTAGATATACGAATCATAATTTACACAGCCCTTGAAGTCCTAGGGTAGATCCAGCTTATATGCCTTTCAAACCAACTTTTATATCATCTCAATGGTCCCATACAACGGGGACTTACTTTCCATGATCTTTCAGATCATTAATTTATTTTTCCAAGGTTAAAATTTTTGGCATAACTTCGCTACCCATTCTGCACTTCCGGGTCTACATTTCATATTCACATAACCTCCTGCCTACTATAGGCAGTCAATGATCAGATCCTAATTTACACAATCATTTTAGGTCTCGCGGGTTGGGTATTTTGCAAGGTTAGGTTTGTCATCATAGGAAACCTTAAACCTAAAAGACATGTCCAACTCACAATGGGTGTATGTCAGGTGTCTTCATCCCAACTCCTGCTTACAGATGCTCTAATATATATCCTCACAAGATTCGATCTGGATCCTAATACGATAATTATCAATGATAATCTCTCCAAAGGAAACGATTATACGGTTTATTACTAATGGTCAATCATTCAAACATAAATCAGCAATTATAGTATTTTGTATCGTTACTTTACCTCGTCCCTTCGATTGGGGTGGTAAATAGTACTCTTATCAAGATTCGTTCTTAATGACTTCTGAGCAATTCTCTAGAAATTCGATGCGAAGCGAGGATCTTGGTAGAGATGATCGATACATGCACATTATGTTTACACAACTCCTTTAAATACAAAAGAGTCAATTTCTTCATCAAGAATCAATCATTAACAGGAATGATATTAGCAGATTTGGTTAGTCTGTCGATGATGATCCAAATCGAATCAAATTCAGATGATGACCTTTGCAATAGCTAGACGTTTACTAATGTATGAAGCAATTTCTGCCTTCATAATTTGCCATTAGTACAACTTCTTCAGATAAAGATACATTTAATCAGAAATGACAGAAATAGAATACTTATACTTACAAGATTCCAACATAACTATATCTCACAATCCTCTATATTTAGGCAACCATAAACGGACTTTTAAAACATTTAACGCCATTGGCTTCTCAATTCTAATGGTTCACATTAGCTGCGAACCCCCTTTTATTATTTATATTATCCTTCTTATAAGCATCGACTATATTTTAAATTACTCGGTAATTTATTTGCACAGTCATTACTAAGGAACACATTCTAATTGATTCTTTATCCTTTTTACATAATGCGTCAGTATTCATATTCATCTTTCCTGATGAAATAATTATCATGTCCACAATTTACTCAGAAATTCTTTCTTTATATTTTCCAAGTTTTAGTTTCGTCTCAACTATCATTTTTTTTTTGCTCAATCCGACGTTTAAAGCGTCGATAATTACTACAAGTAATTAAATAATAAATATTTAGTTTTTATGAAACGTAAACGCAAAAAGTTTTTAAATTTTCTCAGTTTGTCCCATTATATAAAAAAAATATTCAAAATAAATTTGAATTTAATTAACACAATTTTTGTTGATTTATCGGAAATAATTAGTAAGATCCGTAAATGTTCGAAAAACCTCCGTTTATTCTTTGGTAAATTTTTCTTAGTTGAAAAGAAAAAATTGTCGTTTCAAATTTTAAGTCATGGTTTAACGGTTTCCTCAATCCCTCTTAGGTTGTCTTGAGGTATACACAAACATTTACCCCTAAACAGGAGTTTAGTTAAATGATTTGTGTATAAGGGAATAATCCCTTAAAAATCCTTTGTTAAAACATTTGTCAAAACATATTTCCATTTTCTATTAATCACACGGTCAAATAATGTAAAGGATTAAGTCTTTCATCACATGTTAAATATTCAAGGTACAAGTTTTCACTACTCGGTCGACTCTGGGCATTCTACAAATAATTATTAACTCATTCTTATTCTTATAAATAAACAAATGGTCCTTAATGATCACAAGCATGAATTTATCAAATTACAGCCTACACACATGATTCATCAAATTTATGGATGCTACATGTGTATTAGTCAATCAAAACGACATCACGTGAAACTCATAATGTTCATTACAAGTACCGGATGTAGTGATTGGAATAGATAATCTTTTTCGCGGATGCAAAATTGATGATAACCATGCCGAGGATCAAAATTTTAAAACATACGCTAGAACCTTGTAAATTATCGAACAAATCTATCATCTTGGGTAGTGGATATAGATTTTTAATCGTCAATTTACCTAGTTCATGGTAATCAATAAATATAAGAAATAATAACACCATAGCTCTTCATGATGACGAGCTTGGTAGAATAAAAGTCTTCTCCTACAACTCCCTCAGTTGTAGGGTAATTCTTTTAATCTAGATGGTGCTGACGTACAGTGCACATGCCACAAGTGCAGCACCGGGAATATAATCAATACCAATTTCAACTTGTCTTAATGGCAAAAGTCTAGGTAATTTACCAACAAATACCTTCTAAAGTTTCAGATAACATAAACCTCTTTTAATACATTCATATTAGGTTATTTCTAGATTATAATATCTATGACTAATTCACAACCATTCACGGTATAATTTCAAGTCTAAATGCAGGATATGGTCATCCATCAAGAATTATTTAGATCACTTTTGATAATCAACATCTTATCATTTAGGGGAATTCTATTCGAGTTCCCATCAATTAAGACAATGTCGTCATGTCATAATTAATCAATCAATTCTACTGGCACTATCAACTTTTCATTTTTATTGCCGTCGATAAGATGTGAACTTCTCAAAAGACTAATAATAACTCATAATCCTTCACAATTCAAGGATATCTGGAGACATAACTAACCTTAAAAGAGTAAGGTCAACGCATGATTTACGCGATAGAATTTCAAATCAGATACAGACGAAAACATTTAACGAATATGAATATATCCCATGTTTTCATAATTTGAGTACGCATTCGAAAGCTCCTCGGATCGTTACCCAGGTCATTCAAATGAAATCAAATCAAAAGAAATGATAGGAACGTCGATACATCCAGTCGGGTATCAACACTCGGTAATCAGATATTTTTCCTAAGAATCTCACCACGAGAGAATTGGACAAGAAGGGAATATCAATTGTCAATTAAGACAATTTCCACAGATGATTAAATTCGATGCAGAAGAATAAATAGTACAGGCACATATGTAGGTGTCCCTATCAATATGTCCCTATTTTTCACTTCTTGCAGATCTCATAAAATTTTATCTTTCACAATCTTCAAAGAAAATTTAGTGTTTATTAATAATTTAATGGTGACTACTAATCAGCCTTGCATGGTCACTTCCAAATTGTATGTAGGCGCGCAACTATATACAATTTCAAGATTAACGATGTAATACTCAGTTTGTCAAAATTTTATCATAATGTTTATAATAAAAACATTTCATGCTTAATTCTTAAATAAGAATCAAAAATAAATTTACAAAGATTTTCTTTGTTATGAAAACAATTAAGTTTTCCAAGGTGTTTTATAAACAACTTCATTTCGATAACGATCACTTATAAATCTCACTTTGAATAATCCTTATAGTGATGAAAATTCAATTTTTCTCAAGGGATACTATTGTATCTTATAAAAACAATGAGTGATCTGCAAAAGAGTGATGAAAGCTTGTTCACCAAGAACTAACTACAATATGATAGGAAATGAGCTTAGCCAATTAATCATGAGGTGCATGACCTCGATGGCACTCAAAAAGAATAATCCACAACGTAACTCAATTTGAGATGAGTACTTGTTCAATGGTTGCATCACTAATGCGAGCATTAGGAAGAAGCAAGAAAAGATAGATATCATCGATACATGTAGAATTTAGCAATCAAATGTAGTCTTTTCATTAATCACAAACAAGTCAAAATTGTACCGTAACACATTACGTGTCACTATGTCAAACAATTTCAAGAACTCATCCTACCAACTGATGTCTCAGTTAAGTTAGGGATTATTTTTAAAAGATACCACAATGAATACTAATCTACAAGAGTCATTAGGTGTTCCACCTGTCCCGGAATATCCATCGGCCCCAATTCAAAAGAAGATTTCTTCAATTTATTTCTTGAACACTGGGCATCCTCATCATTGGACAATGGCCTAGGAACAACACTTAACACGAATCAACAATCAATTAAAACCTTATAATTAAATCACAGGACTTAACGACTTCCTCTTAACAATTTCATATTCCATACGAGTTAAATTTTATTTTATTCAAATTTCAATCAATCTTATACTTAATGCGATATCCTACCTCATTCTCTAATACTTTCATCCTTATTCTTACACCTTGAAAGGGCAATAAAAGCTCGATATAATCAACACTTAATTTCCAATCCTATAACTCTTACAACAACAATTATCAAATGAGTCACTAATATGAAATGACTCACACATTCCATTAGACTTCTCGGAAAGGTACTAGTGGCATGAGGCTTTTGGGTAATGGTTCCAATGACAGCCTCAAGTGCAACATTCACCTCTTCGATTTCAAATTTAAGAATTGGGTGACAACGACTCAGATGACATCTTTCCAGGTAGTAATGTTTTGTCAAACTCCACTCTATAAGGAAAGATCGTCATAACATCGATATCAGTTTTAATCTTGCCAATTCTTCTTCAATATCACAATCAACTAATATCTACATTTCTATGAATATCAACCATATTGTTGGGATCATAAATATCCACAACTTGGTTTAGATCTGGAATAGCTAGATTAATTTACTAGGGGATTTAGGGTTCCTTGTGACAATCTACGTCGTATAAATACCTCGTATAAATATAGAAATAATCATCAAACAATCATGTAATCAAATTACATTATATGTATATATATTATTCAAGTTATATATATATATATATATATATATATATATATATATATATATATATATATATATATATATATATATATATATATATATATATATATATATTATTACTCATTCATTATAGTGTTTATGTGTTGGTAACATTTTTATACTAGTTTTACTAGTTTTACTTATTTACATGTTTTAGGCCCGATAACCCTATTACAAGCCCAATACTTTATATTAGTCCATTTTACACTTTTATTATTATTATTACTTTTCATGTTGGGCCCAAGTGGGTTAAGCCCAATAAGTAAGTTTATAAGTGTTTTACCAAATTAGTGGTGTTTATTGTCCATTAAGGCTTCTTTGGCCCGTTAATGTCTATATGTTGTAAAGCTCGGGTTTTATCGGTTTTTACTTGTTATATATGTTTATACATCAGTATGTGAGTTTATAAAAGTTTACATTAGACGGGTTCAACCGTCTAAGTTTTATTTAACAAAAACGTTAATCTTTCGGTTTTAGCCGAAAAGACGTAAAAATCATGTTTATAGTTTTTATAACATATAAAACTTACCAAACTACCATTTTTATAAAATGTCCATTTATTTATCCTTATACATATTTATATAAATTTAATATATAAGTTAGTGGGTTTTAATTCACATTTTATACTATATTTATTTGAGTGCTTATATAATAATATTAAACTTTAATTTCACAAAATCAGTCCTAAATTTTAAGTTCACTAAATTGTCCATATCTATGATTCGATAATGTGATAGGACCTCAAATTTTTATCACAGAAACTACATGATATGTGCTTCATTTTATTCCTGATGAATCAACCTCTAAATATTTTAATAAATTCGTCCAAAACAATATAGGCAGATTTGCACTCTAAACTTGTTTTGATCATATCTCACTCATTTTGATGATTCCATTGCGTGACCAACTCTCACATGTGTATAACACCTAATACTCATTGTATATTGATTCCACTTTACCATTTTATCAGTTTAACATTTGATTACTTACTGTTTTTATATAGCCATCACTTTAAGCATGATTTTAACCTTGTTACCTATGGTTTTTCATCTCTTTAATCATATTTATCAATACTTGATCCCCACACAACATTTTTATCATCATATATTTATCATATACATATACAATAAGAAAGAAAATACATGATTACATAATTAAAATAACAAGATGATGGGAAGAACAATCTTTATACCACCAAGATTGTGTAGGTATTCATCAAGGCTTGGATTTTGATTGAGAAACTTGTGATAGATCAACACCAACTTTGAAGACCACCAATATTTGTAAACCTCTTGTAGAAATCAGCCCTTGGACATCACCAAATCTTCTCCTTTGATGTTAAAATCACCACCAATCAATAGAGCTTGAAAAGGGCTTCATCATATGTGTGAATAACATAGGATTTCATGGTTAAGTTCGATCAAATGAAGGTGTTTAGGGGTGGTGGTGGACGAATTTTAGAGAGAGGGAGGAGAGAGTTGTGAGTTTTTGGTGGTATTGGATGAGAAATTGTGAGGAAATGGTTTACACAAAAATGGTTTTGTGTTTTGATGGCTTACAAGTTAAGCTAGCTTACAAGTTAAGCTTGAATGGACAAGTGTCCATTTTGTTAGTATAAAAATGACACCAAGGGTGTGGTGGTACTAAGTGTTGCCGTCCATATAGTGGGGTGGGGCAAAACTTGTTTTGTCTCATCCAACTAATTTACGGGTATTCCTCGATTCTAGTTTCCTCGATTTGTGTGCCCTCGGGTCGTTTTACGAAAAATGTTTTTATAAATTATGAATCAACGGCACAAAACGAATATAATAAAAGTTGTCTCATCAAAAACGGAGTTCGAAAACGTAAATACGTAAACCTAAGGTTTCCGGTTTAGTCGTAAAGGACGTTAAATTAAAATCGTAAGTCCTAATCTCTTCTCGTAAATTTGTGAGTTTATGAACCAACACAAATTTAAAATCTCAAAATAATATTCACGGACAAATTTATTTTCTGAAATGTCGGACTGTCACCAAAGACGGTGTATGTAAACGTGAGCACGTAACGTAGAATCCTCCGGTTTAGACGTAGTCGATGCTACTTCAAGACGTAAATCCAAATTTCTTCCCAGAAATGGGTGAGTTCATAATATAACATTAAAATAATGTTTTTAAATAATACTTGAGAATAAAATATCAACCATAAATTGACGGATTGTCACATCATTCCCCTGTCATACTAAACCTCATATTTAACAATGGGGAACTTCATTCTCAATGTTTCTGGCACAAAGTCGTCTAACACTTCCAGCACCAAGCATTTGTTCAACTCTTCATTAGTTGGATCTTCATCATTTTTCACAAATTTCCCCAACTTCTCCATTCTCTTCACTCTCTTGATTGTTCTTTGCTTATCCAAGTCTGATTGTGAAGTTGAAGTTTCCACTATACTAGCCTTTGCTTTTCTCTTTTTGTTTTCTTTGCATTTATGCATAAATGCATCCCTCTCCCTTGAATACTCATCTTCTTTTCTTGATCCGATCTCCAAAAAGTTCTATGTACTGTTATACTTAATCACTAGAAGAGCTTCCCTTTCAAGATTAGCAAAAGTCATTCCCTTGAAGTCTCCATTCTTATACCTTTTATATATTTTCAGGATAGTCTAGTAGTAAGCCCTTCTCCTAGCTTCAGAATTCAAATACTTATCCCTTTTCATTTGCATTTCTCTCAACTCCTTAACGTCTCCTTGATGTTTTAGAGTCCTATTAACCAATCTATATCTCTCTTCCAAGGGTTGAATGACATCCCAATCTTCCCAAAGCTCAAAGAATTCTGCCATCTTGGGCATACTCCTATCTAACTGACTGAGCATACCCTGTATATCATTCTCAATCTCAACTGGATCCACCTGTTCTTGTTCATCATCACAAAATACCATGTTGGTTAGACCTAGTTGTGCTTCTTCCTCCTTTTTCTCCTCCTTTTTCTCCTCCTTTCATGTTCCTCTTGATATTGTTCCTCCATCATTTGTTTGAGAACCAATACATCACTTTCTACAATGGCTCCCAACTCTGCACCTGATTTAGATCTCTTCTTTGTTTAGGTTTCTCAATGATAACATTCTTTCCTTTGTCTTTTGGATCAATAGCAGGGGAACTCTGTGATGTAGCCTTTCTAATAATAATGCCCTTCTGTGCTCGCTTTCATCTGCTTCTGGTAAATGTCTGAGTAGGTATAGCTTTTGCAGGTGCAACAGTAGCTGGTGCAGATGAAACAACAACACTAATAAGTGAAAAATAACTTGAAGCAGGGGGTCATTTACATAAGCAGGGGGAACCAATGTTCTTACAGGGGAACAATTGTAGCAGGGTCTTCTGTCTGACTTAGATTCACAAGTGTATCAGCTACCTCCTTTGTAGCACTACCTTTTTCACCACTGCCAACTTTCTCTATCTGTGTACTCCCAAGTATGTCATGTGAACCTGGATAATCATAGTATTCTGTCTCACGAGTTCTAGGAACTTCCTCCCCTTTGGAAGCATCCTCATCAGTAGATATAACCAGGCCTTTTCGTCTCCTCCCCTCAATATTAGCAAGCCTAGACTCCAAATTAGCAATTACTAGGCCTTGATGTGTGACTTTTTGTACCAATTTTGTAAACAAATCCGTCAATTCAGTCAAAGTCATAGGTTCTAGACTGCCCTCATTCCTATTCGGGGAATGAACCCTCAATAGTCCTTCATTGGGCAAGGGAGAGGACTTACATATGGTGTCACTATCCTGATCAGTCAATAAGGCTGAAAAAGTAGTGGCAGCCACCCCCTTAGTGTTGTCCACACCCATGGAAGCACCCTTCTCTGATCCAAGTGAAGATGCACTAAGCGAGGGTACATTTGTGAATCGGGCTTTGGTTCGTTTTTCAAAACTCTGGTCTACAGGGGAAAGTGATACAACAGGGGAATCAGATGATGCATCAGTGGCATCATCAGAAGGGGTTTCTTGAGAGAGTGGGGATTAGGTTTTTGTGGGTCTTGCAGCAGCTTCACTCCTAATTAAAGCAAGCATGGGAGGGGTGAGTGGGACTGTTCGACCAGAAAAGTTTGGAGTGTCTAAAAAAAGTGTTATAAAAAGTTTGGGTGTATGGGGAGTTGCAGCAAAGTAGTCTTGATGTGTGATTTCCCCATGCTGGCTCATGTCCAGCAAAAGTTCCACAAACCTTGGGTACATACAAAAATTTCCCTTCCCTTTCACATTTTAAGCATGCCATCAAAAATCAAGTGAGAAAAATTATATTTTCGCCCTGTTGCCAAGCATACCAATTGCAGTGACAACATTGCTCCCAAATTCATTAAAAGCAGTTGTTTTAGAACTAAGGCATTGCAAAATTGTATGTATAAAAAACTTCCAATGTGGGGCAAATTGTCCTTTAAAAATTTTTGATTTTTGATTATTAGAAATATTATACCCCAACAAAGAACGGTTTTTGTAAAAATTTTGATTTTTGATTATTAGAGACATTAAACTCAAATTAATATTTTATATTACAAAAAAATTATATTTCATTTATTATTTTACTTTAATATATATATATATATATATATATATATATATATATATAAAATAATTTCGTATTTAATATTTTGTAATTGTGATATTATTAGGTATAAAATATTACTTTTTTAAAATTACTGATAAATTATGAATAATTATAATTTTTACTTAACACTATCTAATTTATTTAATATTTAGCCACTCAAGTTGACCTCCTCTTTTCTATGTTTTTTTCTTTCACAAATTTGACACCTATAATTTTATTTCTTTTTTCTTTCATCAAATTTATCCATCAATTTTTTTAGAACCTTTTACCAAATAAAGAATTTTTTTTTTGTAAAAACAAAAAGGAATAAATCAAATGAATATTTCTTATTAAATAAATATTCTTTTTGAGAAGTCCCTACTTTTGGTTCTGCTTTAAAAAAAGATTTTTAGCAGAAGAGTAAATTTTGTAGATCATTTATGTAGTTCGTCCAATAACATGAGCCTCATCCATCATGCTAGAAAACTATTGGCCACATTTGCTAGAAAGGTAACTGATATGCACACTTATTTATTATTTAGTTCTTACTCGATTATCCTTACTATTATTACAATAACTTTTTTATTTTATAGTTAAATTAGTTACTTACATTCTGCTTAAGGATTTCTTGATTATGGATAAAGGCAATCCCCTTTTTTCATTCGATTGTATTTTAAGGTGTTTAAGTTTGGTAGGATTTAATTGATATAATGCCCATAAATTTTGTTTAGGTGTAATTACAATCAGTGATAATAGTAATGATGACGATATCAGTTACCCAAAGGTTACTAGCAGAGATGACTCGCCTTATGATCCAAGGTTTGGTATCAACATTGATTCGTCACTTGATGTTCACGAATTAATGTTCCCAGTGATATGAACGAGAAATCTCTTTTTCCTGCTAGTGATATTTACCGCCTCAAGCAGAGGAGCAACATTTAGTAGTAGGCTATCCCTACATTCAAGAGTTTGTGGTACAATTGATGCTATTTAATGGATATTTATTTTTTTAAAAAAATTGAATAGTTTTTATAAAAAATAAAAACAAGGTTTTATAACCGAAACTTCTGTGACACCAATTCTCGATCTCCTTTTAACACGATATAACTTATCAACCTTAAATTATATAATGCGTCATGGCAACCGATGAGTTGCTTTACTAAAGATATATTGTAATAAATACGAGTAAGTAAAACAAAGACACTAATATTCATTTTTAGTATATCGTTTTATCTCAGCTCGATTTGAATGGATATTAGGTTTGTTCATTTCGATTTGTGTTTTCTGATATTCGATTAACAAATGATAATATTCCCTACAATTATTATATTGAAAAATAAAATGGCACACAAAACAATGCAAAAAATAATATAATATTTAGAAATGCTACGGGCCTAACGCGCTAAACATGCAATAGCCTAAACTAATAACTAGAAAATGGACCTATATCTACTTGAAATAAACTAACAAATTACCTAATTACAAAAGTTAAACTAATTCAGGCCCAACACCTAGATGATACAACAGCTCAAGAAACCTAGCAAACTAACAGTCAAACAAGCATAACATTAATTTTATACTTAACGTGATCTACTAACCATGCAACCACTCTAATATAATATATATCAACTGAAACTTATTAACTAACAAAGGACTCCCAGGGAAAGAAAAAAAGACAAGTTTAAGAACTAGACATGTCAAACAACAAAACTTCAAAACAAATGAACTAGTAAAAACATATCACCAGTTCAAACTAAACACTCTCATTAATTTTATTATTTTTTCAAGAAAACTTAACTAAAGCTTATAATTGAGACATATCCTTCATGTTTTGACAAAAGTAAATCAATTCCCACTTGTTCGTGTATGGTCACGGTTAAATGTCGGAGAACATGACACGTGGCACTCGCCGGAGCACAGCGGAAGCAGTACCGAAACGTGATCCTACGTGGCATGAACAGTGATGATCATGACGTCTTCATAATTCAGGTCCCACTTATGATCTTGGCGCATACTCAAAGAAGAAAATAAATAGTGTCAGAAGCAAAAGGGTACACACCCGTTTTGGGAATGATCCAAGTATGAATGGTCAACATCATAGATATCCACAATATCCTATAAGTAGTCTTTACATTTATTATCACACACACATTGAATACTATGACAATACACTTAATGAAGTCAACGAATTTAGAGCAAAGGGAGGATTTGAAAACCGTCTCATATCACAAACTAAATGATATCCTGAAACAACACCAAAATTAAGTTAACGAAAGTAGAACGGTCTGCCTCACTTGCTTTTGTCGTGGTGACTACAAAATAGCCCGTTTATCATCAAAAAGAAAATATTCTCATCTAACTCCAATTTCATCAAGAAAATCAAAAGCAACTACCAGAAACAAAGGAAAATAAATTGCTCAACCTCCCACTCCAACATATGACACTGATTTAGATGAAGCCAATAATGATGAACAAGCTTCAGGGGATAAGAATATTGAGCGAACCATGTCTTTACTCACATAAACGTACAAAAAAATATACACACCTACTAATAACAACCTCATATCATTATCAAATATAAGAAACGGGCAAGTTGAAAATACTCTAAGGCATGAAAAACAAAATGCAAGGTATGATAATTATAAGGTACATTCAAATGTAGGTACTCCAATAGAAAGAAGTGCTTCCAAAAGTGCTGAAAATTCTGGACCTTTAACACCCCCAAATTTACACGCATCGGAATATATCTTTGGGTGCTAAATAATGGTATAAAAACACACAATTTATAAAGAACGACTCGAAAAGAGACGTTTCAAATTTATCGTTCCTAAAACATTTATCAGAGTAGCATAGTCCCGAGTAATCGTTACCAAAAGATAAGTTAAAACAACATATTAGTTGATTTTAAAAATGGAACGATAAATAAATTAAAGAGTTTGAACAACAAAAGCAGTGCACATCTTCATTCCCGTGACCTCCAAGCTTCCACTTCCTGATTACCTGGAATACATGTGAGTAAAACAATCAGCAAAAATGCCGAGTGAAATCTATAGGTTTATGTAATCAATTTGAACACAAGCAAAGATTATAAGTTTGTGGCATGCTTAATAAGCATCGAATAATAATTTGCATCAACACTAATAATTGTATATAGCATAAATTGCAATAAGCTCATGGAACCGAGCCCTTAGACACTCCCATATCAGTCTAATAAGACGAGAGATTTATTAATTGTCGGTTACCTCCATATTATTGGTACATTGCCGTATACCTGACTTCTCAATAAAATATGTTCAAACAGTGTGGAGGTCGGGCCTAAGCTTCGGTGACAAGTCCACACAAACTGAACCGGGGCAGATTCCCCCATAGATCTATTAATTGTACTAGCGGTTAACCCATCATAGGTTAATTAACGGTCCATAATTGAGGCTTTAACAATGGCAATCACTTAATGCAATTTAAAGGCAACCACGTGTCCATTCAAAGAGGGACAAGCATACCATAAAAGACTTGTGTTCTAAGTTTATAAAACATGTATTCCCCCTCGCGGGTTTTAAAATCATTTAATAACTAGTATAAAGCGAGGCTATAGACTCACCTTAGCCAATAGTGGTAATGAGACGATCGCCGACGATAGATGATGCCTTTCAAACAAGAGAACCGCAGCCTATCAAATGAGGTGCGTTCATTAATAACAGACTCGAGAAATAAACCATACATAAGAATATAAAACTCGACTCATAAAATCACGACAAACTCGAGAGAAAACGATACAAGTGATACTATTATACTCTCCTATTCATTCATTTTATTATCCTATGCTTTTAATAAAAGTCTGCCGGAACATATCGAATGTCCAAGCCGTTTTCCCATACTTAGACACTTTAACACCCCCAAATTTACACGCAGCGGAATACATCTTTGGGTGCTAAACAATGATACAACAACACATAATTTATAAAGAACGACTCGAAAAGAGACGTTTTAGATTTATCGTTCCCAAAACATTTGTCAGAGTAGCGTAGTCCCAAGTAATCGTTACCAAAAGATAAGTTAAAACAACATATTGGTTTGTTTTAAAAATGGAACGATAAATAAATCAAAGAGTCTGAACAACAAAAGCAGTGCACAACTTCATTCCCCGTGACCTCCAAGCTTCCACTTCTTGATTACCTAAAATACATGTGAGTAAAACAATCAGCAAAAATGCCGAGTGAATCTATAGGTTTATGAAATCAATTTGAACACAAGCAAAGATTATAAGTTTGTGGCATGCTTATAAGCATCAAATAATAATTCGCATCAACAATAATAATTGTATATAGCATAAATTGCAATAAGCTCATGGAACCGAGCCCTTAGACACTCCCATATCAGTCTAATAAGACGAGAGATTTATTAATTGTCGGTTACCTCCAGATTATTGGTACATTGCCGTATACCTGACTTCTCAATACAATATGTTCAAACAGTGTGGAGGTCGGGCCTAAGCTTCTATGACAAGTCCACAAAAACTGAACCGGGGCGGCTTCCCCCATAGATCTATTAATTGTACTAGCGGTTAACCCATCATAGGTTAATTAACGGTCCATAATTGAGGCTTTAACTAAGGCAATCACTTAATGCAATTTAAAGGCAACCACGGGTCCATTCATAAAGGGACAAAGCATACCATAAAAATCTTGTGTTCTAAGTTTATAAAACATGTATTCCCCCTCGCGGGTTTAAAAACATTTAATAACTAGTATAAAGCGAGGCTATAGACTCACGTTGATAATGAAAGGCGGATTATCGGCTACGGGCGTGCTTCGGTCACGGAAACCTATATAAATAATAACCGGTCTTAGACTCTTGTCTAATGACTTTTATCAAAATAACAATATACATATGATGATTTTGTACATATGATGATGATCAAGTGGGTTTATATATCCTTGTTTACTCATTTTAGTGTTTACGTATTGGTAACTTTTTACTAGTTTACTAGTTTTAACCTACTTACCTATTTTAAGTCCAATAAGCTTAGTATAAGTTCTTTAATTTGTTTTAATCCATTTTATACCTATATTATCAGTATCTATACTTTCCATGTTGGGCCCAAATGGGTTAAGCCCAATAAGTTCTTTTTATAAGTGTTTATCTTATTTAGTCCAATTATTAGTCCAATATGCTTAGTTAGCTCGTTAATGTCCGTATGTCTTATAGTTTGGGTTTTATCGGTTTTTACTTGTATTAGTTACTTATATATCATTATATGACTTTTATAAACTTTACATTAGACGGGTTTGATCGTCTAAGTTTTATTTGGCGAAAAACGTTAATTTTACGGTAATAGCCGAAAAAGTCGTAAAAATCAAGTTTATAGTTTTTATTACTTATAAGTATTATTCCACAACCATTTATATAATTCATCAATTTAATTAACCTTTTACATATTTATATAAATAAGTTTCATAAGTTAGTGGGTTTTTATTTTACATTTTATACAATAAAATTCGAGTGCTTATATAATAATAATAAACATTAATTCTTAAAATCTGATTTTTATCTTCATGTTCACCATTTTTACCATATCTAGAGTTCTATAATGATATAGAAGCTCATTTTTGGATGACATGTTCTTCATATTATGTGCTACATTTAACTTAGTTATAGCTACTACTCATTTTAAGTTTATCTTGCCTTAACAGTCCCTACAAAACTGCTTATTCAGATTAGAACACCCAACTTGTTTTGATCATATCTCACTCATTATTATGATTCCATTGCATGGCCAACTCTCACATGTGTATAACATCTTGTACTTACTGTAAATGGATCATACCATGCAATTTTATCAGTTCAAGTTTTAGTTATATACTGTTTTTATACAGCCAACTAAATAAGCATGATTTTAGCCTTATTTCTCATGGTTATTAACATTTTTAAGCATATTTATCAACACTTGATCCCCACACAATATTTTTATCATCATATATACATCATATACATATACAAAAATAAAGAAAATACATTTGTTCTTTACAAAAATAACAAGAGAAAATGGAGAGGATGATCTTCTTTACCAACCAAGTGTATTTCTTGTTTTTGGAAGACAAGAACTTGATGAACACCAAAAGTAACTCCAAGATCATCAAACACCAAGAACAATAGTTGAGAAATCAGCCCTAGGACACAAGCAAATCACCTCCAATGTTGTTAATATGGCCACCAAATGATCAAGGCTTCAAGATAACTCCATGATAGAGCTAGTAAACATGTATTTCATGGCTAGAAAAGATCAAAAGGGGTGTTTGTAGCTTGAATATGGATGGCAATGGTGGAAGGTTTTGAGAGGATTTGAGGTTGTTTGCATGTAAGTAAATGGTATGTGTGAAAAGTGGTTAATGGTTTTGTGTTAGTGGGAAAGTTGTAAGCTTAAAGAGTAAGCTTACTTACACTTGTAAGTTTGTAGCTAACATGATGCCACATATGGTTGTGGTGTCATGTTGGTGCCATCCAAGCTAGCTAGTGGGGTGGGATAATGTATTTTGTCCCACCTCACTATTTTACGGGTATCCCTCGATTCTAGTTTTCTCGATTTGCGTGCCCTCGGGTCGTTTTACTAAAAACGTTTTTATAAATTATGAATCAACGACACAAAACGAATCCAATAAAAATTGTCTCATAAAAAACGGAGTTCAAAAACGTAAATACGTAATCCTAAGGTTTCCGGTTTAGTCGTAAGGGACGCTAAATTATGCACGTAAGCCCAAATTTAAATCCGTAAATTGTAAGTTCGTCAACCAACACAAAAATAAGTTTCAAAATATTATACGAGAAAATATTTCACTACCTGAAAATGTTAGATTGTACTTTTTAAAAGTTTAAACGCACACGAAAAATAATAATATAACGACTCGATACGTAATTGAAACGATATCGTCGCAAGTATTAAATATCGAAACTATCGATAATAAAATATAAAATTTTTGGCATCCGTCGGTATCGCGATAACTAGTAGTCCTCGTTGCTCGTCAAAATATTAAAATATAATATTTAATATCGGTTTCAACTTAAACCGTTAAACATAATAATAATTAACGTTATAAAATACTTCAAAATATTTGAAAATAAAATAAAATTATGACCTTATTTTTACGGGTTTTACATCCTCACCACCTTAAGGGAGCGACGTCCCGGCGCTCAACTCGCCTCACTTTCGCCAACGCGCATTAAAGTCTCAATAAATATCGTCGTTGAAAGTAAAAAAGATATTACATAATATGTGTTCTACATGATCGGACGTCATCGGATGATGCCGTCTCAAGTTCTCACAACTTACGATCATTTGACTAGATCACACACCATATAAGTACATAAAAGAAAAGGTCGAATACAAACATAGAGTATATATCTCCACCGTTAATCATCGAGAAAACCTTGAACGAACCCTTGATAATATCTCAAGAGTCTTTCCACTTGCGGTGTCGGCTTCAACATACTCCTCGAGGTTGTAACGAATTTATTAACTCCATTCATTAAGAGATTCGGTCTTCAATCATTCCACAAGTACACGCAAAAATCCTGGTGACAATTATCGTTTCTTCTTATACACTGCTTCCCGAGATTCATTTTAAACTCAGAATAAAATAGTAATCTTCAATACGAGGAACAGAACGAGATAAAAATGACTTCAATAAACGCATAAACGAACAAGATGTGGTAAAATGATTTAAGGTTGACGATCGACGAGGGATCTCGACTCACGTAACCGTAAAACATAATAAATCACAATACTAGAAAAATGAGAGCGAAGAATAAATTATACATTATCATTAAAATAACATTTGTCACAACTATCCGTCCCGGATTTGGTATTACCTTAAAACTCAGTTGAGGTATTTTCTCGATAAAGATGATACATCAAAAATAGAAGTAAAATAGTTTCAAAATTTATTTGGTCGTCTTAAGAAACTTTGAAGGAATGACGTAAATTTCATAATTAAACTCATACTGATGGTTGTTTCGATAATTGAGAATTATTGGAAAAATGTAGACAAGTTCCAAAAAAAAATTTTATAATACTTTGTAGGAATACATAAAGGTGTTTATCATTCCAAAATAAATATGGGTTACATTCGGGTTTCGAAATGTGACAAGATAACAAACGAATACGAATGGAAATAATAGTCAACAATTAGTACGAAATCAATGGTACAAAAGGGGACGAAGCAAATGTCGTATAAATTCTTAAAGAGAATAACAAAATAAAGGCGTTGATGGTAAGACGATAAGAAATAATAGATTAAACAAGTTGTAAATTTTGTTAGTGCGGTCGATGGTTCACCAATATCAGCTCGTTAACTTAGCGGTGGTCGATACATGATCGGAAATAAGATCCATACAAAAGTTTTAATCAAAGAAAAGTCCTAATAATCACTTGTAATTAAAACAAATCAAATGAACGATGTTAGTGTTTAAAGAGAGAAGTCAAAGCACGGTTCACAAGAGTGGATTTCGAGACAAACGAGAGTGACGGACGTCATCCCGGATATACGGAAATCACTCTAATGATAATTCATTATTCACGTGCGGAGACATTCCAAAGATCTACCCAGTCGCATAAAGAAGATTGGACGAGACGGAAGGATAAAACATCGAGACTTTCAAGTCATTTATCAACAGTCGGTAATTAGACGAACGGTCAAAAGAATTCAGTTATAAGACAAAATGAAGTAACAAGCGGAAAAACAATCATCGAGTAAAAACGTACTTAAAATCACATAATTCGTTTAACGAAAGGTAAGAAAACATATGCGGATGCATAGAAATTGCGCTACTTGCATAAAATATGAAGGTTTTCAAAACTTCTTTTCACATTATTTCATTTTATTTATCTTTATCATAAATACAAGTAAAAAGTTGATTATTATCAAAATTTTTAAGGTGACTACTATTCAGCCTAGCATGGCTCCTTCTAAATTAGACATAGGTGATCAGGCCATGTATAATTTAGGGCTAGCAATGCAGTGCTCAATTTGTCGAAAAGTATTACGTTTCTTATGTTTATATAAACCATGCCATTTGTAAAATGGAATTTAAAAATAGTTTATTATTTATAGTTTACAAGTAATTTGTGAGATACTCAATAAACAACTTTTAATGTTACAAAAAGTATTTTATAAGACCAAAGTAAAAACAATTGGTGAAAATAATCGTAAAACGATATCAGATTTATTTATAAGGTGACATTATGAAAACGTATAAAGTAGTCAAAGTTTTGCAAAAAGTGGCAAATAGTAGCTCATATGAAAACAAATGAAATGGTTACAAGTTGTTAAGTTTTCAAAGGGTTATAAGGTTTAGACGAAAACGTCATGAGATACGCGATAAGAATGTCAATGAAGAATGTGAAGGCAAAACTTCGAAACTCAACTCAAATCAGTGGAAGGTTAGAAGAAAACGAAAATAAAATAACATCGAATGACAAATGAGTCATATATATGAAAAGAATAAAACAATCCACATGTGTATTCTGTGTAAGATACTCGACACAACATGCTTTTAAGAAAATATATTATTCATTTTCAAATTACACCATTAATCTGGTAATAGCTAATCCTGTAATGTTTCTATTTTTAAACATTTTCACATGAAACTAGTATTAGTTATTTGTAAAATAATATTCGTTAAAATTTTACGATCTCAAATGAACTCAAAACTGCTTAGAAACATTTAAAACTCATGTTAATTTTTTTTTTCTTTTCAAATTTGACTTTTAAATATGAGCCGATTAATTGACCCGATAAACGACATCTCCAAGACTCAGAGTCTAAAGCATTTTGATGCAAAACGACGTTTCAGACGACTTTCTAGTTTTACCCGAGACCTGAAAACCAATGTAAAATGACCAAAATACCCCTGCAAGTTCTGTGCAGGTTTGACTATTTTATTTTAAAAACGTAGGTTTTACTTTTAAGTTTTGACCTGTTTATACTGCCCCTACAGTTTCTGCATAAAGTGTATTTTTCGACACTTCTTAACGGCTCAAAATATATACATATACACACACATGTCTTGTGGATTTTATAACAACGAAAAAAATAAATCTCGTAATGAGCATCAAATAAAATATAGCATGATGAATGACAGAAAATGCTTCAAGGTATTCAACACGAAATTTAGGAAGCAAGACGGTGAAAAACGTTCGTAATTTAGATTTCAAAATGCAATGTAGGCAAATCTCCTTGGTGCCACGATTGTCAAAAACACAAAACATAACAAGAAAAGAATGGAACATTAACATGCTACACTCCGGGAGCGAGAAGGTTAATGAAAAACAAATGATACAATTTTATATAAGTAAAATCGTATTCCAATTCTAGCGCCATAATCTAGACGATGATTTATAAAATGACGATGACGTTACCGAGATATAAGTGAACAATACACTTCGGAGTCGATACATATAAATGTCAATAAATAGCGGTTAGTCTATTCCAAGGACACATTGAGCTACACAATGGTCTAGAAATTACGTTTAAAAGACGTCCAAGCACAAATAGCCGGAAGACGAGTTGAATATCTATATAGATATCACAAAGGGTTAAACAATGAAAGTAACGCGCGTAGATGAAGTTATGTAAGGTCATAATATAAATTTTTTGCAATAAAAGCAATTTAAATAGTTCAAAAATAAATACAGAAAGATCTTGAAAATTCATTGTATTTATTTAAGTTAATCATTAATAAATGATAACTCTTATCGAAAAGTTTAACGATATCAATATATATATCGATAAAGGATTATAGTATTTATTTAGAAATACTTAGCAATAAGGCATACATAATAATGTATACTAAAGTTGTAATCCCAGAAGTAGCTTGAACCTGAAGTCACGCGAAATCATGTGCACCGACTCTTTGAAAAAAATAAAACCGACAGTTATAGTTTAGGTTTTTAGAAAAAGACCTAGTTCTCTATAACTCATGGCTCTGGTACCAATCTTTAACACCCCCAAATTTACACGCAGCGGAATACATCTTTGGGTGCTAAACAATGATACAACAACACATAATTTATAAAGAACGACTCGAAAAGAGACGTTTTAGATTTATCGTTCCCAAAACATTTGTCAGAGTAGCGTAGTCCCAAGTAATCGTTACCAAAAGATAAGTTAAAACAACATATTGGTTTGTTTTAAAAATGGAACGATAAATAAATCAAAGAGTCTGAACAACAAAAGCAGTGCACAACTTCATTCCCCGTGACCTCCAAGCTTCCACTTCTTGATTACCTAAAATACATGTGAGTAAAACAATCAGCAAAAATGCCGAGTGAATCTATAGGTTTATGAAATCAATTTGAACACAAGCAAAGATTATAAGTTTGTGGCATGCTTATAAGCATCAAATAATAATTCGCATCAACAATAATAATTGTATATAGCATAAATTGCAATAAGCTCATGGAACCGAGCCCTTAGACACTCCCATATCAGTCTAATAAGACGAGAGATTTATTAATTGTCGGTTACCTCCAGATTATTGGTACATTGCCGTATACCTGACTTCTCAATACAATATGTTCAAACAGTGTGGAGGTCGGGCCTAAGCTTCTATGACAAGTCCACAAAAACTGAACCGGGGCGGCTTCCCCCATAGATCTATTAATTGTACTAGCGGTTAACCCATCATAGGTTAATTAACGGTCCATAATTGAGGCTTTAACTAAGGCAATCACTTAATGCAATTTAAAGGCAACCACGGGTCCATTCATAAAGGGACAAAGCATACCATAAAAATCTTGTGTTCTAAGTTTATAAAACATGTATTCCCCCTCGCGGGTTTAAAAACATTTAATAACTAGTATAAAGCGAGGCTATAGACTCACGTTGATAATGAAAGGCGGATTATCGGCTACGGGCGTGCTTCGGTCACGGAAACCTATATAAATAATAATCGGTCTTAGACTCTTGTCTAATGACTTTTATCAAAATAACAATATACATATGATGATTTTGTACATATGATGATGATCAAGTGGGTTTATATATCCTTGTTTACTCATTTTAGTGTTTACGTATTGGTAACTTTTTACTAGTTTACTAGTTTTAACCTACTTACCTATTTTAAGTCCAATAAGCTTAGTATAAGTTCTTTAATTTGTTTTAATCCATTTTATACCTATATTATCAGTATCTATACTTTCCATGTTGGGCCCAAATGGGTTAAGCCCAATAAGTTCTTTTTATAAGTGTTTATCTTATTTAGTCCAATTATTAGTCCAATATGCTTAGTTAGCTCGTTAATGTCCGTATGTCTTATAGTTTGGGTTTTATCGGTTTTTACTTGTATTAGTTACTTATATATCATTATATGACTTTTATAAACTTTACATTAGACGGGTTTGATCGTCTAAGTTTTATTTGGCGAAAAACGTTAATTTTACGGTAATAGCCGAAAAAGTCGTAAAAATCAAGTTTATAGTTTTTATTACTTATAAGTATTATTCCACAACCATTTATATAATTCATCAATTTAATTAACCTTTTACATATTTATATAAATAAGTTTCATAAGTTAGTGGGTTTTTATTTTACATTTTATACAATAAAATTTGAGTGCTTATATAATAATAATAAACATTAATTCTTAAAATCTGATTTTTATCTTCATGTTCACCATTTTTACCATATCTAGAGTTCTATAATGATATAGAAGCTCATTTTTGGATGACATGTTCTTCATATTATGTGCTACATTTAACTTAGTTATAGCTACTGCTCATTTTAAGTTTATCTTGCCTTAACAGTCCCTACAAAACTGCTTATTCAGATTAGAACACCCAACTTGTTTTGATCATATCTCACTCATTATTATGATTCCATTGCATGGCCAACTCTCACATGTGTATAACATCTTGTACTTACTGTAAATGGATCATACCATGCAATTTTATCAGTTCAAGTTTTAGTTATATACTGTTTTTATACAGCCAACTAAATAAGCATGATTTTAGCCTTATTTCTCATGGTTATTAACATTTTTAAGCATATTTATCAACACTTGATCCCCACACAATATTTTTATCATCATATATACATCATATACATATACAAAAATAAAGAAAATACATTTGTTCTTTACAAAAATAACAAGAGAAAATGGAGAGGATGATCTTCTTTACCAACCAAGTGTATTTCTTGTTTTTGGAAGACAAGAACTTGATGAACACCAAAAGTAACTCCAAGATCATCAAACACCAAGAACAATAGTTGAGAAATCAGCCCTAGGACACAAGCAAATCACCTCCAATGTTGTTAATATGGACACCAAATGATCAAGGCTTCAAGATAACTCCATGATAGAGCTAGTAAACATGTATTTCATGGCTAGAAAAGATCAAAAGGGGTGTTTGTAGCTTGAATATGGATGGCAATGGTGGAAGGTTTTGAGAGGATTTGAGGTTGTTTGCATGTAAGTAAATGGTATGTGTGAAAAGTGGTTAATGGTTTTGTGTTAGTGGGAAAGTTGTAAGCTTAAAGAGTAAGCTTACTTACACTTGTAAGTTTGTAGCTAACATGATGCCACATATGGTTGTGGTGTCATGTTGGTGCCATCCAAGCTAGCTAGTGGGGTGGGATAATGTATTTTGTCCCACCTCACTATTTTACGGGTATCCCTCGATTCTAGTTTTCTCGATTTGCGTGCCCTCGGGTCGTTTTACTAAAAACGTTTTTATAAATTATGAATCAACGACACAAAACGAATCCAATAAAAATTGTCTCATAAAAAACGGAGTTCAAAAACGTAAATACGTAATCCTAAGGTTTCCGGTTTAGTCGTAAGGGACGCTAAATTATGCACGTAAGCCCAAATTTAAATCCGTAAATTGTGAGTTCGTCAACCAACACAAAAATAAGTTTCAAAATATTATACGAGAAAATATTTCACTACCTGAAAATGTTAGATTGTACTTTTTAAAAGTTTAAACGCACGCGAAAAATAATAATATAACGACTCGATACGTAATTGAAACGATATCGTCGCAAGTATTAAATATCGAAACTATCGATAATAAAATATAAAATTTTTGGCATCCGTCGGTATCGCGATAACTAGTAGTCCTCGTTGCTCGTCAAAATATTAAAATATAATATTTAATATCGGTTTCAACTTAAACCGTTAAACATAATAATAATTAACGTTATAAAATACTTCAAAATATTTGAAAATAAAATTAAATTATGACCTTATTTTTACGGGTTTTACAGACACCTCAACATTTCATGATACTACCTGAGGAACTCACATACTATATGTAGAAAGTCCTCCCAAGAGCCCATCAAAAGATTTTACTTCTAAAGTTCCCTGCCCGACACATCTTTGATTTACAAAATCCGGACAGTTTAGCGACCTTGAATTACGAAGCCATTTTGACCATTCTAAACAACTCCATTTATAAAACCGACACTTGATTCTAAAAATAGACTCAAAACAATAAAATTTGAGCCTGAAAACAGCTCTTGAATTCTTTGGAAACTCATTTTATAGTCCACGAGATTCGATCCAAATATCGACAACAATTTTCGGATTGTGTTAACACTCGTCTCCCGGTACACGAAAATCAAACTAGTGTATCTTCCACCTCGTTTGGAGTTGGAAGGCCTACTTTATATCAAATCGAAGCTAACGAAATTCTCTACAACATAATCCCATCATATCAATCTATATTCAGACTTAAGACCCTCGAATATGGCCTCAAACCTACTGCCAAAAATTGACTATTAAAATCTCTTACAAAATCATGTTTTTGATCAAAACCAATCATTTTTATCATCATTATAACATCCTAATATCATTATAAACCAATCCTAACACTTGTATCATCCTAAAACTCACTTGGTACCAAAATCACATGCATGCACTCAAAATTCCAATTATAATAATAATAACACAATCTTATACCCATAAAAATAGATCAAACAATCTTGATCATCATGAAAATAATTTGAGAAAATGAAAGTTGTTGCATGTTTGTGAAAGTGGTATCAAAATGATCACCATCAAATAATAGGAATGGGCCTTACCTAGGATTTGAAAGATTCAAACTAAAAATTAATTCAAAGGGTGTTTTTGTTTGATGTTGTTTCACGGCAAGAAAGGGGAGGATGGTGATGATATACATTTTTTTTGTTTATTATGTTAGTGGATGAATTTGGTAAGAATCTTCTATTTATAGTATAAAAGTTTAGGGTAAATCTTGTAAATTGTGTATAGTTTTGGGCTAAAATGTAAATATTAGTTAGAAAGCCGGAAATGACTAAAAGTAAATTTTACAAATATTTACGGGACTCGGGTTTCGTAAAAATACTTTTCAAAAGTTTAAACGCACGCGAAAAATAATAATATAACGACTCGATACGTAATTAAAACGATATCGTCGAAAGTATTAAATATCGAAACGATCGATAATAAAATATAAAATTTTAGGCATCCGTCGGTATCGCGGTCACTAGTAGTTCTCATTGCTCGTCAAAATATTAAAATATAATATTCAATATCGGTTTCAACTTAAACCGTTAAGCATAATAGAATTTAACGTTATAAAATACTTCAAAATAAATGAAAATAGAATTAAATTATGACCATATTTTTACGGGTTTTACATCCTCACCACCTTAAGGGAGCGACGTCCCGGCGCTCAACTCACCTCATACTCGAGTGTTCACTACCCGGAAGGATGAGGGCATTCCATATAAAGAAGTCCTCACGTTCCCACGTGAATCTCGATCCACGATCTCCACTGGTTCTTTTACAAAACGCAACTTGTCGTCAAGTTGTATCTCACCAAAAAGGAGTAAATAAATCCTTATCCACCAGTCAGCCGTCAAGCTCGACACATGTAAATTTTATGAATCACACGAAGATCATTCGATGACAAGAATAGATGACATGATTTTCGGGTAAGTCCATTTAAAAGGAAGGTTGCAAATTAAAGGATATCCATCGGCCGGATACCCATGGACACACATAAAAAAGAACTAACAAGAAAAACATTTTCGTCATCGGAGGGTGCTCACACGCGGGTCCCTACTCAAAAGATAATACAAAGACACCATCTCACTTTCGCCAACGCGCATTAAAGTCTCAATAAACATCGTCGTTGAAAGTTAAAAAGATATTACATAATATGTGTTCTACATGATCGGACGTCATCGGATGATGTCGTCTCAAGTTCTCACAACTTACGATCATTTGACTAGATCACACACCATATAAGTACATAAAAGGAAAGGTCGAACATAAACATCGAGTATAGATCTCCACCGTTAATCATCGAGAAAACCTTGAACGAACACTTGATAATAACCACTTGATTTCCAGAGTCTTTCCACTTGCGGTGTCGGCTTCAACATACTCCTCGAGGTTGTAATGAATTTATTAACTCCATTCATTAAGAGATTCGGTCCTCAATTATTCCACAAGTACACGCATAAATCCTGGTGAGACTTATCGTTTCTTCTTATACACTGCTTCCCGAGATTCATTTTAAACTCAGAATAAAATAGTGATCTTCAATACGAGGAACATAACGAGATAAATTAACTCAATAAACGCATAAACGGACAAGATGTGGTAAAATGATTTAAGGTTGACGATCGACGTGGGATCTCGACTCACGTAACCGTAAAACATAATAATTCACAGTACTAGAAAAATGAGAGCGAAGAATGAATTAAATATTAACATTAAAATAACGTTTGTCACAATTATCCGTCCCGGATTTGGTATTACCTTAAAACTCAATTGAGGTACTTTCTTGATAAGGATGATATATCAAAAATAGGAGTTAAATAGCTTCATAATTTATCTTGGTTGTCCTAAGAAACTTTGAAAGAGTGACATGAATTTATTAATTAAACTCATATTGATGGTTACGATTTAGAAAATATAATTTCCAAATTAAATCATTATTAGAAATATAAATTAAACCGGTAATTTCATTACATTAAAAGTAAAGTATGATAAGTCAATTAATTCAAAAGATAGAACATAATTTCATTTTAAACATTAGTTTTAGTAATACAAAATATGATGTATAAATTTGACCTTTTTTTATGATAGTTATTTCGATAATTGAACATCATTGGAAAAATATATAAAAGTTCCATAAAAATTTTATAATACATTGTAGAAATACATAAAGGTGTTTATTATTTCAAAATAAACATGGGATATATTCGGGTTTCAAAATGTGACAAGATAACAAACAATACAAATGGAAATAATGATCAACAATTAGTACGAAATCAACGGTACAAAAAGGGACCAAAAAATGTCGTATGAATTCTTAAAGAGAATAAAAAGATGAAGGCGTTGATAGTAAGACGATAAGAAATAATAGATTAAACAAGTTGTCAATTTTGTTAGTGCGGTCGATGGTTCACCAATATCAGATCGTTAACTTAGTGGTGGTCGATACATGATCGAAAATAAGATCCATACAAAAATTTTAATCAAAGAAAATTCCTAATAATCACTTGTAATAAAAAAATCAAATGAACGATGTTAGTGTTTTGAAGAGAGAAGTCAAAGCACGATTCACAAGAGTGGATTTCGAGACAAACGAGAGTGACGGACGTCATCCCGGATATACGGAAACCACTCTAGTGATAATTCATTATTCACGTGCGAAGACATCTCAAAGATCTACCCAGTCGCATAAAGAAGATTGAACGAGAAGGAAGGATAAAACATCGAGACTTTCAAGTCATTTATCAACAGTCAGTAATTAGACGAACAGTCAAAAGAAATCAGTTATAAGACAAAATGAAGTAACAAGTGGAAAAACGATCGTCGAGTAAAAACGTATTCGTAAGCGCGTAATTCGTTCAAGAGAAGGTAAGAAAACGTATGCGGATACATAGAAATTGCGCTACTTGCATAAAATATAAAGGTTTTCAAAAATTATTTTCACTTTATTTCATTTTATTTATCATTATCATAAATATAAGTAAAAAATTGATTATTATCAAGATTTTTAAGGTGACTACTATTCAGCCTAGCAAGGCTCCTTCTAAATTAGACATAGGTGATCAGGCCATGTATAATTTAGGGCTAGCAATGCAGTGCTCCATTTCGTCGAAGAGTATTACGTTTCTTATGTTTATATATAAACCATGCCATTTGTAAAATGGAATTTAAAAAAATAGTTTATAAATTTATAGGATACAAGTAATTTGTGAGATACTCAATAAGAAACTTTTAATGTTACAAAAAGTATTTTATAAGACCAAAGTAAAAACAATTGGTGAAAATAATCGTAAAACAATATCAGATTTATTTATAAGGTGACATTATAACAACGTATAAAGTAGCCAAAGGTTTGCAAAAAGTGGCAAATAGTAGCTCATATAACAACCAATGAAATGGTTACAAGTTGTTAAGGTTTCAAAAGGTTATAAGTTTTAGACGGAAACGCCATGAGACTCGCGATAAAAATATCGACGAAGAATGTGAAGACAAAACTTCAAAACTCAACCCAAATCAGTGGAAGGTTAGAAGAAAATAAAAATAAACTAACATCGAATGAAAAATGAGTCATATATATAAAAAAATAAATCAATCCATATGTGTATTCTATGTAAGATACTCGACACAACATGCTTTTAAGAAAGTATATTATTCATTTTCGAATTACACCATTAATCCGGTAATTGCTAATCCTGTAATGTTTCTATTTTTAAACATTTTCACATGCAACTAGTATTCATTAGTTGTAAAATAATATTCGTTAAAATTTTACAATCTCAAATGAACTCAAAACTGCTTAGAAACGTTTAAAACCCATTTTATGAATTTTCTATCAGATTTAACTTTTAATACGAGCTGATTAATTGACCCGATAAACGACATCTCAAAAACTCAGAGTCTAAAGCATTTTGATGCAAAACCGCGTTTCAGACGACTCTCTAGTTTTACCCGGGACCTGAAACCCAATATAAATGACTAAAAATACCCTTCCAATTTTTGTGTAGGTTTGACAATTTTATTTTAAAAACACATGTTTTACTTTTAAGTTGTGGCCTGTTTATACTGTCCCTGCAGTTTCTCCATTAAATGTATTTTTCGACACTTCCTAACGGCTCAAATATATATATATATATATATATATATATATATATATATATATATATATATATATATATATATATATATATATATATATATATATATATATATATATATATATATATATATATATATATATATATATATATATATATATATATATATATATATATATATATATATATATATATATATATATATATATATATATATATATACATGTCTTGTGGATTTTACAACAACAAAAAATAAATCTCATAATGAGCATCAAATAAAAATATATCATAATGAATGACAGAAGATACTTCAAGGTATCAAACACGAAATTTAGGAAGCAAAACGGTGAATGACGTTCATAATTTAAGTTTCAAGGTGCAAAGTAGGCAAATCTCCTTGGTGGCACGATTGTCCAAAAACACAAAACATAACAAAAAAAAGAATGGAACATTAACGGGTTGCGTTCCGGGAGCAAGAAGGTTAATGAAAGAGGATAATACAAGTTTATAGATGTAAAATCATATTCCAATCTAACGCCATAATCTAAACGATGATTTATAAAATGACGAAGACGTCACCGAGATATAAGCGGACAATACATTTCGGAGTCAATACATATAAATGTCAATGAATTAAATCTTCACATGCCGTGTAAAACGTGATAAAAATCAACAAAATATTATGAAAAACCATGATATTATTGAACACGATTATAGGAAGTGTTCCAAAATGTGTGACTCACACGATAGTGGTTAGTCTTTTCCAAGGACACATTGAGCTACACAACGGTCTAGAGACTACGTTCTAAGACGTTCAAGCACAAACAGCCGGAAGACGATTTGGATATCTATATATATATATATATCTCAAAGGGTTAAACAATGAACATAGCACACGCAAATGAAGGTATGTAAGGTCATAATATAAATTTTTTGCAATAAAAGCAATTTAAATACTTCAAAAATAAATACAGAAAGATCTTGAAAATTCGTTGTATTTATTTAAGTTAATCATTAATAAATGATAAACTTTTATCGAAAAGTTTAACGACATAAATATATATCGTAAAAGGGATCCTAGATATAAATATATATCCATAAATGGATCATAGTATTTATTTATAAATACTTGGCAATAAAAGGATACGTGATAACGCTTACTAAAATTGTAATCTCAGAAGTAGCTTGAACCTGAAGTCATGCGAAGTCATGTGCACCAACTCTTTGAAAAATAAAAACTGACAGTTATAGTTTAGGTTTTTAAAATAAAGACCTAGTTCTCTATAACTCATGGCTCTGATACCAATCTTTAACACCCCCAAATTTACATGCAGCGGAATATATCTTTGGGTGCTAAACAATGGTATAAAAACACACAATTTATAAAGAACGACTCGAAAAGAGACGTTTCAAATTTATCGTTCCTAAAACATTTATTAGAGTAGCGTAGTCCTGAGTAATCGTTACCAAAAGATAAGTTAAAACAACATATTAGTTTGTTTTAAAAATGGAACGATAAATAAATCAAAGAGTTTGAACAACAAAAGCAGTGCACAACTTCATTCCCGTGACCTCCAAGCTTCCACTTCCTGATTACGAGAAATACATGTGAGTAAAACAATCAGCAAAAATGCCAAGTGAAATCTATAGGTTTATGTAATCAATTTGAACACAAGCAAAGATTATAAGTTTGTGGCATGCTTAATAAGCATCGAATAATAATTTGCATCAACAATAATAATTCTATATAGCATAAATTGCAATAAGCTCATGGAACCGAGCCCTTAGACACTCCCATATCAGTCTAATAAGACGAGAGATTTATTAATTGTCGGTTACCTCCAGATTATTGGTACATTACCGTATACCTAACTTCTCATAATATGTTCAAACAGTGTGGAGGTCGGGCCTAAGCTTCTGTGACAAGTCCACACAAACTGAACCGGGGCGGCTTCCCCCATAGATCTATTAATTGTACTAGCGGTTAACCCATCATAGGTTAATTAACGGTCCATAATTGAGGCTTTAACAATGGCAATCACTTAATGCAATTTAAAGGCAACCACAGGTCCATTCAAAGAGGGACAAGCATACCATAAAAGACTTGTGTTCTAAGTTTATAAAACATGTATTCCCCCTCGCGGGTTTTAAAATCATTTAATAACTAGTATAAAGCGAGGCTATAGACTCACCTTAGCCAATAGTGGTAATGAGACGATCGCCGACGATAGAGTACGCCTTTCAAACACGAGAACCGCAACCTATCAAATGAGGTGCGTTCATTAATAATAGACTCGAGAAATAAACCATACATAAGAATATAAAACTCGACTCATAAAATCACGACAAACTCGAGAGAAAACGATACAAGTGACACTATTATACTCTCCTATTCATTCATTTTATTATCCTATGCTTTTAATAAAAATCTGTCGGAACATACCGAATGTCCAAGCCGTTTCCCATACTTAGACACCTCAACATTTCATGATACTACCTGAGGAACTCACATACTATATGTAGAAAGTCCTCCCAAGAGCCCATCAAAAGATTTTACTTCTAAAGTTCCCTGCCCGACACATCTTTGATTTACAAAATCCGGACAGTTTAGCGACCTTGACATACGAAGCCATTTTGACCATTCTAAACAAATCCATTTATAAAACCGACACTTGATTCTAAATATAGACTCAAAACACTAAACTTTAAGCCTGAGAACAGCTCTTGAATCCTTTTGAAACTCATTTTATAGTCCCCGATATTCGATCCAAATATCGACAACAATTTTCGGATTGTGTCAACACTCGTCTCCCGGTACACGAAAATCAAACTAGTGTATCTTCCACCTCGTTTGGAGTTGGAAGGCCTACTTTATATCAAATCGAAGCTAACGAAATTCTCTACAACATAATCCCATCATATCAATCTATATTCAAACTTAAGACACCCGAAAATGGCCTCAAACCTACTGCCCAAAATTGACTATTAAAATCTCTTACAAAATCATGTTTTTTGATCAAAACCAATCATTTTTATCATCATTCTAACATCCTAATATCATCATAAACCAATCCTAACACTTGTATCATCCTAAAACTCACTTGGTACCAAAATCACATGCATGCACTCAAAATTCCAATTATAATAATAATAACACAATCTTATACCCCTAAAAATAGATCAAACAATCTTGATCTTCATGAAAATAATTTGAGAAAATGAAAGTTGTTGCATGTTTGTGAAAATGGTATCAAATGATCACCATCAAATAATAGGAATGGGCCTTACATTGGATTTGCAAGATTCAAACTAAAAATTAAATCAAAGGGTGTTTTTGTTTGATGTTGTTTCACGGCAAGAAAGGGGAGGATGGTGATGATATACATTTTTTTTGTTTATTATGTTAGTGGAAGAATTTGGTAAGAATCTTCTATTTATAGTATAAAAGTTTAGGGTAAATCTTGTAAATTGTGTATAGTTTTGGGCTAAAATGTAAATATTTGTTAAAAAGCCGGAAATGACTAAAAGTAAATTTTACAAATATTTACGGGACTCGGATTTCGTAAAAATACTTTTCAAAATTTTAAACGCACGCGAAAAATAATAATATAACGACTCGATACGTAATTAAAACGATATCGTCGAAAGTATTAAATATCGAAACGATCGATAATAAAAAAATAATATTTTAGGCATCCGTCGGTATCGTGGTCACTAGTAGTTCTCATTGCTCATCAAAATATTAAAATATAATATTCAATATCGGTTTCAACTTAAATTGTTAAGCATAATAGTATTTAACGTTATAAAATACTTCAAAATAATTGAAACTAGAATTAAATTATGACCTTATTTTTACGGGTTTTACAGGACCTATCTTTGATACTGAGCCATTTGAGAAGGTACATATAAACGAAAACAATAATGTGTTTGCACATGAGTGACAACATCCTGAGCAACCTGAAACCATTAATGATACATATGTGATGAACACGGATGATATCAATATCAATTCTACCTCATCAGATATTTGTAATGATCTAACCAGGATACTGAATCTGATGAGGATTGTGATTTTCTTGCATCTTTAATTGATAATTTGAAAAGTAAAATTAATGAAAATGTAAAAAACAAAGAAAACAAGGGATTTCACGGGTATTTTATGAAGAAAAAAACCAAAGAAGCCTTCAAGGACTAAAGATGCTAACTACATCAAGTTTCAAGGACTGAAGTTGTTGATTTTACTAGTTGAAGGACCTAAAGTGCTTACGTCTCTAAAGTTCCAAAGCTGATGACCAATTTTACCAAACTGCCAAAGTTTTATTAAAGCTGGCTAAATGGACCAATAGAGGAGCTTTATTCACACGGATTGGGTGTAACATCGGATTTTTTCTGGCTCGTTAAATGACTATTTTACCCCTTAAATATGTGCTATATTTTTTATTAAACTAAGAAACGTTCTAGTATCGTGTGAAATAACGTTTGTTGATGTGTATTTTGTTTTGACTGTGCTCAGTCTACGCTGCTGTGAACTCTGTGAGAAAAACTATAAAAATTATATAACTTTCATAGTTCATCCTCTTTTTTTGTTCACGTCTGGGTAAAGAAGAAACAAGAAAAACTATTAAAAAATTTAATATTAAAAAGGACATGGATGGGGGCCATAGCTACTTTTATGGCATTGCATGTTTTTTTATAATGTTGTAGTAGGAAACAACTCATGTAAATGTTTCTAAAATGTTCAATATTTACCCCTCTAATATTATTGTATAACATTTATATACTTCAAGTTGGTAAATTAGTAAGACTTATGAAAAAGGTAAATATTTTTGGACTTCACATTTATAAATTATTAGACACAAATAATAATAAAACATTAAAAAATCCCTATATTTAATTGACCAAAATAAGACTGAGATTTTATTAATTTGGAATATAATTGACGATACTATTGGACAATCAATCAATATATTTAGAGACCAAACCATGAGTCGACCGAATTAACTTTTTTAATTTGATTATGTCTAATTTCTAAAAAGTCCGTTATTGCGAATACTTAAATTATTTTGTGTGTGTGACGACCCGTAAATGTTAATGTTGATTGTTTGACCAAAAATGATATTTTCTAGAAAATTAATGTTTTCACTAAAAAATCATAATGCAAGCACATATTAGGGTAGGAACATCTTATATTTGGCATAGTTAGCCTAAATATACGTTTTGTTTATTTAGGTTGTGGATTGAGATTTGTCTCATAGTGTGTGCATCATTTTCGTGACTGCTATTATTTGTTGCTTGCTATTGCTTGAGGCGAGTCATAGCCCTTATTAAACCGCCTTTTATGTTTAATTACTTGGGTGAGATGAATGCTTTGTTGTCTGCCTATTGGACGCAAAATATGTTTAGACTGCTTCCTTGCTAAAGTTATGTTTGATATGCCTAAGTAGCGATAGCCCACTAGTCCCGTTATCATGAACGGTTAGTTACTCTAGTCGAGTAGGCGCTTATGTTATGGATAGATCTATTGGGGTTTGACAAACCCCGTCCGGGTTTTCAAATACATCGCCATGCCAAACGGACATATATCATATGGTTGTTGCTAGGTGGTCACGGGTTAGAACCTACTTGGGCAAACTTATATATCATGCGTGCATTAGTTATACGTACTTGTCATCAGCCTCAGTGTCATGAGATTAGTGCTATTATAACCATAATTTATGCTACCTTGTTTCCCATATGCATGCCATTATATCGCCCATAATGGTCTCATATGCTTAAACATGTTGTTTGTGGTACAACCAAATGCTATGCTTTTTTACTTTAAACCTATGAACTCAGCAACCATTGTGTTGACACTATTAAGAATTTATCTCAGATGTTTGAACTACTTGCTTGTTGCTTGCTTTGGAGTCTCATGCATACATTATTGAAGATTTGAAGACTCGTCTATGCTTTCAGACTATTTTATCTCGTTATTGCAATTAAACTCCGATTTTCCGCTGCACTTGCTTAAACTTATTTATGATTTGAACCTTGTATCTCTTAAATTTAATGCAACGAGGTAACTTATTTCAAAATGTCTCATTTAGAGTCGTTCCTTGTGCCTTGTACTTTGGTATTACGACGTAACAACCCCGAGCTTTACCGGTTCCATTGCCCGATTTTTGGGGTGTTACATTGGAAATATTTCACATTTATTACCCAATCACATCAGTTCTTTCCCTTATTAATCCCAAAGCTATACACTCGAGCCAATAAAAATACGCCACGTCACCAAGCTTCTCTCAACAATTTTGAAGACGAAGGAGGCCATTTCAGAGGAAGAGTTCAACATAAAACTTCATCTACTCATCAAGACGAACTCATTGGTACCATTTAATTGACTTGTCGTTTCCTTAATCACAAATACCCAAATCTGCTACTACCATATAAACCCTAATTACACGTATCAAAGTTCTATTGCTCAATTAACTGTCACCACCTCACCTTCTGTCCCTTAGACATTCCCCAACCACACCTCGCTCCTCCTATTAATGCCACACCTCCTCACACACGCTGAATATACCTTCAATAACCGTTTTTCACCTATAATTTAGGAATTGTAACAAATATTTTTCTAGTTTAGTTAGGAGCTTTTGTACTTAGTTTAGTTGATGTAGTTTAGTTCAATTGTACATCAATTACCTTTCATTCAATAAAAACGTCATTCATTCACTCAAATTCATCTCATCACTGCTAATTGTTGATTCTGTTACTACATTTGTGTTTTTGTTGATGTTTTGAGCCTGTGTTGGTGATATTGAAGCTGGTGGTTCTGTTTTTGGTTGAGTTTCTGGTTCAAACAAGTTTTGGGTACTTGATTGTGGGTAAATTACACACTTTTAAGAAAAAGCGTATAAAAACGGTAAGTATTAAATTATATGTTTTAGAAAAAATGCAAAATCAAATATTAGAGTTCGTTCTCGAAGGAGGTGTTAGTTGAGTGCCAAGATTAAAAATACAATGTTAGGATTAGTTCGTTTTCGAATGTGAAAAGAGATGGAAAGTAAAGACGAGTTATACTAAAAATTAAACTACGACGTAAAAAACGTAAAACCGAAAAAAGCGACGAAATTTAAACTTTATCTAAAATATTTCAAAAAATTAAATTAACCTCCTAAAAATATATATATGGTTTGCAAAGAAATGAAACTTGTTGAAACTTTTTAATTTAATTAATATTTAATTTTTAAATGCTAATTAATGCCTTAAAAATCAAATAAATCAATAAAAAGTCCAAACCAAGATTTTAAAGTTTGTAAACCTCCAATATACTTTTCTAACACTAAAGTGTATTTTTACATTTTTTAACTAATTAAATCTATTTTTAATGGATAAAAGCAATTTTTAGATTAAAGTAATCATAAAAATAAAATAATAATGAGAAAAATACAAAACCAATTTTAAAAAGTATATTTTAACTTAAACTATGAAAGAAAAATGATAAAAGCTAAATACAATGACGTATAAGCTAAAAAAACAAAAATATAAGCTTCACAAAATAAGCTAAAATGACTATTTCTTTGCTATCCGAGAAAATGCCAGAGAACGCTACTAAGTTGTCCGATGTCGGATGAAACAGAAAATGGAGAACTCTGACAGTTGACAGACAGAAAACACTAACTTTTTTTGGAGGTTCGATTTGCTTTGTTTTATGGGTTTTCTTGGTACAAATGACACCCCCACAACCAGTGAGTTGTGGGGAGTCAATCTAAACACAGTAAACACAAACACAATTACAATTAAACACTGAATCACTCAAGAACAGTTCACAAAAAGAAATATGTAGACAATATTTATTTTTGCTGAACTCTTATGCAAAACAGTGAGTTTTGTAGCACCAGAACTTGAAATTAGGTTAAACAACCTACAACTTAATTGCATACAACCCCAGACCTATCACTAAGCAAACAGTTGGCAAGATTTCAAGGCTAAATTTACAAAAATCGACAAGAAAAAAGGTCACTGTTGGTTTTGACAGTTTTTTGAGCAACTTCAACAAAAACCTTCAAACACTTATGACATATTGAATAACTAAAACCAACCACTAAAATTTGAATAACAACCTTAAACAAAAATGTCTAGACCTATAGTTTGCACTAGGTGTCACTTCTAGCACATCCTAACCAGAGATCCAAACACCCTATTAAAATCAGCAAACAAAGATTTAACAAGGAACTTCTATCTAAGGAAGGTCAAATCCTTTCTTTGATTAACAAAATATTTAACTAACCTAAATTGAATTCAAATGACTAACAAAACTATACATATAACTCCAAGCAAAAGCAAATCACATAGGACCAAAAATTTAGCAAAAAAAGACGGGACAAATGTGACAATCTGTCAATTTATGGTTGATATTTTATTCTCAAGTATTATTTAAAAACATTATTTTAATGTTATATTATGAACTCACTCATTTATGGGAAGAAATTTGGGTTTACCTCTTGAAGTAGCATCGACTACGTCTAAACCGGAGGACTCTACGTTACGTGCTTACATTTACATACACCGTTTTTGGTGACAGTCCGAAATTTCAGGAAATAAATTTATTCGTGAATATTATTTTGGGATTTTAAATTTGTGTTGGTTCATAAACTCACAAATTTACGAGAAGAAATTAGAGCTTACGTGAATAACTTAACGTCTTTTAAGATTAAACCGGAAACCCTAGGTTTACGTATTTACGTTTTTGAACTCCGTTTTTAATGAGATAATTTTTGTTAGATCGTTTTGTGCCGTTGATTCATAATTTATAAAATTGTTTTTCGTAAAACGACCTGAGGGCACGTAAATCGAGGAAACTAGAATCGAGGAGTACCCATAAATTAATAGGGATTAGACAAGTTTACACTTGCCCACCCCCATAACAAGTGGCGGAAAACTTAGCCAACACACCTCACTAGGTGTCAACTTTTAACTAAGACCTTGGACACTTGTCCATGAAGTCTTACAAAAACGACTAACTCATGAAACTAGCTAACACTTCCCACTTTCTCACATGCAAACCACCTTATTTTTCTCTCTATCTCTCCTTTGAGCCATCCCATACTCCTCACAAAACACCCTAATTTGATCTTGATTCAACCATAAAATCTTATGTTATTTACACATATGATGAAGCCCTTTTGAAGCTCTATTGATTGGTGGTGATTATAGCATCTAAAGATAAGTTTCCTTGGTGTCTTGGGGCTGATTTTCCACAAGGTGTTCTTGAAGATTGGTGATCTTGAAGTTAATGTTGGTGTACCACAAGTTTTGCAAACAAAAGTCAAGATTGATATTAACTTTCATAATCTTGGTGGTAACAAGATCATCCTTCCTAGTTCCTTGTTATTTTTGTAAATGTAAATTATATTTTCTTTCTTGATTTATATGTATATGATGATATATGATGATAAAAATAATATGTGGGGATCATGTGTTGATAAACTTGATTAAAAGGATTGAAAACTACATGTAAAAAGGTTAAAATCATGCTTAAATTAGTAGGCTGTATAAAAAAGTAAAGAAACCTATGATAAATTGTTAAAATGGCTTGGATGAATTAATATACAGTAAGTTATAAGACTTGTACATATGTGAGAGTTTGTCATACAATGGAATCCTTAAAATGAGTGAGATATGATCAAAACAATATTGAAGTTCAAATCTTAGTAGTCTGTTTTGGACGGATTGTTAGCGACATTTAGAAATTGATTGAGCAGTAGTTATAAGAGATTTAATTGTAGCACATAATATGTAGTTTGTGCCACCCAAAAATGAGCTTCTATCTCCTTGTAGAACTCAAGATATGGTAAAAATGATGGAATGGACTTTGATAATCAGATTTGTAAATAAAACTATATAATATAAAATGAGCACTCAAGTAATATTATTATAAAATAAGTACATAAAACCCACTAACTAATGATAAGTATTATAAAATGAGTTATATACTAAAATAAATAAACTTGGGATTTTATAAAAGTACAAACTCAAATGTTTTCTAAAGTTATAAAACTATATATAAGTTTTACGTCTTTTCGGGTAAAACCGAAAGATTAATCTTTTCGCTAAATAAAACTTTGACGGTCGGACCCGTCTAATGTAACATTTTTATAACTCATATATTGATGTGTAAACACGTTTGACAAGTAAAAACCGATAAACCCGAGCTTTATAACTTATGGACCTTAATGGGCCAAAGTATTGGACTATTAGCCCAACTAGTTTGACTTAACACTAATGGACTTACTCATGGTGTTAACCCAATTGGGTCTAACATATAAGTATAGGCCTGGTATTAAAAAGTATAAATGGGCTAATATAATGAATTGAACTTTTAATGGGCTTATTGGGCCTTAATATGTAATTGAGTTGAAACTAGTATAACTAGTCTAAATTGACTAACACATAACAACTATAATGTTGTATGAAGAGATAAAATCCCACTTGATCATCATCATACTTATGATATCATCATATATACATAACCATTATTTTTATAAAGTCATTGGACAAGAGTCTAAGACCGAGTATTATTTGCCTAGGTTTCCGTGATTGAAGCACGTACCGTACATCCAAATCGCCGATAACCCGCCTTTCCCAATAAACGTGAGTTCATAGCCTCGCACTCTTTTAAATGCTTTATGAAATGTTTTATAAACCCGCGAGGGAGATAACATGTTAGTTTTAATAAAAATAGGACACCAGTTGTCCCGATTGTATGCTAATTGATATGGACCCGAATGATTATATGACCCGATGAATGATTATATGACCCGATGAATGAAATGAAATGGACTATTATTAGTAGGTTACGTCACTAAAAGTCCCATTAGCATGGATTGTGTACTACCGGGATTTGGTAGACGCTTATGCATATAATAGTACTATTTGGGGAAGATCACCCCAGTTCGCGCTGTGACGGTTGATCCCCGTCGTACCACATTGAGTGGTAAGCGAATTTATGTATGAGAAGATTTATATAAACGTGACTATTGTGACGACACGCTATTTTAGATGGGCAAAGGAATTATGGGTTAGCTACCTGTTGTTTGAAACAGTAAGGTAGCAATGTCATGCGGCTTATAATAATCCAATAATGAAAATACTGATATACGCATTGACTTAAAATATATTGCCTGACTAGCAATACGGGGTCTTATTACTAATATTATATTCGTGTTTTGTTTTTACATAACCATTTTCATATAACGGTTTTTATTTAACTCTATACAACGTTATAAGACGTATTGTATGATGTTTTTGCGACAATGGTTCGTATAATGGTTTTGAAGGCAAAAGCCTGTATTATGATTTACGACAAAGATTTGTATAAATGTCTTTGGCCTATTTTATAGCCTACGACAAAGATTTTCAATAAAATGATTTTTGGTAATAATTATATACCGGTGATATACTAATGGTTTTTATTAAACTCTATGAATTCACTCGGCGTTTTCGCTGAACTTTTTAACATGTTTTATCTCAGGTACTTGAAGGTAATTCTCGGGAAGACGACAAGAATTTATGGCCCGCATTCAAATAAAATTTCCATTCAAATGTTTTGTAAAATTGTATGATATAATATGACCTGAGGACCTATGTAACTTGATATTTATGAATGGAAAAATGCTTTATTATTAAACGACGCGATTCTTAAGCGTTGTCAATGATTTGAGAAATGTGCTATCCCGTAACACCAACGACTCTTCCGCTGAACTAAAGTATGAATATTTGGGGGTGTTACAACAAAGGGGTTACCACATTGGGCTTCGTTCAAGCCCAAGACAGACCAACTTTACACCCTTAGCTCACTGTAGATGGAAGGGATATGTGAAATATGTTGCAAGGAAGGATGACTGGTTTTGTTGGTAGGCTACAACAGCCCAAAAACCATATGGAAGGATGGAATGAAGTTTGTTGCTATATGGTATTGCACCCAAATAAAGATAACAACACTTCTTGCTACATAGGATAATAAGATGTCCTGTTTTTCAAACAAGAACCTATTATCTTTTGTAATAGTAAATACAAACAGAAATGTAACAACTGATTCTTTGGGAAAATCTTTTGTAAAACAGTGTCTTGCAAACCAAACTTGATAAATAAAAAGGTACCAACTAAAAAATAACCATCCATATAAACTTTTTATAACAATGATTTGTCAAGTTAAGGTCAGAAAGCCTTTATATGTCTTAGATCTCAAAAATATCTTGAAGAACAAATATTTCAAACACTTTTGATAAATCCTAAATGACTTGTAAGAATTTAAATAATTACACTAACAAAACAATAAACAAGGAACTTGAAAGTCCCAAAATACAAAAATTGTTGATATTATGACTAGTATACAAAATAACACACAACGAAATACTTTTCAAACGAGTAATGCTTTATTAATCTTTTATAAACAAAGTATCACAAAGTGCTATGAATACCCCCATTGAATGACAATAAGAAATGAACCCTAGAACAAGTAAACTTGATTCGATACTCAAGTTTACAAGAGAACCTTAGAGTCGCTGGTAGACAACTGAGGGCTCAGAGGTTCTAAACAGAGAAAGAAACTTAGATAATTTATCCAAGCACAAGGGTTGAGTTTATCCTCTTTCTCCCTCCTATTTATAGTGGTACGAGGTTGCTTCCTTAGTGAGAGTAGTTGATACGTGTCATCTTCTGAGTGGAAGAATATAACATATGAAATGCATGTCTATATCAAGACATACCTTTAAACTACTTTAAGTGAACAGTTCTTCCAACTGTTCACTTTTGTCCTACTAGGTCGTACTAGGCTTTATCTTGAATCTCGTATTTTGTCCCGCCCAAAACACTTTGGATATACTTTGCCTAAACAATAAAAGGTAAGGCAAGTCTCTACTTGCATAAGTCTGGTTGTAAGTGATCTCTGAGTATTGTCATCTCAGAGATCCTTGCACACCAGTACATTCCTTCTACATCCCAGCTTGTCCATAACTGCTGGTGAGTATGACGTTAGATAACCTTCGGCTTCTTTGACTTAAATATTCCTGGTGTGCCAGCTAAGGCTTTGCCATCCGCTGGTCTGGTGTCTGTCGCTGGTCCTCTCAGTGACTCATAACACTTTGTCTATTTAAACAAATCTAGACTAGGCCATAGTTAAGACTTTCATTGGCCCAACAATCTCCTCCTATTTCTTATAATTTATACTAAGTTTGAAATTACTGTAAGTGAGTACACAACTTCTTCTTACACATAATTTAACAAACATACCTTAGAGTTTTAATAAACATAAAGAACCTAAACCTATTACATGGACACCCAGTGGTGTAAGAAAAATGAAATATAATTTATTCTTCAATGGCCAAGGTTCTGGTCGCAGATCCTCTGTGCTTCCACCCTGTCAGCTCTTGAGTTGATGACTAGCTCAATCTCATACTCAAAGTCTATGGCATACTTGCAGTTCCTCAATAGGAACTGTTTGAATATGATCAGCTGGACAATTGATGCAAGGTGCAATTCATTCTCCCTCAGGAAGCCATAGTTACAATTTCTATTCATGGGCCATACCTTTCTCTGATTCTGTGTATGCTTGACAATTGACTGGCTTTGAGATTTCTTTATGAAGCACCAGATTTCTGTGAATTCCATCTACTATCACTTCTTTAGTAACCAGCCTTTCAATGAGGGGTCCCATTGGGTTCTTTCTCTTTCTTTGGGTTTATGATTGTTGTGATAGTTGTGGGGGTAGAGGAAGTTTCAACTTCTTAGCAGTGTCTCTTACCCAGTTATGTTTAGCTTGAATATTCTTCATCGTCTGGGCTGTACAGGCCCAAATTTATTTTGGGCAAGAGAGAGCAGTTCCAAACACTCAGCGAGTCCCAGACTCTTGAGTTTGAAGTCGATGTCAACTTTGTAGTTGGCCAGCTTATTGTTTCTATACAGGGTCATCACCACCTTTTTTTCTTTGTTAGTGGAGCAATTATATTTGGTGATTGTCCCTGACTCAGATCTTTGGTTCACAGTCTTCTCATACTCCTTTTGAAGACTGTTTCTTTTGGCTTCAAGCTCTTTGAGATTTTTCATCTGAGCTTCTTTGACAGTTGGTGATAGCAGTTTGTTCAGAGCCTCTTTGATTTTGAGTTCAGCATCTTGTATGTCAACCAACCTCTTTTGTTCAAGGATCTGAGCCTTTGCTTGCTCTGGAGTTAGTGGTGGCTCATCAGTGCTTCTAAACTTGTTCAATTTAGAGAGCTTGGTAGTAGATCCTCCTTCCTCTTGTAAGGAGTGTAGAGTTATCATTGGTTCCTCAATGGCAATGCCTGAAAGATCTGATTGGATTTGGTGTGGGGATGATAATTAACTTGGGTTGAGTTGTGGGTTTTGGTTGTTTGAGCGGCTGCTCCCCTTTAGATGTAGCATCTTGTTCATCATCAGAGGAGGAAGTAGCAGAATTCTCCCCCTCAGGCACCACGCCAGAGGTAGCTGTGCTTGAATCGGCTTTGTTGAACTTGATGAATTCTTGATGAACAAAAATGCATATTTACTTAAGTTCTTCTTGAAGGAGCTCTTTAAGAAGGTTCCTTGATGGTTTAGATGCCTTAGCAATGGCAGCAACATTTGCATTGACAACTGCTGTGAGGACAGAGGGCATGTATTGCCGAAGACTCTAATTTACGACTTCTGGTAGATGTGCTTGCAGAGCATTTCCCAGTAGTTGCAGAAGCAGGGATTAGAGAGAGGATTCCATGGAGGAAGTTAAGTAAGTATATAGGTTTGTTGTCATCTCCTCAGTAGCATTAGTGAGACTTTTGATCTAAGAGAGGAGAACATCATTTGTGATAATGGGATTTGTGATGCTGATGTCTCCCCTCTTAACCCATAATTCCTCAGCACCCAATTCTTGTACATTCTTCATCCTTGGAACAGGGATGGGTTGAAGGTTCTACAAGTCTTCCCAGTGTTTCCTTGCCCCCATCTCCATGACATTTGGCATTGTTGGGAATGGAACTGGGGTTGGGGGAATGGGTAGCTGTTCCCATAACTACTTAGCAGCAAGTTCTTAAACACAGATCATGGTTGGGAATGGAATGGGCTTCAACTCAGCAGATGATATTTGATCATCATTAGCATCCATATCTTCAAATCCTGAGATGGTGAGATCATCTTCAATGATAAATACTTCATCATCTGGCATGGATTCGATATCAAAGACAACAGATAGATCTATAGTAGAGGCTTCAGTGTTGTTATCACCAGCATAAGCAAATGGATCATCATTTAGCTGTTCCTCATGAAGATTAAAGTCCTATTATGAAAGTCATTAGTACACAGTTGGTGAATTTATAATAAAGTTAAGGATCGCCATTCACTGCCCCTAGGAAAGCTGGGTGTGATTATCCAGCCCCCTTAAGGATCTCTCCTTAGGATTCTTTTATTTGCGAGTAAGATATGGTGAAGGGTCAACATTCATTGTCCCTAGGATAATGGGGTGTAATTATCCAGCTCCCCCTTACTCATTGGGACTCTTTTGATTGTGAAACATTATGTGGTGAATGGTCACCGTTCGCTGCCCCTAGGATAGCTGGGTGTGATTATCCAGCTCCCCCTAAAGGATTGCTCCTTGGGACTCTTTTAATTGTGAGACATGATATAGGAATGGTCACCTTTCTCTGCCCCTAGGATAGCTGGGTGTGATTATCCATATCCCCCTGAAGGATTTCTCCCTAGGACTCTTTTAATTGTGAATGATATGAGGGTAAAGGTCGCCTTGTATCACTACCCCTAGGACGACCGAGGGTGATTATTCAGCCTTCCCAAAAGAATTATTTCTTTAGGAATCTTTTAATTATGAGGGGACCCAGAGACTGACGTTCAGAGATTCTGGGTCGGGACTTATAATGTGCTCAAGTTGTTATTTACCAGAGCACAGTCCATAGGATGAAGGATCACCAGGGTGCGTTAAGAGCACAAATTTCCTTGTGCAGAGACATAGTGTACAGAGGTCTTATAATGATCTAGGTGTTGACTCAAACACTCTAAGGGTTGAGGCGAACCCTAAACTTCATCACTCTCTCCTACAGACTTTTGAGAGTGATTGCTTGTGAACTTCCAAAAGAAAAAAAAAATAAGGGCAAACCAATACCTGAGTGATATCAGCATAGAGAGGGTTCTTATTTGTCTCAATTTACAAGGAGACATTAGACGCTGGTTGTTTGTCAGCAGCGAGCTCTCTTTCCTCATCCATCAGAGTAGGGGATGGGACCTTCTTGATCTTGATCTTCTTCGTAGGATTAACAGAATGGGCTTTAGAGGAAAATGGGATTTCTTTCCTCTTCTTCTTTTCCTTTAGCACCTTGGGCCAAGATGAAGACTGCATAGTAGTCTTGGACAGAGACTTGTTAGCCGTTCCTTCAGCATTCACCTCAAGATAAGGGATCAAGGGCTCTTCTTCTTCCGATGTAAGTAACCCAGCAACCTTTAGTATATGCATGGTGAGTGGCACCTCATCCTCTAAGGGTGTCTTTAAAGAAGCTGATGTGATGTGAAAAGGAGAGAAGGAGTAAAGTTCTTCATTGTCGTAGGTCTCATAAAGGATATCCTCAATGACGAGTGAGAGATACCTAGTGTAGCAGATGGTGGGTAGATGATGCTTCTTACCCTTTTTCTCTAGTTTAGAAATGAGATCAATATAGAGAATGTACGCAATCTCTATGTCTAGCCCCTAGATAAGGCTGTATGCAATCACCTGCTGTGAACCATTCAGTTGGTCATGGGATCCCTGGTACCTCCCAATCATTTAACAATGGATAGCATTAGGGTCCTACAAGTGGGTGAGAAATACTTGATTTTGATCAGGGATTTGTTTTGTAAGGAAAGAGATGTGAAGGGTTTGTTATCATCATTGTGTGGCTTCAGTGTAGCCAGAGCTTTCTTCACAGTGACACTGTTGGGCATAGCGTTCATATCATCATTGACAGCCAGTCCAATGACACTGGCAAAGTCATTAAAATCGAAGGTGAGAGTTTGTGGATGGGTGGAAAGGTTAAAGGTGATGCTTGAAGAGGTTTGATCTACTTCAGCCGAGAACCAAAACTCCTTCAAATATTGTATGTAGCAAGTGGAGGGTGTTCTAGTTATAGCTTTGGCTACGGAGGAGTTATTCAAGAAGGTTAAGAATGGTGTGTAAAGTAGATTGTTATGATCGAGAAGAGCAACACAGTTATTAAGAGCAATATTTCCTTCATTCACACCAAAATCGACATTGGATGCAGCCAAGACGGTGAATGATTGGGTTTCAGATAAGGACGCCATTGATGAACTAGTGAAGTTGTAGAGGATTTGAGAGAGAGATGAGTAGTATGTGTGTGATAATGAGTGTGATAAAAAATTGTCAAGGGTGAGTGAAAGGTTATGCTGTTTTCCAATTAGAGCATTTAATGCAAAGTTACCTTTTGAGAAAAGAAGTGGGACCCCTTGACTCTTCATATGATTTTTGTCCCCTTGGAAAGAGGGAAAGTTGTTGACATTAAAAGGAAATCGTTTGAATTAAATACTGGAATATATTAATTCTCATTGGAATGTAACTACCTCGTTACATTCAATTCCTTTAAATTCCCAGAGACAGAGATCACTTATCAGACTTATTTCCCAATATTGAGCATACCCAGCTCAGCAACCACCCTAGTGAAACTTGGCTCAGCCAGAGGCTTAGTGAAAATATCAGCGAGCTGGTATTTAGTGGGTATAAAGTGAAGCTCAATATCGCCTTTTAAAATATGGTCTCTGATAAAGTGATACCTGATGTCAATATGTTTGGTTCTTGAATGAAGTACCAGATTATTTGAGATGGCTATTGCACTTGTGTTGTCACAGAATATGGGAACTTGTTCATAGTTGATTCCATAATCAGCCAATTGACTTTTCATCCAGAGAACTTGTGCACAACAGCTACATATTCAGCTTCAGCTAATGACATGGTCATAGAGTTTTGTTTCTTTGCACTCCAACATACTAACTTTCCTCCAAGGACTTGACAACTCCCAGAGGTGCTCTTTCTATCAAGAAAAAACCCAACATAGTTTGAGTCTGAGTAGGATTTGAGGTCGAAGCCTGATCCATTTGGATACCAGAGACCCAGTGAGGAAGATCCTTTTAAGTACCTGAAAAATCTTTTGACAACTACAAGGTGGGACTCCTTGGGGTTAGCTTGGTACCTAGCACAGAGACATGTGGAGAATTGGATGTCTGGTCTGCTTGCTGTGAGATATATCAGTAACCCTATCATGCCTATGTATAAGGTCCCATTAACAGAGACCCCTGAGTCATTAGCTCCCAAGTTGTTGGGAGGAAGCATGGGGCATTTCACTGATGCACAATCAGACAGATTATACTTCTTGAGCAAATCTCTAACATATTTTTCTTGACAAATAGAAATTCCTTTTGAATTTTGTTTGATTTGAAAACCCAAGAAAAAAGTTAGTTTCCCCATCATGCTCTTTTGATACTTTTTGGTCATAAGTTTGGAAAACTGTTTGCTCAAGGTAATGTTGGTTGAGCCAAAAATTATGTCATCCACATAAATTTGTACTATAATGACATCACCCTTGGACCTATAAATGAACAAGGTTTTGTCAATAGTACCTCTAACAAACTTGTTTCAAGTAGAAATTTTGATAGAGTCTCATACCAGGCTCTAGGTGCTTGTTTCAGCCCATAGAGTGCTTTGTGAAGTATGTAGACATGGTCAGGATAGTCACTGTTCTCAAACCCTAGGGGTTGTTTAACATATACTTCCTCTTCAAGTTTCCCATTAAGAAATGTACTCTTTATATCCATCCTCTGATTGGTTGTAACCCAGCACCACAAGCCTAGCCTTGTTTTTAACAATCATGCCAGCTTCATCCCTTTTGTTTCTGTAGACCCATTTGGTTCCAACCACTTGCTTTCCAGCTGGAGCTTTTACCAGAGTCCACACCTTGTTTCTCTTAATCTGATTGAGTTCTTCTTCCATGGCCACAACCCAACCTCTATCCAGTAGGGCAGCAACCATGTTCTTTGGTTCATCTTCAGAAAGAAAATCAACGAAAAGGCATTCATTCGTTGAGGTAGTTTCTAGAGATCTTAACTTTCCCCTGGTGGTGAATCCCTCAGAGGGTTCACCAAGAATATTCACAAGAAGAATATCTTGGTTTCTACTCCATTTGGATTGAGGAGCAAGAGTATTTGTGGGTTCAGTTGTCACAACAGGTTCAGTGTATGCTGGTAGTTCATCACAGATAATTTCTTCATCCATGATCTCTTCATCCATTAGAGAGATTGGAGAGTTATGATCAGCATTTTCTTCAATAGGTGGTGGAGTATGTGATTCAGCTACAAAAACCTCTAGACTGATATTAGATATTGAATGAGGATCAAATGCATGAACATAAAGGGAAATTCTTGTGACATATTTCAGATGATTTTTTGGTAATTGATAAATCATCCTCCTGGATAAGATTTAACTTCATTGAAGTCAATGTCACAGGCCTTTGAGTTAGTGTGAGTGATGACAGAATCTGCTTCATCAAAGGTAACATGAATGGATTCTTCAAGTTCTTGCCTGTGGATATTGAATACTCTGAAAGCTCTGGAAGTAGGAGAGTATCCAAGAAAGAACCCATCATCTGAATTTTCATCAAATTTTCGTAGATGATCCTTATAGTTGTGAATGAAAACAGGGCAACCAAAGACATGGAAGTAGCTTACATCAGGGTCTCTCTTCCTATACACTTCATAAGCGATCTTGCGATGTCTCTTCACAATAATGGATTTGTTTTATGTATAACAAGCTGTGTACACAACTTCACCCCAAAAATGCTTTGGGAGTCTTGATTCGCTGAGCATAGTTCTGGCAGCCTCTATGAGGGTATCGTTTCTTCTTTCAGCGACACCATTTTGTTCTAGGGTGCCTGTGTTTGAAAAGTTCGTTGAAATTCCCTTTTATCACAAAAGGATTCCATGGCATGGTTTTTTAATTCAGTGTCATTATCACTTCTGATAGCCTTGACTTTGCAGTCATTGAAGTTCTCAATTTCTTTGATGAAGGACATTATTCTTTCAGCTACATCACTCTTTCTTTTATGAAAGAATACCCAAGTGAACCTAGATAATTCATCAACAATAACCAGTGTGTACTTGTTCTGATTAAGGGACTGTGGGTTTACTGGTCCAAATAAGTCCATGTGAAGAAGATAGAGGCACCTATTTATAGATAATTATTGTTTAGTTTTGAATGAAGCTCTGTGGTGCTTTCCTTTTTCGCAGGCTGAACATGGTCTGTCTTTGCTGAAGGTCAGAGAGGGAAGCCCAACGACTAAATAATTCTTGGCTAGTTTGTTGATGTTTTTGAAGTTTAGTTGAGAGAGTCTCTTGTGCTAGAGCCATTTTTCACTATTAGAGGCTTTGGTAAAGAGACATGTATTGTTTCCTTCTGGACATGATGTAATGGCAATAACATACACATCCCTTCTTCTAGGTGAAATAAGAACAACATCATCATTTTGATTGAATATTGTTCCTTGGGTCTTGGTGAATAGAACTTTGAAACCAGCATCGCAGAGTTGACTGATATTGATTAAGTTGTGCTTCAGTCCATTGACATAAGAGACCCTTGTGAAAGTTATTCCATTACAATCCACTGAGCCATATCCCTCAGTATCCCCCGATGTGTCATCTCCAAAGACTACTTTGGGACCAGACTCCTTCTAATATCTATGCATATATTGTTTAACCCCTGTCATGTGTCTAGAGCACCCACAATCCAAATACCAAACAGATTTCTTCAAGTATTCCTGCATAGATATAATAAAACCAAATTAGTTTCGATGATGAACCCACTTTCCAGTGGGTCCATGTTGTCGCTGACCAGCGACATTAGGTCTTCTTTGTTTCCTTTCTCGCCTCTTTGGTTGTAGTCTCTGGCTTCATGATGCATACTTCCATAGATGTCACATCCGGGATAGTGTTCACACTCATTAGAGTGATGATTATAGAAACCACAGTACTTGCAAGGAGGAAATGGTCTGAAACTCTGAGGAGTGTCTCTGGATTTGGGTTATGGTCTCCTAGAGGACTTGTAAGGAGTTTTGGACCTTAATTGTAGTTTGGGCTTTTGGACAACTATGGTCTGTGGAGTCCATTGATCGTTAGACTCAATGATTATGAACCATTATATCTAGGTTGATCATCGTTCATATGATAACATAGCGGAAAAGAACAATGATCATGAACAAGGTGTTTAGGCACAAAGAACACGAATTAAAACAAATGGGTTGCTCATTATATTTATAACAAACAACCACTAGGTGTGTGTACATTGAATCCCACACCTAGTCGACACACGCTTTAGGTTTACATTGTATGAATTGAATTGTGAATAAAACCTAAGACTCTTGTTCCTTTTATAGTAGAAGGAACAGAATCTACAAGAGATAAAATCAAATAAACATCTAAATCTTCTATTTAGATAAACTATATACTGAATATATTATTTAGAATATATCCAATATATTCCCTAAATAGAATTCTCCATCAGCGTGTAAACATCCGTCAGCGTCTCAACACTTTCCGTCAGCGTCTCAACTAGCCGTGTCAGCGGCTTTGACAAACGTCTTGATGTTTTCTTCGTTTTGAGTTTCTGCCACATCAACTCATATAATTTTAGACCCAACAATCTTCCCCTGGTTGATGTCGGCAAAACTCTATGTGTATCTCTTGTAAGTTGTACATGATCTTCAGATTGCTTCCCCTCAAGTGTAGCACGTATTTCTTCCCCTTTTTGTCACATCAACAAGGAAGTAAACCATGTATGCAATCTTGAAAATTCTCCAAATGTAGGCTCTGTGTAATGATCCTGAAGAAAAATAAATAAAGTATTCTTGATGTAGAAGTAAAATAACCCAAACTTATGTTCCATGTCTTGTTTATCCATGTGATGAAGAACTTATACCAGATTGAAAATATAAGTAGACCTCGATCCCTTGTCAATATTCTCATCCTTTGTGAGACACTGAGCACGATAATGTAACTCCTTCAAGTGTTTATGACAAGTCTTCGTCACCAACTATGTAAGCACGAACAAGTTACCTTTAAAGTCTATGGCACTTTAAGATATGATAGAACACAAACTTGCGAAAAATCTTCTTCAATCATCAAACTTCCCATAAGACTTCTTCCCCTTAAGCTAACACTTCTTCATGACGATTTTAATGGAATAACACCTTCATACCATATGTAAAAGTCCAATGTGGATAACTCTTTCGCAAGGCTATCCTGATTACATAGTTTAAAATATCCATCAAATCCCACGAATAATTGCTAACTCGCGTTAAAATCATTAATCCATTTAAATATATCCGAGCCATAAATATCAACTTGATATTCTGAATAAAACGGAGATTCCATGTACCTTTGTGTGTAAATAACTCCTTTTTGTGTGCTCAAAACGTACCAGTTTTCTCAAACAGCAGCAATCAGTGTGTTGTCCAATATCTCTTCTGTCCAATATCTTGGTCAGATGTATTGTCCGATATCTGACAATACGTATCAGCGTTGAAGCTCATATATCGGACGACACTGTCAACCTATCAGTGTTGACTTATTCCTTGTCAGCGTCGAAACCCTTCCTGTCAGCGTCTACGTAAGCTTTGTCAGCGTCCACATCTTTTCAGCATCAAAACATAACCTGTCAACGTTGCACTCATTCTTTCTTGTCAACGTTGTTTAACTGTGTGAATGCTAACTTATATTCGCTTCATAATAAATATATCCTTACTCCAATTAGAAGCTTGAAACCGTGTGAACACAAGTCTTAGACTATGAAAGAATATGATCGTGTGAACGCAGTTTTGGAATTTATGATCATATTCGTGTAAAACATAATCTTTCCACCAATAAAGGATCTCTCACCGTGTGAATGCAACTATGAGTAGCCAATAGGAACGTTTACAAGAACTCTTCATCGTGTGAACACACAAAATTTCCACTAATAAGAAACTTGCGTTGTACACATAACTTGCAATTCAACCGTGTGAATACATAAATATTCCACCAATGAGAAGGCCTCAACCGTGTGAACATAACCTGCTTTCGCCCTTCCTGCTATCGTGTGAACATGATGCTGAACAACCAATCACAACGTGTAGATCGTGTGAACATAGTTGAAGTTACATCAATCTTTATATCACGTCACAATTAGCTCCTTTTTTTTTACTTCATGTATCATGAATCACAAGATGCTGCTACTGTCATACGTCCAGATCTAGGGTTTTGAAAGTTAAACATCGAAACCCTAACTTAGGGTTTGTAGCTTAACCATAGATCCTGAATTAACAGCCACCAATCTCACAAAATTCTGCTTTTTATGTAGATCTAGGGTTTGAAGAAACCCTAGTTCATGATTTCATGTGAAAGCAGAAAACTGAAAATCTTCCATCAGCCAACTTCGACGCTTAATAACTTTTGCCTGGGGATAAAACTCGACAATCCCTCCGGTGGATGTTTAGATCTATGTATGTAGAACACACATCTAAAATTTCGTGACGATCCAACGGTTCAATCAAAAGTTATGACCTTCTGAATACTGCTGCGCACACAAAAACGTCCAGAAAAACCCTAGACGGATTTTTCTTCTTCACCATACACGAACACCTCGTCGGACCTAGATATCAAGAGCCTTAGGCTCTGATACCAATTGTGGAGTCCATTGATCGTTAGACTCAATGATTATGAACCATTATATCTAGGTTGATCATCGTTCATATGATAACATAGCGGAAAAGAACAATGATCATGAACAAGGTGTTTAGGCACAAAGAACACGAATTAAAACAAATGGGTTGCTCATTATATTTATAACAAACAACCACTAGGTGTGTGTACATTGAATCCCACACCTAGTCGACACACGCTTTAGGTTTACATTGTATGAATTGAATTGTGAATAAAACCTAAGACTCTTGTTCCTTTTATAGTAGAAGGAACAGAATCTACAAGAGATAAAATCAAATAAACATCTAAATCTTATATTTAGATAAACTATATACTGAATATATTATTTAGAATATATCTAATATATTCCCTAAATAGAATTCTCCATCAGCGTGTAAACATCCGTCAGCGTCTCAAAACTTTTCGTCAGCGTCTCAACTAGCCGTGTCAGCGGCTTTGACAAACGTCTTGATGTTTTCTTCGTTTTGAGTTTCTGCCACATCAACTCATATAATTTTAGACCCAACATGGTCTCCTCATATTCTCTGGAGGTGTGTTCAGTGGAATCGTATGTGATACATCTGGGTTTCTTTGAACAATTTTCAGACAAGTAATTTTTGAACCCACAATGTTTGCAATGCCTAAACAAAGCTTTCCCCTTTAAGCTGTTGGATCCTTCACCAAGAGAACTAACAGATGGACTGTCAGACCGAGGTTTGATGTGTTCTTTCAAACCTTTTACTTCTTCCATAAGGGTAAGGAGAAGTTTCTTAGTGGGTGATAGCTCTTTAGTGGGAGGAATGGGTTTAGCAGGTTCTTTGGCCGCAAAAACCTTTTTATGTGCTTTCTCAGCAACTCTGAGATTAGAAGTCCAAGAGGTTTTGACGGCAGGTTTTGGGCCAAGTAAGGAACCCGATGGGTCAGCACCAGTGAATTTTGGTAAAACAGGAAGGGTTTGGAAGCATCTGATTACTCATTAGAGTTATTCCCATCCACATAGGTGGAAATAGGAGAAGGATTCTCTGAGGGGAAAAATTTTACTTTGGCCACTAGTATATGGTTTTTAAACCTACCCTTACCCCCTATTGCTTGAACCACATCCCCCAGAATGGCTTCAGCAACCAATTCTTCCCTAGTGTATTGACCTCTGGTCCATTTTTCAATAGTTCTTCTAAGTTCAACATTTTCATCATATAAAGATTCATTTTCAATGGAAATATTCACAAATGGTTTGAGATTTATAAACTCAGATTGAAAAAGATTTAACTCAGTCTTAAGATTATGAAATTTGTTTAACAAGTTATTTCATTGTTCTTCCACAAAATGGAGGTCAACCAGGGTGTAGTCACTGACATGGTCTCTATCAAGACTTTCAGGCATAGTAAGCAATCTCTGTACCTTTTTCATGGTGATATCCACCCACTGTCCAGATCTTTCTTCACTTTTACCTACAGTTGGTTCCTCATCAGCGACAGCCATAAAAGCTCTAACAGTGGTGGTTGCTTCATCCTCTGATGTAAGAGGTTCATCATCCCAATCGATGGAGGCAGCGATAAGACCCTTTTCAGTCTTATTGCTATATTTTTTCTTTGCTGCTTCATCAGCATATTGATTGAGTTTCACCAGCTCAGCTTTTAGTGCTTTATATTTGACCTTGTAATCCTTCTTTCCCTCAGAGTCAGAGTGAGAAGTATGCTTGAAGGGAGATAGAGAAAACTTCTTCTTGCTCCTATGATTATTGCTGGATGAGGGAAAGCGTGGAGAGGAAGTCTTATTTGACCAGCAGTCCTTTTGGAAATGACCAGCTTTACCACATGTGTAGCAAATCACCTTGGACTTGTTAGCTTTAGCAGCTCCGACTCTGCCTGATCTCTTGTAGTATCTCTTTTGATCTGTAAGAAGAGCCCTGTCATGGAATTTTACATGCAACCCATCAAGAAATTCTTGACTGCTTCTTGTATCTTCTTCTATGTCAGAGTCGCTGTCCTGAAAGGAATGGTTAACAACAAGAGATTTTGAACAAGAGATATGGGTGGTAAACCTATCAGTCTTTAATTTGTAAATAGAATCAATTAGCCTTTCTTCATAGTTATATCTACCAAACAGTTCGGCCAGAGTATCATTCTTGATTGCATTATTTGCTCTTAAGGTCTGGTTTAAGCTAAGCCATTTCCTAGGTAAACTATTTACAAATATGGCATTAACCTCAGCCTTAGGTAGAACAACACCATTGTTTCCTAATTCGTTCAGCAAAATCTTAAGCCAAATATATGTTTGAGCAACAGTTTCAGTTTCTAAAGCTTTAAAAGCATTAAACTTGAGTCTTAGGGCTTTGATTTTGGTTTCTTTTGTTTCTTCTAGACCTTCATACCCTAGAACCAATTCATTCCACGTCTCTTTTACAGAGTTGCATTTGATAATGGACTTCATTATATTCTTGGGTAGGCAAGAGACTATGATACTTTTAAGTCTCTTGTCCTGGTTAGCCAGACGTCTATCCGTTTGAGACCATTGTTTAACAGGCTTCTTAATGGGTCTCTCAGGGGTAGAGGAAACGACCAACATAACATAAGGCCCATTTTCTAATAATTCTATCAAGAAGGGTTGTAAACCATCTAAATATATTAGAAATTCACTTTTGCAACTTGAAAAATCTTCTTTATTAAAAGATGGAACATTGGACACATGTGACCCCCCTCGAACATCAAGAAGTTGGGGAAGGTCATCATCATTATTACTAGGGCTTACAACAGGTGTAGGCATGGTAGTAGTAGATGTGGTGGTTGGTGCGTTCATCGAAGTATTTGCTTGACTAGATTGACCAAAAGGTGGTGGTATAGGAGGCATAGTTTCAGTCATATTTGAATATTGATTTTAAAAAAAGAACGGTTTATAAAAGTTTTATAAATCAAACCGCTCTGATACCAATTGAAAGTCCCAAAATACAACAATTGTTGATACTATGACTCGTATACAAAATAACACGCAACAAAATACTTTTCAAACGAGTAATGCTTTATTAATCTTTTATAAACAAAGTATTACAAGGTTCTATGAATACACCTGTTGAATGACAATAAGAAATTAACCCTAGAGCAAGTAAACTTGATTCGAGACTCAAGTTTACGAGAGAACTTTAGAGTCACTGGTAGGTAGCTAAGGGCTCAGAGGTTCTAAAGGGAGAAAGGAAATTAGATTACTTATCCAAGCACAAGGGTTGAGTTTATCATCTTTCTTTCTTCTGTTTATAGTGGTACGAGGTTTCTTCCTTAGTAGGAGTAGTTGACACGTGTCATATTTTGAGTGGAAGAGTACAACATATTAAATGCATGTCTATATCAAGACATACCATTAAACTACTTTAAGTGAAAAGTTCTACCAACTGTTTACTTTTATCCCACTAGGTCGTATTAGGCTTTATCTTGAACCTCCTATTTTGTCCCACCCAAAACACATTTGAGATTCTCCCGCCTAAACTATAAAAGGTAAGGCAAGTCTCTGCTTGCATAAGTCTTCATAGGGTTGTAAGTGATCTCGGAGTATTGTCATCTCAAAGATCCTTGAACACCAATACATTCCTTCTACATCCCAGCTTGTCTATAATCGCTGGTGAGTATGACTTCAGATAATCTTCGACTTCTCTGACGTTGTCTTTGACTTGAGTATTCTTGGTGTGCTAGCTAAGGCTTTGCCATCCGCTGGTCTGGTCTCTGTCGCTGGTCCTCTCAGCGACTCGTAACACTTAGTCTAATTAAACAAATATAGATTGGGCCATAGTTAAAACTTTCATTGGCCCAACAGAACTCAACTTGATTTTAAAGATTAAAAATAATTTTCATTAATTTTCAAAACTGTATACAAATGTTGGAACCACTGAAAAGAAAAAACAAGGTGTCCTTATATACTAGACATTACAAGATTCTAGAAGAAAAGCATAAACTAAAACCCTAACATAGCTAATTCCAAGATATGCCCTTGCCTTGTTTGAAAATTCTTGGTCAACTATTGCTCCCATGTGATTCTCTGGATAGACAGTTGTTATAATTTGATCATGATCGTACAAGGATATATTGGAGCCAAAGCAATCGTTTGGGTTCGTTGATTTACTGGCCTCTGTTGTTTGGAAGCGTTCTTGGTGCAAGGGACCTCGTGGGAGGGTCCCACCATGGAGATGCAGCCAAAAAGTTTACGTGGTCATGTTGAGGGCGCTCCAAACTTATGATATGAAAAGAATCACAGTTTAATTTTGGTTAATGAGGGATTTACGAATTAGGGTTTATAGGGTGGATTTGGGGGAGTTAGATCGTGGTTTAGGGGAGAAAAAGTGTTACCCGGTTTTTATGGTAATTAGTTAATATTAATTCAAATTGGTTTAAAGAAAATATGGTTGTTAGTGGATAGTGACGTAAGGGAATTGTTGGGTCGGGTTAATTATGGGCTTAGGACGGGTTTAAGGTGGGTTAGGGAATGGGTTAAACAGGGTATGGGTGTGTATCTTGGCAACATTGACCCCTGCATTTCCAACTTTTTGGCATAACAAGTTTAAACAGCTTCATTGTCAATTCCTTTGATAACAACTATGAGCAAATTACATAATAAGTCCCTCCAACCTTGTAAACATGGAATCAAGGGATATATTTGTAATTCTTGGGATCTTCAAGGGCCAAATATGTATAATCTTGAAACTTAAGGACCAATCTTGTAATTTTTGAGATTTACAAGGGCCAAAAGTGACAAGTCTTCAAAAGATGAGGGACCAATCTTGAAATTCTTCAAAACTTCAAGGAATTCTCTGGAAATTCATTGCCAGGGTCCGGGTTTTTTTGCGGCTTCGTTTCCTGTCTTCGTTTTTGCTTGTTTCTTTTGATCTTTTTGTTGATTTCACGATATCCGTATCTAAAATACACAATGAACAAATACAAGCATATTTTACGGTATTTTATGACATTTTTAGATATTTTAAGTCCGAAAAGAACGACGAGACTATGTATAACTGCAGTCTCATTAATACTAGCTGTTATATTCGAAAGTGAAAGTGTTGATTTCTGGTTTTGAGTTGTTGATCCTTGGAATAGAGGTGTTGTAGGTGTTTTAGATCAGTAATAAGCTTTCTTCATCAACGGACTTGGCCTGGAAGAATAGGTCAAGCTCATAGTTCATTTTTTTGCAATTTTTAGGTTAAATATGCTATAATCCTTTGTACCTGTAGAAGTTGCTTGCAAATTGTTGAATCTTGTTTGTTTTGATATGATATTGTCTGTTATTCATCTTTTTCTCTTTAGTTTGCATTAGATCATCAATTAGCTTTGTTAATTTTCATTCCTAGACTGTTAAAGTATGTTTGGGTAAAATCATTAGTATAAAACCCGCTTTTAAATCCATGAACTTTAATTACACGCAGTCTCAGAGTTAATTAGAACGTTACGTATTTTATTATTTATACAGGATAATAAATAATATTTTTATTCAAGTATTACGTAATATTATTTATTCAGAAAAATAAATAATACATGTCAGAGGTTAACACAAGAATTTAATAATACAAACCCGTATGTTAAATATTAAAACACGAGACAAAAAAAGAAAGAAAGAATGAGTGTGTTTGTGTTAGGGTCACGGCTTCATAAGTAGAAGAAAAGAAAACTGGGCCTTGAGCCCAGCCCACTTGTAAATTAAAACAACCAGAGATGTACACACATTCCATTTTACAAAAATCAGAAAACAAAATTAGGGTTATGGTGTTCTTGTGTGCCGCCGGCAGAATCAAAAGAAAAGTGAGAGAGAACGATTTGATTGTTTGATTCGATTCGGGTTTGTTAGTGTGTGTTCATCATTGATCATATCTTATGGTATCACCATGCATATTCTTCTTTTGTTTATTTTCCTTCAATCATGAATTCACCTTAATTGTTATCAAACATGTGAATTAATCATATAACAAGAAATGGTTTCATATTTTCGGATTTTGATTGTCAAGGAAACCGAGACATAGGAGTCTCGGTAAGTATTTCAGCCGGCCAGCCGTGCCCATAAGGGTCTCGGTGGTTGTTCCTTTCTGTCAGCCGCAAACAACCACAACCCACAGTGGGGCACTTGTACCATCAGTGGCAACCGAGAGCTATTAGCTCTCGGTGGGTAGACTACACAGAACAGGGCATACCAACTGCCGTCGATGGGGGATTCTACGCCGGCAGTGGGAGCCATTTACCACCAACGGCAGACCATGGTTGACCACTGTCAGCCGGCGGCTGGGTTGTTGGTCGCCACTGGGACAAGCTACAAGAACAGTGGCTAAAGGATACTGTCAGCGGGACAAGAACACAGCCGGGGGCTGTGGAAGGGGTGTTTGGTTATGATATTCGTTGTTGGTTCGTGCAGTCGAGTCTTGAGACTCGGTGGGCTTAGTTTTAGACTTGGCTAAACTGAGCACCAAAGAAAGTACTTGGTTATAAATTGGCTATTTATTTGGGACTAATAGTAATTAGTTAATTTAATTAATAATGGAAATTATCAGGACACCTAATTTAATTAAATTAATTTGTGACGTAGCTTTAATTAATTAATTAATTCATGATTAACCAAGTTTAATTAAATTAACTAAGGCCTTTAATTTAATTATATAATTATCCGTTTAAGGTAAAGTCTAATACCATGTTTTATTAATTAATAATCAGTTAAACCATGTTGTTTTATTAAATAAAAATAAACTACAGGTTATGACACGTCACATTATTTATTTTATAAACTTTACTCTTTTCTAACTGTTAATTAATCAAGACTTATCAGATATATTAAATAGGCCTCAGCTTATATTATAGGCTTATTAAATCAGCTTATTACAATTTATGGTAACTTCTATTTTTGGAAACATACTATATTTAGAAACCTTCTATTTTTAGAAAGTTACTTATTATGATACAACAGTATAATGATACAAGAATACAGGAAATACACTAATCAGAAATACATGAGAACAATCAGAGTTACAAGATTATACACGAAACAGTAAAACAATACAAGAACATGTAAAACAAGTTAAGAACTATAAGAACCAGTAAAAGTATACAGTGATTAGACAACTCATTCACGTCCCTTATTTTGTAGTATCTGTGAACTCGGAGTAGATCCTTCAGCTATCTTTCTCACCTCATTTCTGGACACGAGGTACGCATATTCCGTCCTTCAGCAAGGACATTCTTTTCCTATATTAGGATTTCCCCGTCTATAGCCATCTGCTTTTTCCCAATTATATGTTATAAACTTTATATGATTTACCGTAACCATGACAATTTAGGTACCGGTGTCATGACTCCTCTGTGGGGGAGTGACTTCTCGCAGTGTCCGTTTTATTTCAGTTAGCCATTTATCAGTATATTATCAGCGGGGCGAATGGGTGCATCATAGTTTATCTGTATAGTTAGCAGGTGAATGTGGTGTGTGCTCTACATCCTTCACATTAGAGTTGATCCCTCCACCCAGTTTATTTAGAGGTCAGCCCTCTAACAACATGATGAGGTCACTACTCTATGTATTCATGTACACGTTGATATATTACATCACCTGTATAAGCTCATGGCACTTAAAATACAGTACATACATGTTTTAAGATTTAACAATTAATAATTCAGTTTTACAAGTTATAAACCAGGTTTTTCAAGACATACACAGTTCCGCTGCATTTTATTCATCAGTCTTTGAATTTCAGTACTTTATCTGTTCAGCTTAGTATTCCAGATCTTTCTTTTATATTTCAGATATTCTCATCATGTAATTATATCCGTTCACTGATCGTATTGCTCAGCCATATTTTCTTTCTATGACTCAAACGGCAGGTACCCAAGGACGGTCTTGAGCATTAAGCGGACGTGCATGGGATGGGAGCTACCTTTGACTTCTATTCTATAACACCCCCAAATATTCATACTTTAGTTCAGCGGAAGAGTCGTTTGTGTTACGGGATAGCACATTACTCAAATCATAGACAACGCTTGAAAATCGCGTCGTTTAATAATAAAGCATTTTTCCATTCATAATAATCAAGTCACATAGGTCCCAAGTCATAGTATTTCATACAATTTGACAAAACATTTGAATGGAAATTTGTTATTTAAGTGCGGGCCATGAATTCTTGTCGTCTTCCCGAGAATTACCTTCAAGTACCTGAGATAAAACATGTTAAAAGAAAAGGTCAGCGAAAACGCCGAGTGAATTCATAGAGTTTAATAAAATCCATTAATATATCATTGGTATAAAATTATTACCGAAAATCATTTGGTACAATTCTTTGTCGTAGGCCATAAAATAAGCCAAAAACATTTAATACAAATCTTTGTTGTAAATCATACTATAGGCTTTTGCCTTCAAAACCATTATACGAGCCAATATCGTAAAAACATCATACAATACGTCTTATAACGTTGTATAGAGTTAAATAAAAATCGTTATATGAATATGGTTATGTAAAACCAAAACACGAACATAATATCAATAATAAGACCCCGTATTGCTAGTCAGGCAATATATTGTAATTCAATGCGTATAGCAGTATTCTCGTTATTGGATTATCATAAGCCGCATGACATTGTTACCTTACTATAACAAAAAACGGGTAGCTAACCCGAAACTCATTTGCCCATCTAAAACAGCGTGTCGTCACAATAATCACGCTTATGTAAATCTTCTCATACATAAATTCGCTTACCAATCACTGTGGCACGACGGGGATCAACCGTCAAGTCGCGAACTGGGGTGCTCTTCCCCAAATAGTACTATTATATGCATAAGCGTCTACCAAATCCCGGTAGTTCATAATTCATGCTAATGGGACTTTTAGTGACATAACCTAACTAATAATAATCCATTTTAATTCATTCATCGGGTCATATAATCATTCATCGGGTCATATAATCATTCGGGTCCAAATCAATAAACAACAATCGGGAAAACTGGTGTCCTATTTAATTAAAACTAACATGTTATCACCCTCGCGGGTTTATAAAACATTTCATAAAACATTTAAAAGAATGCGAGGCTATGAACTCATGTTGATTGGGAAAGGCGGGCTATCGGCAATTTGGACGTACGGACGTGCTTTAATCACAGAAATCTAGACAAATAATACTCGTTTTAGACTCTTGTCCAATGACTTTATAAAAATAATGGCTATGTATATATATGATGATATTATAAGTATGATGATGATCAAGTGGGATCTGATCTCTTCATACACATTATAGTGTTATGTGTTAGTCAAATTTTTATACTAGTTTTACTAGTTTAACTTCTTTACTTGTTAAGGCCCAATAAGCCTATTATAAGCCCATTACATTATATTAGTCCAATTATACTTTTAACATCAGCCCTATACTTACATGTTGGGCCCAAGTGGGTTAAGCCCAAAGAGTAAGTCCATTAGTGTTTAGCCATACTTGTCGGATTAATAGTCCAATAAGGCTAATTTGGCCCGTTAATGTCCATATGTTATAAAGCTCGGGTTTTATCGGTTTTTACTTGTAATATGTACTTATACATCAGTATATGAGTTATAAAAAGTTTACATTAGACGGGTCCGACCGTCTAAGTTTTAATTGACAAAAACGTTAATTATTCGGTTTTAGCCGAAAAGACGTAAGACTCATGTTTTTAGTTTTATAACTTATAAAACTTATCAAATTACCATTTTTATAAAATGTCCCTTTCATTTATTAAAGTACATACTTATTTATATGTAATATATAAGTTAGTGGGTTTTTAGGTATACATTTTATATTAGTTTTATTTGAGTGCTCATTTTATAATATATACATTTATTTTACAAATCTAATTATTATTTTCATTTTCACCATTTTTACCATATCTTGAGTTCTACAAGGAGATAGAAGCTCATTGTTGGACAACACAAACTAAATGATATGTGCTACAATTAACTCAGTTTTAGCTACTGCTCAATCAACTTCTAAATGTCTCTAACAGTTCGTCCTAAATAGACTATACAGATTTGGACTTCAATATTGTTTTGATCATATCTCACTCATTTTATAGATTCCATTGTGTGGCGAACTCTCACATATGTATAAGTCTCACATATTACTGTATATTAATTTATCCAAGCTATTTTAACAATTTATCATAGGGTTCTTTACTGTTTTATACAGCCTACTAATTTAAGCATGACTTTAACCTTTTTACATGTAGTTTTCAATCTTTTTAATCATGTTCATCAACACATGATCCCCACATAATATTTTTGATCTTCATCATATAAATATACCTAAATGTAGAAAATACAAGATTACATATTCAAAATAACAAGATGATAGGAAGAAATAATCTCTATACCACTAAAGTGATGAAATGATGAGTTTTTGGATGAACAAGGTTTGGTTCCTTGTTACCAAATCTTCAACTTGGCAAATGAACTTCTTGAGATCTTCATATACATGAATATATCCATGAATTCAACCCTTTAACCTCATGAAAACTCCTTTTCATAGGTTAGGATCACCTCCAATCTTCATATCTTCAAAGGGTATTCAACTTGTGCAAGTTAAACACATGATTCAAGGTTGAATTTTTGATCAAATGGTGGTTTATGGGGGTATATGGGACGTTCATAGAGAGAGAACAAGAGAGAGTTGTGTGTTTGCATGTATGAATAATGAGTTAGCTAGTTTGAAGGTTAGTGGTTTTTGTGTGTTGGTGGTTTTTGATAAACCAAGTGGACAAGTGTCCTACAAGCTTGTTTAAGCTTACACATAAGGTGTTGGTGGCTTGCTTTGGCCACCACTGGTATTGGGGTGGGGCAAGTGTAAACTTGTCTCACCTCTATTATTTTACGGGTACTCCTCGATTCCAGTTTCCACGATTTGCGTGCCCTCGGGTCGTTTTACGAAAAACGTTTTTATAAATTATGAATCAACGGCACAAACGAATCTAATAAAAATTGTCTCATCAAAAACGGAGTTCAAAAACGTAAATACGTAATCCTAGGGTTTCCGGTTTAGTCGTAAAGGACGTTAAATTAGGCACGTAAGTCCAATCTCTTCTCGTAAATTTGTGAGTTTATGAACCAACACAAATTAAAATCTCAAAATAGTATTTGAGAATAAATTCATTTCCTGAAATGTCGTACTGTCACCAAAAACGGTGTATGTAAACGTAAGCACGTAACGTAGAATTCTCCAGTTTAGACGTAGTCGATGCTACTTCAAGACGTAAACCCAAATTTCTTCCCAAAAATGTGTGAGTTGATAATATAACATTAAAATAATGTTTATAAATAATACTTGAGAATAAAATATCGATCATAAATTGACGAATTGTCACAACATTTACCCCTAAACAGGATCTTTGTCCTCAAAGATCAATTTATCTTACTACTCGCTTCTTATAGAGTTAGAGCCATGTGGGTATTTCCTCCACATTCGTTCTTTTCTCTCAAGTGTAATTCATTACAATACGCGAGTTTCATCAAACATAACTACAGGAATACGATCAGGCTTAATGTTGAGTTACTTTCTCTATCCATGATGTTCACGGGTTTTTGATGAATGCAACTTTTCGCCGATCCAAACTTCATCAAGAAGTAATCAGATTTTCACGTGATAGACATTTTATCAAGTTCAATATACGAAACATAATTCACGCAGCCCTTAAAGCCCTAGGGTAGATCCAGCTTATATGCCTTTCAAACCAACTTTTACATTATCTCAATGGTCCCATACAACGGGGACTTATTTCCCATGATCCTTCAGATCATTCATTCAACCTACCATGGTGAAATTTTTTGGCATAACTTCGCTACCCATCCTGCACTTCAAGATCTACATTTCATATTCACATAACCTCCTGCCCACTACTGACAGTCAATAATCAGATCCTAATTTCAATAAACATTTCAGGTTTTACGGGTCAGGTATTTTGTAAGGTTAGGTTTGTCATCATAGGCAACCTTAAACCTAAAAGACATGTCCAACTCACAATGGGTGTATCTCGGGTGTCTTCATCCCAACTCCTGCTTACACATGCTCTCATATTTAGATCCTCACAAGATTCGATCTCGATCCTAATACGATAATTATCAATGATAATCTCTCTAAAGGAAAACGATTATACGGTTTATTACCAAAGGTCAATTATTCAAGCATAACAACACTTCTAGTGTTTTGTATCGTTACTTTACCTCGTCCCTTCGATTGGGGTGGTAAACAGTACTCTCATCAAGGTTCGTTCCCAATGACTTCTGAGCAAATCTATAGAAATTCGATGCGAAGCGAGGATCTTGATAGAGATGATCGATACAGGCACACTATGTTTACACAACTCCTTTAAATACAAAAGAGTCAATTTCTTCATCGAGAATCTATCATTAACAAGAATGATATTAGCAGATTTGGTCAGTCTGTCGACAATGACCCAAATTGAATCAAATTCAGATGATGATCTTTGCAATAGTTAGATGTTTACTAATGTATGGGGCGATGTCTGCCTTCATAATTTGCCATCATTACAACTTCTTCAGATAAAGATACATTTAATCAGAAATGGCATGAATAGAATACTTAAACTTATGAGATTCTAATATGACTAAATCTCAAAATCTCCATATTTAGGCAATCACAAGTGGCCTTTAAAACATTTAATTCCATCGGCTTCTCAATTCTAATGGTTCACATTAGCCGCAAACCCCTTTTATTATCTATATTATCTTTTTTTTACAAGCATCGACTATTTTTAAATTGCTCGGCAATTTATTGCACAGTCATTATTAAGGAACACATCCTAATTGATTCTTTATCCTTTCTATATAATGTGTCCGTATCTACATTCACCTTTCCTGATGATATAATTATCATGACCACAATTCACTCAGAAATTATTTCTTCATATTTTCTAAGTTTTAGTTTCGTCTCAACTATTATTTTTATCAGTTTTGCTCAATCCGGCGTCTAAACGTCGATAATCATTACAAGTACTTAAGTAATAAATATTAAATTTTACGAAACATAAACGTAAATTTTTTTAAATTTCTCAGTTATAGAAAAATGTTCAAAATAAATTTGAATTTAGATAACACGATTTTTGTTGATTTATCGAAAATAATTAATAAGGTTCGTAAATGTTCGAAAAATCTTTGGTTATACTTTGGTCAAAATTTTCTTAGTTGAAAAGCAAAAATTGTCGTTTCAAATTCCAAGTCATGGTTTAAATGGTTTCCTCAATCCCTCTTAGGTTGTTTTGGGATATACACAAACATTTACCCCTAAAGGAGTTTAGTTAAATGATTTGGTTATGAGGGAATAATCCCTTAAAAATCCCTTTGATAAAACATTTGTCAAAACATTTTTGCATTTTCTTTTTGGTATAACCCAAAGCCTTAATGGATCTAATCTTTGAAAAGTCAATATAGATTCCATTATCTTATTAATCACACGGTCAAATCATGTAAAGGATTAAGTCTTAAATAACATGTTAAATACTCAAGATACAGGTTTTCATTGCTCGACCAATTCAGGGAAGTCTATAAATAATTATTAACTCCTTCATATTCTTAAAAACAAACAAATGGTCCTTAGTGATCACAAACATCAATTTATCAAATTACAGCCTACACACGTGATTCACCAAATTTATGGATGCTACATGTGCATTGGTCAATCCAAACAACATAACATGAAACTCATAATGTTCATTACGAGTTCTGAATTTAGTGATTGGAATAGATAATCTGTTTCGCGGACGCGAATTTAATGATAACCATGTCGTGGATCAAATCTTTAGAACATACGCTAGAACCTTGTAAATGATCGAACAAATCTATCATCTTGGGTAGTGGATATAGATTTTGATCATCAATTTACCTAGTTCACGGTAATTCAACAGATATAAGGAATAATAACACCATAGCTCTTCATGATGACGAGCTTGGTAGAATAAAAGCTTTCTCCAACAACTCTCTTAGTTGTACGGTAATTCTTTTAATTCAGATGGTGTTGACGTACAGTGCACATGCCACAGGTGCAGCACCAAAAATATAATCAATACCAAATTCAAGTTGCCTTAATGGCGAAAGTCTAGGTAATTCACCAGCAAATACCTCCTAAAGTTTCAGATAACAGAAACATCTTTTAATAAATCCATATTAGGTTCTTTCTAGATTACAAGATTTATGACTAGTTCATAACCATTTATGGTATAATTTCAAGTCTAAATGCAGAATATGGTCACCCATCAAGGATTATTTAGATCACTTTTGATAATCACCATCTTATCTTTTAGGGGAATTCTACTCGAGTTCCCATAAATTTAGACAATGTCATCATGTCATAATCAATCAATCCATTATCAACTTTCCAGTTTCATTACCGTTGATAAGATGTGAACTTCTCAAAAGACTAATAATAACTCGTAATCCTTCATAATTCAAGGATATCTGGAGACATTACTAACATCTAAAGAGTAAGGTCAACGCATAATCTACGCGAGAGAATTTCAAATTAGATACAGAAGAAAACACTAACGAATATGAATATATCCCATGTTTTCATGATTTGAGTACGCATTCGAAAGCTCCTCGGATCATTACCCAGGTCATTCAAATGAAATCTAATCAAAATAATTGATAGGAACGTCGATACACCCAGTCGGGTATCAACACTCGATAATCAGATACTTTTCCAAAGAATCACACCACAAGAGAATTGGACAAGAAAGAGTTGCCAATTGTCAAATAAGACAATATCCACAGATGAGTAAATTCGACTCAGAAGAATAAATGGTACGGGCACATATGTAGGTATCCCTAACAATATGTCCCTATTTTGCATTTCTTGCAGATCTCATAATACAATCTTCAAAGAAAGTTTAGTGTTTATTAATAGTTTCATGGTCACTACTAATCAGTCCTTGCATGGTCCCTTCCAAATTGTATGTAGGCGCGCAACTATATACAATTTTAGGATTAACGATGCAATACTCAGTTCGTCAAAACTTTGTCATCATGTTAAAAATATATATATTCATGTTGAATCATGAAATTAAAATCAAATGAATTTACAGAGATGTTCTTTGTTACGAAAACAGTGAAGTTTTCTAAGGTGTTTCATAAACAACTTTATTTCGATAACGATTACTTTTAAATCTCACTTTAAATAATCCTTACGGTGATGAAAATTCAATTTTTCTCGAGGTATACTCTTTTAACTTATAAAAACAATGAGTGATCTGCAAAAGAGTGATGAAGAGTTGTTCACCAAGAACTAACTACAATATGATAGAAAATAGGCTTAGCCAAATCATCTTGAGGTTCATGACCTCGATGGCACTCAGGAATACAAAGAGAATAATCCACAATGTAACTCAAATCGAGATGAGTACTTGTTTAATGGTTGCATCACTAATGCGAACATTAGGAATAAGCAAGAAAAGATTGATAACATCAATACATGTAGGATTTATCAATCAAAGGTAGTCTTTTCATTAATCACAAACAAGTCAAAATTGTACCGTAACACATTACGTGTCACTATGTCATACAATTCCAAAAACTCATCCTACCAACTGTTGTCTTAGTTAAGTTAGGGATTTTTAAAGATACAACAATAAATGCTAATATACAAGAGTCATTAGGTGTTCCACATGTCCCGAAAGATCCATCAGTCCAATTTTTCAAAAGAAGATTTCTTCAATTTATTACTCGGACACTAGGCATCCTCGTCATTGGACAATGGCCTAGGAACAACCCTTAACACGAATCAACAATCATTTAAAACCTTATAATTCAATCACAGAACTTAACGACTTCCTCTTAACAATCTCATATTCCATGCAAGTTAAATTTTACTCAATTCAAGTTTCAACCAACTTATACTCAATGCGATATCCTACCTCATTCTCCAAAACCTTCAAACTTATTCTTAAACCTTAAAAGGTCAATAAAAGCTCGATATGAACAACACTTAATTTCCAATCCTATAGCTCTTACAACAATAGTTATCAAATGAGTCACTAGTATGAAATGACTCACACATTCAATTAGGCTTCTCAAAAGGATACTAGTGGCATGAGGCTTTTGGGTAATGGTTCCAATGACAACCTCAAGTGCAACATTCACCTTTTCGATTTCAAATTTAAGAATTGGGTGACACCAAATCAGATGACACCTTTCCAGGTGGTAAGGTTTTGTCAAACTCCACTCTATAAGGAAAGATCGTCATGACATCGATATCAGATTTAATCTCGCCAGTTCTTCTTTAATATCACAATCAACTAATATCAACATTTCTACAAATATCAACCATTTTGTTGGGATCATAAATATCCACAACTTGGTTTAGATCTAGAATAGCTAGAATTCCTACGGGAATAGCTTCAATTGATTTGCTAGGGAAGTTAGGGTTTCTTGTGACAATCTACGTCGTATAAATATCTCGTATAAATATTAAAATAATCATCGAACAATCATGTAATCAAACTACAACATATATATATATATATATATAATCCAAGTTATATATATATATATATATATATATATATATATATATATATATATATATATATATATATATATATATATATATATATATATATATATATATATATATATATATATATATATATATATATATATATATATATATATATATATATTAAAATAACACTTCTCAGTATGGTCTTGTCGGTAACTCGGGAATTCTTTGGCACCGTTATAGTCAAAAGATTTTCAGACATTTTGAGAAAAATGTTTATAGTTAAAAGATTTTGAAATGTTTTATTCAAAACCTTGGTTTTTAAAAATCTTTCATTCTCTATAACGAGAGCGCTGGTACCAAACTGTAACATCCCCAAATATTCATACTTTAGTTCAGCGAAAGAGTCGTTGGTGTTACGAGATAGCACATTACTCAAATCATAGAAAACGCTTGAAAATCGTGTCGTTTAATAGTAAAGCATTTTTCCATTCATAAATATCAAGTTATATAGGTCCCAAGTCATAGTATTTCATACAATTTTACAAAACATTTGAATGGAAATTTGTTATTTAAGTGCGGGCCATGATTTCTTGTTGTCTTCCCGATAATTACCTTCAAGTACCTGAGATAAAACATGTTAAAACAAAAGGTCAGCGAAAAGGCCGAGTGAATTCATAGATTTTAATAAAATCCATTAATATATCATCGGTATAAAATTATTACTGAAAATCATTTTGTACAATTCTTTGTCGTAGGCCACAAAATAAGCCAAAAACATTTAATACAAATCTTTGTTGTAAATCATACTATAGGCTTTTGCCTTCAAAACCATTATACGAGACCAATGTCGTAAAAACATCATACAATACGTCTTATAACGTTGTATAGAGTTAAATAAAAATCGTTATATGAATATGGTTATGTACAAACCAAAACACGAACATAATATCAATAATAAGACCCCGTATTGCTAGTCAGGCAATATATTGTAATTCAATGCGTATAGCAGTATTCTCGTTATTGGATTATCATAAGCCGCATGACATTGTTACCTTACTATAACAAACAACGGGTAGTTAACCCGAAACTCATTTGCCCATCTAAAACAGCGTTTCGTCACAATAATCATGCTTATGTAAATCTTCTCATACATAAATTCGCTTACCAATCACTGTGGCACGACGGGGATCAACCGTCAAGGCGCGAAATGGGGTGATCTTCCCCAAATAGTACTATTATATGCATAAGCGTCTACCAAATCCCGTTAGTTCACAATTCATGCTAATGGGACTTTTAGTGACATAACCTAACTAATAATAATCCATTTTAATTCATTCATCGGGTCATATAATCATTCATCGGGTCATACAATCATTCAGATCCAAATCAATAAACAACAATCGGGACAACTGGTGTCCTATTTAATTAAAACTAACATGTTATCTCCCTCGCGGGTTTATAAAACATTTCATAAAACATTTAAAAGAGTGCGAGGCTATGAACTCACGTTGATTGGGAAAGGCGGGTTATCGGCAATTTAGACGTACGGTACGTGCTTCAATCACAGAAACCTAGACAAATAATACTCGTCTTAGACTCTTGTCCAATGAATTTATAAAAATAATGTCTATGTATATATATGATGATATTATAATTATGATGATGATCAAGTGGGATTTTATCTCTTCATACACATTATAGTGGTTATGTGTTAGTCAATTTTTATACTAGTTTTACTAGTTTAACTTCTTTACTTGTTAAGGCCCAATAAGCCCATTATAAGCCCATTACATTATATTAGTCCAATTATTATTTTAACATCAGCCCTATACTTACATGTTGGGCCCAAGTGGGTTAAGCCCAAAGAGTAAGTCCATTAGTGTTTAGCCATACTTGTCAGATTAATAGTCCAATAAGGCTAATTTGGCCCGTTAATGTCCATATGTTATAAAGCTCGGGTTTTATCGGTTTTTACTTTTAATATGTACTTATACATCAGTATATGAGTTATAAAAAGTTTACATTAGACGGGTCTGACCGTCTAAGTTTTAATTGACGAAAACGTTAATTATTCGGTTTTAGCCGAAAAGACGTAAAACTCATGTTTTTAGTTTTGTAACTTATAAAACTTATCAAATTGCCATTTTTATAAAATTCCCCTTTCATTTATTAAATTACATACTTATTTATATGTAATATATAAGTTAGTGGGTTTTTAGGTATACATTTTATATTCGTTTTATTTGAGTGCTCATTTTATAATATATACATTTATTTTACAAATCTGATTATTATTTTCACTTTCACCATTTTTACCATATCTTGAGTTCTGCAAGGAGATAAAAGCTCATTTTTTGACACCACAAACGAAATGATATGTTCTACAATTAACTCAGTTTTAGCTACTACTCAATCAACATCTAAATGTCTCTAACAGTTCTTCCTAAACAGACTATACAGATTTAGACCTCAATATTGTTTTGATCATATCTCACTCATTTTAAAGATTACACTGTGTGGCCAACTCTCACATATGTATAAGTCTCACATCTTACTGTATATTAAATTATCCAAGCTATTTTAACAATTTATCATAGGGTTCTTTACTGTTTTATACAGCCTACTAATTTAAGCATGACTTTAACCTTTTTACATGTAGTTTTCACTCTTTTTAATCAAGTTTATCAACACATGATCCCCACATAATATTTTTTATCATCATCATATACATATACATAAATGTAGAAAATACAAGATTACATATTCAAAATAACAAGATGATAGGAAGAAATAATCTCTATACCACCAAAGTGATGAAATGATGAGTTTTTGGATGAACAAGGCTTGGTTCCTTGTTACCAAATCTTCAACTTGGAAAATGAACTTCTTGAGATCTTCATATACATGAATACCCCCATGAATTCAGCCCTTTAACCTCATGAAAACTCCTTTTCATAGGTTAGGATCACCTCCAATCTTCCTATCTTCAAAGGGTATTCAACTTGTGCAAATTAAACACATGATTCATGGTTGAATTTTTGATCAAATGGTGGTTTATGGGGTTATATGGGACATTCATAGAGAGAGTAAAAGAGAGAGTTGTGTGTTTGCATGTATGAATAATGAGTTAGCTAGTTTGAAGGTTAGTGGTTTTTGTGTATTGGTGGTTTTTGATAAACCAAGTGGACAAGTGTCCTACAAGCTTGTTTAAGCTTACACATAAGGTGTTGGTGGCTTGCTTTTGCCACCACTGGTATTGGGGTGGGGCAAGTGTAAACTTGTCTCACCTCTATTATTTTACGGGTACTTCTCGATTCTAGTTTCCACGATTTGCGTGCCCTCGGGTCGTTTTACGAAAAACGTTTTTATAAATTATGGATCAACGGCACAAAACGAATCTAATAAAAATTGTCTCATCAAAAACGGAGTTCAAAAACGTAAATACGTAATCCTAAGGTTTCCGGTTTAGTCTTAAAGGACGTTAAATTAGGCACGTAAGTCCTAATCTCTTCTCGTAAATTTGTGAGTTTATGTACCAACACAAATTAAAATACCAAAATAATATTCGAGAATAAATTCATTTCCTGAAATGTCGGACTGTCACCAAAAATGGTGTTTGTAAACGTAAGCACGTAACGTAGAATTCTCTGGTTTAGACGTAGTCGATGCTACTTCAAGACGTAAACCCAAATTTCTTCCCAAAAATGTGTGAGTTGATAATATAACATTAAATAATGTTTTAAAATAATACTTGAGAATAAAATATCGATCATAAATTGACGGATTGTCACATATTCCTTTTGCATTTCATTTACTATATGCAGATTTTTGAGTTTATGTGTTGGAGCCTATGTTTGATTCCGGTTTTCCCTTTATGGTCATGTATGTTTTATTACATGTTACCTTGCATGCTTTGATGAAACGCCATAAATACACGTAACGGTACACTTATCAAAGTGAGGTATTACAATTATGGTATCGGAGACAAGGTTTCGACCTGTAGGCTCTAAAAATGACCTGTGACTAGTGGGTAGTCACCAGGAACTTCCTAGATTTTGGCATTTGTTATCTTCCATGTTTTCATGCATATTTTCAGTCAGTTTTCTTAATTTTTGACTAAGTAAAAGGTTGGTACAGGACTGGCCATATTTAGTCGCATGTGCATTTCAGTCGAATTTTGTTTTGGTGAACCGACCCATAGGCGTTCACCCTTACTCATGTCAGATTCATGTTTTTCAGTCGAAGGTTATTTGTTGAACCGACCCGTAGACGTTCACCGTTGATCAGGTCAAATTTCATGCTTTTCAGTCGAATGTTGTTTTATGAACCGACCCATTGGCGTTCACTTTTGCTCAAATCATGATGTTTCATTGAAGTTTGACTAGTATGGATTGGATTACAGCCATCCATATTTAGTCCCAGATTCTTGATTTCAATACATGACAATTCTCGTTAAATTTTGACAAGTATAGATTGAATCAGAATCGTCTATACTTAGTCACATGTCTTCTCCTTCGAATTTTGTGGATTGAACCATACCATCCACATTAGTTGATGTTAAACCTCAGTTGATTATACTTTTATGTTCTTTGTAACAATCAAGGTTTTCATACTCTCACGTTGATGTCGTTTTCATGTTGATTAGTTTCATGTCTCCTTATGAAGATTATGTGTTCAGCAGGGTGATGATGTTTCATGCCAAGACACAGAAGGATTCTAGTAAAATCCTATTTTCATGATAAATTATAGTTGGCTTCATCAATCATGTCTTCATGCTGACCATTGTTAAAATTTCGTTTAAATAATACTTTGAGCCTCTTTCTATACAACCAACATTTAGTCTACACAATAATTGCTAGGATATCATGTTGTTCGTTTCATTTCGGTTTGCTAACCATTTAAATCAGTTAATTTCCTTTGACCATGTCGGATGGTCGACACCAGTACCGTTCATATCATGTGTACTCCAAGTACAGTATTTCATGTGTACCCCATGTACAGTATCTCATGTGTACTACATGTATAGTATTCCATGTGTACTTCATGTACAATATCCCAGGTGTAGTCCATGTACCTTACTCCATGATTATTGTTAATAGATCCTCAATCACCTTAGGCATTTTCCCACTTGCCGATATTCTACCAGATGCTGTTGCTACTCATAAGTTGGAGATTTTACAAGATACTGATGCTGCTCATACTTTGGAGACTTTACAAGATGCGGATGATGCTCATTCCTTGGAGATCCCACAAGATGCTGATGCTGTTCATAATATGAAGATTTTACAGAGCAAGGACGGAGACCATAGATTTGAAATTCTAGACAATAATATACTTCAACCATCAGACGCTACCATTTGAATTCCATGCCTTTACCTCCTCAGTTAGATGTCACACATCACTCAATTATTCCTTCAATCAGAAGAGTGGGAACCAGTACCCACCCGGCCACTCGGTAGAATATTACATGAACAGCAGTCAGAATGACAATCACGCGGTAATAACTAATCAGTCAGTAGCCATCGGAACTCCGGAACGGACGTGACCAGAAATACAGAGGTCAGCAGTCTAACTGGTCCGCCAATCCTAACAGTAACCAAAATTGATCAACCTTGTTCATATCCACCCACTAAAACACATGTCAAGACATCAGTCAAGACACAGGTCTCAAGTATCATTTTGGAAGACACATGTCAGGACACCATTCATGATATATGTCATACAAATATCTTCTTAAGGCACGAGTCAAGACTCATAACTCCGTATTTTTTTAAACCAGGCCCTTAGTAATTCAGGGTACCCTCCAAGGGGGTATACCCATTCTATTATGCCACGCATAAATCAGACCATTAAAAAATTCAGTTACCACCAGTGGAGTATTGTCCATGTTAGACATGTAGTGTTCGTTTTGTGAGGTTACAAACGAACACATTCAGTGAGATCTGCCACGTTTACTCCACATATTCATGTCAGCTTTATCTTAAATCATGTATTACCTACCTCCCAGCCAGAAAAGACTCCATAGTATCACCCATATTTATAAAGGTTTTACATCCAGTTGAAGACAAGGTCTGTCTTACTAAATCCTAAATACTTTCATCTTGTTTCATGTCAGAAAAATTAGTACAAATTGTTTCTGCTTTACAAGCACGTGAATATTATCTTATAGATGCGAAGACTTTCTAGTCACCATTTATGATGCGACTTCTGAAGTTCCTTAAATTCATGATCAACATATTATTCCAGAGTTTCCAGATGTAATTCCAAAAGGGTTTTCAGCAATTCCTCCTAACCATGAGATAGTGTATAACATCGAGCTTGTTTCAAGGACAGAACCTGTTTTCAAAACTCCTTATCGCATGGCTTCAACTAAGTTAAAGGAGTTGCAGGATTAGCTGCAAGAGTTGCTGGAACGAGGCTTTATTCGCCCTAGTGCACCACCAAGAGGTGCATCGTTTCTGTCTGTCAAGCAAGAAGGCCGGTAACATGAGATCATGTATCGACCACCAAAAATTCGACAAGATCACCATTCATAATCAATATTCATTCCACATATAGAAGTTTTATCTAATCCGTTGCGAAGTCTTAAACATTTTTTTAGAAACACTTCACGATCATGCTACCATCAGTGCTGAGAGAAAGAACTTGACATTTCCAAGACAGCTTTCACCCACGTTACGGTCTCTCTAAAATTTGGATTTTTGCTTTTGGGCTCCCGAATGCTCCAGCTATATTATGGAATTGAGGAATAAAAATTTTCCAAGAATTCTAAGACAAGATCGTCAGTATATTCATTTATAACATTCTGATCTGCTAAATTCTAGAGAAGAACATGAGAATCATCTTCTCACGGTCATGCCAATTCTCTGATAAAAAAAAATAATAAAAAAGACCACAGCTTTCTAGATGTGAATTTCAGTTGAACAAGGTGGCATTTCTAGGCCACGTTATTTCAGCAGAAAGAAATTTCAGAAATCCTGCAAAGGTGAAGGTCATCACCAGATGGTCACGACCGACGTCTGTAACTGAAGTACGAAGTTTTCTAGAATTTGGTTGGCTACTACCACATAAATTGCTGACAGTTATCACGATTAGCTTTCCATGACTAAGCTTATGCTTAAAGGAAAGAACCTACACTAAAATTTTGTATCATAAGATCCTAAGCTAGGAAAGGTCTAAATTACCGAGACTCATAGTTCTTCCATGACTATTCATCCAGATTCCACAAGAATGTACCATTATCCTAGGCAGGATTTTTATATAAGTAATATAACACTTTAATGCAGCTATGTTCATATCTAGATGCCTGACATGCCAGCAGGTTCAAGATAGAACAACGACATGCTAGCGAGTTATTACAACCATTAGAAATTCTGAACAAAAATGAGACAAGATTCCATGGAGGTTGTTATCAGGTTACCGCAGACTCAGAAAAAGTATGATACTATCTAAGTCATCGTCGACCATTTAGCCTAGCCTACACATTTTCTTTCATCCAAAAGGAATACACAGTAGCAGATCTGCATGAAATTCAGCAATAGATCATACGATTTCAAGGTATTCCATCAACCATCATATCAGATAGAAATTCATGTTCACGATCACGTTCACCTTCACATTCACGTCCACGTTTATATACATCTTCACGTTTACGTTTAATTTCATGTTTACGTATCACGTCCACATTTATGATTTTGTTTCCGTTCATATGTTGTCCATCTCATGATTTACGTCTACGTTCGCATTCATGACATCGTTCATGTTCAGGTTCGTGTTCCATCTAACTATACACGTTCCAGGTCTTGTACTGAGATTGATTACAGAAAGCTTGAGAAACCAGACTCAAGTTTAGCACAACTTTTCCATACCCAGGCAGATGTTTCACGTCTCAGGTCGTATCGTTTGGCATTCCTCCCTCAGTCAGCATACGTTTACGATATGTCTACGTATCACGTTTATAGTATGTTTTACGTATCACGTTCATGATATATTCCATGCACCGTGTTCACCATATGATCACGAATCACGTTCGCAATTACTCACGTATCACGTTCAAAATTGTTCACGTATTTTGTCCCAATATGTATTCAGTATCATTGCTCAGAGATATAAATGTCATCTTTTCATGTTATTTGTACGTATCGTTTCATGTATCCTATAGGTTACATCTTATTGATTCGATCATATTCAGAAACTCCATTTCAAGTATGGAACCAGAAACTCTTCAGCATCATCAAGACAGGGTCATTGAGACCAAGATTTTTATTGTGTCAAGATCTTTGAAGGAACCGTTTCGAGCGGGAAGCCACTTGGAATGGAGGAGTCCATCCGGACTTCTCAACCTTTTCCTTACATAATTCAGTTATGTTTTTCAGTCATGTTACGTTCATGTCCTTTCAGCAACATCACGCTTCTAATTCAAGGACAAATGATTCTTTTAGAAGGGAAGAATTGTAAAACCCGCAGCATTATCATGTCTCTAGTTCGAGGACGAATTATTTTTTTTAGAGAGAAAGAGTTGTAAAACCCGCTTTAAAATCCATGAACATTAATTACATGCAGTCTTAGAGTTAATTAAAACGTTAAGTATTTTATTATTTATACAGGATAATAGATAATATTTTTATTTAAGTATTACGTAATTATTATGTATTTAGAAAAATAAATAATACATGTCAGAGGTTAACACAAGAATTTAATAATACAAACACGTACTTTAAATATTAAAAAACAAGATGAAAAACAAAGAAAGAATGAGTGTGTTTGTGTTAGGGCCGCAGCTTCATAAGCAGAAGAAAAGAAAACTGGGCCTTGAGCCCAACCCACTTGTAAATTAAAACAACCAAAGATGTACATACATTCCATTTTACAAAAATCAGAAAACAAAATTAGGGTTATGGTGTTCTTGTGTGCCGCCGGTAGAATCAAAGGAAAAAGGGAGAGAAACGATTTGATTGTTGGATTCGATTCGGGTTTGTTAGTGTGTGTTCATCATTGATCATATCTTACGGTATCACCATGCATATTCTTCTTTTATTTATTTTCCTTCAATCATGAATTCACCTAAATTGTTATCAAACATGTGAATTAATCATATAACAATAAATGGTTTCGGGTTTTTGGATTTTTATTGTCACGAGAACCGAGACATGGGTGTCTCGGTGAGTATTTCAGCCAGCCAACCGAGCCCATAAGGGTCTCAGTGGCTGTTCCTTTCTGTCAGTCGCAAACACCCACAACCTACCGTGGGTAGACTACACATAACACGGGACACCAACTACTGTCGGTGGGGGATTTTGCGCATGCAGTGGGAGACAGTTACCACCAGCGGCAGACCATAGTTGACCACTGCCAGCCGGCGGCTGGGCTGTTGGTCGACCAGTGGGACAAGCTACAAGAACAGTGGCTAAAGGCTACTGTCAGTGGGAAAAGAACACATTCGGGGGCTGTGGAAGTGGTGTTTGGTTGTGATATTGGTTGTTGGTTCGTGCAACCGAGTCTTGAGACTCGGTGGGCTTAGTTTTAGACTCGGCTAAACCGACCACCAAAGAAAGTATTTGGTTAGAAATTGGATATTTATTTGGGACTAGTAATTAATTAATTTAATTAATCATGGAAAATATCAGGACACCTAATTTAATTAAATTAATTTGTGACGTACCTTTAATTAATTAATTCATGATTAACCAAGTTTAATTAAATTAACTAAGGCCTTTAATTTAATTATATAGTTATCAGTTTAAGGTAAAGTCTAATACCATGTTTTATTAATTAATAATCAGTTAAACCATGTTGTTTTATTAAATAAAAATAGACTACAGGTTATGACACGTCACATTATTTATTTTATAAACTTTACTCTTTTCTAACTGTAAAATAATCAGGACTTATCAGATATATTAAATAAGCCTTAGCTTATATTATACGCTTATTAAATCAGCTTATTACTATTTTTAAAAACTTACTATATTTAGAAACCTGCTATTTTTAGAAAGTTACTTATTATGATACAACAATATAATGATACAAGAATACAGGAAATACACTAATCAGAAATACATGAGAACAGTCAGAGTTACAAGATTATACACGAAACAGTAAAACAATACAAGAACATGTAAAACAAGTTAAGAACTATAATAACCAGTAAAAGTATACAGTAATCATACAACTCATTCACGTCTCTTATTTTGTAGTATCCATGAAGTCGGAGTAGATCCTTCAGCTTTCTTTCTCACCTCATTTCTGGATACGAGGTACGGATATTCCGTCCTTCCAGTAAGGACATTCTTTTCCTATATTAGGATTTCCCCGTTAGCAGCCATCTGTTTTTTTCCTAGTTATATGTTATAAACTTTACATGATTTGCCATGATAACCATGTTAATTGCCTGAGCTTTATATACATGCATGACCAGTTCCATCTAGTTACGAAGGTACCGTAACCATGACATTTGTGGCACCGGTGTCATGACTCCTCTACGGTGGAGTGATTTCTCGTAGCGTCCCTTTTATTTCAGTTGGCCATTTATCAGTATATTATCAGCGGGGTGATTGGGTGCATCCTAGTTTATCAGTACAGTTAGCAGGTGAATATAGTGTGTGCTCTACATCCTCCACATTGGAGTTGATCCCTCCACCCAGTTTATTTAGAGGTCACCCCTCTAACAGCATGACGAGGTCACCCCTCTATGTATTCATGAAGACGTTGATATATTACATGACCTATATAAGCTCTTAGCACTTAAAATATAGTAAATACATGTTTTAAGATTTAACAATTAATAATTCAGTTTTAAAATTTATAAACTAGGTTTTTCAAGACATACACAGTTACGTTGTATTTTATTCATCAGTCTTTTAATTTCGGTACTTTATCCGTTCAACTTAGTATTCCAGATCTTTCTTTTATATTTCAGATATTGTTATCATGTCATTATATCCATTCACTAAGCGTATTGCTCAGCCGTATTTTCTTTCCATGACTCATACGGCAGGTACCCAAGGATGGTCTTGAGCATTTAGTGGACGTGCATAGGATGGGATCTACATTAGACTTCTATTCCTTTTGTATATCATTTACTTTATGCAGATTTTTGGGTTATGTTTGGGATCCGATGTTTGATTCCGGTTTTCCCTTTATGGTCTTGTATGTTTTACTACATATTACCTTGCATGCTTTGATGACACGCCATAAATACACGTAACGGCTCACTTATCAAAGCGGGGTGTTATAATTAGTGCTTAGTTGCTTGTGTTTAGTTTGAGTGTTGTTAGTAGCCTTATTCACTAGTCAATAACATTCTCATTCCAGTCATATTAAGGTCAAACTAGTTTAGTCAAACAACAATTGGTTGATAAACACTTTGGGTTAAAAAAGCTGTCTGATCTGCCATTTTTGAATATCCTTATCTTTGTGAACAGTTTGAGTTAGAACTTGTGGTTTGTTGCTATAGATAGATAGTAGTAGTGTAAATATAATTGTAGTTTATCATTTTTTTAAATAGCTTAATAGATAAGCCAGTAATCAGCTTTAAAGTAGCATCAATTGTCACTATTTTCATCAGTTTCTCATAGTTCATCAATTTGCTTATTAGAGGTTTCTAGCTTAATTTCTTTTGCAAAAGTAGCTTAAAAACATCATAGAAGTCATAATAAGTCATAAGAATTCAGTTTTGGAAAAGTCAAATTTGGTCAAATTTTTGTCAAATAAGTTGATTTGGTCAAACAAGTCGTAACTGCTTATTTTGTGTGCTTATTTGGTCAAACAAGTCGTAACGGGCGATTTTTCAAATTTTGGCTACCTTGAAGATGGTTTGAACCGAGATTTTACAAATCTCTAAATAAGTGTGAGATGAACAATGCGTACATACAACTTTGATTGGGTGTATGGGTTGAGGTTTGAAACCCTTAGAAGTGTTGGGAATAAAATGAGCCAAGACACTTAGACACTGGCAAGAGTTATTTGGACGTTGATAGGAAGAAATCAAGCGCTGACAGATCAAGCGTTGTCAAGAAGTATCCAAGTGTTGATGAGAAGAAGTCCAAACACTGATAGAATACTTAGTCTACACGTTTTGTATTTCTAGTAAAGATATGTTCGACATTGTATTTTTTATGTTTATCTTTACCTAAAATAGTAGATACGTAGACTCCTGTGCAAGGCTCCTTAATCAATAAAAGGAGGCCTTTAGGTTTTAGTTTAATATAAGTTTTACACTTTCATAGTACGCAAGTTTTATCATCAATCAAAAGTGAAAGTTTGGTTTACTTGTTTTGCTTGTTCTTCATTCAAGTATTAATTCCGCATAATACTTGAATTGTTCATACAACAAAGTTTCTCTAAGTGTTTAACTTGATCTAATCTTGTTAAAACAAAGCTAATCGATTTAAGTTTGGGATCAAAAAGTGGTATCAGAGCTTGTTGAGGAACTTTGATCTAAAGAACACGAAACCCTAAAAACCCTAAATCACCAAAACCCTAATTTTTCAAGAAACCCTAAAAACCAGACAAGATGTCTACTCCAGATATGACCTCCTCTTCAAGTCACAATCTAAACATCCCCATGCTAGACCCTAACAACTTTGAGTTACGGAAGTTCAGTTTTGAACAGTACCTTCAAATTCATGATCACACTCTCTGGGAAATTATTAAATATGGAAACACATTCGATAAGGCTGCTAAGATTGATATTGCTATTGCTTCAACATCAGTTGAGGGCTCAACTAAAGAGGATCAAAAAGAAAGACCTTCGGATGGGAGAGCTGTCTCAACTGAGGATAGTGCCAAGAGAAGGAATGACATGAAAACTTTAATCATTCTCAAACTTTCTTTGGGACCAAGCAATCAGCACAAGTATAGAGGTTTTGAGTCTGCCAAAGAACTTTGGGAAGCTCTTCAAGTCAACTATGGTGTTAATGATGATACTGCCTCAGAAAAGAAGTAGCAACTCTTGCATGAGTATGATGTGTTCAAGGCTCTTCCCAATGAGAAGCTAAGTAGGGTGAGAAGCAGGCTTCTAGACATCACAAGCAAATTGTCCTTTATGGGAACAGTGTATAATGATGCTGATATCATTACCACTTTCCTTAAAAGTCTTGGTGATGCATGGAAGATTGAAGCAAGGTCTATTATTGATACCAATGCTCAAAAGAGTTCTACTTTTGATGACGTCTACAATAAGCTAAAGATTGTAGAGAATGAAATCCTCTTGGATCAAGGAAGCAAATCTAACTCTGGAAATATGGCATTCTTCTCACCTAGTGAAGCTCAAGTTGATCAGAGAGAATCATATGTGCATCCTGTTAATGGATCACCTTGTGTCAACGGTGGATCGACCTTTGTCAACGTGTCTCATTCAGATGCTGACACATACAATGTTGACTCACCAAGGATTAAACCTGCTGGTATTGATCTAGACATAATGTGTGCATACATTGCTGCATTGCCCAATGGTTCAGTGATTACATATGAGTACCTTGAGCAAATCAATGAGGAGAATTTGGAGGAGATGGATATTAAATGGAATATGGCTCTTGCAAGCATAAGGGCCAACAGATAGAATAGGAGATTCAGAAAGAAGATGACCATCAATGCTAAAGACACTACTGGGTTTGATAAATCCAAGGTTGAGTATTACAATTGTCATAGAATGGGTCACTTTATGAGGGAATGCAGATCTCCAAGAAGATCTGATGTTGGAAAGCCTTTAAGCCAAATCATTAAGGTTGAAGACACAAAGGCTATGGTTTCCATGCAAGACATTGATGGTGTTGGATGGGACTGGAGCTTTATGGCAAAGGAGGTGGAAGAGAACAAGGCCTTGATTGTAGAGAAGGAAGAAGAAGAGCATGTTCACTTTGCTCTCATGGCACATTCTTCGTCTTCATCAGATAATGAGGTATATGATGATGCTTTATGTAGTAAAGGTTGTCGTTTAAACACTGAAAAAATTAACAAAGAAATTTTAAAGTTAAAATCAGATGTTTTTGATGAAAAATGCAAGTTATCTAATTATCAAATGGCACTTGTTCAAACTGAAAAGACTGTAGCAGACTATAAGAAAATGGAGCTTGACCTAAATGATCAAATTAACGTTTTGTCTCATGACCTCAAAGTTAGTATTGACCTTGGGTACATTCTAGAGAGATCCAAAGGGGTCATACAAACTAAGTTAAATGAGGACCTTAAAGATAAAGAGAATGTAGGGCTTAAAATTCAAAAGTTTGATAAAGCTTCTCAAACCTTAGAAAATGTGTAAGTAAGCAAAGAGACTCTAGGGATATGACTGGGATTGGGATGAAAGAGTATGATGATGTTCCACCACCTGCTGGAAACTTTCATGGTGTTCTGAGAAAGGATTTATCTTGGACTGGTATACCAGAACTCCAAGAAAAGGAATTCATTCCTCCACCAAGAGTTCTTACTCTAGTAGAGGATCATAAGCAGAAAGTAACTGAGCTAGAACAATGGAAGAAAGCTAATCCTACATTGTTTGCTAAAGGTGGAATGCTTAACGAGAGTCCACTTGAGTCAACACCCATAACTGTAACCAACCCCTCTACTGGAAAACCTGTTGACCTTGGCTCAAATGTTAATATAAAACCTAGTGTTAAGTATGCTGAAATGTATAGGAAACCTAGGTCACCACAAAGTCGCGTTAGTGATAATGGGACAGGGTTCTTTTCATCTAGACCTAGGGTTATGTCTAGAAAGGCTTGTTATATCTGTGGGAGTTTTTCTCATTTGGCGTATAAATGTGTCAGTGCTTCAAAAGTCAACGCTCACAAAAAGTCAACCATGATCAAACCCAAACCTTTTGTCCAAACAAGTCCACAAGATAGTAGACCAACTCCATTCTTTAATAAAGGGTCAAATACTCATGGACAAAGGCCCTTTCAAAAGACCAATACATGGTCTAATAGACAATAGGATCCTGTAGCAAACCCTAGTTTTGGCGCTGATAAGTGCAATTTCAGCGTTGACAAGAACAACTTTAACGCTGACAGGAATGTTTCCAACGCTGTTAGAACAGGTAATAACAAGTACTTGCAGCCAAAGGGAAAGGGGTTTAAAGCTTCATCTATGTTGACATGGAGACCCAAACAAGACCAAAACCCTAATTCTTATGGGATTTCTATGACCTATAACAGATTTCATTATATTTCAAAGGTCATAACTAAACCAATTGGGGTTAACTGGGTGTTCAATCCTCAAAGGGATGAACAAGGGTTTGTTATAAGGACTAAATATGTTCTTGTTGAACAACCAAATGAATCCAAGTCAGCTCAAGCTTGGGTTCCCAAAAAAACTAATTTGTTTTCTTTATGTTCACGGCATTCAAAAGCAGGTAAATGATTATGGATACTAGGATAGTGGATGCTCTAGGCACATGACGGGGAAGAAAGATTATTTGACTAACTTTACCCCTATTAAAGATGGTGACAAAGTGTACTTTGGAGGAGGATATGGTACAATTTCTGGCAAAGGCACTCTTATCACCAATAATTGCGTTTTGAAAACGTATTTTTGGTAAAAACTTGATTATAATCTGTTTAGTGTATCACAAGTGTGTGATAACAAGAATAAGGTTCTTTTTACTGATACTGAATGCTTGGTGTTAAAAAAAGACTTCAAGATACATGATGAGAAGTTTATTGATTATAGAACACCTAGGCATAAGGACATTTATAATGTAAATCTTAATGGAATTAGGATGAACAACAATTTGTCATGTCTATATGCTAAGGCTTCAGTAGATGAGAGTAATCTATGGCACAGAAGGTTAGGGCACATAAACTTTAAGAACATAAGCAAACTTGTGAGACATGGTTTAGTTAATGGTTTGCCTGAAAAGGCTTTTCACAATGATCATTCTTGTGTTGCATGTCTTAAAGGCAAACAACATAAAGTCTCATTTAAGTCTAAACTTGTGCACTCTAGTTCTAAACCACTTCACTTGTTACATATGGACTTATTTGGCCCAACTAATATAGAAAGTTTGAATGGTAAATCATTTTTTTTTTCATAACTGATGATTTTTCTAGATTTACTTGGACTTTTTTTGGCCTTAAAAAGTGAAACTGCCACAGTTTTGATTAACTTTATTACCCAAATTGAAAAGAAAACAGGGAATGAGGTTAAAATACTTAGAATTGATAATGGTGGTGAGTTTAGAAACAAATTTTGTTAGATGACGTCTGTGTCAATAAAGGGATTACTAGGCAGTTTAGCATACCCCACAACAAAATGGGGTGGCTGAAAGGAAGAATAGAACACTCATAGAAGCAGCTAGGACAATGTTGGTTGATGCTCATTTTCCCATTGCTTCTTGGGCTGAGGCTGTGAATACAGCCTGCTATGTTCAGAATAGGGCATTGATCAACAAAATCCACAATAATACATCTTATGAGCTATTTTGGAATACGAAACCTAATATTGGTTTTCTTAAACACTTTGGATGTCATGTAGTGATCTTAGATGCTAGTGATGCCTTAGGAAAGTTTAGTGCTAAAGGTGATGAAGGCTATTTTATGGGCTATTCAGTACATAGTAAAGGATAGAGGGTTTACATTAAGAAAGAAAAACGTATACTTGAAAAGGTACATGTTAAGTTTTTAGAGAGTAAACCTAGTGATCCTGAGAGTGGACCAAATTGGTTCTTTGATTTAGAACCTTTATCTAGAACCTTGAATTATATGCCTGTTACTAATCCAGGCATTGTGAAAGAGGATTCAATTGTTGTGACAATCCGTCAATTTGAGGTCGTTATTTTATTCTCAAGTATTATTTATAATCATTGTTTTATTGTTAGTTTATGAACTCACTCACTTTTGGGAAGAAATTTGGTTTTAAGTCTTAATGTAGCATCGTCCACGTCTAAACCGGAGAGCTCTACGTTACGTGTTTACGTTTACATACTCCGTTTTTGTGAACGTCTGACATTTACAGATAATAAATTTATTCTCGTATATTATTTTGAAATTTTATTTTATGTGGGTTTATGAAAACACAAATTTACGGGATGAAATTAGGGCTTACGTGTATAATTTAACGTCTTTTACGATTAAACCGGGAACCCTAGGTTTACGTATTTACGCTTTTGTGCTCCGTTTTTGATGAGAAAATTTTTATTAGAATCGTTTTGTGCCGTAGTATCATAATTTATAAAAACGTTCTTCGTAAGTCGACCTGAGGGCACGCAAATCGAGGAAACTATAATCGAGGAGTACCCGTAACATAATAGGGGATGAAACAAGTTACACTTGTCCCACCCGCTCACTATGGGCGGCCAAAACAAGAGGGGTGGCACCCTTGTGTCAAGTTTTTACAAGTGTTAAGACATTTGTCCTAACCATTTGCTAAACCACTAGCCAAAAACCACCAAACTTTCTCCCACTTTCTCCCATACATGCAAACCAACTAGAAAAGTTTTCCACTCTCTCTTCTCCCCTATCTTTGCCGTCCAAACATCAACACCATACACCACCATTCATCAAAAATTAACCATAAACTTTATACACAATCCACATGTGTTGATACCCACTTGAAGAGATGAAGATTGGAGGTGATTTTAACAAGTAAAAAGGAACTCTTATAGAGGTTTGGGGCTGATTTTTCAAGAAGTATTTATACATTTGGTGGTCTCTGATGTAGTGTTTTTACTACTCTTTAAGAAAAGAGAGCAAAAGTGGAAAGTATTAAGTGTCGGTTTAGGAAAACCAAAGCACTTATGACCCAAAGTGGGGATCGTTCTCAAGGAGACAAGTGCGTTGTGTTAAGAGATGATTATTGGTTTGTGATTATATTGATGAGAAATGAAAAGAAGAGATTAGAAGAGAATGACGGTTATGATTATGAATTAAACTAAGACGAATAGACGTACACGTAAAACCGTAAAAAAAAGTGACCAAATTAAAAACTTACCCTAAAAATTCCTAGAAAATTGCAATAAATCCTAAAAATGTAATTAGAGTTTACCAAAAATAAAAAATCACTCAAACCTTTTATTTAATTAAATAATAATTTTTTAATGCAAATTAAAGCCTAAAAAATCAATTTAATTAACAAAAAGCCAAAAATGAGATTTTTTTACTTGTAAACCTCTAAAATGGCTTAACTAAATTTATAACTATTTTTGAAAAATTAAAATTAATTAAAACTATTTAAAAACAATTAAAAACCATTAAAACTTAAAATAATTCTAAAAATTAATCTAATGATAATAAAAATATTCTAAAAATTGTAAAATTCCTACATAATGTATTTGATCTAAGAAAAATGAAAAACTTTGAAAAATCTAAATTTTAATTTTTAATAATAAAATAATAATAAAATATTAATAATAATCAAAAATTTATAAAGAATTCTAAAAAGTTACAAACTAGTTTATTTTAACATAAATAAAACAGAAATTAAGTTAAAATTACAAAAATACCCCTATTGGGCCTTGAAATGGGCTAAAAGTCCAAACAGTCCCTTAATGGGCTCAAATTGGCCCAATAAGAAAAATGTTGTCTAAATAAGCCCAAAATATCTTATGTGACTTAAAATTTGATTTTGAGAACAAAACTCTGAAGGCCCAAGAGCTGAAAATGTATTTAAGCTAGCTTATTTCAAAGCAGCTTATTCTTAATGGGTTTTTTTGGCCCATTAAGCTATAAGCTGATGTCATAAGCTAAAATTTGAAACACAAGCTTCTTTTGAGTTACTTAAGAGATCTGTAAAAAGAAAATTGGAAAAAGCACAAGAAATAAGCCTGAAATAAGCCAAGACTCTCTTCACAAAACGACAAAATAGTCGTTTTTGAGTTCTAGACCACCTCAAGTGCTGATTCAACTTTCAAAAGCTTTTAAATGATTTAATTAAGCAAAATAATCAAAAAAATTTCAAATAAGCACAAGCAATAAGCCATAATAAGCAGATAAGCACTTGTTTAAAAGTCAACTTAATGAGTTTTCTAGTAAAAAGTCAAAGTCAAAGTCTAATAAGCTCCAGATCAAATAAATGGGTCAAATGAGGAAGATCTATCATAAAAAATAAGTTGTTACAAGTCTGGATAAGCCAAATTGGCTTATGAATAAGCTGAATGATGTTTTACACTAGTAGGGGCTAGTTTTGGAGGTTGAGCAGTGGGAACTTTTCCCCCTGCTTGACCTGTTTGACTTTTTGTCTTTTGTGGCTTTTTTGTGGATTCAAGTTACAAACAAGGCACCCCTGTGATCAGTGAATAACAAAGAGTCAAGAACAACAAAGAAATCACACTTCCAATCAGCCAAATTATACAGTTAATTCAATTAAGCACCAGATCAGACACAGACTTGAACTTCACTCAATAAGCAGTTTTAGCCAAAATCAGCCAGCCAAACTTCACCAAATGCATACACAAGCTATAATAAATTCAAATGAACAAATTCTAACAGGTTTCATGCATTGATTCAAAGTCTAGATCAAGATTCAAGCATATAAAAGTTACTGATGAACAAAGAACATGCAGTTATGAATACTTGCTGATATACTTGACCACACAGCCAAATTCAAACACTTAAATCTTCTTAATAGGTTATGTTGGATATGATTTATCACTTTTAATCCTAAGTCTAAGCCTAGAAGTAGGTGTGCACCAAATCACAGTCCAAAATATCAACTAATCAAGATTTTATAAGCATATGTTTGATTTAGGTGTTCAAAAGCATACAACTTGCAAATTATCACTCTACTACACTTCTTAAACAAGAACTAGCAACATACAACAGCAAACACTTAACCAATAACACAATAACTTCAATATGTAGTTTGTCACACCCCCAAATTCACCGCAGCGGAAGACTGGCTTTGGGAGGCTGTGACTTCATGAGTAATCGAGAGCTTGATCTGAGAACGACCTCTATATGCCAAAAACCACTAGGAAGACTCCAAATAATCCACACTGTCAAGTACCTGAAATACATGCTTAAAATGTCAATATAAAGTTGGTGAGTTCATAAGTTTATTTTTAAAAAGTTTAAGGGTTTCAAAAAGGAATTAACGTAAAATGTTGAAAGCAATATTATATAGCAGTTTAGAAAATTAGAGTTTCTCAATAAAGTAACGTTTACAATAAAATTCAGTTATGTATCAATGTTTAGCAAAAGTATTACAATTGACAACATGATTCAGTTACGTTTCTCACTTATATTTGTAATTATTAAGAGTTACACCAGTATTCGTAATTATAAGGGAATTGCACCCGTGTATCTCATGACACCGAAACTTTAACAGAGTTTCATTATTTCCAGTGTTTTCATAGTTTCAGAATCTCAAATGCATCCGATGGCCATATGACCCGCCAATCCCCGATGTGGGCGTCACCCCAAAATAGATCTATCCACTTTCAATCACGCTTACTTTCAGTAATTAACGATTCATGATGGTGTCCATTTCTGGGATATTTCACCCGTTTACAATAATCAAGTTTCCATTTCCAGTTTTACTTACGTTTAACAGTTCAGTTTAAATACACAAACAACTTCATATATATAGTTAAATTCAAGTTTATAGTTAAAGCGATACAGTAAGTTCATGACTTGTTGATTTATAATTTATCAACTCAAACGTCCCATACCATTTGAATAGGGGAATTATAAATAAACATTTTGTTAAATATTAATATAACTTCTTGTTCAAACGTCCCATACCATTTGCACAAGAAATTATATTAAAAGTCTTCACATTGTTATATTTTTCAAAACAAATAATATTATTCATTAACATATATCATTTTAGTTCATAAATAATATTTCAAGCTAATATATCATGAGTTAAATCGACAAGTTTATTGATAGTTATAAAGTAGCATGCATCTCCCCAAAACAATTATAAAACATTTATAAACGGGTAAAATCAAGGTATGAAACTCACCTCAAAGTACAAACAAGGATATCAAACGAAACATAGGCACGGAAATGAAGCACGAGAAACAAAGCCAAAAACTATCCGCAACCTATACAATATTGCAAGATTTACTAATACGTACAATTCAATAGTAACGATGCATGAATTTTCCCCTAGTATGTGCTTGAGTTTATAAAAAAATCGATTGTTTTAATCACTTGCGAATGTTTAACCTTTTAGTAAAAATGTATTCATTTAATCGGGATATATTTAGCAATACTGAACATTTCGTCGTAAGACAGTTTATTTAGTTAGGTAATTTAATGGGTCAAATATCTAAATATATTTTATATTTTTATTTCTAAAAATATATTGGACCAATCAAATGGCTTGATTTTGACACATAAGCAAAATCAAGTGATGTGATTGGTGGAAAAAAGTCAAAATTGAATTCAATTTAGTCAAAATTAAAAAATTTGGTGGAAAAATTTGATGAAAACACAAAAAGATATATGTGTCAAATTTGTGAAAATAAAAACTTAAAAAAAGAGGAGGGGGTTGATAAAACTTTATTGGTTTAATTTTAAATAAAATAAATGGACTTAATAGTAAACTTATAATTTTCCATATTTTTAGTAACTTTATAAAATAAACAAAATACCCCCTTAAACTTTTTACTTTGTAGACTTTTTATTTTAAAAATACATCTATTTTATATTAAAAATTCAACAAATCACATAATTATAAATATTCAAATATAAACACAAATTATTTTTTATTTCTATTTTGACATTTAACAAAGTCAAGCAATGTAATCTACGTAAATTATTATTAACATTAATATAAATATCAAAATAAGTGTCAGACCTCAGCCATCGATATGAGATGAAAATAAATAGACGGGATTCTACATACTACAACAACATATATTTTTTCAAGGTTGTAATGTGTTACTAAACATGTCTCGAAAAGGATGACTAACATTTCAATTAAACAAATTCAAATCCTTTATGCAACAATTAACAAATATCTATACAATATATCAATTGATATTATGCAAAATCATGTAAAACTTGTGGATTTATGAGGATCGTAACTATTTAAGAATTAAAAATTTAATATTGTTTTATAGAATAATATTAAGCATTACAAAATCATGAATTTGTAAATCGTGTAAGTGTAAGGTTGTGTAAGGTTGATATAAATGCTTTGTTGATTAATAATTAAAATATAACTATTTAAAAACAAAATATCGAAAGTATAAAGATTATGAAATTCGAGAAATAAAAATTGAGATGAGTTTATATTATTTTACACGGTGCACAGTAAAAGAATAGCATAATCAACTATATAAACATAATCAAACATATATATACATTAGATTTTTTAAAAATATATATAATATTTATAAAATCGTAATAACAAAATTATTACTTAATTTATCATTTATATTCAAGTTCCGTGCGTGCACGGGCATTAAAACTAGTTAAGTTAATAAAATTAATAATTATTTTGATTTTTAATTAATTAAAGAATGTTCCATGTCGGGAGACATGAAACATTTGTTTTTGAAATGTAAATTTTGAAACAGCGTACTGGTAAACAAGAAACATCTCGAAACAAAGGTGATATCGTCAATTTTTCGGAGTAAATAGCAGGTTCGTTAGTAGCTCGGGGAGTAAACTAAAAGTATTATTGGGTAGCTAGCCGGGTGGTCTTTAACTCGATGTTTCGCCTTTTATAAACCAAAGTCGTTTGATGGGTTAAAATCATGGTCGAAGTAGGGGTCGTGCAACAAATTTAAAAGAAACGAGTTTAACAATTAAGTTACGATCTTGTCTACAGTTCTCGATAATAACTTTTGGGTCGAACAAAAAGCATGCTCGTGAAGACGGCATGGTCGTCTACAACTTTTGTTGTTTAACTGTCTCGGGGCAAGGTCGTTTCGAGGGTAAAAAAAAGGGTCGCAAAAGGTCCGCTCACTGGTGTTATATAACATCAAAGTACTCTATATGTTCACTGCTTTCACTATTTTGTTCGGCTAACAGGGACTGTTTTCAAATGGTTGTTTCGAGCTCAATAATCGACCATTTTAAGTCGTTCATTTTGCATGTAAAATTAGACACTAGTGGCTTTGTCATGAAACTAGAGGCACGCCATATGGTTTCCTCAATGATTTTATAACCGCGTCAAAAGGAGGGCGCTTGGTCGGGTCTTAACAAGGAAAGAGTGTACATGTTTATTTGTAATTTAGACAAGGGATGTACAAGAGGTCATCCATGTCTTTAAGGGCTTACTATACAGCTTAAATACTTCACATAACTAGAGATCAATACCGAGGAAACACTTGACACTATGGTTATATGTTCATCTTTGTTTCGACAAGCAGGTAGTAGTATAAAATGGCACGAGTTTATGTATTAATTCTCAACTAGACCTAGCATGGGCCTAAACCATGAGCTAACTATAGTCAGTAACTCATCGTGACCATGGCCTAACCATTTAGTATAACAAGATGTGTTTTTGATTTACTGCCTCATTTATAGGGAAAAGAGTTTGTTTTAGTTTTATACGTCTCAAGCACAAATACGAGGGACCTGTTTTCATATAGAACTGAAAGTGAAAAGGAGAAAGACACTCACAAGGACCAAAGATGGTGATGCGGTATGTGGATCGAAAACAAGAAAACGAGTGAACTGGTCCTTAGGTTGATTTCATGATAGAGTTTTTGGTGTGGTTGATCCCTGCTGCTGCTCGCCAATATAAAGCAGAGAATGTATTTTTGTAATTTCTTGCTATTGCTAGTATTAAGGTAAAGAAAATGAAGTGTGTGAGGTTGTTAACTCATAGCATATTGAGTGTCTAAGGGCTCTATTTATAGGGTAGTCAAATGGATTGGGGGAGTAGTAAGTCACCTAGGTAGGGTTTCAAGCTTCTTGGTTAGTTTGTGACTAGTGTAGCTAACCAAGTAAGTTCCATGGGTAAATGAGATATGTTGGGGAAAGGGTTAAAGCTGATGCTGGCACGTTTCTTGGCAGGGAAAAGGAAAAGAGAATATGTACTTAGGGTTGACTAGTGGAAGCTTGCTTGTTGTAAGATAAGTGTCCATTGGAAACTTATTGAAAGTTGAGGTAGGAAGGGTTTGTCCGTCGATTGTAAGGAGACAAAAGGTACATGTTAATTAATGAGTGGGTGATGTACAAGATTTCAAAAGTATTGTGGTGGTATGATGGACAGTAGGCATCAATGGAGGCAAGGTTTACAATTTGCCAAAAAGACGTGAAGGGAAAACGTGTGAAAAGAAAAAGGGGAGGGTCGGTTTTATACTAGTTTATTTAATTTAGGTATCGGGTATGGTACATATACTTTTATATATAGTTATGCGTATTATCAAACGGTCACGTAAAATAATTTATATAAAATTATAAAATAATACAAATAAATATTTTAAGTTGTTATAAAAATAAGTTGATTTTAATTGTCTAACGTCATGATGATAACGAAGTGTTATTCAAAATATGCTATATAATCTTCCCGTTTCAGTTAAATTTACTTTCGTTTACCTTTAAAATAAAATACTAGAAATAGTTCAAGTTGAAATTAAGAGTTCTAAGTAGAATAAAAGCTTTTATTTGACACGAATTTTCCTGGTTATCACAGTGTCACCGTGTTAAAAGAGTTTCGTCCGCGAAACTCAACCGTTATTAAACGATGGCGAGGTGCTTATAATAAATAAAATAATAGTAAGCGGCCGACTTTAGTTAATTATCTGTCAGGTAACACGGTAGCAAGTGTTCGAAAACCTAAAAGATTTGCTCACATTCCTGTGGCAGGTGTAATCTTCAAAAATCATAATACACAATCTAGACTTCATGCGGCGTAGAGGAAATCTTTACGTGTCGTGAAGAGTAGTGGCTAAAATTAAATAGACCGAATGTCGTAGCTTTATATGTGATAAGGAGATGTACCAAATATTACATATAAATAGTGATAAGACGTAGTCATAAGAGTAATTACATACAAATAAGCAATTAGTTACAAAGCAAATAGTATATAATGATATGAATGTGATGGTAGAAATGAGATTTGCTAACCGCATGATAACCCCTTTCTGGATAACTTCTGGTGTATTTATAACTCTTATTTACATCAAGAGGCGTCCCAGTTCATGTAAATAAAATTTATAAACTCAAGGTTCGTTGATTTATAATTCCCACATTCAAACGTCCCATACCATCTGAATATGAAATCATAAGTGAGCTTAAGGCTTTATAATTCCTCATTTAAACGTCTCATACCATTTCAATGAGAAATCATAAACCATCCCAGCCAGTAATACCAACATAAGTCAAAATCAAAATAGGCAACTACCTACATTATATGAGTCTTCCTTGTTTTTGAGAAAACTAATCAAAAATTTAAGCTGAGTAACAACTAGAACTTAACTCCATCTCACAACCCAATCAAACAAGAACAGTCTTGGGATTTCGGTAAGTACTATTATACATCTCAATCGTTTGATGAATCTACTCAACGTTGGGAACTACTCATAAACATGCAAGTCATATAGTCATGTAGTTCCTAATAGGCAATAAATAGTTACACTAAAGGAAAATAGGCAAGCAAAGATAATATCATATAAAGTTTCAATAATTAAAGAGAATAAGGTATCGGTGAGTCGAGTTTTAAAAGTATTTGTTTCGAAGGTGTATTGCTAGAAAACATAAGTGTTAGTTCTCATTTATATTTCCATGTTCAAATGTCCTATACCACTCCAATAAAGAAACATAAATCAGAATAATTTAAGTATCACCGACATCAAAATCTTAAGTTGAATAACCAATAAACCCTAACTAAATCTCGCAGCTCAATCAAACAAGAACAACCTTAAGATTTTAGTTAAGTATTGTTACGCATCAAGTCATATCCAGGGATTACTCACGTAGGAACCAAATAAAACATAGAATTGAAGTAAAGCATATCAATCATGTGGCAGCAGGTACGCGGAATATTGCGGAAAAATGAAAATGAGTCTCAGTTATAGTCTAGATTATTAATTTAACCTAATTCTCTATAACCAAGGCTCTGATACCAATCTGTCACACCCTCAAATTCACCGCATCGGAAGACTGGCTTTGGGAGGCTGTGACTTCATGAGTAATCGAGAGCTTGATCTGAGAACGACCTCTATATGCCAAAAACCACTAGGAAGACTCCAAATAATCCACACAGTCAAGTACCTGAAATACATGCTTAAAATGTCAACATAAAGTTGGTGAGTTCATAAGTTTATTTTTAAAAAGTTTAAGGGTTTCAAAAAGGAATTAACGTAAAATGTTGAAAGCAATATTATATAGCAGTTTAGAAAATTAGAGTTTCTCAATAAAGTAACGTTTACAATAAAATTCAGTTATGTATCAATGTTTAGCAAAAGTATTACAATTGACAACATGATTCAGTTACGTTTCTCACTTATATTCGTAATTATTAACAGTTACACCAGTATTCGTAATTATAAGGGAATTGCACCCGTGTTTCTCATGACACCGAAACTTTAACAGAGTTTCATTATTTCCAGTGTTTTCATAGTTTCAGAATCTCAAATGCATCCGATGGCCATATGACCCGCCAATCCCCGATGTGGGCGTCACCCCAAAATAGATCTATCCACTTTCATTCACGCTTACTTTCAGTAATTAACGATTCATGATGGTTTGCATTTCTGGGATATTTCACCTGTTGACAATAATCAAGTTTCCATTTCCAGTTTTACTTACGTTTAACAGTTCAGTTTAAATACACAAACAACTTCATATATATAGTTAAATTCAAGTTTACAGTTAAAGCGATACAGTAAGTTCATGACTTGTTGATTTATAATTTCTCAACTCAAACGTCCCATACCATTTGAATAGGGGAATTATAAATAAACATTTTGGTAAATATTAATATAACTTTTTGTTCAAACGTCCCATACCATTTGCACAAGAAATTATATTAAAAGTCTTCACATTGTTATAGTTTTCAAAACAATTAATATTATTCATTAACATAGATCATTTTAGTTCATAAATAATATTTCAAGCTAATATATCATGAGTTAAATCGACAAGTTTATTGATAGTTATAAAGTAGCATACATCTCCCCCAAAACAATTATAAAACATTTATAAACGGGTAAAAGCAGGGTATGAAACTCACCTCAAAGTACAAACAAGGATATCAAACGAAACATAGGCACGGAAATGAAGCACGAGAAACAAAGCCAAAAACTATCCGCAACCTATAAAATATTGCAAGATTTACTAATACGTACAATTCAATAGTAACGATGCATGAATTTTCCCCTAGTATGTGCTTGAGTTTATAAAAAAAATCGATTGTTTTAATCACTTGCGAATGTTTAACCTTTTAGTAAAAATGTATTCATTTAATCGGGATATATTTAGCAATATTGAACATTTCGTCGTCAGACAGTTTATTTAGTTAGGTAATTTAATGGGTCAAATATCTAAATATATTTTATATTTTTATTTCTAAAAATATATTAAATTAATTAAATTAATAATTATTTTGATTTTTAATTAATTAAATAATGTTCCATGTCGGGAGACATGAAACATTTGTTTTTGAAATGTAAATTTTGAAACAGCGTACTGGTAAACAAGAAACATCTCGAAACAAAGGTGATATCGTCAATTTTTCGGAGTAAATAGCAGGTTTGTTAGTAGCTCGGGGAGTAAACTAAAAGTATTATTGGGTAGCTAGCCGGGTGGTCTTTAACTCGATGTTCCGAGTTTTATAAACCAAAGTCGTTTGATGGGTTAAAATCGTGGTCGAAGTAGGGGTCGTGCAACAAATTTAAAAGAAACGAGTTTAACAATTAAGTTACGATCTTGTCTACAGTTCTCGATAATAACTTTTGGGTCGAACAAAAAGCATGCTCGTGAAGACGGCATGGCCGTCTACAACTTTTGTTGTTTAACCGTCTCGGGGCAAGGTCGTTTCGAGGGTAAAAAAAAGGGTCGCAAAAGGTCCGCTCACTGGTGTTATATAACATCAAAGTACTCTATATGTTCACTGCTTTCACTATTTTGTTCGGCTAACAGGGACTGTTTTCAAATGGTTGTTTCGAGCTCAATAATCGACCATTTTAAGTCGTTCATTTTGCATGTAAAATTAGACACTAGTGGCTTTGTCATGAAACTAGAGGCACGCCATATGGTTTCCTCAATGATTTTATAACCGCGTCAAAAGGAGGGCGCTTGGTCGGGTCTTAACAAGGAAAGAGTGTACATGTTTATTTGTAATTTAGACAAGGGATGTACAAGAGGTCATCCATGTCTTTAAGGGCTTACTATACAGCTTAAATACTTCACATAACTAGAGATCAATACCGAGGAAACACTTGACACTATGGTTATATGTTCATCTTTGTTTCGACAAGCAGGTAGTAGTATAAAATGGCACGAGTTTATGTATTAATTCTCAACTAGACCTAGCATGGGCCTAAACCATGAGCTAACTATAGTCAGTAACTCATCGTGACCATGGCCTAACCATTTAGTATAACAAGATGTGTTTTTGATTTACTGCCTCATTTATAGGGAAAAGAGTTTGTTTTAGTTTTATACGTCTCAAGCACAAATACGAGGGACCTGTTTTCATATAGAACTGAAAGTGAAAAGGAGAAAGACACTCACAAGGACCAAAGATGGTGATGCGGTATGTGGATCGAAAACAAGAAAACGAGTGAACTGGTCCTTAGGTTGATTTCATGATAGAGTTTTTGGTGTGGTTGATCCCTGCTGCTGCTCGCCAATATAAAGCAGAGAATGTATTTTTGTAATTTCTTGCTATTGCTAGTATTAAGGTAAAGAAAATGAAGTGTGTGAGGTTGTTAACTCATAGCATATTGAGTGTCTAAGGGCTCTATTTATAGGGTAGACAAATGGATTGGGGGAGTAGTAAGTCACCTAGTTAGGGTTTCAAGCTTCTTGGTTAGTTTGTGACTAGTGTAGCTAACCAAGTAAGAGGGAACGGTGTGGTGGCGAGGGTGGCTCGCCGTGCCTAGGTGGCAGGCTCGCCGCCGCTCGCCGCCCTTCGCCGTTACACCGACCCCCCCCATCGCCGGTTGTCAAATGTCACAAAGTAACATTGCTCGTTGGATGCAGTAGGTGGGGCCCACAATTTTTTTTAACCATTACAAACGGCTATCTATTTAAAAAAAAAAAAAAAAAAATTTTTTTTATTATTTTTAAACCCTATATAAACTCATTACCTTATACATTTTTAAACACACAAAATACATTCTACAATCAAAAAAACACTCCAAAAATCACAAAAAAAATGTCAAACCTCCCAAACGATTACCTCAACTACGCTAACATCCTCAACCACGGCACGGATCCGAATCAATCGTCGTCTTCTTCTCCCGTGACACAATCCGGCCAAGGATCCGACCAAGGTTCCGGTCAAAACTATTCGCAACAATACTTTCCACCATTAACACCCCACCAAATTTATCAACAACAACTAGCGTTTCACCAAAATCAATATTCACCACCTCAATATCCATATCCACCATCTCAATATCCATATCCACCATCTCAATATCCACCATCTCAAAATGTCCCCGAAACTCAATTCAAAGTACCACAATCTCAACCGCCACAACGAAAGCAAAAAAATACCGGTCGTGGCAGAGGGAAACGGCCGGCCAAAAAAAATGTTGCGGTTGATTTGTCCGCAGACGAGGACGACATCGATGATGTAGAGGAAGTTGAATTTTCGGCACCCCTACGGTGGTCACCTGATGAGGAAAAAATACTGGCCGAGGTTTGGGTCGCCGCTTCCGAAGACAAAGAACGCGGGAATGATCAAACTGAAGAGTTTTTTTGGAACACGATTTTGGAAGATTTCAACCGGCGTAACTCAATCAAGCGTACGAAGAATTTGCTGACCGGGAAATGGAGTCGTTCGCACCCCGATGTTCAAAAGTTTCATGCTATCTTCAAAAGCCTTAAAAAGGCTAGCGGTGAAAACGACGACGACGTGCTTGAAGCTGCACGACGTGAATTCGCGGCTTGTAACGAACACCGAAAATTTACGCTTGAACATATGTGGAGGGTGCTTAGAAACTTCTCAAAATGGAACGCACCCGAGGGTCTTGACCAAATTGATCATAGCAACGTATTTGCTCCAGATGCTAAGCGTCGACCACCCGACAAACAGAGACCCGCCAAGAAGACACGATCAGAAACAACTGAGAGCAGCACGGGTAGTGGATCGACCACTTCGAAGGAAGACATCAACGATGCTTTACTCCGCAAATTAAACGCGAGTAAAGAGCTGTACGATTCGAGGAAAGCTAAATCCGATGCCGAGAAGGCTAAAGTGGATGCCGATATGGAGTTTAAAGAGCTGGAGTTTCTCTCCATTCGGACCGACGATTTGCCAGAACCTCAAAAGTCGGTTATCATGAGGAAACAACTACAAATCGCGGCAAAATATCAAATCTAGGATGTTTTTTTTTGTATTGTTTTTTTTTTCGTATTGTCTTTTTTCCGTATTTTTATATTCGTAGCGTAATTTTATTTCTCGTATTTGTATTTTATTTTTTAGTATTTTGTAATTTTTAATTTTATGAAATGAATTTTTATTTTGTGTGAAAATTGAAAAATTAAATAAAATGGTGAGTGGTGAGACCCAAGTGAAGAGGAGAGAGACTAGTTGTGATAAAGGGGGTGTTTTTGGAGAAGAGGAGAGAGATTAGTTGGTATGACGTGGCGCTGATGTGGCGCAGTGAAGAGGTGTTTACCTAGCCGTGATACCTTTCAAGCTTCTTGGTTAGTTTGTGACTAGTGTAGCTAACCAAGTAAGTTCCATGGGTAAATGAGATATGTTGGGGAAAGGGTTAAAGCTGATGTTGGCACGTTTCTTGGCAGGGAAAAGGAAAAGAGAATATGTACTTCGGGTTGACTAGTGGAAGCTTGCTTGTTGTAAGATAAGTGTCCATTGGAAACTTAGGTGCCGTTTGGTTCGGGGATATTCAAGGATATTGAGGGATATTCAAAATTTTTACATTTTAATATCCCTAAAATATTGTGTTTGGTATAACCAAAGAAGGAATTTGAAATTCCTTGAATTCCCAAAATGAGGGATATTAGAATTCCTCCAAAAAGTGAAGAATTTTAATTTACTTGATAATTTTTGTCGTTATTATTTCGGTTTTTATTTTAAATAAAAAATTATAAAATTTTAAAAAATTATATAAAATGTATATAAATTTAAGTAAATATTTATATAGAATTTTTTTATGAAATATATATAATTTTTATAAAATTTATTAAATTTCTTAAAAGATTTAAATACTTTTTTTATAAAATTAATGAATTTTTTTATAAAATATATATAATTTTTTTATAAAATTAAATGATTTTTTAAAAAGTTTTAATGATTTATTTATAAAACTTATATAAAATTTATATAAATTTTTTATAAGATTTTTATAAAATTTATACAAATGTTTTTAAAAATTTTATTAAATTTTTATAAAACTTAATGAATTCTTTTATAATATTTATATAATTTTTTTTATAAAATTTATGATTTTTTTATAAGGTTTATATATATATTTTTATAAAATTTATATAAACTTTTTATAAATTTTGTATAAGAATTTAAAAAAATTATATAATGCTTTTATAAAATTTATATAAATTCTTATAATATTTATATATATATTTTTATAAATTTTAAATAAAATTATTATATATTTTTAATAAAATTTATATAATTTTTTAAAAATTTATATAAAATGTGAAAATTCGAATTTTAATCTTTTAAATAGAAAATATATATAAAAAAATATTTATTTGTTAATTGGTTCAACCTAAAATCAAGATTTCAAAAAATTATAAATTCTTCCAACCAAACAGGCTTAGGCATTTTAAATTCTAAAATTTTAAATTCCGAGAATTCTAATATACTAGAATTTAGAATTCCATAATTTTAATATCTTGAACCAAACGGCCCCTTATTGAAAGTTGAGGTAGGAAGGGTTTGTCCGTCGATTGTAAGGAGACAAAAGGTACATGTTAATTAATGAGTGGGTGATGTACAAGATTTCAAAAGTATTGTGGTGGTATGATGGACAGTAGGCATCAATGGAGGCAAGGTTTACAATTTGCCAAAAAGAAGTGAAGGGAAAACGTGTGAAAAGAAAAAGGGGAGGGGTCGGTTTTATGCTAGTTTATTTAATTTAGGTATCAGGTATGGTACATATACTTTTATATATAGTTATGCGTATTATCAAACGGTCACGTAAAATAATTTATATAAAATATATATAAAAGTATAAAATAATACAAATAAATATTTTAAGTTGTTATAAAAATAAGTTGATTTTAATTGTCTAGCGTCATGATGATAACGAAGTGTTATTCAAAATATGCTATATAATCTTCCGGTTTCAGTTAAATTTACTTTCGTTTACCTTTAAAATAAAATACTAGAAATAGTTCAAGTTGAAATTAAGAGTTCTAAGTAGAATAAAAGCTTTTATTTGGCACGAATTTTCCTGGTTGTCACATAGTTGACCCAAACACCCCTTTATATTTTCAAATCAATATTTTCAAATAAAAAATTGGATTTAGGTTAGCACATGCATACATAAGCATCAAAACATCAAACTTAAACATAAACAACAAAATTTGGAGCCCAAGATCAACACATACACAAACAGAACTCAAATATCACAAATATCTAAATTTTTTTACAGATTTTGAGATTAAGGGTTCAAACCTCATGGATGTACATCCACACCCACGTATGTTTGAGCTGATGTGCTAGCAAGAACAAGCACAAGCTTCCAATATCAAGCTGCTAAGATAGAACAAAGTTAGAAGCAAAAAATATAAAACAGAAAGGTGACAAAATCTTGATTAATGCAACCCTTGTACCCCACACTTGATTATCCCCAAGTTATAAGCCTCACAACACCTTGATAACACAATATCAGGATGCTATGATCCACTTATAGCCCAAGAATTCCAAGGTGTACCAAGGAACTTAGCAAAAGACGAAGTCTATAGTACAAGAGATGCAAAAGATTTGAAGTCAATGGGCCTATTTGAAGATTTATCGAAGAAAAGGACCAAAGATGGAAGATTTACATATGTCGAAGAACTCAAGTCTATTAAACGAGGAAATTAAAAGACGAGTTGAATTTATTCATTGATAGGTGTGAAAACATCCATCCTTTTACCACTTAATTCTGGCTAAAACAAGACCAAAACACGTATTTAATATCATTTGTTTGGAATTATGCGTGGTTTTTGTGTTTATTGTGTTTTCAGAGTCAACCGGATGAATATTGAAGAAAACATGGGATTGCACGGGTTTTATCGAAGAAAAAGACTCAAGACGAAGTCTATTGTCCAAGAGATGCAAAAGATTTGAAGTCATTGTGCCTATTTGAAGATTTATCGAAGAATAGAGCCAAAGATGGAAGATTCATATATGTCGAAGAACTCGAGTCTATTAAACAAAAGATTATAAGACGAGTTGGAATTATTCACCGACACTTCTCAAATCCAAGTCGGAAACGTTTATTTAAGAAGCGTGAAGACTAAAGAAGAAGGCAGAAAAAGAAGCCCAAACCAAAGCCCAATCACAAGCCCACCACCACAAGACTTGCCTATAAATAGGACCTTACTTCACAAAAAATGAAGACTTAGTCTTTTAGGTAGTTTTTAGTTCATTCATTCTCTCTAGTTTTAGAGAGAGAAAGTTCTAAACTTTCTCTCACTAGATTTCATCTCTTTCTATTTCAAGATCAAAACTTCGTATTATTTTTCATTAATCAAGTTCAAGTTTTTAGCTTTTAATCTTTAATCTCATCCTTCCTTTCTTTGATTTTGATTGATTTTAGTACAAGTCTCGTATGATCCGTGTTGTTCATCAATGATTTTGTGCTTAAAAAGTTAATCTTTTATGTTTCCTTAGTTTCTACACAAATAAGCTTTGAGATCCTTGTGCTTATTGGCTTATTTGTTAGTTTTGCTTATTTACTTTTTAAAGTTTTTATGAAAAGTTCATCTTTTTATTGATTCGATTTAAAAGTTGTTTATTTAAAGCTTAGAAAAGTTGTTCCTAGTGCTTATTTGATCAGCTTATTGTTGGATTCGAGCTAGATTTGGTGGAGCTTATTCAATAGCTTATTCCCTAGCCCAAGTTCGGATCAACATTATTTTCGGAAAGGGCAAAGCCCTTTTCCGACCTTGTATTCCGACCAGGTACACCCCTTATTCCGATCTATAGATCGGAAAAGGGTTTTCGAATTCCGATCATAGCATCTTCATATTCCGATTGGGGGTTCTTGTCAAACATTCAGATTTGGTTTTGATGAATGGTTATTCCGATCAGGTAATTTTCAGATGTTCCAATTTGATGCTTTGTTAAACATTTCGATTAGATCCTTTTTTCCCATATTCCGATTTGAGCTGTTTTGAACATTCCGATTGCTCCACCTTGTCCCTTATTCCGATCACCCGATCGGAATATATTCCGATTTGCACCATTTTCCAGATATTCCGATCACTTGTTTTGCTATATTACGATCTTACTTTCTTTTAGTACTTTTCAACTAAGTTCATATTTTTACAAAGTTTTCCAAGAGTTAGTTTTTATTGAGTGTCCATTTATTTTTCTAGTATAATCTTAAAGTTTTCAATCATTTATTATTAAACTTGTCTTTTTAGTTTAAACTTTTAAAGCTTTAATTCTACTCTTCGACACTTAATTACTTGTTATTAGTTGAAAATAGTTAAACAAACCAACACCTTTTTATTAACAAAAAACAATCATTCCACTGAGAGCCGAGATCAATTCGAGAGGATATCGAGAGAATATAGAACCCATATCCATACTAAAATCCGAGTATCAAATGGCGCCGCTGCCGGCTCTTCTCGTTAAGATCAACAGTTTTTTGTGAGAACTTGGATTTTGGGACCCGTTCACCGTGAACGTTACTTTTTCATAAAAAATTTAAAAAAAAAAAACCCTAAAAAATATAAAATTTTCAAAAATACAAAAAATTAGAAAAACCATAAAAACCAAAAATATTTCTTGTTCTTCTTTGTTAGTTCTTTTGCAGGTGCATGCGTACACGATCCACGTCTTATCAAGAGCCCGAGCCTCTCGAAGACTTAAACATGGCCGGTGTACAAAACAACAACAACATACCACCTCAAAACAATAATAATAACAATAACAACCCACCATTCAACAACAATAACAACAACAACAATGAGCCTCTACCGGATAATCGCCCGATGATTGAACTGCTGCACGCCCATGTAGATGGCAACACTGGTCCAATTGTTATACCCGCGATTGCAGCCAACAATTTTGAGCTCAAATCCGGCTTTATCCAAATGGTCTCTGCTCAACCATTCTTGGGGCGTACCATTGATGATCCACATGACCACATCAAGAGATTCTTGCAACTCACGAATACGGTCAAATTCAATGGTGTTCCACAAGAGGTAATCCGTTTACAACTTTTTCCCTTTTCTTTAGAGGGACAAGCCCGGCATTGGCTTGCTAAGGAACCGCCACAGAGTATTCTTTCGTGGACGGATTTGGAGACCAAATTTATCAACTACTTTTTCCCACCCTCTCGTACTACCGCTTTGCGGAATGAAATTATCAATTTTGAACAAAAGTACGATGAGTCGTTTAGTGAATCTTGGGACCGTTTCAAAGATCTTTTAAGAAAATGCCCACAACATGGTTTTACCAAAGTGCATCAAATTAATACTTTTTATAATGGTTTAAACATGAATGACCAAGATTCACTAAATAGTGCCTCGGGGGGTAATCTTTTGGCTAAGACTTCCAATGCTGTTTTGGATATCATTGAGAATAAGTCTCGTGTGCAAACCAAGAGTGTGCGGACCAATGTCGCTAGTGCTAGTACTAGTGACAGCGATAAGCGACTTGACAAAATCACTGCGCTTCTTGAATCGCTTGCTACCCAAACCGCCAGCAACACCAACAACATCAACGCTAGAAACGCTAAAGACGCTCAAGTCAATGCTGTTAGCCAACCATGTGAGATATGTGGGGGTCCTCATTCTTACACCACTTGTACTGCCACCCAAAACTACCCTTCTGAGAACGTGAATGCAGCATACGGTACCTATCCTCAACCTGCTTATCAAGCTCGACCTCAAGGTGACCGCAACCTGCTTAGCTACCGCTCCAACAACTATCTCTCACCACCTGGTTCTACTCCTAACAACCCAAACCAACAACAAAACCTCAACCGCCCTCCTCAACAACAACAACAATCTCGTGGACCATACATACCACCTCATAAACAACAACATCCACCTCAAAGAAACAACCAAGTTTACCAGCAACCTGCTTATCAACCACCCGCATACAATGCTCCTCCCAACCAACCCACCGCTTTACACCAAGAAGTGGAGACCTACATGAGAACTAACGATGTGATCGTGGAAAATCTTCAACAGGAAGTGCGCAACTTGAAAGCAGACCTGATGAAACAAGGGAACGATCTGAGAGCTGATATGAGAACCACTATGGATAGTCAAACGAATGACTTAAGAAACATGATGGCTAGTTTCTTCCACGGTAATCAACCCTCTTCTTCGGGTACTCTTCCGAGTAACACCGTTGCGAATCCAAGAGGGGAGATGAAAGCAATCACTACCCGCAGTGGCAAAGGTACGAAGGAACCCGAGCTTCCTATACCTCCACCGGTGGTTGTAACTAAGGAGAACGAGTCACCTGCTCCTATTCCCCAACCTTCGACTTCCCTAATTTCTCCACCTCTTACTTCTACCCCTCCTCCACCCAAGGATGTGAGTGATCCTTCGATCTCAAAGCCTTCCTCTTCTTCCGATATACCTTATTCATCTAGGTTGAGGAAAGAGAAGCTCAAAAGCAAGGAGGATATTCAGGTTTCGAACTTTCTCAAAATGTTTAAACAATTGAATTTTAACATCTCCTTCGCTGAGGCTCTCGCTCACATGCTAAAGTACGTAAAAATGTTCAAAGATCTTCTTAGCGACAAGGAGAAGCTTCTTGATATTGCCAACACCCAACTTAATGAGAATTGCTCTGTAGTGCTCTTAAGGAAATTGCCAACCAAGCTTGGTGATCCGGGTCGTTTCTTAATCCCTTGCAATTTCCCGGGAGTAGAGAATTGCATGGCCCTAGCCGATCTAGGTGCCAGTATTAATCTAATGCCTCTAAGCGTTTGGAAGCAATTATCTCTCCCTGAGCTTGTCCCCACCAAAATGACTTTGGAACTAGCTAACCGTACGGTTGCTTATCCAGTGGGGATAGCCGAAGACGTCTTTGTAGGAGTCGACAAATTCACTTTTCCTGCCGATTTCGTCGTCGTCGACTACGAGATGGACCCTTGTATGCCATTAATTGTTGATCGTCCATTCCTGAGGACCGGTCGCACTCTCATCGATGTTGAAGCCGGTGAGCTTATTATGAGAGTGGGTGACGATAAAATCGTCTTTAACATGGGAAAGTTGTCTAAACAACCTTATTCATACGAGAGTGTTAATTGTATTGACGTTCTTGATGAGGCTTATGAAGAACACTTCCAAAATGCTTGCAAAAGTATTCCTACTTCTCTTCCCAATGTTGAGACCGTTTCCTCTATTGATTCATCACTGTCTCTATTTGGAGAAAGTGATTTCTTTTGGAAAGATCTTGAAGCCACCATGGGAGATGTGAACTCAACAAATGACGATTCTCCCACCGATTTGGCTGACGACATGAGTTTCCTTGAAAACCTTCTCAAAGAAGACAATCTTTCTCCACCATCTCCCACGGTTACTCCTATCGATGCCCCGACTTTGAAAACGCCTCCCATCGACAATCCTCCGGATTTAGAACTTAAGGAGTTGCCGCCCCATCTCGAGTACGTGTTCCTTGAAGAAGAGAAGAAGTCACCGGTCATCATCGCTAAAGACTTGAAAGAAGAAGAGAAATCTCGCCTCATGGCTGTGCTTAAAGCTCATAAGAAGGCAATTGCTTGGAAAATTTCCGATATCCGCGGAATTGATCCGAACTTTTGTACTCACAAGATTCTCATGGAAGATGACTTTAAACCCGCAATCCAGAGCCAAAGAAGGGTTAATCCTAAAATTCATGACGTCATCAAACAAGAGGTTATCAAACTTCTAGATGCCGGCTTGATTTACCCTATCTCGGATTCGCCTTGGGTAAGTCCCGTCCATTGTGTGCCCAAGAAGGGCGGAATAACCGTTGTTCCCAATGAACACAACGAGTTGATTCCCACTCGTCTCGTTACTGGGTGGAGAGTTTGTGTTGATTATCGCAAGCTCAATGATGCCACGAGAAAAGACCACTTTCCTCTTCCCTTCATGGATCAAATGCTCGAGCGTCTTGCGGGTAATGACTATTACTGCTTTTTAGACGGTTTCTCCGGGTATTTTCAAATTCCCATCGATCCCAAGGACCAAGAAAAGACCACATTCACTTGTCCCTATGGAACATTTGCTTACAAACGCATGCCTTTTGGTTTATGTAATGCTCCTGGGACATTCCAAAGGTGTATGATGGCTATATTCCATGACATGGTGGAAGACACTATGGAAGTATTCATGGATGATTTCTCGGTTTATGGCGATTCTTTCTCTGCTTGCCTTGCCAATTTAGAACGTATGCTGAAGCGGTGTGAAGACACTCGCCTTGTTCTTAATTGGGAAAAATGCCATTTCATGGTAAAAGAAGGCATCGTGCTAGGATACAAAATTTCCAAAGCCGGTCTTGAAGTGGACCGTGCTAAAGTCGATGTTATCGCTAAGTTGCCTCCACCGTCAACCGTGAAGTATGTGAGAAGTTTCCTGGGTCATGCGGGCTTCTACCGTCGATTCATCAAAGATTTGTCTCAAATCGCTCGCCCGATGACCCACCTCTTGGAAAAAGATACTCCTTTTATCTTTTCCAAAGAGTGTCTTGAAGCCTTCAACTTGCTTAAGGATAAGCTAACTAAGGCACCCGTCTTGGTTACCCCTAATTGGGAGCTGCCTTTCGAGTTGATGTGCGATTCTAGTGACTTTGCTATTGGAGCGGTTTTGGGACAAAGAGTGAATAAACACTTCCAACCAATCCACTACGCTAGCAAGACAATGACGGGGGCTCAATTGCAGTATACGACAACCGAAAAAGAGCTTTTAGCTGTTGTCTATGCCTTTGAAAAGTTCCGCCCCTATCTTGTCCTTTCCACAACAATCGTTTACACCGATCATTCCGCGCTGAAGTACTTGTTGACAAAGCAAGATTCCAAACCAAGACTTCTTCGCTGGGTTTTGCTACTCCAAGAATTTAAAATCGAAATTCGCGATAAAAAGGGAGCTGAAAACCTAGCTGCGGATCATCTCAGTAGACTTGAGAATCCTTACCAAGGGGATCATCCGAACAAAGAAATCAATGATTCTTTTCCCTTGGAGACCTTAATGTCTATCAACTCGACTGCTGATGAAACCCCGTGGTTTGCGGACATTGCAAACTACTTGGCGGGTGGATTTCTCGTTGACGGATTAACATCCCAGCAAAAGAAGAAGTTCTTTAACGACATTAAGACTTACTTTTGGGATGACCCGTATCTATTCAAACAATGTGCTGACTTGATTATTCGCCGATGTGTTGATGGACCTGTAGCTTTCGAAATCCTTGACGCTTGCCACAAAGGACCCACCGGTGGTCACGTTGGTCCCAACTACACCGCCAAAAAAGTGTTTAACTCGGGATTTTATTGGCCCACCATCTATCGTGATGCTCACGAGATGGTTAAACGTTGTGATGCCTGCCAAAAACAAGGCAAGATCACTCATAAAGATGAGATGCCTCAAAATTTCATACAAGAATGTGAAATCTTTGATGTTTGGGGTATCGACTTTATGGGGCCATTCCCTTCATCTAAAGGAAACAAATACATCCTTGTAGCCGTTGACTACGTTTCAAAGTGGGTTGAAGCCAAAGCTTTACCTACTAATGATGCAAGGCTAGTTTGTAACTTTTTGAAATCATTGTTCGCTAGATTCGGCGTTCCTCGTGCTATTATCAGTGACCGCGGGACTCATTTTTGCAACGATCAATTTGCAAGAGTCATGGCAAAGTATGGTGTCAATCACCGTCTTTCCACCGCCTATCATCCCCAAACCAATGGGCAGACCGAGATATCCAACCGTGGATTGAAGCGAATTTTGGAGCGTACTATGGGAGAGCATCATGCCGCGTGGGCCGATAAGTTAGATGATGCTCTGTGGGCTTTCCGTACTGCTTATAAGACCCCGATCGGTTGTACACCTTATCGTCTTATGTACGGGAAAGCATGCCACCTTCCCATCGAGCTGGAACATAAGGCGCACTGGGCCTTGAAGTGGGCTAACTTCGACATCAACAAAGCCGGTGATCATCGCAAGAATCAACTCAACGAGCTCAACGAACTGAGGAATGAAGCTTATGAGAACTCGTTGATCTACAAGGAGAAGACGAAGATCCTTCATGACGCAAAAATCAAGAACCGAGAGTTCCACGTTGGTGATCAAGTCTTACTTTTTCACTCTCGGTTGAAGATCTTCTCTGGCAAGTTGAAGAGCCGCTGGTCTGGTCCATTCACCGTCGCCAAAGTTTTTCCATATGGGACCATTAAGCTTTCTCAGCCAAATGGGCCCAATTTCAAAGTGAATGGCCAGCGTCTGAAGCTGTACTTTGGTGAGGACATCTCTCAGGAGATGATTCCATCCCTCACCACGTTCCCCATGAACTAATTTTGGGACGAGTCAGGCTCGTGACTCGGTTATCAAAAACAAGCGCTCCTCGCGAGGCAGCCCGAGTATCTATCCTTTTATGTTTTAACCTCCTAAGTGTAGGGGGACCTGTATAGGTGTTTGTATTTGTGTGGTGATGTGATTACAGGGATGAATGCACTCTTGGAACCTTTTAAGAACCGTGCTCCCGTGTTATCCGAAATCCGGTTCTATCTCTCAAACTTTCGTGATTCAATTTTCTTCATACTCACATTTGAAATTGATCACTTTAGTCCTCTCTTCCTTAACTTGAGGACAATGTTTATCTTAAGTGTAGGGGGGGACTTCTATCGAAGTTTTAAGTGGACTTTCCCATGAAAATGCCTTCATTTAACCGGAAAATCATCTTTTTCAACATTTTTCAAAATTTTAATTAACTTTGGCCATTTAGTCGTAATTTTTAAATTTTTATCGTTGCTTTCATATGTATATATTCCGCAATAAAGTCAAAAATATTAATAAAGTTGTGTAGCTAGTTTAGAAGTCTTTGACATATTAGGCCCGTTGCGATTATTTTAACTCAACCCGAATAGACTTAATTAAGTTTATTCTAGCTAGTATCCTTAACCATGTAGACCTTAATTGGTTTATTAGGCTAAGTATCCACGAGTCTCATTACTTGAGATTTTAAATTGTGGAGAACGAGAAATGATATAGTCAATTATAAGTCGGTATTCTTGCGCAAGCTCACTTGGTGTAATTATTTGCCTATTCTCCCATCACTTGCTAATAAATTATCTGCAATAAGTAAGGTCGTACGATTTGAAAAGTTACTTAGCTTCTAGCCCAAGATCGTTTAAAAGTTGCTCGGTAATGATAAGAGTTCATAGCCAAGGCATAACGTATGAAGCGGGGCGCGAAGATTGGCGAGTCCGAAAAGGCCCTAACAAGGCATGAGGATTCAATTTTATTGCTGAAGATCCAAAGTGATGTGAAAAGCATTATTCCCAAAATCAATATGAAGGATCAAGAATCACGACGAAAAGCAATCAATTCCCATAAAGATCATGGAGAAGTCTATCCGAAAAGACCCTAACAAGGTATGAGGATAAATAGATCCAAGTCCGAAAAGGAGGTGGATCGTTGTATCTCAAAATCCCAATTAGATATTGAAGAATAATCATGAAGTCGTGGTCAACAAAGTTGGAGTACCCCTCAAAAGTCTCCAAGTGAAGAAACTCTATTACGATGAGAAGACCATTATCTCAAGAATGTCTCTCAAGATATGAACTATGAAGTACATGCCAAATATCGGCCCGAGAAAGGTCTCAAATCGTGAACCAAGTTATGCCAAGATATGAACTTTTTGATATCCCGAGAAGCAGTTTTAAGAGATTTTGTCCTTTAGCTAACTATTGATCAAATCGTCCTACTTTGCTTTCAGCATAAATAAACTATCGAAATAAGTCCAAAAATGCATCTTCATGATCATTCTAAGACAAAAATAAAATATAAGAGATACACCTAGGAATAAGGGAGTTTAAGCATTTAATTAAGCCATGTGTGTAAGTGTTTGATTTGCTAACTTATAATAACAATGATCTCGTTTTTAAGCTTAGTTTGGGGAACGTGAAACTTGAGGGTGATAAATCTTCGCAGCACCAAAGCCCTAATGTAAGTCCTTGATCTCTTTGCAAGTTATTTCCATCCTTTTGTTTACTTTAAAGTTTTAATTTCTCTTAGTACTTTCATTTTTGTTTAGTAGTATATTAATAAGGCCAAGGTTGATTGATTATGAGAAAAGTGTAAATGTGATTTTTCACTAAGCATTGCATGAGGGCATGGCAATGGTTAAGTGTAGGGGATTTGATAGGTGTGAAAACACCCATCCTTTTACCACTTAATTCTGGCTAAAACAAGACCAAAACACGTATTTAATATCATTTGTTTGGAATTATGCGTGGTTTTTGTGTTTATTGTGTTTTCAGAGTCAACCGGATGAATATTGAAGAAAACATGGGATTGCACGGGTTTTATCGAAGAAAAAGACTCAAGACGAAGTCTATTGTCCAAGAGATGCAAAAGATTTGAAGTCATTGTGCCTATTTGAAGATTTATCGAAGAATAGAGCCAAAGATGGAAGATTCATATATGTCGAAGAACTCGAGTCTATTAAACAAAAGATTATAAGACGAGTTGGAATTATTCACCGACACTTCTCAAATCCAAGTCGGAAACGTTTATTTAAGAAGCGTGAAGACTAAAGAAGAAGGTAGAAAAAGAAGCCCAAACCAAAGCCCAATCACAAGCCCACCACCACAAGACTTGCCTATAAATAGGACCTTACTTCACAAAAAATGAAGACTTAGTCTTTTAGGTAGTTTTTAGTTCATTCATTCTCTCTAGTTTTAGAGAGAGAAAGTTCTAAACTTTCTCTCACTAGATTTCATCTCTTTCTATTTCAAGATCAAAACTTTGTATTATTTTTCATTAATCAAGTTCAAGTTTTTAGCTTTTAATCTTTAATCTCATCCTTCCTTTCTTTGATTTTGATTGGTTTTAGTACAAGTCTCGTATGATCCGTGTTGTTCATCAATGATTTTGTGCTTAAAAAGTTAATCTTTTATGTTTCCTTAGTTTCTACACAAATAAGCTTTGAGATCCTTGTGCTTATTGGCTTATTTGTTAGTTTTGCTTATTTACTTTTTAAAGTTTTTATGAAAAGTTCATCTTTTTATTGATTCAATTTAAAAGTTGTTTATTTAAAGCTTAGAAAAGTTGTTCCTAGTGCTTATTTGATCAGCTTATTGTTGGATTCGAGCTAGATTTGGAGGAGCTTATTCAATAGCTTATTCCCTAGCCCAAGTTCGGATCAACATTATTTTCGGAAAGGGCAAAGCCCTTTTCCGACCTTGTATTCCGACCAGGTACACCCCTTATTCCGATCTATAGATCGGAAAAGGGTTTTCGAATTCCGATCATAGCATCTTCATATTCCGATTGGGGGTTCTTGTCTAACATTCAGATTTGGTTTTGATGAATGGTTATTCCGATCAGGTGATTTTCAGATGTTCTGATTTGATGCTTTGTTAAACATTCCGATTAGATCCTTTTTTCCCATATTCCGATTTGAGCTGTTTTGAACATTCCGATTGCTCCACCTTGTCCCTTATTCTGATCACCCGATCAGAATATATTCCGATTTTCACCACTTTCTAGATATTCCGATCACTTGTTTTGCTATATTACGATCTTACTTTCTTTTAGTACTTTTCAACTAAGTTCATATTTTTACAAAGTTTTCCAAGAGTTAGTTTTTATTGAGTGTCCATTTATTTTTCTAGTATAATCTTAAAGTTTTCAATCATTTATTTTTAAACTTGTCTTTTTAGTTTAAACTTTTAAAGCTTTAATTCTACTCTTCGACACTTAATTACTTGTTATTAGTTGAAAATAGTTAAACAAACCAACACCTTTTTATTAACCAAAAACAATCATTCCACTGAGAGCCGAGATCAATTCGAGAGGATATCGAGAGAATATAGAACCCATATCCATACTAAAATCCGAGTATCATTCATCAACAAATCCCGAATCAGAATCGAAATCGTCAACTTTACTGAAAAGACGAGAAGACAAAAAGAAAGAAGAAAGCCCACTCACCAACCAACCACATCTCCTATAAATAGGATTTCCCTTCACAACTTGGAGACTAGTATTTTTTTCCTGTTTTCTTTCTTTTTGGTTCGTAGCACCACCAACACCATTAAGGTGTTTGGCGATTTTCATTTTTCCTTTTAATCCAAGAATCTTGTAAGTTTAATCTTTACTTTTGATTGTTTAAACCTTAATCTTTAAATACAATCTTCCTTTTAATCTTGTTCTTCTTTTATTATTGATTCTAAAGTTTTAAGTTTTTTTTATTTTGTTGAGTTTGATCTTCAAAAGTAAGTGGGTTTTGTGTTTTTGTTGATTTGGTTTGATGTTTGTCATTAGTAGTAGATGATTAGTGGTTAGTTTGGTTTAAGTTTTGGTTAAAAACTTGGTGGATTTTGGTTAAATTCGTGTTGTTATTGTTTTCCCTGTTCTTCGCGTATTCAGTTACCCAGATTCCGAACGAAGTATTCTTTTCGAATGAAGGTTTTAGTTTAAGATTATTCCGGATGAAGGGTTTCTGTTAAAGTTATTCCGGATATAGCATTATTCCGAGTCAAGCAAATTATTCCGAGTGAATCTTTTTCTTCTAATTATTCCGAACCAGCTAAGTATTCCGGATGAGCAAACATTCCGGATAAACAATTTATTCTGAATGAAGGCTCCTGTTTAGTTATTCCGAGTCAAGAGATTATTCCGAGTGAACCGTTATTCCGAATCAAGCTTTTCAACATTTTATTCCAAGTCAGTCAATTATTCCGGATCAACACATATTCCGAACGAAGGTATTTTATTCCGAATAAAGGTATTCCGGATGAAGGTATTCCGGATGAAGGAAGTACATTCCGAATGAGCATTATTCCGGATGAAGGTATTCCGGATGAGCAAATATTCCGAACCAAGTGATATTCCGAATGAACGCTTTGTTTTAGATTATTCCGGATAAAGGGTTTATTCCGCATGAAGCAAATCATTCCGAATGAAGCAAGATATTCCGAATAAAGGTTATATTCGGGATGAAGGTTTTTGTCTAAATTATTCCGAATAAGCAAGTATTCCGAACGAAGCTAATATTCCGAATCATCAGTTTTTCTGAGTTAGGGTATTTTACTGTTTATTCTTAATTCAAGTTTTATTTTCATTAATTGCTTTTAGCTTATCTTTATTTACTTCACGCATTTACCTTTTTAGTAGCATAGAAAACCAATCCCCTTTTACTTTCCACCAAGAACAACTGAGTCGCACTTTTAATCGGTAATCAGTTCGAAAATATTCGGAACGAAATTATTTTATACTTGGCTAAAAACCTAGTATTAAATGGCACCGCTGTCGGCTATTTTCGTTAAGATTAACGGTTTTTAGTGAGAGACGCGTTGGATTTTGGGATCCGTTCATCTTTGAACGTTATTTTCCTTGCTTTAAATTTTTCAAAAAATCCTAAAAAATATAAAATTTTCAAAAATACAAAAAAATTAAAAAACATAAAAAACCAAAAATATCTCTTGTCTGCTTTGTTATTTCTTTTGCAGGTGTATGCGCACTCGATCAACGTCTTATCCCGAGCCCGAGACTCTCGATAACTTAGACATGGCCGGTGTACACAACAATAATAATAATCCACCTCAAAACAACATGAATAATAACAACAATGAACCTCTACCGGGCAATCGTCCTATGATCGAACTTTTGCAAGCACATGTAGAGGGCAACAACGATGCTATTGTCATACCCGCGATTGCAGCCAACAACTTTGAGCTCAAATCCGGCTTTATTCAAATGGTCTCTGATCAACCATTCTTGGGGCGTACCATTGATGATCCTCATGACCACATCAAAAGGTTATTTCAACTCACGAATACGGTCAAATTCAGTGGGGTTTCACAAGAGGTAATTCGCTTACAACTTTTTCCTTTCTCCTTAGAGGGACAAGCCCGGCATTGGCTTGATAAGGAACCGCCACAAAGTATTCTTACGTGGACGGACTTAGAGACCAAATTCATAAACTACTTTTTCCCTCCCTCTCGTACTACCGCTTTGCGGAATGAAATCATTAATTTTGAACAAAAGTACGATGAGACTTTTAGTGAATCTTGGGACCGTTTTAAAGAACTTTTAAGAAAGTGCCCACAACATGGTTTTACCAAAGTGCACCAAATTAATACTTTTTACAATGGTTTAAGCATGAATGACCAAGATTCACTAAATAGCGCCTCGGGGGGTAATCTTTTGGTTAAGTTTTCTAATACCGCTTGGAATATTATTGAGAACAAGTCTAGAGTGCAAACCAAGAGTGTTCGGACCAATGTGGCTAGTGCGAGCACTAATGAGAGTGACAAGAGACTTGATAAGCTTACTTCGCTTGTTGAATCACTTGCTCTCCAACCGCCAACAATACCAAAGCTATCACTGCCCAAGCTAGTGCTTTGACTCAATCATGTGATATATGCGGGGGATCTCACTCATACACCGATTGTCCTTCGACTCATGACAATCTAGAAAATGTGTATGCTGCCAACGGTAATTATTCCAGGGGAGGCTATCAAGCACGTCCTCAAGGTGACCGCAACTTGCTCAGCTATCGCTCAAACAACTTTCTTTCACCACCCGGTTTTCCCCCACAAAACCCAAACAACCTCAATCACAACAACCAAAACCAACCACGTGCTCCAACTCCATATCAAAACCAAAGAAACCCATATCCACCTCAAAGAAACAACCAAGTTACCAACAACCTGCTTATCAACCACCTGCCTACCATGCTCCTCCTTCCAACCAACCCACCGCATTACACCAAGATGTTGAAACCTACATGAGGACTAATGATGTGATCGTGCAAAATCTTCAGCGGGAAATGGCCAACATGAAAGAAGATATGGTGAAGCAAGGGAATGACCTTCGTGTTGATATGCGAAACACTTTGGCAAGTCAAACGAATGACTTGAGGAACATGATGGCTAGTTTTTTCCCAAGTAATAAAGCCTCTGGATCGGGTTCTCTTTCGAGTAACACCGTTGCTAATCCAAGAGGGGAGATGAAAGCAATCACCACTCGCAGTGGAAAAGGTATAAAGGAACCCGAGCTTCCTACACCTACACCGGTGATTGTGACAATGGAAAACGAGTCTCCTTCTTCGAATCCTCCATCTTCTATTCCTCCAACTTCTACTTCTCCAATTCCACCACCTTCTTCTTCTACCCCTCCACCACCCAAGGATGTGAGTGAGAATTCCATTCCTAAGCCTTCATCTCAACCCAATATACCTTACCCTTCAAGGTTGAGGAAAGAGAAATTGAAGAACAAGGATGATATTCAGGTTTCTAACTTTCTTAAAATGTTTAAACAACTGAATTTCAATATCTCCTTTGCTGAGGCTCTCACTCACATGCCAAAATACGCTAAAATGTTTAAAGATCTTCTCAGTGATAAGGAGAAACTTCTTGATATTGCTCAGACCCAACTTAATGAGAATTGCTCCGCAGTGCTCTTAAGGAAATTACCAACCAAACTTGGTGATCCGGGTCGTTTCTTGATTCCTTGCAACTTCCCGGGAGTAGAGAATTGCATGGCCCTAGCCGATCTAGGTGCTAGTATTAACTTAATGCCATTAAGTGTTTGGAAGCAATTATCTCTCCCCGAGCTAGTCCCCACACGAATGACTTTAGAATTAGCTAACTGTACGGTTGCTTATCCGGTGGGGATAGCCGAAGACGTCTTCGTTGTTGTCGAAAAATTCACCTTTCCGGCGGATTTTGTTGTCGTCGACTACGAGATGGACCCCCGTGTTCCATTAATCGTTGGACGTCCATTCCTGAGGACCGGTCGCACTCTCATTGATGTAGCCGCGGGTGAATTAATCATGAGAGTTGGTGACGATAAAATCGTCTTCAACATTGGTAAAATTTCTAAGTAGCCTTCGGAAAACGAGAGTGTTAATTTTATTGACGTTCTTGATGAGGGTTGTGAAGAACATTTCAAAGACGCTTGTAAAAGTGGTTCTTCTTCTCTACCCATTGTTGAGACCGTTGCCTCTATTGCTCCATCACTAACTCTATTTGGAGAAAGTGATTTCATCTTGAAAGAATTTGAAGCAACTTTAGGAGATGTGGACATAAAATATGATGGTTCTCCCTCCAATTGGGATGAAGACATTCGTACCATTAAGAAACTTCTCAATGAGGACCATATTTCTCCACCATCTCCTAAGGATATTTCTATCGATGAACCGAATTTGACTACGACTTCCATCGAAAATCCTTCGGATTTAGAGCTTAAGGACCTACCATCTCATCTCGAGTACGTTTTCCTAGAAGACAACAAGAAGTCGCCCGTCATCATCGCTAAGGACTTGAAAGAAGAAGAAAAATCCTGACATATCACTGTGCTGAAGAATCACAAGAAAGCTATTGCATGGAAAATCTCCGATATTCGTGGAATAGATCCTCACTTTTGCACACATAAAATTCTCATGGAGGACGATTTTAAACCCACTATTCAAAGCCAAAGAAAGGTGAATCCTAAGATCCATGACGTAATCAAAAAAGAGGTTATCTGTTGGGAATAAATTATAGCCAATCTACTTGAGCGCTGACAAGAGTAAAACAAGCGTTGACAGGAGCAAAACAAACGCTGACAGCTCAAGCGTTGACAAGATAAAGTCAAGCGTTGATACATTGAAGACAAGCACTAATGGGAAGATATACTCAACGTGTTTATTGTATTCTAGATTACTTCTAGTAAAGATAGGAACAACAATGTATTTTCTATATTTATCTTTACCTAGAATAGCTGATACGTAGATTATTGTACAAGGCTTCTTATGTCTATAAAAGAAGACCTTTAGGTTAATGTTTCATATAAGTTTTCATTCGTAAACTACTTTCATTGTAAGCAAGTTAGATATCATTAATCAAAGTGAAAGTTTGTTTATATCTTGTGTATTCTTGTTTAAGTGTTAATTCCGCATAACACTTAGATTATTATAAACATATACAAAGGTTTCTCTAAGTGTATTACTTGATCTAATATCGTATACATAAAGAAAAATCGATCTAAGTTTGGGATCAACAAGTGGTATCAGAGCTTGTTGAGGAACTTTTGATCTTAAAGAACACAAGAACCCCAAAAAACACCAAAACCCTAATTTTCTCAAAAACCCTAACATCATGTCAACTTCAGAAATAACCTCTTCCTCACCTTTACCAAACATCAAGATTCCCATGCTTGATGCAACCAACTTTGAATTGTGGAAATTCAACTTTGAGCAATATCTAGGGATCTATGACTACACACTCTGGGAGATTATTAAATATGGAAACACATTCGATAAAGCCCAAAAGATTTCTGATGCTATTTCTCAAAGATCAGCTGTTGCTGGATGTTCTGAAGAAGATAAGAAAGAAAAACCTGAAGATGGTAGAGCTGTGTCTGCTGAAGACATAGCAAAGAAAAGGGTTGACATGAAAACCCTAAATATTCTGAAAGTCTCTTTGGGACAAGAGAACCAGCATAAATACAGAGTTTATGATTCTGTTAAAGACCTTTGGGCAGCTCTTGAAGTTGCATATGGTGGCAATGCAGATACCAGGGAAGAAAAGAAGAAACAACTCATGCATGATTATGCTTTTTTCAAAGCTCAACCTAGTGAGAAGCTGAGTAGTGTGAGAAGCAGATTGCTTGACATTACAAGCAAATTGTCCTTCATGTGGACACAACTTGGTGATGTTGACATTAATGCTACCTTTCTTAAAAGTCTTGGTGAGGCGTGGAAGATTGAGGCAAGATCTATTCTTGCCAATAATACTTACAAAAGTTCCACGTTTGATGATATTTACAACAAACTGAGGCTGTTGGAAGATGAAACTCTTTTAGAGCATGGAAGCAAGTCTACCAACAGTAACATGGCCTACTTCTCTCATAGTGAAGGTCAATTCAATCAGAAGGACTCCTACATGCATCCAGTTACTGGATCATCATGTATCAGCGCTGGAACATGTCTTGTCAACGTCTCCTTTTCAGACGCTGACACATTCAAAAGTGACTCACCAAGAGTTAAACCTGCTGGTTTAGATTTGGATACTGTATGTGCTTATATTGCTTCTTTGCCAAATGGTTCAGTGATTACATATGAGGACCTTGAGCAGATAAGTGATGAGCACTTGGAAGAGATGGACATTAAGTGGAACATGGCTCTTGCTAGTATAAGAGAAAACAGGTGGAACATAAGGTTTAAGAATAAGATGACCTTCAATGCAAAAGACACAGCTGGATTTGATAAATCCAAAGTTGAGTGCTACAACTGTCATCGTATGGGGCACTTCATGAGGGAATGCAGATCTCCTAGAAGATCTGATGCTGATAAACCCTCAAGTCAAATTGTTAAAGCTCAGGATCCTAAGCCATGGTTGCAGTTCAAGGAATTGATGGTATGGGATGGGATTGGAGCTATCTGGCTAAGGATGTGGAAGAGGATAAAGCTTTGGTTGCTGAAATTGAAGAAGAAGAGCATGTTGAATATGCTCTCATGGCACACTCCTCCTCTTCATCTCATAATGAGGTATACAATGATGCTTTTTGTAGTAAAGGTTGTAGGTTAGACACTGAGAAACTTAACAAAGAGGTGTTAAGATTATTAAGTGATGTGAGTACTGAAAAGTGCAAATTGTCTAATTACCAACTAGCTCTCACTCAAACTGAGAAGATAGTTTCTGAATACAAGAAAATGGAATTTGACTTAAAAGATAAAATAAATATCTTAAAACATGAGTTAAATGCTTGTATGGATATTAGAAACATTATGGAAAGGGTTAATGGTGAGTTACAGGCTAAATTAGATGAAGCCATTAAAAACAAAGATAATGTTGGCCTTAAAATCCAGAGATTTGATAAGGCAACACAAACCCTAGGAGAATGTGTGGGAAAACAAAGGGATCCTAAGGACATGACTGGGATTGGGATGAAAGACTACTATGTGGTTCCACCACCAGCTGGTGACTTCTATGGTGTCCAACAAAAGGACCTATCTTGGACTGGTTTGCCAGAACTCCAAGAGGAGGAATTCATTCCCCCACCAAGAGTTGTCACCCCAGTTGAAGAGTATCATCAAAAGTTGACTGACTTGAATGAATGGAAGAAAGCTAACCCTACATTATTTGTTAAGGGTGGCTTTCTATGTGAAAGTCATAATGAGTCAACTCCTATTAAAGTTACAAACCCAATCACTTGTAAAGCTGTTGACCTAGGCTCAAACACGGTTAGAAACCTAGCATTAAGTATGCAGAGATGTATAGGAATACTAGGTCACCCAAGAGCCAAGTTAGCAATAATGGAACAGGCTTCTTCTCTACTAGACCTAGGGTTGTGTCTAGAAAAGCTTGTTACACTTGTGGTAGCTTTTCACACTTGGCATATAAGTGTGTCAACGCTCCCAAAGTCAGCGCTGACAGGAACAAATTCAGCGCTGACAGGATCAAAGTCAACGTTGTTAGGAAGTCAAACGTTGTCAGACCCAAACCTTGTGTGCAGCAAAGTCCACAAGTGATTAGACCTGCCCTATTCTTTACTAGAGGGTCTAACACTCATGGACAAAGACCATTTCAAAAGACAAATACTTGGTCTAATAGGCAATGGGTTTCTGTAGCAAACCTTAGGTTCAACGCTGACAAAGGTAATTTCAGCGTTGACAAGACCAATTCCAACGCTGACAGAAACGTGATCAGACCTAAATATTTGCAACCACAGGGTAAGGGGTCCAAAGCTTCTTCAAGCTTAACATGGAGACCCAAGAAAGATCAAAACCCTAATGATAATGAGATTTCAATGACCTGCAACAGATTTAATTACATTTCAAAGGTTATTACAAAACCTATTGGGGTTAACTGGGTATTTCATCCTAAGAAGGATGAAAATGGGGTTGTTGTGAGAACTAAGTCTGTTCTTATTGAACAACCAGATGAATCCAAGTCTTCTAAGGCTTGGGTTCCCAAAGAAAACTAATTTGTTTTCTTTATGTGCAGGGCATTCAAAAACAGGTCAATGATTATGGATATTGGGATAGTGGATGCTCAAGGCACATGACAGGGAAGGAAGATTACTTAACTAACTTCACTCCCATTAAGGATGGTGATAAGGTTTACTTTGGAGGCGGATATGGTACTATCACAGGAAAAGGAACCCTTCTCACCAAGAACTAGCGTTTTGAAAACGTATTTTTGGTAAAAGAACTTGATTACAATCTTTTTAGTGTATCACAAGTTTGTGATAACAAAAATAAAGTTCTGTTTATTGATACTGAGTGTTTGGTGTTAAGCAAGGATTATAAGATCCCTGATGAGAAATATATTGAGTATAGAACACCTAGGCATAAGGACATATACAATCTGAATCTGAATGGGATTAGAATGAATAACAATGTGTCTTGTTTTTATGCTAAAGCTTCAGTAGATGAGAGTAATTTGTGGCACAGGAGACTAGGGCACATAAAATTTAAAAATATAAATAGGCTTGTGAGACTTGGCTTGGTTGATAGTTTGCCTGAGAAGGCCTTCCACAATGACCACTCTTGTGTTGCATGTCTTAAAGGCAAGCAGCACATGGTCTCATTCAAGTCCAAACTGGTGCATTCTAGTTCTAGACCTCTTCATTTGCTTCACATGGACCTCTTTGGTCCAACCAATATACAAAGTTTGAATGGTAAGTCATATTGCTTTGTTATCACAGATGACTTTTCTAGGTTTACTTGGACATTCTTTCTAGCTATGAATAGTGACACAGCTGATATTCTAATTGATTTTATCACTCAGATTGAGAAGAAGTCTGGCAATGAAGTTAAAATGCTTAGGAGTGATAATGGTGGTGAATTTAGGAATAAGAAGCTAGATGATTTCTGTGCCAGGAAAAGAATTACTAGGCAATTTAGTATTGCAAGAACCCCACAACAAAATGGGGTTGCTGAGAGGAAAAATAGAACCCTAATTGAAGCAGCCAGAACCATGTTGGCTGATTCTCATTTTCCTATCGCCTTTTGGGCTGAGGCTGTTAATACAGCTTGCTATGTTCAAAATAGAGCATTGGTCAACAAAATTCAGAACAAAACACCTTATGAGTTACTTTGGGGTAGAAAACCTAATATTGGTTTTCTCAGACCTTTTAGTTGTCATGTAGTAGTTTTAGACACTAGTGATGCCTTAGGTAAATTTAGTGCAAAAGGTGATGAAGGCTACTTCATGGGGTATTTAGTGCAGAGCAAGGGATATAGGGTTTATCTTAAAGAGGAAAAATGTATACTTGAACGAGTACATGTTAGGTTTTTAGAGAATAAACATAGTGATCCTGAAAGTGGTCCTAATTGGTTGTTTGACTTGGAACCTTTATCTAGAACTTTAAATTATATGCCTGTCACTAATCCAGACATTGTGAAGGTAACTTCAAATGTTGTGGAAGAACAAGTTGTTGATGTTTCAGGTACACAGGTTCATGAAAAGGTTGGATCACAAGCAGAGAAGTCATCTCCTATCCAAGAATATGTTACAATTCCCATTTGGACAGATGCTTTTGCTGCTGCTGCTGCTGGTAAAGATAATGGTGGTCCTCAAGCACCACCAAATACAAACATGCATGGTCCTTCAGGCGCTGACAAAGGCAAATCTAGCGCTGACAAGACCAATTCAGACGTTGATGGTTCAGACGTTGACAACAACAGTTCAAGCATTGTTAGCCCAATCGCTGACAAACAAAGTTCAGGCGTTGACAACACTTCTGCACATATTTTCTATTCCATTTTTGAACAAGTTGAACCTTCTAATATATATGAAGAGGTTCATCCTCATGTTGATGAAAGAGAGTCTAATGAAGAAGATATTGGCAACATGGAGAATGAGGTTGAGGACACCAGACTTTTTGAAGGAGGAGTTCTCACTTCCACTATGAAGAATCACCCCACTTCTCAAATCATTGGTGATATTATGACTCCAGTTCAGACTAGAAGATCTCATCAAGGTCTTGGTGGGTTTATTGCCAATATTCACAAGAAGGTTGATACCCCTCTTGTGCAAGCATTATTGTTTGCCTGTTTTCTGTCACAACAGGAACCCAAGAAAATATTTGATGCTCTCAAAGAACCAAGTTGGGTGGAAGCAATGCAGGATGAGCTTCACCAATTTGCAATTCAGGATGTTTGGGAGCTGGCTGATTGTCCCAGATATGTCAAACCTATAGGGACAAGATGGGTTCTGAGAAACAAGAGAGATGAAAGAGGCATTGTGGTCAGAAACAAGGCAAGGTTAGTGGCTCAGGGATATACACAAGAGGAGGGGATAGACTATGAGGAGGTCTTTGCACCAGTTGCAAGGATTGAAGCTATAAGGATCTTTTTAGCCTATGCATCCTGCATGGGATTCACTGTCTATCAAATGGATGTCAAGAGTGCCTTCCTCTATGGAACTATTGTTGAGGAGGTATATGTGATGCAGCCTCCTGGTTTTGAGGATCCAGAGAATCCAGACAAGGTGTATAGAGTCAAAAAGGCTATGTATGGACTTCATCAAGCCCCTAGAGCATGGTATGGTACTTTGTCTACCTACTTGGTGGACAATGGATTCAAGAGGGGCACCATAGATCAGACACTATTTACATAGAAGAAAGGTAAGGATGTGTTGCTTGTTCAGGTCTATGTTGATGACATTATTTTTGGGTCTACTGATCCAAAGATGAGTGAGGATTTCTCCAAGCTTGTGACAGACAAATTCAAGATGAGTGCTATGGGGGAGATGAACTTCTTTCTTGGTTTACAAGTTCAGCAGAAAGAAGATGGTATCTTCATCTCCCAGGATAAATATGTGGCTGAGATCTTGAAGAAATTTGGCTTTTCTCCACATGAAAAGAGGGCTACTACTCCTATGGATAGAGAGCACCCTTGGGGAAATATTGGAGATGGGAAAGATGTTGATGTCAGGCACTATAGGTCCATGATTGGATCATTGATGTATCTTACAGCCTCCAGACCTGACATCATGTTTGCTGTGTGTGCTTGTGCACGCCATCAAGTGACTCCTAAAGAATGTCACCTTTATGCTGTGAAGAGGATCTTTAGGTACCTAAGATGCTATCCTAGTCTTGGTTTGTGGTACCCAAAGGATTCACCATTGGAGCTGATTGCATATTCAGATAGTGACTATGGAGGTGATAAATTTGATAGGAAATCCACAACTGGTGGATGTCAGTTTCTTGGGAGCAGGTTGATATCTTGGCAATGCAAGAAACAAACAGTGGTGGCTAATTCTATAACTGAAGTTGAGTATGTGGCTGCAGCTGCTTGTTGTGGCCAAGTTTTGTGGATTCAGAACCAGCTGTTGGACTATGGGTATAATTTCATGTATACAAAGATATTTGTTGACAATAACAGAACTTTATGCATTATTAAGAATCCTGTACATCATTCTAAAACTAAACACATAGAAATTAGACACCATTTTATAAGAGATTGTTTTGAAAAAGGTTTAATACAACCAGATAGGGTTGACACTGAGGAAAATGTGTCAGATTTACTAACTAAACCTTTTGATGCTGGGAGGTTTCAATACTTGGTAACAAGTATTAGAATGATCAATCTCACATAATATGTGTTTTGGAGTCTTTTTGTAAAAGTATGTATAGGATGATGCATTGTTATTGGTCTTTTTGAGGATTTAGATTTTCCAATATATTTTTCTAACACTGACAATGGTTGCTTCAACGCTGATACATGTTTTTGTGACGTTGTCAACAATATATTTGTCTAACGCTGACAAAGCTTCCCTCAACGCTGTCATGTGTTATCGGGGCGTTGTCAGCAACAATGTTAGTTTTGTGGTTTTCAATCTAAATGTGCAGGTGGTGTTAGAAGTATACCATTGGATATAGAGTTGCTTATGGATCATTGGAGAAGAATTTGGACAAGTTATTATTTATGGATGATGGTTGGAATTTTTAATTCCTATCTTGACATAAATTTTTATGTTCATGCATGTTTTTAGCAACTTATGTATCATAGTTTAAGGGAAGGTTTTAGGAACCTTTAGGATGTTTGGGTATCCATAGGATACTCTTATTACAATTCTAGATTGTGTCCACAGGTGAGTATGAGTTAGTTTTACTAAATCATGAGGCACTGTAGCATGCAAAGTTGATATACTATGCATGCTGCTAAGACATTTTTGGCCTAGAATTGGTTGTGGTCTGTTAGGAGACTTGGGAATAATTTTGTTATGGGATTTACCTGGGAGTAACAAGGAATTTTTTAAGGTAACTTAGTTGTTAAGAGTTTTGGTTAGCAAGGGACACTAGAGGACTGTTATGTCTATCTTGCATAAGCAAGTGTGCATAACTGGACAGTGCTTGCCGCCCTACAATAATTATCAGCTTTTTGGTTATCTTCTCTAGGATAAATTACTTTGTTAAGGTCATTTTTCATTTTTAAACATTTTTGTTTTTGGACGCTGACAAGTATATTTCCAAGCGTTGTTGTGACCAATTTAGACGCTGACATGGCTATAGGCAAACGTTGACAAGAAATAGCCGTTGGGCGTTGATAGGTTCTTTTTGACCGTTGACACTCAAAGGGACCTACCCAGTTGTTACTTTTTGACATATTTTTAGGCCGTAATTTTGGGAGCAGATAAACTTCATTTAATGCATGAGATAAAATTATTCTTTTTCAATATTTTCATGATTGTGTTTTGAAAATACTTGCCTATTTTTGGGCCAATCACATGCATTTTCTTCTCCTATAAATTTGGCTCCTATTTTTAAACAGGGTACCTATAATTCTTGTCTAACACAATTTTCTCTTATCAACTTCATCTTCATCACTCATTTTTTAACAGCTTTCAACAATGGCACCAAAGTTTAAACCATCAGAATTGGAATTGGGGTTCAGAAGTCAACACAATATGATCGCGTATCTTGAAGCTGATGATACTCTGTTTCCTCAATACACACAAATGGTGGCGTATTTGAACGCATCTCCTTTTAGGTATGCTCTTTCTCATGCACCACTCATTCCTGTCACACATATTAAACAGTTTTGGAACAATGTCAGTTCTTCAACAGTTAATAGAGTGACTACATTAACTTCTATTATTCATGGGAGACCTTGGGTGGTTACTGAGGCTTTGGTACGCCAAGCCTTGCATCTTGATGATGCTGATGGTATAACCACCCTTCCCATTAGTGAAATAGAACAAGGACTAAGGGCTTTGGGTTATCCTTTTCCTGATGAAGGAACTTTGAATAAATATCATAAACAGGAGTTTCCCCCAGCCTGGAAGTACCTCATACATGTCCTCCTACAATGTTTGAGTCCCAAATGTACTGCACACAATGAGATCAATAGATCTATTGCCAGTGCTATTGTGTGCATTGCAACTGGGCAAAAATTTAATTATTCTAAAATGATTTTTGAGGGCATGTGTAAAAATAAGGGGAACAAAATGACTTTAACTTATCCACGATTTTTACAAATGGTTTTTGATGTTCAAGGATACTGCACAAGGGATCATAATGATTTTTATGAGATCCCTGTGCAAAAGAAAGCAATTTTTATGAAGATGAACTCACCCCCACATCGTGACCTACCCTTAACCCAAGCTATGCTTGCTGTCATTGCAGCAACTCAACCCCAACCAGACCCCCAACCCCAAATTGACCCAATACCTGAACCATTACCTTCACCTGAACATATGCAAATTGACCAAGAACCCTTCGACGCTGACACGTTAAATGTTGGCGTTGATGTGCCTATTTCCAACGTTGACACACAACCTTCACAGACCCAAACACCCCTTAACCAACCCACATCCACCCAATCCACATCATCTTCTACACCCCCTGAATATAGGTTGATTAAACGCCAAAGGACTACTAGAGTGTTCTCCTCTGGTGGTCCTAGCCATGTAGCAGAGAGAACCACAACCACAAGTGTGGTTGGTGCGATGGATGAGGTTGGGACTATTGGTTCTGGCTTAGATGTTGGCCAAGGCAGTCCCGCCATCATTAAGTCCTCCTCCATGCCCAATGAATCTAACTTGGGAGGTCAAATACCCATTTTAGAAGAGGGCAGATTGGAACCAATGACTCTAATGGAATTGACGGCAGTCTGCATGAGCTTGCAAAAGCAAAATGCAGACTTGGTACAAGTTGTCAGCACACAAGGCCTTGAACTCAAGCAATTGAGGGAGAGGATTGTTATTTTGGAGACTACAAGTGCAAGGAGAGGGATGGCGGAATCTTCCAAAGGGGAGGAAGATCAAATAAATATGAGTGATAAGGACAGCCATGATGGTCAATCTTTGGATGTTGCTGAGGCCCTTACAAGTTTGAAGAAACAGACAGGTTTTGATACGTCCTTAGTCTCTCCTACAAACTTAAATTTATCATTTACAGCCATGTTGGAGGAAATTGCAAAAGGCGCTGAGGCAGGAACTTTGGGCGTTGACAAGGAGAAGTTGAACGATGACATAAATATTTTGGGCGCTGATAGAGCAAACGTAAGCGTTGATAGACCTGCACATGAGGGTGATGTATCTCAGTCATCATACATCATCAAGGAGGTTTCTTCACAGGTATCACCATCTACCTTACCAACAATTGATTCATTAGATAGGGGTAAGGGTATTATGGTAGAAGAGGTTGTTCCAAAGAATGCAGCTCAAATTGAGTTTGATAGAATGTTGGCTGCACAAATCATGGAACAAGATAGAAAGGAGGTGAAAGAGTCACCATTTGTTGTCACTTCAGAAGAGAAAGAAGGAAGTGATGAAGCTAGCTCAGACTCAAGTGTTATGATCATAGAACAGCCAGAGAGACTTGAGTATGGAGATGAGTTGGCCCAGGAGAAATTGAGAGAGTTGAAATTACAGGTTGACTTTGATATGCCAAAGGTGGTTCAAATGTATCATGCTTTGGAAGAAAGATGTATGGAGAATCCACACTTGACCATTTCAGATCAGATATGGGGTTTGGAGATTCTCCTCAGAGTACAAAAAGATTGCCAAGTTATTTTGAAACACAAGGCAAGCAATATTCTCTCAGAGTTGAAAAGGGATAGAAGAGAGTTATACTGCATGTTGCTCAGATGTCATGGAGTAGGATGGACTTATCAGAAATTGAGGGCATTGATATTTGATGAGTTGGAATGCAAAGCTTATCCCATCTGGGTTAGAGTGCAGGAAGCAAACACTCTAAGACTTCTTTCTGATGAAAGAAAAGAAGAACTTGCAGAGGAAATGGAGCTTAAGAAGGCAATGTTTGTTCCCAGACCAGTGAAAAAGGGAGTTCCTCTTGAGTTTCCCAAAGATATGGATCCATTATATCCAAGTGAAGCTGTCATAAGAAAGAGTCTCAAGCTCTCACCATTAGAAGCTTCAGATATGGTACAAGTGTTACCACTAGATTCCAGAAATCCAATTGTGAGCTATGAAGAAGATGAATGTGGATTTTGGAAGATTGGCAGGTATGGCAAAGAGGTTCACACTTTTACCACCCTTATATCTTTGTTTGCAAGTTTTGACAGAGAATACTTGGTAGACCTATGGAGGTTGTTAGAGGCCAAGTATGAGGCTGAAGCACCAACTTCAGCTAATGGAATAAAACTGTGGTCCACATTCAAGAGAATGTGTGGACCAAAAGATGAGGATCCTGCTATTTGGAAGGATCTTGAAGATGACCTCAGTGGTCTTCAATGGATATTGTATTCAGCTGCTGTTGTATATTATTTGAGTTCTACAAAGTTTGTTGAGTATCTACTTGTGGATGGTTAGTATTTCATAGCCAAGGATATCTTGGAAAAGATGAAGAACACTCAGCTGGAGATTGATTATTCAAGTGATGTGGCAAAAGACTTGATCAGATTTATTTATTACCAATATGAGAAGGTTTGTAAGATTCCTCCTAGTCCTTAATGTTTATTCAGAAACTTGATCATAAGAGTGGATATCAAGTTTAGGGGAGGATTGTTGGGAATAAATTATAGCCAATCTACTTGAGCGCTGACAAGAGTAAAACAAGCGTTGAGAGGAGCAAAACAAACGCTGACAGCTCAAGCGTTGACAAGATAAAGTCAAGCGTTGATACATTGAAGACAAGCACTGATGGGAAGATATACTCTACGCGTTTATTGTATTCTAGATTACTTCTAGTAAAGATAGGAACAACAATGTATTTTCTTTATTTATCTTTACCTAGAATAGCTGATACGTAGATTATTGTACAAGGCTTCTTATGTCTATAAAAGAAGACCTTTAGGTTAATGTTTCATATAAGTTTTCATTCGTAAACTACTTTCATTGTAATCAAGTTAGATATCATTAATCAAAGTGAAAGTTTGTTTATATCTTGTGTATTCTTGTTTAAGTGTTAATTCCGCATAACACTTAGATTATTATAAACATATACAAAGGTTTCTCTAAGTGTATTACTTGATCTAATCTCGTATACATAAAGCTAAATCGATCTAAGTTTGGGATCAACATTATCAAATTTCTTGATGCGGAAATGATCTATCCTATCTCGGATTCACCATGGGTTAGTCCCGTCCACTGTGTGCCTAAGACAGGCGAAATCACTGTTGTGCCCAATGAAAACAACAAGTTGATTCCTACTCGTCTCGTTACAGGGTTGAGAGTTTGTATAGACTATCGCAAACTCAATGATGCTATGAGAAAGGATCATTTTCCCCTTCCTTTCATGGACCAAATGCTTGAACGTCTAGCGGGTAATGACTATTACTGCTTTTTAGACGGTTTCTCCAGGTATTTTCAAATTCCCATCGATCCCAAAGACCAAGAGAAAACCACATTCACTTGTCCTTACGGAACATTTGCTTATAAAAGAATGCCTTTCGGCTTATGCAATGCTCTTGGGACTTTCCAAAGGTGTATGATGGCTATCTTCCATGACATGGTTGAAGAAACTATGGAAGTCTTCATGGATGATTTCTCGGTTTATGGTGATTCTTTCTCTGCTTGCCTTGCCAATTTAGAACGTATGCTTAAGCGGTGCGAAGACACTCGCCTTGTTCTAAATTGGGAAAAATGCCATTTCATGGTAAAAGAAGGCATCGTGCTAGGACATAAAATCTCAAAAGCCGGTCTTGAAGTGGACCGTGCTAAAGTGGATGTCATAGCCAAATTACCTCCACCTTCAACCGTGAAGGGTGTGATAAGTTTCCTTGGTCATGCGGGCTTCTATCGTCGATTCATCCAAGATTTTTCTAAAATCGCTCGCCCGATGACCCACCTCTTGGAAAAAGATACACCTTTCATCTTTTCCAACGAGTGTCTTGAATCCTTCAATCTTCTTAAGGATAAGCTAACTAAGGAACCTGTCTTGGTTACCCCTAATTGGGAGCTACCTTTTGAGTTGATGTGTGATGCTAGCGCCTTTGCTATTGGAGCGGTTTTGGGCCAAAGAGTGAACAAACACTTCCAACCAATCCACTACGCTAGCAAGACAACGACGGGGGCTCAATTGCATTATACCACTACCGAAAAAGAGCTTTTAGCTGTAGTGTATGCTTTTGAAAAGTTTCGCCCCTATCTTGTCCTTTCTACCACCATCGTGTATACCGATAATTCCACGTTGAAGTACTTGTTGACTAACCAAGATTCTAAGCCAACACTTCTTCATTGGGTTTTGCTCCTTCAAGAATTTAAAATCGAAATTTGTGACAAGAAGGGTGCGGAAAACCTAGCCGCGGATCATCTAAGTAGACTTGAGGATCCTTATCAAGGGGATCATCCGAATCAAGAGATCAATGACTCTTTTCCCCTTGAGGCCTTAATGTCTATCAATCCAAATCTCGATGACACCCCGTGGTTTGCGGACATTGCAAACTACTTAGCGGATGGAATTCTCAAGGAAGGGTTAACGTCCCAACAAAAGAAAAAGTTCTTTAAAGACATTGAACATTACTTCTGGGACGACCCTTACCTTTTCAAACAATGTGCGGATCTTGTCATTCGTCGATGTGTTGATGGGCCGGCAGCGGTACAAATCCTTTATGCTTGCCATAAAGGACCCACCGGTGGTCACTTTGGTCCCAATTACACCGCGAAGAAAGTATTTATAACACCCTCACAAATGCTATGCGCAGCGGAACTACAACATTTGGGTGCTACTTAGTTATGATCACACATAAGCTATATTCAACGACTCAAAGAGACGTAAAAGTTTAAACATAAATTTAGAAATTATTAAAATCATACAAGTCTACAGTTTTCCAAATCCCAAGATAATATTAAACAGAGTTTGCGTTTAGGTCCCCACTGAATCTCAACCCAAAAGAGCATTTTCGTTCACATGACATAATATAAAATAATTAAGTGCTAAAAGGGAAGAAAAACAAAGTAGACCGCCAAGCCACAACAACTTCCATCCTCGCATGCTCCGCTGCTATCAATCTTGGTTACCTGAAACACATGCTTAAAACTATCAACACAAAGGTTGAGCGAATCTATAGGTTTATCAAATCATAAGTTGAACATAAGTACTAAAAACCAATCATGATCATTCAATAGCATTGTCGCGCAAACAATCTATTATTCGAGGATATGACAATTGTGTTTAAGCTCATGACACTAATCCGTTAACTCAATCACCCGCGTAATAATTACCGGCGTGATTCAGATGAAACCAGTGCCCCTACTAAAGGCATCAGTTGCAATTATACCTTATCTCTTATCAAAAATTATCCGTCCGCAGGGGGTATCAACGTACTAGCCCTCGTCTCGGATAGGGTAGTCAACCCCATAGTACTATCACTTTGTATAAGCGGCTATTTCCCCCTTCGCAAGGGCAAGACAATAGTTAATATTTCATGAAATTAGGGCCTTTTGCAACTAGATACTCAACACAATTTCAAGGCAACATTCGGGTCCAACAATCATTCATGACTTATGTTCATTTTTATTTAAATAGCATGTATCCCCCTCGTGGGTAAAAACATTTGAAATAAGTAAAGAGAGAGGCTATAGACTCACCTTGCGTAGTAGTAGTGGTTCTAGCGAAGACGTAACGAGAAATGTCACCGACGACGTGGATGCCCGGGATAATCAAACACTTGACCTAAAAGTCAAAGTACGAAAACCAAATCAATACACCGCGTACATAATTGTACTAAACACGCGCAATGCGAAACACTTAATGCTTATGAAAACTCACGCCAAAACCAAACAAGTAGTTGTTACTAGACTTATACCATTTATCAATGTTATTAAAGTTACTATCCATTTTACGGTTTCCCCGATACTTACCAAAAGTATGGGCTGTTTTCCTAGACTTATACCCTTTTATAAAATTTGGGAAAATTCTCAAAAATACCTTAAGACCTGTAGAAAACCCATTTTTAATCCCATTAAAAGTTTTCGCTTTTACGACCCGTTACTCAACACATTACTAAGCCTACGTTTTTCGGACTGATTTTGCACATTGACCAAGTTTGACTCATTTGACCCATTTAAAATGTACCATTGACCCATTTGACACCTAAGTCTTATAATAGACTCAAATATGCAGGTTTGAGACCAAAAATCAACCTTTGACCATTTACCAAACTAAACCTATGGTCCCCGGGATTTGACCCAAAACCAAACACAAATTCGGATTGTGTTGGTTCTCATCTCCCGATACACGTATTTTCAAAGTAACATAACTTTTGACTCGTTTGGAGTCGTAAGCTCTACTTTATACCGAAACGAAGCTAAGACAAAGCTCTACAACTACATCCTAACCACAAGACCTGTTTACAAAATAATTTTTACGAAAACACCTCAAACTTTCTGCCTAAAATCACCCATACCAAAATCATCCCAACGCTCGTTTTCAAACCCATTTATCGACACTAGGCATCAAGCAATCCTAATCATACTCAAACACTCTAATCAGTCCTAACACCCTAATAATGAAAATCATCATAAAACCCAAACACAAATTCAAGCATGCAATATGTTTAAACCATTCAAACACACCGAAAGCATCAATCTAGACACAAACCCATGACACATTTCATCAAACACCTTGAACACACCCAACACCCCCCACATTTCGTGGCTTTTTGGGGATGTGGAAGACCAAGAACATAAATCCCATTATGTTTAATTAATTATCTAACATTACCCAATCACCAATTAAACAAATTAATGATTTAATTACATCAAAATACATTTTTGAAAAATCTTTGATTCTTGAAAATTTAAAGATGTTGCATGTTGGATTAAAGTATGTAAGAACACTTACAATGGATAAAGAGAAGGTGGTCTAAACTTGGATTTAATCAAATCAAAGTAGAAAAAAATATAGTGGTGGTATGGTGGTGGGTGGCCGACGGCCTAGAGAGAGTGGGAGGAGGAGGAGAAAATTTTTAATGTGTTTTTGTGATGTGTGTTTTTCCTCCTTCCATTTTGTAAAAATTAGAGGGGCCTTTGGTGAAATTTGGCTAATCTTTTGGCCTATTTGGAAAACAACTTATTTAAAGAGCGGGAATGAGTTAGCTAGTCGGTTTTGAAAATTCACGGGAGTCGGGGGTCGCCCCGAACACTCAAATTACTCTTAAATGGTTCAAACGCACACAAAACGAATATACACATGGTTCCGACTCGACTTAACACGTAACAAAAATAAAATCTCGAAAAACTCAAATATCGATCAATCGATAATAAAAGGTAAATTTTGGTCATCCGTCGGGATCGTAGACGTTTTAGGTTCTTCTTAAATCGTCAAACGTTAAATTACGACCGTAAACGTTAGTTTCAACTTAAACCGTCAAATAAATCCACGATAAAATTTCTTAAAAATTTCAAAAATATACGTAAAATAGGATTATATAAATGACGTTGGGCTCGGGATATCACATCCACAAGTGAGCCACAACTTAAGAGAGATGCTCATACTGAACAGCTCTTGAGACAATAACTTAGCATCTTACGGCACTTTCACGGGTCTTACAGTATTAGACTCTGGATTTTATTGGCCCACCATTTATCGTGACGCTCACGACATGGTTAAACATTGTGATGCTTGCCAAATACAAGGCAAGATCACACATAAAGATGAAATGCCTCAAAATTTCATCCAAGAGTGTGAAATCTTTGACGTATGGGGCATAGACTTTATGGGGCCATTTCCATCATCTAAAGGGAACAAGTACATCCTCGTAGCCGTTGACTACGTTTCTAAATGGGTTGAAGCTAAGGCTCTCCCAACAAACGATGCGAGGGTGGTTGTGAACTTTTTGAAGCAACTTTTTGCTCGATTCGGTGTTCCTCGTGCTATAATCAGTGACCGCGGGACTCATTTTTGCAATGATCAATTTGCAAGAGTCATGGCTAAGTATGGTGTCAATCACCGTCTTTCCATCGCTTATCCTCCTCAAACCAACGGTCAAGCCGAGATTTCCAACCGTGGATTGAAGCGAATTTTGGAGCGTACTGTGGGAGAGCATCGTGCCACGAGGGCCGATAAGTTAGACGATGCTTTGTGGGCTTTCCGTACCGCCTATAAGACACCGATTGGTTGTACACCTTATCGTCTTGTGTACGGGAAGGCATGCCACCTCCCTATCGAGCTAGAACATAAGGCATACTGGGCCTTGAAGTGGGCTAACTTCGACATCAACAAAGTCGGTGATCTTCACAAGATTCAACTCAACGAGCTTAATGAATTGAGGAATGAAGCTTACGAGAACTCATTGATCTACAAAGAGAAGACCAAGATCATCCATGATGCTAGGATTAAGAACCGAGAGTTCCACGTTGGTGATCAAGTTTTACTCTTTAACTCTCGGTTGAAGATCTTCTCGGGCAAGTTGAAGAGCCGCTGGTCTGGTCCATTCACCATCGCCAAAGTATTTCCCTATGGCACCATTGAGCTTTCTCAGCCAAATGGGCCTAATATTAAGGTGAATGGCTAGTGTTTGAAGTTGTACTTTGGTGAGGACATCTCTCATGAGATGATTCCATCCCTCACCACGTTTCCCATGAACTAGTTTTGGGTCGAGTCAGGCTCGTGACTCGGTCATAAAAAACAAGCGCTCCTCGGGAGGCAACCCGAGTATCTATCCCTTTCCATTTTACCTCCTAAGTGTAGGGGGACCTATATAGGTTGCTTGTGTTTGTATGGTGATGTGATTACAGGGATAAGTGCACTTTTGGAATCTTTGAAGAACCGTGCTCCCATTTTATCCGCAATCTGGTTCTATCTCTCAACTATGGTGATTCAATTTTCTTCATACTCTCATTTGAAATTGATCACTATAGTTGTCCTCTCTTTAGCAAGATTTAAACAACGTGCACAATGTCATAAGTGTAGGGGAGACTTTTCCCACATGCTTAAACATTGAGGACAATGTTTATATCAAGTATAGGGGGACTTCTATTGAAGTAAGTGGGCATTTCCATGAATTTGTCCTCATTTTAACCGGAAAATTCGATTTTTCGACATTTTTCAAAAATTTTAATCTATTTTGGCCTAGTTGTATAGTTGTATTTTCCTTTGTTATGGTTATTTTCTTTCCTTGCTAAAATAAAGTTCAATAAAGTGGTTTTAAATAAATTTTTTCAAAGTCGTGAATATTTTGACTCAACCCGAATTTACTTATCTAAGTTTACTCTAGCTAGTATCCTTAACGTGGTTAAGTCAAGTTTTGCTAGGATTTTATATAGGGAACTTTAAAACGCGAAAGTCTTAACTCTCACGGGTTAAGAACAAAAACTTTTCGCAAGTTCCTATAATTGATCCTAGAGAGTCGTTTATCAAGGGAACTTTAAAATGCGAATTCTAAAACTTGAAAAAGTCTAAGAGTTTGCAAGATCCTATAGATGACTCGAAAACCCAAAGCTGTGATTTAATTGGCTAAGCATCCACGAGTCTCATTCCTTGAGATTTTAAACTGTGGAGGACGAGAGATGATAGAGTCAGTTATAAGTTTGGTATTCTTTCGTGAATTTATGTGAGTTGATTATAAGCCTATTCTCCCATCGCTTGCTAATAAATTTATCTGCAATAAATAAGGTTGTACGATTTGAAAAGTTACTTAGCTTCTAGCCCAAGATCGTTTAAAAGTTGCTCGGTATTAATCAGAGTTCATAGCCAAGGCATAACTTATTGAAGCGGGATGCGAAGATTGGCGAGTCCGAAAAGGCCCTAACAAGGCATGAGGGCTACAATTTGTTGCTAAAGATCCAAAAGTGATGTGAAGAATCATTTATCAAAGATCAATATGAAGGATCGAGACACACGACGAAAAGCAAGTACTCCCCAAAAGATCATGGAGAAGTCTATCCGAAAAGACCCTAGCAAGGTATGAGGATAAACAGATCCAAGTCCTAAAAGGAGGCGGATCGTTGTATATCAAAGTCCAAAATAAAGATTGGAGAAAAATGAAAAAGTCGTGGTCCAAGTATGAAGAATCTCTCAAAACTTCAAGTGAAGAAATTCCTATTACGAAGAGAAGACCATAATTTCAAGAACGTCTCTCAAAGATTTGAAGTATGAAGTCGCTGCCAAATATCGTTCTAAGAAAGGTCTCAAATCGTGAAGCGAGTTATGCCAAGATATGAACTTTATGAGGTCCCGAGAAGCAGTTTTAAAAGATTTTGTCCTTTAGCTTACTATTGATTAAATCGTCCCACTTTGTTTTCAGCCTAAATAACTATCGAAATAAGTCAAACAATGCATCCTCGTGATCATTTAAGACAATATTAAAATATAAGAGATACACCTAGGAATAAGGGAGTCTATGTGAATAATTGGGCCACATGAGTTCGTGTTAGTTTGCTAACTTATAATAACAATGATCTCGTTTTTAAGCTTGGTATGGGGAACGTGAAACTTGAGAATGATGAACATTCATGACAACCTAAAACCCCAATGTAAGTCTTTGAATTCTTTACTTGTTTTGTTCTTTTGGTTTCCTTAGTGTTTAGAATTTAATAAAGGCCAAGGTGGGTTATTTATGATGAGAAATGTAAACCGTGCTTTAAATTATGCATTGCATGAGGGCATTTGTAACACCCCCAAATTTATACAACATAGTACAGCGGAAGACTAGTTGGTGTTACGGGATAGCACATTACTCACATCATAGACAACGCATAAAAATCGCGTCGTTTAATATTAAATCATTTCCATTCATAAACAACAAAGTTACATCGGTCCCAAGTCATTACATTGCATACAAAAGTTTTACAAAGTGTTTGAATGGAAAAATATTGTTTAAGTGCGGGCCATGAATTCTTGTCGTCTTCCCGAGAATTACCTTCAAGTACCTGAGATAAAACATGTTTAAAAGAAAAGGTCAGCGACAACGCCGAGTGAATTCATAGAGTTTAATAAATTCCATCAATATAATATCAGTATAAAATTATTACTGAAAATCGTTTTGTACAAATTATTTTAATAGGCCATAAAATAGCCAAAGTCATTTTATACAAATCTTTATCGAAAATCATAATATAGGCATTTGCCTTAAAATCCGTTATACGAATCATTATCGTTAAAAACTCCATACAATACGTTTTTGCAACGTTGTATAGATTAAATAAAACCATTATATGAATATGGTTATAAAAAGCCTTAAAAATCATTATACGAGCCAATGTCGTAAAAACGTCATACAATACGTCTTACGACGTTGTATGAAAATATAAATCGTTATATGAGTATGGTTATGAAAACCAAAACACAAACATAATATCAATAGTATGACCCTGTATTGCTAGTCAGGCAATACATCATAATTTGAAGCGTCTAATAGTATTTCATTAGTTTTGGATTATTATAAGCCGCATGACATTGTTACCTTACTAAACCAACAACGGGTAGCTAACCCGATACCAATTTTGCCCATCTAAAGTAGCGTGTCGTCACAAAGGTCACGCTATGGAAATCTTCTCATACATAAATTCGCTTACCAATCAATGTGGCACGACGGGGATCAACCGTCAAGACGCGAACTGGGGTGATCGTCCCCAAATAGTACTATTAAATGCATAAGCGTCTACCAAATCCCGGTAGTTCACAATTCATGCTAATGGGACTTTTAGTGACATAACCTAACTTTAATACTCCATTTAATTTCATCTATCGGGTCCTTTAATCATTTATCGGGTCATACAATCGGGTCATTCAATCATTCGGGTCCAAAATCAATAAACAAACAATCGGGACAAATGGTGTCCTAAGTTTATAAAAACTAACATGTTATCTCCCTCGCGGGTTTATAAAACATTTATAAAACATTTAAAAGAGTGTGAGGCTATGAACTCATGTTGATATGGGAAGGCGGGTTATCGACAATTTGGACGTACGGTACGTGCTTCAATCACGGAAACCTAGACAAATAATACTCGGTCTTAGACGTTTGTCCAATGACTTTATAAAAATAACATCTATGTATACATATGATTATTATATATATATGATGATCAAGTGGGTTTACATATTCTCGTTTACTCATTTTAGAGTTATGTGTCGATAACTTTTATACTAGTTTTCTCGTTTTACCCATTTACGTGTTTTAGGTCCAATAAGCCTATTATAAGTTCTTAACTTGTATTAATCCTTGTTATACTTACATTATCAGTATATATACTTTCCATGTTGGGCCCAAATGGGTTAAGCCCAATAAGTTCTTTTTAGGAGTGTTTATCTCATTTAGTCCAATTATTAGCTTAAGTATTAGTCCACTATGTTTACTTAGCTCGTTAATGTCCGTATGCCCTATAGTTCGGGTTTTATCGGTTTTTACTTGTTATACATGTTTATATATCAGTATATAAGTTTTATAAAGTTTACATTAGACGGGTCCAACCATCTAAGTTTTATTTAACAAAAACGTTAATTTTACGGCAATAGCCGAAAAAGTCGTAAAAATCATATTTATAGTTTTTATTACTTATAAACATTATTTCACCACCATTTATATAATATATCCATTTGATTAACCTTATATATATATATTTATATAAATAAGTTTTATAAGTTAGTGGGTTTTTATTTTACATTTTATATATTAAAATGTGAGTGCTTATATAATAGTATTATTCTTTAATTTCCAAAAAACTGATTTTTAACTTCATCATCACCAAAACTGCCATATCTTGAGTTCTATATGGAGATAGAAGCTCAAATTTTTATCACATAAACTACATGATATGTGCTACATTTAACTCTTCTATAGCTACTATTGAATCATCCTTTAAGTATTTTCTAAAAATCGTCCAAAACAGTAACTTCAGATTTATACCCAAAACTTGTTTTGATCATATCTCACTCATTATTTTGATTCCATTGCATGGCCAACTCTCACATGTGTACAAGACCCATAGCTTACTGTATATCAATTCTACTTCATCATTTTATCAGTTTATAACATGTTTCTTTACTGTTTTATACAGCCATGTAATTTAAACAAGATTTTAACCTTGTTTCTTATGGTTTTTCACCTTTTTATCCATGATTATCAACAACAAATCCCCACATAACATTTTTATCATCATATAATCATCATAAATATATACAATAGGAAATAAAATACATGTTTACATAATCAAATTAACAAGAAGATGAGGAGGACAATCTTTATACCACCAACTTGATGTAGGTTATGAGTTTGGCATGGTTTTGGATGGAGAAACTTATGATGCACCAAGACCACCTTCATGACCACCATTCTTCCTAGAAAACTTGTGGAAAATCAGCCCTCCTACTCCATGAAAACTTCTCCTTGGATGTTATAAGCACCACCAATCAATAGGGTTTCAAAGTGGCTTCAACATATGTGTATATAACATAAGATTTCATGGTTGAATCAAGATCAAAGGGTGGTTATGGATGGTGAATATGGGACGGCATGTTTGAGTTAGAGAGAGAGAGTTTTAGCTAGTTTGCATGTAACAAATGAGAGCTAATGGTATGGTGAGTGGTTTTGATGGAACTTAGCTTCAAGTGGAAGCTAAAATGACATGTGTAGCTAGTTTAAGTGATAACTTGACACCAAGTTATCTTGGTGGAGTGGTTGTAGCCGGTTTTGAAGTGGGGTGGGACAAGTGTCCCACTTGTCTCATCCCATTTATTTACGGGTACTCCTCGATTCTAGTTTCCTCGATTTGCGTGCCCTCGGGTCGTTTTACGAAAAACGTTTTTATAAATTATGAATCACCGTCACAAAACGAATCCAATAAAAATTTTCTTATCAAAAACGGAGTTCGAAAACGTAAATACGAAATCCTAAGGTTTCCGGTTTAGTCGTAAAGGACGTTAAAATAAAATCGTAAGTCCTAATCTCTTCTCGTAAATTTGTGAGTTTATGAACCTACACAAATTTAAACTCCAAAATAATATTTATGGATAAATTCATTTTCTGAAATGTCGGACTGTCACCAAAGACGGTGTATGTAAACGTAAGCATGTAACGTTGAATCCTCCGGTTTAGACGTAGTCGATGCTACTCCAAGACGTAAATCCAAATTTCTTCCCAAAAATAAGTGAGTTCATATTGTATCATTAAAATAATATTTTCAAATAATATTGGAGAATAAAATATTGACCATAAATTGACGGATTGTCACAGCATTTACCCCTAAACAGGATCTTTGTCCTCAAAGATCATCTTACCTTACTACTCGCTTCTTATAGAGTTAAAGCCATGTGGGTATTTCCTCCACATTCGGTCTTTTCTCACAAGTGTAATTCATCGCAATATGCGAGTTTCATTAAACATAACTACGGGAATAAGATCAGGCTTAATGTTGACTTACTTTCTCTATCCATGATGTTCACGGGTTTTTGATGAATGCAACTTTTCGCCGATCTAAGCTCTACTAAGAATAATCAGATTCTCACTTGATAGATATTCCATCAAGTTCGATATACGAAACATAATTCACGCAGTCTTTGAAGTCCTAGGGTAGATCCAGCTTATATGCCTTTCAAACCAATCTTTTATATCATCTCAATGGTCCCAAACAACGGGGACTCATATCCCATGATTTGTCAGATCATGAATTCATTTTTCCAAGGTTAAAAATTGTGGCATAACTTCGCTACCCATTTGGCACTTCAAGATCTACATTTCATATTCACATAAGCTCTTGCCCACTATCGGCAGTTAATAATCAAATCCTAATTTCAACAATCATTTCAGATCTCGCGGGTCGGGTATTTTGCAAGGATAGGTTCGCCATCATAGGAAACCTTAAACCTAAAAGATATGTCCAACTCACAATGGGTGTATGTCGGATGTCTTTATCTCAACTCTTGCTTACAGATGCTCTAAGAGTTAGATCCTAACAAATTTCGATCTCAATCCTAACAAGATGATTATCAATGATAATCTCTCTAAAGGAAAATTATTATACGGTCTATTACCAAAGGTCAATCATTCAAACATAAAACAGCACTTATATTACTTTGTATCATCACTTTACCTCGTCCCTTCGATTTGGGGTGGTATATAGTACTCTCATCAAGGTTCGTTCTCAACGATTTCTGAGCAAATCTCTAGAAATTCGTTGCGAAGCGAGGATCTTGATATAGATGTTCGATACAGGCACACTATGTTTACATAACTCTTTTGCATTTATCATTAACGAGAATGATATTAGCAGATTTGGTCAGTCTGTCGACGATGACCCAAATCGAATCAAATTCAGATGATGACCTTTGCAATAGTTAGACGTTTACTAATGTATGAGGCGATGTCTGCCTTCATAATTTGTCATTAGTACAACTTCTTCAGACAAAGATACTTTTAGTCAAAAATGACATACATATAATACTTATACTTACAAGATTTCCAATTTAACTATATCTCACAATCTTCCATATTTAGGCAACCATAAGTGGTCTTTAAAATATTTAACGTTATCGGCTTCTCAATTTTTAATGGTTCATATTAGCCGTGAAACCTCTTTTATTATCTATATTATTCCTTTTTACAAACATTGTTTATTTTTATATCGTTCGGCAATTTATTTTGCACCTTCATTAATAAGGAACATGTCCTAACTGGTTCTTTATCTTTTCTTCATAATGCGTCGGTATCTATATTCGCTTCTTATGATGATATAATTATCATGTCCACAATTCACTCAGATATTCTTTGTATATTATGCGTCAGTATTTACGTTCACCTTCCTGATGAAATAAATATCACAACCGTATTTATTCAAAACTATTTCTTCATATCTTCTATGTTTTTGTTTCGTCTTTACTATCATTTTTATCCGTTTTACTCAATCCGTCGTCTAAAGCGTCGATAATTATTATAATTAATTAAATAGTTATTATTCAATTTTTATGAAATGTAAACGTAAAGATTTTAAATTTCTTAGTTCGACCAATTATATAAAATGTTCAAAATAAATTTGAATTTAATTAACAAGATTTTTTTGTTGATTTATCCAAAATATCTAATAAGATCCGTAATTGTTCGAAAAATCTTTAGTTTATACTTTGGTCAAAATTTTCTTAGTTGAAAAGCAAAAAGTGTCGTTTCAAATTTCAAGTTATGGTATAAATGGTTTACTCAATCCTTCTTAAGTTATCTTGGGGTATACACAAACATTTACCCCTAAACAGAAGTTTAGTTAAATGGTTTGTGTATAAGGGAATAATCCCTTAAAAATCCTTTGTTAAAACATTTGTCAAAATATATTTGCACTTTCTTTTTGGTAAAATCCAAAGTCTTAAAAGGGCTCTTAATTTTTGAAGAGTCAATTTATATTCCATTATCCTTTTAATCACATAGTTAAATCATGTAAATGTTCAAGTCTTTAATCATGTGTTAATTATTCAAGGTTCAGGTTTACACTGTTCGGCCAATTCAGGGCAATTTATAACTAATTATTAACTCATTATTATTCCTATATACAAACAATTGGTCCTTAATGATCTCAAGCATGAATTTATCACATTACAGCCTACACACGTGATTCACCAAATTTATGAATGCTACATGTGTATTAGTCAATCCAAACGACATCACGTGGAACTCATAATGTTCATTACAAGCACCGGATGTAGTGATTGGAATAGATAATCTCTTTCGCAGATGCGAAGTTGACGATAACCATGCTATGGATCAAATTTGCTAGAACCTTGTAAACGATCGAACAAATCTTCCATTTCGAGTTATGGATATCGTTTTCGATTGTCAATTTACTCAGTTCATAGTAATCTATAAATATAAGGAAAGATAACACCACTTTCTCTTCAGGATGACAGGCTTGGTATAATAAAATCTTTCTCCGACAACTTTCTCAGTTGAACGGTAATTCCTTTAATTTAGATGGTGCTGACGTACAGCGCACACGCCACAGATGCAGCACCGGTTATATAATTAATACCACTTTCAATTTGCCTTAATGGCAAAAGTTTAGGTAATTCACCAACAAATACCTCCTAAGGTTTTAGATAACATAAACATCTTTTAATAAGTTCATATTAGTTTCTTCTAGATTATAATATCTATGACTAATTCACAACCATTCGCGGTAATATTTCAAGTCTTAATACAGGATATGGTCATCCATCAAGAATTATTTAGATCACTTTTGATAATCAACATCTTATCATTTAGGGGGAATTCTATTCGAGTTCCCAACAATTTAGACAATGTCGTTATGTCATAATCAATCAATCCATTCTACCAGCATTATCAACTTTTCAGTTTCATTGCCGTCGATAAGATGTGAACTTCTCAAAAGACTAATAATAATTCATAATCTTTCATGATTTCAGGGATATCTGGAGACACAATTACTATTAAAAGAGTAAGGTCAACGCATAATCTATGCGAGAGAATTTCAAATCAGATACAGACGAAAACATTTAACGAATATGAATATATCCCATGTTTTCATAATTTGAGTACGCATTCGAAAGCTCCTCGGATCGTTACCCAGGTCATTCAAATGAAATCAAATCATAAGAAATGATAGGAACGTCGATACATCCAGTCGGGTTTCAACACTCGGTAATCAAATACTTTTCCTAAGAATCTCACTACGGGAGAATTGGACAAGAAAGAATTGTCAATCGTCAAATAAGACAATTTCCACAGATGAGTAAATTCGACTCTGAAGAATAGATGACACGGGCACATATGTAGATGTCTTCTATCATTATGTCCCTATTTTTCACTTCTTGCAGATCTCATAAAATTTTAATCTTTCACAATCTTTAAACGAAATGTAGTGTTTATTAATCAGTTTTATGGTGACTACTAATCAGCCTTGCATAGTCCATTCCAAATTGTATGTAGGCGCGCAACTATATACAATTTCAAGATTAACGATTCAATACTCAGTTCGTCAAAATTTTATCATCATGTTTATAATAAAAACATTTACATGCTTAATTCTTAAATAAGAATCAAAAATAAATTTTTCAAAGATTTTCTTTGTTATGAAAACAATTAAGTTTTCCAAAGTGTTTCATAAACAACTTCATTCGATAACGATTACTTATAAATCTCATTTTGAATAATCCTTTTAGTGATGGAAATTCAAGTTCCTCAAATGATACTGTTTCATCTTAAAAAAAAACAATGAGTGATCTGCAAAAGAGTGATGAAGGCTTGTTCACCAAGAACTAACTACAATATGATAAGAAATGAGCTTAGCCAAATAATCATGAGGTTCATGACCTCGATGGCACTCAGGAATACAAAGAGAATAATCTACAACGTAACTCAAATCGAGATGAGTACTTGTTCAATGGTTGCATCACTAATGTGAACATTAGGATGAAGCAATAAAGGATAGATAACATCGATACATGTAGAATTTAGCAATCAAAGGTAGTCTTTTCATTAATCATAAACAAGTCAAAATTGTACCGTAACACATTACGTGTCACTATGTCATACAATTCTCAGAACTCATCCTACCAACTGATGTCTCAGTTAAGTTAGGGATTTTAAAAAGATACCACAATGAATACTAATCTACGAGAGTCATTAGGTGTCCTGCCTGTCCCGGAAGATCCATCGGTCCCAATTCAGAAGAAGATTTCTTCAATTTATTTATTGGACACTGGGCATCCTCATTAGTGGACAACGGCCTAGGAACAACCTTTAACACGAACCTACAATCAATTAAATCCTTATAATCTAATCACAGAACTTAACGACTTCCTCTTAACAATCTCATATTTCATATGGGTTAAGTTTTACTTTATTCAAGTTTCAACCAACTTTATACTCAATTCGATATCCTACTCTATTTCCCAATACTTCAACTTTATTCTTCGGCCTTGTAAAGGCAATACAATCTCAATATGAATCAACACTTAATTTCCATTCCTATTAGCTCTTACCACAACAATTATCAGATGAGTCATTAATATAAAATGACTTGATCATTCGACTTAGACTTCTCGGAAAGGTATTAGTGGCATGAGGTTTTTGGGTAATGGTTCCAATAACAGCCTCAAGTGCAACATTCACCCTTTCGATTTCAATTTAAGAATTGGATGACAACGAATCAGATGACATCTTTCTAGGTGGTAACGTTTTGTCAAACTCCACTCTATAAGAAAAGATCGTCATGTCATCGACATCAGATTTAATCTTACCAATTCTTCTTCAATATCAAAATCAACTAATATCTATATTTCTACGAATATCAACCATTTGTTGGGATCATAAATATCCACAACTTGGTTTAGATCTAGGATAGCTAGAATTCCTACGAGAATAGCTTCGATTAATTTACTAGGGGATTTAGGGTTACTTGTGACAATCGACGTCGTATAAATACCTCGTATAAAAATCAAAATAATCATAAAACAATTATGTAATCAATTTACATCATATATATATATAATCCAAGTATATATATATATATATATTAAAATAACACTTCTCAGTCTTGGCCTTGTCGGTTACTCGGGAATTCTTCGGCACTGTTATAGACAAAAGATTTTTAGACATTTTTAGAAAAATGTTTATAGTTAAAAGATTTTGAAAAGTTTTATTCAAAACCTTGGTTTAAAAAATCTTTCGTTCTCTATAACGAGAGCTCTGATACCAAACTGTAACACCCCCAAATTTATACAACATAGTACAACGGAAGACTAGTTGGTGTTACGGGATAGCACATTACTCACATCATAGACAACGCATAAAAATCGCGTCGTTTAATATTAAATCATTTCCATTCATAAACAACAAAGTTACATCGGTCCCAAGTCATTACATTGCATACAAAAGTTTTACAAAGTGTTGAATGGAAAAATATTGTTTAAGTGCGGGCCATGAATTCTTGTCGTCTTCCCGAGAATTACCTTCAAGTACCTGAGATAAAACATGTTTAAAAGAAAAGGTCAGCGACAACGCCGAGTGAATTCATAGAGTTTAATAAATTCCATCAATATAATATCAGTATAAAATTATTACTGAAAATCATTTTGTACAAATTATTTTAATAGGCCATAAAATAGCCAAAGTCATTTTATACAAATCTTTATCGAAAATCATAATATAGGCATTTGCCTTAAAATCCGTTATACGAATCATTATCGTTAAAAACTCCATACAATACGTTTTTGCAACGTTGTATAGATTAAATAAAACCATTATATGAATATGGTTATAAAAAGCCTTAAAAATCATTATACGAGCCAATGTCGTAAAAACGTCATACAATACGTCTTACGACGTTGTATGAAAATATAAATCGTTATATGAGTATGGTTATGAAAACCAAAACACAAACATAATATCAATAGTATGACCCTGTATTGCTAGTCAGGCAATACATCGTAATTCGAAGCGTCTAATAGTATTTCATTAGTTTTGGATTATTATAAGCCGCATGACATTGTTACCTTACTAAACCAACAACGGGTAGCTAACCCGATACCAATTTTGCCCATCTAAAGTAGCGTGTCGTCACAAAGGTCACGCTATGGAAATCTTCTCATACATAAATTCGCTTACCAATCAATGTGGCACGACGGGGATCAACCGTCAAGACGCGAACTGGGGTGATCGTCCCCAAATAGTACTATTAAATGCATATGCGTCTACCAAATCCCGGTAGTTCACAATTCATGCTAATGGGACTTTTAGTGACATAACCTAACTTTAACAATCCATTTAATTTCATCTATCGGGTCCTTTAATCATTTATCGGGTCATACAATCGGGTCATTCAATCATTCGGGTCCAAAATCAATAAACAAACAATCAGGACAAATGGTGTCCTAAGTTTATAAAAACTAACATGTTATCTCCCTCGCGGGTTTATAAAACATTTATAAAACATTTAAAAGAGTGCGAGGCTATGAACTCACGTTGATATGGGAAGGCGGGTTATCGGCAATTTGGACGTACGGTACGTGCTTCAATCACGGAAACCTAGACAAATAATACTCGGTCTTAGACGTTTGTCCAATGACTTTATAAAAATAACATCTATGTATACATATGATGATTATATATATATGATGATCAAGTGGGTTTACATATTCTCGTTTACTCATTTTAGAGTTATGTGTCGATAACTTTTATACTAGTTTTCTCGTTTTACCCATTTACGTGTTTTACGTCCAATAAGCCTATTATAAGTTCTTAACTTGTATTAATCCTTGTTATACTTACATTATCAGTATATATACTTTCCATGTTGGGCCCAAATGGGTTAAGCCCAATAAGTTCTTTTTAGGAGTGTTTATCTCATTTAGTCCAATTATTAGCTTAAGTATTAGTCCACTATGTTTACTTAGCTCGTTAATGTCCGTATGCCCTATAGTTCGGATTTTATCGGTTTTTACTTGTTATACATGTTTATATATCAGTATATAAGTTTTATAAAGTATACATTAGACGGGTCCAACCATCTAAGTTTTATTTAACAAAAACGTTAATTTTACGGCAATAGCCGAAAAAGTCGTAAAAATCATATTTATAGTTTTTATTACTTATAAACATTATTTCACCACCATTTATATAATTTATCCATTTGATTAACCTTATATATATATATATTTATATAAATAAGTTTTATAAGTTAGTGGGTTTTTATTTTACATTTTATATATTAAAATGTGAGTGTTTATATAATAGTATTATTCTTTAATTTCCAAAAATCTGATTTTTAACTTCATCATCACCAAAACTGCCATATCTTGAGTTCTATATGGAGATAGAAGCTCCAATTTTTATCACATAAACTACATGATATGTTCTACATTTAACTCTTCTATAGCTACTGTTGAATCATCATTTAAGTATTTTCTAAAAATCGTCCAAAACAGTAACTTCAGATTTATACCCTAAACTTGTTTTGATCATATCTCACTCATTATTTTGATTCCATTGCATGGCCAACTCTCACATGTGTACAAGACCCATAGCTTACTGTATATCAATTCTACTTCATCATTTTATCAGTTTATAACATGTTTCTTTACTGTTTTATACAGCCATGTAATTTAAACAAGATTTTAACCTTGTTTCTTATGGTTTTTCACCTTTTTATCCATGATTATCAACAACAAATCCCCACATAACATTTTTATCATCATATAATCATCATAAATATATACAATAGGAAATAAAATACATGTTTACATAATCAAATTAACAAAAAGATGAGGAGGACAATCTTTATACCACCAACTTGATGTAGGTTATGAGTTTGGCATGGTTTTGGATGGAGAAACTTATGATGCACCAAGACCACCTTCATGACCACCATTCTTCCTAGAAAACTTGTGGAAAATCAGCCCTCCTACTCCATGAAAACTTCTCCTTGGATGTTATAAGCACCACCAATCAATAGGGTTTCAAAGTGGCTTCAACATATGTGTATATAACATAAGATTTCATGGTTGAATCAAGATCAAAGGGTGGTTATGGATGGTGAATATGGGACGGCATGTTTGAGTTAGAGAGAGAGAGTTTTAGCTAGTTTGCATGTAATAAATGAGAGCTAATGGTATGGTGAGTGGTTTTGATGGAACTTAGCTTCAAGTGGAAGCTAAAATGACATGTGTAGCTAGTTTAAGTGATAACTTGACACCAAGTTATCTTGGTGGAGTGGTTGTAGCCGGTTTTGAAGTGGGGTGGGACAAGTGTCCCACTTGTCTCATCCCATTTATTTACGGGTACTCCTCGATTCTAGTTTCCTCGATTTGCGTGCCCTCGGGTCGTTTTACGAAAAACGTTTTTATAAATTATGAATCACCGTCACAAAACGAATCCAATAAAAATTGTCTCATCAAAAACGGAGTTCGAAAACGTAAATACGAAATCCTAAGGTTTCCGGTTTAGTCGTAAAGGACGTTAAAATAAAATCGTAAGTCCTAATCTCTTCTCGTAAATTTGTGAGTTTATGAACCAACACAAATTTAAACTCCAAAATAATATTTATGGATAAATTCATTTTCTGAAATGTCGGACTGTCACCAAAGACGGTGTATGTAAACGTAAGCATGTAACGTTGAATCCTCCGGTTTAGACGTAGTCGATGCTACTCCAAGACGTAAATCCAAATTTCTTCCCAAAAATAAGTGAGTTCATATTGTATCATTAAAATAATATATTCAAATAATATTGGAGAATCAAATATTGACCATAAATTGACGGATTGTCACAACATTGCAATGGTTAAGTGTAGGGGATTTGATAGGTGTGAAAACACCCATCCTTTTACCACTTATTTCTTGCTAAAACAAGACCAAACGTGTATTTAATGTCATTTGTTTGGAATTGTGCGTGGTTTGTGTGTTTGTTGTGTTTTCAGAGCCAACCGGATAAATATTGAAGAAAACATGGGATTGCACGGGTTTTATCGAAGAAAAAGACGAAAAGACGAAGTCTATAGTCCAAGAGATGCAAAAGATTTGAAGTCAATGGGCCTATTTTAAGATTTATCGAAGAAATGGACCAAAGATGGAAGATTTACATATGTCGAAGAACTCAAGTCTATTAAACGAATAAATTAAAAGATGAGTTGAATTTATTCATCGACAAATTCCGAATCAGAATCGAAATCGTCAACTTTACTGAAAAGACGAGAAGACAAAAAGAAAGAAGAAAGCCCACTCACCAACCAACCACATCTCCTATAAATAGTATTTCCCTTCACAACTTGGAGACTAGTATTTTTTTCCTGTTTTCTTTCTTTTTGGTTCGTAGCACCACCAACACCATTAAGGTGTTTGGTGATTTTCATTTTTCCTTTTAATCCAAGAATCTTGTAAGTTTAATCTTTACTTTTGATTGTTTAAACCTTAATATTTAAATATAATCTTCCTTTTAATCTTGTTCTTCTTTTATTATTGATTCTAAAGTTTTAAGTTTTTTTTATTTTGTTGAGTTTGATCTTCAAAAGTAAGTGGGTTTTGTGTTTTTGTTGATTTGGTTTGATGTTTGTCATTAGTAGATGATTAGTGGTTAGTTTGGTTTAAGTTTTGGTTAAAAACTTGGTGGATTTTGGTTAAATTCGTGTTGTTATTGTTTTCCCTGTTCTTCGCGTATTCAGTTACCCAGATTCCGAACGAAGTATTCTTTCCGAATGAAGGTTTTAGTTTAAGATTATTCCGGATGAAGGGTTTCTGTTAAAGTTATTCCGGATATAGCATTATTCCGAGTCAAGCAAATTATTCCGAGTGAAGCTTTTTCTTCTAATTATTCCGAACCAGCTAAGTATTCCGGATTATCAAACATTCCGGATAAACAATGTATTCCAAATGAAGGCTCCTGTTTAGTTATTCCGAGTCAAGAGATTATTCCGAGTGAACCGTTATTCCGAATCGAGCTTTTCAACATTTTATTCCAAGTCAGTCAATTACTCCGGATCAACACATATTCCGAACGAAGGTATTTTATTCCGAATAAAGGTATTCCGGATGAAGGTATTCCGGATGAAGGAAGTACATTCCGAATGAGCATTATTCCGGATGAAGGTATTCCGGATGAGCAAATATTCCGAACCAAGTGATATTCCGAATGAACGCTTTGTTTTAGATTATTCCGGATAAAGGGTTTATTCCGCATGAAGCAAATCATTCCGAATGAAGCAAGATATTCTCAATAAAGGTTATATTCCGGATGAAGGTTTTTGTCTAAATTATTCCGAATAAGCAAGTATTCCGAACGAAGCTAATATTCCGAATCAGCAGTTTTTCTGAGTTAGGGTATTTTATGGTTTATTCTTAATTCAAGTTTTATTTTCATTAATTGCTTTTAGCTTATCTTTATTTACTTCACGCATTTACCTTTTTAGTAGCATAGAAAACCAATCCCCTTTTACTTTCCACCAAGAACAACTGAGTCGCACTTTTAATCGGTAATCAATTCGAAAAGATTCGGAACGAAATTATTTTATACTTGGCTAAAAACCTAGTATTAGGGCGCCAAATTAAACTAATCACTTAAGATTTGTTTAATTAAGTTGATTGGAAAGTGAGGTGGAAAAGGGGTGGGTTCTAATTGGTTGAGGGGATTTGGTGGGTGAGGTGGCAACACATGGTTGGCTAGGTAAGTTGTTGTGTCGGCCAGCTTTAAACCCTTGTTTCTTTCCTTCTTGTCACTTGTAAATTAAACAGCCAAAACCCGATTTCCTTTGTAATACAAGTTTTCATTTTCATACTTTGGCTATAAATACTTTTCCAAAGTATTTTCAGGGGTATTTCTTGCCATTTGTTGATTCTTTAAGGGTTGTTTTGGCATTTTCTTCAAAGATGATGGTCTTGACTTGTATGATTGAATTTTTGGAGGACTAATAATGACAAGTCATGATTGTTGAGGGACCATTCTTGCCAATTCTTCAAAGTGGAGGGCCCTTTTTGTAAATTTGACAAACTTTAAGGACCAATCTTGTAATTATAAATATACAAGGGGTTAAAGTGTCAATTATTCAATATTGGAGGACCCTTCTTGTACAATCTTCATATCTTCAACGGTTTTTTCTTGGAAAATCTTCATTGGGGCTTGGTTCATTGTGCGGCTTCGTTTCCTGTGTTCGTTTTTGCATGTTTCTTGTGATCTTTTGTTATTTTCTCAACATTCGTACCTATAATACACAAGTAACAAACACAAGCATATATTTGGCATTTTTAATGATATTTAATGCATTTAAAGCCCGTTTTGGACGATGAGACTATGTATAAAAGTAGTCTCATCACTCTCCCGTACTAAACCATTGCCGTGCCCTCACGCAATGCTAGAATAAAGTATCGTAGCACCACCAAAATTCATTTTTATTCACTTTTATTGAATGATAAACTAGCTACACTACTACTATTACTTCTACTTGAGTTTTAGACATAATGTATGATTTTCATCGCAAAATGGGACGTTTAGGTTCATAGAATAAGAGCACGTGAATGCTTCGTTAGAAATAATTTCGTCGTCCTCGATTTTCACCCCAATTCTATGCTAAGCGTGCAACGAGATCATTGTCATTATAAGTTAGTAATGCTAACACTACTCATATGCCCTAATCACGTACTTATCCTCCCATTTTCCTAAGTTGTATCTGTTATATTTTATTTCGTCTTGAATGTTTCACGAGGATACATTTTTTACTTATGCGATAATATAGATTTAGGTCTAAAAATAGAGTCCTAACGGTGTAACCAAGACCATCGAATTAATAACCCCTCCTAATAGACAACGATGTCAAAAAATTAAGTCAACAAGAAGGATCGATAAACACGGTTTTATAACGGTTTTGAACATGAGACTTATTACCAAGACTTTTATACGCCCCCTAACGGAAGGGCCTTATTATCATAGGTTTACCTCCATATTTTATTCAACTTCGCCATGAAGCTTTTATTATGACTTCGGTCTTGCCTTGCCTTTTATTTAACCTCTCCATGAGGTGTTTATTGTGGCCAAAGACGTATATCCTCACGCTAAAAGCAAATTTTGGATCTTTAAAGCTTCAAAGATTAAGGCTTGATTCACTTTAAATTTTGCATAGATTTTTCGGCCTTGTGAGCTTCAAATTGTTTGCTTGATTTAGGTGAGCACTTGAAATCTTATTATTGGGTGAAGCTTTTGATTATTCGGGTTGCCAATACTTCAAAACCGTGACGTTGGCGATACCTTAATGTCTTCCCAATTTAATTACATGGAAGCTACTAGAAAATACTAGAAACCAACAATCAAGACTAAACCGCTAAGTTAATATTTATTAAGCAAAAAATATTTACAAGCGAAGGGAGAATAAGCAAACAACGAGAACACATGAGTTTTTAAAAGAATACGAGTACTCTACGTTTAGCATAGTAACTTATAATTAACTCTATCATTTCTCGTTCTCATTTAAGAGACTTAGCCTAATATAAAAGTTAAGGAATCGAAGCTAAGTGCTCAACACGCACGGTCGAGTCAAGAATTACTCTTATTCTCGCCATCGGAAAACCTACATTCGTGTCTTTAAACACTTATAAAACATGAGAAAAAATTTAAAATTTGGCCATTTTTAGCCTTATTTTGCAACAAAACGATAAACAAAAAGATAAACTTTGGAAAGCGTGAAGGTTTGGTAAGGAAAGTATCTATTCACCCCCCATACTAAAGTTAAACATTGTCCTCAATGTTTCGAGTCTAAGGGTTGGAAAACCCCCATACTAGAGACGTAGTCGAATGCTTAATCTATCATGGAAAGGGTGTAACCGTTAAATTTAAAGCCATTTATAAAGTGTGCTATAAACCTAAGGTTAGAACATGAAAGGATATATCATGGATATTGAGAAATTCTTCAAAGCAAACGATCGAGTGCTCCTATAAAACGAACACGGGAGGCTCCAATCGTGAAGATCATGATCATCTAAAATCCATAATTCACAAAAAACCACGGAACAAAGGTTGGCAGGGCACAAATCCCCACACGTTACTACATTAGAAAGCGATAATATGTACATAGGATAAGCATGGGACTCCCCCGCGAGGCACCTCGTTTTTGATTACCGAGTCATGAGCTCGACTCGATCCCCTCAATACTAATTATCATTGGGGAAGGTGATTTGGTCGAGGTAGATCAAGGATGGAACTTCCCCGCCAAAGTAGTGCTTCAACCTATGTCCATTCACCTTGAAATCGGGGCCATAATTTTGAGCTAGCTCGATGGTCCCATATGGAAAAACTTGAGTCACGATGAATGGACCGGACCAACAGGATTTCAACTTACCGGAAAATATTTTCAAACGAGAGTTAAAAAGCGACACTTGATCTCCAATGTTAAAAACCTGGTTGTTAATTTTTGAATCATGAAACTTTTTAGTCTTTTCTTTGTAAATCAATGAATTTTCATAAGCAATGTCCCTTAATTAATCCAATTCATTCAATTGCATTTTCTGGTGTTTTCCCGCGGTCTCCATATCATCATTACAATGCTTAAGGGCCCAATAAGCTTTGTGTTCAAGTTCAATTGGCAAGTGACAATTCTTCCCATACACAAGCTTATAAGGAGTGCACCCTATGGGCGTTTTATGAGCGGTCCTAAAGGCCCATAAAGCATCGTCCAACTTATTCGACCAAGATTGTTGGTTTTCTCCAATAGATCTCTCCAAGATCCTCTTCAAAGCTCGGTTTTAAACCTTGACTTGCCCACTCGTTTATGGGTGATAAGCCGTAGAAAGATGATGTGTAACTCCATATTTCCTTAGGACCCTTTCGAATTGGTCGTTACAAAAATGGGTTCCACGATCGCTTATGATCGCACGAGGGGTTCCAAACCGAGAAAACAAGCTTTTCAAAAACTTGACTACCACACGAGCATCGTTGGTGGGCAAAGCCTTAGCTTCCACCGACTTGGATAGGTAGTCAACAGCGACAAGGATGTACTTATTACCACGAGATGATGGGAACGGCCCCATAAAGTCAATGCCCCAAACGTCAAAGATCTCACACAATTGGATGATATTTTGTGGCATTTCATCGTTTTGTGAGGCTTTTCCTTGTCGTTGGCATGAGTCACACGACTTCACAAGTGCATGTGCATCTCGGTAAATAGTAGGCCAAAAGAAACCGGCATCAAAGACCTTCTTAGCCGTGAGATTAGCACCGTGGTGACCACCCATGGGTCCCTCGTGACAAGCTCTAAGGATGTTAGAAGCTTCGGTGCCAAATACACAACGTCGAATAATTTGATCCACTCAAGTTCGAAACAAGTAAGGGTCGTTCCAAAAATAGAACTTGACGTCACGAAAGAATTTTCGTTTTTCTTGAGTCGTCATACCCTTGATGATGAAGTTCCCCGCATGGTAATTTGTGATGTCCGCAAACCATGGGGTAGAAGAATCAAGCTTAGAATTCACTACACCAAGTGTTTCGACCGGAAATGTTTTAGTGATTTCCTTGGGCTCATAAACACTTTGGTGAGGATCTTCTAAACGAGAAAGAGGATCGGCCGCCAGATTCTCGGCTCCTTTTTTGTCAACGATTTTGTGATCAAATTCTTGAAGGAGAAGAATCTAACGAACTAATCTCGGCTTTGCATCTTGTTTAGCCATAAGATAATTGATAGCCGAATGATTCGTATACACTATGCATTTAGTCAAGACGAGATAAGGTCGGAATTTCTCAAATGCATACACCACGGCGAGGAATTCCTTCTCCTTTGTAGTGTATTTTATTGAGCCTCGTTCATCGTCTTGCTAGCATAGTGAATAGGCAAGAAGTGTTTTTCATGACGTTGCCCCAATACGGCCCCAATAGCGTAGTCACTAGCATCAGACATGAGCTCAAAGGGGAGGTTCTAATTGGGAGCAACAAGAATGGGAGCTTCAGTAAGTTTCCTCTTAAGGATTTCAAAGGCTCGTACACAATCTTCGTCAAAGACAAACCGTGCATCCTTTTCGAGGAGATGTGTATTAGGTCGAGAGATCTTTGAAAAATCCTTTATGAATCGACGATAAAAGCCCGCGTGGCCTAGGAAACTCCTAACTCCCTTAACGGTTTTGGGATTGGTAATTTGGCGATGACGTCTACCTTAGCTTGATCTACCTCAATCCCCGCTTTCGAAACCTTGTGCCCTAAGACGATTCCACTTTTAACCATAAAATGACATTTTTCCCAATTAAGCACAAGGTTGGTTTCCTCACAACGCTTCAACATTCTCTCAAGATTCGACAAAAACAAAGTGAACGAACTACCAAACACGAAGAAGTCATCCATAAAGACTTCCATCGTCTTCTCGATCATATCATGAAAAATAGCCATCATGCACCTTTGAAAGGTTCCCGGTGCATTGCAAAGTCCGAATGGCATTTTACGATAGGCAAACGTTCCATATGGACACGTAAACGTAGTTTTTTCCTGATCACGAGGATCGATTTGGATTTGGAAGTAACCGGAAAAACCATCTAAAAAGCAATAGAAATCGTTTCCCGCAAGACGCTCCAACATTTGGTCCATGAAGGGCAAGGGAAAATGGTCTTTTCGAGTGGCGTCATTCAACTTACGATAGTCAATGCACACTCTCTATCCGGTCACGAGTCTAGTTGGAATTAACTCGTTGGCATCGTTTGGCACAACGGTCATTCCTCCGTTTTTAGGGACACAATGAATAGGACTCACCACGGGCTATCGAAAATAGGGTAAATCATTCCCGCGTCAAGGAGTTTAAGGACTTCCTTTTTGATGACGTCGTGAATTTTGGGGTTCACCCTCCTTTGACATTGGATTACGGGTTTGTAATCCTCCTCCATTAAGATTTTGTGGGTACAAAATTTGGGAGCGATCCCCTTAATGTCGGATAACTTCCACGCAATTGCCCCTTTGTGATCCTTTAGAACATCGACAAGTGTGGTTTTTTAATCATCCGAAAGATCTTTCGCAATAATAACCGACAACTTGTCGTCCTCCTCCAAAAATACATATTCGAGATGAGGAGGTAAATCTTTCAACTCGAGGATAGGTGGTTCCTCAATTGAAGATTTGGGCTCGATTCTCATAACCTCCTCGGGTGGAGGAAATGGGAAATCGTTAAGAAAATCCTTGATAGTCAAGAAGTCCTCATCATTGTCGAGGTCTTCGTCACAAGTATGTGGAACATCGAATTCTTCCAACATAAAACCACCACCTTCAAATGGAGTGAAGGTTGGTGTCGAATTATCAAGAATGGGATCTAACATAGTGGGATTGCCATTATTTTCATCATCACCAAAACCTAAAACTTCTTGTGAAAATTCCTCGCAAACAACGTCAATCATATAAATTAGGTTTACGGTTACAACGGAATAAACATGAGAAATTGGAGAATTTTAAGTTGCGTGTATAACAAGTTCCTCGTCGTTGAAACGTAAGGTGGTCTTTCTAGCTGGCACATCAATTAAAGCCATAGACGTATCTAAAAACGAACGACTTAAAATGAGAGGAACTTGAGGATCCGTGGGAATATCGACAACGATAAAGTCTACCGGATAATAGAACTTTCCCACTTTCACAAAAACGTCTTCCGCCAATCCACATGCGGGAATCGTGGAATGGTCGGCCAACTCGATAGACATTAGTAAAGGAGTAAGATTAGGAAGATTGAGCGACTTGAAGATTGCAAGTGGCATCAAGTTAATACTAGCACCAAGATCGGCCAAGGCATAGCATTCTTCTATATCTTAGATTGCACACGGAATCAAGAATTTACCGGGATCACCGACTTTTTGAGGTATGCGGTTAAGATAAACTGATGAACAACTAGACAATTGTTGCAATTTGTTGTTCAACATACTCTTAAAGTTAGCGGCAAATCGAGGCATAATGACCAAAGCATCGGCAAAACTCACATTAAAATGAACGTCACAAAACATTTTCATAAAAATCTCAAATTGGTAGTTATCGCGCTCTTGACATTTCTCCTTTCTAGGTCTCGATGGATAGGGCAAAGGTGGTGTGGGTTGAGGCATAGGCATAGCCTTTGGAATCTCGGGTTCTAAATGTGGTAATGGGTCAACCGTAGGTGTGGCATGAGCGGTACTTCGTGGGATTTGGACATGCTCCTTTTCGACCACCACCTCGGGTTCTTCCTCAATTGCATCCTCCGTAGGAGCAATTGGTTGAGGAGTCGGTTCCTTAAGTGTTTTACCACTACATGTGGTAATCACTTTCATCTCTCCCTTAGGGTTCGATATGGTGTTACTAGGAAGACTACTCGAAGACGGTTTGCACATTATAGCCTCAAACATAGATGAAATTTTATCCTCAAACATGGATTGCCTCTTCCCGGCCTTAATCATCTCTTGTTTTATTTCATGTTGCCCTTGTTCCATTTTTTGTTGGTTTTGTTGTAACCTAGTTACATTCCCTTCCATTTTGTTTGTATGGATTTTAAGCTCATTTGCTAACTCATTTTTCAACTCCTTCTTCAAGTCGTTCTTAAACTCGGATCTTAGGCTAATGATTTCTCTTTGAATGTTGTCAAACCTAGCATCGTTTCCATTAGCGTATTCAACAAATTCATTTGGAAGATCTTTCAAAGTTTGCAAACCCTTGTTGTTGTTTTGAAAATCATTGTTTTTAAAACCCACTTGATTGTTTCGATAGTTGTTGTTAGCATTTTGATTGGGCGCAAAACCTGGTGGAGTCAATTGATTGGAGCGGGTAACTTGACCGTTTTGGTTGTAAGTTCCCGTGGCCGCGTAGGCACTCGAAGTGTTACCACCGTTGGTAATGCACTCGGAGAAATCATGACCTCCACCACAATACATACATGAAACCTCAACCGCTTTAGCCGTAGCGGGAGCACTTTGTTCTCCAACTTTGAATTCAATTAAAAGTCCTTTAAGCTTATCAAAGATTTTGTTTTCCAAGTTCGCCTCAATTTGGCAAACATCGATGGTAATGGACAAAGAAGGTGAAGCCGAAGACGAAGCCTTATGAACACTCGATGTGTTACGAGGACTATACACCTTAGATCTATTCTCAATTATCAACAACGCTTCCTCAACCGTTTTACACAAAAAATTACCACCCGCGGCGGCATTTAGATAATCCCTTTCATGATCATTTAAACCTGTGTAAAACGTGTCAATTTGATGCAAATCGGAAAAACCGCGATGAGGACACTCATGTAACATTTCCTTAAACCTATTCCAAGCCGTTGGAAAACTCTCATTGAATTCTTGTGAAAATTTTGAAATCTCGTTTTTCAAGTGCGTAGTCTTAGAGGGCAGAAAAAATTGGTTCACAAACTTAGAAACGAGATCCTTCCACGTCAAAATAGAATTGGGTGGCTCTTTCTCTAACCAAATTTTAGCTGGCCCCGCTAAGGAATACGGAAAAAGCATCATCTTAATCGAGTCATTAGCAACATCCTTAAATTTTCAAGTGGCGGTAAGACGATTGAATTGGCGGATATGGTTGTGCGGGTTGTCCTTTTCATCACCATGGAATTTGTTGTTTTGGATCATCGACAACAAACCCGTTTTCACTTCAAAATTCTCCGCAAGGATAGCGGGAATTACAATAGCCTCTCCATAACCCTCGGTGGGTGCTTGAAGTAACTCCATCATAGTTCGATTCGCCATGGTTGGTTCTTCTCTTACGATAGGTTCGTCAATAGGAGACTCCTCACTAGAAAGATTAAGTGTAGTTGTTGACTCCTTTCGGTTTTTTTGTTTACGTGCACGTCTTGCTTGATTACGAGTAAGCATAAACGTCACGTACAACGTGGGGATGAGCAAAGAAGATTCTTTTTGGTGTTTTTAATTTTTCCAATTTTTGTGGTTTTTGATTGTTTTTACTTTTTTTTGGATTTTTTGTGATTGTATTAAGTAGACAAAAATATACAAATCTCCTCCTTAATCAAATCTCTTGATTAAAGAAGCCTTAAGGAATGAAAATGATCACGTGAAGTGAACGTTTTTTATGACTTTAGAACGTTGGTGGAACACAAAAACGTTCAAGAGGGTTTAATCAAATGAAACCAAGAAAATATATATGATATGTAGATAATACTTTGGTTGGCAAACCCTCGATTAGCCCTTTTTATCTAAACACGCACAAGCAAGCGGGGAAACGAGGCGGCGCGAAGCACTTAAGAGCCTTTTTTCTTAGGGTATATTTTATAATACCCGCCTTATACCCACCTTATAGTTTGTGTTTTTCAAAATTAAGCTTCACGAAAGTATTTACCTACTTTGCCTTTTCTTTCTTGTTTGAGATTCGAATACAATGATTGAGTAATGACCTCCCAATCAAGGTTGTGTTTTCACACTTTTGAAGTACTTGTGAATTTATTGTTCTACGTATACAATATAGAGTATTCACAAATAACGAAAAACCGATAATACGTATTAGTAGAGTGCTACTAATACAATTAGCTATTATGGCTATATAAAAAACAACAATTGTTCAAATCAAAACACAACACGCCTCCCCGGAAGCGGCGCCAAAATGATGTAGTGTTTTTACTACTCTTTAGGAAAAGAGAGCAAAAGTGGAAAGTATTAAGTGTCGGTTTAGGAAAACCAAAGCACTTACGACCCAAAGTGGGGATCGTTCTCAGGAGGCAAGTGCGTTGTGTTAAGATATGATTAATGGTTTGTGATTATATTGATGAGAAATGAAAAGAAGAGATTAGAAGAGAATGACGGTTACGATTATGAGTTAAACTAAGACGAATAGACGTACACGTAAAACCGTAAAAAGTGACCAAATTAAAATCTTACCCTAAAAATTCCTAGAAAATTGCAATAAATCCTAAAAAACGTAATTAGAGTTTACAAAAAATCAAAAATCACTCAAACCTTTTATTTAATTAAATAATAATTTTTTAATGCTAATTAAAGCCCAAAAAATCAATTTAATTAACAAAAAGCCCAATATGAGATTTTTTCACTTGTAAACCTCTAAAATGACTTAACTAAATTTATAACTATTTTTGAAAAAATTAAAATTAATTAAAACTATTTAAAAACAATTAAAAACCATTAAAGCTTAAAATAATTCTAAAAATTAATCTAATGACAATAAAAATATTCTAAAAATTGTAAAATTCCTAACTTAATGTATTTGATCTAATAAAAATGAAAAACTTTGAAAAATCTGAATTTTAATTTTTAATAATAAAATATTAATAAAAATCCAAAATTTATAAAAAATTCTAAAAAGTTGCAAACTAGTTTATTTTAACCTAAATAAAATAGAAATGAAGTTAAAATTACAAAAATACCCCTATTGGGCTTTGAAATGGGCTCAAATTGGCCCAATAAGAAAAATGTTGTCCAAATAAGCCCAAAATCTCCTATCTGACTTAAAATTTGATTTTAAGAACAAAACTCTAAAGGCCCAAAAGCTGAAAATGTGTTTAAGCTAGCTTATTTGAAAGCATCTTATTCTTAATGGGCTTTTTGGCCTATTAAGCTATAAGCTTATTCTTCAACGGTTTTTTCTTGGAAAATCTTCATTGGGGCTTAATGGGCTTTTCTTGGAAAATCTTCATTGGGGCTTGGTTCATTGGGGCTTGGTTCATTGTCCTACCCGTGTTTTGGTTTTATATAACTGTTGTATATAACGGTTTTTATTATACTATAAACAACGTTATAAAACGTATTAAAAGGTGTTGATACGACAATGATTCGTATAAAATATTTTTGGCCTAATTTATGATTTACGACAATGATTCGTATAAAATGCTTAAGGCCTATGTTATGATTTACGACAATGATTCGTATAAAATATTTTTGGCCTATGTTATGGTCTGTAACAAAGAATTGTACAAAAATGTTTTTCAGTAATGATTATATACCGGTTTTATGATTAATGGTTATTATTAAACTCTATTGACTCGCTCAGCGTTTCGCTAACTTTTAACATGTTTTATCTCAGGTACTTGAAGGTAATTCTCGGGAAGATGACAAGAGTTTATCACCCGCATTTAAATAAAAATTTCCATTCAAATGTTTTGTAAATTTGTAAGATATATTTGACCTGAGGAACTATGTAATTTGATATTTATGAATGGAAAATGCTTTGTTATTAAATGACGCGAATTTTAAGCGTTGTCTATGATTATTCCGTAACACCAACGACTCTTCCGCTGATTTGAGATGTGAAATATTTGGGGGTGTTACAGTTTGGTACCAGAGCTCTCGCTATAGAGAACGAAAGATTTTTTTAAAAAAACTAAGTTGTTGAATAAAACAATTCAAAAACCTTTTAACTATAAATATTTTTAAATAAATATTTCGAGTAAAATGTTTAAAAAATCTTTTGACTATAACGGTGCCGAAGAATTCCCGAGTTACCGACTAGGCCAGACTGAGAAGTGTTATTTTAATATATATATATATATATATATATATATATATATATATATATATATATATATATATATATATATATATATATATATATATATATATATATATATATATATATATATATATATATATAACTTGGATTATATATATGTTGTAATTTGATTACATGATTGTTTAACGATTTATTATAATACTTATACGAGATAGTTATACGACGTAGATTGTCACAAGGAACCCTAACTCTTCTAGCAAATCAATCGAAGCTATTTCTGTAGGAATTCTAGCTATTCCAGATCTAAACCAAGTTGTGGATGTTTATGATCCCAACGAAATGGTTGATGTTCCAAGAAATGTTGATATTAGTTGATTGTGATATTAAAAATGAATTGTCGAGATTAAATCTAATATCGATGTCATGACTATCTTTCCTTATAGAGTGGAGTTTGCCAAAACTTCACCACCTAGAAATGTGTCATCTGATTCGGTGTCACCTAATTCTTAAATTTGAAATCGAAAAGGTAAATGTTGCACTTGAGGCTGTCATTGGAACCCTTACCCAAAAGCCTCATGCCACTTGTACATTTCCAAAAAGTCTAATTGAATGTGTGAGTCATTTCCTACTAGTGACTCACTTGATAATTGTTGCTATGGGAGCTATAGAATTGGAAATTAAGTGTTGTGCATGTCGAGCTTTTATTGCCCTTTCAAGATCTAAGAATAAGGTTGAAAGTATTGGAGAATGAGGTAGGATGTCGCATTGAGTATAAGTTGGTTGAAACTTGAATAAAGTCAAATTTAACTCGTATGGAATACGAGCTTGTTAAGAGGGAGTAGTTAAGTCATGTGGTTAAATTATAAGGTTTTAAATTATTCTTGGTTCGTGTTAAGGGTTGTTCCTAGGCCATTGTCCAATGACGAGATGCCCAGTGTCCAAGAAATAAATTGAAGAAATCTTCTTCTAAATCAGGACCGATAGATCTTTCAGGACACGTGGAACACCTAATGACTCTTGTAGATTAGTATTCATTGTAGTATCTTTTAAAATCCCTAACTTAACTGAGACATCAGTTGGTAGAATGAGTCCTTGGAATTGTATGACATGGCAACACGTAATGTGTGACGGTACAATATTTGACTTGTTTGTGATTAATGAAAATACTACCTTTGATTGCTAAATTCTACATGTATCGTTGTTATCCATATTTTCTTGCTTCTTCCTAATGTTCGCATTAGTGATGCAACCACTGAACGAGTACTCATCTCGGTTTGAGTTGCGTTGTGAATTATTTTTTTGTATTCCTGAGTGCTATCGATGTCATGAACCTCATGATCATTTGGCTAAGCTCATTTCCTATTATATCGTAATTACTCCTTGGTGAACAACTCTTCATCACTCTTTTTCAGATCACTCATTGTTTTTATAAGTAACACAATACCATCTGGGAAAAATATGAAATTCTTATTTTCATATGAGTTATTTAAATCGGTACTATTAAGTAATTATTATCGAAATAAAGTTTTATTAAACCTCTTGTAAATGGAATTGCTTTCATAATGATGAACATTTTGATAAAATCATTTTTATTTTTATTTCATAATTAAACGTGAATATATATTTTAAACATGATGACAAAATTTTGATGAACTGAGTACTGCATCGTTAATCCTAAGTTGTACATAGAAGCGCGCCTACGTATATTTTGGAAGGGACCATGTAAGGCTGATTAGTAGTCACCATGAAATTGTTAATAAACACTACATTTTCTTTGTAAATGTGAAAGATAAAATTTTTATGAGATCTGCAAGAAGTGCAAAAATAGGGACATATTGTTAGGGACACCTACATATGTGCCCGTACTATTTTTCCGAATCGAATTTACTCATCTGTGGATATTGTCTTATTTGACAATTAACATCCACTTCTTGTTCATTTCTTTCATGAAAAGATTCCTTGGAAACTTATCCAATTATCGGTCGTTGATATCCGGCTTGGAGTTTCAACATTCTTATATTGTCTTTTAAAATAGACTGCCTTTGAGTAACGTGAGTAACGATCCCAGGTGCCTTGGGATGCGTAAACAAATCATGAAAACATGGGATAGATCTATATTTGTTAATATTTCCGTCTTTATCTAATTTAAAATTCTCTCGCGTAGATCATGCATTGATCTACTCTTTTGATGGTAGCAATGTCTCCAGATATCCTTGATTTGTGAAGAATTACGAGTCATTCTTAGTCTTTTAGGAAGATCTCGTCTTATCAACAGTAATGAAACAGGAAAGTTGGTAGTGCCAGTAGGATGGATTGGTTGATTATGACATGATGTCATTGTCTTAATTGATGGGAGCACGAGTAAAATTCCCCTAAAAGATAAGATGTTGATTATCAAGGGTGATTTAAGTAATTCCCGATGGATGAGCGTATCCTGCATTTAGACTTGAAATTTTACCATGAATGATGGTGAACTAGTCATAGATCTAATGATCTATAAAGAACCTAAAGTGAATTTATTAAAAGATGTTCCTGATATCTGAGACTTTTTGAGGTATTTGCTGATGAACTACCCAGACTTCCGCCAATAAGGCAAGTTAAATTTGGTATTGCTTATATTCCCGGTGCTGCACCTGTGGCATGTGCACTATACGTCAGCACCATCTGAATCAAAAGAGTTACCGTGCAACTGATAGAGTTGTCGGAGAAAGATTTTATTCTCGCTAGAGCTCGTCATCATGAAGAGCTATGGTGTTATCATTCCTTATATTTATGGATTACCGTGAGCTGAATAAATTGACGATCAAAATTTATATCCATTACCCAAGATGGATGATTTGTTCGATAATTTACAAGGTTCTGGCGTATATTCAAAAATTTGATCCACGGCATGGTCATCATCAACTTCGTGTCCGCAAAGAAGATTATCTATTCCAATCACTACATCCAGAACTCGTAATGAACATTATGAGTTTCATGTGATGTCGTTTGGATCAACCAATGCACATGTAGCATTCATGAATTTGATGAATCACGTGTGTAAGCTGTATTTTAATAAGTTCATGCTTGTGATCATTAAGGACCATCTGTTTGTTTCTAAGAATAAGGAGTTAGTAATCATTTTTAGACTGCCCTAAGTTGGCCGAGCAATGAAAACCTGTACCTTGAGTATTTATCATGTGATTTAAGGCTTGATCCTTTACATTCTTTGACCGTGTGATTAATGGTAGCGGAATCTATGTTGACTCTTAAAATATCGAAGCCATTAAGGCTTTGGGTTATACCAAAAAGGCAGTGCGAAGATGTTTTGACAGATATTTATCGAAGGATTATTAAGGAATTATTCCCTCATACCCATATCATTTAACTAAACTCCCTTAGGAGTAGATATTTGTGTATACCTCAAGACAACCTAGGAGGAATTGAGGAAACCATTCAAACCATGACTTGGAATTTGGAGCGGTAGTTTTTGCTAATCAACTAAGAAAATTTTGACCAACGTTTAAACAAAGATTTTTCCTAACAATTACGGATCTTGTTAATTATTTTTGATAAATCAATGAAGATCGTGTTAACTAAATTCAAATTTATTTTTAAACATTTTTCTATAACTGGACAAACTGAGAAATTAAAAAATTTACGTTTACGTTTCATAAATTAAATATTTACTATTTAATTACTTGTAATATTTATCGACGCTTTAAACGTCGGACTAGGCAAAACTAATAAAGATAATAGTTGAAACGAAACTAAAACTTAGAAAATATGAAGAAAGAATTTCTGAGTGATTATGGTCATGATAATTATTTTATCGGGGAAGGTGAATGTAGTTACTGACCCGTTATGCAGAAAGGATAAAGAACCAATTAGGATGTGTTCCTTAAGTAATGACCGTGCAAAATAATTTGATCGAGCAATTTGGAAATAGCCGATACTTGTAAGAAGGATAATATAGATGATGAATAGTTTCACGGCTAATGAGAACCATTAGATATGGGAGCCGATGGTGTTAAGTGTGTAAAAAGGTCGTTTGTGGTGGCCTAAAAATGGAGGATTTTGAGATTTACTCATGATGGAATCTCAGAAGTTTAAGTATTCTATTCATGCCATTTCTGATAAAATGTATCTTTATTTGAAGAAGTTGTACTGATGTCCAAATATGAAAGCATACATCGCCACATACGTTAGTAAATTTCTAACTTTTTTGAAGGTCAACACTGAACACCAAAATCCATCAGGATTACTTCTAAAGCTTATTATTCCTGTTTGGAAGTGGGATAGAATCGCCATGGATTTTATCACAAATCTTCAAAGGTCATCATCTGGACTGGATTCGACTTGGGTCATTGTCTACAGACTGACCAAATCTACACATATCATTCTAATTAATGATAGGTTCTCAATGGAGAAGTTGACTCGACTGGAGTTGTGTAAGTATTATGTGCCTGTATCGATCATCTCTATCAAGATCCTCGCTTCTCATCGAATTTCTAGAGATCCCCTCAGAAGTCATTGGGAACGAATCTTGATGGAAGTACTACTTACCACCTACAATCGGAGGGACAATATGAAGGAACGATACAAACACTAGAAGTCTTGTTTTATGCTTGTATGATTGACCTTTGGTAATGAACAGGATAAGCACTTTCCTTTGGATAGGTTATCATTGATAATTATCGCTTTAGGATTGAGACTGAACCTTGCGAGGATCTATATAAAGAAAAGTTTAAGAGCATCTGTAGGCAGGAGTTGGGATGAAGATAACCGACCCACGAGACCTGAAATGATTGTGGAAATTAGGATCTGGTTATCTACTGTCGGTAGTGGGCAGGAGGTTAGGTGAATATGAAATGTAGATCTTGAAGTGCAGGATGGGTAGCAAGGTTATGCCGAGAATTTTCACCGTGGAAAGTTTAATTGATGATCTGAAAGATCGTGGGAAGCTAAGTCCCCGTTATATGGGACCATTGAGACAATTTAAAGAATTGGTCCGAGAGGCATATAAGCTAGACTACCCTAGGACTTCAAGGGCCGCATGAAATATGTTCCGTATATCGAACTTGATAATGTCTATCAAGTGAAAATCTGATTATTTCTTAATGAAGTTTGGATCGGCGAAAAGTTGCATTCATCGAAAACCCGTCGACATCATGGAGAGAGAAAGTAAGTCAACTTAAGCATGATCGTATTCCCATAGTTATGTTTGATGAAATTCGTGTATTATAATGAATTACGCTTGAGAGAAAAGACCGAATGTAGAGGAAATGCCCACATGTCTTTGACTCTATAAGAAGCGAGTAATAAGATGAATTGATCTTTGAGGACAAAGATCCTCTTTAGGGGGAACTGCTGTGACAATCCATCAATTTGAGGTCGTTATTTTATTCTCAAGTATTATTTATAATCATTTTTTTATTGTTAGTTTATGAACTCACTCACTTTTGGGAAGAAATTTGGGTTTACGTCTTAATGTAGCATCATCCACGTCTAAACCGGAGAGCTCTACGTTACGTGTTTACGTTTACATACTCCATTTTTGTGAACTTCTGACATTTATAGATAATAAATTTATTCTCGTATATTATTTTGAAAATTTATTTTATGTGGGTTTATGAAAACACAAATTTACGAGACGAAATTAGGGCTTACGTGTATAATTTAACGTCTTTTACGATTAAACCAGGAACCCTAGGTTTACGTATTTAAGCTTTTGTGCTCCTTTTTTGATGAGAAAATTTTTATTAGAATCGTTTTGTGTCGTAGTATCATAATTTATAAAAACGTTCTTCGTAAGTCGACCTGAGGGCACGCAAATCGAGGAAACTAGAATCGAGGAGTACCCGTAAAATAATAGGGGATGAAACAAGTTACACTTGTCCTACCCCCTCACTATGGGCGGCCAAAACAAGAGGGGTGGCACACTTGTGTCAAGTTTTTACAAGTGTTAAGACACTTGTCCTAACCATTTGCTAAACCACTAGCCAAAAACCACCAAACTTTCTCCCACTTTCTCACATACATGCAAACCAACTAGAAACGTTTTCCACTCTCTCTTCTCCCTCTCTTTGCCGTCCAAACATCACCACCATACACCACCATTCATCAAAAATTAACCATAAACTTTATACACAATCCACATATGTTGATCCCCACTTGAAGAGATGAAGATTGGAGGTGATTTTAACAAGTAAAAAGGAATTCTTATGGAGGTTTGGGGTTTATTTTTCAAGAATGATTCATACATTTGGTGGTCTCAAAAAGTGATCTTGTTAAGTCCATAAGATTTGGTGAAAAACCAAGTCTTGTTCATCATAAATCTCAACCTTTCATCATATTGGTTGGTACAAGATCATTTCTTTCTATCACCTTATTGTTTTGTAAATGTATTAATTTATTTTCTTCAAAACTATATATGTATGATGATGATAAATGATGATCAATATATTGTGTGGGGATTTTGTGTTACTAGATTAGGTTAAAAAGGTTAAAATCTACAAGTAAAAGTGTTAAAATCATGACTAGATATTGAGGCTGTTTAAAACAGTAAGTACTAATATCTTCACTTGATTAAATGGCTTAGATTATTTGATATGAAGATAGATAATTGATTTTTACACAAGCGGTGAATTGGCCACTCAATGAAATGTTAAAAATGATCAAGATACGGCCAAAACGCTTTTGTAGTACTAATCTGTCTAGTCTGTTTTCGAAGAATTATTAAAAATACTTAGAAGCTGTTTGAGAAGGAGCTACAGAAGAGTTATTTGTAGCACATATCATGTTGTTTATACAGTAAAAAATTGGGGTTTCAACCCCTTATAGAACTCAAGATATGATCAAAATGGTGGACTTGAAATTGCACATCAGATTTGACTAAAGTATATATTATTAAACTAAAGGTGAGATACTATATAAAATAAGTATGTATAAGTTAATTAATTGATATAACTTATATAAAATATGTTTATACACTATAATAAGTATAATATTACATTTTATAAAAATAAAACTCAAATGTTTTCTTAAACTACAAACTATATATTTAAGTTTTACGTCTTTTCGGCTAAAACCGAAAGATTAGCGTTTTTGCCAAATAAAACTTAGATGGTTGGACCCGTCTAATTTAACATTCTTATAAATCATATACTGATATGTAAACACACGTGACAAATAAAAAACGACAAAACCGAGTTTTGTAACATATGGACCATAATGGGCCAAATTAGCCTTGTTGGACCACTAGGTCCAACTAGTTTGGTTTAATATTATTGGACTTACTCACGGGCTTAACCCACTTGGGCCCACATATGAGTATGGGCCTAATTTTAAAAAGATAAATGGACTAATATAATGTATTGGACTCTTAATGGGCTTATTGGGCCTTAATATGTAAATGGACTAAAATTAGTATAACTAGACTAAATTAACTAGAACCTAACAACTAGTAATGTTGTATAAGGAAATAAAACTCCACTTGATCATCATGTTATGACATCATTACATATACATAACGACTTTTATAAAGTTATTATTTTACGATAGTCTAAGATCGAGTATTATATGTTCAGGTTTCCGTGATCGAGGCACGTACCATACATCTTAATTGTCGATAACCCGCCTTCCTATACCAATGTGAGTTCATAGCCTCACACTCTTTTAAATGTTTTATGAAGTGTTTTATAAACCCACGAGGGAGATAACATGCTATTTTTAATAAAATAGTACACAAGTGGTCCTGATTGTATGCTTATTGATATGGACCCGATTGATTGTATGACCCAATGAATGATTGAAATGGATTATTAAAAGTTAGGTTATGTCACTATAAGTCCCATTAGCATGAATTGTGAACTACCGGGATTTGGTAGACGCTTATGCATATAATATTACTATTTGGGGAAGATCACCCCAATTCGCGCCTTGACGGTTGATCCCCGTCGTGGCACATTGATTGGTAAGCGAATTTATGTATGAGAGGGATATATTTAGCGTGATTTTTGTGACGACACGCTGTATGAGATGGGCGAATGAATTCCGGGCTAGCTACCCGATATATATTATAGAAAGGTAACAATGTCATGCGGCTAATAATAATTCGATAATAGTAATGATAATGGCAACACTGAGGTTGCGGTCTCAGGAATAGTGTATGATATATGATTTGAATTTTAATATATTGCCTGACTAGCAATATGGGGTCTTATTTATTATTATACCCGTGTTCTGGTTTTATATAACTGTTTTATATAACGGTTTTTATTATACTATAGACAACGTTATAAAACGTATTAAAAGGTGCTGATACGACAATGATTCGTATAAAATGTTTTTGGCCTAAGTTATGATTTACGACAATGATTCGTATCAAATCCTTAAGGCCTATGTTATGATTTACGACAATGATTCGTATAAAATGTTTTTGGCCTATGTTATGGTCTACAAAAATGTTTTTCGGTAATGATTATATACCAGTTTTATGATTAATGGTTATTATTAAACTCTATGGACTCGCTCAGCGTTTCGCTAACTTTGAACATGTTTTATCTCAGGTACTTGAAGGTAATTCTCGGGAAGATGACAAGAGTTTATGGCCCGCATTTAAATAAAAATTTCCATTCAAATGTTTTGTAAATTTGTAAGATATATTTGACCTGAGGACCTATGTAATTTGATATTTATGAATGGAAAATGCTTTGTTATTAAACGACGCAACTTTTAAGCGTTGTCTATGATTTTAGTAATGTGTTATCCCGTAACACCAACGACTCTTCCGCTGATTTGAAATGTGAAATATTTGGGGGTGTTACAAATGTTGTGGAAGAACCTATTATTGAAATTTCAGGTAAACATGTTGACAAGGAAGTAGGATCACATGCAGTCAAATTAGCACCCATACTTAAGTATGTTACCATTCCTATATGGACAGATGGATTTGCTGCTGCTGCTGCTGGAAAGGAAAAAGATGGTCCACGAGAAAAGCCAATTGATGAAAACATGCATGAATCTTCAAGCGTTGATAAAGGAAAATCCGACGCTGACAGGCCAAATTCAGGCGTTGATAGCTCAAACGTTGACAGGCCAAATTCAGGCGTTGACAACCCATTTGACCATTTATTCTCTTCCAATACTTTTTAACAAGGTGAACCCTCCTTATTTCATGAAGAGGTTCATTCTAGTGATGATGGAGGAAGCTATGAAGATGATATTGGCAACATGGAGACTGAGATTGAAGACAACACACTCATTGAAGGAGGAACACTTACATCTACTATCAAGAATCATCCTCCTTCTCTAATCATTGGTGATGTGTTGTATCCTGTTCAAACAAGAAGGTCTCATCAGAATCAAGGAGGTTTTATTGCCAATATTCACAAGAAGGTTGATACCCCTCTTGTACAGGCATGTTTTTTTGCCTGTTTTCTATCATAACAGGAACCCAAGAAGATTTTTGATGCTCTCAAAGAACCAAGTTGGGTGGAAGCAATGCAGGATGAGCTTTACCAATTTGCTATTCAAGATTTGTGGGAGTTAATGGACTGTCCTAGGTATGTTAGACCTATTGGGACAAGATGGGTTCTTAGAAACAAGAAGGATGAAAGAGGGATTGTGATCAGAAACAAGGCACGTTTAGTTGCTCAAGGCTATATAAATGAGGAAGAGATAGACTATGAAGAGTTTTTTGCACCTGTTTCAAGGATTGAAGCAATAAGGATTTTCCTAGCCTATGCTTCTTGCATGGGCTTCACAGTTTATCAAATGGATGTGAAGAGTACTTTTCTTTATGGAACAACTGTAGAGGAGGTTTGTGTAATGCAGCCTCCTGGTTTTGAAGATTCAGAACATCCAGACAAAGTGTATAGGGTGAAGAAAGAAATGTATGGACTTCATCAAGCCCCGAGCATGGTATGGCACATTGTCCACCTATCTGGTGGAAAATGGATTTAAGAGGGGCACCATAGATCAGACTTTATTTACCAAGAAGATTGGTAAGGACTTTCTACTTGTTTAAGTCTATGTGGATGATATTATCTTTGGTTCATCAAGTCCAAAGAAGAGCGAAGACTTTTCCAAGCTCATGATAGACAAATTCAAGATGAGTGTAATAGGAGAGATGAACTTCTTTCTAGGTTTACAAGTTCAACAGAAAGAAGATGGTATCTTTATCTCTCAAGACAAGTATGTAGAAGAAATCTTGAAGAAGTTTAGCTTTTCACCACATGAAAAACGGGCTAGCACACCCATGGATAGGGAACATACTTGGGAAAATATTGGAGATGGAAAAGAGGTGAATGTCAGACATTATAGGTCAATGATTGGATCATTGATGTATCTTACAGCTTCTAGACCTGACATCATGTTTGTTGTGTGTGCATGTGCACGCCATCAGGTGACTCCCAAAGAGTGTTATCTTCATGCTGTCAAAAGGATCTTTAGATACCTTAGGTGCTATCCTACTTTGGGATTATGGTATCCAAAGGATTCTCCATTGGAGCTTATTGGTTATTCAGACAGTATGGAGGTGACAAGTTTGATAGAAAATCCACAACTGGTGGATGCCAATTTCTTGGGAGTAGATTGATATCTTGGCAATGCAAGAAACAAATAGTGGTGGCCAACTCTACAACTTAAGCAGAATATGTAGTTGTATCTGCTTGTTGTGGACAAGTCTTATGGATTCAGAATCAACTGTTGGATTATCGGTATAATTTTATGCATACCAAAATTTTTGTAGACAATAACAGTATATTATGCATTATTATGAATCCTATACATCATTCTAAAACCAAACACATAGAAATTAGACATCATTTTATAAGAGATTGTTTTGAAAAAGGTTTAATACACCCAGATAGGGTTGACACAGAAGAAAATGTGGCAGATTTGTTAACTAGACCTTTTGATGCTGGGAGGTTTCAATACTTGGTAACCAGTATTGGAATGATCAATCTTACCTAAAATGTGTTTTTGGAACTTATTGTAAAAGTATGTACAGGATATGCACTATTATTGGGCTTTCTACAAAATTAGGTTTTCCACTTTATTTATCTAACGCTGACAAAGGTTATTTTAACGCTGTTAAGTGTTAAAATGGACGCTGATATCAATATGTTAGTTTTGTGGTTTTTGATCTAATTATGCATGCATTATGAGCATTGTACAAATGGATACAAAGTTTCTTATGGATCTTTGGAGCTTACTAGGAGTGTGTTCAAGTTTATTGATGATGGTTAGAATGTTTACATTCCTATCTTGACATAAATTTTTAGTGCATATTTTATTTTTGGCAACTTTGTATATCATAGTTTAAGGGGAGGTTTAGGAAACCTATAGGATTTTTGGGTATTCTTAAAATACTCTTATCACAGTTCTAGATTGTGTCCACTGGTGAGTACGAGTTAGTTTTCTAAATCGTGAGGCCATGTAGCATGCAAAGTTGATATACTATGCACGCTGCCAAGACTTTTTGGCCTAGAATTGGATTTGGTCGGTTGGGAGACTTTGGTACGTTTTTATTGGGCTTACCTGGTAAGTTACAAGGGATTTATATGAGATAACTTCATTTTTAAGAACTTTGGTTAGCAAGGGACGCTTGAGGACAATTATGTCTATCTTCCTTAAGCAAGTATGCATGATTGGACAGTGCTTGCCATCCTATAGTGATTTTCAGTCTATGAGTTATCTTCACTAGGATAAATTACTTTGATAAGGTCCTTTTTCTTTTTAATTATTTTTATTTTTGGATGCTGACACTTTTCTTTGCAAACGCTTATAAGACCAATTTTAACACTGACATGGCATATTTCTAACGTTGACAAGAATATAGCCGTTGGGCGCTGATAAGTTGTTTTTGACCGTTGACAAACATTGGGTCCTACCTAGTTGTTATTTTTGACGAAAATATGGGCTGTAATTTTAGGAGTTGGTAACTTTTTATTAATGTTTGAGATAAATTATATATTTTCAAGATTTTCATAATTACTTTTTGAATATAACTGCCTCACGTTTTGACCAATCACATATTTTCACCTCTCCTATATATTTTGCTCATTTCTTTTAAACAGGGTAACTGCTTATTCTTGTCTATCTAAAATTTTCTCAAACCTTCCTCTTCCATAACTTTTATCACAGCTTTATTTCATCAATGGCACCTAAGTTTAAACCTACAAAATTGGAATTGGGGTTCAGGAGTCAACATAACATGGTTGCTTATTTACAAGCTGATAATGCTCTTTTTCCCCAATATACTCAGATGGTTGAGTATTTGAATGCGTCCCCATTAAGGTATGTACTTTCATATACTCCTCTTATCCCTGTCACACACATTAAACAGTTTTGGAACACTGTTAGTTCCTTAACAGTTAATGAAGTGACTACATTGACTGCTATTGTCCATGGGGTTCCATGGGTGGTTACTGAAGCATTGGTTCACCAAGATTTGCATCTTAATGATGCAGATGGTATAACCACCCTACCCATTGCAGAGCTAGAACAAGGACTCTAAGCCTTGGGTTATCCTTTGCCTGAAGAATGCCATTTAAACAAATATACAAAACAAGAATTTCCCCCACCTTGGAAGTACTTAATACATTTCATTCTTCAATGTTTGAGTCCCAAATGCACTGCACACAATGAAATCAACAGATCTATTGGGAGTGACATTGTGTGTATTGCAACTGGGCAAGAGTATAACTTTTCAAAAATGATTTTTTATGGCATGTGCCATAATAAGGGTAACAAGATGACTCTTGCTTATACAAGGTTTTTGCAAATGGTTTTTGATTTATAAGAATACTACAATAGGGATCACAATGATTTTTATACGATCCCTGTTCAAAAGAAGGCAATTTTTGGGAAGATGAACTCTGAACCTTATAGAGACCTACCCCTCACCCAAGCCATGCTTGTTGTTATTGAAGAAGCAAACCCACACACACACCCTCAACCAGACCCATTGCCTGAATAACCTCTATCACCCCAGCAAATGGAAGTTGATCAAGCACAATCTAACGCTGACACTTTAAAAGTTGGCGTTGATACTACATATCCAGACGTTGACACTACTTTACCATAAACCCAAACACCCCTCAACTTTCAAACAGACCCTCAATCCACTCCCTATTCTACACCCCCAGAATATAGGTTGGTAAAACGCCAAAGGAATACTGGAGTGTTCTCCTCTAGTAGTCCTAGCCATGTAGCAGAGAGAACCACCACCACAAGTGTGGTTGGTGACATGGGTGGGGATGGGACTATTGGTTCTAGCTTAGATGCAGGCCAAGACAGTACTAACATCATTAAGACCTCATCCATGCCCCATGAATCTACTTTGGGAGGTCAAATTCCCATTCTAGAGGAAGGCATATTGGAACCTTACACCAATTTGGAATTGACGGTGGTCTACATTAGCTTGGAAAAGCAAAATGCAGATCTTGTACAGATTGTCAAGTCACGAGGCCTTGAACTCAAGGAATTGAGGGAGAGGATAGTTATTTTGGAAGGTACTAACAATAGGCATAGGGAGGAGGATTCCTCCAAAAGGGAGGATGAGCAGGTTCATATGAGTGACAAAGGCTCACAAGAAAGCACTTCTTTTGGTGATTCTTTAGGTATAGCTGAGGCTCTTACAGATTTGAAGAGACAACCAGGTTTTGATGCTTCATTGGTCACTCCTACAAAGTTGTCTTTTACTGAAATGATGAAGCAGGTCACAGAGTCAGCCGCTGACAAGAGTAAATTAAGCGTTGACACTCATAGTTGCAGACATAGTTGATGTATCCCAACCATCAACTATCATTAAAGATGTCTCTGCACACGTACCACCACCTACTTTACCAACCATTAGAGCTAAAGATAAGGGTGAAGCAATCTTGGTGGAAGTTCAGAAGCCAAAGAAGAATGAAGCCCAGATTAAGTTTGATCAAGCTTTGGCTGCACAACTACAAGAAAAGGATTGGGCTACTACTACAAAGATAGAAAAAGTTGGTAGTGAGGATGAAAGCACAGATTCAAGTGTTATGATCATTAAAGATCCAGAGCGGCTGGAATATGGAGATGAGTTGTCTAAGGAAAGGCTTGAGGAGTTGAAAATGCAGGTTGATTATGAAATGCCTGAAGTAGCTAGAATGTACTTTGCATGGGAGAATAAGGTTATGGAGAATCCAGACATGACAATTTCAGATCAAATTTGGGGTTTGGAGATTCTGCTAAGAGTTTGTGACAATCCGTCAATTTACGATTGATATTTTATTCTCAATATTATTTAAAAACAATTTACAATATGAACTCACATATTTCTGGGAAGAAATTTGGATTTACGTCTTGAAGTAGCATCGACTACGTCTAAACCGGAGGATTCAACGTTACGTGCTTACGTTTACATACACCGTCTTTGGTGACAGTCCGACATTTCAGAAAATAAATTTGTCCATGAATATTATTTTGGAGTTTTAAATTTGTGTTGGTTCATAAACTCACAAATTTACGAGAAGAGATTAGGACTTACGATTTTATTTTAACGTCCTTTACGACTAAACCGGAAACCTTAGGATTACGTATTTACGTTTTCGAACTCCGTTTTTGATGAGACAATTTTTATTGGATTCGTTTTGTGACGGTGATTCATAATTTATAAAAACGTTTTTTGTAAAACGACCCGAGGACACGCAAATCGAGGAAACTAGAATCGAGGAGTACCCGTAAATAAATGGGATGAGACAAGTGGGACACTTGTCCCACCCCACTCCAAAACCGGCCTAAGTAACTACACATCCCATGATGTGTCCACATTTTAGCTTCAAGCTTACACTTGTAAGCTAAAGCTTACAAGTTAAGCAACTTTCCACTTACTCCTCAAAACCATTAGCAAAACCACACACTCTCATTTACAACATGCAAAAACAACTCTCCTCTCTCTCTCACACTCACTTTGGCCGTCCCTCATCTCCACAAAAACACCATCATTGATCAAAAATTTAACCATAAACATATGTTATAATTAACATATGTTAATCCCCATTCAAAAAGATGAAGATTGGTGCAACTTATAACATCCATGGAGGAGTTTTCATGGTGTCATGAGGCTGATTTTCCACAAGGAGTTGATGAAGATTGGAATTCTTGAAGATGGTGTTGGCTAAGCACAAGTTTCTCCATCAAAAACCATGCCAAACTCATAACCTACAACAAGTTGGTGGTATAAAGATTGTCCTCCTCAATTTCTTGTTATTTTGATTATGTAAACATGTATTTTATTTCCTATTGTATATATTTATGATGATTATATGATGATAAAAATGTTATGTGGGGATTTGTTGTTGATAATCATGGATAAAAAGATGAAAAACTATAAGAAACAAGTCTAAAATCTTGTCTAAATATGTTGGCTGTGTAAAACAGTAAAGAAGTAAGTCATAAACTGATAAAATGATGAAGTGGAATAGATTTACAGTAAGCTATGGGTCTTGTACATATGTGAGAGTTGGCCATGCAATGGAATCAAAATAATGAGTGAGATATGATCAAAACAAGTTTAGGGTATAAATCTGAAGTTACTGTTTTGGACGATTTTTAGAAAATATTTAAAGGATGATTCAACAGTAGCTATAGAAGAGTTAAATGTAGCAAATATCATGTAGTTTATGTGATAAAAATTTGAGCTTCTATCTCCATGTAGAACTCAAGATATGACATTTTTGGTGAAGATGAAGTTAAAAATCAGATTTTTGGAAATTAAAGAATAATACTATTATATAAGCACTCACATTTTAATATATAAAATGTAAATAAAAACCCACTAACTTATAAAACTTATTTATATAAATATATAAAAGGTGTAATAAGTGTATAAATGATGAAAATGGAAACTTGTTAAGTTTTATAAGTTATAAAACTATAAACATGATTTTTACGACTTTTTCGGCTATTGCCGTAAAATTAACGTTTTTGTTAAATAAAACTTAGATGATTGGACCCGTCTAATAAAAACTTTATAAAACTTATATACTGATATATAGACATGTATAACAAGTAAAAACCGATAAAACCCGAACTTTAGGGCATACGGACATTTACGAGCTAATTAAGCATATTGAACTAATAATTAGACTAAATAAGATAAAAACTTGTAAAAGAACTTATTGGGCTTAACCCATTTAGGCCCAACTTGTAAAGTTTAAATACTGATAATATAAGTGTATAAAGGATTAAAACAAGTTAAGAACTTATAATAGGCTTATTGAACCTAAAACACGTAAATGGGTAAGATGAGAAAACTAGTATAGAAGTTATCGACACATAGCACAAAAATGAGTAAATGAGAATATGTAAACCCACTTGATCATCATATATATATATAATCATCATATGTATACATAATTGATATTTTTATAAAGTCATTGGACAAACGTCTAAGACCGATTATTATTTGTCTAGGTTTCCGTGATTGAAGCACGTACCGTACGTCCGAATTGCCGATAACCCACCTTCCCACATCAACGTGAGTTAATAGCCTCACACTCTTTTAAATGTTTTATAAATGCTTTATAAACCCGCGAGGGAGATAACATGTTAGTTTTTATAAAAGTTGGACACCATTTGTCCCGATTGTTTGTTTATTGATTTTGGACCCGAATGATTGAATGACCCGATTGTATGACCCTATGAATGATTAAAGGACCCGATAGATGAAATTAAATGGATTATTAAAGTTAGGTTATGTCACTAAAAGTCCCATTAGCATGAATTGTGAACTACGGGGAGTTGGTGGACGCTTATGCATTTAATAGTACTATTTGGGGACGATCACCCCAGTTTGCGCCTTGACGGTTGATCCCCGTCGTGCCACATTGATTGGTAAGCGAATTTATGTATGAGAAGATTTCCAATAGCGTGACCTTTGTGAAGACACGCTACTTTAGATGGGCAAAATTGGTATCGGGTTAGCTACCCGTTTTGTTTTAGTAAGGTAACAATGTCATGCGGCTTGTAATAATCCAAATCACCGAAATACTATTAGACGCTTCGAATTACGATGTATTGCCTGACTAGCAATACAGGGTCATACTATTGATATTATGTTCGTGTTTTGGTTTTCATAACCATATTCATATAACGGTTTTTATTTGATTTTATACAACGTCATAAGACGTATTGTATGATTGTTTTTACGACATTGGCTCGTATAATAATTTTTAAGGCAAATGCCTATATTATGATTTTCGATAAGGATTTGTATAAAATGACTTTGGCTATTTTATGGCCTGTCAAAATGATTTGTACAAAATGATTTTCAGTAATAATTTGATACTGATACTATATTGATGGATTTTATTAAACTCTATGAATTCACTCGGCGTTATCGCTGACCTTTTCCTTTAACATGTTTTATCTCAGGTACTTGAAGGTAATTCTCGGGATGACAACAAGAATTCATGGCCCGCACCTAAACAATAGTTTCCATTCAAAATGCTTTGTAAAACTTTGTATGAAATATAATGACTTGGGACCGATGTAACTTTGATATTTATGAATGGAAATGATTTATTATTAAACGACGCGATTTTTATGCGTTGTCTATGATGTGAGTAATGTGCTATCCCGTAACACCAACTAGTCTTCCGCTGAACTGAGTTGTATAAATTTGGGGGTGTTACAGAGTTCAAAGAGATTGCAAGGTAATCTTGAAGTATAAGGCTAGCAAGGTTCTTTCACAGACTAAGAAGGATAGAAGGGAGCTTTGTTATATGCTTCTCAGATGTCATCAAGGGGGTTGGAATTTCAAGAAATTGTAGGATTTGTCCTTTCATGAATTGGAGTTTTGTGCCTATCCTATATGGGCACGTATTCAAGAGGAGAATACTATCAGACTCCTTTCTGATGAAAGGAAGGAAGAGCTTGAAGAAGAAATGCAGATCTAAAAGGCTTCAATTGCACCAAGGCCAGTAAAGAAGGGACTTCCTATTGAGTTCCCAGCCTTGGATAGAGTGAATCCTAGTGAAGCAGTTATTAGAAGGAGTATTAAGCTCTCACCATTGGAAGCTTCACAGATTGTAGAAGTATTACCTTTTAATTCCAGAAATCCTATAGTTCACTATGAAGAAGATGCAAGTGGGTTTTGGATGATCACTAGATATGGAAAGAAGGTACATACTTTTACTTCTTTCATCTCTTTGTTTGCAAGCCTGGATAGAGAAGACTTGGTAGATCTTTGGATATTGATGAAGGCCAAGTATGAGGCTGAAGCACCTACTTCAGTCAATGGAATAAAGATTTGGTCCACATTCAAGAGAATGTTTGAGCCAAATGATGCAGATCCAATATGGTTGGATTTGGATGATATTAGTTGACTTCAATGGTGTCTACATTCAGTAGCTGGTGTTTACCATTTGAATACTACAAAGTTTTCATAATATCTTCTTGTGGATGCTGAATATCCCTTGTTCAAGGAAGTTTTGAAGCAAATGGTGTCAACACAGTTAGAAATGGATTATACAAGTGATGTTGGCAAAGATTTAATTAGATTTATTTATTATCTAATTAACAAGTGATTTGTATTTGTAAGAATCCTCCTTGTACTTAGTTTTTATTCAGAAACTTGATTACTAGAGTAGATATCAAGTTTAGGGGAGGATTGATGGGAATAAAATAAGCCAAGACACTTAGACGCTAAAAAGAGTTATTTGGACGTTGATAGGAAGAAATCAAGCGCTGATAGATCAAGCGTTGTAAAGAAGTATCCAAGCGTTGATGAAAAGAAGTCCAAGAACTGATAGAATACTTAGTCTACACGTTTTGTATTTCTAGTAAAGATATGTTCGACAATGTATTTTCTATGTTTATCTTTACCTAAAATAGTTGATACGTAGACTCTTGTGCAAGGCTCCTTAATCTATAAAACGAGGCCTTTAGGTTTTAGTTTAATATAAGTTTTACACTTTCATTGTATGCAAGTTTTATCATCAATCAAAAGTGAAAGTTTGGTTTACTTGTTTTGCTTGTTCTTCATTCAAGTATTAATTCCGCATAATACTTGAATTGTTCATACAACAAAGTTTCTCTAAGTGTTTAACTTGATCTAATCTTTTTAACACAAAGCTAATCGATCTAAGTTTGGGATCAACAAGAAGCTGTAAAACAAACTTTAAAACACAATAGGCGTTAACGTCTTATTTTCTCGCCGTGACATCATTATTAGCTGCAGAAGAAGATGACACAAAGACACTAATCTCCGCTCTTAGCTTCCTCACTCGTCCCTTATGCAAACGTTACATCTAGGCTACCTTGAAGATGGTTTGAACCGAGATTTTACTTTATATGATGAATTCTAGGTTACTAAACATCGCCAAAGCGGCCTAGTGATTCAAACCTCACTAGATACACATCTTATGGATACACTGGTTAGGCCGTGTACATCTGAGTAAATAAGACGGACCCGAAATTCTATATGAATATGATTTGGTCATACTGGTACAGTTAACATTGTCCTTTTGATCTAACTACAGCATAACGCTCTATATCGAAATGGAGGAGATTGTAGGCAGAGGTGAGGACCTACAATCAAAGTGCTTAATTGAATCCTATGGATTTAAGGTATACTTAAGATTAAAAGTTCTAGTGTTTTTATCTTTTCTTTCATATATGTTCATTGCTCAGAGGGGTTTTTGGATGTAGGTTTTGAAAGTGATTATGTGATTTTAGATACTCATAGGCAGGTACTCAGCTCTAAGTAGCATGGAAGGCAAATCAGATGACCAGGAAGCTTACCTGAGAATGGTCGAGGAAAGCAAGAATGAACGGTTAACTATGCTTTTAGGGTTAACAAATGATCTTCTTGTCCAATTAGAAGCTGCTGTGAGACGTCAAAAAGACGCACACCATGATGGTATTGAACTTCTAAATGGTCCACAGGCCGAAGTGCACCACACACCCGCTACAAAGATGAAAATTCTTGAATAAGATGATGATTTGATCGAGGCCAAACTTGATGATGGAATAAAGACACCAGCCTTACTTGAAGGCAAAAAAAATACAATTTAGTCATACATTCAATTCAATAAGAAGGTATATATCAGAGTTTGTAGCTATTTCACTTCACGTTTAGGAGCTGATGACTGCCTATCTTGTGTTCTGCACTGCTAGTTAAATATGTCAGAGTTTGCAGCTATTCCACTGCCCATTGAAGCACCATCTTCTGCAATTGTGCGTTACGGATTATGATTTGATTCTGAATCTATAATATATGTCTCAAAGCACACATCCAAACACCCTTGGCAGTGACTGATGACTAAATTTTAACTATAGCTATATTTTCTGTTTTGGTTCAATGAAATGATTTGAATTTGTTAGTATACTTTTCATTGGTCTTTTGAGGAATCCGTGCGTACAAAAGTTACAAAACCTTTCTAGTATTGATTGGTGAAATGGGATTGGGCAAGACAATTCAAACCATCTCCTTGAGGGCGTATCTCATGAAAAAGAAGGGCGTGACTGGGCCCCACTTAATCGCCAGACTAGATTAATGAATTTTCAACATGGGCTCCCCGGTAAGAATTGTTTGTTTTTCCACCAGTATTGCTGCTTATCAATACGTTGGACGATAGAGGAGAGAAAAGCAACGCAAAAAGAGTTACGAGGAAGAACTGTTGATCATTTGCACGCCTACACCAGGTAGCCAGGTAGGTCTTTTGGAGTTTAAAACTGATTATCCTACTTTGATGACTTGTAGTCACAATAATTACTTTTTGATCCATGATTTTTAATTCATGCCACTTGTAAATCTTTACACATGAGAAATTTCAGGTCACATGCCGAATGAAATCAAACCTAATGTTGCTAAACTTTTATAAAACGTATCAAAGAAAAGACCAAAAGGCAGCACATTCAACACAAGATACAAAGTATAGCTTAAAGTGCGAGGATAATGTTTAACCAAAGTTAATCCAAACATCTTTTGATTATTAATTAGATCGACTACTACAAGTAATAATAGAAGGGTGATACATATCCATCCAAGCAGCATGAGAGCAAGTGGATTGAATAGCCTGCAAGTAGAAGCATGATGAGTAGCACTAGTCGTGGATGTGAATGGCTTCAAGATTGAGATTACGGAGGAGGAGCAGGGTTTGAGTTGATAAGGTGCCAAAATCCTTGTAATGGAGGGCTACTCCTTCTCCCCCTTTAACGTGAGCACGGGGGTTACCTATAAGCAACATAACAAGTCAAGTGAAAATGTTGAAAATATTTATTGATTGATGAAACAGAGTGAAATTAAAGTGAAAAAAAGTTGGAAAAGGAAAACAAGACAAGAGAGTAACCAGCAGATGATGTAAGGTTGAAAGAAGGAGGGTTGATAAGTCCGGACGTGGCTCCGGATGGTGTTCTTAAAAACTGAGGCATGTAATCTGTGTGGCAAAGTAAACAGCAGAACATGAGGAAACAGGCGCAATTGCAATTTGGGGGGAAAAATAAACAAAGAGGAGCTACCGACCGAGGATAACAGGGTCTAGATTTTCGAGTCCCACTGGGTGTATGGGTTGAGGTTCGATACCCTTGCAAGCTGCAAAACAACATGTAAACCTACCTACCTATTAGTGCTAGTTTAATTTATGACGGAGAAGAAACATAAAAGTAAAACTAGCTAGGGGCGAAGGGGATTATATAATTATACTGAATTATAAGATCCTGGTTCACTAGTTTAATTACACAGATGTAGAAGGCGAATTGCGAAACTGATTCTATGAAAAAACACATATGTGGATTATATAAGTTTGTAAAAAATGGAGTGGAAATCAAATAAGCTCATAAAAAACACCGGATGAGAAAATACCGACCGGCTAACGCATCGATGAAACCGGGTGGAGGAGGGCCGTCATAAGGCTTATAGTAACAACGTATCCTTTCTGTCGCTGTCATCGCGTTCTTGCGTATACGGTTCGAACGAATTACTACAGGTCGTCTTCTTCTATTATTCTCCTCCATCGATCGATGATCAAATAAATTTCCCCTAATTTCCAATTTCTATCACCAAACCAATCCAGATCTCGCCGCCTATTTACTAGTACTTCTTCTTTTCTTTTCTTTTTTCTGGGTTGGGCTGTGCACTTTCTTCGAACAAATAATGGACCAATTTTGGCCCACTTATATAATGCTTAATTTCAAACAAAATTAGCAAGTAGATTTCACTTTTAACTACGTATTTTTTTAAATATCCACTAACAACAATGTCATTCACATAAAAAAGTAAGGCTATGAAAGTACAGCACCAACCATGTTGAAAGAAATTCCATTCTCTATGGCTATGTTTTAATCCATATAGAGACTTATTCAGTTAAAACACCATATTATAACTTTTAGCACAAAAACCATGAGATAAAGTCATGTAAACTTCTTTTGATAAGTCACCATAAAAGAAAGCATTCTTAACATCAACTTGATACAAAGGACCATCTTTTTCGACCAAAATATTGATAAAGAATCTTACAATTATCATTTAACAACATCACTAAATGTTTCATCATAATAAATGCACTTACAATTGTCATGCATGTTCACCTTTAGTAGAAGATCTAAATATTGATTTTTGCTTGTTGATTTTCATTAAAACTAAAGAGCCACCTAGAAATAGTTGTTTAAATAATTGGACATCTTGGCCGAATTAGTTTAAACTATTACACCAAAGCAACCACTTTTATAAATGTAAACACCATAACAAGGAGAACCTTTAAGGTATCTCAAAAATCTTAAAGCAATTTTAAGATGATATATTAAGAAAGAATACATATTCTGACTTAAATAATGAACAAAGTATGAAATGTCACGTCTAGTATGCGTCCAATATATTCCCACAGATTTTGGTAATTTATAATTGATGAGACCATAATTATACATGGTCTCATTGCTTAAATCGAGCTTAAAATATATATAAATATCATAAAACCATACAAAAACCCTTGTGTTTGTCCTATGTGTGTTTCTAGGTTCAGATATCATGAAATTAACAAAAGATCACAAGAATCAAGCAAAAACAAACACGGAAAATGAAGCCGCACAAAGAACCAGACCCGAGTATTGATTTTTCAGGAAAGTACTTGAAGTTTGAAGATTATATAAGATTAGTCCTCCAAGTTTAAAGAAATTACACTTTATATCCTTGTAAATATCAAAATAACATTTGGGCCCTTAAAGTTTCATTAATATCCATGAAAGTCCCTTGAAGAATTGTCATGTTGCACAAATAGTCGTTAATCAAGTTATCAAAACACATAAGGACTGATTTTGACAAAGGCTCAAAGTTATTAACACAGGGAATCAACAAAAAAAAACTGTGGAGAAGTGTTTATATATTTTGACAATGATGAGGAGTCAAAACTACACAAAACCAAACCTAAAACCAATTCATACACACCAAATACCCAATACTTTTACCCATCCAACAACGCAAGTGTTTACCCATATTTATAACATACCAAGTTTTTTTAAAATCACGTTTTATATTATTTTTATGGGCGGTAAACATTAATCGTCACCTAAATTAGATTAAACAACCCAAGAACCCTATTTGTTAGTACAGTGATTGATCGGGGTTGAAGGCATATCTAAGACTCGTCGAGAAGTACATAGATGCCTTGTGTTATAGGGGATCTTGTACGATCAAGAGATGTAGTCGACGATTTCTCGCACACGTAAAGTAATACCGCTAGTCCTTACCGTAGGCACGGAACTCCACGATTAGACTCCGACGTGAGAGTAAGTATTCAGATCATCCGAGATAGATGTGTGTGTAAAGATGAGTGAGTAAATCGTACCTCGTTTGGAGTGAAAATGGGGTACTATTTATAGGAGAAAGTACTAGGCCTTTTCCCGTTTCTCGGACAGTACTCGGGAGTGGGTCTTTGTGGTCCAAAGTCCTATTTATCTGTTTGTGGTCTAATCGTGTCATGTGGATTAATTCTTAGAGGACTTATTCGCAGGGGTCTCCGACATAAGTATGTCCGGTCATTGCGTTGCGGCTCTGCTTGCTGGGAGCGAACCCGCTTGGAGCCTTTCCCACCGTGATAGGCTTTTGTGTACTTGGGTTAAGGCCCAAAGTTTGGTGTGTGGTTTTAGGCACAATGGGCCGTATCCATGCTATACGCCATCAAGTCCCCCCAGTTCAGTAGTTCTTGCGGACTAGAGATGGGCTATTGGGCTTTTATCTCCGCTTTTAGGTTTTTGTCCATACTTAATTGTTTCATTCTTTCCAAGGCGCATGTCGAACTCCTTTATTTCTTTGTTTGCAGCGGTTTCTTTTTTCGAGTATATTTCTTGTGTCGACCCGAGCAAGGTGAGGTTTACTGAGCAACCTCTTCGGCCTAATGAACTTCTTGTTTCTTGAGGAGACTGCTGGTCAGACAAAGCATTTGGCGGGTTTTATTGACCCTATCACGAGTAGTGTGGCTGCTTCACAAACTGTTGTTCCTGGTGTTGGTAAATCTAAGATTGTTACTTCCGTATCTGCCTATCTTGTTTCTACGGTGGTTGTGAGTAGACCTGGTGTCGGGTCTTCTTTGAGAGAGAATAAGGCTCCTATGATTTCTCTAAGGGAGAAATGCAAAAGTCAAATGACAGATTTGGGGTGTACGAGATATTTAAGAGTCCTCTTAAGGGCCCTGTTAATGAAAAGGACACATCTATATCAGAGTAGGATGGTTCATACCGCATCCTCCAGGTTGTACCCCGGAGGTTTCACAAGAAGAGAACAACTTGGATTCAATACCAGTTCAACACACCAATGTGGAACCCCAGCCGAAGATGATAAAGTTACGTCTGTGAACTCTAAGGTGATGAATTTTTCACATATTAGTGACTTTAATGAATCTTCATTTGGTGTTTCCTCTCCTAAATTCTCTAAGAAAATCGGTAATAGTTGGTTGATATTACAAGTTTTAGACGATATGATTCGAGTTGGGCAATCTATGGGATATGATATGGATGATTGTGCTAAAGATATTGAGTGTATCATTGGTACGCAAGGAGACAAAGATGGTGTTAAATGAAGATCCTTTCTTTAAATTTTCAACCTCTAGGCCATAAGAAGAAAAAAGAATGGGTCAAGGAGTTAAATTCTAAACATACACTAGTACAAAAAATGCTATATGTCACACTTGAAGAGTGACTATATGTCTTTCGCCACACACATTTTTTTGGGGTCCTTGTGACTATAAGTCGCGCCACCATAGGGTATCCTATGGTGTCACTATGAATTAGTGGCCTATTGTGCAATATTAATTTATTTCACAAAATTTTCTAATAAACTTAATTTATTTCACAAAATTAAAATACGATACTGTTCGAATACGACATGCGATAGAATAAAAATACGATAAAAGTTCGACGGAATTTAATCTGTTCTGGGATCCGAATCAGATGCGTTCGCTGAAAAACAGTACCTCAACATAAAATACTCTGCTCTTTTTTCTTGATTTGCACCACCAATTCTTTTTTGGCCGTTGCTTCCCTCATCTAAGGTTTCTCGTAATGCTTCTTAATCAAAAAACATTTGACATTCATGTTCCTTAGTAAGACGAAACTCACTCGGTACCTCGTATTCTTCAACAAGACTCTTTGGTTCGTCAAATAGAGCATCAATAGTAGGAACTGATGATCCATCCATCGTGTTTGGGTAAGGTTTTGGGGGATTTATTCAGGTAATATTCTGGCGTCGATGGGTTGCTTCGAGTTGCTTTTCGGTTGTTTTGTTTCTTATTTCTAGAAGTGTTTTCATGAGACATTTTAAGAGTTTGTTTTTTGTATATAAAAATTAAAGAAAGTGGAAGGAGCATTTGTAGGGAAAACATAGACGTTAAAAAATTCAAACTAATACATAGCCGTTGGAAAATTGAATCAAATACATAGCCGTTGGAAAATTGAAACAAATACATAGTCGTTGGAAAATTCAAACAGATACAACAAATAAATTAATATTACAACACAGAAATAAATAATTATCTAACCCATTCCTTTTTAAATTCTATTTGTCTTTCGATTTTGACGGCGTTTCAAAACAAGGCATCATGCATCTCATAATCTTTGTCAGATTCTTTTTTCAAAAATTTGGTCATCGAATGACGGCACTCTTTTGGAATATCGGTACATTCTTCATATGCTTTCTGCAAATCATGTTTAGGAATGGAAGCACTTTCAAATTTGAGGGCTAAATCCGTAATTGATTTCTGTTGAACGATGTCTTCTTTAATCAGTTTAGCAACCATTTTTTTTATTTCTTCAAATATGTGTGGAGCTGAACAAGCCTTTAGATTATTTGTTGATTTGAAACAAGCCATATTAATATTTGTTGATTTGGAATTAAGTTTGAATTTTAAAGGTAAAATATGGGAGAATTTATAGACTTGGGTATATAATTTTATTTAAAATATAAATAAATGAAATTAAAAAATCTAAGAGTCATTTTTTTAATATACAAACCAAACGGTAACAAAACATTTTTTCGTTTTTTCCTTTGTCGTTTACTTCGCCAGTTAACTGGCGCATGAACACTTTGGCGAGCAACCATGGTGTGGTGAAGAGAAGTGGCGAGCAAGTGGCGATGCCACATTGGTTTGGCGAGCTGTGTGCGCTGTCACACCAAATGCTCTAAGAGGTATTTAGTATTTATGTCAATATTAACCCTAACTTTCTAAGTAACTTCAATTCAAGCTCGACTAATTGACGTGGTTTGCAAAAAGATCTTTAACACTCGTCAAGTTCTTCACTTCGTCATTCCTCATTCGCTAGTACTCAATGTTCAATTTTCTTTTTGATCTTGCCACAATTCCATAAAGAATTTGAAGATTAAACAGATTAATGAATGGGTTAGTCAAAGAGTATCTAAGGCTGGATGGAGTGGTGAGACACTTTCTCACCTCCACCTTAGCGCCACATCAGCTTTCTCTCTCCACTCATCCAACCCACTTTACAACCTTACTGGCGGTGAGAAACTCACCGCCACGTCATACCATAATTTTTTATTAATTTTTTAAATCGTAAACTGAAAACGTAAACGTAAAAACTTATTATTCGAAAATTAAAACATTTATTCAATAATTAAAATGATTACATAAACATGAATAATAAAACTACAAAACAACATTAGCATACAAGTGTTCGACTAAATCAGCTCGAAGGTTATGATGTGTTTGTGCTCACTGGATGTACCTCATAATTTCCCGCCTTTGATCATCGCTCCAGAGAATGTCCTCGGGTGGGTGATCTTCCTCCGGGATACAGATGGGTGAAATTGCACGTTTTTTTGTATTTTCGAATCATATTATGTAATATGATGCTTGTATACATCATATTCTGAATTCGTTCTTTTCTCAATGTTCGAGCAGGAGGGGCGGTTATGGCCCATTTATTTTTTAGAACACCAAAAGCTCGTTCCACATCTTTCCTTGTTGATTCTTGTGTTTTCTTGTACAAAATTCTTTTATAGTCATCATCCGTAGGTTCTGGTATTGTCTTAACAAGTGGCATCAATTCTGGATAAATCCCGTCAACAAGATAATATCCCCAAGGGTAAGAAACACCATTTGCCACAAACGGAACCTCTGGTGCTCGTCCAGTCTTGAGATCGTTAAAAAGGGAGATTGGTAATAGACAGATTCGAGTCGTTATCACGTCCAACATATTGTCCTTTATAGGCGTTCAGACAACCAAACCACTCCTAATCGGTACAATCAAGGCTTTCTAACATCCTTGGAAACCCATGTTTTTCTTCGTGATATTTGTAAAGTTTCTAAACATCAGTGTATGTGGGTTTACGCAAATATTCGGGACCAAACACATCCATCACATAGACTTGCAAAAATGATCAAGAACTTCCCTTTAAGTTCTCTCACTTATTTGCAAATATTCATCAAGAAAACCCGGAACAACCCCATAAGCCAATTTCCGAATTGCAGATGTGTATTTAACTAACGCTGATATGCATATTTTCCCAGTACAATCAATGTTTTTGGTAAAGTAGGAATCATGAGCAGTTACCTCGTTAACTATCCAGCTGTAAAGGGGCTTATCCAGTCTAAACGTCTTCCGGAATATGTAGTGATCGTACCTTGGATCTTCGGAAAAAAAAGCCGCCCACAAGCGGTCATGAGCTCCATAACGATCTCAGTAAACGATTGTCTCTGCAGTCATTTTTTTGTCGCAGACGCCTAAGAAAGGACATGGCTTTCGTAAGAAAAGTACCTTTTTTCTTCAAAATTTCTTCGGCGTTGTCTTTAGTCAGAAACATCAAGTCATACTCGTTCATTTCGGTTTAAGTTTTGTTTGAAAGATGTGATTGTAGATAAATGAGTGGTAAAATGAAGTATTTATATAGAAAAAGGTGGGTTATATTTAAATGTAACGGATAGTTTTTTAAAGTTATACACAAGTCGCTATGCTGAGTTCTTAACCAGAGTGGGCATGGGAAATCGTAAACTCACGCGTGAGTTTTTAGCTCGGAGAGGCAAATCGCGCGTGAGTTGTGTATCTCACCCGTGAGTTATGTGCCACTCCGTCCAGCCTAAAGTTAATAACTACTTGGGTTTCTATTTTTTTTCATCAGACTAATTGGGCTTGTTTTTCTTATTGGGTTTATGGAAGCCACATTACTAACTAATTTATATGTAGGACACATCCACACAACACAAAATATAACAGATAATGAAAACTTTGCAAATTAAATCGGCTTAACATGGCTCACCTGCCCCCGGGCCAGACATATACTATATTAGTTATAAACATATGGTGTAACAAAACTGGTGCACCTTTTAAGTAATTTGTGTGCACATGAAAAACCATCTTTCTCAAATAATTATGGTTATCTTGTTCATTGTAAGCAGGTTATGTTGTTCACTATAAGCTGTAAAATTGTTAACATAAGCTATAAATTGTTTTTTTTCAATTTTTTTTTTTTGATAAATTAGCTGTTAACTTTAAAATTAAGATGTAAAATGATTTGAAAAGATATATCATTATAAAATAAAAGACATTTATTTACTAAAAGTTTTGCTTACTAATAAGATTAATAATTATTTAAATCATTATAACTTTTCTTTAAAACACAATAAATATAAAAGTAGCAAAAAACCATAATTTTTGCTTATTCTTTTGCATATTAAAAAAGTTATTAAAAGTTTTACACTTTTGCCTAATTTTTCTTACTCCTTTTTTTAAAACGGTAAATGTTAGTGGTTAGTGAGTCGAGTCGTGCAATGACATTCAAGCGGAATAATGTCTTCTTCGAACCCTCGCCTAGTTATATTAGACTCCTTATCCGCTTCGCCTGAAAGGCCCTTAGCAGGTCTTGAACCCAAGACCTTTAGGAATCCTCCCCCAAGAAAACCACTCTGTGGAACCTTGGTGGCCAACTGAGCTAAGCCAGTTGGTTTTTCTTACTCCTTAGAGCATCTCCAATGGCGATAGTTTACACAAGACTTTTTCTATTAAAACCATCTTGTTTTTTGTTCCACAATTAATGCATAAGTGAATGAGTGGTAATGACTTGATTTTTTTTCATCAAACACTTTCTGTTTACAAAGTCAATTTATGAAAAGTCATTAAAATGTCAATCAAATGGTAAAAGTCATGCACAAAGCTTTTTCAAATAGTGAAAAGCTTTTAGTAAACCACATCCATTGGAGATCATGTTAGGTGCCGTTTGGTTGGATGATATTAGAGGGTATTAGGCGATATTCAAAATATTTATATTTTAATTTGTTTCAAATATTATTTTTGGTATTATCAACGAAGGAATTTAAAATTTCCCAAATTGCTAAAATGAAGGATATTAAAATTACTCAAAAAAGTGAGGAATTTTAATTTACTTGAAAATTATTGTTTATAAATTTTTTTTCAAATTCGTTTTATTCAGGTTTTTATGTTTATATAAAAATTATCAACTTCAAAAAAATTTATATAATTTTTTTTTTGTTTTTACTCTTTTAAATAGCAAAAATAAAATTTATATAAAAAACAATATATATAATTTATATAAAATGTTTATATATAAAAGGTGAAAAATTCGATTTTTACTCACTTAAGTAGAAAATATAAAAATTGAAGAAACAAAGTTATTTGGTTTTTAGTGATATAAACAAGAAAAATAAAATTTACATAAAAAATTTATAAAATTTATATAAACTGTTTATAAAATTTATAGAAATTTTTTCATAAAAAATATATAAACTGTTTATAAAATTAATAGAAATTTTTTCATAATAAATATATAAATTTTTATAAAATTATAGATTTTTTTATAATATTTTTATAATTTGTTTATAAAATTTATAGAAATTTTTTTTAAAATTTATATATTTTTTATTAAAGTTATTGATACTTTTATTAAATGTATATAAATTGTTTTACAAAATTTATATAAGTTTTTATAAAATTTATATAAAAAGAGAAAATTTGAGTTTTACTCTTTTAAATAGATAATTGATACAAAAATTATTTATTCGTTAAATGGTTCAATTCAAAATTAGGATTCAAAATATTATAAATTTCTGCCAATCAAACAGACGTAAGAAAATTTTAAATTTCTGGATTTTTAATTTTTAGAAATTTTAATTTACTAGAATTTAGTATTCTAGAATTTCAAAATCTTGAACCAAACAACTCTTTAGACTTTTGGTGATCCCCTCTATTACTTACTCTTTTTATAAGAACATGAGTTAATAAAAATAAGTTTTGGTAAAATCTTTTTAGTAGAAATTAATAGAAAATATTTTTAGCACGCCCTTCATTACTTGCTTTTATTTAATTTAAGCAAATGTCATAAATTTTGTAATATATTTAAATAGATTATAATATGCTTGAAGGATATATTAGTAATTTTAATATCTCTTAACAATTTGAAAAACTTCATAAATCAGTTTTTTATTTAGTGATTACTAAATTTTCCCGAAAAGGACTACTTTTTTTTTGGGCAAATAGGGCAACTGGGTGCCATGCGACATCTGTTGCCCTATTTTTAGGGCAATCTGTCAGAATTCCCTACTTTTTGGGACATTTGTCAAAATCTGACGCTTGCTGCCCTATATTCTTTGTTGCCCTGGGACAAATCGAGAAAAACATGTTTTTTGGCTTTGTGTGTGCATTGCCCATGTTTTTTGAACTCTTTTCATTATTTTCCCAAAAAAAAATTACTTTAGAAACAAAAAAACTAACAACTAAAAAAAAACTAGTTTTGGAAAAAGCTCCGGTCAAACATGCCCAAAATTACAGAATCCCTCCCAACATACCAGATTCTATATAGTATCTTCTAATAAGAGGAAAAAAATCGCATAGCTGTCTTAAAAGGGAAGGATTATATTAAATAAATCTTTTCCTTATAGCATAGATATGGTGGATATATAGTCTTTCTTTATAAATACGATATCATTCACAAACACATAAACCCTAGAACGAAAAACTGAGAAGCAAAGCATTTGTTTTTTTGGTTCCAAGGTACGTAATTCTCTCATGCATGTAATTTCAACTTAATTGTGCATGTAATAATTAATTTGAACTTAACGGTGCTGTTAGAATTACATAATACGTTATAGATTCGTCTGGTTTACTTGTTTTTCGGTATATATATGCAGTTAGCTTCTTCTGTATGCATTTACTGTAATTATTTATAGTTTGACTGCTGGCTTAGGTACAGTGGAAGTTACTACAGTGATGATTCTGATTACACGATTGATGATTCTGACTTACAATATGGATTATGTAGTCTTTGGGGTGTTTTTTTTTTTTATGTTAAATCAATAATATTTTGTTTCGTATGGATTATGACCGGGCAATTTATGTTGTTAACCTTGTTAGTAGTTTGTTTAGTCTTTTTTTTAATATATTTTGACTTTTGTTGACTTTTTTTTTATGATATGTATAAATCCATGATTTGAATGTACTGTGTGTGTTTGTTTCGTCTTATGTTGCCCCCTTATGGCATATTTGCTTTTCGCCAAGCTCGCTTTTTTGTGTCCTATTTTGAAACTCTTCCACTTATATAACTTCATTATGTGCCCAAAAGTTTCAAAATAAGCCACAAAAAGTATGCTTATGAAACCTATACCAGCCATAAGCCCGTTATTCACTCCCTTAATTGATGTTTTATTTAAGGTTTATGATGATTTTATATAAGATTTACTAATCGGATCGTTATGTGACTTGATTTGTATTGGTTTGTTCTAAGTGAATTAGCTTAATAAAGCGGATTAATGGGTTGATTAAAGATTTTTAGGATTGTTCGATTTAGCTTTTGTATAGGGCTTATTAGCTTATGCTTGTTTAGTGTATGTTTTAGCTTATGTCAGTGTGTTGCTTATGCATCCAACATAAGCTAATCCGAACACCTAGTTTATTAGCTAATATAAATCAGCCATAAGCTAATTGTATATGCATATGAAATTATATGTCAAAGTTTGCGACTTGTTATGGTGTATTGTATGCGCCTATGCGGTAAGAAGGAGGATGGACAGATAGAAATTTTTAATTAGAAAATTTTAAGCAAACCTTTTTTCATCCAAACTCATTGTGAGTTTCTCGTGTTTACATCTTTTTCTTACCCTTATTAGTTGCTCAGATTTTTAACGGAATGAAAGACATCAATCACATCGTGGAAACATTGTTTGGTGTGTCTGTTTTAGCTTTCTTACCAGGGTTTATTAGCTTATGTATATTAGATAAGCTTGTTTGTGTTTGAATTGGCTTATGAGTTTATGTTGGTGCACTTTGTGGCTTAAATTAAACATAAACTAATTCAACCTGATCATAGCGTAATTTTAATACTTTGGCATTAGCTTACTATCCAAACCCCAGCCGACACCAATACAGCATAACCATCAACCTTGTATGATAACCTGCTGTCCTGTGTTCCTTTTTCTTACTCAGCTGTTTAGCCAAAATACTAGACTGTAAATTTGTTAGATATCATAGTTTATGTGAATCATTCAAGTAGTAGTTCTCTAAATTTTACAAGTTTGTGCTTCGAGGTGTTTTTTACGCATACGGTGTTTCTAATAGCAGTCTCTCTACCATTGAGGGATATGACTGTCTACAACTTATCTATCCCGTGCCCTAATTCTGGCTGATTGGGTATTGCTGTTTATAGTCTCAATATAATTTTCAATATATTTATGCTACTATACTTTGTTCTGTAGGAACTTATAAACTAGAAATGGCACCTACATTCTATGTTGGTTCGGAAGCTGGTCTCAAGAAGCTTGATGAGTACCTTTTGTCTCGCAGTTACATCACAGGGTACCAGGCCTCAAAGGATGATTTGGCCGTTCATGCTGCTTTCTCAAAAGCCCCATCAGCTGAATATGTGAATGTTTCTCGTTGGTTTAACCACATCGAGGCTCTTCTCAGAATCTTGTAAGTTCCAATACTATACAGATCTAGCCTGTTATCGCATGTGTGAAGTGGATTCATAGTTTATAGTATTATTGTTGGAAGCTTCTGACTGGTTACTATTTATGCAGTGGTGTTTCTGCTGAAGGAAGCGGAGTTGTTGTTGAGGGATCTGCTTCTTTCCCAGAAGAGGCTATTGCTACTCCCCCTGCTGCTGAGACAGAGGTAAGTTCGATGTAAATTTTATTATCTCCTATCTGATATTTGTGCACTTTGTTTTGTAACAAAGTTCCAATTGGATCTTAATAAGTTTCATACTAAAATCTCAATATTTGTTTCTTTATATGCTTAATATATAGATACATATACTTCATTTCGACATTTCGTGTGTACACTAGAGGTGTTCATCTTGCTTTTTACTTAAAATGTAGGTAAAACAATCGTCTACAAGTGTCATAATGCGAGTAGCCGTTACTGTTTTCAGTCTATTACCCGGTATAGAACTGTTTGTATATGTTTCATCCGGGTATTTATGATCAGTCAATACCTAGCAAATTTAGTGGTCAAAGTCTTTGATGGTTCGTTATATGTGGCTGCACTTAATACACTTTTAAGATATGCTTCGTTTATAAAACTAGCTAACAGAGGCTTTATAACTAGGATGGATGATTGTCTGACTGTTTTTACTGCACACCTACTGCTACTGCTGCTTAGTCAAGTTTTTAACAAAAATACAAGGCTTTTAAGTTGAATGAAGAAGAGGTACTCGGTTTTATGAACCATATTATCGATATATTTTACCTTTATATTATAGCTAAATTTGACGACGGTAAATGATCTGATAGCTAATTCTGTACTTCAGTGCTGCAGTTTGAGTTACTATCTGTCATTATTAGTATTTTGATACGGTTTTGAGATGCCTAAAAACGGAAGCTGTGGCAATCTGGGACTACAGTTAGTTATCTATTGCTCTTAAAATATAGGGTTTTGCTATTTGTAGCCTTAAGGGCTATATATGGTCTCTACGATACACTTGATTAGTGATCATATAAACATATAAGAAAATTATGATCGTTTATGTAGTCATATTGTTCTAGAACCCATACAGTCAAGATCACTGTTGCATGAATTAAATTTGTCATTAATTGCTGCCTACATGTTTTTAAGTTATTGTTTACTTATGTCATATGTGATTGAGCTGAAACGCACATTCTGCTGTACAGATGGATCACTTTTTATGCCGCCTCCCTGATGACTTGTTTAAGGCCATTTTGGTAAGGATTGATGACATCCCTCAGGTGGTGTCACTCCGGGGTGTGAGTCGTCGATGGAGACAAGTTATTATGTCTCATGAGTTTGTTGTATTGCTTAATGCTTAACAGCATCCGAAGGGTTATCAGTGGCTGGTTGCACTTGGTTTCACTAACGAATATCCTGACCTGGGGGTCCTCTTGTGCCTCGAGCAGTCACCTGAAAGAAGATGTACATTGATACCCATGGATGGCGTTTTTGGGAAAGATGTTACCGATCTCTCTTTGCTAGCAGCAGATGGATCATTGGTCCTGTTTAAATGCTTTGAGAACGGGATCCCCTCTCTCAGAGTCTTGAACCTTTTTTGCATGGCTATTCAGAAAGTACAATTCCCTCGAAGTATCGAGGGTAGGTATGGTCGCTATGGCTATATATGATGACTACCATTTCCATGATAATGAACGCATCCGGTTCAACACTCAACTGGATGACGGGAAATTCAGTTTTCATATACATAACGTTGAAACTAGTCACTTCGACTCAGTTCCAATACATTTTGTTTATGCATCTTCACCACCAGCGGATTGGGAAACCTTTAGAGCAAAACCACTAACTGATGACAAGAACTTCCCTAAATTCGACCCAAGCACTGGAATGGTGTTTCTTGAACGGAATGATGCTATCAGACTGTCTATCAGATGGGGCAGAGCGGTCTTCACACGTAAGGATATAGATAATGACGATACTGAGTTGGTCAATCAATTCTTGGATGAGGACTTTGGGCCGGTTGATGATGGATGGAATGTTGTGATGCCTCCTGGTTTTGTTGTATCTATTAGGGATGGGTTGGCGTTGCAGTTGCAGTTTGTGAGAAACCCTCAGGGTTTAGAACGCCTAAATGGTGTTCGTTTCTTTAAAATTTTAGAGGATTGGGCAAGATTCGAACGTGTTGCGAGTGTACCACATCATCATATGTTTGATATCTATGATGATGTCTTTGTTTACCATTGGGCATGCATTCATGACACCAATGGGACAATCAACATCAGCATAATGTTAAGTCATGTGGAAAGGGGTTTTTGCGTGATCCACTATGCGTACAGAGACGGGGATTGGGTGCCTGATTGTACTTATATTGGTGATGCCAAGCTTTATGTGCGCAATCATTGTACCTTCTCTTGAATTGAATAACGCTTGGCATCACCAATATAAGTACAATCAGGCACCCAATCCCCGTCTCTGTACGCATAGTGGATCACGCAAAAACCCCTTTCCACATGACTTAACATTATGCTGATGTTGATTGTCCCATTGGTGTCATGAATGCATGACCCATGGTAAACAAAGACATCATCATAGATATCAAACATATGATGATGTGGTACACTCGCAACACGTTCGAATCTTGCCCAATCCTCTGAAATTTTAAAGAAACGAACACCATTTAGGCGTTCTAAACCCTGAGGGTTTCTCACAAACTGCAACTGCAACGCCAACCCATCCCTAATAGAAACAACAAAACCAGGAGGCATCACAACATTCCATCCATCATCAACCGGACCAAAGTCCTCATCCAAGAATTGATTGACCAACTCAGTATCGTCATTATCTATATCCTTACGTGTGAAGACCGCTCTGCCCCATCTGATAGACAGTCTGATAGCATCATTCCGTTCAGAAACACCATTCCAGTGCTTGGGTCGAAATTAGGGAAGTTCTTGTCATCAGTTAGTGGTTTTGCTCTAAAGGTTTCCCAATCCGCTGGTGGTGAAGATGCATAAACAAAATGTATTGAAACTGAGTCGAAGTGACTAGTTTCAACGTCATGTATATGAAAACTGAATTTCCCGTCATCCAGTTGAGTGTTGAACCGGATGCGTTCATTATCATGGAAATGGTAGTCATCATATATAGCCATAACGACCATACCTACCCCCGATACTTCGAGGGAATTGTACTTTCTGAATAGCCATTCAAAAAAGGTTCAAGACTCTGAGAGAGGGGATCCCGTTCTCAAAGCATTTAAACAGGACCAATGATCCATCTGCTGCTAGCAAAGAGAGATCAGTAACATCTTTACGTACGTTACGTACGTACGAAAATCAACTTCTATTTGCAGGTTCGGATGAAAACACAAAAGGAAAGGAGCATAGGTGTGAGCATTGTGGTTGTGGAAACTCGAAGAATGAAGACTATGGACGTGGCCGAGGTGGAGGTCGGGGTTTCGGAAGAGGTCGAGGAGATGGTCGAGTGCAACGGGACAAGAGCCACATAAAATGCTATAAGTGTAATGTGATGGGCATTACATATCAGAGTGTCCAAAGTGGGAAAAGGAAACGAATTTGATTGAGGAGGAGTCGGCATTGCTTTGAAAAGTATGGAGAAGAAAACCAATTAAGGAGGTGATTATTGGATTAATTGGTTTGTGTTGCTAAGTTAAGTTTTTATATCTGCATGAAATAAGCTGATCTCAGTGTTCACATGGATTGTTGCATGAGTGCACTTGAGACAAAAGTATTTGTTTGAGTTTTATTAACTAGTCAGTTAGTAGGAATTGGTATTCTCAGTTGGCCGAGTCTTATGGATGTGAAAGTTGAGGAAGAGTGGATCATTAGTTGTACCAATTCTTTAGGAGCAGTAGTATTCTTATTGGTTGGAAGTTGTTTTGTACTGGCTATAAATAGCCCAAGTCTTTATTCAATAAAGTGTACCATCACTTTTCATTCTCTGTTATAAATTATTCAGCAACAGTTCATTACTTTTGTGTTTGCTTTAGTCTGCACCTTGCTTTGATATCCAACATAGCCTATTTCTCAACTAGGTCGACTCCAAATTTAACAGCCAAAATCAATTTTAGCGAGAATACTGTGCACAAGACGTGGGCAAGTATATAAACCTTGAAAACCCCACCAAAAAGGTTGGGCTTTGTTTAAATCTGCAGACATGAGGATCTATAAGACGTGCATACAGCTGAGAAAAGAAGAAGCGAAAAGGCAGCCAATTCAACACAAAAAGATGAAAAAATAAATAAAAATTAAAGGCAAGTAAAGACAGACAGAAAAACAGATGGACAAAAGTGCAAGGATTAAGTTGACGCAAAGTTAAATACAAACACGTTTTGATAATTATAATAATAGAAAGGTGATACATATTATATATCCAAGCAAGCAGGCAGGCAGCATGAGAGCAAGTGGTGGATTGAATAGCCTGCAAGTAGAAGCATGATGAGTAGCACTAGTCGCGGATGTACTTAATGGCTTCAAGATTGAGTTTACCGAGGAGGAGCAGGGTTTGAGTTGATGACGTGCCAAAATCCTTGTAATGGAGGGCTCCTCCTCCTCCTCCTTTAACTTGAGCACCTATAAGCAACACAACAAGTCAAGTGAAAAGGTTGAAAATAGTTATTGATTGATGAAACAAACGGAGTGAAATTAAAGTGAAAACAAGTTGGAAAAGGAAAACAAGACAAGAGAGTAACCAGCAGATGATGTAAGGTTGAAAGGAGGAGGGTTGATAAGTCCGGACGTGGCTCCGGATGGTGTTCTTAAAAATTGAGGCATGTAATCTGTGTGGCAAAAGTAAACAGCAGAACATGAGGAAACTGGCGCAATTGCAATTCGGGGGGCAAAATAAACAAAGAGGAGTTACCGACCGAGGACAGCAGGGTCCAGATTTTCGAGTCCCACTGGGTGTATGGGTTGAGGTTCGATACCCTTGGAAGCTGCAAAACAACATGTAAACCTACCTACCTGTTAGTGCTAGTTTAATTTATGACGGAAAAGAAACATGAAAGTAAAGCTAGCTAGGGGGAAGGGGATTATATAATTGTAATGAATTATAGGATCCTGGTTCACTAGTTTAATTACACAGATGTAGAAAGCGAATTGCGAAACTAATTCTATGAAAAACCACATCTGTGGATTATATAAGTTTGTAAAAAATGGAGTGGAGAAATCAAATAAGCTCATAAAAAAAGACCGGATGAGAAAATACCGACCGGCTAACGCATCGATGGAACCGGGTGGAGGAGGGCCGTCATAAGGCTTATAGTAACGACGTATCCTTTCTGCCGCTGTCATTGCGTTCTGTCGTATACGGTTCGAACGAATTACTACAGGTCTTCTTCTTCTATTATTCTCCTCCATCGATCAATCAGTTTCAATTTTTATCACCAAATTAGGGCTATTTATTTATTTATGTATACTCTTTTTATTTTGTGGGCTGCATTTTATTGAAGGACGAAGAATTTTGGCCCACTTGGATAGATAGTGTGTCAAACAAGTTACTATGTTTTTAATTACAACGAGTAGTTTTGCACCGTGCGGTTCCGTGAAACTGTTTTTGTTTCTGAAATAGTTTTCGTAGCTTTTTTTGTTTTTTTTTTTGCTTGCGTGTTTACATGTACCGTACCTACTAAGGCGTGTTTCCATGTATCGTACTACTATTGGCCACCGTTGACCATAGTTGACTGATTACACGATTTATACAATTCAAAAAGATTGGTGTTCCATTAATGCATAGGCGGATTAATTAATCGGTCTTGTAGGCCTTTTTTCAACAGTGTTTACATCATTTATTACGGTTACCGAATGAAACTAAAACTTATAATGGCCAACTATGAACAATAGTGTCACATATAATACCCAAGTATTGGCAAAATAAGGCATATCAAAGTAGCATCTACGGGCACACTTTGCATAATGCAATAATTAACAGAAATTAGTGTTCATCATGTGCACAACCTACTACAAGTACCCAAAACTGTTAATTCCCACATATGTTCTTGCACAACCTTCAACATTCCAAGTTGCAACAACTTTAGAAGCAGCACAAAATTTTTAATACGACTATCTATGTAGCACACATAATTTTGGGATCGGGTTCATTTTTAATAAATAGAGATTTTTAGCAAATATATACACTACGCGACAAAATTCCATCGGGTTCCCGTGCATCCCCGGAACCCCCTAGCTTCGCCCAGTGAAACAAAAAGCATAGAATACTTGTGCTGCTTCTATTGAAATACATTATGTATTGTATTACCAACTGTTACTTCAAGTGCCACCTCTCATTCCAACTATGCGAGCTCTTAGTTCGAGTATTCGACCTCTCATTTCGACTGTCCATTCACCTTTATTAACGTTGGCCATCAGTTTTTCTTGAACATTTCAAGTCATTAACTCTTCTTGAACATTGTGTCCAATTGCAGTTTGTTCTTAACTGTTGCTCGAATTTTGATAATGGTACATGTGAATACCAGGTAAGTTTCATAGGCTTAACCGCTCTTCCAAGAGACAGAGTTTAAGTTGCATGAGCTATTCAGTTTAAGTTGCCACCTCGAGCTAATTTAATGTGTTAAACAGAGTTGAGCTTATGCACCCAATGACCATCCCCCATAAAACTTCTACTACTCATACCTTACAAAATACTAACACATACCACTATAGCCGGAGCAAATACCTTATTGCAAGAGCTCACAAGTGCCCATCTCAAAACTCATTTAAAAATCAAACTCATTTAAGCACATCAACACAGTGAAATGAAAAAGTCACGGGTGGCTGCAAATGTGTTAACAAACTTGAACTGGAGCCAATTTCTCTTCTACATCAATTTCAGATGTAATACCCAAAAGCATCTTTGTGATAACACTTTTTATACGTACACAAGACATGTGCAAGTATAAACAGAAAGCCCACCAAAAGGTTAGGATTTCCAAGTCAAATGCCGGATGAAACCAAACCTGATGTAGCAAGCCTTTCAAATTTTATCAAATCTCAAGAACTTGGATTCGTATATTCCTTCAATAAGTGCGACATGAACGTCCCATAAGACAGCTGATCAAAGAAAATACGAAAAGGCAGCCCATTCAACACAAAAGATGATAACAAAGAAAGCACACACAATATAATGCATGCAAAAGATACAAAGTAGAGTATTAAGTGTGAGGATTACGTGCTTAACCAAAAGTTAATCCAAACATATTTTGATACATATCCAACCACCATGAGAGCAAGTGGATTTAATTTCTAGTAGAAGCATGAGTGACTAGTTGCTAATGTTAATGTCTTCAACTTTCAGATTTTCGACCAGGGTTTCCGTTGACTTGCCAAGATCCTTGTTTGGGACGGTTCCTCCTTTAACTTGAGCTTGGTAACCTATATGTAATGTTAAGTCAAAAGGTAATTGCAAAATACTAGCTAATGAATAAAAATGATTAAAAGTCGAAATGCTCAACAAGCTAACGAATAAAAATGATTAAAAGTCAAAATGCTCAAATCGAAGTTGGTTGAAAATTGTTGGTCATTAGAAGAGACCGTGGCGGACCCACAAGAAAACTTAAGATGTTCGCTTCACTTAAGGGGTGTTATGTAATATAGATTGTCCGTTTTGACAGCTGTTACAAAACGTGGTTATAAAATATAGTGTTTGAATTTGGTTATGTTGTTTGATATCGCAGTAATCCAAATAAGTGTTTGGCAAATCAAATTAACCAATAGCTAAGCAAGTGAAATGACTGAAACAGACAATTGTCTATATTATTGAAATGACTAGAATGTATGTATTTAATATGGGCCCTTATAGGGCAGTTTAACAATTTTACAATGGACCCATATTTTGGAACAGCAGGTCGCCAGGTCTACTAAAGGTACTAGCGTAAACTGCGTTTTGTGGCAATCTAAACGCAATAAATCAGTTTCCCAATTTACTTTGCCAAACACCGTGACTAGATTATTTTAGTTTTCAAAACGCAATAATAAAATAATTTGCCACAAATCGCTACCACAAACACTCTTAGCTTAGAGGACAGAAGTAGCAGGTCAACAAGTCAACTGTTTTCAATGGATCAGGTCGAGTAAAACTATGTCTTGTTGGGTACATACCATATCTAAAACACAAAGATTAATATAGCTTAAATATATCGAGTATAAGACTTGTAAAAGAATTTTGACTGTAATTACATCTACAGATTCAAAGGGAGTTTTTCTAAGGTGGTTCCTTAGAAAATGACTATATGACTTTTTCCTAAAGTGATTCCAACAGACGAGCGTATGTACCGATAGTTGCTGCGATTATAGCGGAAAGTGTAGGTGGAGGGAGTATACTTCCAGAGAGGTGGGAGAGGAAGCTGTTCTTAAACGCAATAAACCAGTTTCCCAATTTTCTTTGCCAATGACGGCGGCTAGATTATATAGCTTTTGAGGTAACGCAATAATGCCACAAATGGGTACCCTAAACACCCTCTTCTTAGCCTAGAAAGCAGAACTAGCATGAGGTCAACGAGTCAAGTGTTTTCAATGGGTCGAGTCGAGTGAAATTATGGGGGTGTTTGTCTTAGCTTAATATAGCTTATTAGCTGCTTATGTAAGCTCATAAGCCCAAACCAAGTATTTGTGTAACATTAAATAAGTGGGCTTATGAGCTTACATGGTAAGTACACTTGAGCATATAAGCTTACTAAATAAGGGTAAGCTAAAAAAAACACTAAAAAGATGATGATATAGCCAGAAACGGCAATTATATAACATAAGGCTAAGCTTAACCAAACACCCCCTCCCCATATGTGTTGTTGGGTAGTATATCTAAAACAGACAAAAGAGTAGTTACCGATAGTAGCTGCGATGATAGCGGACATTGTAGGAGGAGGAGGTATAGTGCCAGAGGTGGGAGCGGATCGAGATCTTAAACATTGAGGCATGTAAGCTGTGGCAAGGTTAACAACAAAAACATAAGTAAGGAAGTAATGAATAATAATAAAAATGAGTGGTATTGTTATTAATTATATACAGGAGGACAGGAAAGGAGTAGCAACCAAGGATAGCAGGGTCCATATTTTCGTAGCCGACTGCGTATAACTCTGGAGGTTTGTAACCCTTCAAATCTGTAAAACAACAACAACAAAAAGGATGATATAATATAATTGAAGCTAGAAGAAAATAAAGTAAAATTAAAAGACGGAGAGATGGACCGGACCTATATATTTGCAATGGGGGTTATCGACCAGAGGAGGAGGGCCGTCAAGAGGCTTATAGTCATCACGAAGACGTTGTACCCTTTTCAAATCGTACCGGCGGCGATTGAAACGGTTCACACCAAGCATAATTCCTCTTTGTCTTCTACTCATACTACCTTCTTCCTCCTCCATTGATTTTCCACAATTCAAAATTCAAGATTTCAATATTTAATTAGGGCTCGTTGGGTTTATTTATCTTAATTCTACCTTCTTCTTTTCTTGGGTAGGCCCAATAATTCATAACCTAACCTCTTGTGGGGCCTAACAAGTTTTAATGGGCTTGATAGTTTTCCAAATCTTTTCTTGGGTGGGCCCAGATAATCCATAACCTTTTGTGGAGCCTAAAAATAAGTTATGAAATTTGGGAAATCTTTTGATATCACATTATCATGGGTAAGGGTGTCGAAAAAGTTGACTCGGCCCGAACCCGAATAATCATATTCGGGTCAGGTCACTCGGGTCCAATAGTGTATTCGGGTTAATTCGGGTCGACCTGAATTGATCCGAGTTCTAATTAGGCTCGGGTTTGGGTTATATATTTTTTACCCTTGACCCGATCCGACTTGACCCGAACCCGACCAACCCGACTTGACCCGACTAAAATTACACTTTTTACATTGTATTACTACCTCTGTCCCATATTAATAGTTCATATTACTATTTTGAGACGTCCCAAATTAATAGTCCAGTTCAAAAATAAATAAAAAATGTAGATTAAGTTTACCATATTACCCTCACTTGAGGGTATTATTACAAACAATAAAGAAGTTGTAAATTAAATGGTTAAGGACAAAATTGTCATTGTGTAAAAAGTAAGAGAGAGAAAGCTGAAAAGTGATGTTTTTATTAATATGTATGTTTTTTGGTCGGTGGACTATTAATATGGGACGGAGGGAGTATTACTTAATTGAGCCACTTTTTACATATTTTTCTTAAACTCGGGTTGACCCGAACCCGAGTTGACCCGACCCGAGTTGACCCGACCCGAATTGACTCGAACCCGAGTGACCCGAATTCTAATTAAGCTTGGGTTCGGGTATGATTTTTTTTGCTCTCAACACGACCCGAGTTGACCCAAACCCGACCGAGTCAACCCGAATCACACCCCTAATTATGGAGAGTGGGTGTTTTTTCATAGAAATAAAGTTACAAAAACGTTACAATAAAAAAAGTTTCAATTAAAAAGAGACATTACATTAAAAATCTTTTACATGATATGGCAAAACGCTTGATTTCATGCGTCTAAGGCTAAAAAAACCCGGAGAAATGTTATTAAGGGTGTTAGTTGAGTTGAGTTTAAGTCGACTTAAATTCATGTTACGGCTAAAAATTTCACATCTGAACTCATTTTGTTTGTTTATTTACAAACTGCTTTAAAAAGAACATATCCCAACATGCATCAACTTCATCTGGTGGTTTGATCCACCGATGTGTCAAAAATACTTGATTTTATTCACCAATGCGTCAAAGATTCGTTCAGATACCGCAAACATAATTCTTCTCTATTCATACCTTCCTTCATTTTCCAACTCCATTTTATAAGACTAGCTGGGTTTATTTATCCTAATTGTATCTCTAATTTTCATCCTTTTACTAATTTCCTATTTCCTTATATGCTCTTTATCTCTTTCCTTCTTTTACTACATATATTTCTCCCTAGATCCACTACAAAAATAAGTAGGGATGACAGTGGGTGTAAAAAAAACCAACAACCCACGGGTACTCGCATAAAAATGGGTGGGTAACTTCATCGATTTGTACCCATGAGTATGGGTATGGGTGAAAACTTGTACCCATCGGTGGGTCGCGGGTGGGTGACGGGAAGAGTATACCCATCATGGGTGAACCCATGATGGGTGAACCCATGATACCCATTTAAGATACCCATGGGTATACCCGTTAAAATACCCGTAGGTATAGCCATTAAAATACCTTATGTTTACCCATTAACCCATCTATATTAAAACTAAAATTAAACAATATTTATGACGATTCAGATGTATATCTAATAATTATCAATTTTCAATCAAAAACACAAGAAACTAAAATTTCGTTGGTGTCTTGAGACTAAAAAGAGAATATAAAGGATCCAACAATCAAAGATATATTCATGTGTAATCCCACACTTCCTAGTTTCTCCTTTGTGATAAGAAACAGCAGTTCTTCCATAGTCATACACGATACACATATACTTGTTAAGTCTTTTGTGAACTTGAGACACATGTTTAAGTCTTTTGGGAAGTTGATATTAAGTCTTTTGTGAGCTTGATACTTGGAAAAATGATTGGTGTCTTATTACTCATTTTGATAGCTAGTTTACATACATATCAAGATTTTGTGATGGGAAGTTGATATTAAGTCTTTTGTGAGCTTGATACTTGGAAAAATAATTGGTGTCTTATTATTCATTTTGATAGCTAGTTTACATACATATCAAGATTTTGTGATTTTTTAATGAATTAACCCATGAGTTTACCCACGGGTAATAAATACCCACAGGTATGGGTATGGGTAAAAATTTATACCCACTAGTGGGTCACGGGTGGGTGATAGGTTAGAAAAAATCTATGCGGGTGGGTGATTGGTTTGATATACCCGTACCCATTACCCACGGGTGCCATCCCTAAAAATAAGTTATATTTTCACACATTTTTATACACTTAAAAAAATATAAAAAATATTTTGAATTTATTAACACATATAAATGTTTGAAAAAATCACATAAACAAGTGTAAACAAATTTTAATACCACATTTATATCCACACTTATTATTGTAAAAAAATCATAACTACTTCATACTTTTAAGTATGAGTGAGCATTTAGACCGTTAACAGAACCAGACCGGACCGACCTGGACCCGGACCGAATAGGACCGAACAGTTCGGTCCGTGATTTTGGACCATTTCGATACTCGGTCTGGTTGGTCCGACCCGGTCCGGCTCGGCCTTACCAAAAATTCATTTATCTTGCCTAATTGGGACCAGATCGGACCGACCCGGACCATTTCGGTCCGGGGTTTTGGACCAATTCGGTCCTCGGTCCGATCAGGGGTTTTGGCCGATACGGTCCAGTCTGGGATTAAGTGTGGACCACATTTTATTACACATATATTTCCTATATTTCTCATTTTTTAGAAGTGTGAGGAATATGAGTGTAACAGTGGTCCACACTTAAAAATGTAGAGTAGTTATAAGAGCACTAGGAGTCATCACTCCAAGTGACTCTTATTTGGGGTGTCACGTCAGCGAAACCCACTCACTCACTCACATAAAAAAATCAGGGGAGTCATCACTCCAAGTGATTCTCTTTTGTGGGTCCCACTTATTTTTTATTTCTCACATTTTCAAATTAAATTAATTCATTTCATAAATAAAAATAAATATTACAATCCTAAAAAAATAGAAAAATACAACTTCGAATAAAAAAAATACGAAAAAATTACGAAAAAAACTACTAGTTGGAGGAGTCTTCGGAATCATCAACGTCGCGGTATTGATTGGTATTCGGCATCTTTGCGCGTAGACGAGCCTTGATTTCTTCTTTTTTAAAGTTTATAAACGCGGCCGATTCGGCATCCATTTTAGAGGTGTCATAGTCGAGAAATTTCAACTCCTCTAATTCGGCAATCGTGTCGTCTTTGCGTTGCGAAGCCGCATACGCTTTTTGCGAGGCTTCACGACGAAGACGAAGGTCATAGGTAACCGCATCTTCAAATCGAGACGAGTTACTTCCTCCGGTACTCGCCGATGTTTCGGAACGGCTTTTTTTCCCGGGTCGTTCTTTACCCGCGGGGCGGGGTCGTTGATCGCGTTGGAAAAGTTCGTCCGTGTTCATCGGCATCGAAAACGAACCGCCTTCCTCGTTATCAGTCGAATCAACCGGGGCAACCTCGGGTGTGTCCCATTTCGGGGACTTCCACAAAACATTCCATGCCTTTTCGTGATTAAACGAGGCATTTCTATTCTCGTCCGCGTAAATGCCCCGAGCCCGTTCAATCACATCAACTTCGCTTTCGCCACTTTTTTTGTTCCGATGACATTTCTTGTAGATGGCGTTCCACTTCATAATATTATGATGCATCTGATTCCACTTACCCGTAAGCATGTCTTTGGTACGTTCTTGATGATTTCTTTCGTTAAACACCCGGGTAATCCGAATCCAAAGAGTGTCTCTTTTTTGGTGACGCCCAACTTTCGGATCTTCGGATGTCGTGATGTAACACTCGGCAAGCACGGCTTCTTCGTCCTTGGTCCACCGACCAAGACCTTCATTCGGAACGGGTTATTTTGATTTTTTTGCGGGGTTTTTCTTTCGGATTTTTTTTGTTGGTTCGGTTTCGGGTGGTGGAATTGAGCTTGTAGATTGGAGTGATAGGCGTCTTTGGGTGGTATAGGCTTGATATTCTTCTTGTTGCTTTTGTATAAAAGCTTGATCTTCGGGAGTCATCGGACTGTGGGTAGGAAATCCGGGGAATTGTGGATTGGACATAGTTCCGTCACCGCCACCCATGTTGGATTGAAGGAGGTGGGTGAATCCGAACCAATTTTCGCCGGCCATTGTGTTTGTGTTTGTGAATGAGAGAATGATAAAGGAGAGAATGATTTGTGTGTGTGTAAAAAATGATATAGGAAATGTAGTATATATAGAGATTAAAGTTGATTTTTTTTTTAAATAATATAGCCGTTGGGAATTTAATTTTAAAATTTTTTTTTTTTAAAAAACTAGCCGTTGGGGCATTAAAAACAAAAAAAAACTTTTTTTTCAAATATAACGGCTAGTAACCGTTTTTTTTTTAATTTTCAAAAAAAAGATTTTTTTTTTTAAATTCCCACTCGCGCCGAGTGGGTTGGCTCACGCCAAGCCCCCACGCCGTGGGTTTTTCTTGTTCGGGGAATCATCACACCAATCGCGCCGTGGGTTTGACACCCCACGGCGCCAACACTCTCTGGGCTCTAAAAAGGTGATGATTTGCACACTTTAGAAAGTTATTGGCACAATCCAAAGTATGTGTGTCATGACTTTTATACCCTTGATATATGCACATATCACTAAATGTTATTAGGGTAAATATGTCAAGATACACACAATTTGAGTGTGCAAATAAATAAGAAGAGTGTGCAAATCATCACTCATTATAAAATATCTAACACTAAAAAGTGTGGATATTTATTTGCAACACATATAAGTGTGATATTTTAAAATTTATTTACACTTATTTATGTGATCATTTTTTACACAATAAACTTAATATATTTTTCACACTTTTTGAAAATGTGTAAAAATATATTTTTTTTTATTTAAAAAAAGGGTTGAAAACAAAACTTTTTGACTCTTTTGAATATTACTATCTATACTACTATATAAAGCATTTGAGACCTTCTTAAAATAGCAAGACTGAAAATTCATATTTTTTTACCTACTAAATAAAGAAGTTGTTGATATCTTCATCAACATTATATATATACTATAACATTTTCTAACAACCTTTTGTAACAACATTTTTTTCTTTTAAATTGAAAATCTTTTTATTTATTTATTATTTTTATAATCTAATTTCACTATATTTTTAAAAATTTTGTGCTTTTTAATTCGATATCCATTTTGATATATTTTTATCAACTTTTATTCTTTTTCAATTTTAGTGGTTTTTTTAATTCGATTTTTTAGCACTTTACAATGAGTAAAAGACTAATATTTATTTGTCTCAAAATTCGTTATTAGGTACTCGTCGCCGCATTGCGCGGGTACTATTCTAGTAATTTATAATGTATTTATTAAAAAATTTATACCTATTTGAATTGACTCGAATTCAAATTATTACAAAAATCAACTAGATAACCGACCTTCTATGGAATAGTTTCTATGGAATAGTTAGCTAGACATTGCTCTCACCCGGATGAGACATACCTAGAAACGAGACTAAAAAAATAATTACAAAAATAATTACAGTAATAACTTTTTTTAATAAAACACCCCCTTTTACATTAACCCCCTTCACCACTAAACCTAAACCCAAACAATATCATTCGATAGAACCAAAAATTGCTGTTAAACAAAAAAACAAATTTTAAAAACACAAAAAGTGTTAACGGTCTAATTTACCCGCCATATTATGACATCATCATTATCTGCAGAAGAAGTAGATGACACGAAGACATTAATCTCTGCTCTTAGCTTCCTCTCTCGGGACTTGCCTCTCCCGCCTCGTCTTTTTTCGGCCGTCTCTTCTATATACCACGCTCATGATGTAAGCTTTTATTTTATTTTATTTTTTATTAATATTATTGTGAATGTTAAATTATGTTTTGCTTAATGTGTGTTAATTTGTTGGTGAATTTGGGGGTGTTTATTTCGCCTTATATGCGGGCTTAGGGGGTGTTTGGTTAATAAGCGAGGTCTCAAGTTCAATTCAGGTGCAAACAACTTTGAAGTGGCCACGCCAACCTCCTGAGAAGGGAGGGATTTACCTGGTTTGAGTCTGTGTGGCGGTGGGCTCAAACCCCGTGGATTAGTCGGCCAATGAGTCGGAAATCACGGTTACCAAAAAAAAAAAAAATAATAAATAAAAAAAATTGGCTTATGTATATGTTATATAAGCAAATCGCTTATATATAATAAGCTTTTGTTAAGTGTTTGGTTTAGTTTATATAGGTAAAATGACAAAAAATTACATAAAAATAAGTGATTATGTGATATAAGCCAAGAATATTGGGTCACCAAACAGTTGGTTTTGGCTTATAAGCCCACTATATAAGCTAAAACAAACACCCCCTTAGTTTATTTGATTTTGGCTTATATTTCATAAGCCCCAATTTTTCTTGCTTATTTTGGGATTTATGGGCTAATATAAGTTTATCGTATAATAATAAACTTATATAAGCCCACAAGTCTCAAAATAAGCCATAAAGTTAGAGGTTATAAAATATAAGCCGAAATCAAATACCACATATAAGCCAAAACAAACACCCCATTTATAATGGGTAAATGAACAAGAAATTTAGGGGTGCTAATTTCCACATGACATGATAAATGACACGAATCCAACACGAAGTTAAAGAGGTTTGGGTTGAGGATAAACAATTTTGGGTCAGCATGTCTAACCCGTTTAATAAACAAGTCATGTTTGGGTTGAGTAAGTATTAGAAAGGGTAGCCTCTGAACCCGTTTAAAGATATATAAGCCTCTAAAAATAAAATTTATAACTTGGACTTTCTCTTGAATCTGGATTAAATGCATTTTGTTATGTACTAAACTTAACAAAATGCATTTACTAACCCGCGAACCCGAAAACGACTCGATTGCCACTCCTAAGAAGGATGACTCTATAGGTTACCCGGGTAATCGAGCTTTTTTTGTGTGATATTTTCATCATGTTTACATAGCTAGTGAGGAGGTTTGGACAATCGTCCCTTAAGAAACTTTGGGGACACCTTATACCTGATGATGGTTTGAACCGAGATTGTAATTTAGATGATGAATTCTAGGTTATTAACCATCACCAAGGTGGCCTAGGTACACATCTTAGGGATACACCGGTTAGATCGTGTACATCTTGAGTCAAAAGATTCATCCTTTCCAGCTAACCTGATCAGGAAAAAGCTCACTCGTTTATGTGACGTTGATTGTTGAATGGGGTTATAGTGATGTTACTTAATTGTGTTGCCTATGTTAGTATGAGATAACGAAAACGTACATGTTAAATAGTTTGTACAAGGTTCTCAGTTTCGTAATTAAAGTTTAAGTTTGAGACTCATTTTGTAAAAGTTTGTAGAAGATAATATAGGCTTTTAAGTTGCTATGTATTGTTAGATGAAAAAGGTTCATGAATGTTGTAAATAAAAGTGCATAGCTTAGATGGGAAGCAATTTTCTTATGTAGATATGTTTGATTTTACATATATTTCCGACACTATGCTGTATTGATCGTCTTTTTTCTTCACTTTCAGTTTTTTGCCACTTAGGATCTTTATATGTTCATAACACATTACAGAAGAGAACATGTTTTACATAGTTCAGTTACATGAATTCTGCTCTTTTGGAGTGATGCATCCTTAAAGTAGCAATAATTAGACCCGGATTTCTGTGTGAATGTAATTTCACACGTTTTGGGCCATGCTGATATGGTTAACATTGTCCTTTTGATCTAATTGCAGGATAAAGCGTTACGTCCAAATGGAGGAGAATTCATGGCTGACCTTGAGGATGCTTTGGGTAACCAAGGTTTATATCACATGACGGGTTCTGAAATGGCGGAAACAAGGAAATTCCGGACTGAGAGCCACATCCAGAGTCGCTTGACTCAGCTTGAAGGTTGCCACGTCTGGGACAAACTTATACTTTTTTTTCTTTTGTTATTGTAGAGTTTATGCAGATTTCTCAGTAATCGATATCTAGTTAGATATTTTGTTTGCATGTAGTTTTAATCATAAAGTCGAGGGTGAAAACTTAAATGATTTTGCATTATTATTCATCTGCCTACTCATTTTTCTTTATGCTACCAGAATTGCCTGCAAGCAGAGGTGAGGACCTGCAGTCAAAGTGCTTGATTGAACTCTACGGACTTAAGGTAGACTTACTTTATAAAGTTCTAGCGTCTTATCTTTTCTTTCGTATCTGACTATTTCTCAAGGGGTGTTTGGATGTAGGTTTTGAAAGTGATTATGTGATTTTAGATAATCAAAAGCAGGTACTTGGCTCTAAATAAACTGGCGAAAAGGACTTACAATGCGAAATTGAGTAGTAATAGTTAGATAGATATTCCATAACACAAACTTAAACACCCCCAACTAAGTTTTCTGCGAGATAAACGGAAAGCAACCAAAATTTTGGGACACTAAACTTACACACTTCTACGACAAATGACTTCAATTTTAGCAATGGTTACAAGAGTAGCCTTTCATACTCGAGATAAGCATCATGTTTTGATAGTAGCGTATAGTTTAATGTATTATATTGCCCACTGAAACTTTTTCATTCTTATGATATATCTTTATTGCAGGTAGCAGAGTTGCAAAGAAAAGTAAGGTCACAGGTGGGCGCAGAATACATGCTGTGCAATTGTGTGAACCCGGCGAAACAGCTCTTTGAATGGAACATGATGCGGCTGCCTCGTCATCCATATGGTGTGGTAGATGCTTTTGCTGTTGACTCAGACAGTCATCTGAAGAAGAAACGAGAGGCAATTTTCAACTTATACTCTTTCTATATTTTCCATCCCGCAAAATTGTGATGGCATTTCTCTGTCTTCTTTTTAGTATATTTTCAATCAATTATCATTTTCTGCATAGACTAACAAAATTAGAGGAGGAAGAAACGAACAGAATAGAAACTAGGAAGAGGAAGTTCTTTGCAGAAATACTTAATGGAATACGGGAACTCCAGTTGCAAGTCCAGGCCTCTCAGAAACATCGGAAGCAACGAAATGATGCAGTTCAGGTATGCAAATCTATTTCTCTTTATATTAATGTGTATCTTTGTACTTACATAGTACACACATTTTGTGTCATGCTTCAATAATTTTAAATGTTATGTTTTGTGTCAATTAGGCATGGCATGGAAGGCAAAGGCAACGTGCTACTCGGCAAGAAAAATTGAGGTTGCAAGCTTTAAAATCAGATGACCAGGAAGCTTACATGAGAATGGTCGAGGAAAGCAAGAATGAACGGCTAACAATGCTTTTAGGGAAAACAAATGATCTTCTTGTCAGTTTAGGAGCTGCTGTGAGACGTCAAAAAGACGCCGAGCATGATGGTATTGAACCTCTAAATGGTCCAAAGGCCGAAGTGCACCAGACGCCCGCTACAAAGATGAAAATTCTGAAAGAATCAGTTCCTGATGAAGATGATGATTTGATGGAGGCCAAACTTGATGATGGAGTAAAAAAGTCAGCTTTACTTGAAGGCCAACGGCAATATAATTCAGTAATCCATTCAATTCAAGAGAATGTAACAGAGCAGCCATCGATGCTTCAAGGTGGTGAACTGAGACAGTACCAGTTAGAAGGGCTTCAATGGATGGTGTCTTTGTTTAATAACAATCTGAACGGAATATTGGCTGATGAAATGGGATTGGGAAAGACAATTCAAACCATCTCCTTGCTAGCGTATCTCATGGAATACAAAGGCGTTACTGGGCCCCACTTAATCGTGGCCCCAAAAGGCGTACTGCCAAACTGGATTAATGAATTTTCAACATGGGCTCCCAGGTAAGAAGTGTTTGTTTAGGCACATACGAGCTGAAATCTATGGCTTTTGTCATTAACTTCATACTGGTTTTGTTTTTCCACCAGTATTGCTGCTTATCTATACGATGGACGTCGTGACCAGAGAAAAGCAATGCAAAAAGAGTTATCAGAAGGAAAATTTAGTGTGCTGATCACCCACTACGATCTTATAATAAGAGATAAAGCATTTCTGAAGAAAATTCATTGGCACTACATGGTTGTTGATGAAGGACATCGGTTAAAGAATTCAGAATCTGTGCTTGTAAAGACTCTTGAATCCGGGTAAGCAAGAGTAATGCTCGTTCATCACTGATAGTGATGGCAATTTTGGCCCATTTACTTATGAACGGGTCAACTGACGTCAGCTTTCATGAGTTGATAAAGTCGTACATGTAATCATACTTGAAATACTAATATCTTATATACAGCTCATTAGTTGACAAAAAGTACTTCCGCTCAACCCAACTTGACCCGTGCAAACTTACCCGTTCTGACCCATTATCCAACCATACTGATACCTCTATTTACCAAATTTTAAATGTTATTTTGTAGCTATCAGATTCGACGGAGACTTCTTTTAACTGGCACTCCCATTCAGAATAGTTTACAAGAACTTTGGGCCCTACTGAATTTTCTTCTTCCAACAATTTTTAATTCGGTTGTGAATTTTGAGGAGTGGTTCAATGCACCATTTGCTGATAAATGTGATGTGTCACTAACAGACGAGGAAGAACTGCTGATCATTCGCCGCCTGCACCAGGTAGATCTTTTGGTGTTTCTGAGTTCGATTATTTGAGGTTACATAATCGGCTCTGGATATTCACTCTCAGACTAGCAGCAATAGAACCTATTAGCAAAATGCAGATACAAACACACCCATACTCTTCTTCTGCCAATTCTGTTTTAATTCATTTCTCTATACTACAAAATCCAGGTTATAAGGCCATTTATTTTGAGAAGGAAGAAAGATGAGGTGGAGAAGGATCTTCCCGAGAAAAAACAGTATATTCTAAATTGCGACATGTCAGCATGGCAGAAAGTTTACTACAAGCAACTTACTGACATTGGGAGGGTTGGAATGATTAATGGTTAGTAACTTTTACCCTTGACCTACATTGTTGCATGGTTGGATGTTCAACTTTTCCGTTAAGTATCTAGTATATCATAAGTAAGGGTAATCTATACATATTTGAGTTTTGGGTTTGGATGCATTTAAGTTGAAAGTGGAAGTATTCTAAAGTTAAATCGCAGCAAAGGTATATATGTATAAGCTTAGTTTACTTAACCTAAAATGCGTCCCTATTTGTGCAATGTGTATTGTATGATTTAGATGAAAGTTGCTACCTTACTTCAGACATGTCGCTCAATTTGTAGCCCTAAATTATTGATTACACACTAACCGGAATGATGATCTGCTTGCAGATTCGGGTAAATCTAAAAGTTTGCAGAACCTCACGATGCAGCTTAGAAAATGTTGTAACCATCCTTACCTATTTACTGGCGAATATAATATTTGGCGAAAAGAAGAAATTGTCAGAGCATCAGGAAAAGTTGAGCTACTTGATCGTTTATTACCTAAACTTCATCGAGCAGGACATAGGGTTCTCCTTTTCTCTCAAATGACTCGTGTTCTGAACATTCTTGAAGTATATCTTCAGCTTAATGGCTTTAAGTTTCTACGGCTCGATGGCAATACAAAAACAGAAGAAAGAGGCTCTATGCTAAAGCAGTTTAATGCCCCCGACTCTCCTTACTTCGTATTTCTTTTGAGCACCCATGCAGGAGGTCTTGGGCTTAATTTACAGACAGCAGATACTGTGATTTTCTTTGACAGTGATTGGAATCCGCAGATGGATCAACAAGCAGAGGATCGAGCACATCGTATTGGTCAAAAAAAGGAAGTGAGGGTATTTGTTTTGGTCAGTGTTGGGTCAGTTGAGGAGGCGATATTAGAGCGAGCTAAGCAGAAGATGGGCATTGATGCGAAAGTAATACAGGCTGGAATGTTTAATACAACTGCCACAGGTTAGTCTCTTTGGATTATAAGCGGGTTGGATTGCAGCTTAAAACGGATACTTCTGCTACGATCTGGCCCGGGTTGGTTCAACCTGGAACACTTTCTCCAAAATTTTAATACTTTATATATAATATTTAGCTGTTTGAACATATGTTCTAAAATAATACTCGGTAATTTTTTGCATTTTCAGCTGAAGAGAGGAGGGAAATGCTTGAAGAGATCATGCGTAAAGGTACACATTCCCTTGGAACAGATACACCAAGTGAGAGAGAAATCAATCATCTAACAGCCCGATCAGAAGAGGAGTTTTGGCTTTTCGAGAAAATGGACGATGAAAGAAGACAGAAAGAGGGATACCGATCTCGTCTTATGGAAGATCATGAGGTACCTGATTGGGCTTACTCTAAACCCGACAACCCCGCAGACATGAGGGGAAAAGGATTTGACTATGAAACTGCTAATCTTTCTGGAAAAATACCTTATGTTTACCCATTAACCCATCTATATTAAAACTAAAATTAAACAATATTTATGATGCTTCAGATGTATATCGAATAATTATCAATTTTCAATCAAAACACAAGAAACTAAAATTTCGTTGGTGTCTTGAGACTAAAAAGAGAATATAAAGGATCCAACAATCAAAGATATATTCATGTGTAATCCCACACTTCCTAGTTTCTCCTTTGTGATAAGAAACAGCAGTTCTTCCATAGTCATACACGATACACATATACTTGTTAAGTCTTTTGTGAACTTGAGACACATGTTTAAGTCTTTTGGGAAGTTGATATTAAGTCTTTTGTGAGCTTGATACTTGGAAAAATGATTGGTGTCTTATTACTCATTTTGATAGCTAGTTTACATACATATCAAGATTTTGTGATGGGAAGTTGATATTAAGTCTTTTGTGAGCTTGATACTTGGAAAAATAATTGGTGTCTTATTATTCATTTTGATAGCTAGTTTACATACATATCAAGATTTTGTGATTTTTTTAATGAATTAACCCATGGGTTTACCCACGGGTATGGGTATGGGTAAAAATTTATACCCACTAATGGGTCACGGGTGGGTGATGGGTTAGAAAAAATCTATGCGGGTGGGTGATGGGTTTGATATACCCGTACCCATTACCCACGGGTGTCATCCCTAAAAATAAGTTATGTTTTCTCACATTTTTTATACACTTAAAAAAATATAAAAAATATTTTGAATTTATTAACACATATAAATGTTTGAAAAAATCACACAAACAAGTGTAAACAAATTTTAATACCACATTTATATCCACACTTATTATTGTAAAAAATTCATAACTACTTCATACTTTTAAGTAAGGGTGAGCATTTAGACCGTTGGATTGGACCAGACCGTAAACAGAACCAGACCGGACCGACCTGGACCCGAACCGAATAGGACCGAACAGTTCGGTCCGATCCTCGGTCCGTGATTTTGGATCATTTCGGTACTCGGTCTGGTTGGTCCGACCCGGTCCGGCTCGGCCTTACCAAAAATTCATTTATCTTGCCTAATTGGGACCAGATCGGACCGACCCGGACCATTTCGGTCCGGGGTTTTGGACCAATTCAGTCCTCGGTCCGATCAGGGGTTTTGGCCGATCCGGTCTAGTCTGGGATTAAGTGTGGACCACATTTTATTACACATATATTTCCCATATTTCTCATTTTTTAGAAGTGTGAGGAATATGAGTGTAACAGTGGTCCACACTTAAAAATGTAGAGTAGTTATAAGAGCACTAGGAGTCATCACTCCAAGTGACTCTTATTTGGGGTGTTACGTCAGCGAAACCCACTCACTCACTCACATGAAAAAATCAGGGGAGTCATCACTCCAAGTGACTCCCTTTTGTAGGTCCCACTTATTTTTTATTTCTCACATTTTCAAATTAAATTAATTCATTTCATAAATAAAAATAAATATTACAATCCTAAAAAATAGAAAAATACAACTTCGAATAAAAAAAATACGAAAAAATTACGAAAAAAACTACTAGTTGGAGGAGTCTTCGGAATCATCAACGTCGCGGTATTGATTGGTATTCGGCATCTTTGCGCGTAGACGAGCCTTGATTTCTTCTTTTTTAATGTTTATAAACGCGGTCGATTCGGCATCCATTTTAGAGGTGTCATAGTCGAGAAATTTCAACTCCTCTAATTCGGCAATCGTGTCGTCTTTGCGTTGCGAAGCCGCATACGCTTTTTGCGAGGCTTCACGACGGAGACGAAGGTCATAGGTAACCGCATCTTCAAATCGAGACGAGTTACTTCCTCCGGTACTCGCCGATGTTTCGGAACGACTTTTTTTCCCGGGTCGTTCTTTACCCGCGGGGCAGGGTCGTTGATCGCGTTGGAAAAGTTCGTCCGTGTTCATCGGCATCGAAAACGAACCGCCTTCCTCGTTATCGGTCGAATCAACCGGGGCAACCTCGGGTTTGTCCCATTTTGGGGACTTCCTCAAAACATTCCATGCATTTTCGTGATTAAACGAGGCATTTCTATTCTCGTCCGCGTAAATGCCCCGAGCCCGTTCAATCACATCAACTTCGCTTTCGCCACTTTTTTTGTTCCGATGACATTTCTTGTAGATGGCGTTCCACTTCATAATATTATGATGCATCGGATTCCACTTACCCGTAAGCATGTCTTTGGTACGTTCTTGATGATTTCTTTCGTTAAACACCCGGGTAATCCGAATCCAGAGAGTGTCTCTTTTTTGGTGACGCCCAACTTTCGGATCTTCGGATGTTGCGATGTAACACTCGGCAAGCACGGCTTCTTCGTCCTTGGTCCACCGACCAAGACCTTCATTCAGAACAGGTTCTTTTGATTTTTTTGTGGGGTTTTTCTTTCGGCTTTTTTTTGTTGGTTCGGTTTCGGGTGGTGAAATTGAGCTTGTAGATTGGAGTGATAGGCGTCTTTGGGTGGTATAGGCTTGATATTCTTCTTGTTGCTTTTGTATAAAAGCTTGATCTTCGAGAGTCATCGGACTGTGGATAGGAAATCCGGAGAATTATGGATTGGACGTAGTTCCGTCACCGCCACCCATGTTGGATTGAAGGAGGTGGGTGAATCCGAACCAATTTTCGCCGGCCATTGTGTTTATGTTTGTGTTTGTGTTTGTGAATGAGAGAATGATAAAGGAGAGAATGATTTGTGTGTGTGTAAAAAATGATATAGGAAATGTAGTATATATAGAGATTAAAATTGAAATTTTTTATTTTTTTTAAATAATATAGCCGTTGGGAATTTAATTTTTAAGTTTATTTTAAAAAAAAAAAACTAGCCGTTGGGGCATTAAAAACAAAAAAAAAAAAACTTTTTTTTCAAATATAACGGCTAGTAGCCGTTTTTTTTAAAAAAATTTCAAAAAAATATTTATTTTAAATTCCCACTCGCGCCGAGTGGGTTGGCTCACGCCAAGCCCCCACGCCGTGGGTTTTTCTTGTTCGGGGAATCATCACACCAATCGCGCCGTGGGTTTGGCACCCCACGGCGCCAACACTCTCTGGGCTCTAAAAGGGTGATGATTTGCACAATTTAGAAAGTTATTGGCACAATCCAAAGTATGTGTGTCATGACTTTTATACCCTTGATATATGTACATATCACTAAATGTTGTAAGGGTAAATATGTCAAGATACACACAATTTGAGTGTGCAAATAAATAAGAAGAGTGTGCAAATCACCACTCATTATAAAATATCTAACACTAAAAAGTGTGGATATTTATATGCAACACATATAAGTATGATATTTTAAAATTTATTTACACTTATTTATGTGATCATTTTTTTACACAATAAACTTAATATATTTTTCACACTTTTTGAAAATGTGTAAAAAAAAATTTATTTAAAAAAAAGGGTTGAAAACACAACTTTTTTACTCTTTTGAATAGTATAATTTAGAGTTAGGATCAAATAAGAAGATTAAGGTGGTGTTTGTTTCACTTAGATGTTTTGGGTCTGAATCTAACTACCGCCTCTTACTAGTAAGAGACGGTCATAAAGTCTGAATCTGAATGAAATAACGTTGTTTGTTTTTTATAATTGTCTGAATGGTTTTAAATGTTCATTTTTAAAGTATATATTAAGCTATAATAATGCGAGTCAATTCAATCAAGTCATCGAAATACGAGTTCGACCGCCTAATCGATTAGAAAACCTAACATGTTTAACTGAATTTTGAAAATATAAAACCTACTCTAATAAGACTCGTTTTTCGAGCAAAACCGAAACAACCGATTGATACGAGCGGGTCAAATCGAGTTTCAAAAACATTGTATGTAACTCGAAAATGTTCAAACTTCAAACTTTATAAATATTTTCGGGTTTACTCGAACTCGAATTGATCCGACCCAAATAAATCTGATCCGAATAAGGCCGAACTCGACTAACTCGAATTAAAATCAGATCAAATTTTTAAAAAAATTATTTTTAACCTTAACCCTTAAAATATTATGGAGCAATGTTTTGAAACCTGGGTTTTAAATCGACCCGGTCGAGTCACCGGGTCCGGGTCAACTCGGGTTCACCCGGGGGTTTTTTTTTAAAATAAAAAAATTCATATTTTTAATAGTTAACAAAAATTATATATAAAAACCATAACACTTTCGTATGTTGTGAATTGTTTACCAACAAATATAATATGAAAAAATAAGATTCCGTCGAAAATACGTACAAAATTCTTTTTTTGTAAAAAAAGAATTTCAAATACGTACAATTTACATATATATTTTTTAATTTTTTAAAAAACCCGAAAAACTAAAACCCGGTCGGGTCTCAAAAACCGAGTTGACCCGAGTTATCCAAACCCGACAGATTTAATCGAATTTTAAAAATATAAAACCCGGGTCAATATGATCTATTTTTTTACTGTAACCGGGTCAACCGGGATCAACCCGCTTCTGAAAACATTGCTATGGAGATGTTTCATCTAATGTCACTTTAGGTAGTATTACAAAATGCAAACGGTAAAAGATAAACTTGGGTTTTGCAACTTTTGTTGTACTTCATTTGTTAATATTTTATTTTAATATTTTTGAGAGTAAATTGCATGTTTGCTCCCTGTGGTTTACCAAAATTGCATGTTTGCTCCCCAACTTCATTTAAATACAGGCGGCCTCCCGGAGGACGAAGGTAAGTAGCAACGAGCCTCCCTGGATCTAACCTTTGTTAATTTTTTTTGTTAACTTTGTTTTATTCAAGGGTAATTACGTCTTTTTATTGTATATGTCTAGTTTCTGTTTATTGCACATTTACTCCCTTGCTAACACTCATATATTTATTCCTCACTAACACTTTGGCAAACCACACAAATAAGATCAAAACCCCCTTCCCTAAAAACACATAAACCCTAATTCATTCCAACTATTATTTACATCCAAATCATGAGCCTCCACAAATCGAAAGTTTTATGCCAGCTGAATATGGTGTCATTTATACACACTGGAGCTCCCCCGATTACAATTCAAATCGAAATATTTCACCTCAATGTTCTTCAGCCCCACCTTATGCCGAAAAGTGTGATGCTCTGAATGCTCAGACACCTGAATCAAGATTAAAGATTGCTGCTCAAAGCTTTCCTAATACACCTTCGATCTTGAGAAAAAGAAAAGTTCAGTCGTCTGTTTCTTTCCAGAAGATAGTAAAGGCTGATGAGGTGAAAAAAGTTAATCACGATTTGGAGGAATCTGAATCATGTGATGTGGCTGCTGTTAATAATACATACGATGCATCTCCACCGTACAGATTAAAGTATAAACGGAAATCTAGTTTGAAGTCTGTTGAAAAGCAGCTTGAGTTCAGATCCGATGAGGAGATTTGTAGAAGGGAAACTGGATCTGCAGATTTGAATGTTAAAGACAACTCTGTAACCAAAGTGTGTTTAAGTGCGTCATAATGGCTGTGCAAGAAACTGTAAGTGTCTTTTTTAGTTACCGATACATGTAAAGTCCTTAGACTAGTCTTTTTCTTCTTGATGGTTATTACAAGTAAAATCCGAGTTCCTGATTTTGGTTTTTTTTGTTGGTTTATATTTTAGATTTTTAAGAACTGTTGGATTGCTATTGGACTATATCTGAAGTTGTCTACAAAGGATTGCTGCCAAGTTGTACTTAAGAGGATTATTCTTACATATATCTTTCATTTGATGAACATAGCGATTAAAGATATCAGCAAATATTCAAAAAGTTTATTGCTTCAACATAGATACAATAAAAAGACGTAATTACCCTTGAATAAAACAAAGTTAACAAAAAAAATTAACAAAGGTTAGATCCAGGGAGGCTCGTTGCTACTTACCTTCGTCCTCCGGGAGGCCGTCTGCATTTAAATGAAGTTGGGGAGCAAACATGCAATTTTGGCAAACCACAGGGAGCAAACATGCAATTTACTCTATTTTTGATGATCTTCCCAATGAAAGTACATCATCTCCTTCCCATCTTTTCATCTTCTTTCTGCATTCTTTTCTCCTAAACCATTTTTATTACACTCAAAATATTCATCTCACACATGCTATCCATGGTTATGGGCTTATGGCCCTGCCTTATTCATTTCATGCCTAATCAGGGGCATTAAGACATGACCGATGCCTCTGACCGCGTCAGAGCTTCCACGTCTGTTCATGTCTGACTCGCCAGAAAAAAACAAACACACCAAAGTCCGACTGAAGTCTGACCGCGTCTGACTGAGGCAATAGTCAGAGGCAGTAAGACGTTTTTTACGAAAACAAACACCACCTAAGTAAAATAAGAAGAATGAGAAGAAACACAGCCACATATTTCAGATGCACCTACAAAGTCAGATGCATCTCCCCTTAAAATTCTCATTCCTTTGTGGAATTTGTGGTCAGAATTTCTTCTTATTCTTCTCATTTTATTTTTTTCTTCTTACTGGATCCCTACTCGTATAATTTATAATGTATTTATTAAAAAAATTATACATATTTGAATTGACTCGAATTCAAATTATTACAAAAATCAACTAGATAACCGACCTTCTATGGAATAGTTTCTATGGGATAGAAACGAGACTAAAAAAATAATTACAGTAATAACTTTTTTTAATAAAACACCCCCCTTTTACATTAACCCCCTTCACCACTAAACCTAAACCCAAACAATATCATTCGATAGAACCAAAAATTGCTGTTAAACAAAAAAACAAATTTTAAAAACACAAAAAGTGTTAACGGTCTAATTTACCCGCCATATTATGACATCATCATTATCTGCAGAAGAAGTAGATGACACGAAGACATTAATCTCTGCTCTTAGCTTCCTCTCTCGGGACTTGCCTCTCCCGCCTCGTCTTTTTTCGGCCGTCTCTTCTATATACCACGCTCATGATGTAAGCTTTTATTTTATTTTATTTTTTATTAATATTATTGTGAATGTTAAATTATGTTTTGCTTAATGTGTGTTAATTTATTGGTGAATTTGGGGGTGTTTATTTCGCCTTATATGCGGGCTTAGGGGGTGTTTGGTTAAGGTTATGTATGTGTTATATAAGCAAATGGCTTATATATAAATAGCTTTTGTTAAGTGTTTGGTTTTAGCTTATAATTAATAAGGTAAAATGACAAAAAAGTATATAAAAATAAAAAGGATGCAAGTATTTAGGGCGTGTTTTATGCGTTTTGAAAATGAGAATGAATAATTAGATAATCAACAATTAGAAAACGTGGTTTTGAGAAATAGTGTTTGGATTTGAATATGTTGTTTGAAATCGTAATAATTAGATTATCAATTTTTTAGTGTTTGGCAAATCAGATTATTTGTTTTGTTGATAAGTAAAATGACTGATTTTAGGCTTTTAGCTTTTCTTCATTTTGAAAATGAAATAACTAACTCCTCACTTACTTTTTTAAAACTCCATTTTGAAAGCTTCTAAACACAAATAATCACTTTTTTCCTTTTATTATCCAAACACTCATTTTAGCTTATCTCCATTTTGAAAATGAAATAAGTAGATAATCTAGTTCCAAACGCAATCTCAAACACCCCTTTAATGAAGATGTAATCGTCTTTTTATATCATATTCTTATATAAGCCACAAATTTTTGGCTTACCAAACCCCCCTTCTATAAACTTATAAACCCACTTATATAAGCTTAACCAAACACTTGGTTTTGGATTATCAGCTTATATAAGCTTATAAGCCCACTATATAAGCTAAAACAAACACCCCCTTAGTTTTTTTGATTTTGGCTTATACAGTATTTTATAAGCCCCCATTTTTCTTGCTTATTTTGGGATTTATGGGCTAATATAAGTTTATCGTATCATAATAAACTTATATAAGCCCACAAGTCTCAAAATAAGCCATAAAGTTAGAGGTTATAAAATATAAGCCGAAATCAAATAAGTTCATAAGCCCATATAAGCCGAAACAAATACCCCATTTATAATGGGTATAGGAATAAGAAATTTAGGGGTGCTAATTTCCACATGACATGATAAATGACACGAAGTTAAAGAGGTTTGGGTTGAGGATAAACAGTTTTGGGTCAGCATGTCTAACCCGTTTAATAAACAAGTCATGTTTGGGTTGAGTAAGTATTAGAAAGGGTAGCCTCTGAACCCGTTTAAAGATATATAAGCCTCTAAAAATAAAATTTATAACTTGGACTTTCTCTTGAATCTGGATTAAATGCATTTTGTTATGTACTAAACTTAACAAAATGCATTTACTAACCCGCGAACCCGAAAACGACTCGATTGCCACTCCTAAGAAGGATGACTCTATAGGTTACCCGGGTAATCGAGCTTTTTTTGTGTGATATTTTCATCATGTTTACATAGCTAGTGAGGAGGTTTGGACAATCGTCCCTTAAGAAACTTTGGGGACACCTTATACCTGATGATGGTTTGAACCGAGATTGTAATTTAGATGATGAATTCTAGGTTATTAACCATCACCAAGGTGGCCTAGGTACACATCTTAGGGATACACCGGTTAGATCGTGTACATCTTGAGTCAAAAGATTCATCCTTTCCAGCTAACCTGATCAGGAAAAAGCTCACTCGTTTATGTGACGTTGATTGTTGAATGGGGTTATAGTGATGTTACTTAATTGTGTTGCCTATGTTAGTATGAGATAACGAAAACGTACATGTTAAATAGTTTGTACAAGGTTCTCAGTTTCGTAATTAAAGTTTAAGTTTGAGACTCATTTTGTAAAAGTTTGTAGAAGATAATATAGGCTTTTAAGTTGCTATGTATTGTTAGATGAAAAAGGTTCATGAATGTTGTAAATACAAGTGCATAGCTTAGATGCGAAGCAATTATGTAGATATGTTTGATTTTGTCATATATTTCCGATACTTATGCTGTATTAATCGTCTTCTTTCTTCACTTTCAGTTTTTTGCCACTTAGGATCTTATTGTGTTCATAACACATTACAGACGTGAACGTGTTTTATATAGTTCAGTTACATGAATTCTGCCCTTTTAGAGTGATGCATCCTTAAATTAGCAATAATTCGGACCCGGAATTCTGTGTGAATGTGATTTCAAACGTTTTTGGTCATGCTGATATGGTTAAACGTTGTCCTTTTGATCTAATTGCAGGATACAGCTCTATATCCAAATGGAGGAGAATTCATGGCAGACCTTGAGGATGCTTTGGGTAACCAAGGTTTATATCACATGACGGGTTCTGAAATGGCGGAAACAAGGAAATTCCGGACTGAGAGCCACATCCAGAGTCGCTTGACTCAGCTTGAAGGTTGCCACGTCTGGGACAAACTTATACTTTTTTTTCTTTTGTTATTGTAGAGTTTATGCAGATTTCTCAGTAATCGGTATCTAGTTAGATATTTTGTTTGCATGTAGTTTAATCATAAAGTCGAGGGTGAAAACTTAAATGATTTTGCATTATTTTTCATCTGCCTACTCATTTTTCTTTATGCTACCAGAATTGCCTGCAAGCAGAGGCGAGGACCTGCAGTCAAAGTGCTTGATTGAACTCTACGGACTTAAGGTAGACTCTACTTTAAAAGTTCTAGCGTTTTATCTTTTCTTTCATATCTGACTATTGCTCAAAGGGGTGTTTGGATGTAGATTTTGAAAGTGATTATGTGATTTTAGATAATCATACTTGGCTCTAAATAAACTGGCGAAAAGGACTTCAATGCGAAACTGAGTAGTAATAGTTAGATAGATATTCCATAACACAAACTTAAACACCCCCAACTAAGTTTTCTGCGAGATAAACGCAAAGCAACCAAAATTTTGGGACACTAAACTTACACACTTCTACGACAAATGACTTCAATTTTAGCAATGGTTACAAGAGTAGCCTTTCATACTCGAGATAAGCATCATGTTTTGATAGTAGCCTATAGTTTAATGTATTATATTGCCCACTGAAACTTTTTCATTCTTATGATATATCTTTATTGCAGGTAGCAGAGTTGCAAAGAAAAGTAAGGTCACAGGTGAGCGCAGAATACATGCTGTGCAATTGTGTGAACCCGACGAAACAGCTCTTTGATTGGGACATGATGCGGCTCCCTCGTCATCCATATGGTGTGGTAGATGCTTTTGCTGGTGACTCAGACAGTCATCTGAAGAAGAAACGAGAGGCAATTTTCAACTTATACTCTTTCTATATTTTCCATCCCGCAAAATTGTGATGGCATTTCTTTGTCTTCTTTTTAGTATTTTTTTCAATCAATTATCATTTTCTGCAGAGACTAACAAAATTAGAGGAGGAAGAAACGAACATAATAGAAACTAGGAAGAGGAAGTTCTTTGCAGAAATACTTAATGGAATACGGGAACTCCAGTTGCAAGTCCAGGCCTCTCAGAAACATCGGAAGCAACGAAATGATGCAGTTCAGGTATGCAAACCTATTTCTCTTTATATTAATGTGTATCTTTGTACACATTATGTGTTATGCTTCAATAATTTTATGAGTTATGTTTTGTGTCAATTAGGCATGGCATGGAAGGCAAAGGCAACGTGCTACTCGGCAAGAAAAATTGAGGTTGCAAGCTTTAAAATCCGATGACCAGGAAGCTTACATGAGAATGGTCGAGGAAAGCAAGAATGAACGGCTAACAATGCTTTTAGGGAAAACGAATGATCTTCTTGTCAGTTTAGGAGCTGCTGTGAGACGTCAAAAAGACGCCGAGCATGATGGTATTGAACCTCTAAATGGTCCACTGGCCGAAGTGCACCAGACGCCCGCTACAGAGATGAAAATTCTGAAAGAATCAGTTCCTGATGAAGATGATGATTTGATGGAGGCCAAACTTGATGATGGAGTAAAAAAGTCAGCTTTACTTGAAGGCCAACGGCAATATAATTCAGTAATCCATTCAATTCAAGAGAAGGTAACAGAGCAGCCATCGATGCTTCAAGGTGGTGAACTGAGACAGTACCAGTTAGAAGGGCTTCAATGGATGGTGTCTTTGTTTAATAACAATCTGAACGGAATATTGGCTGATGAAATGGGATTGGGAAAGACAATTCAAACCATCTCCTTGCTAGCGTATCTCATGGAATACAAAGGCGTTACTGGGCCCCACTTAATCGTGGCCCCAAAAGGTGTACTGCCAAACTGGATTAATGAATTTTCAACATGGGCTCCCAGGTAAGAAGTGTTTGTTTAGGCACATACGAGCTGAAATATATGGCTTTTGTCATTAACGTCATACTGGTTTTGTTTTTCCACCAGTATTGCTGCTTATCTATATGATGGACGTCGTGACCAGAGAAAAGCAATGCAAAAAGAGTTATCAGAAGGAAAATTTAGTGTGCTGATCACCCACTACGATCTTATAATAAGAGATAAATCATTTCTGAAGAAAATTTATTGGCACTACATGGTTGTTGATGAAGGACATCGGTTAAAGAATTCAGAATCTGTGCTTGTAAAGACTCTTGAATCCGGGTAAGCAAGAGTAATGCTCATTCATCACTGATAGTGATGACAATTTTGGCCCATTTACTTATGAACGGGTCAACTGACGTCAGCTTTCATGAGTTGATAAAGTCGAACATGTAATCATACTTGACATACTAATATCTTATATACAGCTCATTAGTTGACAAAAAGTACTTTCGCTCAACCCAACTTGACCCGTGCAAAGTTACCCGTTCTGACCCATTATCCAACCTGCGTTCTACGGTCCTACCATACTGATACCTCTATTTACCAAATTTTTAAATGTTATTTTGTAGCTATCAGATTCGACGGAGACTTCTTTTAACTGGCACTCCCATTCAGAATAGTTTACAAGAACTTTGGGCCCTACTGAATTTTCTTCTTCCAACAATTTTTAATTCGGTTGAGAATTTTGAGGAGTGGTTCAATGCACCATTTGCTGATAAATGTGATGTGTCACTAACAGACGAGGAAGAACTGCTGATCATTCGCCGCCTGCACCAGGTAGATCTTTTGGTGTTTCTGAGTTCGATTATTTGAGGTTACATAATCGGCTTTGGATATTCACTCTCAGACTAGCAGCAATAGAACCTAATAGCAAAATGCAGATACAAACACCCCCATACTCTTCTTCTGCCCATTCTGTTTTAATTCATTTCTCTATACTACAAAATCCAGGTTATAAGGCCATTTATTTTGAGAAGGAAGAAAGATGAGGTGGAGAAGGATCTTCCCGAGAAAAAACAGTATATTCTAAATTGCGACATGTCAGCATGGCAGAAAGTTTACTACAAGCAACTTACTGACATTGGGAGGGTTGGAATGATTAATGGTTAGTAACTTTTACCCTTGACCTACATTGTTGCATGGTTGGATGTTCAACTTTTCCGTTAAGTATCTAGTATATCATAAGTAAGGGTAATCTATACATATTTGAGTTTTGGGTTTGGATGCATTTAAGTTGAAAGTGGAAGTATTCTAAAGTTAAATCGCAGCAAAGGTATATATGTATAAGCTTAGTTTACTTAACCTAAAATGCGTCCCTATTTGTGCAATGTGTATTGTATGATTTAGATGAAAGTTGCTACCTTACTTCAGACATGTCGCTCAATTTGTAGCCCTAAATTATTGATTACACACTAACCGGAATGATGATCTGCTTGCAGATTCGGGTAAATCTAAAAGTTTGCAGAACCTCACGATGCAGCTTAGAAAATGTTGTAACCATCCTTACCTATTTACTGGCGAATATAATATTTGGCGAAAAGAAGAAATTGTCAGAGCATCAGGAAAAGTTGAGCTACTTGATCGTTTATTACCTAAACTTCATCGAGCAGGACATAGGGTTCTCCTTTTCTCTCAAATGACTCGTGTTCTGAACATTCTTGAAGTATATCTTCAGCTTAATGGCTTTAAGTTTCTACGGCTCGATGGCAATACAAAAACAGAAGAAAGAGGCTCTATGCTAAAGCAGTTTAATGCCCCCGACTCTCCTTACTTCGTATTTCTTTTGAGCACCCATGCAGGAGGTCTTGGGCTTAATTTACAGACAGCAGATACTGTGATTTTCTTTGACAGTGATTGGAATCCGCAGATGGATCAACAAGCAGAGGATCGAGCACATCGTATTGGTCAAAAAAAGGAAGTGAGGGTATTTGTTTTGGTCAGTGTTGGGTCAGTTGAGGAGGCGATATTAGAGCGAGCTAAGCAGAAGATGGGCATTGATGCGAAAGTAATACAGGCTGGAATGTTTAATACAACTGCCACAGGTTAGTCTCTTTGGATTATAAGCGGGTTGGATTGCAGCTTAAAACGGATACTTCTGCTACGATCTGGCCCGGGTTGGTTCAACCTGGAACACTTTCTCCAAAATTTTAATACTTTATATATAATATTTAGCTGTTTGAACATATGTTCTAAAATAATACTCGGTAATTTTTTGCATTTTCAGCTGAAGAGAGGAGGGAAATGCTTGAAGAGATCATGCGTAAAGGTACACATTCCCTTGGAACAGATACACCAAGTGAGAGAGAAATCAATCATCTAACAGCCCGATCAGAAGAGGAGTTTTGGCTTTTCGAGAAAATGGACGATGAAAGAAGACAGAAAGAGGGATACCGATCTCGTCTTATGGAAGATCATGAGGTACCTGATTGGGCTTACTCTAAACCCGACAACCCCGCAGACATGAGGGGAAAAGGATTTGACTATGAAACTGCTAATCTTTCTGGAAAAATACCTTATGTTTACCCATTAACCCATCTATATTAAAACTAAAATTAAACAATATTTATGATGCTTCAGATGTATATCGAATAATTATCAATTTTCAATCAAAACACAAGAAACTAAAATTTCGTTGGTGTCTTGAGACTAAAAAGAGAATATAAAGGATCCAACAATCAAAGATATATTCATGTGTAATCCCACACTTCCTAGTTTCTCCTTTGTGATAAGAAACAGCAGTTCTTCCATAGTCATACACGATACACATATACTTGTTAAGTCTTTTGTGAACTTGAGACACATGTTTAAGTCTTTTGGGAAGTTGATATTAAGTCTTTTGTGAGCTTGATACTTGGAAAAATGATTGGTGTCTTATTACTCATTTTGATAGCTAGTTTACATACATATCAAGATTTTGTGATGGGAAGTTGATATTAAGTCTTTTGTGAGCTTGATACTTGGAAAAATAATTGGTGTCTTATTATTCATTTTGATAGCTAGTTTACATACATATCAAGATTTTGTGATTTTTTTAATGAATTAACCCATGGGTTTACCCACGGGTATGGGTATGGGTAAAAATTTATACCCACTAATGGGTCACGGGTGGGTGATGGGTTAGAAAAAATCTATGCGGGTGGGTGATGGGTTTGATATACCCGTACCCATTACCCACGGGTGTCATCCCTAAAAATAAGTTATGTTTTCTCACATTTTTTATACACTTAAAAAAATATAAAAAATATTTTGAATTTATTAACACATATAAATGTTTGAAAAAATCACACAAACAAGTGTAAACAAATTTTAATACCACATTTATATCCACACTTATTATTGTAAAAAATTCATAACTACTTCATACTTTTAAGTAAGGGTGAGCATTTAGACCGTTGGATTGGACCAGACCGTAAACAGAACCAGACCGGACCGACCTGGACCCGAACCGAATAGGACCGAACAGTTCGGTCCGATCCTCGGTCCGTGATTTTGGATCATTTCGGTACTCGGTCTGGTTGGTCCGACCCGGTCCGGCTCGGCCTTACCAAAAATTCATTTATCTTGCCTAATTGGGACCAGATCGGACCGACCCGGACCATTTCGGTCCGGGGTTTTGGACCAATTCAGTCCTCGGTCCGATCAGGGGTTTTGGCCGATCCGGTCTAGTCTGGGATTAAGTGTGGACCACATTTTATTACACATATATTTCCCATATTTCTCATTTTTTAGAAGTGTGAGGAATATGAGTGTAACAGTGGTCCACACTTAAAAATGTAGAGTAGTTATAAGAGCACTAGGAGTCATCACTCCAAGTGACTCTTATTTGGGGTGTTACGTCAGCGAAACCCACTCACTCACTCACATGAAAAAATCAGGGGAGTCATCACTCCAAGTGACTCCCTTTTGTAGGTCCCACTTATTTTTTATTTCTCACATTTTCAAATTAAATTAATTCATTTCATAAATAAAAATAAATATTACAATCCTAAAAAATAGAAAAATACAACTTCGAATAAAAAAAATACGAAAAAATTACGAAAAAAACTACTAGTTGGAGGAGTCTTCGGAATCATCAACGTCGCGGTATTGATTGGTATTCGGCATCTTTGCGCGTAGACGAGCCTTGATTTCTTCTTTTTTAATGTTTATAAACGCGGTCGATTCGGCATCCATTTTAGAGGTGTCATAGTCGAGAAATTTCAACTCCTCTAATTCGGCAATCGTGTCGTCTTTGCGTTGCGAAGCCGCATACGCTTTTTGCGAGGCTTCACGACGGAGACGAAGGTCATAGGTAACCGCATCTTCAAATCGAGACGAGTTACTTCCTCCGGTACTCGCCGATGTTTCGGAACGACTTTTTTTCCCGGGTCGTTCTTTACCCGCGGGGCAGGGTCGTTGATCGCGTTGGAAAAGTTCGTCCGTGTTCATCGGCATCGAAAACGAACCGCCTTCCTCGTTATCGGTCGAATCAACCGGGGCAACCTCGGGTTTGTCCCATTTTGGGGACTTCCTCAAAACATTCCATGCATTTTCGTGATTAAACGAGGCATTTCTATTCTCGTCCGCGTAAATGCCCCGAGCCCGTTCAATCACATCAACTTCGCTTTCGCCACTTTTTTTGTTCCGATGACATTTCTTGTAGATGGCGTTCCACTTCATAATATTATGATGCATCGGATTCCACTTACCCGTAAGCATGTCTTTGGTACGTTCTTGATGATTTCTTTCGTTAAACACCCGGGTAATCCGAATCCAGAGAGTGTCTCTTTTTTGGTGACGCCCAACTTTCGGATCTTCGGATGTTGCGATGTAACACTCGGCAAGCACGGCTTCTTCGTCCTTGGTCCACCGACCAAGACCTTCATTCAGAACAGGTTCTTTTGATTTTTTTGTGGGGTTTTTCTTTCGGCTTTTTTTTGTTGGTTCGGTTTCGGGTGGTGAAATTGAGCTTGTAGATTGGAGTGATAGGCGTCTTTGGGTGGTATAGGCTTGATATTCTTCTTGTTGCTTTTGTATAAAAGCTTGATCTTCGAGAGTCATCGGACTGTGGATAGGAAATCCGGAGAATTATGGATTGGACGTAGTTCCGTCACCGCCACCCATGTTGGATTGAAGGAGGTGGGTGAATCCGAACCAATTTTCGCCGGCCATTGTGTTTATGTTTGTGTTTGTGTTTGTGAATGAGAGAATGATAAAGGAGAGAATGATTTGTGTGTGTGTAAAAAATGATATAGGAAATGTAGTATATATAGAGATTAAAATTGAAATTTTTTATTTTTTTTAAATAATATAGCCGTTGGGAATTTAATTTTTAAGTTTATTTTAAAAAAAAAAAACTAGCCGTTGGGGCATTAAAAACAAAAAAAAAAAAACTTTTTTTTCAAATATAACGGCTAGTAGCCGTTTTTTTTAAAAAAATTTCAAAAAAATATTTATTTTAAATTCCCACTCGCGCCGAGTGGGTTGGCTCACGCCAAGCCCCCACGCCGTGGGTTTTTCTTGTTCGGGGAATCATCACACCAATCGCGCCGTGGGTTTGGCACCCCACGGCGCCAACACTCTCTGGGCTCTAAAAGGGTGATGATTTGCACAATTTAGAAAGTTATTGGCACAATCCAAAGTATGTGTGTCATGACTTTTATACCCTTGATATATGTACATATCACTAAATGTTGTAAGGGTAAATATGTCAAGATACACACAATTTGAGTGTGCAAATAAATAAGAAGAGTGTGCAAATCACCACTCATTATAAAATATCTAACACTAAAAAGTGTGGATATTTATTTGCAACACATATAAGTATGATATTTTAAAATTTATTTACACTTATTTATGTGATCATTTTTTTACACAATAAACTTAATATATTTTTCACACTTTTTGAAAATGTGTAAAAAAAAATTTATTTAAAAAAAAGGGTTGAAAACACAACTTTTTTACTCTTTTGAATAGTATAATTTAGAGTTAGGATCAAATAAGAAGATTAAGGTGGTGTTTGTTTCACTTAGATGTTTTGGGTCTGAATCTAACTACCGCCTCTTACTAGTAAGAGACGGTCATAAAGTCTGAATCTGAATGAAATAACGTTGTTTGTTTTTTATAATTGTCTGAATGGTTTTAAATGTTCATTTTTAAAGTATATATTAAGCTATAATAATGCGAGTCAATTCAATCAAGTCATCGAAATACGAGTTCGACCGCCTAATCGATTAGAAAACCTAACATGTTTAACTGAATTTTGAAAATATAAAACCTACTCTAATAAGACTCGTTTTTCGAGCAAAACCGAAACAACCGATTGATACGAGCGGGTCAAATCGAGTTTCAAAAACATTGTATGTAACTCGAAAATGTTCAAACTTCAAACTTTATAAATATTTTCGGGTTTACTCGAACTCGAATTGATCCGACCCAAATAAATCTGATCCGAATAAGGCCGAACTCGACTAACTCGAATTAAAATCAGATCAAATTTTTAAAAAAATTATTTTTAACCTTAACCCTTAAAATATTATGGAGCAATGTTTTGAAACCTGGGTTTTAAATCGACCCGGTCGAGTCACCGGGTCCGGGTCAACTCGGGTTCACCCGGGGGTTTTTTTTTAAAATAAAAAAATTCATATTTTTAATAGTTAACAAAAATTATATATAAAAACCATAACACTTTCGTATGTTGTGAATTGTTTACCAACAAATATAATATGAAAAAATAAGATTCCGTCGAAAATACGTACAAAATTCTTTTTTTGTAAAAAAAGAATTTCAAATACGTACAATTTACATATATATTTTTTAATTTTTTAAAAAACCCGAAAAACTAAAACCCGGTCGGGTCTCAAAAACCGAGTTGACCCGAGTTATCCAAACCCGACAGATTTAATCGAATTTTAAAAATATAAAACCCGGGTCAATATGATCTATTTTTTTACTGTAACCGGGTCAACCGGGATCAACCCGCTTCTGAAAACATTGCTATGGAGATGTTTCATCTAATGTCACTTTAGGTAGTATTACAAAATGCAAACGGTAAAAGATAAACTTGGGTTTTGCAACTTTTGTTGTACTTCATTTGTTAATATTTTATTTTAATATTTTTGAGAGTAAATTGCATGTTTGCTCCCTGTGGTTTACCAAAATTGCATGTTTGCTCCCCAACTTCATTTAAATACAGGCGGCCTCCCGGAGGACGAAGGTAAGTAGCAACGAGCCTCCCTGGATCTAACCTTTGTTAATTTTTTTTGTTAACTTTGTTTTATTCAAGGGTAATTACGTCTTTTTATTGTATATGTCTAGTTTCTGTTTATTGCACATTTACTCCCTTGCTAACACTCATATATTTATTCCTCACTAACACTTTGGCAAACCACACAAATAAGATCAAAACCCCCTTCCCTAAAAACACATAAACCCTAATTCATTCCAACTATTATTTACATCCAAATCATGAGCCTCCACAAATCGAAAGTTTTATGCCAGCTGAATATGGTGTCATTTATACACACTGGAGCTCCCCCGATTACAATTCAAATCGAAATATTTCACCTCAATGTTCTTCAGCCCCACCTTATGCCGAAAAGTGTGATGCTCTGAATGCTCAGACACCTGAATCAAGATTAAAGATTGCTGCTCAAAGCTTTCCTAATACACCTTCGATCTTGAGAAAAAGAAAAGTTCAGTCGTCTGTTTCTTTCCAGAAGATAGTAAAGGCTGATGAGGTGAAAAAAGTTAATCACGATTTGGAGGAATCTGAATCATGTGATGTGGCTGCTGTTAATAATACATACGATGCATCTCCACCGTACAGATTAAAGTATAAACGGAAATCTAGTTTGAAGTCTGTTGAAAAGCAGCTTGAGTTCAGATCCGATGAGGAGATTTGTAGAAGGGAAACTGGATCTGCAGATTTGAATGTTAAAGACAACTCTGTAACCAAAGTGTGTTTAAGTGCGTCATAATGGCTGTGCAAGAAACTGTAAGTGTCTTTTTTAGTTACCGATACATGTAAAGTCCTTAGACTAGTCTTTTTCTTCTTGATGGTTATTACAAGTAAAATCCGAGTTCCTGATTTTGGTTTTTTTTGTTGGTTTATATTTTAGATTTTTAAGAACTGTTGGATTGCTATTGGACTATATCTGAAGTTGTCTACAAAGGATTGCTGCCAAGTTGTACTTAAGAGGATTATTCTTACATATATCTTTCATTTGATGAACATAGCGATTAAAGATATCAGCAAATATTCAAAAAGTTTATTGCTTCAACATAGATACAATAAAAAGACGTAATTACCCTTGAATAAAACAAAGTTAACAAAAAAAATTAACAAAGGTTAGATCCAGGGAGGCTCGTTGCTACTTACCTTCGTCCTCCGGGAGGCCGTCTGCATTTAAATGAAGTTGGGGAGCAAACATGCAATTTTGGCAAACCACAGGGAGCAAACATGCAATTTACTCTATTTTTGATGATCTTCCCAATGAAAGTACATCATCTCCTTCCCATCTTTTCATCTTCTTTCTGCATTCTTTTCTCCTAAACCATTTTTATTACACTCAAAATATTCATCTCACACATGCTATCCATGGTTATGGGCTTATGGCCCTGCCTTATTCATTTCATGCCTAATCAGGGGCATTAAGACATGACCGATGCCTCTGACCGCGTCAGAGCTTCCACGTCTGTTCATGTCTGACTCGCCAGAAAAAAACAAACACACCAAAGTCCGACTGAAGTCTGACCGCGTCTGACTGAGGCAATAGTCAGAGGCAGTAAGACGTTTTTTACGAAAACAAACACCACCTAAGTAAAATAAGAAGAATGAGAAGAAACACAGCCACATATTTCAGATGCACCTACAAAGTCAGATGCATCTCCCCTTAAAATTCTCATTCCTTTGTGGAATTTGTGGTCAGAATTTCTTCTTATTCTTCTCATTTTATTTTTTTCTTCTTACTGGATCCCTACTCGTATAATTTATAATGTATTTATTAAAAAAATTATACATATTTGAATTGACTCGAATTCAAATTATTACAAAAATCAACTAGATAACCGACCTTCTATGGAATAGTTTCTATGGGATAGAAACGAGACTAAAAAAATAATTACAGTAATAACTTTTTTTAATAAAACACCCCCCTTTTACATTAACCCCCTTCACCACTAAACCTAAACCCAAACAATATCATTCGATAGAACCAAAAATTGCTGTTAAACAAAAAAACAAATTTTAAAAACACAAAAAGTGTTAACGGTCTAATTTACCCGCCATATTATGACATCATCATTATCTGCAGAAGAAGTAGATGACACGAAGACATTAATCTCTGCTCTTAGCTTCCTCTCTCGGGACTTGCCTCTCCCGCCTCGTCTTTTTTCGGCCGTCTCTTCTATATACCACGCTCATGATGTAAGCTTTTATTTTATTTTATTTTTTATTAATATTATTGTGAATGTTAAATTATGTTTTGCTTAATGTGTGTTAATTTATTGGTGAATTTGGGGGTGTTTATTTCGCCTTATATGCGGGCTTAGGGGGTGTTTGGTTAAGGTTATGTATGTGTTATATAAGCAAATGGCTTATATATAAATAGCTTTTGTTAAGTGTTTGGTTTTAGCTTATAATTAATAAGGTAAAATGACAAAAAAGTATATAAAAATAAAAAGGATGCAAGTATTTAGGGCGTGTTTTATGCGTTTTGAAAATGAGAATGAATAATTAGATAATCAACAATTAGAAAACGTGGTTTTGAGAAATAGTGTTTGGATTTGAATATGTTGTTTGAAATCGTAATAATTAGATTATCAATTTTTTAGTGTTTGGCAAATCAGATTATTTGTTTTGTTGATAAGTAAAATGACTGATTTTAGGCTTTTAGCTTTTCTTCATTTTGAAAATGAAATAACTAACTCCTCACTTACTTTTTTAAAACTCCATTTTGAAAGCTTCTAAACACAAATAATCACTTTTTTCCTTTTATTATCCAAACACTCATTTTAGCTTATCTCCATTTTGAAAATGAAATAAGTAGATAATCTAGTTCCAAACGCAATCTCAAACACCCCTTTAATGAAGATGTAATCGTCTTTTTATATCATATTCTTATATAAGCCACAAATTTTTGGCTTACCAAACCCCCCTTCTATAAACTTATAAACCCACTTATATAAGCTTAACCAAACACTTGGTTTTGGATTATCAGCTTATATAAGCTTATAAGCCCACTATATAAGCTAAAACAAACACCCCCTTAGTTTTTTTGATTTTGGCTTATACAGTATTTTATAAGCCCCCATTTTTCTTGCTTATTTTGGGATTTATGGGCTAATATAAGTTTATCGTATCATAATAAACTTATATAAGCCCACAAGTCTCAAAATAAGCCATAAAGTTAGAGGTTATAAAATATAAGCCGAAATCAAATAAGTTCATAAGCCCATATAAGCCGAAACAAATACCCCATTTATAATGGGTATAGGAATAAGAAATTTAGGGGTGCTAATTTCCACATGACATGATAAATGACACGAAGTTAAAGAGGTTTGGGTTGAGGATAAACAGTTTTGGGTCAGCATGTCTAACCCGTTTAATAAACAAGTCATGTTTGGGTTGAGTAAGTATTAGAAAGGGTAGCCTCTGAACCCGTTTAAAGATATATAAGCCTCTAAAAATAAAATTTATAACTTGGACTTTCTCTTGAATCTGGATTAAATGCATTTTGTTATGTACTAAACTTAACAAAATGCATTTACTAACCCGCGAACCCGAAAACGACTCGATTGCCACTCCTAAGAAGGATGACTCTATAGGTTACCCGGGTAATCGAGCTTTTTTTGTGTGATATTTTCATCATGTTTACATAGCTAGTGAGGAGGTTTGGACAATCGTCCCTTAAGAAACTTTGGGGACACCTTATACCTGATGATGGTTTGAACCGAGATTGTAATTTAGATGATGAATTCTAGGTTATTAACCATCACCAAGGTGGCCTAGGTACACATCTTAGGGATACACCGGTTAGATCGTGTACATCTTGAGTCAAAAGATTCATCCTTTCCAGCTAACCTGATCAGGAAAAAGCTCACTCGTTTATGTGACGTTGATTGTTGAATGGGGTTATAGTGATGTTACTTAATTGTGTTGCCTATGTTAGTATGAGATAACGAAAACGTACATGTTAAATAGTTTGTACAAGGTTCTCAGTTTCGTAATTAAAGTTTAAGTTTGAGACTCATTTTGTAAAAGTTTGTAGAAGATAATATAGGCTTTTAAGTTGCTATGTATTGTTAGATGAAAAAGGTTCATGAATGTTGTAAATACAAGTGCATAGCTTAGATGCGAAGCAATTATGTAGATATGTTTGATTTTGTCATATATTTCCGATACTTATGCTGTATTAATCGTCTTCTTTCTTCACTTTCAGTTTTTTGCCACTTAGGATCTTATTGTGTTCATAACACATTACAGACGTGAACGTGTTTTATATAGTTCAGTTACATGAATTCTGCCCTTTTAGAGTGATGCATCCTTAAATTAGCAATAATTCGGACCCGGAATTCTGTGTGAATGTGATTTCAAACGTTTTTGGTCATGCTGATATGGTTAAACGTTGTCCTTTTGATCTAATTGCAGGATACAGCTCTATATCCAAATGGAGGAGAATTCATGGCAGACCTTGAGGATGCTTTGGGTAACCAAGGTTTATATCACATGACGGGTTCTGAAATGGCGGAAACAAGGAAATTCCGGACTGAGAGCCACATCCAGAGTCGCTTGACTCAGCTTGAAGGTTGCCACGTCTGGGACAAACTTATACTTTTTTTTCTTTTGTTATTGTAGAGTTTATGCAGATTTCTCAGTAATCGGTATCTAGTTAGATATTTTGTTTGCATGTAGTTTAATCATAAAGTCGAGGGTGAAAACTTAAATGATTTTGCATTATTTTTCATCTGCCTACTCATTTTTCTTTATGCTACCAGAATTGCCTGCAAGCAGAGGCGAGGACCTGCAGTCAAAGTGCTTGATTGAACTCTACGGACTTAAGGTAGACTCTACTTTAAAAGTTCTAGCGTTTTATCTTTTCTTTCATATCTGACTATTGCTCAAAGGGGTGTTTGGATGTAGATTTTGAAAGTGATTATGTGATTTTAGATAATCATACTTGGCTCTAAATAAACTGGCGAAAAGGACTTCAATGCGAAACTGAGTAGTAATAGTTAGATAGATATTCCATAACACAAACTTAAACACCCCCAACTAAGTTTTCTGCGAGATAAACGCAAAGCAACCAAAATTTTGGGACACTAAACTTACACACTTCTACGACAAATGACTTCAATTTTAGCAATGGTTACAAGAGTAGCCTTTCATACTCGAGATAAGCATCATGTTTTGATAGTAGCCTATAGTTTAATGTATTATATTGCCCACTGAAACTTTTTCATTCTTATGATATATCTTTATTGCAGGTAGCAGAGTTGCAAAGAAAAGTAAGGTCACAGGTGAGCGCAGAATACATGCTGTGCAATTGTGTGAACCCGACGAAACAGCTCTTTGATTGGGACATGATGCGGCTCCCTCGTCATCCATATGGTGTGGTAGATGCTTTTGCTGGTGACTCAGACAGTCATCTGAAGAAGAAACGAGAGGCAATTTTCAACTTATACTCTTTCTATATTTTCCATCCCGCAAAATTGTGATGGCATTTCTTTGTCTTCTTTTTAGTATTTTTTTCAATCAATTATCATTTTCTGCAGAGACTAACAAAATTAGAGGAGGAAGAAACGAACATAATAGAAACTAGGAAGAGGAAGTTCTTTGCAGAAATACTTAATGGAATACGGGAACTCCAGTTGCAAGTCCAGGCCTCTCAGAAACATCGGAAGCAACGAAATGATGCAGTTCAGGTATGCAAACCTATTTCTCTTTATATTAATGTGTATCTTTGTACACATTATGTGTTATGCTTCAATAATTTTATGAGTTATGTTTTGTGTCAATTAGGCATGGCATGGAAGGCAAAGGCAACGTGCTACTCGGCAAGAAAAATTGAGGTTGCAAGCTTTAAAATCCGATGACCAGGAAGCTTACATGAGAATGGTCGAGGAAAGCAAGAATGAACGGCTAACAATGCTTTTAGGGAAAACGAATGATCTTCTTGTCAGTTTAGGAGCTGCTGTGAGACGTCAAAAAGACGCCGAGCATGATGGTATTGAACCTCTAAATGGTCCACTGGCCGAAGTGCACCAGACGCCCGCTACAGAGATGAAAATTCTGAAAGAATCAGTTCCTGATGAAGATGATGATTTGATGGAGGCCAAACTTGATGATGGAGTAAAAAAGTCAGCTTTACTTGAAGGCCAACGGCAATATAATTCAGTAATCCATTCAATTCAAGAGAAGGTAACAGAGCAGCCATCGATGCTTCAAGGTGGTGAACTGAGACAGTACCAGTTAGAAGGGCTTCAATGGATGGTGTCTTTGTTTAATAACAATCTGAACGGAATATTGGCTGATGAAATGGGATTGGGAAAGACAATTCAAACCATCTCCTTGCTAGCGTATCTCATGGAATACAAAGGCGTTACTGGGCCCCACTTAATCGTGGCCCCAAAAGGTGTACTGCCAAACTGGATTAATGAATTTTCAACATGGGCTCCCAGGTAAGAAGTGTTTGTTTAGGCACATACGAGCTGAAATATATGGCTTTTGTCATTAACGTCATACTGGTTTTGTTTTTCCACCAGTATTGCTGCTTATCTATATGATGGACGTCGTGACCAGAGAAAAGCAATGCAAAAAGAGTTATCAGAAGGAAAATTTAGTGTGCTGATCACCCACTACGATCTTATAATAAGAGATAAATCATTTCTGAAGAAAATTTATTGGCACTACATGGTTGTTGATGAAGGACATCGGTTAAAGAATTCAGAATCTGTGCTTGTAAAGACTCTTGAATCCGGGTAAGCAAGAGTAATGCTCATTCATCACTGATAGTGATGACAATTTTGGCCCATTTACTTATGAACGGGTCAACTGACGTCAGCTTTCATGAGTTGATAAAGTCGAACATGTAATCATACTTGACATACTAATATCTTATATACAGCTCATTAGTTGACAAAAAGTACTTTCGCTCAACCCAACTTGACCCGTGCAAAGTTACCCGTTCTGACCCATTATCCAACCTGCGTTCTACGGTCCTACCATACTGATACCTCTATTTACCAAATTTTTAAATGTTATTTTGTAGCTATCAGATTCGACGGAGACTTCTTTTAACTGGCACTCCCATTCAGAATAGTTTACAAGAACTTTGGGCCCTACTGAATTTTCTTCTTCCAACAATTTTTAATTCGGTTGAGAATTTTGAGGAGTGGTTCAATGCACCATTTGCTGATAAATGTGATGTGTCACTAACAGACGAGGAAGAACTGCTGATCATTCGCCGCCTGCACCAGGTAGATCTTTTGGTGTTTCTGAGTTCGATTATTTGAGGTTACATAATCGGCTTTGGATATTCACTCTCAGACTAGCAGCAATAGAACCTAATAGCAAAATGCAGATACAAACACCCCCATACTCTTCTTCTGCCCATTCTGTTTTAATTCATTTCTCTATACTACAAAATCCAGGTTATAAGGCCATTTATTTTGAGAAGGAAGAAAGATGAGGTGGAGAAGGATCTTCCCGAGAAAAAACAGTATATTCTAAATTGCGACATGTCAGCATGGCAGAAAGTTTACTACAAGCAACTTACTGACATTGGGAGGGTTGGAATGATTAATGGTTAGTAACTTTTACCCTTGACCTACATTGTTGCATGGTTGGATGTTCAACTTTTCCGTTAAGTATCTAGTATATCATAAGTAAGGGTAATCTATACATATTTGAGTTTTGGGTTTGGATGCATTTAAGTTGAAAGTGGAAGTATTCTAATGTTAAATCGCAGCAAAGGTATATATGTATAAGCTTAGTTTACTTAACCTAAAATGCGTCCCTATTTGTGCAATGTGTATTGTATGATTTAGATGAAAGTTGCTACCTTACTTCAGATATGTCGCTCAATTTGTAGCCCTAAATTATTGATTACACACTAACCGGAATGATGATCTGCTTGCAGATTCGGGTAAATCTAAAAGTTTGCAGAACCTCACGATGCAGCTTAGAAAATGTTGTAACCATCCTTACCTATTTACTGGCGAATATAATATTTGGCGAAAAGAAGAAATTGTCAGAGCATCAGGAAAAGTTGAGCTACTTGATCGTTTATTACCTAAACTTCATCGAGCAGGACATAGGGTTCTCCTTTTCTCTCAAATGACTCGTGTTCTGAACATTCTTGAAGTATATCTTCAGCTTAATGGCTTTAAGTTTCTACGGCTCGATGGCAATACAAAAACAGAAGAAAGAGGCTCTATGCTAAAGCAGTTTAATGCCCCCGACTCTCCTTACTTCGTATTTCTTTTGAGCACCCATGCAGGAGGTCTTGGGCTTAATTTGCAGACAGCAGATACTGTGATTTTCTTTGACAGTGATTGGAATCCGCAGATGGATCAACAAGCAGAGGATCGAGCACATCGTATTGGTCAAAAAAAGGAAGTGAGGGTCTTTGTTTTGGTCAGTGTTGGGTCAGTTGAGGAGGCGATATTAGAGCGAGCTAAGCAGAAGATGGGCATTGATGCGAAAGTTATACAGGCTGGAATGTTTAATACAACTGCCACAGGTAAGTCTCTTTGGATTATAAGCGGGTTGGATTGCAGCTTAAAACGGATACTTCTGCTACGATCTGGCCCGGGTTGGTTCAACCTGGAACACTTACTCCAAAAAATTTATACAATATATATAATTATTTAGCTGTTTGAACATATGTTCTAAAATGATACCCGGTATTTGTTTGCGTTTTCAGCTGAAGAGAGGAGGGAAATGCTTGAAGAGATCATGCGTAAAGGTACACATTCCCTTGGAACAGATACACCAAGTGAGAGAGAAATCAATCATCTAACAGCCCGATCAGAAGAGGAGTTTTGGCTTTTCGAGAAAATGGACGATGAAAGAAGACAGAAAGAGGGATACCGATCTCGTCTTATGGAAGATCATGAGGTACCTGATTGGGCTTACTCTAAACCCGACAACCCCGCAGACATGAGGGGAAAAGGATTTGACTATGAAACTGCTAATCTTTCTGGAAAAAGACGTAGAAAAGAGGTAAAGTATGCTGATACGCTTAGTGATCAGCAGTTTTTGAAGGCTGTTGAACTTGGTGATCAAGACTTTAATCACCTTCAAGGTAAAACAAAGATACCCTCAAGCTCTAATAACCGTAATATCATGGAATCAGATGTTTTAGAAGTGAAAAGTGCAAGTGAGGAAACAATTGAACGTAGGTCACCATCGATGATAAAGTCAAGTTCCCCAAAGTGTGAGCATTTTGGTGTGCATGATGGAAGCAGCTTTAGTGGAGAATTACCGACATGGCAAAGACAAAAGAAGAGATCAAAACTTGGATTTGCTGCGTGATTATAGTTTGTGTGATTTTTCTTTAGTTTAGTAACGCACAATGTGCAGTTGTTTTAGTGATCTTTTGATCAGACTGTTGGCAGATAATAGATTAGACGCTTGACGATAGTTGGTCTGAGGTTTTGTGTTTACCATGCGTTAAGCATATATAAAGTGATTTAAGTTAAACCCTGGTCGAAAAACCTGAAACTTTGGTTAAACATAATCTTCACATTCTAAATTTACTTCGTATCTTCTACAACGCATTGTCTGGAATCAAACTACAACATTTGCCATATTCCCTGGCAAATTTTAGGTATCTTTGACAGGGACATGTCCGGTTTTAGTCACGAGAAAACAAAATGCCCCGTCATTACCTTAATCACATTAGTGAAAGGAGTTCAAACTTGGTCAACTTTTGCCCGTGGCAAGTCGTCGGGGAAACCTTGGTCAAACTTTTCCCCAACAAACGTTAGCACTAATGACTTTCCTTAATGACAATTAAGTATGATCAAACTTTCCTCCCATACCAAAATCACTCTGACCACACTTTCCGGGCGACATGTCCCAGGGAAATATTTGGTCAAGTTTGACCAAAAAGTCTACCGAAACAAGAGCCACGTCGGACGACATTTTGTCGCATGCCGCTGGGGAAAATTTACTCCAATAGAAAAAAGAATGCATAGATGTATACCAGCTTATGCGATTTTGACTTATATTTCATAAATCTCAATTTACCGACTTATTTTAAAAATGATGGGCTTATATAAGTTTATTACTATATGATAAACTGATATAAGCTCATAAGTCTCAAAATAAGATACGTAAAAATTCAGTCTTATTAAAATATAAGCCAAAAAAAGCCCATAAGCCCACGTATAAGCCGAAGCAAACACATAAAGGAGATTACAGTTATTATACAAATCTTTGAGGTGGCGTTTGGTTCGGGGATATTTAAGGATATTGGGGGATATTTAAAATTTTTACATTTTAATATCCCCAAATATTGTGTTTGGTATAACCAAAGAAGGAATTTAAAATTCCTTTAATTCCCAAATGAGGGATATTAGAATTCCCCCAAAAAGTAAGGAATTTTAATTTACTTGAAAATTATTTTTCATAAACTTTTTTTCTTGTCGTTGTTATTTCGGTTTTTATGTTTAAATAAAAAATTTTAAAATTTTAAAAATTTATAAGATTTATAAAAATTTAAGTAAATATTTATATAGAATTTTTTTATGAAATATATATAGAATTTTTATAAAATTTATTGAAATTTCTTAAAAAATTTAAATATTTTTTTTATAAAAATAATGAATTTTTTATAAAATATATAAATTTTTTTTTATAAAATTAAATGATTTTTTTAAAAACTTTAATGAATTTTTTATAAAACTTATATAAAATTTATATAAATTTTTTATAAGATTTTTATAAAATTTATATAAATTGTTTTTTAAAAATTTTATTAAATTTTTATAAAACTTAATGAATTCTTTTATAATATTTATATAATTTTTTTTATAAAATTTATGATTTTTTTTATAATATATAAACTTTTTATAAGGTTTATATATATATTTTTATAAAATTTATATAAACTTTTTATAAATTTTGTATAAGAATTTAAAAAATTTATATAAATTCTTATAATATTTATATATATATTTTTATAAATTTTAAATAAAATTATTATATATTTTTTATAAAATTTATATAATTTTTTTAAAATTTATATAAAATGTGAAAATTCGAATTTTAATCTTTTAAATAGAAAATATATATAAAACAATATTTATTCGTTAATTGGTTCAACCTAAAATCAAGATTTCAAAAAATTATAAATTCTGCCAACCAAACATGCTTAGGCATTTTAAATTCTAGAATTTTAAATTCTGAAGAATTTTAATATACTAGAATTTAGAATTCCAGAATTTTAATATCTTGAACCAAACGGTCCCTTAAAATTTTTTGTTTTTGTTTAAAAAAACTAATGGAGGGGCAAAATGCAAAAGTATAATTTTTTCCTTAAAAGAACATAACCTATATATACCACATGCGATGCTGTCCATGATACAAAGAAACCCTAAAGTAACATATAATTATTCATGCATGGATATTGAACCGAGAAGACTAGAAATACGAATCGAGCCGGCGGGCCCGAGGATTTCCGGCCCTATTCCGGGATCTATCGAGTGGGATTTAGGTTTGTATTCGATCTATAATTTCAATTTCAATTAATTCATACTGTAATTGATTGATTGATTGATTGGGTTTTAGGATAACAGTTTTCATATTATTTATTAATTAATTAATACCTCCTTCCTTTTACAACTACAGCTAACAAAGATGCCAACATCAAGCAGCTTATGGATGTTACTCCACCCATTGGTGACTCCCTTTTTCTTTGAACAGCTTCCGACATTGCTCCTGCTCCTGCTCCTGCTCCTGCTCCTGGTATCATATCTACTCTTCTTCACGAAACTCTCCGACAATAATTCAATCTCATTAATTAAGTACACCCCTCGTTCTCTTAACTAACAATACATCTTATTCATGACAAGGTAAATTTCTATTTTCGAAGGGTAAAGTCTACTTTATTTTTATATGTCTCATTGATGCATAAGTGTTGAGATATGCGTTAAAAATTGTTTTTATTATGTGTTAATCATGATTGTTATACTAGATCCATTCCGCTGCGTACTCGTAGTTAATGGTTTAACTAGTTCTAAATCCCAAAAGTGGCATCACGAGTCAAATCGTATGGCATTCATGGGTTACACATAGAATAAAACACGCTTGCTTCGCTTTAAAATCTCTTTTGTTTATGTTTTATGACAATTACATGCATACTTGTCATAAAGTTTTAATCTTGATCTAGATCTATTAAAATTGGGTAGGTTAAAATTGAACCGGTTAATAATTACTTTTGTTTTTTATTATCCGTCAAAGACCTTTGCATCTCACGTTTGTGATACTTTGCACGTCATTAAGTACCATGCTCGAAAACTTGATGAGGGTCTTTGGTCCTCAATTTGGGGAAGACTCATTCGAGACTTGGATCTTATATGATTTACCGCTTTCATATAGAGTCTGTCTTCTGCTTCAACCCCCTTCTGTCTGTTTTTATGTGCTTATTTGTTTTCCATTATAAATTGCTAAACGTAATAATTCAAGATTCTAGGAATCATAAAAACAGATTATACTTATATCGAAACTAGCTTTAAAACTATGTCATATTAATACACCATATGTTCCTTGCGAATCGGCTATGTGTTATTTGTTAAAATCTTAATTTTTTAACAAATCTTAATATTGACATAAGAACTATGAAACTTGTTTTTATTGTATTCTAATTGTTTTTGCGAAATCATATTGTCACTCGAGTTGGGCTTACATACCGTAATGATGGCTTATAAACTATCTTCTCAACGACGTGATTTGCAAAATCAATTAGTTTTACAATACTTAAAACTACAACACCGTTTTGTGTTTTTACTAATGATGGACTTGCTATTGCACTTCGTGCTCTAGTCGAGCTATCTAGGGTTTGAGGGATCTTTAATCTTCTCCCGTGTTCCATAGGTGTTTCGGCACTTATGGGATAATTATCCCAAGCACTTGCACTTTCGGGTGCATGAAGAGTAGGATATAGGGTTTGATCTCTCTTTAATCTTCTCCCGCGGTAAAACACGCCTAAACCAAAAAGTTAATAAATTGTTTTCTTAACTTGTGTAAGAGAATGAATTGCATGCATTCTTTTACACACTTTGACATTTGTTTTTCTAAAACTCATGTAATACCTATTTGAAATTTTTAAGTCTATGCCATCCAATTTAGAAGCGCTTGTAGTTGTTTTTCGTCATCTGGTCAGACCTAGGGCGAATTACATACCCGAGGCGATCTTTGTCACTGGTCAGACCTTTGCCAATAATTGCGCTTCAAATTGGTACGACTTAAAGTCGAGTTCCCGGTCAGATTCGGAACCTGAGGCATAAAGATGAGATGAAACATACTCATGACTTTATTACGTGTAGAACAAGTTTGTTTGAGATGTTCAAAGGTGCTCGAAAGAGATGAGAGAACATCCCATCCAAACACTCTACAACAAATAAACTTCATGAATCGTCTCATAAATCTAAGAGTTGCACTTGTAATGCAATTAACGCCCGTCGCTTACCTCTTGCCCTACTTGATACTAGACGGTCGAACCTCTAATATTAAGTGGGAGTGCAAGCAAGGATCTTAGTCTCAACATGATTAATTGGGTAGTTAATTCTTTGAGAATGTAATTATCGAAAATACTAATCGTTAAACTTTTATATTGTAGATGAATAATCAAAACTCTTGCTTAAACAACATGGTTGTTAAGTCATTCCTTGAAAAGATGAAGTTGACTGAGAATAACTTCGTTGATTGGTATCGTGCTCTTCGGATAGCGCTCGAAACTGATGACTTGGTTAAATACCTTGAGCAACCAATTCCTGATCAACCAGAAATTCTGCGTCATGGTCATGAAGGACCAGAGCAAGACCCGGAGTTACATCCAACTTGGGTCAAAAGGTCAAGAGAAATCGCTGGCCTTATGCTCATGACTATGTCCCCTGAACTCCAGAAACTTTTGGAGGGTCATGGCGCATGGTCGATGATGGAAGAATTGAAAACCATGTTCACTGAACAAGCTGATCAAGAACTCCTTGATGTTGCATGTGCCTTTCACGCGTGTAAACATGAGGATGGACAATCTGTGAGCTCCTATGTCTTGAAGATGAAGGGGTACATAGAGAATTTGGAACGTTTGTGTCACCCCATGTCCTTGAAACTTTCGGTTAGCCTAATTTTAGCCTCACTGAATAAGGACTATGATAGGTTCGTGCAAGACTACAATATGCATGGCCTGGGGAAGACAATACCAGAACTACATGCCATGCTAAAGCTACATGAGAAAACGTTGCCAAAGAAGGTTGCACCTGCTACTCCTAATACCATTAATGCTATTAGGACAGAAAGGATTCAAAAGCCTAACAGGGCTAAACCGTCTAATGCTGCGAAGGGTAAGAATCGTGGTAAAAGGAAGAAAGTAGCTAACTTTACTCCCCGAGCCAAGATTCCCCCTCCACCAAGAAGAGAGAATCCTGGTAAGGATGACATTTGTCACCAATGCGGTGACATTGGTCAATGGAAGAGAAACTGTCCAGAGTATCTCGCTGAGTTGTGGAAGAAAAAGAAGTCCTCTCAAGGAGCTAGCACTTCAGGTATCTTCACGATAGAACTCTTTACTTTTCCTAATAAATCTTGGGTTTATGACACTGGTTGTGGTACTCACATCTGTAATACTACTCAGGGTCTAAGGATAAGTAAGAAGCTGAAGCCAGGAGCTTTGAATCTGTACGTGGGCAATGGTCATCGTGCAGCTGTTGAAGCCATTGGTGTTTTTCAATTATTTCTCCCTAGTGTACTAGTTGTTATTTTTAATAATTGTCATTACGCACCTTCTATTTCTAGAGGGATTGTTTCAATTTCATGTTTGTATGACGATGGATTTGTTAATCGTTTTGAGAATAATGCAAGTATTTCGGTTTCGAAAAATAATATGTTTTATTTTAGTGCTATTCCTAGTAATGGTATTTATGAAATTGATATGTGTGATTCTAATGCAAACAATAGTTCTATGTATGCTATAAGCAACAAAAGGGACAAATCTAATTTGGACTCTACATTGCTATGGCATTGTCGCCTTGGCCACATAAGCAAAAAGCGCATTAAGCAATTACAATCTGATGGATTGCTTAAGTCAAATGATGATGACTCCTTTGACAAGTGTGTTTCATGTTTATCTGGAAAGATGGCACGTAAACCTTATTCACATCAAGTGGAGAGGGCTAAAGATCTACTTGGACTAATCCACACTGATGTATGTGGTCCATTTATAACCGTGTCAAGACAAGGTGCAAGTTACTTCGTCACTTTCACTAACGACTTTAGTCGTTATGGTTATGTTTACTTGCTAAAGCATAAACATGAAGTGTTTGAAACATTTAAGGTGTTTCAAAAGGAAAGATGAAAATCAACTCGGTAAAACCATAAAGGCACTACGTTCGGATCGTGGAGGTGAATTTATGAGTTATGAATTTCTAGAGCATCTTAAGGAACATGGAATAGTTTCCCAAAAAACTCCTCCATATACACCACAACATAATGGTGTTTCTGAGAGGAGAAATAGAACCCTACTTGATATGGTTCGTTCCATGATGGCCCAAACAACTCTTCCTAAATCCTTTTGGGATTATGCTCTTGAGTCTGTTGCTCGCATACTCAATATGGTTCCAACTAAGAAGGTTGAAAAGACTCAATACGAAGTATGGTATGGGAAAGCCCCTAAGTTGTCTTACTTAAAGATCTAGGGATGTGAGGCTCTTGTTAAGCGTGACACGCTTATCAAACCGGACAAACTAGAGCCCCGATCTGTTAAGTGTATATTTGTAGGTTACCCAAAGGAAACGATGGGTTACTCCTTCTACTACCCACCCGAGAACAAAGTATTTGTTGCTCGTAATACTGAATTACTAGAGAGCAATCTTATGAATCAAGAAGCAAGTGGGAGTATAGAAGATCTTGAAGTAATTCAAGATGAAGATATACATCCTTCTGAAAACACTAGCAATCATGAAGAGGATGATCAAGAAATTGATGAACCTATTTGTAATATAACTCCCATTCGAAAGTCTACAAGGACTAGGCGTGCTCCTGACCGTATGCGTTTATACATTGACGCTGAGGAACATGAGTTAGGGGATCATAATGAACCCACTAACTACAAAGATGCATTGGCAGATCTTGAATCTGACAAATGGCTGGATGCTATGAATGTGGAGATGCAATCCATGAAAGACAATGATGTCTGGATCTTAGTTGACCTTCCCCCTAACGCTAGAACCGTTAGTGGCAAGTGGTTGTACAAGAAGAAGACCGACATGGATGGCAATGTACACACCTTTAAAGCTCGATATGTAGCGAGGGGATTCACTCAAACCTTCGGGGTTGATTATGAAGAGACCTTCTCTGCTGTTGCGGATATCAAAGCTATAAGGATTCTCTTAGCCATAGCCGCGTTCTATGACTATGAGATTTGGCAAATGGATGTTAAAACCGCCTTCCTCAATAGACTGCTTTACGAAGAAGTATATATGAAGCAACCTGAGGGTTTTGTTGATCCAAAGTATCCAAACCGTGTATGCAAGCTTCAAAGATCCATTTATGGACTTAAGCAAGCATCAAGGCAATGGAACAATAGGTTTGATGATGAAATCAAGAAATTTGGTTTCAATCAAAATCCTGATGAGCCATGTGTATATATCAAAGCTAGTGGGAGTAGCGTAGTGTTTCTTGTCCTGTATGTCGATGACATATTGTTGATGGGAAAAGACATTCCAATGTTGCAAAGTGTAAAATCTTACATTGGAAGGTGTTTTTCCATGAAGGATTTGGGAGATGCTGCGTATATTTGGAATCAAGATCATACGTGATAGACCTAGACGGTTAATTGGTTTATGTCAAAGTGCGTACATAGATAAGATTTTGAAGAAGTATAACATGGACAATTCCAAACGTGGCTTTGTTCCCATGCAAACTAAATCAAAATTATCTAAGACTCAAGGAGCATCAACACCTGATGAGGCGAGACGCATGCAAAGAGTTCCTTATGCTTCGGCAATAGGATCAATCATGTATGCTGTTAGATGTACGAGACCTGATGTTGCGTTCTCTCAGAACATGACTAGCCGATTTCAGCAAAATCTTGGTGATTCTCACTGGACTGCTGTTAAGAACATTCTGAGGTATCTTAGGCATACAAAGACATGTTTCTTGTTTATGGAGGAGATATGAAAAAAGAGCTCAGGGTTGCTTGCTACATTGATGCTGGATATCTTACGGATACTGATGACACGAAGTCTCAGACGGGATATGTTTTCATGTTGAATGGAGGTGCTGTAAGCTGGAAAAGCGCAAAGTAGACCATCCATGCAAACTCATCTACAGAGGCTGAGTATATAGCCGCTTCGGAGGCTGCTAAAGAGGCAGTTTGGATTAGGAAGTTTATTTCTGGGCTTGGTGTTGTTCCCACAAAAAATGAACCTATGACGATGTATTGTGACAATACGGAGCCATTACTATAGCTAATGAACCAGGAATCACTAAAGGTGCGAAACATTATCGTTCCAAAGTTCATTACCTCAGAGAAGTGATTGAACTGGGTGATGTTAGTCTGGAGAAAGTTCACACATACGAAAATTTAGCTGACCCTTCACAAAGGCGTTAGACCTCAAAAAGCATTCCATGTTAACTCATGGAATTGGTTTGCTTCCAGCTAATAGTCTCATGTAATCTGTGTTATCGTAGTATTTGGATAATTTAGGATTGTAAGACAATTTATTATTTTCTGATGAATAAAGATATTTGATGTTTGTTATCTTTATATAATTGTTGTTGCCCTATGTTTGTATGTTTAAATCCTTGAATATTTAATTATTCTAAACATGTCCATTGTCGGTTAAACAATATGGGATTATTGTATACATTAAGACAAATATGAGTGTTGGTAATATACTAGTATATATGATGGACGGTTTCTAACCAAACTCATATGTTATTCATTGATATGAATATTGGACACCCCGAACTTTCGAATGGTTATTTTTGGATCCGTTGTCATGAGTAAATTTGAATACATAAATGGTGAGGATTAGGTCATCCTTAGACTTGAGATGCAAACAAGTTGTGCATGTGTGGATATCGCTTCTTGATTTTATGTCCAACGCTAGTTCGGAAGATCTAGCTATAACGACTCTAATTGGAAGTGTTGTGAAGCAACATCCACAGACACTTGCAGTCAATATAGAATTCGTTCCTCCACTCTGATATAGTGCAGTGAAGTACCCTGGATCCCCTCCAGAATTAATTAGGTAATTGTATGGCCGTACCCAAAATGTAATCAAGATGATGCTTGTTACAATTTGGACTATCTAAATTAATTTGTAAACGAGGAATTAAAGTTAAACTATATGGAATGAGTTAGGATCCATATCCATGGTTTAACCGGTACATTGAAACGAAGAGATGATTATCGGCAAGCTCAAATAATCGTACACAATTACTAGCTTTTAAGATCTTATTCTTGAAACTATCTAACTCAACATTTTTCGGTTATAATGAAGTGTTGCTAGATGTTTCATTATAGACGTTGTATGTCTAAACTCTCACAAGTGGGAGTTGTTGAGATATGCGATCGTTTAGCCATCGGTAAATACGTGAGCCTATCGGGGGCACACACTCAATACGGAGAACACACGTTTATTTACGTTTTATTATTTATAATTAAATGTTTAATAAAAACTTCACGTTTTATTTAATTAACGGTGGTTAAATTGATTAACGGGTTTTAGTTAATTTAATGTGAGTGCGTTATTTAAATTAAGGAAGGAAATCGAATTCTAGAACCCTCCGGTGCCCTATAGGCGGCCGAATTCCATACGGGGTCTAGAAGGATCCTTGGTTTGTTAATTAAGTAATTAGTCACTTAATTTAGGTGTTGGGTTGGGCCTTAATAATTTTGAGGAGGTGCTAGGATGTGTATAAATACAATCCCATACCCCTCACAAATTTTTGTCTCTCCCTCTTCCTTTGTTTCGTCCGATCGCAACACCCCAACACCCAAACTGAACAAACTTTTTCCTTTAACCTAAAATCACACATAAAGGTTTAACCTTTATAAGATCGATCCTTCTTGGTGGTTTTCTTATAAAGATTTAAGCTTTATAACTAAACCCTAGATCTCATAATCTAGGTTTTAGTATTTCCTTATGGTCCGATTTATTGTAAACCCTAATTAGGGTTTATTGGTGATTTTTCCAAGAATCTTGTAACTTCTACAAAACCGGATCCTTACGCAATCCCATTAGGGTTTTGGATCTTAGGGTTTTAAGTTGCAAGATCTATCGAAGTGAAGTTACCACTAGCATCGTGGTGTGTTCGTTTGACGTGTCGTGTGAGCAAACGTTAGAGGACGGTTACTTTACCGTTATAGCTTCAAGATCAAGATCATTAATTGATTTATTCAATTAATTAAAAGGTTGGTTTTATTATTGTTTTTATTATGTGTTAATTATGATTGTTATACTAGATCCATTCCGCTGCGTACTCGTAGTTAATGGTTAACTACTTAACCTCTACAAGGGGAAATCCGACCTAAGTCTTCCCCACGGTGCTTACATCTCGTGTTCACCAGTGCATTGTACTACAGAAACATGAATTGGCAGGTGAAGTAAAGCCTCTACGTAGGTCACAGGAGAAAACCAGTTAGCCTCACGCAAGCTAATTTCCAGATTTTTAACCTCCCGCCAGGCTGAACTAACGGATTTGGACAAGGAGGGAAGCGTAATCATGGTCAAAAACTGCTAAGATAATCATAATCGCATGCAAAACCCGCCAAGGTCCAGTCTACCAACCCTTCAACAACAGTCAAGAGTAATGAGCCTACATGAACGAAACAGTGACTCCAAAGCAGACTCGTCGAGACAAGGGTCCAAAGACCAACTCCTCAAGGTCAAAGGTGATCAAAAGGGTACAACCAGCCTTTCAACAGATAGAACTAAATCTTTTATGAATGACTTAAGAGAACATGACAGTAAGACTGAACTCACCAACGATAGATATAACATTGCGTCTCATAAGCTCACTCTTATAAAAAGCGAACTTTATATATTGTGTTGGCATGGAATATTAGTACGTCTTTTAACATATCAAAACGAAGATCATTTTCATATCAACAAAAGATGCAGCTGCAGATCTTGATGCTTATGTTTTTAGTCTTTACCCTTACTATTTCTATTTTATAGAACAAGGTCTGGTACTCGAATATTACTTGCAGTTATGATCATATATCAATACTTCTGAGACTTTTGACTAGCAGAAGGCCAATTTACTAGGTTTATTCGGGTTTTAACCACTAGTTGGCAGTGTTGTTGTTTTCTGAGTTTTGCTGCAGTGGTATCTTAACGTATTGTTATTTAATATATATGAAATTTTGTTAAGTTTTGGGAATTTGGTCAGATCCTAGTCTCATTGATGCAAAAGCATGCGTGCCATCATCTTATTCTACATGCCTTGTGGTTTCCTTGGTATGCCTGTCTTTTCTTTGCCTATGATCGAGTAGAGCATGCATATCAACAAATTATACGAAACGAAGTGTGGGTATACCAAAATAGTTGTGGTCGTAGCGTGTATCGAACAAAGGGATTAACACATTAACTGAAAAAAGACGACTATTTTATCTGGTAGGGAAATGTTTTTTTTGGGCTTGATTAATAATGGCAATTTTTTGAAAACCGGTTTTTAAATCGACCCGGTCGAGTCACCGGATCTGAGTCAACCTGGGTCGACCTGCGCAACCTGGGCCAACCCAGTTTTCTAATTTTTTTTTATATTTTTATTAATTAACAAAAATTATATATAACAACCATGAAAATTTCCGTTTACCAACCAATATAACACGTAAAAGTAAAATTTCATCGAAAATACGTATCATGTTTTTTTTAACAAAAAACCCGAAAAAATCAAAACTACCGGGTCTCAAGAAGCGGGTCGACCCGGGTCACCCCAAACCCAGCAGTTCTAGCCGAGTTTCGAAAATGTAAAACTCCGGTCAATATACTTATGACTCGTTTTTTCAACTGAAATCGAGACAACCGGTTGACCCAGCACGATCAACCCGGGGAATTGGTATAGGGTAAAAATATCCATAGTTTAAAGTAAAGAAAGAAGAAAAGTAGTGGGTGGTAATTGAAAAGGGGCAAAACCAGAAGTACTAAATTTGAAATATAGTATTTGCATGTATAAAAGAAAGAGGAAAGCTCCTTCTAATTGAAAGGAAAAAAAAATATCGAATTGAAGGGATGGATCGTATGTTGGCCAACGACGGCCCTCTTCCCGGATCTATAGATTTGCTGGTTTCATGTATTCGATCTACACATTTACTACAGTAATTTTTTTTTAATTTTTTTTAATTCATTCATATGTATTTTATTACAGCTCTCAAAGGTTTCACGCCTAAACGGAGGAGTAAGAGGAATGGTAAAACTATTTTTTTTTTTATTTTTTCTTCTTCTTCTTAACATTTAACTGTACTAGTACTAAACCGGATACCCCCGGAAACTTAGATGCAGATAACTTAGGGGGTGTTTGGGATTCCATTTTCGTTTTGAAAACTCCATTTTTGAAAACTCCATTTTTGAAAACTCCATTTTTGAAAACTCCATTTTCGCAGCTGGACCTCCTAAACAACTTTTACAAAACGCCGTTTTACTCCATTTTTGAATAACTAAACGCCGTTTTGGCCTTTTTTACCCAAACACCTTTTTCTAGTTTTTCTCCAGTTTGAAACTGGGATTTGGAGATTATTTGTGGTGAAACGCACATCCAAACACCCCTTTAGACCATATATCCTTTGTTAGATGTTAACATTTGCCAGAATTTTTAAATTTCGGCACAGATTACCTGCTCAGTCTTAAGAATTTGACCCCCGAAGCCCTTGTGCTCAATTCTGCTGGCCCTGGATACCGTCTCAAGTTTAAGGATCTTGCTCCCTTTAAGGTTCACAAAAACACTGCACCAGCTGCTACTGGTAACTCCCCTTGGATCGATCCCCTTTCTCAGTTCATTCATTTTTCACACATTACTACTAAGTTCCTAAACTGATTGAATTCTTCATTTTTTTCTCACAGCTACCTCATCTCGTCCTGATAAGGGCAGAAGCAGCCTAGCCTATTTGATGACTATGTCTTGTGGTCAGTTACTATCTCTTCTTCTTTTATATCATTTTCACTATCCATCTTTCATCATTAACTCCCTTGTTCTTTCCGCAGCTGACCGCATTACTTGGTTCCCACCTCACGGGCCTGCTCCCGGTATCATATCTACTCTTCTTCACTTCACTTGTACACCAATAGTTCAATCTTATTATGTACACCCCTCATTCTTAACTAATATACTACATCTCATTACATTACCAGGTACCTCCATTTCACAAGCTGATGGATCATGCCTCCCAAACATGGATCTTTGTGGCGAGTCAAGTGATTCCCTGCTCAACCTTCAAGACATGCACATCACCAACTAAATTACTGCGTCTATCACTCTATCTTATTAATTACTACTAGTGTCTGTTTGTTCACCACCTATGGATCAACTTTGGTCATATGTAATCATCTTATTTTATATGGCTTGTCTTTCTATCCTTTGCCTGCCTAGTTGTTGTTTTCTGCTAGAGTCTGATTTTGATTTTCATACAACTTTGCATCTCATATATATGTGCTGCCGCCATCTTTTAACATGTCACAACAAGGATCATTTTCATATCAACAAAAGCTGCAGCTGCAGATCTTGATGCTTATGTTTTTAGACTTTGCCCTTACTATTTCTATGTTTTAGACAAGGTCTGGCACTCACTCGAACATTGCTTGCAGTTATCATCATATATCATCACTTTCGAGACTTTTTACTACAAGAAGGCCAATTTACTAGGTTTATTCGGGTTTTAATCTCTACTTGGGTGGCAGTGTTGTTGCTTTCTGAGTTTTACCGCAGTGGTAGCTAATTAACGCATTGTTAGCTAATATATATATATATAAACTTTTGGTAAGTTTTTCGGATGTGGTCAGTAATTTAATTGCTTTCTTGCCATCCTTGCATAAACTTTTCGTATGTTTTGTGGGAGTGATTTTTCTAGATTAGCTCTTTGTCCTTAGGCATGCAAGACCATACATTAAATGTTATGTTGGCTTCCTGCAATGACAAATCTGAAGGCTATTTGTCTATTTTATTTTGCTTTGTCTCATTGATGCAAAAGCATGTGTGCTCTATATTTAAACAAGAGATGTATGAAAAATAAAAATAGAGATGTATGAAACAAGAGAAACCATGGATATTAAAAAATAACAAGTTTCTACACATGACAAGATGGCCCAACAAAATCAATTAACCCTAGATTAGTCACTCCCTCGTGAATCTTAGCTAGCCAAGCAATCAAACTACTTCACCTCTACCTGGGGAAATCTGAGCTAAGTCTTCCCGACAATGCTTACATCTCATGTTCGGCAGTGCATTGTACTAGCGAAGCAGGAACTGGCAGGTGAAGTAAAGCCTCTACCTAGGTCACAGGAGCTGACCAATTAGCCTGACGCAAGCTATTTTCCAGCTTTTTAACCTCCCACCTGCAGGCTGAGCTAACGGGTTCAATTGGACGAGGAGGGTAAGCGTAATCGCGGCCAAAAACCACTAAGATTATCATAATTGCATGCAAAACCCGCCAAGGTCTAGTCTACCAACCCTTCGACAACAGTTAAAAAGGGTACAACCAGCCTTTCAACAGATAGAGCTCCCATCTTTCCACAACCAGCTCTATCACCTGAAAATCAGGAAAACATAAAATTAATAATAGATATATCATTGCATCTCATAAGCTTCACTCTTATAAAAAGCCAACATATTGTGCTGGCATGGAAGATTAGCAAGTCTTTTAACATATCAAAACGAGGATCATATTCATATCAACAAGAGATGCAGTTGCAGATCTTGATGCATATGGTTTTAAGTCTTTACCCTTACTATGTCTATGTTATGGAACAAGGTCTGGTACTCACTAGTTATTATCGTCATCATATATCATTACTTTCGAGACTTTTGACTAGGAGAAGTTCAATTTACTAGGTTTATTCGGGTTTTAAGCTCTACTTGGTTGGCAGTGTTGTTGTTTTCTGAGTTTTACCGCAGTAGTAGCTTAACACATTGTTAGCTAGTATATATATAAACTTTTGTAAGTATTTGTACTTGATCGGCGTTTTAATTGGTTTATTGGCATCCTAGCATAAACTTTTGGGAAGTTTTGTGGGAGTGATTTTTCTAGATTAGCTTTTGTCCTTGGTATGCAAGACCATAGATTAAGTGTTATGTTGGCTTCATCCATGACAAATTTGATGTCTATTTTCGAAGGGGGTATAGTCTACTTTAGTTTGCTATGTCTCATTGATGGATAGTTTCCGAAAGAGGCGAGCATGGGATCTTCACACTTCAAGGTCCCATCCTAGTCTCATTGATGCAAAAACATGAGTGCCATCATCTTATTATTATACATTCCTTGTGGTTTTCTTGGTATATTCTAGTGTGTGATGGAGTAGAGATAACGTTGCATCTCAAAAGTAACTTCTATAAAAGGAAACCTGCAGTAGATTAGTTTTTGAATGAATCAAAAGGAGATCATTTTCATATCAACAAAATAAGTTTTTGATTCTTGAGGCTTATGTTTTCAGTAATTTACCTTGACTATATGTATGTTTTAGAACAACACATGAAAATAACAAGATAGATTTTCGACCGAAAAAGTTCTATCAAAACCAAAAGCTACAATTCGTTCTTATGCAATTATATTCTCTTTTGGTTATTTAACTACGTACGTATTAGTAGTATTTTGAAAGATTTTGTACTTTGGTAAAGCAAATATTCACACGATTAGCTAACAGATCGAAAATGTTAGATTTGTTATTTAAAAGAACCGACAAAGATGTGTTATACGAAATTTAAAACATGATACATTTAAGCGCATTTTTTCATTGGATGATACTTTTGTTACCTTGTAAACGGGCCTACAAGGAAAGGTAAACTAACGATAAAAAAAAAAAAAGAGGATATTTTGAAGATCCAAAAATGCAAAATTCCACGTTGGCATGAGCCAAATGCATGCGCCTGTTGACCTTGGGAAACAGCAACCATAGGAGTTAGGACTAGTCTCTCTAGTACTCTATCGTACCAACAAATTTTGAATTTTTATAATTTCTCAAATAATTAATTTTAAGTTTTGTGCATGTCATATACCGATATATGATAATTTATGGTGCTTAATATTCTATATTTGTCAAATTAGAAAATTAGAGCATCTATTATGTTGAATGTATTAAAATGTTTATAAAAGTTTCACATCTTACAATAATTTTACAGTAGGTCAGTCTGTTATAAAAGTCGCCTCGTGCAAAGTGATTAAACACGAGAAAACATGTGTTGAAAATCAACACGTGTTTATTCCTTTCGCGTTTGATACATTTGGTTTCCTTGCACCTGAGGCGGTGAAGTTACTTGCCAGAATAAAACGTGTTATGAATAGTAATGTTTTGACTCCTAAATACACAAATGTTATATTTAATAGACTTGATTTTGCTATACAAAAAGGGCTACCGGCGCAGCTTGTTGACAGTTTGCCTTCTCCAAATATGTAAATTATAATATATTAATTAAAAAAAATTATAAGATTGAGTTGCAATCACAGTAATTGTGAGTATTAATGACAACAAATTCATACACTGAGTCTATCTCCTCCAGAAAACCTCCCTCAAAGAATCCACTTAGTGGGTCGAGTCATGCAATATCTTTGCAAGTTACACCAAGCAAGCTAATGAGAGAGTTCGAAATTAAATCTAATCCAATTTTAGTATTGAATAGCAGCTTTTCTGCTTCCTTAATTCTGTTTACAATCACATCAACATATGATTAACCTTATAAATTCGATGTTGATTTGCCTCCATCCATATCTGCTTTACTTGCATTGTACACAAAGCTATTCATGATATGATTTCTTCTCCCTCACACTCTCAGTCGGATGTGAAATCCAATAAGGTTATCCATGTTGATCTTGCACAGGCCCAAACTCAAAGCAAGGTGAAAAAGTTTGGGTATACTGACCATGCTCAAACGCCTCCTACAAATCAGAACTCGTTCTTCAACCAGGATCAAGAAAGATGAAGTAATTGATCTGAAACAACCCCAACTTGACAGTCAGCTTGATCAGGATACATTTGTGTCGGTTGTGCAAACCCGAAAGGCAGTTGATATACAATTAAGTTTGACCTATTCTTGAATGATCTAGATGTTGGTGTTATTTTCACAATTGTGGTGATGCTATGTAGGTCATGGGATGTTTATTCTCCAACTGGCCGTTATCTGAGTACCGGTTTCATAGTTTCAGATGCTAAGGTATGTCGGTTATTTATGATCCTATAAATTAGCAAAATAAAAAATATTAGTTGGATTGCATCCTTATACGATTTTTTTTCAGGGTGATGTAATGCACTGAATAAATTTTTAAGGTTTACACCTTTTTTAAAGGCATTTTATATCAACAATGTTATGGACATCTTCATTCTACTTAAGGATTAAATAGTTTCTCACTATGGGTAAAAAATTAGACCTCTTTATAAAATTTTAAACCTATTCATGAAATACCATATTTGATGCTCTTAAGGTCCCGTTTGGTTCGTTGCAATTCGATGTAATTGGACGTCATTGCAATTCAATTACATTACATAGCCCGTTTGGTTTACAGAATGAAATAAATCGTAATTCACTTTACATTACATAAGATGTTTGGTATGCGGCGTAATTGTAATTGAGACATTACAATTACATCAAAGGATAATTTAGATTACTTAGCAAGTTGGATGGAATGTTTTGAATTACGCCGTAATTCATAATTTTATTTTTTCAATTACTATTATTATTATTATTATTATTATTATTATCATCACTTTATTAGAATCAAAAAGGGATTTACAATAAATTGGATGGGAGTCGAGATACTATCTGCGCTCCCACCCCTTTAGCAATAGGAAAACCTATTCTATGAAAAATATGTACAACAACGCGTGCTCCAACGTCTTGAGCTTTAGAAAATCTCTGAATCCGCTTCAGTAGCGCAACTGCATCATCCTGTAACTCTCCTAGAGAAGAGTAAGAAAAAGGAAGAAACCCATATCCGAGAGCTGCACACTTAGCCATATACTTGCATCGTTTACGTTGTGCAACATCAATCACAGCTCGGCCATGTACAAAGTCATTCATCCCCGTTCGAGTCAAAGGAGAAGAACCAGTCAAATCTACACAAACATCTTTACCTCCATCCCACGAATAAAACAAAATATCTGCCGGGCGTAATGCATTATCATGTCCTACAACTAATCCGATATTAACTTCCTTTCCGAAAAATATCCCTGAACGATAACAAATATCAGCAAGAGTATCGCGTACCAAATTGTGACGATGCTTAATCTCAACGATACCAGCACACGATACCGCATGATCCCCAAATATATCAGCATCAAATACTGTCGAACAAGCTGAACAGGGCTTCGAAACAGAGAACAAGGGAATACCTAAGCGATAACACAAAACACATCGATAAGTTCTCCCGTTAATAGTCTGACCCAACCCCGAAATAAGGACCTTCCTAAGCCAATCAGAAGTATGACCCCCCCTCTAAGATGCCCATAAAGCCATCTGTCTAGCAGACAAAGCGAAAGTGGATTCTGCATTCTTTGTAACCCAAGTAAAATATATATCTGCCATTTTCTTCATGAGTTTGGGGGCAGCGACTTCACTCGGATTACTTAGAAAATCGATCTCCATAACCGAGTTAAACACAGATAAGGCATCATCAAACTGGAGTCCATAAGCTCTAATATCAGTGTGTTGAAGTAGCTTAGACTGCAAATCAGCTGACTGTAACCGAGAAGCAAGAAAAGCGTAATGCAACACATCTCTCGCAGAATAAACACCCAACTCCCAAAGGAAAAGGGCAACGTAGCAAGTCTCCACTGCCAGTCACCAAATCTCGGTCCAGAAGCAATAACGATACGCTCCAAAGAAGATCGAAGAGCCATATCAAAAGAACATTGAGCAGACTTAAAATCACAGGGTGAACATGTACGCATAGAAGAGTATAACTCGGAAATACCCGCACAAGAGCGAAGAAGGAGCAATTCACATTGAGGGTCATTAATCTTGGCCACATCATCCATAAGCTCAATAGTCTTAGCCACACGCTTCAACACAAGCTGACTACAAAAATCAAGGTCCACACTCGCAGGCCCCCCTAGTAACTTAACACCACATGTAGGTCGAGCAATATTATCCGGGAACACACCCACAAACTTGTTACGAGGATCCTCGGTCGACCAAAAAAGTTCAGTCTTATCAACATCTAGATACAAGCCATACACGGGTCCATACTTCATGATACACTCCAGAACCTTCCCCACAACCAAAGTATCCCCAACAATAGTACCATCTTCTAAATACCAGGCTTGTAAAGAAAGAGAGAAGTATCTCGAATCTTGCATATCAATGGGTGAAGTACAAGAGCAAAGAGTAACGGACCAAGAGGGTCACCCTGCTGTACCCCCTGACAGGACCGCAAAACATGCTCACCATAATACAACCTCGTCGGGCTAGAATAACAGAACTCCACCCAAGACGAGATAGAGGGACAACGAAGACGGACCTCTCGCAACATAACCTCTCGATCTACCAAATTGAAAGCATTTTGAAAATCCACTAATAACATCGAAAAACCAACATCATAACCATACCTCTCAAGTAAGCGATTCACAACATGAAGAATAGCCTCACTACCTCTCGACACCCCAACTCCAAACTGAAAATCACCAAAGTACCCATCCAAAGATTGACCAACCTCATAAGCATATACCTTGGAAACAAGTCGTCTCTAAACAGTACCCACAGCTATAGGGCGAATACCACCACCAAGCTTAACCAAAGGAGTAAGAGGGGCACTGGCAATATACTCACCTAACACCCTGGGACAACGCCCATCAAGAAAGAGGTTCACCACTTGCGTGATGGAGGACATAAGCTCATCCAAAATAGCAACCGCAGATCCACTTAAGTAATCAATAAGGTGTTGGGCCCGCAACCCATCTCGACCACAAGACGTACCTCGAGGAAAGCTCTTGATCATGTCGAGAACCACAGATTGAGATACAACAAGGTGATGATGATGGTCAAGAGGAATATCCGGTAAAGATGGAGCATGAACAAAAGGGTGCTTATTTTTTAAATCCTCAAGAGTAGAAACATTATAAGGAGCAACCCCGGACGAGGAAAGAACCCTGATAGCCGCAGAATAATGCCCATCAGGTATCTTCCGTTTACACTACTTAATATACTGCTCAACCACCCCACACTCTTCACCAACAACACCAAAAAAAGCAGGGGAAGATTCAGCCAAACACTCCCTAAGAAGCTGCAAACTACCATCCAACGTCTCCCAAGAACGAATAGCATTAGTAATATATTCCTCTTTCGTTGCCTCTTAATAACAGACCGACACTCGAGGTTACTTCTCGGGCGAAAGGTTCTAAGAAGACAAAGAGGCAACACAAGCAAACTAACCCAACACAAAATATCATGAGGCTTGTTGACCACTTTATCGAGGGCTCTCTTCAAGGCACGAGCGAAACCCAATCGGCATTTTGAAGGAATAGATTTAACAATATGCAACCCTTTCGAAAATAACCTATCAAGAATGCTCAAAGTAAACCCATAATGTGAATCACATACTTCATCACTACCGATATCAAGATGTTCAGGGAAAGATGGAACAAGTGGCTTAGGAAGGTCATAAAGCACAAAATGAACAATGTCGTCACCACAATCAGGAGGCGGTACAAAATTCGAAGCCGACACTTAGTCTGAAGCGTATGCGTAGTAAAACAAACACCACACAACCAAATCCCCATACGCTTAAATGTTAACTCGACCCTCTCATATATTGCCAAATCTGATAAAATCGATTTTTTAGAAATAGCTTGTGCCTCGCCACGAAAGTGTAGATCACGGAGATGAGTAATCAAGGAAGTCTTCGTAAGCCCATTTCCACCACCATCCCGACACCCATTAAGACCAACAAAGGGACAATGAAATCGCATGGCTGCCATAACACCTTAAACCAAAATAATCCAAACAAACCACACAAAATGGTACCAATAAACTCCCAAAACTAAAACCACCTAACCAAAACCAAACCCTCAACCAACGCATGAAAGAGAAAATAGGTCACCAAAGAACGAATAGCAAGCCAAAAGTAAAAGCATGAGCCAGAAAACGAGGAGTTTAACCGAATCACCTCACCACGGGAAAAACCAGAACCACTCTACAACACCAAACACATACAACACCAAACACCCTCAAAACGGCAAAAAACTCAAGTCCCTCAAAACAAGCGAACTCCAAATATCCAACAAGACAAAAACAACCACAACACCAATACTCGGCTGCCAACACAAACCAGACGATCCTGTGAACAGAGAAGAAACCTATAACCTGTGAAAAACACACCAAACTGACCCCTCGAAAAGAAATCTGTGCAAGCAATATGTACCCAAACCCTCCAAAAATCAGAACAATCTGTAAGAACACCCTCGAAAACTTGTAAACAGACGTTAAAATCTAACAAAACAATAGCTCTAATTTGTTGTCAAAGCCTAGCAACCAATCAGAAAACCTGACCCCACCCCACCGGAACCTGACCAGAAAACGCAATCACCTAATCAAAACAACCACTCCACCGGAATGAAACACCCAATCAGAAAACGCAACCACCCAAACAACCAGACAAGAACACCAAAACAACAAATCCACGAAGAACAAACTACCCACGAAACAACCTAAATCCACAGATGGAAACAAACATCTACAAAACCCAGTGAAGAGTTCAACAAGAAAGTTGAAATCAACACACCCACCCCACCCCACGAACAAGACGAGTGAAGAAAAACCAGAAAATAGGAAGGTGAATAACAAAACGGGGAGATATGGATAAAGTGAAGGTGGATACCGAATGAGGAGATATGGATTAAGAACCGAGAAGGAAGATCGGGGAAATGAAGAAATCAAATATAGATAAGAAAGTGAAACCCTCACACAGTGATCGCACCTTCAATCGCCCACAGTCAACTCGCAGGGGAATCCTACACCGACGACAACTTATTAATATTATTATTATTTTTTTTTTTTTAATTCGAAATTCCAATTTTATTATTATTATTATTATTATTATTATTATTATTATTATTATTATTATTATGATAAACTATTAGAAAACTAATTATTATTGTTATTATTATTATTCTTATTATTAAAAACTTATTTTTTATATTCTATTATTTATTACCATTTATTATTTTTAATTACTATTATTTATCATCATTTATTATTTATTTTTTATAATATCTTATTTATATTTATATTTTTTTAAGTTTTTAATTGTATTTATATTATATTATTTTTATATGTTTATATTTTTATATTTTTATATTTTTATATTTTTATATTTTTATATTTTTAATTTATATTTTTTGTATTTTTATTATATATCTTTTTTGTACTTTTTAAATAAACTATTATTAATATTTATTAATATATTTATTAATATTGATATTATACTATTATATATTAAAATTATGTAGAGTTTTTTTTTATTTTAACACCCAATCATTATTAAAAAAATTCTCAAAACTCATTTAAAACAATCAAATTTTTCATTAAGTTTCGTTTTTTAAATCCCTAGTTTTAGATTTTTTTTACTTCTTTCTTAATTGCGCCAAACAAATTTCCATAAGTAAGTTTTTAGAAAGTTTAGATTTTATTGCATTTGTCTTTTCTTCAACAACCAAACTGAGCTACGTGTATGTAATTATAGAAAAAATGTATTTAGTTATTAGGAGTTTTATAAGCATAGATTTTAACATAGATCTTAAAGAAAGAACCAACTGACTTAGCTCAGTTGGTCACCAAGGTTCCACTAAGTGTTTTTTTTGGGAGGTTTCTTAGAGGTTTTGGGTTCAAAACCTGTTAAGATCCCTTTCAGGCGAAGAGGATAATGAGTCTAACATAATTAGGAGAGGGTTCGAAGAAGACATTCTACCGCTTGGATGTCATTGCACGACTCGACCCACTAACCACTAACATTGCCATTCTAAAAAAAATGTAGTAGAAATTTTGGTAAATATAAGTCGAAAGATTTAGAAATGAAAAATAAATGTAGAAATAAAATGAATTAATAATTATTTAACTAGTTTTAAAGTTAAAAGATTTTAAAAATAATTAAAATATTTTTAAAAATATAAAAAATTAATAAGTAAATAATAATTAATAAAAAATAATTTTATATATATAAATATATATCCGAAGATTTAAATAAGTTTATTATTATTCGTAATTAAAAAGAAAGTCAACTAGTCAAACATTTATAAAAATGATTAAAAACGAGACAAAAATTTGTGGTAAATGGTGTTAGTTATATCTCAAAATTAAGTCAAAAATTTTCATGACAACTTTGAGAAGTTTTTACGTTCTAAAAATAATATTCAGTCTAACTTACCTCACAATAAGGAGGTTATTGATTTTGGGGCTAACCAACATATGACCAATAATGAAAAGGGACAATGTTTATGACATATCTCACCTTAAGATTAAAGTTACTCACTCTAATGGAACTGAGGCCATCATCTCTAAAATTAGGAATCTAAAATTGTTTATAATGGGTTTCGTTTTGTTTGATGGTTGGTCATACTTGAATATTGTGTCACTTTGATATTTGTGCATAAGCTTGCCAAAGATAATAAAATATTTATTTTGTTTGATGAGAATAAGTGCTTATTTTTTAATCGAGATTTAAATTTGAAAGACGTTCTAAGGATCGGTAAACGATGTGGTAGAATATAATACTTAGATACTAAAGGTATCAAGTGTAACAATACTAAAATTATCCTTACTTACTCTTTGTCTCAATATGATTGGCACTGCAGACTTAGACACCCTGCAAACCGAGTTTAATGTTCTAAAAGAGACCATAAATTGTAATAAAGTGGAGATTCTAAGTTTTATGAAATTTGTCAAAGGGCTAACCAAAGTAGAAAAACCTTTCCTTTTAAGTGATCATAATACTAAAAGTCTTGGCGACATAGTTCATTTAGATCTATGGGGACCTTATAAGGTTGCCAACTATGCTGGCCATAAATACTATCTTACTGTTGTGGATGACTACGCTAGAGTTGTCTTGGTATACTTGGTTAAGTGTAAGGACGAAGTTTTTTCTCTTATCGCATGTTTTTTCTAATTTGAGTAAAAATTAATTTAAAAAAAACTATAAAGGTTTTTAGAAGTGATAATAGGACTGAATTTGTTACCCATAACTTTAACAAGTTTTCTAATGAAAATGGGATCATACATCATACCTATTGTGCCTATACTCCAGAACAGAATGACCTTGTTGAGAAAAAACATAGGCATCAGCTTAATGTTATCAGATCCCTTCTCTTTCAAGGGGAATTCCATTGAGATTTTGGACTGAATGTGTTCTAACTACTAGTTATCTTATTAACAAATTAACTTCCTCTGTGCTAAATGGAAAATCTTATAAAATGATCTATAAAATGAAACTTAATCTCTCTAATATCAGAATCTTTGGTTGTTGTGTTTTGCTACCTTGCGTAATAATAATGATAAATCTAGTAGCAATATGAAAACTGTATAATGATGGGTTATTTTAGTTCTCAAAAGGGTTATAGAGTTTATAATCTTGACAAGCATCAGTTCTTCATCTCTAGAGATGTTAAGTTTTTTAAATATGTCTTTCTTTTTAAGAACTCTGTTTCTAAAAATAAATCTAAAGATAATACTTCAAATGTTTTTCAAGATGTAAGATAACTTAAAAGAATATCTAGATAATCATGAGCTTCCTAATAAGGATAAGAGAGTAGTACACAGTGTTAGGTGAATTCAGTGCCTAATGATCTCATTGATGGATTTGAATAACAATCAGCCTAAGTGAAGTATTAACTTTGAACATAATGAAGTCACAGAGTGAACAATCACCCAGTGAGTTACCTTCGAGTTACTAGACTGAGTCTAAAAGAAAGACTTGAGCATTCAGAGAGGCGAAGTTCAATGAATTATATCTAAGACGAAGAAGAAGATGATGGGTTTAGTGAGTTGTGGCAATAGACTCACTGAACCCCATACGATCTCCCTAAAGAAACAAGCATCCTCCAACACTAAAGTAAAGGCGGGATAAGTTGAATTGTGATAAGATGTTGTACATCACATAGTTAGTGTGACTTACCCTTTTGGTATAATTAGGGTATTGACAAGTGTAAAAGTACTTATGTCCTAATACTTAGAATAGGCTAAGACAAGATTGTACATTGTACCAATAAGACAAGAATTGCATATGGGCAATTCTTTGTCTTGTATCTACCTTTGCTTCTATAAATAGGATGTTTGTAAAAGGAGAGAAATAAGTTTGTGCACTAAACGCTTTAGACATTCACAAAAAAAGTTCTCTCTTCCAATTACGATCAAACATTTGAGTTCTAAACTCTTGTTGATAGAATCGTCAAGCTTAGCAATCGTTAGGATTGGACTAGCTTGTTAGTGAGGAGATCACCAAACAAAAATTGTCTATTCAACCCCTATTGTAGCTTCGCATACAATAGGGTATAATTCTTTAATAAAGTTAAGAGTTAAACATTGAAAACCTTTTGTGTTATTTACTTTACTTTGTCTTGTATTTATTACATTACTTTACCATGAGTTAGGTCTATACTTAGTATTCTTAAGTATATCACTAATTACAAAGGACCAACAAGTGGTATCAGAGCAGTATGATTATAAAACTTTTTAACTACCATCTCAAAGTTTTTAAAACCTTGATCCGTTATGGCTGAAAGTAATGTACCTCAACTTGTTAACAAAAAGAGAGCAAGTTACTCTGTTAATGCTCCTAAGTTATAAGTTGACAGATTTAACAAATGGAAGAAAAGAATGTTATGTTATTTGACGGGAATGGAACCTTATTACATTACTTGTATTAAGAATGGTCCATTCAAACCAAAAACAGCAGCAGGTGATGACAAACCTGAAAACCAATGGTCTGACGATGAAAGGGGAGTGGTTAATCAAGACCAACGTCTCAAAAGCGTCATAATATCTTGTCTTCCTGACGATATTATGGAGGCTGTCATCTAGTGTGAGACGGCCAAAGAGACTTGGACAGATCTTGTTCATAGCTTCGAAGGACCATCCGACCCTAAGGAAAATCGGATTATGGACCTGAAGTTAGAATATAACACTTTCCGAGCTAAACCATCTGAAACACTTCCTCAGACTTATACTAGATATAAGACCTTGCTCAATGAGCTATCAAATGACGGGGTGAAACTGTCTAAGCATGAAATCAATATTGGTTTTGCGAACAGTCTCCCTGAAAAATGGCTTGGTTTCTCTCAAGGACTGAGAAATGCCAATCACATTCAGACTCAGGATTTCACAGACATCTATGGAAGATTTATCTATGAAGATAATCTAATAAATAGAAGATATCCTGATTCTAATAAGGCCTTAATAACAGACACCTCAGGCAAACCAACCCTTATTGATCATGGACGCATTACAATTGCCTTTTACTCAAATGCAATTGTTCAAGACTTTCAGGAGACCTCAGACGATGAGGTTGATGAAAGATCTAGTACTGAATACATAAGGGACCTAAATAGGGAATTTCATGAAAGGGACATGTTGGCAAATACCAAAGGATATATAAAAAGAACTAGATTTGCTGGAAATCAATCCATTGAGGGAGTGGATTGTTACCGATGTGGTAAAACTAGGCATTTTGCAAAATATTGTCTTTCAAAAACTCCATTGGCCTCATATAAAAGTCAAAATTCATCATCAGGAAATGACAATTTTCAACCTAAGTTTACACCAAAACTGATTCGGGCTTCTCCAATTAACCAAAGTTTTTAGAACAATAAGAAAATTGAGAAGGATTATAGGTTTGAGTACAAAAAGGAAAAGCAAAGCTTGCACTCTTAGAAGCTGGACCCTCAAATACTCAGACTCAAAAACCTTCTTAGAACAAAGCCAAATGTCTGGTAGCTGAAACCTTTGATTGGGATGATGAAGACTTGTCCTTAGAAGATGAGGAAGTCAGATATCAAGTGTTGATGGCTCTAGTTGATGATGAATTATCTGTTGGAAAGAGTCATGCCCGAAATGAAGAATGAGTTGACATCACCATGAGAAAGGTAAACATACTTCTCTCTATGGATGAAGAGTCTGATTGGCAAAGGTTCCTTAACTATATAAATATTGACTTATCATTTGTTGAAGAGCCGAGATTAAACCTTATTTCAAAATATAATAAACTTGTTTTTGAATTAAACAAATGTAGAGAAGATTTATTGATTTTGAAACAAGCCAAACTTGAAGCGGTAAGTTGTCAACTTCAGAACACTGAACTTACTAAAATTAATCATGCTCTTCAAGAACAACTTAAGGAAGAAAAACGCATCAATGAGAAATGGACTAATAGCTCTACCTTAGCCTCTCAGTGTATAAACAGCCAAATACCTGCCCAAAAGAAGAAAATTCTTGGGGCACGCCAACTCAATGAGAAACCACTTACTAAGGAATTGAGTGAAAAAGCATTTCTCCCAGCCTCAGTGGGGTTTGATCATGAAATGATACCTAAGTCAAAAGACTGGGTGGAAAGATCAAACCCTGAGAGTGTGTTACCTAATTTTGATACTGGCAAAATATTAATACCAGAATCTCAGGCTGTTAATGAATTACTTGGTCTTAATGAGAAGACTGATGTCCCTAACAAATCTAGTAACACTGAACCATCAAGTGTTGCTGAGGACATTCAGACACCTTGCCACCTTTGAAAACTATTCAAGGGGCAAGTCCATGTTCTGAAATAAGTCCACTATCATATCAAGAACACTCACTAAAGGAAGAGCTGGATTAGATTGTCCTGAACAAACAAAGCTTGATTCAAAAGTGACATCAAATCACACTGAGTTAGGAATTGTCACTGAGAAAACAACCAAACCTATCTCTCCCTCAAGGACTCCTACAAACTCTGTCAACTCTATTCCTGTTGTAAATCAAGAGGAGTTGAGTAGATTGTTCCAACTATTCTTAGAAGAGAAGCTGAACTCAGCCTCTAAATCTCAGGGTGAATCCTCTGTGTCCTCACAACCTGAATCATCAAAAAGCAACAAAACTGAACCTGAGTCTTCCAAGAAGGTTAAAACAAATAAGCCTTCCTGTGAATTATGTCACTACACAAATCATACTACTGATGATTGCTTTAGAGTCCTCTATTGCATGAAGTGTAAAAGTGAAGATCACAGGACTACTGATTATGAAACACACATGGCTTCTATTAGAAATGCTAATAATTATAAAGCTCAGCCTTACAACTATGCGCCCGCCTCTGAACAAATCAAGAAATCAAAGGCTAAGCCTTTCCCACCATGTACACATTATGGCATCTTTGATCATAGGCTTGATGATTATGTATACTACCCCGAGTGTGAAATTTGTGGAAGCAATGATCATACTACCTCAGAACACAATAGGATAATTAGGATCAGGAGAGGCATACTAGCTGAGTCATCTCAAAATATTGAATCCTCAGTAGGACTAAGCTGCAACACATGTAGAAGCAATGTTCATTCCACCTCAGACCATGCTGATTTTGAATACTTTAAACGAGGTGAAAGACGTCAGGCTCCTAGAGCCAAAGAGCCTACTAGAAAGTGGTCTCAAAAGATAAACTAATCCACCTCGTTATTTATGTAGAAACACTTCAAGGAGCTTGTCTGGTACTTAGACAGTGGGTGTTCAAGAAGTATGACAGGGTTCAAAAGTTATCTGCACAAATACGTGGAGCAACTAGGTCCTAAGATAGTATTTGGTGATAACTCATCTTGTGTTACTGAGGGATATGGTTCAATAAAATATGGTGGAATAGTTTTCTCAAAAGTGGCGTTTGTAAATGGTCTGAAGTATAATCTCATAAGTATCAGCCAACCGTGTGATGCTAAGTACATCGTTCAGTTTGATGATAAGCAAGGAACAATCTTCAATGCTAACAAAGAAATTGTACTGACTGCTCCAACAAGAAATGATGTATATGTCTTGGACATGTCATCAATAACTCTCTCAGGAGCATGTTTCTTCGCTAAAGCCTCAGACTCTGTCAATTGGCTTTGGCACAAGAGACTGTCACACCTCAATTTCAAGGACATAAACAAACTTGCAAAACAAAACAAAGTTCTTGTCCTACCATCTCTTGTGTACTCAAAAGACAAACCTTGTTCAGCCTGTGAAAAAGGTAAACATAAGAGAGCTTCTTTCAAGCCAAAACAAAACTTTTCTATCAGGAAGTGTCTCCATCTTATTCATATGGACTTATTTGGGCCTGACAGTCTCATGTTTATAAATCATGAGAAATATACCCTTGTAATTGTTGATGAATACTCTAGATACACATGGGTATACTTCCTTAAAAAGAAAAGTCAGGCTCTTGAATTCATAATGTCTTTTATCAGGCAAGTAGAAAATCAAAATAACACCAAAGTCAAACAAATAAGGACTGATAATGAGACAGAATTCAGGAACCAAGAGCTTGAGAGTTTTTGTGATGAGAAAGGAATTTCTCATAACTTCTCTTCTCCTTACACACCTGAACAAAATGGCGTGGCTGAAAGGAAGAATAGAACTCTTATTGAAGCTGCAAGAACCATGCTCATTCGATCCAATCTTTCAAAACACTTCTGGACTGAGGCTGTGAAAATAGCTTGCTATACTCAGAACAGATGTATTATTGTCAAAAGACATGATAAGACTCCTTATGAAATATTCAGGGAAAGGATTCCAGATATCAGCTACTTCCATGTGTTTGGATGTCTTGTGTTCATTCACAATCAAAAGGACCACCTTGGTAAATTTGATGCAAAGGCTGATGATGGATACTTTCTTGGATACTCTTTTGGCTCTAAAGCCTTCAGGGTCTTTAACACAAGGAGACAAAAAGTTGAGGAATCATTTCATGTCACATTTGATGAAAGTATGGATGCCATTAACTTCAAAAATTAATCAATGGAAGAGATTGGGATTAATAACTCATCAAGATATCCTCCTGATGATTATGAACATTGTAGAATATTGATAACCTATGAATCTATGAAGGGGTTTGTTGATTTCTAGAGAGAGAAAGTTAGAGAGAGAAAGTGAGAGAAACTATGTGTTATTTCAATAAATAAAACTAGAAAAGTGACAACAACCAACCCCTTTCCATGGTGGAAAGGGGTATTTATACTTCCAAGCTACATGGGCTTGGGCCGGTCCATGACAAGCCCATGGACCGGTTCTTACTTAACTTAATAAGCAACTAATGACTATTTGTTAACTACGAGCTATTACAACATAAATAATATTGTGGAGTGACCGATACTTCTAATATACGTAAAACGTATTTCTAACAATCTCCTCCTAAGGGAGGTCACTCCACGTTACAAAATTCTAAACCTAGCATACTATACTAAGTCTTCGTTCTTTAGCTCGTAGTCTTTTCTTCTTTTCTTTCTTTTGTTGTGAATATGTTGGTTTGATCTTTTTGGCTTTGGCTTGAGAGCATTGTTCTTTGGCCTTTCACGTGCGATCTTTGCCTCTCTTGTGAATTTGCCTTCTCGTGAGTCCATGTTCCACACACTTATGTCTTTTTTGTTGAATTCTCGAAAGTTTTAGAGTTTGGTACAACGGAAGACTTTATCTTGTTCTTTCTTGAATTTTTGCTAAACTTTGATGCAGAAAAACATAAGCATGTGGGAACGACTTCTACAGGTACACCGCAACACCACCGTCTTCACTGGTACACAGCAACGCCACCGTCTTCAACAGGTACACAGCAACGCCACCGTCTTTAACAGGTACACAGCAATGACACGAATAAAATGGCTTTGAACATTTTATTCTAATTCGGTAGCATTTTACCTCCGGTCGGTGAAGACCGTTGGACGATATTAGATATCGTACCCGTGACGGATAGTTTCAATTAAGTAACTTCCTGACAGGATTTCGCGGGTAAACCCGTTCTCTTTATTCGACCGTCCAAAGCTGACTGCGAACATAAAGAGTGAATCACTTGGATAAATTATCCTTGTGATTTGAAGCCGTCAATTCATGAAGCCTGGAACAAGTGAATTTCAATTAAGATTTTCACCATCGTTGCTTTCCAGTTGTCACGAGCTCAATTCATAAAGAATCTTGCACGTTACCTACCAAGTGCTGTTTGATGTTGACACTAGAAGGATTTCCACTCGTCACTGTGGTCAATAAAGAGTCACTCTGAGTGTTCTGGCAAGATCATATGATAATGCGAAGAGGCCTGGAACGAGTTTAAGTTCAATTAAGAATTAAACCACTGTTACCTTCCAGTTTTTCACAAGATTGGTTCTAAAAGAACCGCACGTGTAACCTACCATGAGCTTGTTTGATGTTGGCTCAAGCAGGATTTCCATCTTCATTGTAATACTTGTGTATTACTCGGATGTTCTGGCAATATTACAGGAATACTGCGTAGGACTCATGAAAATCTCTTACTTTTCACAGTGTGTGAGAAAGCAAGGAATAAATTGAAAGTGTCCTAATGAGACTTTTGATGATCTCTTGGCTCTAGACTCGATTGTGCATTTTGATTTAGTGAGCGATGGCTGGAGAGGAGTGCCACCTTTTTAATACCAGTCTATTCGGAGTGAATAAACCAATAGATAACGTGTTGATCTCCGTGTGATTAAAACAAATACCTTTTGAGAGATATTTGAGTTAGCTAGGAAGGGTTGTGCATTGCATCACTGGGTCCATGATGTCTTTCTTCAATACCGAGAATCATTAGCAAAAATGACCTCAATAGCATATGTATTGACCCGGTTTCTGCCTAAAGTTGTAAGGAGGGCTTCTTTCTTTACACCCTTTATCTTTACAATTCTTTTTCATTCTTCAACCCCTTCAATGCTTACCAATACGTCATCACTAGCACCTTGTTGTGATTGTTCCAGTGCTAGCTTAAGTACTTGGTCGGCATTCAGCTACGTTCACATTCTTTCTCCAACTTTCCTAGGACTTCTAATTCTATCTAGGGAATTGTTCTTGGGAAGATTCCATCGGCTCTGATGAATCATTGGACTAAACCTATTCCTACCACCCTTTTGTCACCACATCCATCGTGAATTAAGCGTGTTTTGGGAAGGAATTGCCACCATGAAAAATCATTGAAAATCACCTAAAGTACTTGTGATATTGAAATCAAAAGTTTTGTACCTTAGGTGTTTTGTTCATCAAAAACGCTCCCCCTTAACACGTGCTTTACACATATTAAGTTGGATAATCGTTAAGTCTTTTTCATCTTTTAGCCAAGTATCACTTACGTCTCCTTAATCCCATTTTCTCCCCTTATCCAAAATGTTAACCATTAATATTTGGGATATTGAATGGATTAACCGGTCTTTGGGTAAAAATGAAATTAATGTTTGGCCATAGAACAAGTTATTGCTCCCCCTTAAGTTAATAAGGGATAGTTGTAGTGCTTTAGTATGATATATTTTGAAAGATTTAGAATCTCGTGAGAAATTCTTGAAAAATTATCATACCTTAACACTACATCAAGCCGTACAAGCACAATATTCACAAATATACATATTCACAATTGAAAACCAATATAAAGTGGACCTGAAGTGTACGACCCATTAGATGGATCGTTGCAGTAGCTTGTGGTGCACTAAATATGGTCTTCCACCAACGAATCTTTCCAAGCTCCTCATCAATCTACGTTCACGGAGCTTTTGCTCAATCTTCTTGATCACGTACTTCGCCATCTGCCGGTAACCCGGATGCCAATCCTCCGTCATCTCTGGCAAAGTCCCACCCGAGTTCAGATGCTCCAACTTTCCTCTGACTTGTAGAAGAGTCCCATCACTGTACTTATGGAGCTCACCCACCCTCATGAACTTCATCAAACCTCGACTGTTCAAGTAGAAAATGCCGTAATTCGGGACAGAAATGCCGGTATAGGGACATCTTTCTACATGTTGAGGTAGCACTTGATTCACTGGACGGGTTAGGTTAAGCTTCCTTTGATAGCTTTCGACTCCCAACTGAAGATCTTCAACTCGTGTCTTGATGACAACGCTTCGTGTGAACATACGAAGTGCTGTATTCAAAGCAATCAGGTCTTCACGAGGAATATGTGTGAGTTGATCTCGGGTCATCAGAAGCAGCATATCTTCGATATCCTCAAGGCGAATGATGGAAAAATCTCCCTGCTGGATTTTGTATTCCCTGTCATCCTCCCTTTTCAAACGAATCTCCGTCACATGATAATAGCCATTCTTGGCTTCAGTTTTCATTCCTAAGATGCTGGAGATGCGGATGTCGGATCTAACATTGCTTCCAGAATTGACCAGGCAGCAACCCCTGTACGCCCTTCGGACTCGTTCGTCCCAATGAGATGCACCTATGACAGCATACATATCATAATTACGATTTATCTTTGGGACCCAGAGTCGGTTTACCTTTTCCTCGATAAAGGGTATTGTCCCCCAGTTGGCACCTTTCAGCAAGGTCAGGGAGGTTGCGTACTTTGATGACCCCTTCAGAAGATACACAAGATCATTGGTGACGAAGAAGTCAAGAGCAATCTGATTATCTTGAGAAGGATCCATTGGAGGTGGAGCTCTTTCTGATTCATGAAGTCCTGGCCGTTGAACGGTATTCAGAGCCTTCAGGATCTCATCAGCATAATACTCGAACTTCATTCGGGTTAACCGGGTTTTGGCATGAAGTCTCTTATCTTTCAGCGCTTTCTTCACCAAGGATGGAGTAACCGAAGTCTTATACTCATGAGCGAAAAATGCACATAAGTCAATCGGACTTCGGATACGGAGATACAACACATCTTTGTCAGCGTCTGTGATCGGATCATATTGTGCTGCTGCCGTGATCCAAGCCTGTGGTGGTGCAGTCTCGTCTATCTCCAACGTGTCTGCCCAGTCTCGTGTGCTTGGTTCAGGAACCGTAGATTGTTGTGCTTGTTGTGGAGAAGTAGAAGTGCGAACATCTGTTGGTTCAGTTTCAGGCATTTCGGCAGTGTCGTGAACTGGTGAGTGTTGTGCAGCTTCGGGTTCCGTTACTGATTCTGCAATCACAGGAACAACAACAACAGAACTAATGGGGTTAGTGGTAATAGGTAAAGATACAGCGATAGAGGTACCGAGAACCGATGACGCTGTAGTGGCATTCACATCGTGGCGCCACTTAGTTCGTCTTGATTCCGATGATGTTGATTTGTCCTTCTGCGCTGCATCTTTCTTGGACTTGGTTCCAGACTTAGCAGGTTTCTTGGAGCTGGTAACCTTGTCTCCCTCTTTAGGCTGTTCACCCCCATCATCATCCTCATTGTTATCCCCGTTACTACCCCTAGCACTCTCCTCATTCCCATCACCACCATCATCGCCATCGTCATCATCCTCATCCTCGTCATCATCATCCTCATCCTTATCCTCATCATCACCATCATCGTCATCCTTTTCCTCTTCTTCTCCTTCTTCTTCCTCTTCCTCTTCACCAGTACCCTCTTCCTGCTCACTTTCTTCCCTTTCTTCTTCAGGTAGAATGTGATAAGGTACCACACTTCCAAACGTTTTGAATAACCTATCATCCTCCATGATAGCATCATTCAGGGATTTGTATAGAGCCCGTTGAATCCTAGACTTATCAAACGATCCAAGTTCCACCATACGAGCCTTAAGGATCTTCTTCAATTCAAAATCCGTCAAGTCATAAGCAATCTTGTCGGCGGATTCTGAAGGATTGGATGACTTGATCAACAAGTTATCAGCTGCTAGCGTCTTCAATTCATCACGCAGTTTAGGCATAATGGATTCAACGGATTCTTGCACTCTTTCTTCCACAGAGGCTTCAAGTGCTTCTTTTTGCTCTTTGTATTTATCCCTCATCGCTTGAAGTCTGGTGATACGTGCAGCATGCTTATCAGCCTCAGCCTGCTTAACCCGAGCTAGTTCTTCTGCATGTGCTTTTCGAGTCAACTCCATATCTGCAGCGAACCTAGCAATCATCTCCTCTTGGGCTTTCCTAGATGCTTCTTCACTTTGAGCTCGTCTTTGTAACTCTTGGCGAAGTTCATCCATTTCTCGTTTGTGAGTATCCACATGTTTATCCAACAGTTCGGCCATCACCAATGCAGCCATTGTAGATGTTGCAGAGCTGCTCTGGGTTGATTGAAGAGGCTCGGTTGTTACTGCGGTACTAAGGATGGGAATTATCGGTGATGGAAGGAATGGTGTTGACGCCGGTCTGGTTGGTAAGGGTTGGATTTGTGGAGGTTGAGTTGCTAAAGGTTGAGTTGACATCATGATCGTAGGAGCAACAGACTCCTTTTCCACACTTGCTGAAATAGGGATTGATGGCTCCTTCGAAGTGGAATAATGTTCAGGTGACCCAAACTCATCAACATCATCTGGTTCCACGTACTCATCCTCAACATCTACCCTTGCACCTGAACCACTACCGCCAGTATCTTTCCTACTCCTTTGAATTGCTATCTTCAGCATTTTTCTCTCTGTCTTGTCAAGAGCAGGATCAACAAGATCTTCTTCATCACGTAAAACCATCTCATCAGCCTTACCCTTTCCCTTCTTAACCTCCGTCTTTTTCTTCTTAGTTTCAGGTTCAGGTAAAGCAGCTGGTTGCTTGCGTTTACCTTTACTCTTCACTGTAGTAGACGAATCTTCTCCAGTCTGAAGGTTTACTTTCAGTTTCTTGATTTCTAGCTGCAGTAGCTTGTAATCAGCAGAACCCTTAATTTTATCAGTCAGAAGGTAATCAGGAATAGGACCCGGAATCACACCAATAGAAGGTCCTTCATGCCTCAGATCCACAGTATCATCAGCTTCTTCAGTATGATAACGACTTGCTGCACGCCTATCAATAGTAGCATCATGTTTCATAAAATAATTAATGATAAGCTTGATAAACCTTGGATAAGGAAAGAAATTTGTCTTCAGCTTCTTGTTATAGAAGAGTTGAAAGGTGAATTCTTCCCATATCAACAATGCATAATCTGCATTTGCAGCTTTGTACATGCCATATAACAGGTTTATTATAGGACTGCGCAGAGCATCATGGCCACTCGTTTTTGGTGTAAGACATCTACTGAGAATACCCATCAATGCTCTCCAAGGTTGTCCTACTTTAGCAGTCGTAAACTCAGACGCAACTCGTATTTCCGGACATCCAAGAGCGTCAAATAACTCCATGAGTTCATCTTTAGTAGGATCCCTCGAGAATGACATGCCTTTGGGTGTATCCCGTATACCAAGAATCTTACGGAAGTCTGAAACTGTGAGCGTCTGCTGCTTGTTGTCGATGGTGAAGGTGATCTTGTTTGAAGTGATTTCCTTGGTAGCCCAAAATTCATACATATACTCATACGGCACCGAGGCTGTACTCCTAAGGGCGTTCTTGAAATGAGAGTTATCGAGGATGGCTATGGCGACCTTAAAACCATGGTGAGTGGATTTTGAGATTTGCTTCAGCCGGTAGTTGTTGGGTATAAACTTAAGGGTTCGTGCTTTAGCAATATCGGCTTCTCTAGAGTCTTGGATTGCTTGTACTGTTGGATTAGTCATTGTATCTGCTTAAGATAAGACATGAAAGGTTGATGCACAAAAACATATAGATATATATCATTCTTACTTCTAAGCATAACACATTTTATAACAAAATACAACAAGTACATATAACATGCAAAAACTAATAATCAAACAACTCTTCATTCGGAACTTTTCCTCATTCGGAACTTCTTCATCCGGAACATTCCTTCATTCGGAACTTCCTTCATCCGGAAGTTCTTCATTCGGAACTTCCTTCATCCGGAAGTTCTTCATTCGGAACTTCCTTCATCCGGAAGTTCTTCATTCGGAACTTCCTTCATCCGGAAGTTCTTCATTCGGAACTTCCTTCATCCGGAAGTTCTTCATTCGGAACTTCCTTCATCCGGAAGTTCTTCATTCGGAACTTCCTTCATCCGGAAGTTCTTCATTCAGAACATCCTTCATTCGGAAGTTCTTCATTCGGAACTTCCTTCATCCGGAAGTTCTTCATTCGGAACTTCCTTCATTCGGAAGTCCTTCATTCGGAACTTCCTTCATTCGGAAGTCCTTCATTCGGAAGTCCTTCATTCGGAAGTTTTGTTCAAAATGTCCTTCATCCGGAAGTTCTTATCCTTGTTTATCCGGAACATCAAAACACAGTCTAAGAGAATTAATTCTAAACGCGTTTGTGAATTTCTAAGGAATCTAAGGCATTTAAACATCATCTAATGCTAATCCGCACAAAACCCACCACAAATCCCTAGTTAATTAACCCTAATTAAGGAATAAACCCTAAATCTGATAATGTTAATTATCCGAATCAATTAAGGGGATATAGATGATGAATTAGACGAATTTATAAGTTAAATATAGATGTTAATTACCTTATTTAGTCGAATGAACAGGATGGATGTATAAACGAAAGATTTGAGTGCTTGTTTGTGTGTTTAACAATGGCGGCAGAATAGTAAGATAAACAGTGAAGAGGAAAAGGGGGGCGGGGGGTTTATATTTGACTTAGGTCAAATTTTTTGACAAGTTTCAAAGAATGTCACCTTAAGTCCCTCCAATTTCACTCCTTTTCCTTTTTGTTTCTAACTTTTTCAATTCATTTTACCTTTCCATTGATAATTTTAGTCGACTTAATTTTGCTTAGCTAAACTCGACAATCTCACACAACTTAAGTATCGCATCCAATTAGCATATCTCCAAGATCTAAAAGCAATGCCTATCACATAGAACGAACACAAGTCGTATTCTAAAGCAAGACCACTCAATTACCATTTAGCCATTAATTTTTCACAATCACTTTTGAAAATCAATTTAATGACGAAGATGATTTTACTATTTTCTCCCCCTTAAACGATGACCCGTTTTCTATTTAAAGAGCTGTAGTCATTGTTTAAAGATTCAAATAGTGATGAAAGCATTTCCAAATTATATCTTGAAAAAGTTTGATTCGTGGTGTCAATAAAATTTCTCTTATTTAACAAATTAATGCACTGAGACGTACACTAATTCGTGGTAGACCAAGTTATAAAGTAAACTTGATCCCTTTGCATGATTTGGCTTGTAAATCACGCCCGAGAAAATTAATTCCCGTTCTGAGCCAACGTTTTCCAAGGAAATACGTGACTTTAATGTGAAAACCGGGTTGCAGTCGGAAATAACTACAAGCCATTATGGGCATGTTTTAAAAATGTACAACTTTTATACGGACTCTATTTATGGCACCGTGTCAATATTAATCGACATTTCTAAGGCCGTAAATATTACCGTACTAAAAGACATGCCCGTTTTAAAACGAAAAATATTTTTGGTTTTTCTTGATTTTATAATTTTTATGGTTTTTCTAGGTTTTATATTTTTTATGATTTTTGTTGGTTTTATATTTTTGTATTTTTCTTTTGTGGTTTATATATTTACGATAATATACATGATCACGAACAAAGGATACTCTGAATAGTTTACCACGACTATTCAGCTGATTCTTCTGCCAACTCTTTGAGAGTCGCTGGGGTGAATGATTTCATGCCAAGCTTGTCGATCAAAAACTCGATTCGTCCTCGATCTAAGGCTTTGGTGAACATATCCGCCAGCTGGTACTCAGTAGTGACAAAATACAGCTCGATCACTCCGTTCTCCACCTGCTCCTTAATGAAATGGTAGCGAATGTCTATGTGCTTGGCCCGGGAGTGTTGAACATAGTTGCAGCAAAGGGCAATGGCGCTCTTGTTGTCACAATACATCGGGATTTTGTTGAATCCCAAACCGTAGTCAGTTAATTGTGATCTCATCCAAAGGACTTGAGCACAACAACCGGACATAGCGATGTATTCAGCCTCCGTGCTTGATATTGCAGCGCTTTTCTGCCTTTTTGAAGACCAACTGATCAATCTATCTCCAAGGAGTTGCACAGATCCAGAAGTGCTACGCCTCGTGTCTTGACATCCAGCATGATCGGCATCTGCGTATGATATTAAAGCAATAGAGGAATCTTTCGGATACCATAGACCACGATGAAGTGTTCCTTTTAGATACCGAAAAATCCTTTTCACAACATGTAGGTGCTTTTCGGTAGGCCGAGCCTGATACCGGGCACACATGCATACAGCAAATTGCAAATCAGGCCTGCTAGCAGTCAGATATAGAAGGGTGCCGATCATCCCACGGTAAAGTTTTGGATCGACAATAGTCCCATTCCTATCTTCATCTAACTTGGATTTCTCCACCATTGGAGTGTCCACGGGGTCACAATTTTCAAAGTTATATTTCTTAAGAGATTCTAGAGCATATTTGGATTTATTAATAAAGATGCCTCTGGGATTCTGAGAAATCTGTAATCCTAAGAAAAATGAAATTTTTCCCATCATCGACATCTGAAAGCGTGTGGACATTATCTTCTCAAATCGATTTGACAATTCTATGTTAGTGGCAGCAAATATTATATCATCAACATAAATTTGTACCAGAATCATGTCGTTGCCTTCCTTGAGAGTGAATAGAGTGGGGTCCACCTTGCCTTTGGAGAAGCCTTCCGAAATGAGGTATGTTGACAGTAGATCATACCATGCGCGTGGAGCTTGTTTCAACCCGTAGAGAGCCTTCTTAAGCTTGTACACATGATTAGGAAACTCCGTACTGACGAACCCATCCGGCTGACTAACATAGACTTCTTCCCTTAGTTCACCGTTCAAAAATGCCGTCTTCACATCCATTTGGTAGACGATCATGTTCATATGAGCAGCATACGCAAGAAATAGTCTAATAGCCTCCAATCTAGCCACAGGAGCAAAAGATTCTTCAAAGTCTATACCCAAGGCTTGTTTATATCCTCTAGCGACCAATCTAGCCTTATTCTTCAATACCGCACCCATCTCATCAAGTTTAACCTTATAAACCCATAACAAAGTAAGGATGTTAACCTTGTCAGGGAGAGGAACCAATTCCCATACTTCAAGTCGTTGGAATTCATTTAGTTCCTCCTGCATAGCTTCAATCCAAGATGATTGGGTCATAGCCTGCTGCCAATTTTTAGGTTCAACTTCAGAGAGAAATGCATCAAAGTAGCAATAAAGTGCACTCTCTTGTAATTGATGGCGTGTAGAGACTGGTCGATCTAGATCTCCAATAACATTCCTAATTGGGTGATCTTTTGTCCATTTAGTGCTATGGTTTTCAATCCTAGGTGGTCTGGAGTGAACAATAGAAGGAGCTTCTTCTGAGGTAGACGCGGCTGAAGGGTTTTCAGGGATCGCTACACCAAAGAAAGGAAGCTCTTGCAAGTGAGCATATTCCAAGTCGTGATCAGTAGAATCCTCTTCCACATCATTAGGCACAAGTAGGGGTGATGATTCAGGTGTAGTTTGAGAATCACTTGGTGAAGGTGCATCCGGTTCAATGTGAATTGTAGATGCATTAGATAAAGGTTCATTAGCTTGAGCAACCACTTCAGGTATTGGAGCAATTACTACAGGTGTTGGAACTTCATCAGTCGGGGGATCGAAGAATTCATCAAACAACGGTTGAAACAGTTTATCCCACTCGGGCCTTGATGGTGGTAAAAATGATGTAGAAGTAGGATTATTGGGAACTAATCCGGAACTAATAGCACCGGTTCCCATCTCATGAAGCGCGGGTTCAGAGCTGTGTTGCTCAGAAGCCATCGCTGTCAGCTCATCGAAATCTGCGTCCATAGTTTCTACAATCTTGCCAAGACGACGGTTATAGATTCGGTATGCTCTCTTGGACGGTGAGTAACCAATGAAAATACCTATATCGGCTTTCGGTTGAAGCTTACCCAAGTTCTCACTATTGATGTTTGGATAACAAAGAGCACCAAACACATGGAAAAATGAAACATCGGGTTTACGGTCATGTAGAAGCTCATAAGGTGTTTTTCCATGCCGTTTCCGAATGATAGAACGGTTTTGGGTGAAACATGCAGTAGATATAGCCTCTGCCCACAAGAACAATGGAGCGTTCGCGTAAATAAGCATAGTCCTAGCAGCTTCCATAAGTGTACGATTCCGTCTTTCAACGACACCGTTTTGTTGTGGAGAGTGTGCAGCGGATGTTTCATGTGATATTCCAACTCCTTCATAATAATCACGAAGAGTCTGGTTGACGAACTCTGTACCATTGTCTGTACGAATACGGCGGACAGTAGTATTCAAACGTACCTGAATGAATTTCAGAAAATTGATGATAGCCTTCGGTGCTTCATCCTTTGTACGTAGAAATCTAACCCATGTAAACCTGGAGAAATCATCCACAATAACCAGAATGAATTTCTTACCGCTCACACTTTCAGTTCTCATCGGCCCACAAAGATCCATATGCAAAAGATGAAGTTTTTCTTGATTGGTGTCTTCAGCTTTGGGCTTGTAAGATTTCTTGGTACTTTTCCCCCTTGAACACGTGGAACATAAATGGTCCTTGTGAAATTTAAGCTTTGGAAGACCACGAACTAAATCGTTTTTAGCCAGATGATTAATAGCATCAAAGTTAAGATGAGATAATCTGCGATGCCATAACCATGACTTGGTCTTAGATGCTTTAGAGAGAAGACATACTGGAGAGGCGGCCATCATGTCTTGTAAGGACAAGGTATATAGATTTGCACCACGAGATCCCTTCAACAAATCTTTTCCTTCCAAGTTGCGGATGAAACAAGTGTGTTGTCGAAAAGCAACCTCAAGGTTGGAATCACAAAACTGTCCTACTGAAAATAAATTATGACCAAGACCTTCTACATAGTATACCCTTGAAATCGTCACGTTTCCAATATGATATTCACCATACCCCATTATCTTTGCTATATGATCATTCCCGAATTTAACCGTACCAAGAAACTTGCTGACGAAATTTCGGAGCATCGAGCGATTTCCGGTCATATGTTTTGAACAACCGGAGTCCAAATACCACAGGATGATTTGGACCACCTGAAAATATCACCACACGAAGACAATGTAGAGGTATCGGAATCTGAGTGTTCCTTGTTATTAGCAGGTACAGATTTAATAATCTTAGATTTGCTAACTCTAGGTTTCTTAGATTTCCTAGCCTTCTTTTTCTTAATAGGTGGTGTAGATTCTAGTTGGCTTAAATCCTGAGGTATTTCTTCATTGATAGGCACTATAGTGGGGGCTGACCTAATTAAAGGGCGCTGTTTCCATACTTGAGTGCGAGTGTTCCTAACTAAAGGACGCTCAGACCTAACCTCAATGGATGCATTCCTAGTTAAAGGGCACATTTTTCCATCTAATGTAAAGGTCCTACCAGTGGGACGCCATTGCCAGCCAACTTGGGCACGAGTTCTACCCGTTGGCTTCCATTCAAGACCATTCTTAATAGCATTCATTTCATTCACGTGATCAATCAGACACAAATCATGACGTTGGGAAAACATACATTCATTACAATTCCAACAATTCAAATCAGAATTCACGAATGGTTTAGGCTGCTGCACAGGCGCAAAGCTTTTAGTCTTAACATGATTCTTTTTATTTAAAACTGAACTAGCATTCCTATTGTGAACTTCTACTTTCTTCTTTTTGGCACTACTAGTGGAGGGCTTGATCTTATCTTTCTTGAGTGGCGATCCTTTAGCCTTAGTAGTCTCTTTTAATCCTGTAGAAGGCAAAGTGGGAATATTAGCAACAGATTTTAAATGTGCCTTACTTGATTGTGCCAATGACGGTTTCGCTCCTGGAGTCTTATTAAATGGAGTTACAGCAATGGGCCTATTATTAAGTAGTGCAGAACCTGGTGTACCTATGTATTGCAAATATGCTAGGCAATATTGAACTCGCTTAACATATTCATGAGCCGAATAATAGTCGCTACTTGAGGGATCTAAGGCATAAAGATCGTCTAAAATATCCCTAAGAAGATCGACATGCTTAATGGCATTCCTCATATAATCATCGTAGGTAACCGGGTTTCTCTTATGAAGCGGATTCTTATAAAGCACTACTGACTTGGTTGTTGGAGCACTAGTGGACGGTGCAGAGTCGGTAGCTAAATTATCAACAACTTCTTGTCGGGTGAGAAGAAGTGTCTCCTTTAACTCAGCCAAAACCATATTTTTGTCAATGAGCAGGATGTTCAAGTCAGAGATTTCCTCGCACTTTTGGTTCAGTTGTTCAACATAAGATTGTTGCTGTGCCGCATTAAAAGCGAAGCGTTCTTCTAGTGAACCATAAAGAGCGGATAGTCCCTGTCTTGTCCGATCCATCTCCCCTAGAACAGACGAAAGTCTAATTTCTAAGACCTGGTTTTTAGACTCTGCAGCCTCTAGTTCCAATTTTAATGTTTCCTTTGATGACACCTCTCTCTTCAATCTCATGATTTCTTCCTCTAATGTCTTAACAATTGCAATCATCTTGTCACTAGTCTCAACACCGTTTTCACAACCATTTGATATCAAAAGATCCTCATTTTGAGTTTGTTGTTTTAATTCTAAAGATATACAATGTTGTTCTAGTTGATTAAAGCGTTTTGAAAGTAAATTATAAGAATCTTGTAGCTTTAAAAACTCAGCGTTAGATTCGTGACAAGAATGATTATCTACCTCATTTACAGTATCAGCAACATTTACAGAGAGATTACAAACATCATCACATTTATGCACAGCATCACAATTAATCATAGCGGATGTAAGTTCATTCGAATAATTAACATTTACAGTAGTAAGCACATCACACGAGATTACTGCAGACAAGAATCGGTCATATTCGGTTAAAATCTTTTCTTTTTCAATTAGTTGTAGTTCGTAAGCGGTGTCCATTTCATAAAACACTTTTTGAACTTCACCAATTTCAAACACAAGATTTTCCTTAAGAGATGCAAAAATTCCTTTTAGACTTTCGACAAACGGATTGATCTCATTTTTAAACACCTCGTTCATATGTTCGAAAGCCCATTCTCCGGCGTTAAAGCCATTTGAAGTCGTACATTCCAAAATGACCTTATCAAAATTAGTAAAGTATTGATTAATCTCTTGCAAGTTCAACCATACAGTGCTAACAGGTGGAAGATCCTTTGGAATTTCCTTAGGACCTTCCATATTGACAAGTGTAGGAAATGTACTAGGGTTTTCTTCATCTAATATGTAGGTCGGTGCTGTTATGAGATCTTTGTCCATATGGAAGCGAATTCTAAAATCCGTTTTTGCAAGCTCCTTATTCAATTTAAAATAATCACACTCGGGATATTTTGCAGAATTGTATGACCGATCCTCATCAACTAGATCCTTACTTGTTCGATCATCAGGAAAAACAATCGGGTCTAAAGCCAATCCTAATTGAGTTGCATTATAAAGTCTAGGACTATGTCATAAAGCTTGTTTTGCATACCGTGGATTAGGGGGAAGGCCTTTTAGACGAGATAAGTTAAATTCTCTAAATGAAGCATCAAATAAGTGCACTAGTTGAGAAGCAGCGTATTGTCTTAACAGCAAGTAATCTAGACTTCTAATCTTATTAGTAGCATTAATCTCCATTTCATTCTTCTTAGACTCGAGTGATTCAAAATCCGTTTGAAGTTTTTGAAAATTAGTGACCACTAACTCCTTTTCTTGAAGTTCATTAGACAGATTTGCTCTTAAGTTTTCTATTTCTTGCAAGTGACCCATTTGTTTGTTTCTAAAATGATCATATTCGGGATTAGTTAGAACACTAGACGAAGGCACTAGTTCCAAGGTTTGAACTTTCTCATTGCTTAAGGCAAGCTCATCAGACAAATTCTTATTCTTAGCTAAGGTTTCTAAGAGTGCAGCATTCATTTGGCTAAGTAATGTAGCAGGAACCATGACCAAATCTTGTTGAGCAGGAGTAGGCGTATGCGAAATGGGTCCCGGTTGTGATTCACTCAAAATCTGGGGACTCACATTGATATTGCTATCATTGTTTGTCTCCTCATTTGAAAGACTCACCACCGAAGATTCATTCGAATCAGCACTCTCTTGCACAGCTTGATGTGGTTGAATACTAGCATCAGTGGTATTATCGGTGGTATTAATAAGTACCTCAGATCTCTTTTCTGGCCCTAAGCTGGAGATAGTTGCCATGAGAGCAGCCTTTGCAGATTGAAAGTCATCACAGTCTGAGTCATACGCATCGAGATCATCTGCTTGGTATGCTGCATTCTGTGTGGTGACCGTGTCTTGTTCAGCAATCCCTGGATCAGCAAGAAATGCAAGCTCCTCTTCATCAAGTTCCCTTCCTTGTGCCTGAGCATTTACCAGATAGATCTTTTCTGTAAACCATTGTCCATCCCTTCTCCTCTTGGGTTTCTTACAATCCCTGGACATGTGACCCTCTTCCTTGCAGTTGTAGCATGTAATCATTTGCAACTTGCCCGTGGAATTAGCCCGTGGAGCAGGATTGACCATTGGAGCCTGATTGACCGTGCGAGCATTGGTAGTAGATGTGGTAGGTCTCCCCTGATATGGTTGAATAGGCTGAACCATTACCCTGCCATTCTCAATTGTAGCTTGTTGGCGAGAATTGGATGAATTCCTCAACTGATTGTTGGTAGGAGCTGATCCCCGAAATCCTCGTTTGCTTAAAGTCCTTGTGAGATAGGCAGACATAGTGGTTAACACTTCAACTGGATCAGCACCTTGTTTGAATACAAGAACGGGGACTTCCTCATCATCACAGTACATTGCTTGGTCTTGAGCTGCATAATCACTAGAAGGAATACTCATTTGATCAGGGTAGCTTGTTGGATATGCTGCATTCTCTTGATAAGATGAATATGAAGGTTGAGCATAAGGTGCAATACTTGCTGGGTGAGGTTGTGTAGCATATTGTGATGAAGGTGCACTGAACCGATATTGTTGCTGATGTGAGGTGGGTGGTTGTGGTAAAATCGAGTATTGGGGAAAGGTTGGTGTCATGTAAGGTGATGGATGATAGGCTTGATGTCCCAAAATATAAGGAGTGTTGTTGTGAGACAAGCTTGGTTGATTCGCCATCAAAGCTAATGAATCAGGGTACATACCTCGTGGAGAACGGTGCATGATCACATGTTTCTCATGCTGCTGAAGAAAAACATATAGTTGATCCAAATTGCACTTATGCAGATCCCTGGTTAACTTAACATCGGTAATATACTCACCCCATTCAGCTTGAGGTAAAGTATTCAAGAATTTGGTGTTAACCTGGAATGGAGCGATCACCAGATTGTATACATTCAGATCATTCATGAGTGTGGTGAATCTGAAGTAATAATCGTGAAGCGTTTCCCCTGGGTTGTAAGTGAATCTGTCAAACAGGTCATACAACTGACATTCCCTTTCCTGTTTGGTGAGAGACGTGCCTTGTAGCAACACCTTAAGACGTTCCCATAAATCCTTTGCCACCGTATACTGACTTACCATCCTATAGATGTCATGGGGAAGAGCTTGGAGAATTGTTTGAAGAGCTTTCTCGTCTGCATCGGCAACAAGTTGTTGAGCTGGTGTAAGTTCTTCAAATTCTCTTGGTCGAGACACATTGTTAGCCACGATGGTACCATAGTCAAGTGGACCATTTAAGATAGACTTAACCATAAGCCTCCCATAAACCGGTTTTCCCTTAAGATAAGACATCATCCGGCCTTGCCATGCTTCAAAAACTTCTTTGATGAGCATTGGCGGGCGATTATCCGTTCCCGTAATGACGGAAATATCCGTAAGTGATGTCATCTGAGGCATTACTGAATTCGGATTCATTTTGTTAACTTCAAAGAGACAAAGATTATCGGTTGATCGAGCAGTGAAGTAAAGCTTGTGAATTGTGTTGTGTTTTTGTTGTAAGAAACCAAGATTAAATCCTCTAAAAAATCGTCGAAAAAACAAGCAAAATAACCCTTGATTCGGAACTTTTTGTTGATTCGGAAGTTTGATTCGGAAGATTTGGCTTGGAATTACCTTGATTCGGAACTTTTGGCTTGATCCGAAACTTCTTGGTTCGGAACTTCTTGGTTCGGAACTTCTTGGTTCGGAACTTTTGGCTTGATCCGGAACTTCTTGGTTCGGAAGTTCTTGATTCGGAACTTCTTGATCCGGAACTTCTTGATCCGGAACTTCTTGATCCGAAAGTTCTTGGTTCGGAACTTCTTGATCCGGAACTTCTTGATCCGGAACTTCTTGATCCGGAAGTTCTTGGTTCGGAACTTCTTGATCCGGAACTTCTTGATCCGGAACTTCTTGATCCGGAACTTCTTGATCCGGAACTTCTTGATCCGGAACTTCTTGATCCGGAACTTCTTGATCCGGAACTTGTTGATTCGGAACTTTTGCTGGGTAATCAGAAACTTAATACGAAGAACAGTCGACCACAAAAAAGAGAGATTAAACCCAGATTTTGACCAAATGACCCAAAAAGTTTTGTGATTTCAACAATAATAAGTAAAAACTAATACTTATCCACTAATCCCAATCACAAAAACACCAAAAACACCAAGAATCAAGATGGATTTTCTTAAAGAACACTAATACAATCAAAAACTAAAGAACCACACAAATCACTACCTTAAATCACCCCATAGCTCTTGATACCAAATGTAGAATATTGATAACCTATGAATCTATGAAGGGGTTTGTTGATTTCTAGAGAGAGAAAGTTAGAGAGAGAAAGTGAGAGAAACTATGTGTTATTTCAATAAATGAAACTAGAAAAGTGACAACAACCAACCCCTTTCCATGGTGGAAAGGGGTATTTATACTTCCAAGCTACATGGGCTTGGGCCGGTCCATGACAAGCCCATGGACCGGTTCTTACTTAACTTAATAAGCAACTAATGACTATTTGTTAACTACGAGCTATTACAACATAAATAATATTGTGGAGTGACCGATACTTCTAATATACGTAAAACGTATTTCTAACAACATAGTCCCTCAAAACAGTATCAAACTGATGCTGATATATCTTTCCATATATCAACTCACAATAGGTCAATCAATAACTTGATCACAAATCAACATGTCCCTAAAGTTATATCTACTCAAGCTGATGAATCAACTGATTCTCTCATCCATGCAGATACTGAGGGGACAATTGATGAGAATGATGACCTACCAATCACTAAAAATCCTTCAGTGAGAAGTGATGATCCAGTACTATGTACTGAACCACCAGTCCCTGATAATCATCAATTATCCACAAGCTCTTATCCAAGTCCTCAGGACAGATGGTGTAGACACCAACACATAGAGCTTGTAAATATAATTGGTAATGTGTCTGAGGGGATGCTCACACGCACTCAGCCTGCTAATCTCTCTGTTGCCTCAGCCTATGAATGTTTTTTGCAGACTTTCTCTCTAAAATTGAACCCAAAAAGGTTTCAGAGGCCCTGACACATCCAGGGTGGGTTGAAGCTATGCAAGAAGAACTCAATCAATTCCTCAGGAACAAGGTTTGTAAACTTGTTCCTCTACCTAAAGGAAAATCAGCTCTTGGCACAAAATGGGTGTTCAAAAACAAGACCATTGAAGAAGGAATTGTTATCAAAAACAAAGCTAGGCTTGTTGTTCAGGGGTGTGGTCATCTTGAAGGCATTGACTATGAAGAGACCATTGCCCTTGTTGCAAGAATGGAAGCCATCAGTCTCTTTCTTGCCTATGCTACATACATGAACTTCAAAGTTTTTCAAATGGATGTGAAAAGTGCCTTCCTGAATGGCAAGATCACTGAGGAAGTTTATGTGGCTCAACCTCCTGGTTTTGAGAGTCTTGAGTTCCCCAACCATGTCTGTAAACTTGACAAAGCCCTATATGGACTTAAACAAGCACCAAGGGCATGGTATGGAACTTTCTCTACCATCCTGATAATGAATAAATTTGTCAGGGGGAAGATAGACAATACCTTGTTTATCTTCAAAACCAAGGAGGATGTTCTGCTAGTTCAGATATATGTTGATGACATCATATTCGGATCTACTAACTATGATCTTTGTAGAAAGTTTGAAAAACTTATGACAAAGAAATTCGAAATGAGTATGATGGGTGAATTAACATATTTTCTTGGACTACAAATCAAACATGGGTACAAAGGGATCTCGGTCTGTCATGATACACCAGATAAATACTTAAAAAATATGACATCTCTGAGTGTGCTTCAGTGAAGAATCCCATGGTTCGCCCTAACAACTTAGATCCTGATCTCACTGGTAAACCAGTCAATCAAACCTTATTCAGGGGAATGATTAGATCATTAATGTACCTAACAGAAACCAGGCCTGATATTCAGTTCTCAACAATTATATGTGCAAAATATCATGCCGATCCCAAAGAATCACATCTTACTATTGTTAAACAAATCTTCATGTACCTGAAGGGTACTCCATCACTAGGTCTATGGCATCCTTGTTGCTCAGGCTTCGATCTTAAAGGATACTCAGACTCAGACTACGTTGGCTGCAACATGGATAGAAAAAGTACCTCAGGTGCATGTCAATTCCTAGGTGGCAAGCTAGTATGTTGGAGTGCAAAGAAACAGCAGTCAGTAGCTATGTCCTCTACTGAGGATGAGTATGTGGCAGCTGCTGGTTGTTGTGCAAACATCTTTTGGATGAAAAGTCAACTCAGGGACTACAATGTGGAATACAAAGTAGTCCCCATCTTTTGTGACAACACCAGTGCAATTGCCATATCCAATAATCCAGTCCTGCACTCAAGGACTAAACACATAGACATAAGATATCACTTCCTCGGGGACCACATCTTGAAAGGATATATTGAGTTACACTTCATTCCCACCGAATATCAGCTAGCTGATATATTCACCAAACCCTTGGATGAACCAATGTTCACTAGACTGAAAGCTGAACTTGGTATGCTGAACATTGATTAATTAGGGTTCCTAATGACCTTATGTTTAGTATAGTGTATATTCATAATCTTCTTCTTGAGTAAATACATCTTCTTGTCTTTACCCTTGACACTAAGTACATTAAATGATGTAACTAAATGCTCTAAGAATTTAGTTACTTAATGTCCTAGGTTGGTGACACACCATATTAAATAAGGGACAAATATTCCTTTGAATAAATATCATCAACCAGGCAAGGGGTCAAAACATATCAAGGATCCCACTAAGCATTAAATGCTTGCCCTTTTTTATGCAAAATCCGTTGCAAAAATGTCCTTTCAACTGCACATGACCCTACGTCATCTCTGCAAAAAGCGTTATGATTGCAGACCGGAACAGTTTCCAAGAAAAAAAGGGGTACTACTTGTCCATATTCATTAAATGCGGATGTGAAAAGAAAATATATCAAATAAAATCCTTTTCACATCTGTGCCTATTAATACCCAACCATTAACACAAACACACACATAAAGATTTTAGCAATCTTACTCTGCTAAAATCTTCTCTCAAAGAAAAGTGTGTGTGTTCAACAATTGTTTCCAAGAAAAGACTTTTTGATAAAAGTAATCACATCGATCACTAGTTTTGCAGTTACATAGTATATATAAGTTATCAAAGTTACTTGGTGGTTGATCTTTCGATTTTTATCAAGATCAACAATCTGCATTAAGTCACAGGTGTTATGTTGTTGCATTATAACAAGAAATAAGTCTTGGTTTGATTCTACAAAGTTCCATTGTCCTTTGAAAGTTTTAAAAAAATTATAACTTAAAAATGGCACTATCCAAGACTATTCCCTATGCCCCTCAGGCTGAGCACCTTATCAATGAGGGTGTTCATTTTTCAGGAAACAACTATGGGGGAAATTTCAGTTACCCTAGTAGTGTATCAGCATACAAAACAATTTGCATATTTCTCAAAAACTATGATTGGGTTGATGCTTTTACCAACACCCCCTTAGTCTTCTACCATGAATATCTCACGGAATTCTAGTATACGACTGTGGTTGTAACCCCACCTACCCAAGGGCCTGAAGGTTCTTAGGGGTCTGAGACCAAGTCATACAAGGGTTGTGTCATTCAGTTCACTGTAAACAATGGGAAGACACCATTGGTTTTGGACTTCAAAACTTTTTGTCAAGCCAGTGGACTGGATTATAACAAAGGAAATTATGTTGCACATCCTGACATAGAGTTAGTTAAAAAGGGCTTAAAAGAAATCAGAGTCCCTAAGTTACTTGTGACTAAAACCTCATTAATCAAAACTGCTTTCCCCATGGCTCGGAGGATCCTGGTCACTTTTGTGATTTAGGTGATCGGTGGGAACTACTCATTAACTAAGCAAGTTAATTCCACTCAGTAGATGCTAATCTACAATCTAGTTAATGGACTGAAGATTGACATAGGAGATATTATTTTTAATGATATCGTAACCAGGCTCCTAAAGGAGTCAAGGTAAAAGTATGTATCTTACCCACGGTTCATTACTTGCGCCTTAGAAAGGTTATTGGGTTCTCTTTACACTCAGGAGAAATTTATTGTTTTTTCTACACCAATCTTGAGTTCCACAAATTTTTCTAAGAACCCATCTGAAGTCACCCCCATAGAATTGACGGCTTACATGACTGACGTGATCAGTCGTGAATCATATGTGTCTCCCATTCCCTTCTTACCAAAGAAGGGGAACAAGAAGCCTCAGAATGTTCCAAAGACCAAACCAACAAAGCCACAGGGCCCTGAGGCTTTCGAGGCACGTCCTAAAAAGGACAAGGCTAAAAAGACCACCCTTGTTCAGACCAAGCTTCAAATACCCCAAGGGAAAGAGCTTACAGGAGGCCCTGATACATCACTGTCAGGGTCGACGAACCAACCTACTGGTCCTCTTGATGGAGAGGGAAAGATACAACCCTCTCCTACGGGACTGCCTTCCACTCAGTCTGATGAGGGCAATCGTAAATCATAACCTTTGCCTGAGGACAAAACCAAGGACAAAGACTTAGAGAGACGCCTACGGGTAACACACCTTGCTGATAGGCATATAACTTCCACCAAATCCAATGAAGGCACACTAACTCACAAGTCTTTTCCTGAGGACCGAAAACTCGATTACTTAGTGTAACAACCGTGGTTTTGAGGTTCGTCACTTGGTCTTACTTTTAGGTTATTTTATGTGTGTTTACTTGAATTGTGTGTTTACGTGTTTATTTTGTGTGAACGAGGTTGGTGTGGTTATCATTTATGAGTATAGAAGTACTCATAAGTAAATCGAGGAACGGTTATTTCATGTTCATGAGCTCACAATTGGTGACTATGAAATGAAATGGTGATATTTTGGTGTTTACGTATACATATAAGTATTATAGTAATAGTGTATTTTTTTAGGATTTACGGTTTAGCGTTTAGAGGTCTCGGGTGAGGTAATTATCCAAATGAATATTTTTCGGGATGGTTTTAAGTCATTTAGGACTTAGTTATAAAGTTTATTTAAAAATTTGAGATTTTTTTTAAAAGTGTATATTTTACGTCTTTTACGGTAAAAACGCGTAAATTTGACTAGTTTTACGGTTTTGAGGTTTTGGAAGCTTTAGGAGCTGAAATAAATTAAGACAAGTTAAGGTAATAATAGTAATACATTATTAAACAATAAAAAAAAATGCATATATAGTCGGCTAGAACCGAATATATAACCAAAAAAATAGGAAAAAAGGATTTATGGTAACTAGTGTTTGGGTTGGACAAGGATATTTGCTATATAAGGACCCCTTAATACAAAACACACACATTCTTCTTCCTGGAAACCTTTAGTCGACGGCAGAAGCTTTATTTTAGGTTTTTCTGTATTTTTTTTTTCATCCTCTATTAAATTAAAGGTAAACCTTCTTTAACCTTTTTGATTAAATTGTTTTTATGTTTAATTAATCATCTTATGATGGATTTAGGATAGGTTTAATTTTATAAACAGTAAATTAATGTTGTAATAATCATAATATAATGATTACATGGGTTAGGGCTAGTAATTAGAGGAATTAGGGTTAATTAATGTGGTTGATTTTGTTAAACCCGTTTTTAAAAACTGGGCAGATTTTTGAGTCAATTGTTTTGATCATATTAGGAGTTCTACAAACTCTTATCTTACGATCCACATACCCCTGAAAATGTATTTGAAGTGGCTTTCCAATGAAAGAAACTAGAACTAAATTGGAGGTCGGGAAGGGGGTCAAAAACAGGTTACAACAGTCGGAGGTCAAAACAGTTTTGAATTCAACATGTTTTCTTTTTAGGTTTTGGGTTGTTTGGGGTACTTAGGGTTGCATTGGGATCTTCTCACGAACATGAGAGATGGTATATATTGTACGAAGGATCTGCACTTGGGCTAAGATTGTGGTTTAGGGTAAGACCCTCTAATGGTAACAAACTTTTCATACGTTTAAAATTAGTAAATTCTGGATAGGTAGCAATATATACACATATATCGGGGCCTTAACAGTAGCTTTAAGGTTAGGTCAAGTGGGAGGTTTTAGCTAACATGTATAAAAGTATGAATATTCCTTTTTTCAGAAACCATGGGTATATTTAAGTGGACGTTTGACTTAATGTTTTGAGACCTAAAACTGGGACTGTTTTGTGTAAAATTATGAAAGGGATAGCTATTGAACTTAACCAAGTTAGGGACTTGTTAAGGAAGGGTAATGGGGTGATTAGAGCTTATCAATATGGTAATGTTATGGGATAGACTAGATGTCCATCATAGGTTGATGAGCCATCTTAGTGATTGGTTCGTGTAGTGATTTCGTGTTCTTGGTTTGTTAGCTTGTTGCTAGTGCGAGGACTTGTGAAGAAGCTATCAGGTGAGTTTCATAGTCCCATGTTTACTATTGATTTTGACTTCCAGATGGGATGGAAGAGACACTGTGTTGAGTTGTTTCTAAATTGTTGTTGTGAATGTTTTATGGTTGTGATGTACTTGTGTGTACACTTATGTGATTAACTGCTATGCGATTCTTGATTTGTTATTGTGGTTTGACAAGGTAGTGGCCTTGTGGTTTGCCAAGGTAGTGGCCTTGGGATAGGTACATAGTTTGATCATCTATGGTACCATGATGTTGTTTGGCAAGGTAGGAGCCTTGGATTGGTTTGGTATGATTAATCTTGATTGATAGTTGTTAATGCATATTTGTAACACTTTGTCCATATGTTCTTTTGTTGATGGTTGTTATTCACAACTTTTAACTGATTTAGCGTTGGAGTCTAAACCTATGACTCTCACCAACTTTATGTTGACGTGTTTTAGTGTCTCTTTCAGGTGATGCTATGGGTAGGAATGAGAACTTAAGTGGCTAGGACTTGGAGAGAGTAGGAATGCATATAGAAGGATATCCCCGTTTCCTTCTTAGTTTTTGTTTGTTTGTTCATTTTAATAAGTGATACTATGGCACACATATGTTTGTTTTGATTATGTTACTTGTTTGTATTGGGTAAGAGGTAGGACTGTTACCTACTTACCTAGACACCTGCATTTTATGAGATATTGTCATGACTTTTGTGTCACCATTTTATGACATTTCTTATTCCATATAGTTATCTCTATAGACACGCCATGTTGTGATGATATCCATACGTCGCGCCCCCATATTCCGCCATGGTGGGGTGTGACAGAATGGTAATCAGAGAAAAAGGTTATAGAGAATTAGGTTGCCTAGTCGCGTAGCCTAGTCTATAGCTTAAGGGTCCCTGCATATAGGCGTCATAGGAGTATGTGTGCATTTTATAATAATTGATGTGTTTGGATGTTATTTTGCGATGTTGTTAAGTTAGGAACTAATATGGTTCATACTTGACCACATAATATTTTCCTTTCGGGTTTTGACTAGTGCGGGTTTAACTACCATCGTCCACGCTAGTCATCTTTGTACTTTGCTAAAAAATGTATAGTTATTTGTTTTAAATTTTCCGACTCTTATGGACGGCATGCCTTAAAATTATTTATGTTTTCGTTTGGATTATGTCTACGCAAGTTTAGCTAGACCATGGATTTGTGATGTTTCAAGTTTTGACTATGTTATTTTAATAAAGGGAGTTTTGGACCTTATTTTGTGTGGTTATGTGCTTGTGAGTTGATGGATTATCTGTTATGTGTAGTATTAATTTCTTATAAGTGTCATCATAGGAGGGAGTACATTGGTGAAAGGGAACATGTATAATTATGGAGGCCTACATAATTGTATATATGCCACAACACCACTGGACTTTCAAGTATGATTGCATGAAAGAGAGTTGATACATGCTTGTATAATATATGTTGGTAGTATGTATCTAACACCCCACCAAATGCTATGCGCAGCGGAACTACAACATTTGGGTGCTAGGCAGTTATCATCGCACACAAGATATATCGAACGACTCCAAAGAGACGTCAATTTAAAACTTAAATTAAAAATTGTTAAAAGATACATGTCTACGGTTTTCCGACCCCAATTGATACAACAGAGTTTAGCGTTTTCGGTCCCCATGAATCTCAACCCAAAAGTTACAGTTTTCACAACAACATGACATTAAAGTTAAAAATGTTTAAGTAATAACGGGAGGAAAAACAAGCAGACTCCAAGCCATACACACAACATCCATCCAATGCACGCTCCATCCTACACTTCAGCGGTTACCTGAAACACATGCTAAATTTGGTCAATGAAAACGTTGAGTGGAATTCATAGGTTTTACAATTCATTTTGAACATATGTGAAATAAAAACCATTCACGATCATTCATAGACTTGTCGATCAAACAATCTATATTCAAGATACTGGCAATTGTGTTTAAGCTCATGACACTAAACCGTTAACTCAATCACCCGCGTAATAATTACCGGCGTGATTCAGATGAAACCAAGGCCCCTACTAAGGCATCAGTTGCAATTATACCTTATCTCTTATCACAAATTATCCGTCCGCAGGGGGTATCAACGTACTAGCCCTCGTCTCGGATAGGGTAGTCAACCCCATAGTACTATCACTTTGCATAAGCGGCTATTTCTAATCCACGCTAGGACTAAACAATAGTTAATAGTTCATGAATTTAGGGACTTTTGCAACTAGGTACTCAACACAATTTCAAAGGCAACATTTGGGTCCAACAATCATTCATGACATATGTTCATTTTAAAAACTAGCATGCATTTCCCTCGCGGGTAAAACAGTTTGAAATAATAATAAGCGAGGCTATAAATTCACACCTTATATAACAAGTAGTCGATAGTTCGAGAGACGGTCACTGACGACGATACGGATGCCCGGGTAAATCAACACCTATCAAACCAAATAACGCGTAATGAGTAATCTCATTTTAAAACCTTATGGTACTGTATAAAATACATAAATACTAGTCACTTGTGATAATTACAACTCACGCCAAAACAAAACAACTAGCGTTACTCATTTTACACCATTCGTCCTTATTATTAACGTTATCCATTTTTACTCATTTTCGCCGATACTTACCAAAAGTACGGACTATTTTACCATACTTAACCATCTTTATAAATTTGACAAAATTCTCAAAAATACTATAAGACCTGTAGAAAACACATATTTAATCCCAACAAATTTTTTTTACTTCTATGACCCGTTACTCACCACTTTTCCAAAACTACGTTTTTCGGACTGAAATTGTACTTTGACCAAGTCGGACTCATTTGACCCGTTTAAAACACTCCATTGACCCATTTGACACCTAAATCCTACAATAGACTCAAATGTGCAGGTTTGACACCGAAATTCAGCCCTTGACCATTTACCAAACTAGACTTATAGTCCCCGGGATTTGACCTAAAACCAAGCATAACTTCGGATTATGACTGTTTTCATCTCCCGGTACACGAATTTCAAAACGTCGTAACTTTTGACTCGTTAGGAGTCGTAAGCTCTACCTTATACCAAATCGAAGCTAAGAAAATGCTATAAAAATCTATCCTATCCACAAGACCTGTTTTCAAAATAATTTTTACGAAAATGCCTTAAACTTTCTGCCTAAAATCAACCATACCAAAATCACACTAACGCTCGTTTCCAAACCCATTTATCATCACTAGACATCATCCTAAGCATCCCTAATCACAACCAAACAATGTTTTCAGTCCCTAACCCCTATTGATCATCAACCTCATAGAATCAAAATCCTAAAAACAAACATGCAAGTAATTGTATCCATCTAAAACATCTAAAAACATAATATTAAACATGAAACCAAGCTCAAAACATCAACCACCATGATCCCCAAACACCCCCCATTGAGCCGTGGGGTTTGGGTGATCAAAACCCACCAACCAAATTAATTTTGGTTGATTTGTTTGGTGTTCTAGCATCCTTTTAGCATGAATTAAACATGCAAATGCTCAATTAACCTCAAAAACGAATTTGAAAAATCTTGAAATTTTTGGATGATTTTTTGTTAATGCATGTGTGAAATGAGCATGGATTAACACTCACTAGATGATTTTAGAAGGTGGTCTTTGATTAGAATGGATCAAAACTAAAAAAAATGAAGTGGTGGTGGTTTTGTGGGTTTGGCCGTCGGCCTAAGAACACAAGGGAGAGGGGTGTTTGATTTTTTTTTGTAAAGTGTTTAGTGTGTGTGGTGTTTGTCCCCTTTTGTGAAATGGGAGGGACCTAGGTGCAATTTTTGCATTCTTTTGGCCTTAAGCAAAAACGAAACCAAAACTTTGCGGGATTGACTCACTAGTCATTTTAGAAAATTTTACGGGAGTCGGAAATTATCCCAAACACTCCAAAATACTTTTGGGATACTTTAAATGTACCCGGAAAGCAATAAAACTCACCCGACTCGACTTAACACGAACCGTAAGTAAAACTCTCGAAAAATTACATTATCGATAAAACGTCAATAATTATAGAAATTTGAGCATCCATCGGGATCGTATTTGTCATCGTCCTTCTTAAATCGTCAATCGTCAAAATTATAACCTCGAACATCGGTTTCAACCAAAATACTAAAATATATAGCAATTAAAATTTATTAAAAATTTCAAAAATTAGCGTAATTTAGGGTAATGTTAGTGACCTCGGTTCTAGGGTATCACATCCACCCCTCCTTAAAGAGAGCGACGTCCCGGCGCTCGCCTCTTCTTATACTCAAAATTCGTGCCGCTGGAACAGATGAGGATACCTTTCCTTGAAAAAGTCCTCACGTTCCCAAGTGTATTCCAGTCCACGCCTTGAATTCCATCGAACCTTCACAATGGGAATTCTACTACGCTTCAGCCTCTTGACCTCTCTGTCCATAATTTCCACGGGTTCTTCCACGAAATGCATTTTGTCGTCCAGTTGAATCTCGTCCAAAGGAATCACCAATTCCTTATCCGCCAAACTCTTCTTCAAGTTCGATACGTGAAACGTGTCGTGGATAGCACTAAGCTCGCTCGGCAACTCTAACTTGTACGCTACTGGTCCAATTCGTTTAACGATCTTAAATGGTCCAATATACCTCGGACTCAACTTTCCTTTCTTCCCAAAACGAATTACACCCTTCCACGGCGAAACCTTAAGCATAACCATATCTCCGAATTCAAATTCCAACGGTTTTCTTCTGTTATCGGCATAACTCTTCTGTCGGATTCTTGCAGCAAGTAGTCGGTTCTTGATTTGCACAATCTTCTCTTTCGTCTCTAAAACCATTTCGGGTCCAGTCAATTGACTTTCTCCTACTTCACTCCAACACACAGGCGATCTACACTTCCTTCCATACAATGCTTCGAACGGTGCTGCCTTGATACTCGCATGGTAACTATTATTATACGAAAACTCCACTAGAGGCAAGTGGCGTTCCCAACTTCCTCCAAAATCGATCACGCATGCTCGGAGCATGTCCTCCATCGTCTGAATAGTTCGTTCACTCTGGCCGTCAGTCTCCGGGTGATAAGCCGTACTTAAACTCAATTCAGTGCCCATCGCACGTTGAAGCGATTTCCAAAATTCCGAAGTAAATCTACTATCGCGATCCGAAATGATCGATAACGGCACTCCATGTCTGCAGACGATCTCTTTCACGTACACACTGGCCAGCTTTTCCATACTGTCCGTCTTCTTCATAGGTAAGAAATGAGCAGATTTCGTCAATCTATCTACTATTACCCATATCATATCACATCCACTAGAAGTTCTAGGTAAACCCGTCACGAAATCCATAGCGATTTTCTCCCATTTCCATTCTGGGATCTCTGGTTGTACCAACAACCCAGACGGTTTCTTATGTTCTGCTTTAACTTTCGCACAAGTCAAACACTTACTAACGTAACGAGCAATATCCGCCTTCATATTCGGCCACCAATAAACTTTCTTCAGGTCATGATACATTTTGTCCGATCCAGGATGTATCGAATACTTCGACTTATGAGACTCGTTCATAACCAAATCTCGTACTCCAGGCTTTCCTTCCTCAGATGAACACAATGGTAACTAAATCCGATTCTCGAAATATCTCAATCCGTCTGACCTAATCACAAAAAGAGGTTTCAACATTCTTCCCAAATTCTCAGCATCAACATTCTCTTTCATTAATCCCCTCTCTTGAGCCTTCAGTATAGTTTCGGTTAAATCAACGCTCTCAGTCATCTCCAAAGCTCTGACTCTCAAAGGTTTCTCTCGTTCCTTCCTACTAAGTGCATCCGCTACAACATTCGCCTTGCCAGGATGGTAGCGAATTTCACAGTCATAGTCACTCAGTAATTCTACCCATCGTCTCTGTCGCATGTTCAACTCCTTTTGATCTAAAATGTGCTGCAAACTCTTGTGGTCAGTGAATACAACACACTTCGTCCCATACAAATAATGTCTCCACAACTTCAACGCAAAAACTACAGCTCCTAATTCCAAATCGTGCGTCGTGTAGTTCTCCTCATTCTTCCTCAGTTGTCTCGACGCGTAAGCTATCACCTTTTCACGCTGCATCAATACCTCTCCGTAACCTTTACGAGATGCGTCACAATACACTACAAAGTCTTCGGTTCCTTCAGGTAATGACAATATCGATGCGAAACATAACTTGTCCTTGAGCGTTTTGAAAGCGAATTCTTCCTCATCTCCCCATTCATACACCCTATTCTTTTCGGTAAGCTTTGTCAATGGCTTTGCAATCAACGAAAATCCTTCAATGAACCTCCGATAATACCCAGCTAAACCAAGGAATTGTCGAACTTCAGTCGGCGTTGTCGGTGCCGACCATTCCCTGATCGCTTCGACCTTGGCAGGATCCACGCGAACTCCTTTGCTATCAATCACGTGGCCAAGGAATTGCACGGATTCTAACCAAAACTCCCACTTCGAGAACTTCGCATACAACTTCTCTCTCTTTAGTAGATCCAATATCTTTCTCAGGTGCTTCTCGTGCTCCTCCTTACTATTAGAGTAAATAAGAATATCATCGATGAAAACAATAACAAACTTATCTAGATACGGCTTGCATACGCGATTCATAAGGTCCATGAATACAGCAGGCGCGTTTGTCAACCCTGATAGTTGTAAAATCACACTTGTTTAGGAAAACAAGGCAATAATATAGGGTAAGCACGACGATTTAGGAAAACCGTGTGTAAATGACCCTAAAAGTGAGTTCGTTCTCTCGAGGAGGCTAGTGCGTTGTGTAATGAATGATTGATTATGTTTTTGATTATTAATGAGAAGAAAAGAGGAGAAAATGACGAAGACGAAAAATTAGAAAAATAAGGCAAAACACTACTAGAAAGTTACGACGTAGAACGTAAAAAAGTGCAAAATTTAAAAATTTATGCTAAGACCAAAAACAAAATATTAAAAAAGGCTAAAACAAGTCTAAAATAATATAAATAAAGTTAAAAATCCAACAAAGATATTTTAAAACCTTTTATTAATTAAATATTTAATTTTAAATGCTAATTAAAGCCCTAAAATTAAATACAACTAATAAAAATGCCTAAAATATGATTTTATTGAATTATTACTTAACTTATATTATTATAAGACTAAAAAGTAATTTCTAAAAATTAAAACCTAATAAAACTATTTTTAAAACTCTAAAAATGATTAAAAATGATTAAAAACTAATTAAACTCAAAATAATATTAAAAATTAATCTAAAAGCTATAAAAATATTCTAAAAATGGAAATAGTCCTAATTAATGATAAAGAACTTAAGAAAAATGAAAAAGAAATAAAAATAAAATTTTGAAAAATTAATAATAAAATAATATTAAAATAATCCTAAAAATAAAAAGTTTATAAAATTAATAATAAAAAATTTCTAAAAATTCTTAATAATATAACTAAGAGAAAAACACAAATCTAAGCTCCTAAACCTTTTTTAATAATTTTATAAAAATCTTTAAAGTTTATAAAAAACCTTAAAATAATATAAAATTAAAAATTAAAGTTTTTAAAACCAAAATAAGATGTAAACCTCAAATTATATAATTAAAACCTAAAAAATATTTTTCCTAAAAATTAAAACTGTTTTTACTATTTTTTAATGATTTATTAAAAAACGTCTATTAATTAAATCCTAGAAAATAATTAAATAAATGGAAAAATAAGAAAATAAGCTAGAAAAATCCCTAATGCTATTACTAATCCAGGAAAAATAAAAACACGCAAAAATAATAAGCCAATAAGCTCAAATAAGCTTATTTACTCACGGCTTATTTTTAAAAAAGGAATTTAAAAACGGGTTAAGTATATTTTGAAACCACACCCTAGCAGTCAAAGACCCTAGGGCGCAGTGGTAAGTGTTGTGTGTGGTGAGTGTGGAGATTAAGGGTTCGATGCTTGGCGAAACCCCAATTTTTTATTTACTTTTTTTTTCTTTTTAACCTTTACCAATCCAACACTGTCACTCTATTAAGCTTTAAACACAAACCAAAACTCTTTTTAATGCAAGATTAACGAGATTGAAGACTAAAATGTCACCAGTTTTCAAATTTTAAGAACACACTTTGTTCTTCCTTCTGTTTTGTCTTCACAGGTGGTGAAAAAGAACCCAAGAGGACTTGGGTGTATTTTGGTGGTGATTTTCTTGGTACAAAGTCACCCTTGTGCTCTTTCTGAGCACAAGGAGTCAAGCAAGTACAAAATTTAAGCACCTAGCACAAAAAGACTCACAATCCAAGCATACAAAGCAATTAAATGTTTCTGAGGTCTTTGGACTTGGTCTGTGGATTTTTTAGCTAACAAATTGCACAAAGTTGAACTTCAAATCCTCAAATGTTGCACACAAGCTCAATACTCAACATACAAACAACAGCAATCCCTATATCACTCTCAACCTTCACAGAATTCAAGATCTTGCACCAAAATTCTATAAAAACAAGCAAAAAAATTGATATGCAGATTTCCTAGCTAGCTTGTTTCACTTTTAACACACCAATTAGCTAAAACTTGACCAAAACTTATCTAAAACTGATAAGTAACTTAACACAATACTAATCAATCACTCTAACACTTTAATCAAGCAAACTCAAAGATTAAGACTTCTGCTAAAACTCGAAACCAAACACCACTTTAAAATTTTGAAAACTCTTTTAACACATCAAAACACTTTAAAAATCTACCAAAGTGATTCATATTGCATATAACATGTACAAAAACACAAAAGAACACAAAATCAACAGCTTTAACACCCTATAGCACAAAATCAAATAAATTCACATGAACTTCATAATTTCTGAATTTTTCAAAATGAAAAATAAAACTTACCCAAGAACCCTACAATCCAGGGTTCTTGTGGTAGCAATACCACCTCCTTCCAACTCGGGTTGGAGCTGAAACACTGATCAACAACAACCTTTGAACCTGTTTAAAGAAAAATCAAACAAAAACAGTATACAATATAGATATAATCTGTTTTCCTATTTCTTTCTTAAAAACTTATCACAAAACTTCCAAACTCTCAAACATGTTTTAAACACAATCAAAATCACAAAACACAAACCTGTTGATAAGTGTGAAAACACTCATCAATAATGATCCATAAACCACTCAAAACACTGTTAAATACATTATTTTAACTGTTAAATATTAGAATTATGCGTGTATTTGCGTTTCATGTGTTTTCAGGTAACAAGATACAATTTTGGAACAAAGACGAGCTTTTAAGGACTTATTTGATCAAAAGACGAAGAAAAGGACGAAAGACGCTTTCAAGTACCTTACTTGGCATACTTCCAAATATAAAGGGCTTAAGTTGAAACTTCTACAAAGATAAAGGATGAAATAGAAAATGAGATAAAAGTTTATAAACATTTTGAAAGAAATGAAAAGAAAGGGACCAAAAAGTAAAAAAAAGGGAAAAGTTGTATTTAACTTTGGTCCATTGACCAAGTCTCGGTCAAACCAAAAACACACAAACCCGTTTACGCTTCTTCTCCAAGATAAAAGAGATAGACGGTTTCATCTTTTCCACCTCCTTAAACCTGCAATCAATTTTCACGAACGATCAACAAAGAATCAAAAGAAGTCTTCAACAGCAAAGATGATCACCTCCTTATCCTCTACAAGAGGGTGCTATTTAATTAGATCAAAAGCAAAGAATAAAGAAAGCCCCAAATTCAAGATTGAAGATGAAGAACGAGTATCCTCGTATTTTCCACGTGTCATCCACTCATTGGATAGACCACGTCACTTCTACCATCTCGACGCCTATAAATTGAAGACGAAGACTTCATTTGGAAGCGGTTAGCTTAGGTGTTTTTTTTCACATAGTTAGTTAGGAGTAGTTAGCTTAGTTTTGTCAAAGCTTTAGATGTTAAACTTTCTGTTATAGTTTGTTATAGATTGTAACCGTTTTCTGCCATTAATGAATTACCAAGTTTTCTTTAATCTCGGATCTTTTTCTCATTACTAGTTCATAAGCTCTATCTTTACTCTCTATATAAGCTCTTCGAAGCTTATAACTTTTTCTCTCTCTATCTTGACTGCTTATTTTTACTGTTCATCGAGGTCTAAATTTCATGGATTATGCTGAGTAATAGAACTGTTCACGTTAAAGAGTAAATTGGTGATGATTCGGATATTAGATGTTCGTATTTCTAAAAGCTTGTGAGTGTGTTAAAAGGGTTGATCTTGTAGATTTTTGGTGAGAATTCAGTAGTCAAAAGCTTTTCAGTTTTTCGAGCTTATAAAAACTTATAATAAGCTTTTCAGTTTTCAGTTTTCTGGATCAAATTAGTTAATCATAAGCTCATTAGATAAGTAAAAGTAGCTGATAATAAAGAATAGATTTAGCAGTTGAACCAAAATTTCTTTTTCGTCAATGATTTCAGTTTAAGTTTCCGTTTTGTTTTAACTGTTCATACTTTCGTTATTAAATCATGATTTTTCAAATTTCTCAAGTGATCAGTTTTTTTTAGTTAGTTAACAATTTCTAGTTTTGTCGAAAAAGAATCATTCACTTTTAGTTATCAGTTCGATAATTTTCATTTTGGAACAGCTTATTCAGAAAGTTTGATGCTGGCTTATTCAGTAGCTTACTGATGTTACTAGCGAGTTGATTTACTTTTCTTGATTATGTTTGGAAACTCATAAGCTCAAAGCTTTTGAGCGATAACATTTCCTGTTTCGTTTAGTAGTAGATTTTGCAGGTGTTCACAGATGCAGATTTGATGGTGATTTCAGTTCGATAGTCAGCAGCAGTTAGCTAAGCCGGTTCAGCGCCGCGCTACTCTTCCACAACGGACTTGGCCTGGATGATGTCGGTTAAGCACGTTTTTAATTTTCTGCTTTAACTGTAACAGTAGTATATCAATAGTGTAGACTTGCTTGATCTTTTTATTAATCTGCTTTATATATGTACTCCTTGTTTCATTTTACTGCGATTAGCTAATATGATCTGCTAGATTGTTACGGTAGTAGAGTAAATCTGCTTGTTTGCTGTATGATATGTGGATCTTTTGCTTGCAATCTGATTTGAGATCTTGATTTTCTGAATTGAGATAATTAGCTTATAATATGTTTAATATCTGTATAGCTTGATTATATACTTTTAGCTTTATAAGAATTGTTCATTTGCTGTTATAAGACTGTTTGGGATTAGGTGATATAGATGGATCTGCGTTAGTTGATTAGGCGTTAAACGTGTAAGAAGTCTAGAGTAAAATTTCATATTAAGTCAGCATGGTTAAGTTTACATCAGTCTTAGTAGGATTCATATTGAGTAGGGTAGTTAGTAGTTATTAGATCTGTTAAATACAATTTGTGACACGTCAGTTCTTATTTTGGTTAAATGATTAGCTAGATTAGATTTCTTATTGGGCCAATAGGATAGTTGGGCTTTGAAAATGTGTTAGTGAATAGAATTTAAACTTTGTTAAAATGTGTTAGTTGTAAAAACTGATTAGACTGTTATTTTAATCTTTTAGTTTTAAATTTTGTAATTTGTATTTTTTTCATTTGTAGTATAAAATTTGCATTTTACATTTTTTTTACGATTTGTGCATTTAAATGTTTTATGTGCAATATGTTTTTAGCATAGTACGTATACATAGCTAGATAATATTTTTACATTTTTAAATGCTTTGTGCCAATTAGACATAGAATACCAATCAAGTTTGTACAACCAAAAACAATCAAGTTGAGCTTAAAATTGTTAGATCAATTCGAATCGAGCTGAGAAGACAACTACACTAAAAAACGAAATATTAAATGGTGCCGCTGCCGGTTCTTTTCGTGAAGATTAATGATTTCGAGTGAGACGATTGGATTTTGGGATCCGTTCACTTTGTGAACGTTATTTTTACGTATTATAATCAAAAAGAAAAAAAAAATCAAAAAGATAAAAATACAAAAAAATAAAAAATCACAAAAGTCAATTCTTTTCCTAAAGAATTGAACCAAAAAAATAAAAAATCCAAAAAGTAATCTTTTTCCTAAAAGATTACACTCAAAAATATATATTATATCGCTTTCATCGCTTTTTACGTAGATATAGTATTTTTCTTAAAAAACAAATAAATACAAAAATATTTTTTATATATTATTATATGTAGATACGTATACGTATAAAAACAACCAAGTTACCTATCTCCATAAGTATTGCCGAGGCATTACACCGTGTTGAGGGGCGTTCCGGTCCTTGACACGCGTATCGATAAAATTTAATTAAGCAAGAATAGATAAATACTTCCAATTGGCAATAATTCGAAGAATACAAACTACAAAGTGAATAGATAGGCGACGTGCTATAAAATGCCGTCTAAGGGTCAATAGGTACTTAAGTGCTTCGCGCCACCTAACCCCCCGTTCACTAGTGCGTATTCTAAGAAGGAAGGCTTAATTGGAGGTCTTGCACCCAAGTAGTAATTATATATATACTTTCTTGTGGATATTTCATATCGAAACTCGAAGAGGATAATCTTATTCTTTTCAAAGTCGACCGAGGGCTACTCCCTCATTCCTCGTGTTTACTTACACGTGTACTCGCACACGTGTAAACATACCACCTTTGGTGTATTACTTCCTTCCCTGAGGAAGCTTTTAAACGTCATTATACTTGTATATACATTCGGCCACCTTGTTACACATGGATACTCGTTCCATGTTGGAGATTTTGCAACAACAATCCGCCAACGCTAATTATTCGCCTTGTTTGACTTGTGGTGGTCCACACGATACTTATTTATGTGATCAAAATAATGGTTATTATGGGGAGGGATATGCTTACAATGGAACCGAGAACCTTAATTTTCAACCTAACACTCGAATGGACTACACTTGTAATGACTATATGGGATATTCCGGTTTTTCATCACAACCTCCACCATCATTTCATGATCAAACCTTTAATATGCCATACCAAAACCAAGGATTTTCCAATTATGAAGGTTTTCAAAATAATGATACTTTTCAAGGCTATAATCAAGAAACCTTTCATAATCAAGGATTTTCAAACAATGAAGGCTTTCAAAATAATGATGAAAATTTTCCATGCTATAATCAAGATACTTTTCAAAATCAAGGATTTTCACATTATGAGGGTTTTCAAAATGAAGGAAATTTTCAAGGTTACAATCATGAGAATTTTCATAATCAAGACTCTTTTCAAACCTATAATCAACCTAATTATGGACATCCACCTCCACCCTATTCTTCGACTTATTCATGTGAGTTTTGTGGAAAAGAACCCCATTATGGTTATGATTGTCGACCAAGGGATCCGCCTTCTTATGCTCTTAGTGATCTCGATGAGCTTTCTTTTATACTCGAGCAACGAGGAAGAGAAAATGGATATAGATTAAAGGCTTTTAAACGTATGAGAGAGATGAGCCTCGAGGAAATGAAAGAAGAAACTCGGTGGTTAAGGGAGGAAATTAAGTCTCTTGAGGATGATGTAAGGAACAAGCGGTTTAATAATAAGAAATTTGGTGATATGTATAGTGCATCGGTGAACGATTCCTCTCAGTCCCTCAAGAAAGATTTAGATGATTTACTCGTTAAGATTGATAAAAAAGAACGTGAACGCATAAAAACCATGAGCTTTAAGGACATAGAAAAGGAGAATCTGCGGATAACAAGAGAGATGGTATCTCTTTGTAATATCGTGAAGATGAAAATATTGAATAAAGAGGATAATTGTGACGAGTTGAATATTAGATATCGTCAACTTCAGCAAGAGTTACTTACTTTGCTCTTAGCAAAAGACGAAAAAGTAGAAGATGAAGGCATAATAGACTCATATTTTGCTACATGTAGTCCTTATCCATTCTTTTATGATGATGATGATTACTATCCTTCGAGTTGTATGACACTTAATGATGACACACCTTCATCACCTTTACCTCACGTGGAACCCACCGACTCTTTAACCATGGGGGACGAGCCTCTTAGCACTAATACAAACACCGATTTGGATGAATTAACCTTTTCTAGTGTTGAGAACCTTATCCCAATCCAAAGAGAGCTTGAGGGTGTTTCCATTGAACCATGTGATGAGCTTTGTGTTGATACCTCTTCTCCTCATGATCACATTGAGATTTTATCACATATTGACCTTCATGCTACTACTAGTGATTTTGGTGATTTCGATCTTGATGAATTGTTTAAAGAAAGAGATAATGAGATTGAGGAAGAGTTTGTGAAAGACTTTCCACAAATAGAGGATGAAAATTGTGATTCTAGTGACGCGTCTTATGCTATATCATCCGATGATTTGTCTTGTCAAGATAACATTCCTAATTTGGATGAAGAGTTTGCTCCTATAGCAAAAGTGGATCCTTCTCCTCTACCACTTTATGATTCTTGTGATGAACCCTTTGATGATCCTTATGATAGTGATGAGTCTTTTACTTCTGATGATGACGAATCCATTTCTTCTATGACTCCTTCACCTATTCCTCTAAGTGATTTTGTGATACATTCAAATCCTCTTTTTGAGACATGTTTTGATAACCCACTTTTTGAGGACTGTGAAGAACCTAATAATGAGTCTATAGAAGAAGAACCCTTGATTGATATTCCTTCACTGGTTTTTGAGGATACACCTATTGATTTTCATGATCATATCATCCCTTTGAGTGATTCTCTCATCAATACACCTCTTTTTGAGCCTTATGTTCCCACCCTCCCACCCTTGAAGTTGGTTATTGATGAAGATCCTTTCCTCTTAGAGATTGATACTTTTTCATCTAAGGCACCTTTAGAACTCAAAACCTTTGATATGGACTCTTTTATGGAGATTGATGCCACCATAGAGGATACTCTTGCACATTTTGATATAGAGGTCGACGATAGTGTTTCTAATTTGGAAGAGGAGGTTCGTCTTATTACTACATTGCTTTTTGGGAACATAGAGACTACACCTTCTTCACAAGATTCTATTACTATTGATCCTCCTTTCACTATGCCTTCTATGGAAGATTACCCACCTTTTGATGATGATGATGAGCCTAATATGGATATACTTGTTATGAATGTTTTGATACCTACACCTTCATATTCTCATGATGCTTTGATCACTAAGGGGGAATCTTATATGGTTGATATGAGTTCATCTTCTTATTTTCCCATGAAGGGAAAGGTTTTGATCCTGGGATATATAAATTTGAGACACCTTGGTTTTCATCTACTCCACTTAAGAGTGTGCCTTCGATTGATATGGACTTCTTGTATGAGCTTACTTTGGTGATGCTACCTATTTTGGAGTTGTTCGAGTGTAGAGATGGAAATTATGTATTTGATCCTGGGGTGCTTCCTATTTGAGAGATTTCGTATGTTGGACAAACTTGAGACACGTTGGACCGTTCCATTTATCGAGGCAGATTTGGTAAATCTTATAGTAAATGGCAACGTGCTAAGTTTGAGTGTATCATGTGAGACGTGCTTCAAAGTGGATATTCTTTATTCTCCATGATGGTTTCCCCAAGGACAACTTAATTCGGGGCCGAGTCGAGCTAGCGACTTAGGGTTAAAAAAACTCAAGCAATGAATAACTCGGTTAGAAAACGTAGAGTAGATTTTCAATAGGTTAGGTTTAATTAAAAGGATGTTATAGTAGAGTTGAAGTGGAGGGGTGCCTTTCTTCGTCTTTTGGTGTTTGTTTCTAGGGTTGCTCTCTCACATTTCATGCTTGGAGCTTATGGAGGAGGCCTGTGTATCTGGTTCACTTCGATTAGTTTTTGCTATTGTGATATTAAACACTTGTGCTTAAAATGAATACCCTTTAGTTGTCTCTTCCTTAACTTGGGTTAAGCAAAGTAATCAATGTCATAAGTGTAGGGGAGTTAACTCCAATACTCTTAAACATTGAGGACAATGTTTATCCTAAGTGTAGGGGAGACTTCTATCGAAGTGACCTTACCTAGACCATTGCCTTAACTTCATGATAATTGGGAAAATTGAATTTTTCAAACATTTTTCAAATTTTTGATCTACTTTGGCCACCAAAAATATGCATTCATAATTTTTGCATTAATCATTTTTCATTTTGCATAACACATTTGCATTGTATATATTTCTTCTTTATTTTTCATCAAAATATAAAAAGGAAAAATATAATAAAACATGGTTTTAACAAGTTTAGACTTCTTTGACATATTAGGCCCGCCATGGATATTTTGACTCAACCCGAGTTTGCTTATTTTAGCACTCTCTAGCTAGTATCCTTAACCATGTAGTCCTTCATTGGTCTATTAGGCTAAGCTTCCACCAATTTCATTATTTGAAATTTTAAATTTGTGGAGAATGGGAAATGATAGAGTTGAAGCAAGTGTAAAAGGGCTAGATAGACTTCATGGCAATTACTTGTGGCTAAACCCTTCTCTTCTTTACCTCTATTTTCTTCGCATGTATATAATTGTTAATAAATAATCAAGTACGGTTTTAATTGGTTCGTAATCTCTTATGCATTTTTGGCTAATCATTCATGGTTGATATGAGTACGTCTTAAGATTCTAAGTTAGCACGTTTTATGTGTACTAGACTTGTGTCATGCTCCATATTTAGCGGGTGTTTTTCCTTTTCTTTTTTGCAAATTTCTTGGTGAGGAATAAAGAAAAATAAGAGCGGCTTATGAAAAAAAATGAGTGGCTAGAAAAAAAAAAGAAAAAGAAAAAAATAATGCAAGACTCCCAAGAGGGGCAGTGTGGTGTTAATTATAGTGACTATTGAGTTCCAATATTACCTTGACGGGTTGCGGGGATTCAATAGATTGCTCCAATCCAATATTACCTTGACGGGTTGCGGGGTTGAAGATCCAAAATCTCAAAAAGATGCGGATGTAAATTATTGCGTGAGTTTTATTTTTCTTTCCTTAGCGAGTGTGTAGTTACTTATGAAAGCATGACATGAGGATTTTACACATAAGGCGAATGACTTATTACTCTTAATACGGACTTATATTAATTGTGAGCGGTTTTTCAAGTAATGGATGAGAAGATTACTTAGGATTAAAACCGTGCTTCCTTATTTTTGGATTTTACACTTCTTATACTTCACGCTTTAAATAAATGACAAATTTGCCCACAAGCAATTTGCTCAATTAATAACCGGTTCCACATTTAATTGTCATGAATAAGTTGATGCACTTTTTACTTGTGAATGCAATGATCCCATTTATTAGCTTGGTATGGGGAAAGTGAAACTTGAGGGTGATAAATGTTCATGGTATCCAAGCCCTAATCCAAGTCATTGAGTTCTTTATGAGTTATTTCCATCAAAACCATTTCAATAAAAACCAAAAATATATAAATAGAATTGTTTTCTTTGCATTGCATTGTAAATATTCAAAATCATGCATCATATAGCATAGCATAGTGTAGAAACATTCCATAATGGCCAAGGTGGGTTAATTATGAGAAAAGTGTAATTTAGAGCTTTAAAATGCTGCATTGCATGAGGACATGGCAATGGTCAAGTGGAGGGGAGTTGATAAGTGTGAAAACACTCATTAATAATGATCCATAAACCACTCAAAACACTGTTAAATACATTATTTTAACTGTTAAATATCAGAATTATGCGTGTATTTGCGTTTCATGTGTTTTCAGGTAACAAGATACAATTTTGGAACAAAGACGAGCTTTTAAGGACTTATTTGATCAAAAGACGAAGAAAAGGACGAAAGACGCTTTCAAGTACCTTACTTGGCATACTTCCAAAGATAAAGGGCTTAAGTTGAAACTTCTACAAAGATAAAGGATGAAATAGAAAATGAGATAAAAGTTTATAAACATTTTGAAAGAAATGAAAAGAAAGGGACCAAAAAGTAAAAAAAAGGGAAAAGTTGTATTTAACTTTGGTCCATTGACCAAGTCTCGGTCAAACCAAAAACACACAAACCCGTTTACGCTTCTTCTCCAAGATAAAAGAGATAGACGGTTTCATCTTTTCCACCTCCTTAAACCTGCAATCAATTTTCACGAACGATCAACAAAGAATCAAAAGAAGTCTTCAACAGCAAAGATGATCACCTCCTTATCCTCTACAAGAGGGTGCTATTTAATTAGATCAAAAGCAAAGAATAAAGAAAGCCCCAAATTCAAGATTGAAGATGAAGAACGAGTATCCTCGTATTTTCCACGTGTCATCCACTCATTGGATAGACCACGCCACTTCTACCATCTCGACGCCTATAAATTGAAGACGAAGACTTCATTTGGAAGCGGTTAGCTTAGGTGTTTTTTTTCACATAGTTAGTTAGGAGTAGTTAGCTTAGTTTTGTCAAAGCTTTAGATGTTAAACTTTCTGTTATAGTTTGTTATAGATTGTAACCGTTTTCTGCCATTAATAAATTACCAAGTTTTCTTTAATCTCGGATCTTTTTCTCATTACTAGTTCATAAGCTCTATCTTTACTCTCTATATAAGCTCTTCGAAGCTTATAACTTTTTCTCTCTCTATCTTGACTGCTTATTTTTACTGTTCATCGAGGTCTAAATTTCATGGATTATGCTGAGTAATAGAACTGTTCACGTTAAAGAGTAAATTGGTGATGATTCGGATATTAGATGTTCGTATTTCTAAAAGCTTGTGAGTGTGTTAAAAGGGTTGATCTTGTAGATTTTTGGTGAGAATTCAGTAGTCAAAAGCTTTTCAGTTTTTCGAGCTTATAAAAACTTATAATAAGCTTTTCAGTTTTCAGTTTTCTGGATCAAATTAGTTAATCATAAGCTCATTAGATAAGTAAAAGTAGCTGATAATAAAGAATAGATTTAGCAGTTGAACCAAAATTTCTTTTTCGTCAATGATTTCAGTTTAAGTTTCCGTTTTGTTTTAACTGTTCATACTTTCGTTATTAAATCATGATTTTTCAAATTTCTCAAGTGATCAGTTTTTTTTAGTTAGTTAACAATTTCTAGTTTTGTCGAAAAAGAATCATTCACTTTTAGTTATCAGTTCGATAATTTTCATTTTGGAACAGCTTATTCAGAAAGTTTGATGCTGGCTTATTCAGTAGCTTACTGATGTTACTAGCGAGTTGATTTACTTTTCTTGATTATGTTTGGAAACTCATAAGCTCAAAGCTTTTGAGCGATAACATTTCCTGTTTCGTTTAGTAGTAGATTTTGCAGGTGTTCACAGATGCAGATTTGATGGTGATTTCAGTTCGATAGTCAGCAGCAGTTAGCTAAGCCGGTTCAGCGCCGCGCTACTCTTCCACAACGGACTTGGCCTGGATGATGTCGGTTAAGCACGTTTTTAATTTTCTGCTTTAACTGTAACAGTAGTATATCAATAGTGTAGACTTGCTTGATCTTTTTATTAATCTGCTTTATATATGTACTCCTTGTTTCATTTTACTGCGATTAGCTAATATGATCTGCTAGATTGTTACGGTAGTAGAGTAAATCTGCTTGTTTGCTGTATGATATGTGGATCTTTTGCTTGCAATCTGATTTGAGATCTTGATTTTCTGAATTGAGATAATTAGCTTATAATATGTTTAATATCTGTATAGCTTGATTATATACTTTTAGCTTTATAAGAATTGTTCATTTGCTGTTATAAGACTGTTTGGGATTAGGTGATATAGATGGATCTGCGTTAGTTGATTAGGCGTTAAACGTGTAAGAAGTCTAGAGTAAAATTTCATATTAAGTCAGCATGGTTAAGTTTACATCAGTCTTAGTAGGATTCATATTGAGTAGGGTAGTTAGTAGTTATTAGATCTGTTAAATACAATTTGTGACACGTCAGTTCTTATTTTGGTTAAATGATTAGCTAGATTAGATTTCTTATTGGGCCAATAGGATAGTTGGGCTTTGAAAATGTGTTAGTGAATAGAATTTAAACTTTGTTAAAATGTGTTAGTTGTAAAAACTGATTAGACTGTTATTTTAATCTTTTAGTTTTAAATTTTGTAATTTGTATTTTTTTCATTTGTAGTATAAAATTTGCATTTTACATTTTTTTTACGATTTGTGCATTTAAATGTTTTATGTGCAATATGTTTTTAGCATAGTACGTATACATAGCTAGATAATATTTTTACATTTTTAAATGCTTTGTGCCAATTAGACATAGAATACCAATCAAGTTTGTACAACCAAAAACAATCAAGTTGAGCTTAAAATTGTTAGATCAATTCGAATCGAGCTGAGAAGACAACTACACTAAAAAACGAAATATTACCTGTATTCCACTTTCACTTCATACAGGTTTATGATTTCTAGATTCTAACCAACTTTTTATAAAACTTTTTGAAACTCAAATCACACTTTTTCTTTCACAAATTAATTGAACTCAGTTTAATTGCATAGCTTATACCAACTTTTCATAAAAAATAAAAGGAATTAAATTGTAATTAACAAATACCAACTTTATATTATAAAAAAGGGATTACAAAAGGTTTTGCAATAAAACTGGAACAATGATACAAGTGACAAGCCACTTGTATATATACTAGTCTACTGAACTTTCTAGTACATGAAACAAATGAAAAACCCTAACTAATGAAAGTTCAAATCTGCCCTTGGTCAAATAGTCTGAAAATCAGTCAAAATTGGTTCCCATGTGATTCTGATGAAGACAGCTAGATTGGAGTGATCTTGAACGTTCTTTGAAGTTGTGGAGAGCAAGAAACCAATGAATGCCCTTGATTTGGTCTTCATGTCAGTCTAAAGTTTTGATCATGTGATGAGTGTGAGCTGTAGAGGGGACAAGAAGTACAAAGGTCGTTTTCTGGGTTGTGGGATTTGTTGGGTGAGGGTTTAATAGGTGATAAGTGCAATCAATTTTGATTAACCCTTTCATTTGTGAATTTGGGGATTAGGGTTCTAGGGGTGGTGAGGATGGTTAAACAGTGGTCTTAATCCACTTTTAGTTTTAAAAAAAACTGTTTCCCACGTTTTTTGTTTTAATAAATACGTTTAAACGAGTTAATGGGGTTTGACTGGGTAGTGTTGACTTGGGTTAAAGTTTGGGCTTGGTCGGGTTAAAATGGTGGGTTTGGATTGGGTAGGGTCGGGTTTGGTTGGGTTAATGGTGGGTTTGGGTTTTGTTTGCCCATGTTTGCCCCCTGCACTTCAAAGATGTCTTCATAAAAAGTTCCCAACAGCAAACTCTATTATCCTTTGTTAATAACTTTGGGAAACTTGCATTTTCAGTCCTTGTGTTTTGGTAAAACCATGAATAAGGACTAAAATGGCAATTCTTGTGATTTCCAAGGGCTTATCATGTAAAGTCTTCAAACTTCAAGGATGTAACTTGTACAAATGAATAATGGAGGGTCATTTGTGACAAGTCTTCAATAGTTGAGGGACCAAACTTGCCAATCTTCAATTCTTCAAGGACTTCAAAGGAAAATCATGATTCGGGTCCGGTTCTTTGTGCGGCTTCATTTCCCGTGTTCGTTTTTGAATGATTCTTGTTGTCTTTTGCCAATTCCTCAATATCCGTACCTAAAAATACACAAGTAACAAACACGAGCATATATTTGGTCTATTTTATGATATTTTATTCATTTTAAGGCCGTTTTGGACGATGAGATCATGTATAAAAGCCATCTCATCACTCCCCCATACTAAACCATTGCCGTGCCCTCACGCAATGCTAAGAATAAAGTATCAAAGCATCTCCAAAATTTAATTTTATTCACTTTATTGAAATGGTAAACTAGCTATATTACACTATTGCTACTACTTGTGTTTTAGACATAATGTATGATTTTCATCGCAAAATGGGACGTTTAGGTTCATAGAATAAGAACACGTGAATGCTTCGTTAGAAATAATTTCGTCGTCCTCGATTTTCACCTTAATTCCATGCCAAGCGTGCAACGAGATCATTGTCATTATAAGTTAGTAATGCTAACACTACTCATATGCCCTAATCACGTACTTATTCTCCCATTATTCCTAAGTTGTATCTCTTATATTTTATTTTGTCTTAATGATCACGAGGATACATCATTGACTTATGCGATAATAGAGATTTAAGTCTAAAAATAGAGTCCTAACGGTGTAACTAAGACCATCAAATCAATAACCCCTCCTAATAGACAACGATGTCAAAAAATTAAGTTGACAAGAAGAATCGATAAACACGGTTTTATAACGGTTTTGAACATGAGACTTATTACCAAGACTTTTATACGCCCCTAACGGAAGGACCTTATTATCTTTGGTTTACCTCCATCTTTTATTCAACTTCGCCATGAAGCTTTTATTATGACTTCGGTCTTGCCTTGCCTTTTATTATCCGCCTCATCGGTGGTTTTATTAGCCAAAGACGTATATCCTCACGCTAAAGCGAATTTTGGATCTTTAAAGCTTCGAAGATTAAGGCTTGATTCACTTTCAATTTTGCATAGATTTTAGGCCTTGTGGGGCTTCAAATTGTTTGCTTGATTTAGGTGAGCACTTGAAATCTTATTATTGGGTGAAGCTTTCGATTATTAGGGTGCCAATACTTCAAAACCGTGACGCTGGCGATACCTTAATGTCTTCCCAATTTAATTACACGAAAGCTACTAGAAAAGACTAGAAACCCAACAATCAAAACTAAACCGCTAAATCAATATTTATTAAGCAAAAAATATTTACATGCGAAGGGAGAATAAGCAAACAACGAGAACACATGAGTTTTTGAAAGAATACGAGTACTCTACGTTTAGCATAGTAACTTATAATTAACTCTATCATTTCTCGTCCTCATTTAAGAGACTTAGCCTAATGTGTAGTTAAGGAACCAAAGCTAAGTGCTCAACACGCACGGTCGAGTCAAAAATTACTCTTATTCTCGCCGTCGGAAAATCTACATTCGTGTCTTCAAACACTTATGAAACATGAGAAAAATTTTAAAATTTGGCCATTTTTAGCCTTATTTTGCAAGAAAACGATAACAAAACGATAAACTTTGGAAAGCGTGAAGGTTTGGCAAGGCAAGTATCTATTCACTCCCCCATACTAAAGTTAAACATTGTCCTCAATGTTTCGAGTCTAGGGGTGCAAACACCCCCATACTAGAGACGTAGTCGAATGCCTAGTCTAGCATGGAAAGGGTGTAACCAATAAGTTTAAAGCCGTTTATGAAGTGTGCTATAAACCTAAGGTTAGAACATAAAAGGATATCATGATGTGGATATTGGGAAAGGCCTCCATAGCAAACAATCGAGTGCTCCCATGAAACGAACACGAGAGGCTCCAATCGTGAAGATGATGATCTAAAAGACACAATGCACAAACAACCACGGAACAACGGTTGGAAGGGCACAAATCCCCTCACATTAAACTAATTAGAAAGCAATAATATGTACATGGATAAGCATGGGTCTCCCCCACGAGGCACCTTGTTTTTGATAACCGAGTCAAAAGCTCGACTCGAATCCCCATAAATGTGATCATTTAGGGATAATCATGGTTTGGTCAATTTTGGTGGGGCTTACATGATAAACAAGGCCCAAAAGTACGTGGAGTACTTTAAAAATCCGATAAACGTATACCGGGGTCAAAGATAGCGTCCTCGTTTTTGGATGAAAGACGAGACAACACAACTCCAACACAAATCCCAATGGGATAGAAGAAAATAGGAGAGAAGAAATAGAAGGGTGGGACAATGGGTAAGGCAAAACATTGAGCTACTCGAGGTAGACTCGCACCAATCAAATGAAAAGATTTTCCATTTATTGCATCGGTGGAAGACCGAGATTTCCCTATAAAAGCAATTCCAGGATCAAATATCTCGTCCTCGGTGGAGAAAGGGGAGGGAACATAAGGGGCTTCCCCCACACTAGGTCCACACAAAGCATCGTCAAAAGGGGAAGACGAACTTGTAGTACTCAAGACACGCGGTGATGACGGAGTTAGAATTGTAGAAAAATCTTTTAAATTGAATTCAAAATCTTTTCCTTTTTCATCTTTTAAACTCTCCTTGTGAAAACCCGATTTAATTATGTCAAAAATGTTTGGTGTATCTAAAACAATATTAGTCACACTAAAAATTCTCACATTTTGAAAACGTTTTGGTTTAGGTGGTGGCAAGTTTTCAAATCTTTTGTCAACAAAGAAAACCTCCCCATCGGGATCAACGTATTCATCATCCGAAGAATCACTCGAGATTGGTATCAAAGGCTTAACACTCTTAACCTCCATCGGCGGAGGGAACGGAACTTCATTTTTCTCAACTCCTAAAACTCTATTGGAAATTCTTTGACAAATGTTTTTGATGGGATCGACATTGTACAAAGATGTGATCGAATAAACATGAGAAAGAGTGGAGTTTTGGGTTGCATTAATGACGAGTTCTTCCTCATTGAAACGAAGAGTGATTTTTCTAGCATGCACATCGATAAGTGCTCTCGAGGTATCCAAAAAAGATCTACCTAAAATTAACGGAACTTTAGGATCGATGGGAATATCAACAACTATGAAGTCCACGGGATAATAGAATTTCCCAACTTTCACAAAGACGTCCTCGGCAACTCCACAAGCTAGAATCGTAGAATGATCGGCCATTTCGATTGACATTCTTGAAGGAGTGAGATTTGGAAGATTGAGCGATTTGAAAATCTCGAGAGGCATCAAATTAATACTAGCACCAAGATCGGCCAAGGCGTAGCATTCTTCCATGTCTTGGATAGCACATGGGATTAAAAACTTTCCAGGATCACCGACTTTTTGAGGTATGCAGCTTAGAAAAACCGAAGAACAATGTTAGAAATACGTTTTTACGTATATTAGAAGTATCGGTCACTCCACAATAATATTCATGTTGTAATAGCTCGTAGTTAGATATTAGTTGTTATTCGCTTATTAACTTAAGTAAGAACCGGTCCATGGGCTTGTCATGGACCGGCCCAAGCCCAATGTATGGCTTGGACTATAAATACCCCTTTCCACTAAGGAAAGGGGTTGGTTGTTGTTTCATTCACATTTTTCATAGTAATAAAATCTTCCATATATTTCTCTCACTTTCTCTCTCTAGTTTCTCTCACTAGAAAAACATCAACCCACTTCATAGATTCATAGGTTATTAATTTCTACATTTGGTATCAAGAGCTATGGGGTGATTTAAGGTAAGGATTGTGTTATGAAACATCCGCTGCACGCACTCCACAACAAAACGGTGTCGTTGAAAGACGGAATCGTACACTTATGGAAGCTGCTAGGACCATGCTTATTTATGCGAACGCTCCATTGTTCTTGTGGGCAGAGGCTATTTCTACTGCATGTTTCACCCAAAACCGTTCTATCATTCGGAAACGCCATGGAAAAACACCTTATGAGCTTCTACATGACCGCAAACCCGATGTTTCATTTTTCCATGTGTTTGGTGCTTTGTGTTATCCAAACATCAATAGTGAGAACTTGGGTAAGCTTCAACCAAAAGCCGACATAGGTATTTTCATTGGTTACTCACCGTCCAAAAGAGCATACCGAATCTATAACCGTCGTCTTGGCAAGATTGTGGAAACTATGGACGCAGATTTCGACGAGCTGACAGCGATGGCTTCTGAGCAACACAGCTCTGAACCCGCGCTTCATGAGATGGGACCCGGTGCTATAAGTTCCGGATTAGTTCCCAACAATCCTACTTCTACATCATTTTTACCACCAACTAGGCCTGAGTGGGATAAATTGTTTCAACCGTTGTTTGATGAATTCTTCGATCCCCCGACTGATGAAGTTCCAATACCTGTAGTAATTGCTCCAATACCTGAAGTGGTTGCTCAAGTTAATGAACCTTTATCTAATGCATCTACAATTCACAATGAACCGGATGCACCTTCACCAAGTGATTCTCAAACTTCACCTGAATCATCACCCCTACTTGTGCCTAATGATGTGGAAGAGGATTCTACTGATCACGACCTGGAATATGCTCACCTGCCAGAGCTTCCTTTCTTTGGTGTAGCGATACCTGAAAACCCTTCAGCCGCATCTACCTCAGAAGAAGCTCCATCTATTGTTCACTCCAGACCACCAAGGATTGAAAAACATAGTACTAAATGGACAAAAGATCACCCAATTAGGAATGTTATTGGAGATCTAGATCGACCAGTCTCTACTCGCCATCAATTACAAGAGAGTGCACTTTATTGCTACTTTGATGCATTTCTCTCTGAAGTTGAACCCAAAAATTGGCAGCAGGCTATGACCCAATCATCTTGGATCGAAGCTATGCAGGAGGAACTCAATGAATTCAAAAGACTAGAAGTATGGGAATTGGTTCCTCGCCCTGACAAAGTTAACATCCTTACTTTGTTATGGGTTTATAAGGTTAAACTTGATGAGATGGGTTCGGTATTGAAGAATAAAGCCAGATTGGTCGCTAGAGGATATAAACAGGCCTTGGGTATAGACTTTGAGGAATCTTTTGCTCCTGTGGCTAGATTGGAGGCGATTAGACTATTCCTTGCGTTTGCTGCTCATATGAACATGATCGTCTATCAAATGGATGTGAAGACGGCATTTTTGAACGGTGAACTAAGGGAAGAGGTTTATGTTAGTCAACCGGATGGGTTCGTGAGTACGGAGTCTCCTAACCATGTGTACAAGCTTAAGAAGGCTCTCTATGGGTTGAAACAAGCTCCACGCGCGTGGTATGATCTCCTGTCAACATATCTCATGTCGGAAGGCTTCTCCAAAGGCAAAGTGGACCCCACTCTATTCACTCTCAAGGACGGCAACGACATGCTTCTGGTACAAATTTATGTTGATGATATAATTTTTGCTGCCACTAACATAGAATTGTCTAAACAATTTGAGAAGATAATGTCCACACGCTTTCAGATGTCGATGATGGGAAAAATATCATTTTTCTTAGGATTACATATTTCTCAGAATCCCAGAGGCATCTTTATAAATCAATCCAAATATGCTCTAGAATCACTTAAGAAATATAACTTTGAGAATTGTGACCCCGTAGACACTCCAATGGTTGAGAAAACCAAGTTAGATGAAGATAGGGATGGGATTATTGTCGATCCGAAACTTTACCGTGGAATGATTGGCACCCTTCTCTATCTGACTGCTAGCAGGCCTGATTTGCAATTTGCTGTATGCATGTGTGCCCGGTATCAGGCTCGGCCTACCGAAAAGCACTTACATGTTGTGAAAAGGATCTTTCGGTATCTAAAAGGAACACTTCATCGTGGTCTATGGTATCCGAAAGATTCCTCGATTGCTTTAATATCATACGCAGATGCCGATCATGCTGGATGTCAAGATACGAGGCGTAGCACTTCTGGATCTGTGCAACTCTTAGGAGATAGATTGATCAGTTGGTCTTCAAAAAGGCAGAAAAGCGCTGCAATTTCTAGCACGGAGGCTGAATACATCGCCATGTCCGGTTGTTGTGCTCAAGTCCTTTGGATGAGATCACAATTAACTGACTACGGTCTTGGATTTAACAAAATTCCGATGTATTGTGACAACAAGAGCGCCATTGCCCTTTGCCGCAACTATGTTCAACACTCCCGGGCCAAGCACATAGACATTCGCTACCATTTCATCAAAGAGCAGGTGGAGAACGGAGTGATCGAGCTGTATTTTGTCACTACTGAGTACCAGCTGGCGGATATGTTCACCAAAGCCTTAGATCGAGGACGAATCGAGTTTTTGATCGACAAGCTTGGCATGAAATCATTCACTCCAGCGACTCTCAAAGAGTTGGCAGAAGAATCAGCTGAATAGTCGTGGTAAACTATTCAGAGTATCCTTTGGTTGTGATCATGTATATTATCGTAAATATATAAACCACAAAAAGAAAATACAAAAAATATAAAACCAAGTAAAAACCATAAAAATTATAAAATCCAGAAAAACCAAAAATATTTTTCGTTTTAAATCGGGCATGTCTTTTAGTACGGTAATATTTACGGCCTTAGAAATGTCGATCAATATTGACACGGTGCCATAAATAGAGTCCGTATAAAAGTTGTACATTTTTAAAACATGCCCATTATGGCTTGTAGTTATTTCAGACTGCAACCCGGTTTTCATATTAAAGTCACGTATTTCTTTGGAAAACGTTGGCTCAGAACGGGAATTGATTTTCTCGGGCGTGATTTACAAGCCAAATCATGCAAAGGGATCAAGTTTACTTTATAACTTGGTCTGACACGAATTTGTGTACGTCTCAGTGCATTAATTTGTTAAAATAAGAGAAATCTTATTGACACCACGAATCAAACTTTTTCAAGAAATCAATTGGGAAATGTTTTTCATCATCATATGCCTCGTTAAACAATGACTACAGCTCTTTAAATAGAAAACGGGTCATCGTTTAAGGGGGAGAAAATGTTTCGTCATCTTTCACATCAAAAAGATCTTCAAAAAGTTTTCAAGGAAATTCATAAAGCTTAAAATGTTAATGGTTGGATTGCTTTGGCATTTGTAGTGTTGTTGCTTATAAGCTTGTCGTGGAGAGTTTTGTGCTTGTGTTAAGTTAAGCTAATCACTAAGACTCGAATAGTTAACATAAGATAGGGTAAAAATGGCAAGTGTTAAAACTTAGTAAACAAAAGAATAATGAATGAAGCAAAAAGAAAAGTTGAGGGGGAAAAGTTGACAATATGTCAAACTTCTGGAAAAGTTGACCTGGTCAAAACCTTCCCCCCCCCCCCCCCCCCCCCCCCCCGTTTCACTATTCACATTCACTGTTTCTGTTTATTCTTGCCGCCATTGATAAACCTCCACACAAAACAAACACACGTTAATCACTCATCTCAAAATCAACATCTTTCAATCCAAGATCATCAAAAAGGTACTAAAACGGTTTAATCCTTCATGCAAAACAAGATTAATTAACTGCTTAATTGGAAAATCAATTCGAATCAAATTACTGATTAATTAGGGTTAAATAATTTGGGGGTTTTGCTTGGGGTATATTCGGAATAGGTTTAAATGCACTAATTTGGCCTTTAGAACATGTGAATCAAACGATCTCATGCCTAATTAGAAAATCGTTACTGCTTGTCATTTTTCCGCATAGGAAAGTGTTCCGAATAGGAAAATGTTCCGAATAGGAAAATGTTCCGAATAGGGAAAATGTTCCGAATAAGGAAAATGTTCCGCATAGCCCAAATGTTCCGCATAGCCCAAATGTTCCGCATAGGGAATTTATTCCGCATAGGTCAAAAGTTCCGAATTGCCTTTTTATTCAGAATAGGAATGTTTTCCGCATAGGCTATATATTCCGAATAGGACTTATATTCAGCATAGGACTATTATTCCGAATTGAGTGAATATTCCGAATAGAAGATGTTTGCATGATTTCAAAGCTTAAGGGATTATGTCATATGTACAATGCTTAGGTTTAAAGTCATAATGATATTCATACTTGTTTGTATCAACCTTTGTGTTTTATCTTAAGCAGAGACGATGACTAACCCTACCGTACAACAACTACAAGACGACAGAGCTGCCGCCATTGCTGAAGCCAAGACTCTTAAGTTTGTTCCAAACAACTACCGTCTGAAGGAGGTATCTCACTCTACCCATAATGGCTTTAAGGTAGCTACAGCCATGCTTGATAAATCTCACTTCAAGTATGCGCTAAGGAGAAGTGCTTCGGTGCCATATGACTACCTTTACGAGTTCTGGGCTACCAAAGAGAAGACGTCGAACAAGATCACTTTTTCTTTGGACAACAAGCAGCAGACACTTACTGTGTCAGACTTCAGGAAGATCTTTGGCTTTCGACCGTTACTCAAAGGTCTACCATCATACTCACCCAACCCAACCAAGGACCAGATGATGGAGATGTTCACCGCCATTGGATGTCTTGACATTCGAACCCCGTCTGAGTTTACTACTGCCAAAATTGGTCAACCATGGAAAGCTATTTTTGGGATTCTTAGCCGATGCTTGACACCCAAAACAACTGGGTATGATGCTGTTCGTCCACCAATCATCAAGATGTTTTATGGTATGTTCAAAGGTATGGGTATTGATTATGCATCACTGCTGTGGGAGGAGTTTACTTTTCAACTCTTCACTAACACCAAGGGTAAAATTAAAACTTATCAGTACCCTAGGTTTATTAAGTTGATCATCCATTACTTTATGGAAAACGATGCATCCATTAACAAGCTTGCAGGTAGTCGTCACCACATGATAGATGATGATGATTTGGTAGACTTAAGGCAGGAGACTCATTCGAATACGGTTATTCCTGGTCCCATTCCCAGTCATCTTCTGACCGATGAGATCATTGAATCTGATGATTACAAGAACTTGCTCACGGAAATTGAGAAACAACGAGCAAGCCTTCTAGCAGGTGAAGACTCATCTACCACGGTTAAAAGCAAAGGTAAAAGGAAGCAAGCAGATTTACCTGAGCCCAAAACCAAGAAGAAGAAGACAGAGGGTAAGAAGGGAAAGGGTAAGGACTTGATGCGTCTGCGTGACGAAGAAAATATTGCTGATCCTGATATTGAGAAAACTGAGAAACAAATGATGAAGACAGCCATTCAAAGGAGCAGGAAAGATACTGGTGGTAGTGGTTCAGGTGTAAGAATAGACGTTGAGGATGAGTATATTGAACCTCATGATGTTGATGAGTTTGGGTCACCTGAAAATTATTCCACTTCGAAGGAGCAATCAATCCCTGTTTCTACACCACCTCCTCCACCTACTCAACCTTTAACAACTCAACCTCCACCAACTCAACCCTTACCAACCAAACAAGTTTCTACACCACTTCCTCCACCACCACCAAAGCCCATCCTTAGCACCGCAGTCACAACCGAGCCTATTCCATCAACATCTGCAACATCTGCAACATCTGCAATGGCAGCAATAGTGTTGGGCGAGATGTTGGATAAACATGTGGATGCTCACAAGAGAGAAATGAATGAACTTCGCCAAGAGTTAAATAGAAAAGCTCAAAGTGAAGAAGCATCAAGGAAAGCTCAAGAAGAGTTGATTGCCAAGTTCGCTGCAGACATGGAAGCTACACGTAAAGCTCATGCAGAGGAACTTGCTCAGGTAAAAAGGGATGAAGCTAATAGGCATAAAGCACGAATTGCAAGACTTAAAGCTATTAAGGATGACCTTAAAGAGCAAAACGACGCTCTTGAAGCTACTATTGAGCAGAAAGTAAAAGACTCAGTTGAATCCTTAATGCCTAAACTGCGTGATGACTTGAAGACGCTTGCTGCTGATAACTTGATGATCAAGTCATCCAATCCTTCAGAAGCCGCCTACAAGATCGCATATGACTTGACGGATTTTGAACTGAAGAAGATCCTTAAGGCTCGAATGAAGGAACTTGGTTCGTTTGATAAATCAAGGAAACAACGAGCTCTCTTCAAATCCCTGAATGACGCTATCATGGAGGATGATAGGTTGTTCAAGACGTTTGGAAGTGTGGTACCCTACCACATTCTCCTTGAAGAAGAACGGGAAGAGAGTGAGGAAGACGAGGGTACTGGTGGAGAGGAGGAAGAAGAAGAAGAAGAAGATAAGAACGAGGAGGAGGATGAGGATGAGAATAATGATGAGGATGATGAGAATGATGAGGATGATGATAATGATAAGGATGATGAAGATGATGATGAGGATGATGAGGATGATGATGATGAGGATGGAGATGATGATAATGATGGTAATGATGGTGGTGATGGTCACCAGGAGAGTGTTAAGGGGAGCAATGCGGATAAAGGTGAACAGAGTGAGAAAGGGGATAAAGGCGCCAGCTCAAAGAAAGTGGTTAAGTCTGGCACCAAGTCAAAGAAGGATGCAGCACCAAAGGAGAAGTCTACATCCACAGAATCCAGACGATCGAAGTGGCGCCATGACGTGAATGCCACTACAGGGTCATCTATTCCTGGTACATTTATCCATAAATCAATACCTGTTACCACTAACCCCGTTAGTTCTTGTGTTGTTACTCCTGTGATTGCAGAATCGGTTACAGAACCAGAAGCTGCTCAACACTCACCCATCCATGACACTGCTGAAATGCCTGAATCTGAAGCAGATGTTCACATCTCGACTCCTCTGCAACAAAACCCACAATCCACTGTTCCTGAACCAAGCACAAGGAACTGGGAGGACACGTTGGAAATCGACGAGACTGCTCCACCACAGGCTTGGATCATGGCAGCGGCGCAGTATGATCCGATCACCGACGCCGACAAAGATGTCTTGTACCTTCGTATCCGAAGTCCGATTGACTTATGTGCATTTCTTGCTCATGAGTATAAGACTTCGGTTACTCCATCATTGGTGAAGAAAGTACTGAAGGATAAAAGACTTCGCGCCAAAACCCGGTTGCCCCAAATGGAATTCGAATATTATGCCGAGGAGATCCTGAAGGCTCTGAATACCGTTCAACGGCCAGGTCTTCATGAATCAGAAAGAGCTCCACCTCCAATGGATCAAGATAATCAGATTGCTCTTGACTTCTTTGTCACCAATGATCTGGTGTATCTACTGAAGGGGTCATCAAAGTACGCAACATCCCTGACATTGCTGAAAGCTGCCAACTGGGGGACAATACCCTTCATCGAGGAAAAGGTAAACCGACTCTGGGTCCCTAAGATAAATCGTAATTATGATATGTATGCTGTCATAGGTGCATCTCATTGGGACGAACGAGTCAGAAGGGCGTACAGGTGTTGCTGCTTAGTCAATTCTGGAAGCTCAGTTAGATCCGATATCCGCATCTCCAGCATTTTAGGGATGAAAACAGAAGCCAAGAATGGCTACTATCATGTGACGGAGATTCGCTTGAAAAGGGAGGATGACAGGGAATACAGAATCCAGCAGGGAGATTTTTCCATCATTCGCCTTGAGGATATCGAAGATATGCTGCTTCTGATGACCAGAGATCAACTGACACATATTCCTCGTGAAGACCTGATTGCGTTGAATACAGCACTTCGCATGTTCACACGAAGCGTTGTCATCAAAACACGAGTTGAAGATCTTCAATTGGGAGTCGAAAGCTATCAGAGGAAGCTCAATTTAACCCGTCCTGTGAACCAAGTGTTACCTCAACATGTAGAAAGATGTCCCTATACCGGCATTTCTGTTCCGAATTCCGGCATCTTCTACTTGAACAGTCGAGGATTGATGAAGTTTATGAGGGTGGGGGAGCTCCACAAGTATAGTGATGGCACTCTTATACAAGTCAGAGACAAGTTGGAGCATCTGAACTCGGGTGGGACTTTGCCAGAAATGACGGAGGATTGGCATCCAGGTTACCGGCAGATGGCGAAGTATGTCATCAAGAAGATCGATCAGAAGCTCCGTGAACGTAGATTGATGAGGAGCTTGGAAAGATTTGTGGGTGGTAGACCATATGGAGTGCACTACAGGACACTGCAACGATCCATCTGAAGGGTCGTACATTTCAGGTCACTCTATATTGGTATTATTTGTGAATATGTATATTTGTGAATAATGTGCGTTAATGGCTTGTTGTAGTGTTAAAGTATGATAATTTTTCAAGAATTTCTCACGAGATTCTAAATCTTTCAAAATATATCATATTAAAGCACTACAACTACCCCTTATTAACTTAAGGGGGAGCAATCAGTTGTTCTATGGCCAAACAACAATTTCATTTTTACCCAAAGACCGGTTAATCCATTCAATATCCCAAATATTAATGGTTAACATTTTGGATAAGGGGAGAAAATGGGATTAAGGAGACGTAAATGATACTTGGCTAAAAGATGAAAAAGACTTAAAGATTATCCAACTTAATATGTGTAAAGCACGTGTTAAGGGGGAGCGTTTTTGATGAACAAAACACCTAAGGTACAAAACTTTTGATTTCAATATCACAAGTACTTTAGGTGATTTTCAATGATTTTTCATGGTGGCAATTCCTTCCCAAAACACGCTTAATTCACGACGGATGTGGTGATAAAAGGGTGGTAGGAATAGGTTTAGTCCAATGATTCATCATAGCCGATGGAATCTTCCCAAGGACAATTCCCTAGTTAGAATTAGAAGTCCTAGGAAAGATGGAGAAAGAATGTGAACGTAGCTGAATGCCGACCAAGTACTTAAGCTAGCACTGGAACAATCACAACAAGGTGCTAGTGATGACGTATTGGTAAGCATTGAAGGGGTTGAAGAATGAAAAAGAAATGTAAAGATAAAGGGTGTAAAGAAAGAAGCCCTCCTTACAACTTTAGGCAGAAACCGGGTCAATACATATGCTATTGAGGTCATTTTTGCTAATGATTCTCGGTATTGAAGAAAGACATCATGGACCCAGTGATGCAATGCACAACCCTTCCCCAGCTAACTCAAATATCTCTCAAAAGGTATTTGTTTTAATCACACGGAGATCAACACATTATCTACTGGTTTATTCACTCCGAATAGACTGGTATTGAAAAGGTGGCACTCCTCTCCAGCCATCGCTCACTAAATCAAAACGCACAATCGAGTCTAGAGCCAAGAGATCATCAAAAGTCTCATTAGGACACTTTCCATTTATTCCTTGCTTTCTCACACACTGTGAAAAGTAAGAGATTTTCATGAGTCCTACGCAGTATTCCTGTAATATTGCCAGAACATCCGAGTAATACGCAAGTATTACAATGAAGATGGAAATCCTGCTTGAGCCAACATCAAACAAGCTCATGGTAGGTTACACGTGCGGTTCTTTTAGAACCAATCTTGTGAAAAACTGGAAGGTAACAGTGGTTTAATTCTTAATTGAACTTAAACTCGTTCCAGGCCTCTTCGCATTATCATATGATCTTGCCAGAACACTCAGAGTGACTCTTTATTGACCACAGTGACGAGTGGAAATCCTTCTAGTGTCAACATCAAACAGCACTTGGTAGGTAACGCGCAAGATTCCTTATGAATCGAGCTCGTGACAACTGGAAAGCAACGATGGTGAAAATCTTAATTGAGATTCACTTGTTCCAGGTTTCATGAATTGACGGCTTTTAATCACAAGGATAATTTATCCAAGTGATTCACTCTTTATGTTCGCAGTCAGCTTTGGACGGTCGAATAAAGAGAACGGGTTTACCCGCGAAATCCTGTCAGGAAGTTACTTAATTGAAACTATCCGTCACGGGTACGATATCTAATATCGTCCAACGGTCTTCACCGACCGGAGGTAAAATGCTACCGAATTAGAATAAAATGTTCAAAGCCATTTTATTCGTGTCGTTGCTGTGTACCTGCTAAAGACGGTGGCGTTGCTGAGTACCTGTTGAAGACGGTGGCGTTGCTGTGTACCAGTGAAGACGGTGGTGTTGCGGTGTACCTGTAAAAGTCGTTCCCACATGCTTATGTCTTTTGCAACAAAAATTCGAGAAAGTACAAGATGAAGTCTTCCGCTGTACCAAATTCTGAAGCTTTCAAGAATCCAACAAAAAGACGTAAGTGTGTGGAACATGAAGTCACGAGGAGGCAAAGTTCACAAGAAAGGCAAAGATCGCACGTGAAAGGCCAAAGAACAATGCTCTCAAGTCAAAGCCAAAAAGATCAAATCAACATATTCACAACAAAAGAAAGAAAAGAAGAAAAGACTACGAGCTAAAGAACGAAGACTTAGTATAGTATGCTAGGTTTAGAACTTTGTAACGTGGAGTGACCTCCCTTAGGGGGAGATTGTTAGAAATACGTTTTTACGTATATTAGAAGTATCGGTCACTCCACAATAATATTCATGTTGTAATAGCTCGTAGTTAGATATTAGTTGTTATTCGCTTATTAACTTAAGTAAGAACCGGTCCATGGGCTTGTCATGGACCGGCCCAAGCCCAATGTATGGCTTGGACTATAAATACCCCTTTCCACTAAGGAAAGGGGTTGGTTGTTGTTTCATTCACATTTTTCATAGTAATAAAATCTTCCATATATTTCTCTCACTTTCTCTCTCTAGTTTCTCTCACTAGAAAAACATCAACCCACTTCATAGATTCATAGGTTATTAATTTCTACAAACAACTAGACGATTTTTGCAATTTTTCTTTGTTATTCAACATACTTTTGAAGTTCGCGGCAAATCGAGGCATCATGACTAAGGCGTCGGCAAAACTTATATTGAAATGCAAGTCACGAAACATTTTCATAAAGAGTTCAAATTGATAATTATTTCGTTCTTGTGCCTTTTCCTTGTCTCGTCTTGATGGGTAGGGTAAAGGTGGTGTGGGTTGGGGCAAATTAGGCATAGGCATCGGCCTTGGAATCTCGGGTTCCATGATGGGTATTGGTTCAACCGTAGGTGTGGTTTGAGCGGTACTTCGTGGGATTGTAATGTGCTCCTTTTCAACCACAACCTCGGGTTCTTTCTCTTTTTCCTTTTCCATAGAAGTACTTGGACGAGAAATGGGTTCTTTGAAAGTTTTACCACTACGAGTAGTAATAACCTTCAATTCTCCTTTCGGGTTCATGATGGTATCACTAGGAAGACCACCCGAAGAAGAGGGCTTACACATGATAGCTTCAAACATTTTAGCCATACGGTCTTCAAACTTAGATTGCCTAGCATCCGCTTTTAACAACTCTTGCTTAATCTCATGTTGTCCTTGCTCCATTTTTTGTTGATTTTGTTGGAGTCGTGTGACATTTCCTTCCATTTTATTAGCATGAGTTTTAAGTTCATTAGCAAGTTCGGTTTTAAGCTCATTTTTCAATTCGGACCTTAAGCTAATCATCTCACGTTGCATGTTGTCAAACTTAGCATCATTAGCCTTAGCATAATCTAAAAACTCTCCTTGCAAATTTTTAGTGTGAGCATTTTGAAAACCTTGAGTAGGAGTTTGAAAATCACGGTTTTGGTTTTGGTTAGAAATTTGCCCATTACCACTTTGATAATTACCCTTGTTATAATTCCTTTGATTTCCTTGGTAATTTCCACCTTGATTGTTGTTTCGATAGTTATTAGCATTTTGATTTTGTGGAGCTTGATTTGAACGTGAACCTTGACCGATTTGGTTATAAGTTCCCGTGGCTACAAAAGCATTCGAAGTGTTACCATCCGCGGTAATGCACTCGGAAAGATCATGAGCTCCCCCACACGACAAACAACTCTTAGCAACCGCTTTAACCGAAGCGGTGCTTGAAGCTTCTTGAGCTTTCCAATGAGACATAAGAGTCGAAAACCTATCGAAAAACCGATTCTCCTCATTTGCTTCATCTTGCAAGGCATTAATGGAACGAGATGATGACGAGCCCAAATTGGCAACACTCGGTGTGTTACGAGGGCTATAGACCTTAGACCTATTTTCTATGATTTTCAAAGCCTCATTGGTCGTTTTGCACAAAAAATTACCACCCGCGGCGGCATTTAAATAATCTCGTTCATGTTCATTAAGCCCATTATAAAAAGTGTCAATTTGATGCAATTCGGAAAAACCATGGTGTGGACATTCATGCAACATCTCTTTAAATCTCTCCCAAGCCATTGAAAAACTTTCATTTGGTCTTTGTGTAAAACGTGAAATCTCGTTTTTCAAATGTGTTGTCTTAGATGGTGGAAAAAATTGATTCACAAATTTAGACACGAGATCGGCCCATGTCAAAATCGAATTCGGCGGTTCTTTCTCAAGCCATATCTTGGCGGGTCCATCTAACGAGTAAGGAAACAACATCATCTTAATGGCATCGTGTGGTACATCCTTAAACTTGCTTGTCGCGGTGAGACGATTAAATTGCCTAATGTGATAATGTGGGTTGTCTTTTTCATGACCGCGAAACTTGTTTGCTTGAAGCATAGACATTAAACCCGTTTTGATTTCAAAGTTCTCCGCAAGGATGGCGGGAATCACAATGGCCTCTCCAAAACCCTCGGTGGGTGCTTGAAGCAACTCCATCATAGTACGATTAGCCATGATAGCTTCTTGTTCTACAATAGGTTCCTCACTTGGAGACTCCTCACTAGATTGAGTGAGTGATTTGTTTCTTCGTTTATGAGCACGTCTAGCTTTAGAGCGAGTTTGCATAAACGTCACGTACAACGAGAAGGCGAGCAAAGAAGATTCTTTTTGGTATTTTGTGTTTTTTCAATTTTTTTGTGGTTTTTGATTGTATTAACCTTTTTTTGGAAATGGTGAATGTATTAAGTAGACAATGAGTCCACAAATCTCCTTACTTAATCAAATCTCTTGATTAAAAAGGCCTCAAGGAATGAAAACGATCACGTGGAGTGAACGCCTTCGATGACTTTAGAACGATGGTGGAACACCAAATCGTTCAAGAGGGTTTAATCAATATGAAACCAAGAAAATATATATGATATGTAATAATACTTTGGGCGGCAAAACCCTCGATTCACTCTCAAAATCAAATACGCACAAGCAAGCGGAGGAAACGAGGCGGCGCGAAGCACTTAAGAGCCTTTTTCCTTTAGGTTGTGAAATACAACCGCCTTATACCCACCTTATAGTTTGTACTATCAAGATTAAGCTTCACGAAAGTATTTATCTATTTTTGCCTTTTTCTTTGGTTTGAGATTCGAATACAATGATCGAGTGATGAAATCCCGAATCAAGGTTGTGATTGCTCACGTATTTGGAGTACTTGTGTATTTATTGTTCTACGTATACAATATAGTAATAGTATTCACAAAAACCGAAAAACGATAATACGTATTAATAGAGTGCTATTAATACAATTATATTTATGGCTAATATAGAAAAACAACAATGGTCAATCAAAACACAACACGCCTCCCCGGCAGCGGCGCCAAAAATGATAGTTGTAAAATCACACTTGTTTAGGAAAACAAGGCAATAATATAGGGTAAGCACGACGATTTAGGAAAACCGTGTGTAAATGACCCTAAAAGTGAGTTCGTTCTCTCGAGGAGGCTAGTGCGTTGTGTAATGAATGATTGATTATGTTTTTGATTATTAATGAGAAGAAAAGAGGAGAAAATGACGAAGACGAAAAATTAGAAAAATAAGGCAAAACACTACTAGAAAGTTACGACGTAGAACGTAAAAAAGTGCAAAATTTAAAAATTTATGCTAAGACCAAAAACAAAATATTAAAAAAGGCTAAAACAAGTCTAAAATAATATAAATAAAGTTAAAAATCCAACAAAGATATTTTAAAACCTTTTATTAATTAAATATTTAATTTTAAATGCTAATTAAAGCCCTAAAATTAAATACAACTAATAAAAATGCCTAAAATATGATTTTATTGAATTATTACTTAACTTATATTATTATAAGACTAAAAAGTAATTTCTAAAAATTAAAACCTAATAAAACTATTTTTAAAACTCTAAAAATGATTAAAAATGATTAAAAACTAATTAAACTCAAAATAATATTAAAAATTAATCTAAAAGCTATAAAAATATTCTAAAAATGGAAATAGTCCTAATTAATGATAAAGAACTTAAGAAAAATGAAAAAGAAATAAAAATAAAATTTTGAAAAATTAATAATAAAATAATATTAAAATAATCCTAAAAATAAAAAGTTTATAAAATTAATAATAAAAAATTTCTAAAAATTCTAAATAATATAACTAAGAGAAAAACACAAATCTAAGCTCCTAAACCTTTTTTAATAATTTTATAAAAATCTTTAAAGTTTATAAAAAACCTTAAAATAATATAAAATTAAAAATTAAAGTTTTTAAAACCAAAATAAGATGTAAACCTCAAATTATATAATTAAAACCTAAAAAATATTTTTCCTAAAAATTAAAACTGTTTTTACTATTTTTTAATGATTTATTAAAAAACGTCTATTAATTAAATCCTAGAAAATAATTAAATAAATGGAAAAATAAGAAAATAAGCTAGAAAAATCCCTAATGCTATTACTAATCCAGGAAAAATAAAAACACGCAAAAATAATAAGCCAATAAGCTCAAATAAGCTTATTTACTCACGGCTTATTTTTAAAAAAGGAATTTAAAAACGGGTTAAGTATATTTTGAAACCACACCCTAGCAGTCAAAGACCCTAGGGCGCAGTGGTAAGTGTTGTGTGTGGTGAGTGTGGAGATTAAGGGTTCGATGCTTGGCGAAACCCCAATTTTTTATTTACTTTTATTTTTCTTTTTAACCTTTACCAATCCAACACTGTCACTCTATTAAGCTTTAAACACAAACCAAAACTCTTTTTAATGCAAGATTAACGAGATTGAAGACTAAAATGTCACCAGTTTTCAAATTTTAAGAACACACTTTGTTCTTCCTTCTGTTTTGTCTTCACAGGTGGTGAAAAAGAACCCAAGAGGACTTGGGTGTATTTTGGTGGTGATTTTCTTGGTACAAAGTCACCCTTGTGCTCTTTCTGAGCACAAGGAGTCAAGCAAGTACAAAATTTAAGCACCTAGCACAAAAAGACTCACAATCCAAGCATACAAAGCAATTGAATGTTTATGAGGTCTTTGGACTTGGTCTGTGGATTTTTTAGCTAACAAATTGCACAAAGTTGAACTTCAAATCCTCAAATGTTGCACACAAGCTCAATACTCAACATACAAACAACAGCAATCCCTATATCACTCTCAACCTTCACAGAATTCAAGATCTTGCACCAAAATTCTATAAAAACAAGCAAAAAAATTGATATGCAGATTTCCTAGCTAGCTTGTTTCACTTTTAACACACCAATTAGCTAAAACTTGACCAAAACTTATCTAAAACTGATAAGTAACTTAACACAATACTAATCAATCACTCTAACACTTTAATCAAGCAAACTCAAAGATTAAGACTTCTGCTAAAACTCGAAACCAAACACCACTTTAAAATTTTGAAAACTCTTTTAACACATCAAAACACTTTAAAAATCTACCAAAGTGATTCATATTGCATATAACATGTACAAAAACACAAAAGAACACAAAATCAACAGCTTTAACACCCTATAGCACAAAATCAAATAAATTCACATGAACTTCATAATTTCTGAATTTTTCAAAATGAAAAATAAAACTTACCCAAGAACCCTACAATCCAGGGTTCTTGTGGTAGCAATACAACCTCCTTCCAACTCGGGTTGGAGCTGAAACACTGATCAACAACAACCTTTGAACCTGTTTAAAGAAAAATCAAACAAAAACAGTATACAATATAGATATAATCTGTTTTCCTATTTCTTTCTTAAAAACTTATCACAAAACTTCCAAACTCTCAAACATGTTTTAAACACAATCAAAATCACAAAACACAAACCTGTATTCCACTTTCACTTCATACAGGTTTATGATTTCTAGATTCTAACCAACTTTTTATAAAACTTTTTGAAACTCAAATCACACTTTTTCTTTCACAAATTAATGGAACTCAGTTTAATTGCATAGCTTATACCAACTTTTCATAAAAAATAAAAGGAATTAAATTGTAATTAACAAATACGAACTTTATATTATAAAAAAGGGATTACAAAAGGTTTTGCAATAAAACTGGAACAATGATACAAGTGACAAGCCACTTGTATATATACTAGTCTACTGAACTTTCTAGTACATGAAACAAATGAAAAACCCTAACTAATGAAAGTTCAAATCTGCCCTTGGTCAAATAGTCTGAAAATCAGTCAAAATTGGTTCCCATGTGATTCTGATGAAGACAGCTGGATTGGAGTGATCTTGAACGTTCTTTGAAGTTGTGGAGAGCAAGAAACCAATGAGAGCCCTTGATTTGGTCTTCATGTCAGTCTAAAGTTTTGATCATGTGATGAGTGTGAGCTGTAGAGGGGACAAGAAGTACAAAGGTCGTTTTCTGGGTTGTGGGATTTGTTGGGTGAGGGTTTAATAGGTGATAAGTGCAATCAATTTTGATTAACCCTTTCATTTGTGAATTTGGGGATTAGGGTTCTAGGGGTGGTGAGGATGGTTAAACAGTGGTCTTAATCCACTTTTAGTTTTAAAAAAAACTGTTTCCCACGTTTTTTGTTTTAATAAATACGTTTAAACGAGTTAATGGGGTTTGACTGGGTAGTGTTGACTTGGGTTAAAGTTTGGGCTTGGTCGGGTTAAAATGGTGGGTTTGGATTGGGTAGGGTCGGGTTTGGTTGGGTTAATGGTGGGTTTGGGTTTTGTTTGCCCATGTTTGCCCCCTGCACTTCAAAGATGTCTTCATAAAAAGTTCCCAACAGCAAACTCTATTATCCTTTGTTAATAACTTTGGGAAACTTGCATTTTCAGTCCTTGTGTTTTGGTAAAACCATGAATAAGGACTAAAATGGCAATTCTTGTGATTTCCAAGGGCTTATCATGTAAAGTCTTCAAACTTCAAGGATGTAACTTGTACAAATGAATAATGGAGGGTCATTTGTGACAAGTCTTCAATAGTTGAGGGACCAAACTTGCCAATCTTCAATTCTTCAAGGACTTCAAAGGAAAATCATGATTCTGGTCCGGTTCTTTGTGCGGCTTCATTTCCCGTGTTCGTTTTTGAATGATTCTTGTTGTCTTTTGCCAATTCCTCAATATCCGTACCTAAAAATACACAAGTAACAAACACGAGCATATATTTGGTCTATTTTATGATATTTTATTCATTTTAAGGCCGTTTTGGACGATGAGATCATGTATAAAAGCCATCTCATCAAACCCAAACGGCATCACTCGAAATTCAAAGTGTCCATACCGCGTACGAAAGGCAGTTACAGGAATATCCTCCTCTCTTACACGTAGTTGATGATACCCTGATCTTAAATCGATCTTTGAGTATACACTGGAACCTTGTAATTGATCAAACAAATCGTCAATCCTCGGCAATGGATACCGATTCTTAACCGTCAGCTTGTTGAGTTCTATATAGTCAATACACATCCGAAATGAACCATCTTTCTTCTTCACAAACAACACTGGCGCTCCCCATGGTGATGAGCTCGGCCTAATAAATCCTTTATCCATCAACTCCTTCAGTTGATCCGATAACTCCTTTAACTCGGATGGTGCTAATCGATAGGGTGCACGCGCAACCGGCGCAACTCCTGGCACCAAATCAATTCGAAACTCGACCTCACGGGTGGGTGGTAAACCTGGCAGCTCGTCTGGAAAAACTTCCGGATATTCGCAGATAACAGGTACCTCTTCAATCCTCGCCTCTAAATCGCCATCACTCGAAACTTGTGCCAAAAACACATTGCATCGTCAAGAAATGTAGCAGCCGCAAACTTGGCCTTGTTCGCTTCTGAGCAACCACTAATCTCGAAAGTACTTTCAACCTTTTCTAACCATCTCCTGAGTTCTAGAGCTCCACCAGTTCCATGAAATTGCGTGGGACCACATTTTATGAAACTAGAGTAAGTACATTCTCCTGGGTCTTGCTGTCTCCCCGCATTTCTGCCCTGGTCTAGATTCCTTCCTACTCGATCTGCTTCTAGCGCATTCGCAATGGCTTCCTGAATCATCGTGTTCACACGGGTTGCGGTTAGTTTTGGAGGCATGGTGAGTTATCAAATATACCTTTCTGCAAAGACAGGGAAAATAGAAAAACAATGTAAGTATACACATCAAGATTAAGATGGATTTCTCTTTCAAGACATAATATAAATACAATGACACATCACTACAAAGTTACTAATATTCATCAATTCACATCACAAAAGATCAAATTTAAGACATATCACAGATCATGAAAGGTAAACACGGATTGTATTGATAATCAACCAAAATTGTGACAAGTATTGCCACTACAATCATTCACCATAAAACTTAAGTCCTCAAGTTTTTCGTCATAATGCCATCATACAAAAGTCTAAAACAGTTCTATTACAACGATCAAAGATAAAATACAAGACAAGCAACTAGGCATGTGGTGATCCACACGGCCTCTTGGATGGCGGTTCATCATCATCTTCCTCGGGTTCCTCACCGCTATCATCCTCGTCCACATCATCCATTTTTCTCTTTCCTTTGTCGTTTGGCCCACATTCAGTCTCCTTTTTCGTCCCTGACGTAGACCCACACTCAACCGCTACATGATTTCCCACAGTGATACAAGCACCTCTGGCAGGTGGCTGGATCATGAAGTCATTAGCTTCCATTTCCAAATCGTCCACAAATCTCCAATCTGGGGGCAATGATGCTCTCACTCGATGCTCCCAACTCTGCATCCTAGACAATCTCACTTGATCTTCCCTAACATGGTCAAGACTGGCGTTCAAGTTCGCGATCATCGATCTTAGACTGTTGATATCACTTTTGTTTGCATTTCCATCATACTCAATTCTTGAAGTCCTTTCCAACAGTCCTTGGTGTGCCCTTTCATTCTTATCAAACCTCTTAATTACCCTGGTCTCAACCACAAACCGCTCATACATCAACCTATCCATCCTCCTCAAACGACCCTCGGGATCCCAGTAGTGTCTTGGTCTCGGAAAGTAGACCCTTGCGATATTCTCATGAATAGATTGTGATTTTGATAAATTGCTGGACTCTGCACCACTCCCATTACTTACTCGAACAAATCCTGGCACTGTCCTCAAATAGTCCTTACAATTGTCCATCGGGCGACTAAAGGGTTGCTGCTCATATCGATCGGTCGGAGGCACTTCATAACCCTTTGGCGAATTTGGAGATTGAAATAAATCAGGTTCGGTCTGACCTACAGCATTCTCGGGAATACCATCATCCATCAGTTCCTCGGGCTCTTCCTCAGAATCCTCGCTCTCATCACTACTGATACTGAAGTTGTCCACCTCACTTTCATCATTGTCATTTTCCGGCTGGTTCGGAGGAAACGGTCCCCCTTCGTGACCTACAACGTAATCGTTTCCATTACCATTAGGCGGTACCTCGGCCATTCCTGCAATAACAGAGAATTTCGGAGGGTACGTAAGATAACTATACAATATTTATAAATACATGCATGCAAATGCAATGCAAAGGTGGTACATATGCCCAAAATGCAATAATATGATGCTCATGCATGATTAATACAAAAATTACGGTGCCGGATATTCCACGTATAATTTCAACGTCTACATATAGTAATTTCCATACTTACGTAATAATTACCCACATATATACTTCAACTCAAAAGTATACGTCAAATGCCATGAATACAAAAATAAACCTTACCGGAGCCATGCAGAATAGTTGTGTGCGCTTGGACAATTTCTTACGACACCAAAAGTTATAGTTTAGGATTTTCAAAACGACCTAGTTCTCTATAACTCATGGCTCAGATTACCAATCTCTAACACCCCACCAAATGCTATGCGCAGCGGAACTACAACATTTGGGTGCTAGGCAGTTATCATCGCACACAAGATATATCGAACGACTCCAAAGAGACGTCAATTTAAAACTTAAATTAAAAATTGTTAAAAGATACATGTCTACGGTTTTTCCGACCCCAATTGATACAACATAGTTTAGCGTTTTCGGTCCCCATGAATCTCAACCCAAAAGTTACAGTTTTCACAACAACATGACATTAAAGTTAAAAATGTATAAGTAATAACGGGAGAAAAAACAAGCAGACTCCAAGCCATACACACAACATCCATCCAATGCACGCTCCATCCTACACTTCAGCGGTTACCTAAAACACATGCTAAATTTGGTCAACGAAAACGTTGAGTGGAATTCATAGGTTTTACAATTCATTTTGAACATATGTGAAATAAAAACCATTCACGATCATTCATAGACTTGTCGATCAAATAATCTATATTTAAGATACTGGCAATTGTGTTTAAGCTCATGACACTAAACCGTTAACTCAATCACCCGCGTAATAATTACCGGCGTGATTCAGATGAAACCAAGGCCCCTACTAACGCATCCGTTGCAATTATACCTTATCTCTTATCACAAATTATCCGTCCGCAGGGGGTATCAACGTACTAGCCCTCGTCTCGGATAGGGTAGTCAACCCCATAGTACTATCACTTTGCATAAGCGGCTATTTCTAATCCACGCTAGGACTAAACAATAGTTAATAGTTCATGAATTTAGGGACTTTTGCAACTAGGTACTCAACACAATTTCAAAGGCAACATTCGGGTCCAACAATCATTCATGACATATGTTCATTTTAAAAACTAGCATGCATTTCCCTCGCGGGTAAAACAGTTTGAAATAATAATAAGCGAGGCTATAAATTCACACCTTATATAACAAGTAGTCGATAGTTTGAGAGACTGTCACTGACGACGATACGGATGCCCGGGTAAATCAACACCTATCAAACCAAATAACGCGTAATTAGTAATCTCATTTTAAAACCTTATGGTACTGTATAAAATAAATAAATACTAGTCACGTGTGATAATTACAACTCACGCCAAAACAAAACAACTAGCGTTACTCATTTTACACCATTCGTCCTTATTATTAACGTTATCCATTTATACTCATTTTCGCCGATACTTACCAAAAGTACGGACTATTTTACCATACTTAACCATCTTTATAAAATTTGACAAAATTCTAAAAAATACTATAAGACCTGTAGAAAACACATATTTAATCCCAACAAAATTTTTTTACTTCTACGACCCGTTACTCAACACTTTTCCAAAACTACGTTTTTCGGACTGAAATTGTACTTTGACCAAGTCGGACTCATTTGACCCGTTTAAAACACTCTATTGACCCATTTGACACCTAAGTCCTACAATAGACTCAAATTTGCAGGTTTGAAACCAAAATTCAGCCCTTGACCATTTACCAAACTAGACTTATAGTCCCCGGGATTTGACCTAAAACCAAGCATAACTTCGGATTATGACGGTTTTCATCTCCCGGTACACGAATTTCAAAACGTCGTAACTTTTGACTCGTTAGGAGTCGTAAGCTCTACCTTATACCAAATCGAAGCTAAGGAAATGCTCTACAAATCTATCCTATGCACAAGACCTGTTTTCAAAATAATTTTTACGAAAATGCCTTAAACTTTCTGCCTAAAATCAACCATACCAAAATCACACTAACGCTCGTTTCCAAACCCATTTATCATCACTAGACATCATCCTAAGCATCCCTAATCACAACGAAACAATGTTTTCAGTCCCTGACCCCTATTGATCATCAACCTCATAGAATCAAAATCCTAAAAACAAACATGCAAGTAATTGTACCCATATAAAACATCTAAAAACATAATATTAAACATGAAACGAAGCTCAAAACATCAACCACCATGATCCCCAAACACCCCCCGTTGAGCCGTGGGGTTTGGGTGATCAAAACCCACCAACCAAATTAATTTTGGTTGATTTGTTTGGTGTTCTAGCATCCTTTTAGCATGAATTAAACATGCAAATGCTCAATTAACCTCAAAAACGAATTTGAAAAATCTTGAAATTTTTGGAAGAATTTTTGTTAATGCATGTGTGAAATGAGCATGGATTAACACTCACTAAATGATTTTAGAAGGTGGTCTTTGATTAGAATGGATCAAAACTCAAAAAAAATGAAGTGGTGGTGGTTTTGTAGGTTTGGCCGTCGGCCTAAGAACACAAGGGAGCGGGGGGTTTGATTTTTTTTTGTAAAGTGTTTAGTGTGTGTGGTGTTTGTCCCCTTTTGTGAAATGGGAGGGACCTAGGTGCAATTTTTGCATTCTTTTGGCCTTAAGCAAAAACGACACCAAAACTTTGCGGGATTGACTCACTAGTCATTTTAGAAAATTTTACGGGAGTCGGAATTTATCCCAAACACTCCAAAATACTTTTGGAATACTTTAAATGTACCCGGAAAGCAATAAAACTCACCCGACTCGACTTAACACGAACCGTAAGTAAAACTCTCGAAAAATTACATTATCGATAAAACGTCAATAATTATAGAAATTTGAGCATCCATCGGGATCGTATTCGTCATCGTCCTTCTTAAATCGTCAATCGTCAAAATTATAACCTCGAACATCGGTTTCAACCAAAATACTAAAATATATAGCAATTAAAATTTATTAAAAATTTCAAAAATTAGCGTAATTTAGGGTAATGTTAGTGACCTCGGTTCTAGGGTATCACAATATATGGTTATGTTAGACGTGTGTAGGGTGGTAAGTATACTATACGAAGTATTTTGGTAGTTGTTAACGGGTGTCATGTTTTTACTATAGCATGGTGAACAAGCGAAATGGTGCTGGTGGAAGTGGTGGTGATGGAAATCCTGATTTGGCTACTTTGATTGCTGCTCAAATGGCCAACATAATACCAACCATTGTTCAGCAGGTGACTAACAACCTGAACAACAATAATAACAACAATGGTCCAGCAGGAGGTGGAAACAATGGTTATAGCTATAAGGCATTCACTTCTTGTGGTGCAAGAGAGTATGATGGGAAGGGCGGCGCGGTAGTACTTACCCAATGGATTGAGAAGATGGAGAATGTAATTCAGATGAGTGGATGCTTACCAAATCAAATGGTCATGTACGTAACTGGTTCACTGGTAGGGAAGGCTTTAACTTGGTGGAATACTCAAGTTCAAGCAAGGGGAAGAGTTGCTGCAAATGCTATGGCTTGGGCCGATTTTAAAGCTCTTATGACTACGGAGTTTTGTCCAAGCAATGAGATGGAGAAGCTGGAAAATGAGTTTTGGGGACATGCTATGGTTGGAGCGGCTCATGCAGATTACACAGATCGCTTCCATGAATTGGCAAAGTTGGTTCCCCATTTGGTTACCCCTGAGGCGAACAAGATTAAGCGGTACATTGCTGGATTACCTCCTCAGATCAGGGGAATGATTAAGGCTACTCAGCCTAACACAATACAACAGGCCATACTAACGGCAGGAATACTTACTGAGGAGGCGGTATCTAGTGGAACTTTGGTCAAGGCGGGAGATAAAAGAAAGGAGCCAGAAGCCGCGAAATCGCCTGACACCAACTGGAAAAATGTTAAGAAGGCAAAAGATGGAAGAAATTTTACCATGAGGGTACCTCAAGGTTCTGGAAATCCGAACAACAACAATGCTGCCTGCCGAACCTGCTCTAGGTTCCATCCAAGAGGTACACCATGTCAGACATGCTACAATTGCCAGAAACCGGGACACTTTGCCAGAAAATGTGACGCACTTAACAGAAACGCAACACCAATCCAGTCTGTAAGGATGAATGTCACTGGGGGAAATTGTTTTGAGTGTGGACAACCCGGGCATTTCCAAAAGGAGTGTCCTAGATTGGTTGGAGCAACCAACCAGGGCAGAGGCCAGTTAGCTTTGGAGGGAAGTCGAGGAAACCAAGGCGGTGGAAACCAGAACAATGCTAACCGCAACAATGGGAACACTGGGAATCGGAACTGGAATAGGAACGAGGGAAATCAGAATAGGGGAAATCGGAATGGAGGCAGGGTTTACCTTGCAAATGTAGTAGAAGCGGTTCAGGACCCGAATGTAGTCACGGGTACGTTTTCTGTTAACAATCACCTCGCTACGATTCTTTTTGACTCTGGGGCAGATTTTAGTTTTGTGTCTTCTCAATTCGTGCCTTTGTTAGATATGAACCCTAGTGTAGCGAAACCAGGATATGTGATTGAAATAGCTAGTGGTAAGCAAGAAGAAGTAGATGAGATATTTTTAAACTGCAAATTAGAGTTGGGAGAATTTAAGTTCACCATAGATTTAATCCCTCTAGGACATGGGAGCTTCGATGTAATCATTGGGATGGATTGGTTATCAAAGCATAGGGCTGAGCTAATGTGTCATGAAAAGATTGTTAAGATACCCATAGGTGATAAGAAGGTGTTATACGTGTATGGAGAAAGGAATGAGAAGAAGACCAGGTCCCTTATGAATGCCAAGGATGATGAGCCACAAATCAATAAGATTCGAGTAGTAAGAGAGTTCGCCGATGTATTCCCGGATGACTTGATGGGGTTACCACCAGTGAGACAAGTAGAGTTTAAGATTGACTTAGTACCCGGGGCAACACCCGTAGCGAAGTCACCATATCGTCTAGCACTGTCAGAGATGCAAGAATTTGTAAAACCCGCATGCTTTTACCATGCATAGTACCCTTAGGATCGTACGTACTAGTTAAAACTTTCCTAATATAGCATGATTACGATTACGTGTTAGGAGTTTACGTATTACGTACGTGTTAGAACACGATAAGTATTTTATATGCACGATCACGTAATAATTATTTAACAATAATTAATCACGAACATGCGATCATGAAATCATGAACGTAATTAAAACACGAACTATTATTAATTACGTAAATATACTTATTACGAGCGTAATTAAATATATTAGATCACGGTATTTACGTAACGAGAACATTTAAAACACGAACATAAATAATCACAAACGAGTAACTAAATAACGAGACACGGAAAACGGTACGGGAACCCCATGTGGGGTCCCTACCCGCAACCAAACAAGGACAAATGGGCCAAGCCCATTTGTCAAATTTACTAAAAGGGTTATTTACTTTTACACTACACAAAAATACTTTACAGAAGATTTCAAGAAAAACCTAAAACCCTCTTCTTCCTTGTTCTTTGTGCCGCCACCCTCAAACCACCATACAAGGTGATTCTTGATCTTTGATCTTGAAGATTTGGTGATTGATCGTGTTTATTCTTCGTTCTCTTGATCCACGAATTCGGTAAAACCTTTTTAAACCTTTTCTTTTAATTTAATCTTTTTATTAATTATGAACATGTGATGTTTTTATAAAAACATAATAATTAATCATAGATCTAACATGTTTTGGAGTTAAATTAAATCAAAGGGTTGTTTTAAGGGGGTGTTTGTTTTGGCCGCAGGCTGCAACCGAACCCGAGGGGGTTTCGGTTTGCCAAGCCGACCACCACCAAGACCATATGGTCTTGGTTGGTGCGTGTGTGTCCCACGGCAGCAAGGGGAAACACGGGGTACCCCGAGTTGGTTTGGGGTACGGTGTCGATTCATGTCCGGTTCATGTTTTCTAGCCTAGATCCGGTTCATGGTGTATGTTAGTCTTTTTTTACGTTATGAACTTATGTTAAAATTAAATTAATAAAAGATGTGATTAATTTAATAACATGACTTAGGTTATTTAATTATTAATGATCATGAAATTATTTTAACCTAAGTATTTATATATTTAAGACTTATAATTAATTAATTATTTTAAAACCATGGATATAATTAATTAATTAACATGACCTAGGTTATATTATTAATATATAATAATACGTATTTTAACCTAAGTATTTAACTTATTTAATTAAAAACATGTTATACTTTAATTAAATATTATAACCTATAGTTTAATTAAATTACATGAAATAATTATTAAACTATACAATATACCATATGACTTAGAAAATAATCATGGAAAACACTTAGGCTTATATACTTAGCTTATTTAACCAGCTTATTCTAATTATGGAAACTTTATATTTTTAGAAACTTATTTAATTAAGGCAGCTAATCTATTCATAGAAACTTTCTATTTTTAGAAACCTATCTATTTTAAGCAGTAAACTATTTTTGGAAACTTTCTATTTTTGGAAACTTTCTATTTTTGAAAACTTTCTATTTTTGGAAACTTTCTATTTTTGAAAACTTTCTATTTTTGGAAACTTTCTATTTTTGGAAACTTTCTATTTTTGGAAACTTTCTATTTTTGGTAACTTTCTATTTTTGGAAACTTTCTATTTTTGGAAACTTTCTATTTTAGGAAACCTGCTATTTTTGGAAAGTTACTTATTATTACACAGTAAGTATAATAACACATGAAATACCAGAAATACTTAATCAGATTAAAAAGAATATAAGATTTAATACAGTTTAAGGCTTTAAACAGTAAAACATAGTAAGAACACATAAAATAAGCTAAAACATGACATAAAACCAGCTATGTAAATAGTATGCAGATACTTATTCATGTACGTATTTATGTAGCACTAGTGATTCGGAAGTAGGATTCTCGCAGTTCGTCTTTCTCGTTCACTGGACATAAGGTACGGATTTCCATCCTTTCAGTATGGACATTCTTTCCTTATTAGGATTCCCCGTATGCAGCCAACTGTTTTCCCGTAGTATAAGTTATGAGTTTGATTGCTTATGTTTAATTAAGATTACCTATAGCCATATACATGCATGACCAGTTTCACCTAGTTATGGAGGTACCATAACCATAACATTAGAGGCACTGATATTATGACTTCACCACGGCGGAGTGATTGCTCGTGGCGTCCCTCAGCTTTTGGCCATTTATTTATATTTATCATGTGGGGCGTATGGGTGCATCCTAGTTACATGTTTTTATTCAGGATTACATGGTGAATGTGGTGTGTGCCTTGCATCCTTCACAAGGAGCTGATCCCTCCTACCCATAAACCAGTATATTAAATTAGAGGCAGCCCCTCTAATTTGCATGATGAGGTCACCCCTCCAATTATTCATGCACGGTGGATTTTCATGACCTATATTGGCTAATGGTAAAATATGACAAACAGATTTTATAAGATAAACATGAGACTTTCAAACTATAAAACCAGTTTTATTAAGACTTAACCAGGTTACTCGGGACTTAGTTTTCTTCCGCTGTTATTATGTTATATGCTTATTCTATTCATGCTTTATTGTACATCCGTGCACTGAGCGTATTTGCTCAGCCGTTTTCCTTTACTATGTTCCCAAAACGGCAGGTACTCAGGGACGCTCGTAGACACTAAGAGTATGTGCATATGGACTGGAAGCTGTCTAGCCTTCTTTACATTATGCATTTCCTTTCTTATGATACTTATGCTTTGGACATTGTTTAGTCCTTTCCGTTATTATACTATGTTTGTGTGTGATGAGCTTTACTTTTGGACTACCGATGTTTGATTCCGGTATTTTCCTTTTTATGGTCAAGTAATGTTTAGACATTTTACCTTGTATGCTTTGATGACACCCCATAATTACTGTGATATTTCCATTTCCAAAATGGGGTGTTACAATTATGGTATCAGAGCCAAGGCTTCGACCTGTAGGCTCTCAAATATGACCTGTGATTAGTGGGTAGTCACTACGGTCTTCCTAGAACTGACAGTTGTTTTCATGCATTCATCATTTTTAAGCATACATATACATGTTATTGTTGCAGGGTTTTTGACTAAGTAATGGTTGGTACAGGACTGGCCCTATTTAGTTGCATGTGTTTTATCCAAACTTTTAGATTTGGGACCGACCCATAGGCGTCCCCTCGTAATGTCTTTGTTTTGGGTGAACTGACCAGAGGCGTTCACTCTCGAGCATACAAAAGTTTTCCTAAAACTGCATCATGCATTCATACACAAAATTTTCTTGCATAAAATTTTTCTCGTGAAATTTTAGTATAAATTTTTTTATGTATATATTTATATTTTATGTTTGATCTGTTTAATCATACGTTTTATGTCATACTGTCAGATGGCAAACGCAAACAATATCTGGGCGATATTTGTAGCTGCTGATGCAGAGATGCAAGATGCTCTTCTTCATAACGACGGTTATCCTCCCCCGCCTAACATCTTTCCCATGGAAGGAAGGAATCGGCTCATGAGGGAATACTATACCCTTAGACAGCGACCTGACGAAGACAGCACTGACTTCATGCAGCGTTTCCTTGGCTACACTGGTGTCTTGAGAGCAGCTGCAGGCACCACTGAGGAACAAGCACTACATTTTCGTTGGGCTCTCAATCCAAGGATCGCAAATAACTTACCAGGTGCTCCGTTGGATACGGTAGCACAAGTGGCCGATGCAGCACGTAGACTGGAGATGCTGCAGGAGAGGGATGAGTTCGGAGAAGCGGAGAGACCCGACAAGAGGTAAACATTCATATTCAAGCGGTGACCAATCCGTATACTTTCCATATGTCAATTATTCATCCCCTAAATGTATCTTCCAGGCAGAAAACTGAGGACCAGTCTCAGCCGGCTACTCAGCAGCAGCCTCATCAGCCCAAGGGAAACGGTCAGACTAACGACCGTTCTGCTACGGATAGGCGTGGCGGTAATGACAATTACCGTAACAACGTCGGGTACTCCAACAACAGCAGGTCCTAATACTTACGAAATTCCTTATGTTTTATGTTATAACTCATATTCTGACACTTTAGCAAACTTCTACCAAGAACCATGGAAACGGTAGGGACCAGAACCAGAGAGGTTCGCAGCCTAGCCGTCCAGCTATCACTGGTATTCAATCTTACGATTCTCCGCTTCGTCCTTTGTACCCAACTATCATGTCTTATGTAAAATGTTTTTTTTATCAGGTCCTCAGCCAGCCAGAGCACCTGTTGGAGGATACACTCATCCTATTTGCTCTACTTGCCACCGTAGGCATCCAGGACCATGTCACCGTAATACTGATGCGTGCTTCAAGTGTGGTCTTCCTTGCCATATTATGAAGGATTGCCGTAAGGGCGAGATGGAGGGTACATCGGGACATGCTGATACCAAGCCGCCTCCTACTGCCGGGCGCGTCTACACGACATCTCGAGACCAGGCCATCAAGTCTACAGGTACCATCACTGGAATCTTGTATATGTATGGTCGCGCTGCATGTGTTCTTTTCGATACGGGTGCTACTCACTCGGTTATTTCTACTGCTTATGCTAAGAACATTAGGATGCCTCCCTTGCCACTAGAAAATAGGCTTACTATTTCCACGCCCTTGAGGGACTATGTATTAATCACCCATGTATACAAGAGTCTTCCCCTAGAATTTGATGATAAGGTTCGACCTGTCGACGCACTTCCGCTGGACATGAATGACTTCGACATGATTTTGGGCATGGATTGGTTATCCAAGTATCATGCTACCATAGACTGCCATTCATATCAAGTTATCTTCGGTGATGTCAATGCACCAGAGTATATTCATAATGGGTTCATACCCGGACGGTCTGTACAAGTCATATCCACCCTGCAAGCGCGTGCACTACTGTCACATGGCTGCGAGAGTTATCTAGCTACGGTTCACGACATGGATGCTGAATCTCCATCGATTCAGGATCAACCAATAGTGTCGGAATTCCAAGACGTGTTTCCAGCAGAACTTCCGGGCATACCACCTGCACGAGAAGTGGAATTCAGTATCGAGCTGATTCCAGGAGCTGAACCAATCTCCAAGGCTCCTTATCGCATGGCTCCCATAGAGCTGAAGGAGCTGAAGGAGCTGAAGGATCAACTGCAAGAACTTCTTGAACGAGGTTTCATTCGACCGAGCGCATCTCCATGGGGCGCACCGGTCTTGTTTGTTAAGAAGAAGGACGGCAGTATGCGTCTTTGCATAGACTATCGCGAGCTCAACAAGATTACCATTCAGAATAGATATCCACTGCCACGCATTGACGATCTGTTTGACCAACTCCAAGGGGCCAAACACTTCTCCAAGATTGATCTTAGGTCAGGCTATCATCAGCTATGGGTCAAGGAGCAGGATATAGCTAAGACTGCCTTTCGTACTCGTTATGGCTACTACGAGTTTGTAGTTATGCCATTTGGCCTGACAAATGCTCCAGCAGTGTTCATGGATCTGATGAACATAATCTTCCATGAATTTTTGGAAAAATTCGTCATTGTTTTCATCGATGACATCCTGATTTTCTCAAAGTCAAAGGAGGAACACGAAGACCATCTTCGTACAATACTACAGATTCTTCGCCAGAAGCAGCTGTATGCTAAATTCTCCAAGTGTAAGTTCTGGTTAGAGAAGGTGGCATTCTTAGGTCACATTGTATCAGCAGAAGGAATCACTATGGATCCAGCGAAGGTTGAGGCCATTACTAAGTGGCCAAGGCCGACATCAGCGACGGAAGTCCGCAGTTTCTTAGGCTTAGCTGGCTATTACCGTAGGTTCGTGGAGAACTTTTCCCGCCTAGCACTACCATTGACCAAAATAATGCGGAAAGGGGAGAAAATCGTCTGGACTGAAGATCGAGAGAAGAGCTTTGAAGACCTGAAGCAGAAGCTAGTATCTGCACCTATTCTTACTCTACCATCTAGTACGGGTGGATTTAATCTACAACAATGCATCGGGGAAGGGACTTGGCTGTGTTCTCATACAACATGAGAAAGTGATCGCGTACGCTTCACGGCAGCTTAAGCCTTATGAAGAAAATTACCCCACACACGATCTGGAACTTGCTGCAGTCGTGTTTGCATTGAAGATATGGAGACACTACTTATATGGAGAATCATGTGACATTTTCACGGACCACAAGAGCTTGAAGTATATCTTCACTCAGCGTGAATTGAACATGAGGCAGAGGAGATGGTTAGAGCTGTTGAAGGATTATGATATTAATCTACAGTATCATCCCGGAAAGGAAAATATAGTAGCAGATGCTCTTAGCAGGAAGTCCGGAATGATCAACGGCATTAAACCGAAGAGGAAATCATCAGAGACTTGGAGCGATTAGACATCGAGATCATGGTACGTGGACAGCACGGTTACTGGGCTAATCTTAGAGTAGAACCCGGGTTACTATCTAAGATCAAGGAAGCTCAGAAGGATGACAGAGAAATCTGGGCGATAGTACAGAATTTGGAGAAGCAGACAGAATTCAGAGTAGATGCAGATGGTATCGTATGGCAAGGCACTAGACTTTGTGTTCCTGATGACCAAGAACTCCGGGAATCTTTGTTAGCTGAAGCTCATAACTCCCCATTCTCTATACATCCTGGTTCGACTAAGATGTACCATGACATCAAACAGTACTTATGGTGGAGTGGTATGAAACAGAATGTGGCCACTTACGTCTCCAAATGTCTTACCTGCCAGCAGGTTAAGATCGAGCATCAACGATCTGGCGGTCTCCTTCAACCGTTAGATATTCCAGAGTGGAAGTGGGAAAAAATCACCATGGATTTTGTTACTGGTCTTCCGCCTACCAAGAGGAAGCACAATGCAATTTGGGTTATCGTTGACCGACTTACCAAATCAGCTCATTTCTTACCGATCCGCAAGGAAGATCCGGTAAGTAAACTCGCAGATGCGTACAGAAGAGAGATCATGAGACTCCACGGTGTACCATCCAGCATCGTCTCAGACAGAGATCCTCGATTCACTTCGCGCTTTTGGAAAAGTCTGCAGAAAGCTTGGGGTACACAACTTAAGCTGAGCACGGCTTTTCATCCTCAAACGGACGGACAGTCGGAGCGAACCATCCAGACATTGGAAGATATGTTGAGGTCATGTGCGTTGGAATGGACGGGTGATTGGGACGAATACATCTGTTTGGTGGAGTTTGCATACAACAACAGTTGGCACGCAAGCATCAAATGTGCTCCAATTGAGATGTTGTATGGCAGAAAGTGTCGCGCCCCAACTTGCTGGGATCAGGTTGGCGAGCGAACACTTGAAGGACCGGAAATCAAAGAGATGACAAATGAGAAGATCGCAGTAGCTAAGCAGAAGATTCAGGAGGCACGGTCACGTCAGAAGAGTTACGCCGATAAGCATCGTAGGGATTTACACTTTAACGTGGGAGATCACGTCTTCCTTAAGGTTTCGCCGGCACGTGGTGTTAGACGCTTCGGGATTAAAGGGAAGCTCAGTCCTCGTTTCATCGGACTGTTTGATATCATTGAACGAGTCGGTGAAGTATCTTACCGATTGGCGTTACCTCCGCAGCTATCACATGTGCACAATGTGTTTCATGTGTCCTTACTCAGAGGGTACCAGTATCATCCCCTTCACATGGTTCAGTATCCACTAGAACAGATACGTGAAGATCTCACTTTTATAGAAGAACCCGAACGAGTTCTTGACAGACAAGAACGAGTCATGAGAAAGAAGACGATTCCATTCGTCAAAATTCTATGGAGGGATCATACCGAGCGGGAAGCCACTTGGGAAACGGAGGAGTCTATCCGGGCTTCTTATCCTCATTTCATATTTTGAATTCGGGTATGTTCTTCTTTTCCAGTTTACTTTATCTATAATTCAGGGACGAATTATTCTTTTTAGGGGGGGAAGAGTTGTAAAACCCACATGCTTTTACCATGCATAGTACCCTTAGGATCGTACGTACTAGTTAAAACTTTCCTAATATAGCATGATTACGATTACGTGTTAGGAGTTTACGTATTACGTACGTGTTAGAACACGATAAGTATTTTATATGCACGATCACGTAATAATTATTTAACAATAATTAATCACGAACATGCGATCATGAAATCATGAACGTAATTAAAACACGAACTATTATTAATTACGTATATATATTTATTACGAGCGTAATTAAATATATTAGATCACGGTATTTACGTAACGAGAACATTTAAAACACGAACATAAATAATCACAAACGAGTAACTAAATAACGAGACACGGAAAAAGGTACGGGAACCCCATGTGGGGTCCCTACCTGCGGCCAAACAAGGACAAATGGGCCAAGCCCATTTGTCAAATTTACTAAAAGGGTTATTTACTTTTTACACTACACAAAAATACTTTACAGAAGATTTCAAGAAAAACCTAAAACCCTCTTCTTCCTTGTTCTTTGTGCCGCCACCCTCAAACCACCATACAAGGTGATTCTTGATCTTTGATCTTGAAGATTTAGTGATTGATCGTGTTTATTCTTCGTTCTCTTGATCCACGAATTCGGTAAAACCTTTTTAAACCTTTTCTTTTAATTTAATCTTTTTATTAATTATGAACATGTGATGTTTTTATAAAAACATAATAATTAATCATAGATCTAACATGTTTTGGAGTTAAATTAAATCAAAGGGTTATTTTAAGGGGGTGTTTGTTTTGGCCGCAGGCTGCAACCGAACCCGAGGGGGTTTCGGTTTGCCAAGCCGACCACCACCAAGACCATATGGTCTTGGTTGGTGCGTGTGGGTCCCACGGCAGCAAGGGGAAACACGGGGTACCCTGAGTTGGTTCAGGGTACGGTATCGATTCATGCCCGGTTCATGTTTTCTAGCCTAGATCCGGTTCATGGTGTATGTTAGTTTTTTTTACGTTATGAACTTATGTTAAAATTAAATTAATAAAAGATGTGATTAATTTAATAACATGACTTAGGTTATTTAATTATAAATGATCATGAAATTATTTTAACCTAAGTATTTATATATTTAAGACTTATAATTAATTAATTATTTTAAAACCATGGATATAATTAATTAATTAACATGACTTAGGTTATATTATTAATATATAATAATACGTATTTTAACCTAAGTATTTAACTTATTTAATTAAAAACATGTTATACTTTAATTAAATATTATAACCTATAGTTTAATTAAATTACATGAAATAATTATTAAACTATACAATATACCATATGACTTAGAAAATAATCATGGAAAACACTTAGGCTTATATACTTAGCTTATTTAACCAGCTTATTCTAATTATGGAAACTTTCTATTTTTAGAAACTTATTTAATTAAGGCAGCTAATCTATTTATGGAAACTTTCTATTTTTAGAAACCTATCTATTTTAAGCAGTAAATCTATTTTTGGAAACTTTCTATTTTTGGAAACTTTCTATTTTTGGAAACTTTCTATTTTTGGAAACTTTATATTTTTGGAAACTTTCTATTTTTGGAAACTTTCTATTTTTGGTAACTTTCTATTTTTAGAAACTTTCTATTTTTGGAAACTTTCTATTTTAGGAAACCTGTTATTTTTGGAAAGTTACTTATTATTAAACAGTAAGTATAATAACACATGAAATACCAGAAATACTTAATCAGATTAAACAGAATATAAGATTTAATACAGTTTAAGGCTTTAAACAGTAAAACATAGTAAGAACACATAAAATAAGCAAAAACATGACATAAGACCAGCTATGTGTTTAGTAAGCAGATACTTATTCATGTACGTATTTATGTAGCACTAGTGATTCGGAAGTAGGATTCTCGCAGTTCGTCTTTCTCGTTCACTGGACATAAGGTACGGATTTCCATCCTTTCAGTATGGACATTCTTTCCTTATTAGGATTCCCCGTATGCAGCCAACTGTTTTCCCGTAGTATAAGTTATGAGTTTGATTGCTTATGTTTAATTAAGATTACCTATAGCCATATACACGCATGACCAGTTTCACCTAGTTATGGAGGTACCATAACCATAACATTAGAGGCACTGATGTTATGACTTCACCACGGCGGAGTGATTGCTCGTGGCGTCCCTTCAGCTTTTGGTCATTTATTTATATTTATCATGTGGGGCATATGGGTGCATCCTAGTTACATTTTTTTATTCAGGATTACATGGTGAATGTGGTGTGTGCCTTGCATCCTTCACAAGGAGCTGATCCCTCCTACCCATAAACCAGTATATTAAATTAGAGGCAGCCCCTCTAATTTGCATGATGAGGTCACCCCTCCAATTATTCATGCACGGTGGATTTTCATGACCTATATTAGCTAATGGTAAAATATGACAAACAGATTTTATAAGATAAACATAAGACTTTCAAACTATAAAACCACTTTTATTAAGACTTAACCAGGTTACTCGGGACTTAGTTTTCTTCCGTTGTTATTATGTTGTATGCTTATTCTATTCATGCTTTATTGTACATCCGTGCACTGAGCGTATTTGCTCAGCCGTTTTCCTTTTCTATGTTCCCAAAACGGCAGGTACTCAGGGACGCTCGTAGACACTAAGAGTACGTGCATATGGACTGGAAGTTGTCTAGCCTTCTTTACATTATGCATTTCCTTTCTTATGATACTTATGCTTTGGACATTGTTTAGTCCTTTCAGTTATTATACTATATTTGTGTGTGATGAGCTTTACTTTTGGACTACCGATGTTTGATTCCGGTATTTTCCTTTTCATGGTCAAGTAATGTTTAGACATTTTACCTTATATGCTTTGATGACACGCCATAATTAATGTGATATTTCCATTTCCAAAATGAGGTGTTACATAATTAGCCGAGCAACTTAAGGAATTACAGGATAAGGGTTTCATTCTACCAAGTTCTTCTCCATGGGGAGCACCGGTGCTATTTGTCAAGAAGAAGGATGGATCTTTCCGAATGTGTATCGATTATCGGGAGTTGAACAAGCTGACCATTAAGAACCGTTATCCTCTCCCAAGGATTGACGATTTATTTGATCAGCTGCAAGGAGCAAGGTACTTCTCAAAAATTGACCTTAGGTCCGGTTATCACCAACTAAGGGTCTGTGAGGAGGACATACAAAAGACCGCGTTTAGAACAAGGTATGGACACTTTGAATTCACCGTTATGCCATTTGGATTGACAAACGCGCCAGCAGTTTTCATGGACCTAATGAACCGAGTGTGCAAGCCATATCTAGATAAGTTTTTCATAGTCTTCATTGATGACATACTTATCTACTCTAAGACGGAGGAGGAGCATAACCAACATTTGAGATCGGTATTGGAGCTGCTCAGGAAGGAGAAACTTTATGGGAAGTTCTCCAAGTGTGAATTTTGGCTACAAGAAGTACAATTTCTGGGGCATGTAATCGATAATGATGGCATACACGTAGACCCAAAGAAGATTGAAGCAGTGAAGGATTGGAAGGCACCTACTACACCGTCAGAAATAAGGTCATTCTTAGGCTTGGCAGGATATTATAGGAGATTTATAGAGAATTTCTCTAGAATATCAAAGCCTTTGACATTGTTGAGCCAAAAGAATCAGAAGTATGAATGGGGCGAAGAGAAAGAACAGGCGTTTCAGACACTAAAGGATAGGTTGTGTAATGCACCTATCTTGTCCTTACCAGAAGGGGTGGAAGATTTTGTGGTTTACTGTGATGCGTCCAACCAGGGTTTAGGATGTGTTCTTATGCAGCGAGACAAGGTCATAGCTTATGCATCACGACAATTGAAAAACCATGAGAAGAATTACACCACACACGACTTGGAACTAGGAGCTGTAGTCTTTGCTCTTAAGATATGGAGACATTACTTGTATGGGACAAGAAGTGTGATCTATACGGATCACAAAAGCTTACAACACATCTTTGATCAGACAGATTTAAACATGAGGCAGAGGCGGTGGTTGGAGTTATTTAGTGATTATGATTGTGAGATTAAGTATCACCTTGGAAAGGCCAATGTGGTGGCGGATGCTCTAAGTAGGAAGGAGAGGCTAAAACCTAAGAGAGTAAGGGCGATGAGCATAACTATTCAGACAACCCTTAGAGATAGAATTCGAGCAGCACAAACAGAGGCCGTAAAGGAAGAAAGGCTGGTTGAAGAAAATTTACATACTATGGATCAGTACATGGAAGAAAGAGGAGATGGTTGCAAGTATTACTTGGATAGAATCTGGGTTCCGTTGTTTGGCGATACAAGGAAGGTGATTTTGAATGAAGCTCATACGTCGAGGTATTCGATACACCCAGCAGCCGATAATATGTATTGGGACATGAGAGATATGTATTGGTGGCCAGGAATGAAGAAAGATGTAGCTTTGTACGTTAGCGAATGTTTGACTTGCGCCAAGGTGAAGGCTGAACATCAAAGACCGTCAGGGTTACTGCAACAGCCTGAGGTTCCTAAATGGAAGTGGGAGAATATTGCCATGGACTTCATTACAAAACTGCCAAGGTCTAACAGTGGTAATGACATGATCTGGGTAATAGTGGACAAACTGACTAAATCTGCATATTTTGTGGCAATGAGGGAGGATGATAAGATGGAAAAGTTTGCCAAGAAGTACTTGGAACATGTGGTGGCAAAACATGGAGTGCTGGTGTCGATCATATCGGATAGGGATAGCAGGTTTACGTCTAGGTTTTGGGGGCTATTGTAGAAAGCTTTGGGTACGAGGCTGGATATGAGCACAGCTTATCATCCGCAGAGGGATGGACAGAGTGAGAGGACTATACAAACATTAGAGGACATGTTAAGAGCGTGTGTGATATATTTTGGAGGAAGTTGGGAGAATCATCTGGCGTTGGCAGAATTCTCGTACAATATTAGCTACCATGCTAGTATAGAGTGTGCACCATTTGAGGCACTTTATGGTAGGAAGTGTAGGTCACCGTTGTTATGGGCTGAAGTAGGAAGTAGTCAACTAATTGGACTGGAGATGGTACAGGAGACTACGGATGCGATAACCGTACTTAAGGAAAAATTAAAGGCGGCTAGAGATCGACAAAAGAGCTATGCAGACAAAAGGCGTAAGCCGTTGGAATTTGAGGTTGGGGACAAGGTTATGCTAAAGGTTTCACCATGGAAAAGGGTGATGCGGTTCGGGAAGAAAGGAAAGTTAGCACCTAGATTTGTGGGTCCATTTGTAATCCTTGAAAGAATTGGGCTAGTAGCGTATAGGTTGAGATTACCGGAAGAGTTGAGTAGTGTACATGATGTTTTTCATGTCTCAAACTTGAGGAAATGCTTAGCAAGAACTGACTTGCAAGTATCGGTTTACGATATTAGTATAGATGCGAGCCTTCGTTTTATTGAAGAGCCGATAGAGATTATGGACCATGAAGATAAAACCTTGAAAAGAAGTAAGATACCGTTAGTTAAGGTTAGGTGGAATTCTAAACGAGGACCGGAGTTCACGTGGGAACGGGAAGAGTTTATGAGGGGTAAGTATTCTCAGCTGTTTGTTAATGACGATCCTAAGAAGTAAATCTCGGGACGAGATTTCTATTAGGAGGGAGTGATGTGACAACCGTGGTTTTGAGGTTCGTCACTTGGTCTTACTTTTAGGTTATTTTATGTGTGTTTACTTGAATTGTGTGTTTACGTGTTTATTTTGTGTGAACGAGGTTGGTGTGGTTATCATTTATGAGTATAGAAGTACTCATAAGTAAATCGAGGAACGGTTATTTCATGTTCATGAGCTCACAATTGGTGACTATGAAATGAAATGGTGATATTTTGGTGTTTACGTATACATATAAGTATTATAGTAATAGTGTATTTTTTTAGGATTTACGGTTTAGCGTTTAGAGGTCTCGGGTGAGGTAATTATCCAAATGAAAATTTTTCGGGATGGTTTTAAGTCATTTAGGACTTAGTTATAAATTTATTTAAAAATTTGATATTTTTTTAAAAGTGTATATTTTACGTCTTTTACGGTAAAAACGCGTAAATTTGACTAGTTTTACGGTTTTGAGGTTTTGGAAGCTTTAGGAGCTGAAATAAATTAAGACAAATTAAGGTAATAATAGTAATACATTATTAAACAATAAAAAGAAAAAAAAATAAAAAAAAATGCATATATAGTCGGCTAGAACCGAATATATAACCAAAAAAATAGGAAAAAAGGATTTATGGTAACTAGTGTTTGGGTTGGACAAGGATATTTGCTATATAAGGACCCCTTAGCACAAAACACACGCATTATTCTTCTTGGAAACCTTTAGTCGACGGTAGAAGCTTTATTTTAGGGTTTTCTGTATTTTTTTTATCCTCCATTAAATTAAAGGTAAACCTTCTTTAACCTTTTTGATTAAATTGTTTTTATGTTTAATTAATCATCTTATGATGGATTTAGGATAGGTTTAATTTTATAAACAGTAAATTAATGTTGTAATAATCATAATATAATGATTACATGGGTTAGGGCTTGTAATTAGAGGAATTAGGGTTAATTAATGTGGTTGATTTTGTTAAACCCGTTTTTAAAAACTGGGCAGATTTTTGAGTCAACTGTTTTGATCATATTGGGAGTTATACAAACTCTTATCTTACGATCCACATACCCCTGAAAAGGTATTTGAAGTGGCTTTCCAATGCAAGAAACTAGAACTAAATTGGAGGTAGGGAAGGGGGTCAAAAACAGGTTACAACAGTCAGAGGTCAAAACAGTTTTGAATTCAGCCTGTTTTCTTTTTAAGTTTTGGGTTGTTTGGGGTACTTAGGGTTGCATTGGGATCTTCTCACGAACATGAGAGATGGTTTATATATTGTAGTAAGGATCTGCACTTGGGATAAGATTGTGGTTTAGGGTAAGACCCTCTAATGGTAACAAACTTTTCATACGTTTAAAATCAGTAAATTCTGGATAGGTAGCAATATATACACATATATCGGGGCCTTAACCGTAGCTTTAAGGTTAGGACAAGTGGGAGGTTTTAGCTAACATGTATAAAAGTATGAATATTCCTTTTACAGAAACCATGGGTATATTTAAGTGGACGTTTGACTTAAAGTTTTGAGACCTAAAACTGATACTGTTTTGTGTAAAATTATGAACGGGATAGCTATTGAACTTAACCAAGTTAGGGACTTGTTAAGGAAGGGTAATGGGGTGATTAGAGCTTATAAATATGGTAATGTTATGGGATAGACTAGATGTCCATCATAGGTTGATGAGCCATCTTAGTGATTGGTTCGTGTATTGATTTCGTGTTCTTGGTTTGTTAGCTTGTTGCTAGTGCGAGGACTTGTGAAGAAGCTATCAGGTGAGTTTCATAGTCCCATGTTTACTATTGATTTTGACTTCCAGATGGGATGAAAGAGACACTGTGTTGAGTTGTTTCTAAATTGTTGATGTGAATTTTTTATGGTTGTGATGGACTTGTGTGTACACTTATGTGATTAACTGCTATGCGATTCTTGATTTGTTATTGTGGTTTGACAAGGTAGTGGCCTTGTGGTTTGCCAAGGTAGTGGCCTTGGGATAGGTACATAGTGTGATCATCTATGGTACCATGGTGTTGCTTGGCAAGGTAGGAGCCTTGGATTGGTTTGGTATGATTAATCTTGATTGATAGTTGTTAATGCATATTTGTAACACTTTGTCCATATGTTCTTTTGTTGATGGTTGTTATTCACAGCTTGTAACTAATTTAGCGTTGGAGTCTAAACCTATGACTCTCACCAACTTTATGTTGACGTGTTTTAGTGTCTCTTTCAGGTGATGCTATGGGTAGGAATGAGAACTTAAGTGGCTAGGACTTGGAGAGAGTAGGAATGCATATAGAAGCATATCCCCGTTTCCTTCTTAGTTTTTGTTTGTTTGTTCATTTTAATAAGTGATACTGTGGCACACATATGTTTGTTTTGATTATGTTACTTGTTTGTCTTGGGTAAGAGATAGGACTGTTACCTACTTACCTAGACACCTGCATTTGATGAGATATTGTCATGACTTTTGTGTCACCATTTTATGACATTTCTTATTCCATATAGTTATCTCTATAGACACGCCATGTTGTGATGATATCCATACGTCGCGCCCCCATATTCCGCCATGGTGGGGTGTGACACTTAGACTCAAAGGGACGCCCACGGGTAAAACACCCCGCTAATAGGAATCTCACCTCCACAACTCCCGATGAAGGCACACTAAAACAAAAGTCTTTACCTAAGGGAACCACTATTGATCCCAAAGACTCAGGGAGACGCCTACGGGTAACACACCTCACTGATAGGGATCTCACCTCCACTCCTGATCAATCATAAACTGCCCCTGAGCATCAGTTGGCTAAAACCCAAGCCTCAGGATTTGGGGCAGGGAGTGACCAAAAGCAAGGCAAACCTTCTTTTGGAGGGGAGCTGGACAATCAAAGGGGATCACTGAACTTTGGAGATTTTGTTAATCTGTTGGAGTATCCTGAAGAGCTACTCCAAGGTTTCAGTGACGACGATGAAATGATTGAGGCTGGGGATGAACCTGACACTCAGGACCCTCCTCAATCAGACCAGAAGCCACAGTCCCCACCCTTTTTCGAGGACGTACCGCCCTCCCCTGAGGCTCAACCAAAGCCCTCCCCTGAGGAATCCGAACAAAAGGATCCCTCCCCTGAGGTAACTAAAAATCCCTCCCATGAGGCACAACTTGACACCTCATCGTTGGGGACTCAGACTGTGGTTCTGGATGCTACTTGTCATAACACCAAGCCTGTTACTGAGAAGGTTCTTTATGAAACTCTCAAAGGTGTCTTCAACCATGTCTACAACAACCTGAAAGCCGAGGTCACTCAGAACAATGAAGACCTTGCCTCTAAGAATGATGAACTCCTAGATGAATTCAGGACGTATGGATATCGTTTTGATATTGCTGAAGGGAAAATGAGAGTTCAGGTTGACAACCAGATAGAGTTCATCAGTTCTGTCAATTGTATTCATGAGAATCAGGAGAAGAAGCTCATCCACTTCCTCAATCATGCTCTTCCAACTATTGAAGCAAATGTGTCATTAAAGCCAACCTTGGATGGACTGATCACTAGTACTACTGAGTCTACCTCCAAGGTTGGTCAACTTATAGAATTGTTGAAAGAGGATAGGTTCTCTGAGGTCTTCACCAGGTTAGAATCCCTTCAGTCTGATTTGGATGTGGTAAAGGTTAAGTGTGATGCCATCTATGAAGATGTTCATATAGATTCTGAGGCTAAATTTAGATTAGGCAAAGCTGCCCAAGGATATATAGCTAATGCTGCTAACCTCTCTGAGATTTCAAAGGAACTGAAGGATGTTGATATTCCTCGCCTCAGGACAAGAATAACTACGATGGAAAACACTCAGTCACTCATACAATTGGATATTCAGACTATCAAGGCTGACACTCAGTCTATGAAGGACATGATGACTGACATGTTTTAGGCTTTCAAGGGGTCCTCCACCACCTCTTTAGGACCATTACAAAGAACAAAAGTTGGGGTTAGACAGGCTAATCCTTCAACTTTTAAGGGGGAGAATGAGCCACCAATGATGCTTACTTGGAGTGAACCTCCCTCTCACACTGAGGGAGAGCAAAAAGAAATTGTACAACCTCAACCCCAAGTGCTTGTGATTCCCACACCAACACCCTTAAACTCGATCCCACCTATGCATGAGCCCTTGGTATCTAAGTTAGATAAGGTCAAAGGAATTGCTGATGAGACCCTAACTCTACCACCCAAGAAGCTTGTAAAAGCTTCAAAGGAAATAAGGTCTGACACTGATGCTATTGTCTTGGTACCATATGAGAACAATGGAAAAATGTATAAAATGACTCCTGATCAGATCCAAGAATACTTAGACATGATGGAAAAGGCCAAGACCAGTGAAGCTACAAGAGCTGAGATCCTCAAGGTATCCACTGAGTTTGTCAAAGAAGTGGGTGGAAATCCTGATGAGCTGTTAAGTGCAAAGGGTGGACAAGAGTTCATTTAGAAGCAAGTGGAGGAGCTCAAGGCTATTCAGGATGAAATGGTCAAGAAGCAGCAACAAAGAACCACCTAACTGAAAAAGTTATTTGACCAATACACCAAAGTTATCACTCAACGAAGGAGGCCTGAACCAATCACAAATCTTCAAATTATGCCTCATACCACACCAGTCTCAGTATCTTTTTACAGAAACAATGATGAAAGGAATTTTGAAGTGATGAAGAAGTTTTCATTTGGTGATTTTGGTCTCAGTGAGTGGGAAGAAATGGGTAGGATCTTCAGGACCAAGACGAACAAATGTGTCCATGAGTTACTCAACTCTCTCAGCAAAAGATATGAGAGGTTGAATCAGATCAAGGAGCAGTTAGGGATCACTGAGGATCTTCCCTTGGCTGAATAGGATCCTTCTAAGACTCAGGGACGAGAAAAGAAAAGAGTTGAGCTTGAAGCTGAGACTAAGATCCCTTGGTTAGAATGCAATCGTACTCTCCCTAAACATGTTCCCTTTGTAAGCAATATGGTCATTGAAGAACGTGAGTGGGGTGTCTTTTTCATTGATGTATTTAGGGACCCATCTTTTCAAAGAATGAGTGACACTGAGAAATGTACCACTGAAAGTATTCTCATCTTCCTTGTGATGGCTGGACAAGTCCAGACTTATGAGAATAATAGTTTGCTGAGAAGCTCAGGGAGATAATTGTAAGGAGGCCTGATAAAGAAAAGGTGTTGAAGTCATCAAGGGTGAAGAGGGAAGCAATGGATTCCTGAATAATTGTAATCTTTTGTTTTATTTATGTTTTTCTTGTATCAGACTATTCAGTCTTTGCAATGATGAATACAAAGGAAGTACTTTGTTAAAACAAGTCTTTTCATCAGTAGAATAGTATGTGTAAGAAGAAGCCTCTTTGCTCACTCATAACAATTTCACTTAGACATATTTTATATCCAAATAGGGGGAGATTGTTAGGTCAATTCAGTGCCTAATGATCTCACTGGTGGATTTGAATAACAATCAGCCTAAGTGAAGTATTAACCTTGAACATAATAAAGTTACTGAGTGAACAGTCACTCAGTGAGTTACCTTCGAGTTCCTAGACTGAGTCTAAAAGAAAGACTTGAGCATTCAGAGAGGCAAAGTTTAATGAATGATATCTAAGATGAAGAAAAAGGTGATGGGTTCAGTGAGTTGTGGCAATAGGCTTACTGAATCCCATACGATCTCCCTGAAGAAACAAGCATCCTCCAAGACTGAAGTAAAGGTGGGATAAGTTGAATTGTGATAAGATGTTTTACATCACACAATTAGCGACTTACCCTTCTGGGATAGATAGGGTATTAACAAGTGTAAAAGGACTTATATCCTAATACTTTGAATAGGCTAAGATAAGATTGTACACTGTACTAATAAGACAAGAATTTCACATGAGAAATTCTTTGTCTTATATCTACCTTTGCTTCTATAAATAGGATGGTTGTAAAATGAGAGAAATAAGTTTGTGCACTAAATACTTTAGACATTCACAAACAAATTTCTCTCTTCCAAATACGATCAAACACTTGAGTTCTAAACTCTTGTTGATAGAATCGTCAAGCTTAGCAATCGTTAGGTGGACTAGCTTATTAGTGAGGAGATCACCAAACACACATTGTCTATTCAATCCCTATTGTAGCTTCGCATACAATAGGGTATAATTCTTTAATAAAGTTAGGAGTTAAACGTTGAAAACCTTTTGTGTTATTTACTTTATTTTGTCTTGTGTTTATTACATTACTTTACTATGAGTTAGGTCTATACTTAGTATTCTTAAGTATAGCACTAGTTACAAGGGATCAACACACAGCCAAAATAGTAACAAAGAGACACAGAGTGATAGTAGTCACTCAACAGTCTTTAGTGACAATGTCAACACTTCTGATGCCCCATTGATTGGGGATGATGCTCAAGGCAATGATGACATAGATGTGAGACTGCATGAGGATGATGCTGCCACACTTGATGACAATAATCAATCTGATGAAATTTGGATCCTATTCCAAATGTCCCTACTTAGGGCACTCAAAACTTGAGAAGATCTTCTAGGCCTTATGTTTTTCCAAAAAATTACAATGATTTTATTGTAAACTCCAAGGTCAAGTATGTCCTCGAAACGTTTGTTGGATACTACAAACTTAATACCGAAAATTTGTGGTTTGTAACTCTAACTTAACAAAATCAGTGAACCAAAAAGTTTCTTTGAAGCATCTCAAAATCCCCTTTAGGTTGATGCAATGAATGTTGAACTTGCTGCTTTGGTTGAGACTGATACTTGAGATGTTGTTGAGCTACTTAAAGGTAGAAAGGCCTTAGATGTAAAATGGATTTGGAATTTAAAATTTAAGTCCGGTGGTGAGATAGAGAGGTAAAAATATAGGGTTGTTGCTCAGGGATGTGCCCAAAAATAGGGTATTGATTATGAGGAGATTTTTGCTCCTGTTTTTAAAATGGTTACCATTAAGTGCTTACTTAATTTGATATCCTTTAGTATTGACCTATGTTTCAACTTGACATCAATAATTGTTTTTTATATGGTGACATATATGAGATTGATTATATGAAATAGATTTTCTCATGTGATTGTCAAGTTAACATTAGTTTAGAAATTACAAGTTAAAAATTAGGATTTTAGAAGTTTGAAAAGTAAATTTCGAATTGATGGCCAATAAAATGATCCATTCAATATATTGGCCATGTAACATTAGAATTAATTAGGATTTAAGAAGTCTAAAAGTAGATCATAGTGTGTATAGTTGAATAAAATAATTACCTTATAGCCATTAAATATGTTTTGTGGAAGATCTTTTTGTCAAGTTAAGTCAAGCGCTCATCTGAAACAACAGACTTTCCAAATTTTACTTCTATATATTTTAAAACAATTTCATGTTTCGATCTTTATAAGCGGTAAATTAGCTCTTTAGTTTTTTATTATGCTAGTTGTCTAAAGAAATCAAAACATTTCTTTTTCTAACATCATCTTTATTACCTTCCAAAAAACTTTAGGCTCAAATGTGATAATTGTGACTTCTACAAGTTAGTCAAATCATTGGAGTTGACTAAGATACCTTATCTATGTGCTTATAGAATATATTATGATATATGATAAGTGATTGTCATCGTACTGAGTTGATTTTAACAGTGATTGATAGTTCATGTGTTCATATTTTGGTGACAATGAAATGATAATGTAATTTTACGTGTGTACGTATTTTATGTATAATACCCCAACTATAATAAATAGTAACTATATTATTATTAGTACGAGAGGTTAAGCTCGTGCATTGCGTACGGATAAAAAGTTAGTAGTGTTAATAATTCGATGATGTAGTGGGGTATATGTTTCTTAAATTATGTGGGATCCTTTCTTTTCTCAACACTTTCTTTCAGCTACCAAACCGAGCTGAGCCTCTTTTGATATCCATGATATTGGTTCAAGTGGTGACTCTTCCCATCCGGGGGTTCAATACAATGTTAAGAGGTGATTGAGAGGCAGAATCGAGTTGACCTCAGAAACAAACATTTTTGTCTAGTCATGTATGCAGAAATGGTATTAAAGGCTGTTTGGATTGCTGAATTTTTTAGTTGAAAAAGAAAAATAAACCGTCCTTTTGGTGCTGAACTTTTATGCAAATAACTAGTTTTTCGGTTGCTTAAATTTTATTTAGAAAAGTAGTTGTTTGGCTACTAAACTGATGACGTATAGTCCCTAGTCGGGTTGAGTAACCCAGCCCACGGGTACTACCCGTATCCATTACACATGGATCACAAACAGACAGCGCTAAGGCCAACAAGGCCCAGTAAGCCGCTATCGCACGCGGTTCTATCTCAACCTTGTCCTTGCAGCACGCAGACAGGATCAAACATGATATAATCTAAGTTAGGTTATGATTCGCCTAAAGCTAAGAGATATACACTATCGTTATTTATGCGATAAGGATCCGACTATATTCGGTAGTTATCTCTTGCTTAGGCCGCAAGAATAGGGGAGCCCAATTAGGGTTCCATCGGGTATAAAAGGAACCCCAGAGGTTCCAAAAAGGTATGATATACATAATACTCTAAACCATCACCTATATCTCAAATCAATTACTTACTCTCACGTTGGAATCTAATCGTCGGACACGCGTCCACGATAAGCCTTACGATGTCTGTTATTTAGTGTGCAGGGTATTCAAACAAGTTCACTTTGTGCAAGAGCATCATCTCTTCAACTCGTCAATTCTTTCTTGTTATCATCGCTCTAATATTTTTGATGCAATTATCATTACACTACTATGGTAAGAACTTTGATTTATTTGTGGTCACATTTAGATTCTTTGAAACTTTATATTTGTTGCTTTCTTTGTAAATTTATGTGACTTATTTACTTTGTGTTTATATTTTTTCAATTCTAGAGGATAGATTTTTAAGATAAAGCTATCAAGTGGTTCTCAATCTTACAAAAACAAACATGATCCTTTACTGTTATTAACAACAAAATTAATGTTTATATAGGAGAAGATGGGTGTTTGAGTGTTTGCATAAAACCGGGTTAACTGGGTCGTCGAACCGGCAACACGTTGTCTCTGCCGGGTCGATCACTGGGCCGGTTTTCAAAACATTGTTGAGGTGTCGTTCATGTGAACACATTATCCTTGAAGGGAGACTAGTCTCCAAGTTTTTGAGATTTGATTCAAATGCTTGTCATTAAATATGATGATAGAAGCTCATATAAAAGTGAAGGGATATATTTTGAGCTTATGTGGGCCTATGTGATTTTGGCTTTTTATATTGAGAGATTTGTGGCTTAGAAAAGCTAACCCGTAAGTTTGAAAATAAGGTAGAAAACCGAGGGTTATGAAATATAGGTGAAAATCAAATTAAGGTGATAGTTAGTTTGTCAAACACGATATAATAAAAAAAATTGTGTATTAAGAATATATTTTTAATAGTAAAAGGTTTGAGGTGCAAATAAAAACCGGTTATCTTAAAAACTGATAGTAACTGAAAAGAAGGAAGGAAAGTGATTGAAAAAGGGCGAAACCAGAAGGAGTGGAATTGAAATATAGTACAAGTATAAAAGAAAGAGGAAAGCTCAGAAAACCCTAAAGAAGAAAAAAAGAAAAAAAGAAGAAGATCGAAGGGATGGATATTAATGAACCGAGACGAGGACTAGAAATACGAATCGAGCCGATGCGCCCGAAGATTTACGGCCCTATTCCGGGATCTATAGAATGGGATTTAGGTTTGTATTCGATCTACAATTTCAATTTCAATTTCAATTTTCATATTTGTATATTAATAATTACTGTAGTTAATACCTCCTTCCTTCCTTTTACAGCTACAGCTAACAAAGGCGCCAACATCAAGCTTACTGGTGACTCACCTTTCTGAATTCATTCATTTTTTCACACAATTAGTAATTTCCTGAACTCATTATGTTTTTGTTTTTTTTACAGGTAACTCATCTCATGCTCCATTGACCCGACTAGCCTTTCTTATGATGACTCCTCCTCCTTCTGATGCTTCTATCTTATTAATTACTACCTAGTGTGTGTGTTTGTTCACCTGCTGGATTCTTACTATGGATTGATTAACTTTGGTCATATGTAATCATCTTATTTTTATATGCCTTGTCTTCTATCCTTTGCCTGCCTAGCTGTTGTTTTCTGCTGGAGTCTGATTTTGATATAACTTTGCATCTCATAAGTGCTGCCATCTTTTAACATATCACAACCTTTTAGAGACGGGTTTTAAGCTCTACTTGGTTTATACGGGTTTTAAGCTCTACTTGGTTGGCAGCATGTGCGGTCTATATATCTATGTCTTTATGCATGTATACGCGCACCTCTATCCGCGCGATCATATGCCATCCATTTTACTCGCCTGGATATTATTCTTATCAGCTTATAACCTCCTATTTCATACAATCTATTAAGCCTAAAAATTAACATGGAGATGTATGAAACAAGAGAAACCATGGATTTTAAAATTTTAACAAGTTTCTTCACATGAAGAGATTTTCCAACAAAATCCATTAACCACAGCCTCATCTAAAGATTAGTCACCTCCCTCGTGAACCTAATAGCCAAGCAATCAAACTACTTCACCTCTACCTGGGGAGCTTAATCTTCCCCACAGTGCTTGCATCTCATGTTCGGCAGTGCATTGTACGAACTGGCAGGTGAAGTAAAGCCTCTACCTAGGTCACAGGAGCAGGCCAGTTAGCCTGACGCAGGCTAATTTCCAGCTTTTTAACCTCGTGCCAGGCTGAACTAACGGGTTCAATTGGACGAGGGGGGAAAGCGGAATCGCGGCCAAAAACCGCTAAGATTCTCATAATCTCATGCAAAACCCGCCAAGGTCTAGTCTACCAACCCTTCGACAACAGTCAAAAAGGGTACAACCAGCCTTTCAACAGATAGAGCTCCCATCCTTCCACAACCAGCTCTATCACCTGATCTAAAATCAGGAGAACATAAAAGTAATACTAATAGATATCATTGCTCTCATAAGCTTCACTCTTATAAAAAAGCTAACTTTATATATTGTGCTGGCATGGAAGATTAGCAAGTCTTTTAACATATCAAAACTAGGATCATTTTCATATCAACAAGAGATGAAGTTGCAGATCTTGATGCTTATGTTTTTAAGTCTTTACCCTTACTATGTCTGTCTTATAGAACAAGGTCTGGTACTCACTCAAATATTGCTTGCAGTTATCATCATAAATCATTACTTTCGAGACTTTTGACTAGGAGAACTTCAATTTAATTACTAGGTTTATTCGGGTTTTAAGCTCTACTTGGTTGGCAGTGTTGTTGTTTTCTGAGTTTTACCGCAGTGGTAGCTTAACGCATTGTTAGCTAGTATAAACTTTTGGTATGTATTTGGTACTTGGTCGGCAATTTAATTGGTTTATTGGCAACCTTGCATAAACTTTTGGGAAGTTTTGTGGGAGTGATTTTTCTAGATTAGCTTTTGTCCTTGGTATGCAAGACCATAGATTAAGTGTTATGTTGGCTTCATCCGTGACAAATTTGATGTCTATTATCGAAGGGGGTATAGTCTACTTTAGTTTGCTATCTCTCATTGATGGATAGTTTCCGAAAGAGGCTAGCATGGGACCTTCACAATGCAAGGTCCGATCCTAGTCTCATTGATGCAAAAACATGAGTGCCATCATCTTATTATTATTTTACATGCCTTGTGGTTTTCTTGGTATATTCTAGTGTGTGATCGAGTAGAGATAACATTGCATCTCAAAAGTAACTTTTATAAAAGGAAACCTGCAGAAAATTAGTTAAAATTAGTTTTTCAATGAATCAAAATGAGATCATTTTCATATCAACAAAAGATGTTTGTGATTCTTGACGCTTATGTTTTCAGTAATTTACCTTGACTATATATATGTATGTTTTAGAACAACACATGAAAATAACAAATTATCAAAGCCTGATTTCACATTTATCTGCTCATGGCCTATTTTAGAAAACAAGTAGGTTATTGAGCCCATTTACGCTCATGGCCTCTTGTTTTCCTTAAGCCCACGCATTTAATAACAAAAAATCGATCCACTAAGAAGAAAACACGAATTATAGATTTTTAATTTGTTACCTTTTCAAAAGACCACTAACTAACTTAATGTATATATTTCACGGAACTTAAGCAGGAGTTAATCAACAACTGTCCTCACAAATGGGGTACAGTAGGGACGAGCACGGTACTGGTACCGTATCGATTTTGTACTGAATTAATGGTGTTGATTTTTTTCCCGAAACTTGTGGTACTAGTACCATACTAAAAATACGGATATTAATACCGGTACGGGTATCGGTATCGCTACCGGAAAATCGTGTTTTTTCCCTTTTTTTTCGGAGTTTTCCGATTTGGTATCGGTCCCGTACCGAATTAATGGTACCGATATTTTCATCTTATTTTGTATTCTCGTACCGTATGAAACGAGATTCAGATACCAAAAATCGGTACGGTTCTAATACGATTTCGATTTGATACCAGTATTCAGGGCAAAATACCTACCATATATATGTTTTCTCCAACTATAAACATTTTGCATATTTCTCCAAGAAAATAAAAAATTGACAGAAGTTATTTGCGAAAAGTCTACCGAAACAAGTAACACACGTCAGGCAAAACCTCGTCGCCCATTCTCCCTTTTTCTTGTAGTGTCATTCATGTCAACATGATCCTTGAAGGAAGACTACTTCAAATTCTTGAGATTTTATTAATTATGATGATATAAGCTCGTTGAGGATTCATGCAATAGTGATTTCAAGCTACTTATATTTTTCTTGCCACATTAATTTTCTTTCTACAACGATCTGTATACGACATAACTTTATAACAAAGCGACTAAGCTCCAAAAAATAATTTTTTTAATTTAATAAATAAAAATACTACATTAAATAAAAAAAACATTGCATTAAAAAAAACATTACATAATAATTCAAATAAAATAAAAACATTACAATAATAATAAAAAACTAATATTATTAATTTAAATTTAAGTTGCTTGATTTCGTTTTTCAACTCCTGCGAGGCTTGTTGATAGCTAGAGGCAAATTGAGGTTGATTTCAGTGTTGTAGAACATTAGGTCTTTGTCCTATTTTTTTCTTCAGCAAGTTCAATTGCTCGACGCTGTAGTTCAAGCTTTTCTCTTTTCAATGCCGCTGCTTCCCATTGAATCTGGTGTCACATAGGGAACACTTTCTTGAGGAACTCGAGATCTCAGGGTTTTATTTTTTGGGGTTGTCTTGCTAGACATGTTGGATGGATAATATTTTGGTTTAAAATTTTGAATTTGAATGTGTGAGAAAATTGTTAAAATAAGTTAAGTATTTATAAGAGCATAGGGTTTAAATTTTAAATTTAAAATAGAAAAAAAATTCCCACCCAACGGTCAATTTTTTTAAAATCATTTAGATTTTTTGATTTATTAAATCGTTCGTGAGATGGATGGATTGTCTTCGGTCAACCGAGATAACTCGGTCGTCGTATTGGTGGCGACCGACTGCAACTCGGTCGAGTCTCGGTCGACCAATACCCTTATCACCATCCTCACAAAAATATTAACAACAAAAGAGAAGGCATAGATGTAGTGACAAAGTTAGAACCAAAAATGATCGGGGCACAAATTTTTTTGAACCTTAAGATAGTGTGAGATAAAAAAATTAAGTATACTAACTAAATAATACTAGAAACACATTTCGACGCACTGGATGCACTTAAGATATATCTATTAGAAATCTATGTTTTTTTTATTGTTTAACACTATATCGAAAAAACTCATAGGTGTCACGGGCACCCGCAGGACACTCCCTGGCTCCGTCCATGTATACCTAAGATGTATTTATAAGGCATGCAGTTTTGTTTATGTATATATGGGCTTATATATGAGCTTGTGTGATTTCAACTTATATTTCATAACGTTCAATTTACTGGTTTATTTTGAGATTTGAGTGCTTAAATAAATTTATTATTATATGATAAACCGTTATAAGCCCATAAGTCTTCAAATAAGTTAGTGTCTCCAAATAAGTTAGAAAATGAGGCTGATGAAATATAAGTCGAACTCAAATTAAGCTTGTAAGCAACGTATAAGCCGAAACAAACACAAAATAGAAGATTACAATTATTATTATGCATATCTTTGAGACTTTGAGGGTTTTTGTTTTTTTAAAAGAAATAATGGATGGGGCAAACTGCAAAACTATAATTTTTTTCCTTAAAAACACATAACCTATATATACACATAGATGTTGTCCATGATACAAAGAAACCCTACAGTAACATATAATTAACCATGCATGGATATTGAACCGAGACTAAAAATACTAATCAGGAAGGCGGGCAAGCAGAGCTATGACCTCAAACTGTTGAAGTAGAGGCATGAAGATATGTGGCGCCGTATGTTGGCCAATGGCAGCCTTATTCCAGGCGCGTGATAGATTGGGTTTTAGGTATATATTCGATCTGCAATTTTAGTTTCTTCATATTTGTTTATTTAGATTGATTGATTGGGTTTTAGGATAGTGAAAACTACGACAGCTACCTTTTTTATCGCTGATATAAACCCGCAAACATACGTGTTCATTTGTGATTGGTTCGATTAGGCGATGCTCAGTGTAGACTTTCTCAAACCATAGCTCTTTTTTTGGTTCAAACCCATCTTTTATTTTTTTTTTATATTTTTAAAACTTTGTATTGCTCTTATATTTAGCTTATCAAAGGCAAAGCTTTTTTAGAGCTGTTAGTTTTGTTTGGCACAACAACTTCTTAGAGATTTTAGCTTTTTATTTTAAACAAGTAGCTTTTATATGAAAAGCTAATTTATAAAGCTTTATAAATAACTAGCTATGTAAAAACTGTAAATCATTTATATACCCTTGAAACATATTATAATCTATCTAAATATGTTTTTAAGTAATTTTACATCTTAATTTTACAGTTAACAGCTAATTTACCAAACACTTTGATTGAAAAACAATACAACTTATAACTAATGTTATTAGCTCTATAATTAACAGCTTTCATCTTACAATTAACATCTTACAAATATTTTTATCAAACATAACCTAAGTTTATTATATAGATCATTAGTTTCTTTTCAGAATCTTGAATAAAATAGAGTCGGAAATAGGACCACCATTGGCTAACGTACGGTACCGCATATCTTCATGCCTCTGCTTCAACAGTTCAGGTTCATAACTCTGCTTACCCACCTTCCTGATTAGCATTTTTAGTCTTGGTTCAATATCCATGCATGTGGTCTCTCTTTTTTCGAATGAAGGTGAGTGACAAAGTCTGGTTCAACTAACGAGTAGGACGTCCTATCTGATAGAGCGGGTAATGCTCAAATTCTTTTTTCGTATTTGGGGTTGACGCCGAGAACAAAGGCTAAAAATGATCCAAGTTTCTACGTAATCAAAAAGAGCCTAAGGATTAACCGAAACTAAGCACTTACTATGCCCAATAAGACACATTGGCCTATATATACATGGCCCCAAAAGCGAAGACCGAAGAACCGCCAGGTTGTCGAGGACACGTCTGAAGAGGAGGCCGAACAATCGTCATTTTTTGATGGTTTTTCCACTTCTCACAATTGCACTTTCCACACCTCCGGATATTTGGTGCCAAATCGTCGCCCCTTTCCTGATTTTTTTTTTATAATAGAGTTGGCTATCTTTGTGGCATCGATTTTACAAGTTCGTGAAGAGGAGTGGACAAGTGGAATGAGGGAGAGCGCAGAGTTCTATTACTTCATGGGTGGTTGGGCACAGGCATCCTAGGTAATTCAGTCGTGGCTAGTTACTGGGAACCTTTTGGTTCCCGAGAAACTATGTTCCCTTTGTAAAGTAGGCCTTTTTAGAACTAATTAGAGTTGACATGAAATGGATCACGAAAGAAGATATAAAATATGAATGAATGATTCAATCTCTGCTTTTCCAGAGTGGTATCTCATTGATGGCTCGGACCCTCCAGAAGGAGGATCTCAAAGAGAAGGAAGAGATCTTCAAAAAGTGGGTTTTTTTTTATCCGATCAAGAATCAAACTTATTTAAATGTTCGTGCTATTTTCAATTCCTTGAAAAAGGTTTTCGGCCTACAGGAACTAGGGGTGTCCATTGTTTGGGTTTAACCCAAGAAAACCAAAAACCGAACCGAAACGAACCCAAATTAGAACCGAACCGAAAATAGGATTCGGGTTCGGGGTCATAACCGAACCGAACTACATATTTGGTTTTCGGGTTGGATATGGGTTTGACAATCGGACCCGAAAACCGAACCGAAAATCGAAGTTATACAAATCTATATATTTATGTATATATTTATATATATATTTATATATATTAATATATAAATATATATTTATATATAAATTAATTATTAGAATTTAATCTTGATATAAAGTTACAATTTTTATACTTTGAGATAAAAAAAATTCTAAATATTTAAATAATTATGCATTTTATTAGAAAAATTCAGATAATTCGGGTTATTCGGGTCAACCCGAGAACCGAACTGAATTCAAATTCGGTCTTTGATTCGGTTCAGTTGAAATCTATTTTGGTTCTGTTTTCGGGTTGATCTAGAAAAAAAATTAATCGAATAAACCGAACAACCCGAGAACCGAACCGAAGGACACCCCTAACAGAAACTGTTTAGTATATTTTTAAAAAGGCAGAGGTTTTGCCTTAATCAAATGAAATTCAATTAAATTAAAGAAATAAAAAATAAGGGTAGGATAGTGATTTCCGTTCCCCACCCAGGAGATACTTTACCATATTCTGAATTCAAGGGTTTTAATAACATCCCTATAGTAGTTTTCTTGGATGAGCTTTGCAACCGCTCTCAACAATTTATGTAGCCATAAATCCTATTATATCCATTGAAATCTGTTGACTTGGTATATCATCTCATTGTAGTTCTAACTAACTTTAGAGCTTTATAAAGCTTTAAGATGGAATAGGGAGTAAAAGAGACCTTTGCTTTATTAGAAATTGGACCTAGACCTTCTTTCTTCTCCTACGGAGCCCTGATAAAGTAATCGGCGGCAGGTTAGTACAGTTCTCGTGCTTGCAGATTTTTTCCTGCGCTGATTCAGGAGCCTTCTTATTTATTGTTGTTGATCCTCCCCGTGAAACAATGAGAAATGAATAAAAGAAATGAGATCAGGGTCGCCCTTTCTAACGAAACAAAAACAGGAGAAAGCAAGTTGTCCTCAGACATTTGGTCTTTTGACAAACTCTGCAGTTCGGGCTTGCCCACCTTCCTGATTAGTATTTCTAGTCTCGGTTCAATATCCATGCATGGATAATTATATGTTACTATAGGGTTTCACATCACAATTGTCTCGAGGCCGTGACAGATGTTTACATAAAAACTTCTTCACGTTCGACAAATAGTATCGTATAACAATATAGAAAATAAGAACTAATTTTTCATATTTGTTTTATGTATAAATCACATATGATTTATACAAATCACATGTGATTTATTATAATCACACGTGACGCATACAAATCACATGTGATTTATATAACAAAAATCACACGTGATTTTTATAAATTACAAGTGATTTATTAAAATCACAAGTGATTTTTTTTTCACATGTGTTATATATTTTCTCATAACAAAACGCTACAACACCACAATCACGTGCGATTTTAATGACTCATATTTAAAGCTATGCTGTTTTACACCTTTTTGCGAAGCGTAAGATTTTTTCAAGCACTAAGAAAGTTTACAATTTAAGGAACACAAATATGAAAATCTTAAAAAAAAATACTTCTACTGAAATGCATTTGAATTTTAATAATACAAAAATGGTGAGTAATTATGATGTAAACATTTCTGATCACATGTACGGTTCGAGCTAATGTTTGTTCAATTCACATTCTCCACTTGTTTGTAAATATGCAAAAAATTTCGCATTACATGATTCATTACATAAACTATCATTAAAAATATGTTTGCCAGATATTTGTCAAAATATCTACAAATCATCAAATTGAATGAAAACGAACCAAATATGATATAAACTTCTTTCACACCGAGAATGAATGTAAATAATAAAAAGCATCTCTGACTCACATTCCCCATAGCCTAAAAAAAAAAGTTAACAACTCCAAGAAGTTGTTGTGCCAAACAAAGCTAAAATCTCTCAAAAATCTCTCAATAAATTGTTTCTTCTCAGAATCTTGAGTGAAAATAATTATGCGAGCAACTTTCGCTATTTTTTTTGACGCATGCTCGTTAACGCGATCAAAAGATCAACACATCATCTTCAGAACGAAGGGTCTAAGAGGTTACCTGTTTACGACAGTAATAAGACTGGGGTGAATACTCATCCTATTGCTATACATGACTTATCTACTCATAACCATTTCATCACTAAGTGATAGAGTACTCGAGAGGTACTATTGGTTTTTCTTTTTTTTAAAAGCAACTAACCAATGAGGCAATGACAAATGACACGTAAGCTCGTCGGTTTATATCAGTGATGAAAAGAGTTATTTTGTATATCTATACTTCTATACTATTACTAGCTTAAAACCCGTGTAATACACGGACAGTATAATCTCTTTTTCTGTAAAGATCTATAATAGGAACGCGTAAAGATCTTGTTCGCGTATATGGCCGCTCGGCCATATCCACGTGCCAACCATCTTCTTAAAACAAGATTTGCCGTACGGCCTGGCAGACCGGCCCACCTACCAAGCGCAAGTCTAGAGGGAATCCTCGAAGGTGGTATCAATGCATTGGGAAGGAACGGCACACCCTATTATCCAGTGGGTACTCGCCTGGCGCTCGGATAGAAGGCTCATCCGCCTGCACACCTCAAAACCAGGATAGATTCCCTCGGGAACAAACGATGCATCCTTTTACCCAGATGCCTCGCATAATCTGCTGGACCAAGGCTTGGCCTGTCAGGTCACAAGGCTCAAGGAGTGCTACCTCCAAGGAGCTACAGTCCGCAACGGTTTTCTCAACACTATAAATACCCCTCATTCAATGTAAGTCGCATATTCTCACACAAACATTTATTACACACACTATAATGGCCATTCTGCTCTACATAGTATTGGCCATCCGGCTCAATCAGATTCTTGCTCTCACATCGAAGTTGGTCCCGGGCCTCCCACCCGAGGCGAGCCAACGTGTGCTACTTTCTTATAGGCTTGTGGAGAGGAAGACCCAGACGGCCCAGAGGCATTCTTGGCCCACTTAGTGTCCCAGCGGACTTTTTCATCTACAAACTTGCGCCATCCGTGGGATCCTAAATTCGATCTACCTAGTAGCTAAAGAATGGCAGGTCCTGCCCCAACATCACCTGAAATCGAAATTCATGATGACAACCACAACAGCCTCACGAATGAAGAAATCATTGAGGGTCACCTATCGGCCCTAAAAGAATTGATAAAGGATAAAAGCAACCGAGACTACATCAAGCCAAGGCTAATCAGTTTTGACTAAAGGGAAGAACATTCGGGAGATAAGGGAAAGAAGAAGGAAAACTAAGGAGATGGAGAGAAAAGCAAGGGGAAGAAGGTGGCAGGAGATGATTTGGGAAAACCTTTTAAATCATTGGCCAAATGCCCCCTTAGCCGAAGGATCATTGAATACTCAGCTCCTAGCCATAGGATGCCAACCAACGTTAGGATTTACGCAGGGACGGGAGATCCGGATGATCACATCAACCACTTTAAAGGGATGGGAAACCAGGGGGAATGGCCCATGCCCGTATGGTGTCGAATGTTACAATAAATACTAGATGACAAGGCCAGAGCTTGGTTTGACGAGTTGCCGTTAGGAAGCATAGATGATTGGGACGATTTGGAGGCTAAGTTCCTCACACGGTTTGGAATGCTGAAGGCATGTGCGAAGGACCCTACTGAAATCACGAAGATCATCCGAAAGGCCAACCGAGAGCCTACCGATGTTCAAAGAAAGGTGGGTAAGTGAATCCAATTCCATTCCTACTGTGCCTGACCTCATGGGGATCTCTTCATTTATAGGGTCACATAAATGTCCTGGTTTGGCCAAGCGGTTTGCTGAAAGCATACCCAAGATGGTGGATGAGATGCTGAAGCATGTGGACGACTTTGTTCGTGTTGAAACAACATTTAGGGATGCCGAACTGCCTAGAGGAGAGTATATCCGTGGGGACAGTTCCCAGACGGGATGCCAGAGGTATGACCGTTCCCAGAAAAAGGGTTTTGGAGGAAGAAGAGGGGGAGGCCGAGGGGCCTATCAAAATAGAACTCCTTACACCCAACCCTATACCTTGCCTTACCGTCATCCGCAGCGCCCACAAGAGGTGAATTGAATATTCACCCTGGAAGACTTGTCCAGCTCACCGAAGGAAATTTTGGCAGCAGAACACAAACTAAACCTTCCGACTCCACCTCCCTTAGTGGGAACAACAAAAAGGAGAACATGGATAGATATTGTGACTATCATTGCGCGAAAGGACACTATACGAATGATTGCTTTCAGCTAAGGAGACAGTTAGAGGCCGCCTTGGAGTCTGGAAAGCTCAACCACTTGATTAAATATGTGAGGCAGAAAGGAAAGGGCGGCCAGAAGGGCCACCCTCAAAAGGCCAAAGTGATCAATATGGTGTCGGGACATAGTGATAACCGAAAGAGGAAGTCGAGGTGGGTGAACGAGGACTGGATGAACGTCCCGATAACATTCCCACCGTGCCCAGACGAGGATTTGTCAGAAGAAGCGATTGTGATAGAGGTCGAGGTCGAAGGGTACTTGGTAAGGAGGGTACATGTGGACAGTGGTGCGTCTGTGGAGATAATGTATTAGCATTGTTTTAACAGCCTTCACCCAAGCATACAAGCCAGGATGACTAAGACGCACAGCACGGTGTCAGGATTCTCGAGGGAAAGTGTGAAGCCGTTGGGAAAGATAGAGCTGGAGGTGTGCTTCGAAGAAGGAGGGTTGTTCCGAAGGGCCATGATGAGATTCATCGTCATACCCGCCCCCTCCCCATACAACATCATCCTAGGAAGACCAGGGATAAGGAGGCTGAGGGCCATCCCATCTACCATCCATGCCAAGATGAAATTCCCAACACCTCGAGGTATTGCAACTCTTGTTACATCATCTTCAATTATTAATGAATGCAGAGAGATAGGAAAGAGGAAAATGGCAAAAGAAGAGCCAGAGAAGGGAGATCACCAAGCCGTCAACCTAACAGAAGAGGTAATGATCAACCCGGCCTTCCCCGACCAACTGGTCACGATTGGGGGAAACTTGTCAAAAGAAGGTTCAGAACAGTTAAAACAGTTGCTAAAGAACAACTTAGATGTCTTCGCATGGGAGCCACAAGACATGATCGGAGTACCAAGAAGGATCGCCCAACACAAGCTCAATGTGAATCCCTCGATAGCACCCGTGAGCCAAAAACGGAGGGTACTATCTGCCGAAAAAGTGAAGTTGTGGCCAAGGAAGTTGAAGAATGGGTAAAAGCAGAGATCGTGAGACCAGTTAGGTATCCTACATGGATATCCAACACGGTGTTGGTCAAAAAAGTAGATGGAGCATGGAGGATGTGCATAGATTTCAAAAACTTGAATTCCGCATGTCCAAAGGACTATTATCCTCTGCCAGAGATTGATGCAAAAATAGAAGCTGTTATGGGGTACAAGTACAAAAGCTTTTTAGACGCCTACAAGGGCTACCACCAAGTGCAAATGTCCCACGAGTACGAAGAGAAGACAACCTTCTACACCGATCAGGGACGTATTGTTACACCAAAATGCCTTTCGGTTTAAAAAACGCAGGAGCCACGTACCAAAGGTTAGTGGACACAGCGTTCGAGTCACAGATTGGACGAAACGTGGAGGCATATTTGGACGACATGGTCATAAAAAGCAAGACTGAAAAAGAAATGCTAGCAGACATAGCTGAAACGTTCGACAACTTACGAAAGATAAACATGAAGCTTAATCCAAAAAAGTGCTCTTTCTGAGTTGAGGAGGGCAAGTTTTTAGGGTACATGGTGACGTCGGAAGGGATAAGAGCCAACCCAGCCAAGATCAAGGATGTCACAGATATGCAATCACCCAAAACATGGAACGAAATGCAAAGCTTAGCAGGGAAGTTGGCAGCGCTCAACCGTTTCCTCTCAAAATCTGCCGAAAGGTCATTGCCTTTCTTTGATACTTTGAAGAATATAACTAAGGCCAACAAAGAAGAGTACAGATGGACGGAGGAAGCAGAGGAGGCTTTCCAACAAATGAAAAGGATGGTGATAGAGCTACCATCGCTCACCACAACCAAGCCCAAAGAACCACTCTCCCTATACCTAGCAGCAGCAAAAGGAGCAATCAGCGCAGTATTGTTAGCAGAAAGAAATGGGATCCAACGGCCAGTCCGCTACGTCAGGCGAACGTTACATGAAGCAGAAAGAAACTACGCTCCTTTGGATAAACTGGCCATGGCCCTCCTAAGCACATCAAGGAGGCTAAGGCGGTACTTCGAAGATCTAGGTCATCACAGATCAACCCGTAAGGCAAATCCTAAACAAGGCCGAAGCATCAAGAAAGCTTGCAAAGTATTCCATAGAGTTGGGGACATATGACATTGCCTACGAACCAAGAAGCGCCATAAAGGGTCAAGTGTTAGCATATTTTCTGAATGAAGTGCCAGTAGGAACAGACACTTCAAAGGACCTTGAGACACACGTTTCTGATGAAGAAAAGGTCGATAAAGAAGAGGAATGGGTGCTATATACAGACGGTGCGTCCAACCCGAAAGGCTCAGGCGTGGGTTTAGTATTGATTAGCCCCAACTACATGGAGTACACATATGCTTTGAGGTTGAATTTTGGCAGCACAAACAATGAGTCAGAATACGAGGCCTTGCTAGCTGGCCTAAGAATAGTAGAAGAGATCAGGGTAGAGCATTTGGCGGTGAAGGTGGACTCGAAGTTGGTGGCCAGTCAAATCAATGGGGACTTCGTAGCCGCCAATGAAAGCATGATCAAATACTTGAGTAAGGTAAAAGAGCATATAGCACGGTTCAAGAGCTTCAAAATCATGAAAGTCCCGAGAAGTAAAAACCAAAAGGCTGACGTATTAAGCAAGCTGTCCTCAGTGGTGTTTAACCATTTAACGAAGGAAGTGTTGGTGGAGGTGCTAGACAAGCCCTCAACAGATAGGGAAGAGGTAAATGCCATTTTGGAAGAAGAGGAAGATAACTGGATGACACCCATCATAAGGTGCTTGGAGCAAGGGATATGGCCGCAGGGCCATAATGAAGCACGCGCCCTTCGGATGAAGATCAACCAGTATGTGATGGAAGGAGGTGTAATCTTCAAGAAATCTTACTTGATGCCGATGTTACGATGTGTAGGACCACTCCAAGCCAACTATGTGATCTGTGAGATACACCGAGGAGCCTGCGGCATGCATCTGAAGACAAGGTCAGTGGTAGCCAAGGCACTAAGACAGGGATACTATTGGCCTACGATGCACCGTGACGTGAGGGAGGAAACAAAAAATGTGACGCATGCCAGATTCACTCACCAGTACCCAAAATTCCCAAGACACTAATGACGTCAATCATGGCCCTATGGCCGTTCTTCCAATGTGGCATGGACGTGTTGGGCCCATTCCCCGCGGCATCGGGTAAGGTCAGGTACATCATTGTGGCAATTGATTATTTCACTAAGTGGTTGGAAGCAAAGCCCTTGGCCAATGTAAAAGGAAAGGACGTGATAAAATTTGTGTGGGATAACATTGTCTGTAGATTTGGCCTACCCCATGTGATAGTGACTGACAATGGGACTAACTTTGTGAATGGCCCATTCAATACATGGTGCAAAAAACTCAACATTAAGCAAATGAACACGGAGTGGCACACCCACAGGCCAATGGCCTCGTGGAAAGGGCAAACAAATCATTAATGGAAGGGCTAAAGACAAGGCTAGGCCGTGATTGAACTGGGTGGGCAGACGAACTTCCAAATGTGCTCTGGGCACACAGAACCTCATTAAAGACAAGCAATGGAGAGACGCCATTTAGCCTAACATATGGAAGTGAGGTCGTGATCCCTGCGGAGATAAGAATGCCAACCCATAGGAAGCTAATGATCAAGGATGTAGAAGCCAATGATGAAGAGCTCAGAATCAACCTAGACTTGCTGCAAGAAAGAAGGGAGGCCGCAGCCATCCGGAAGGCCAAATACAAGAAAAAGATGGAGCAGTATTACAACAAGCGAGTCAGGGCCAAATCTTTCAAGGTGGGGAGCTACGTCTACAGAAGAAATGAGGCCAGCCACGTGGAAAAGCCAGGAAAGCTGAGTCCAACTTGGGAAGGTCCTTACAAGGTGGCGGAGGCCTACATGAATGGCTCATACAAATTGGAAAAAGTGAATGGTAAGGCAGTACCACGCACCTGGCACGCAATTAACCTAAGGGAATGCCACACCTAGCCTAGCATTTAAACTTATCTTGTCATTGTAACACTTTAATGATAAAGTTAATTAACACTATCTCCTGGCTGAGGAGTAGCAATTTTCCCCAAATATGACAACGGAGTGTAAACATAAGAGAAAAGTGGCCCCCTCCGAAAGGCCAATCACCTGCGATGGGAATGTGTGGCCAATGTTTATAACCACTGTTGGGAATAAATCTATGCTTATATGTTACCCCTGCTAGTTGATTATCTGTACCCCTGCTAGAGTAAGTTCCCCCTGCTAAATAACAAAGGCAGGGGGGTTGGTTCCCCTGCTGAAGTCAAGGGCCCTGCTGTCAGAGATAAACTTGGAATAGATTTTTATGCGTTTCAGTTATTATTCCTTAATACTTTCCAAGTTTGTTAGTAGTGATCTTGTACGTGAGTCCTTATGGCTATAAAAGGACTCACTAGGTTAGCATGTAATGTGTCTTTCTCATTTGTCTTTCATTGTCATACTTTAAGGTTTTGTAAACCCTAATACCATTTTAGGGTATTCGTATATCATTGATATATTAAAGTTCAACGTTTCAATCATATTGTTCTTGTGCTAAACATTATATTCCGCATCTTGTTTAGTTACTTTGCTTTGCAAAGTTTCTCTAGTGTTAGATTGAATTCTTTCTTTCTATCACAACCCTTAAACAAGCTATTAAGGTTTAAGATCTGACTTTGGGATTAACAAGTGGTATTAGAGCTTGTTGAGAAACTTTGTCTAAATCAAGAACAAAACCCTCATAGCAACTGAAGGTCTACGATATCTAAGGATTTGGTAAACTATGGATTAGATCTATTGATAAGAATGGATGAAGGAGGAAGATGGGGAAGAAGGAGATGAGGTGTAGAGAGAGAAAGGAGAGAAAAGAAAAGTAGAGAGAGAAAGAGAAATTTCTTAAATGAAAGTTGTGAAATGAAAAGAACCACCCCTCCTAACATGCTAGGAGGGGTATATATAGCCCACCCTACATGTGGGCTATATGGGCTATACTTGGATCACGAGCCTAATACAATAATATATCGTTGGAGCGACCGATCCTTCATAAATACGTAAAAACGTATTTCCAACAATCTCCCCCTAAGGAAGGTCGCTCCAAGTTACAAAGTTCTAAATATTCTATAGCTCGTGATCTATGCTAATAATGATGTGACCGAGACTTTCTTTGGAAAAACGTATTTCCAACAATCTCCCCCTAAGGGAGGTCACACCATTTTACAAAATTATTAAACCTAGCATACTATGCTTGAGTCTTCGATCTTGTTCTTGTGAATATGCTTGATGTGATCTTTGACTTTAGTCTTGAGCATGTTTCCTTGCCTTGACCTTGTGCATTCATCATTTGTGAAATTTGCCTCTTCGTGACTTCATGTTCCACATACTTATACCTTTAAATTCTTGAAAGCTTCAGAGTTTGATATAGCGGAAGACTTGACCTTCAGACTTTCTTGAATTTGTTGAAGTACTAAGTGTATGTAGTACAAACATGTGGTGACGACTTCTTCTGGATTATACACCGCAATGCCACCTTCTTGTTACGCTGCATAAGACAGTTAGCAACAAACCATATACACGGATGAAATGGCATTGAACATTTCATTCTAATTCGGTAGCATTTTACCTCCGGTCGGTGAAGACCGTTGGACGATATTAAATATCGTACTTGTGGCAGGTAGTTTCAATAAAGAACCTCCTTGACAAGATTTCGCGGGTAAACCCGTTCTCTTTACTCGACCGTCCAAAGCTGACTGCGAACGTAAAGAGTGAATCATTTGGATAATATTATCCGCATGATTTGAAGCCGTCAATTCATGTTCCTGGAACAAGTGAAGTTTAATTAAGAACCGCACCATCGTTGCTTTCCAGTTGTCACAAGCTTAATTCGTATAGAATCTTGCAAGTTACCTACCAAGTGCTGTTTGATGTTAACACTAGAAGGATTTCCATTCGTCACTGCAAATACTTAATAGTATTACTCTGAATGTTCTGGCAAGATCACTAAGATATTGCGTAGAGGCCTGGAACGTGTTTAAATTCATTTAAGAGTTTAAACCACTGTTGCTTTCCAGTTATCACAAGTTTGATTCATAAAGAATCGCACAAGCACCTACCATGAGCTTTTTGACGTTCGCTCAAGAAGGATTTCCATCTTCATTGTAAATACTTTCGTATTACTCGGATGTTCAGGCAAGATCATGAAGATTTTGCGTAGGACTCTTAAGAACTTTCTTACTTTTCACAGTGTGTGAAGAAGCAAGTAAATATGAAAGTGTGTCCTAATGAGATATTTGATGATCTCAAATGGCTCTAGACTCGATCGTGTATTTTGGATTTTAGTGATCAGAGGCTGGAGAGGAGTGCCACCTTTTCAATACCAATTTATTCGGAGTGAATAAATCAATAGATAATGTGTTGTCTCCGTGTGATTAAAACAAATATCTTTTGAGAGATATCTGAGTTAGCTGGGAAGGGTTGTGCCTTGCATCACTGGGTCCATGATGTCTATCTTCAATATCGAGAATCATAAATGATCTCAATAGCATATGAATTGACCCGGTTTCTGCCTAAGGTTGTAAGGAGGGCTTCTTTCTTTACACCCTTTATCTTTACAATTCTTTTTCATTCTTCAACCCCTTCAATGCTTACCAATACGTCATAACTAGCACCTTGTTGTGATTGTTCCAGTGCTAACTTAAGTACTTGGTCGGCATTCAGCTACGTTCACAATCTTCCTCCATCTTTCCTAAGGACTACTATTTCTAGCTATGGAATGTCCTTGGGAAGATTCCTCCGGTTCTAGAGAAATCATTGGACTTTAACCTATCCTACCATCCTTATGTCACCACAATCTTCATCGTCGTGAAATAAATGGGTTGCGGGTAAGTATAAATCACCATGAAATCCATTTTTATATCCAAATCCATTTTGCTCCCCCTTAACATATGCCACGATATTCGAAAACATTTCGCACATGTCGGGATGAGCCAGCACATTAAGTCAAACCATTATTGATCTCAATATTAAATCACATTTTCTCCCCCATATTAAAAATATTAACCCAATCGATGTTTTTAATATCAATTGATTTAATAGTATTTTAAGAGAATTTGGGAAGAAAAATGCAAATCCAGTTATCTTCATGATTTTAACAAGCTCCCCCCCTCAAATTAATGAGGGTGTACTTGAAACGTAAATTAAATACCTTTTAAACACAAGTGTAAGGTATTTATCACGTGCAAAGATCATATATGATAATGTATTCACAAGATTAGCAATTTACGAGGTTGGACCTGAATGATGGAGAACATCATATGAAAGATTCACATGGTTCTTGTTCACGAATGTTGGTCACCTCGTCACGTCTGAAGTTATCTCTTGACTCCATGTGTATGATTGATATCGTTGTCTTGACACCAATATGTGAACTTGGCACTCTCGGTATCAAGGATTCTGAATGCTGGACGATTGCTCCCCCTCAATTGTTGACCCGTGTTCTACTTAAAGAGCTGTAGTCGTCGTTTTGAGCAGTTGCATCGTCTAGTATGTAGATATCAATTGCAACGAACTTCGGATTGTGGAGTTGATAACTTCGGATTCTGAAGTCAAAGCTTTCCGGTGAAATGCTTGACTTCAAAGTGAAAAGCGGGTTACTATCGGAAATAATAGCAAACCATTTGGAGCATGTTTTAAATCTTTTAAACTTTTGCTCGAACTTTATTTACAACCCCGTGTCATTATTGAATGACATTTCTAGGTTCGTAAATATTATCGATTCCAGAAGACATGCTCTTTTTATCAAAACGTTTTTGAACACACAATTTTGAAAGATTTAGAAAAACCTTTTGAGAAATTCTTGAAAAATTGTGTTCAAAGTCTTGAAAACCAATTACTTGAGCTTAAGATGTTGAATATCTTAAAGGCGAGCTCAAGTCCGAGAAGTTGTAAAATTCCCGTTGTTAAGGATAAGTTACCATCGGCGATAAACTTTCCTTTTATCTGAATGACGAGTCCTAAGCTGACATTTACTTAGAAGTCGTTTTCATGAGCTTGAAAACTTTGACTGTTTTAACGGAAAGCTCATGACCGAGAAAGGTTAATTTCTCGTTATGAAGAAAAGTTCTCTTATTTAAAAGATACACTTTCCTTTCTGAGCTTAAAACTTCGAATGTTTTAATACAAGCTCATGACCGAGAAAGGTGAATTTCTCGTTAAGAGGATAAGTTATCATAAAAGATAAACTTTCCTTTATTTTAAGTTCGAGTTACAGTCTGACATTTAACTGTAAGTCATAGTGCATGAGCTTAAAAACTTCGAATGTTTTTAATATTAGCTCATGCCCGAGAAAACTTAATTTCTCGTTGTTAGGATAAGTTTATCATCGGCGATAAACTTTCCTGCCTTTGAAGAGCGGGTTATAGACTGTCATTTATCTATAAGCCTTAATGCATGAGCTTAAAAACTTGGAATGTTTTTGATATAAGCTCATGCCCGAGAAAAATGAATTTCTCGTTTTTAGGATAAGTTTATCATCGGCGATAAACTTTCCTTTCTTTGAAGATCGAGTTATAGTCTGTGATGTGACTATAAGTCCTTGGTAAGCTTAACCATGAATCCCCTGAGACATTTGTTTCTCCGATATCTGCTTCTTGAGCAACCAAACTCTAAGAGTGTCCTTAGTTAAACGGTATACAACGATTGGACTGCTTCGTTCTTTTGGAACATCAACTTTGGGACCTGCATTCTCATTAGAAATTTGCATGCTTTTACATGGGTTAGCGATATCAAATATAGAAGCACGTGGGGGTTCACAGTTGGCTTTACTTGTGTCAAAGGCGACCTGAGTAGATGATTCACTTATCTTAGTTGGCAAACGTTTCCTTTTATAGAAAACTTTAAGTTCAGGCTTAAGTGATGTATCATCTTTTTCAATTTCCTCCCTAGCAGTCTTAGTGGAGTCGGAGATTATCCTAGTTAAAGGGCACTCGTTTCCTACAAGAGTGAAAGTTCTACCAGTGGGGCGCCACATTTTACCAACGGGTTTGATTTTAGCAACCCACTGGGATTTAAGTCTAGCACGGGAGTTCACCTCATTAAGTAGTTTCTTGATACAAGAATCATGATTTGCCGTAAAGACACATTTTCTACATGTTTTACAAGTAGCATATTTAATGTCCGAGTAAGATCTAGAATTCCTAGATGATTGATTGATGCTCCTAGGATGTGACATGATACGGTTAGCAGTGTTGGGTAAACTAGAAGGCATCTGACTAGGTTTGAAATTCCTATCTCTTACTTGTGTCTTTTGCTTAGCTTCCCTTAGACCAAATGTATGGCGAACGTCATTTGAACTAGTTTGAGACGTATTCTTTGGACTATGTCTAGGGAAATTAAAGGCAATCATGTGATTAGGCCTTGCAAAAGCTGTTTTAGTCACATTGGGCCTAGATGGTGGAGTGACTGGTCTAGGAAAGTGAACCAAATCAACTTGGGAGGCAAACCGCAGTCTCGAGGATTGTGGTCGCTCGGATCTAAATGCAGTAGGTTGTCTGACAGTCGGTTGTCTGACGAACTGATTTGTAGGCGGTTTCCCCAAGATTGATGGTTTTTCAAGCTTAGTGTCCACACTAGGTCCTCTAGTTTTCCTTAACTCGTTTTTCAACGCAGCTATAGCAAAAACCTTTTCCTGTACTTGGGCCTCTAAAGTCTCATTCTCTTTGAGCAAGTTATCTTGGGATGCCAACTTAGATTCAAGCAGTTGAATTTGTTTCAAAAGATTATCCTTTTTAGCTTTAGAATCTTACACTTTTTGATCCAATTTTCTTTCAAGAACAACATTTGATTTTTCAAGTTTTTCAAAATATGTTTCAAATTTGTTCGTTTTCTTTGAAAATTCAATTTTGGCATCCTCAAGATCTTTTGATTGTTGAGCTACAATCGTTTCGAGCTCTCTAATCTTGGAATCAGAAGCTGTCAATGAAGCAGTTATAAGACAATTATCATGATGTTTAGCATTTTGAACACTTTCTCCCCCATTATGACTCATATCGGATGAATCATAAGTGGTATTTCTATCACTCTTGTCCATCCCATGTTTGTCATAATTAGGTTTAGAATGCTCAATATGCGGCATGTCATCAGCATATACATCATAACCAACATCACATTGTACCATGTTTGCAGGCTCTTCGTCATAAACGGGTAAGGTGTCATCAAGAGAGATCTCGTGAACATTCCCCGACGTGTCACTGATATCATGTTTTCCTTCTGAATCCGTGCTCTTGCCATCGTTAGGCTCCAAGTTGTCAACCGTATGACCATTCTCCTCTTGCATCTCAGATTCTTGCATTCCATTACTATACGCCTGCTGAAGTCGAGATCTTTCATAAATAGAAGATGATACCGATGTCATGAGTTTCAATATTTAATCACGGAAAACTCGAAGCTCGGTATGTGTATCTCGAAGAAAGGATTGGCAAATCACTGAACTTTCCGGCTTGATGATATTGAATTGGAGGAAAGGCGTGAGTTGTGTCACAAGATCCTTATATGCAAGTGCCAATGCAGAGTGATTAAAGTTTTCATGGTTGAGTTGCTCGGCGAGTTGGGTCAAAGTGGTGAAAATTGAGTCGATGAATATATGACGATCTTGTCCAAAGATTGTCATAAATTCGCTCCCTCCTTGAATCCTCGAAAGAGTGACAAGATGAGACTGAAGTAGTTGAAATGAAGTGATGCCATTTTCACTAACTTTGTCTTGCATTTTATGCGCTTCTCCCTTTTGATATGTCGAATCAAACGAATCCATTGAAAATCGAGGAAAAAAAAAATGATGTGGATGTTGTTGTTTTCGGGTTTTTACAATTCAACTCGGCTCAAAAATTGTTGTCGGCTCAAACGATTATGAATTAAACCCGATAAAAAATCCGTAGTCGCTAAAAATAAATCCCGTCACGTTGACTCGTCACTTTGTCCCGACTTAATGTGAAAAAGACCTTGGTTGGAATATCTACCTTGATTCAGAATAACTTGCTTATCCAGAATAATCTTGCTTATTCGGAATAACCCCTACTCGGAATAACCCCTACTCGGAATAACCCCTACTCGGAATAACCCCAACTATTCGGAATAACCCCAACTATTCGGAATAACCCCAACTATTCGGAATAACCCGAACTATTCGGAATAACCCCTACTCGGAATAACCCCTACTCGGAATAACCCTTACTCGGAATAACCCCTACTCGGAATAACCCCTACTCGGAATAACCCCTACTCGGAATAACCCCTACTCGGAATAACCCCTACTCGGAATAACCCCAACTATTCGGAATAACCCCAACTATTCAGAATAACCCCTACTCGGAATAAACCCTACTCGGAATAACCCCTACTCGGAATAACCCCAACTATTCGGAATAACCCCAACTCTTCGGAATAACCCCAACTATTCGGAATAACCCCAACTCGGAATAACCCCTACTCGGAATAACCCCTACTCGGAATAACCCCTACTCGGAATAACCCCTACTCGGAATAACCCCTACTCGGAATAACCCCTACTCGGAATAACCCCAACTATTCGGAATAACCCCAACTATTTGGAATAACCCCTACTCGGAATAACCCCTACTCGGAATAACCCCTATTCGGAATAACCCAAACTATTTGGAATAACCCCAACTATTCGGAATAACCCCAACTATTCGGAAAAACCCCTACTCGGAATAACCCCTACTCGGAATAACCCCAACTACTCGGAATAACCCCAACTATTCGGAATAACCCCAACTATTCGGAATAAATCTGGAAAATACACTTCGAGACCAGGGACGAGTTCTTTAAATGAGACAAAACTCGATTTTTTTGATCAAAAACCACAAAAAGTTTTATGATTTCTACCAAAATAAGCTAAACCCAATACTTATCAACTAATCCCAACAACAAAAACACCAAAAATTACAAGATTCAAGGTTGATTTTCCTACAAATCACTAATACATTCAAAAACTAAAAAACAACACTAATCCTTACCTTAAATCACCCCATGGCTCTTGATACCAATTGAAGGTCTACGATATCTAAGGATTTGGTAAACTATGGGTTAGATCTATTGATAAGAATGGATGAAGGAGGAAGATGGGGAAGAAGGAGATGAGGTGTAGAGAGAGAAAGGAGAGAAAAGAAAAGTAGAGAGAGAAAGAGAAATTTCTTAAATGAAAGTTGTGAAATGAAAAGAACCACCCCTCCTAACATGCTAGGAGGGGTATATATAGCCCACCCTACATGTGGGCTATATGGGCTATACTTGGATCACGAGCCTAATACAATAATATATCGTTGGAGCGACCGATCCTTCATAAATACGTAAAAACGTATTTCCAACAATCTCCCCCTAAGGGAGGTCGCTCCAAGTTACAAAGTTCTAAATATTCTATAGCTCGTGATCTATGCTAATAACGATGTGACCGAGACTTTCTTTGGAAAAACGTATTTCTAACAATAACCTCAAGTTACCTATGTTGGATCCTGAAAACTTTGAATTATGGGAATTCAGAATCCAACAATACCTGAAAATGGAACACTATGTTCTCTAGGAGATCATAGAGTTTGGTGATCAATTCAACAAAATGTTAGCAGTTGAAGAGGGCAAGGAAGAAGAAAAAGGTGAAAGTTCCAAAGGTAAAGACAAGAAGAAATCTGTTGCCCTTTGTGATAAAGAAATATTGGCCAGAAGGCATGATGTCAGGGCTCACAGCTCATTGCTGTTGGCTCTACCTGATAGACATCAACTCAGATTCAGAAAATACAAAACAACTAAGGAACTATGGGAAGCCATAGGCACAACCTTTGGAGGAAATGAAGCCACAAAGAAGAAGATGAAGAATCAAATGCTGGATGATTTTGCTTCTTTCAAAGCAATTGGTGATGAATCAATTGGAGCCATTTACAATAGGCTTCAAGATATGGTGGCCCAGTTGGAATTCTTTGATATTGAGGTGTCAAAGGAGCAGGTGAATACCAGATTTCTTAACAGCCTCCAGAAAGAATGGTTTGTCTATAAGGCAATTTGGCAGAATAAAGATGACTTGGACAACAAGAACATTGATGACATATACAATAACTTAAAAGTTTTTGAACCTGTTGTCAATGAGATGAAGTCAAAAGGAACGATTCCCACCAACTCAAGTGGATCCACTGATTCCCCTGCTAACATGGCATTCATATCACAAAGCAGTGGAATCTCTAAAAACAGTGGAATTGAAGTAGCCCCTGCTGCTTATTCCCCTGCTACCAGGTCTGGACCATCCTATGATGAAGAAAGACCAGCTACATTCAGCCTTGATACTGCTTGTGCTTTTATAGCATCTCAAGGGCCACAAGGATCTACTATGTTACATGAAGATCTAAGTCAAATCAGTAAGCAAGGGCTAGAAGAGATGGATATCAAGTGGAATATGGCTCTGCTTAGCATGAGAGCCAATAGGTTCTACAAGAAGTATGGGAAGAAGATCTCAATCAATCCCTCTGATGTGGCTGGGTTTGATAAAACAAAGGTTGAATGCTACAACTGTGGCAAGAAGGGTCATTTTGCAAGGGAATGCAGAGGACCTAAGACTTGAAACAGCTATAGGAAGGAAACCAGAGATGATGATTCTGGTGCTAAAGCCATGGTAGCCATGTAGGGGATAGATGGAGCAGGTGGATGGGACTGGAGTGCCATGACAGAGAATGTGGAAAGAAATCAAGCTTTGGTTGCTGAGGAAAAAGAAGAAGAGTTTGCACTAATGGCCATGTCAAGTTCCAGCTCTGACAATGAGGTATATGACGATTCATATTGTACTAAAGCTTGTAGGAAAAATACTGAGTCTTTGAATGATCAAATCAGAAAGGTAAAAGCTGACTATATCAATTGTGATAATGATCTTGATAATTATAGACGTGCTTTAGAACAGTTAGAGTCCACCATAAGAGAGTTTAAGCAAAGAGAAAGTGATTATAGGGATCACATTGTTATTCTAGAAAGAGATGCCAAGGAGAATAACCAATCTATTAAGGAATTAACTGCTGAACTTGAAATTTTTAAAGCTAACAAAAAGGTAGATGAGGAAACTGTTGAAAAGTTTGGAAAAGCTTCAAAAGATTTAACCAAAGCAGTTGAAATTGGTCAATCTCCTAGGGACAAAATAGGGTTTGGGATTAAAAATGAGCATGCTACCATACCACCACCCCCTGCCAACATCCATGCACCTTTTCCTAGAAAAGACCTGTCCTGGACTGGTCTCCCTTGTTTTCAAAAACAGGATGACATTGAGTTTGACTTGAGTGCTTACATACCTAATAATCTTGATACTGAAGAGTCTCTAGTAAAAATTAGTGTTATTAGGGATTTTTAAAAGGAACAGGTTGCTTTAAAACAATGGAAAATTGATAACCCTGTTCTATTTTCAAGAGAGAGAATTTTTGGTAGTGATTCTAGTTCTAAGAGTAGCTCTCCCAAATCTAAGACCAGATCTCAGTCCCCTAAGTCCACCATTAAATATGCTGGTATGTACAGGACTGTAAGAGGTAATCAAAGAAATTAGAATGACCAAAAGTCTCATCAATTAGGAGAAGACTTTGTGATTAACACCAAGCCCTACTTCACATGTGGCAGTTTTGAGCACACTTATCAAGAGTGTAAGGCACCAATGGAGATGGTGGCTGCAAATCCTTTAAAGGATATGCAACCTAAAACCATTCTTCTAAATGCAGGGGTAAAATCTTTTTCCCCTGCCAAGTATGTTGCCCCTGCCTTGAGAAACAGGGTGACTGATAAATATGTTGTTCCTGCACTTAGAAAGTAAAATGATGTTCACACCAAGCCCAGCACTTCTGTGACCATCCCAACACCTTCTAATGCATATAGATCTGGCTCTAGACCTTACCAATACATGAATAGAGGCCAAAACAAAAGCTGGGTTCCCTCTACTAAGCATAGGGATTCCCCTGCTAAAACTGGGGTATCCCCTGCTAACAAAGTTTTGCCTTCTAGGAGCATGGGTAGATGGGGAAAAGCTGTGAAAGCCTCAGCTCGTTGGGTTTGGGTACCCAAAAGGGTTACTCAATCTAATGGTGTATCTCTAGTTTTTGATAAACTATCCTACATTGATACACGAGGTAGATCCAAGTCTGTAATGGCTTGGGTCCCCAAGAAAAACTAATTTGTTTTTCTTTTTGTAGGTGACAAAGAAGACAAGGGATGACAGAGCATATTGAGATAGTGGATGCTCAAGAAGTATGACTGGACAAAAAGCTTATTTGTCTAACTTTGTGCCCCTGCATGACAATGATGGTGTTTCTTTTGGACATGGGCATGGAACTATAACAGGAAAAGGAACTATTGTCACCAATGGGATGACCTTTGACAATGTCTACTTGGTGAAAGAACTCAAGTACAATCTCTTCAGTGTGTCACAGATGACTGATAACAAGAATTTTGTCTTGTTTACTGACACTGAATGCTTGGTGTTAGGAAAGGAGTTTGTCTTACCACCAGACACTCCTATTGTACTCAGAACACCAAGACAGAAGAACATGTACACAATTGATCTCAAGGACATATCTCTCCAGGACAATGACACCTGTTTTATTGTCAAAGCCTCAGTAAATGAATGTAAGAAATGGCATAGAAGACTTGGTCATCTGAATTTCAAAAACATGAACAAATTAGTGAAATATAATTTGGTTCATGGTCTTCCTTCCAAGTCTTTCGCCAATGAACATACTTGTGCTGCCTGTCTGAAAGGGAAGCAACACAGAGCATCTTGCAAATCAAAAACAAGTATGTCCACCACCAAGCCATTGGAACTACTGCATATGGATCTCTTTGGTCCTACTTCTGTGGCAAGCATAATGAAGAAATGGTACTGCCTGGTGATTACTGATGATTTTTCAAGGTTCACATGGACATTCTTTCTATTTCAGAAGAGTGACACAGCTGATGTACTCATTGGGTTCATCAATCAGGATTGAATTATCAAAAAGCATGAAGGTAGTAACTATGAGATCAGATAATGGTGGTGAGTTCAGAAATCAGAAACTGGACTCTTTCTGCATAAACAAAGGAATCAAGAGGGAATTCAGCATTGCAAGAACACCTCAACAAAATGGAGTGGCAAAAAGAAGGAATAGGACACTCATTGAAGCTGCAAGAACTATGTTGTCTGATTCCAAACTTCCGGTTATCTTTTGGGCTGAAGCTGTATCCACTGCTTGTTATTTACAAAACAGGGCCTTGGTGGTTAAGGCACACAACAAGACCCCTTATCAGTTGTTCAATGGAAGACCTCTTTTAATTGACTTCTTCATACGTTTTGGATGTCATGTGATCATCTTGAACACTATTGACAATCTGGGCAAGTTTAGTGAAAAGGGTGATGATGGATACTTTGTGGGTTATTCACTAAACAACAAGGGATATAGGGTCTTCAACAAGAAGACAAGCAAAATCACATAAAATCTTCATGTGAACTTTCTTGAAGACAAACCTAAAGATGTTCAAACAGGTCCTGACTGGTTCTTTGATATAGAATTACTTTCAAAATCTATGAATTATGTACCTGTTGCTTTGTAGAACACTAATATTTTAGGTACTCAAGAATCAACTGGTGCAGAGAAGTCACCCCTGAGGTACATGAATGTACCCTCACTATTTCCTATTGAAGCTGATGATCAAGAAGATAAGTCTTCTCTAGTACAAGAACTGCCAATCTCATCCCATGCTATGTCATCTCCTGAAAGCAGTAGAATGGCTGAAGGCAGTGGAATCCAAGATTCCCCTGCTAGACCAATTACTTCTCCTTCCACAAAGGATCCTGTTGCTAATGATACTAATGATGAAGAAAGAGAATCCCTACTCATTTCATCATCTATACCCATAGCTGATGGTCCCATTATATCCAGCAGTGGAAGCAGAATAATCAAGAGTGGAGGTCCAAGTTACTCAGAGCTTCATTCAGCTCACCAGCACCCATCTCTAGGTCATGCTGTATCCTTTGGAAGTTCCTTTGAGGAATTCTTTCCTAATCAAAATAGCCCCATCAATTCTGATTTGGAAGAAGATGAAACAGAAGTAATCATGCAGCCTACCTACAGAATCAATAAGGATCACCCTATCTCTCAAATCATTGGTAATCCTGAAGCCCCTAGACATACAAGGTATACAACAAAGGAGCACAGCTTCATTGCTAACATTACCATGAAGTTCAATCATGACAACATGCAATGTTGTTTGTTTACTGAATTCTTGTCACAAGAGGAGCCAAAGAAGATTTTCCAGGCTTTAAATGACCCAAGCTGGGTTGAAGCCATGCAAGAGGAGCTCTTACAGTTTGACATACAAGAGGTTTGGATTCTGGTAGATTGTCCCAAATGGGCAAGGCCTATTGGGACAAAATGGGTACTCAGGAACAAAAAGGATGAAAAGGGGATAGTTGTCAGGAACAAAGCAAGACTAGTGGCACAAGGGTATACTCAGGAAGAAGGAATTGATTATGAAGAGGTATTTGCTCCTGTAGCCAGGATTGAAGCCATTAGATTATTCCTTGCTTATGCTTCATTTATGGACTTCACTGTTTTCCAAATGGATGTGAAAAGTGCCTTTCTTTATGGAACCATTGATGAAGAAGTCTATGTTATGCAACCTCCAGGGTTTGAAGACCCAGAACATCCAGACAAAGTATACAAGGTGAAAAAGGCTATGTATGGACTTCACCAAGCTCCCAGGGCCTGGTATGGTACTCTCTCTAAATATCTCTTAGATAATGGATTCAGCAGGGGGAAGATTGATCAGACCCTGTTCATCAAGAAACAAAAGGGTGACCTTCTGCTAGTACAAGTCTATGTTGATGACATCATTTTTGGATCCACTAACTCTATGCTTAGCAAAGAGTTTGCCAAACTGATGCAGGATAAATTCCAAATGAGTGCCATGGGAGAACTAAACTTCTTTTTGGGGTTACAAGTTCAGCAGCGGAAAGATGGGATATTCATCTCACAAGACAAATATGTGGCTGAGATTGTGAAGAAGTTTGGCATGTCTGATGGAAAGAAGGTGTCCACTCCAATGGACAAGGATCATCCATGGGGTAAAGATGGTCCTAGAAAGCTTATAGATGTCAGGAACTACAGGTCTATGATTGGGTCTCTTATGTATCTCACAGCTTCAAGACCTGACATCATGTTTGCAGTCTGCTTATGTGCAAGATACCAGGTGTCACCAACAGAGTGTCACTTATTTGTTGTAAAAAGAATTTTTAGGTATCTAAAGTGTCATCCCACCTTAGGACTTTGGTATCCAAAGGAGTCACCATTTGAGTTGATAGCCTACTCAGATAGTGACTATGCTGGTGACAACAATGATAGGAAGTCTACAACAGGGGGATGCCAATTTTTGGGAAGCAAACTTATATCTTGGAAATGTAAGAAGCAGACTATTATGGCCACATCCACAACTGAAGCTGAGTATGTAGCAGCTGCTGCATGCTGTGGTCAAGTACTTTGGGTGCAAAATCAACTGCTTGATTATGGGTATAACTTTCTTAAAACCAAGATATTCATTGATAACAACAGCACAATTTGCATTATTAAGAACCCTGTTTTTCATAGCAAAACTAAACATATTGAAATTAGACATCACTTTATCAGAGATTGTTTTGAGAAAGGACTGATTGTCCCTGAGAAAATTGATACAGAACTTAATGTTTCTGATCTTTTAACAAAAGCTTTTGAAGTAGGGAGGTTTCAGTACCTAGTTGCAGGTATTAGAATGGTTACTCCCTAACAATTGATGTCTATTATGTCATGTATATTCAGGGTACTTTACTACTGTTGTTGTATAGCTGTTAGTCCATTTTTCCATCACCTTTTATTCCACTACTTTTTGAACACTGATTCCCCTGCTGGGGATTCATTCCCCTACTAAGAGAGATTTTCTCTCTAAACTGGGTTTGTTCTTTTTACAAAGTGGTTATATGTGGTTTTAGACTAACAATGTAGAGTTTCATGTGGTGCATACTATTCTCATTGGTGAATCAGGTATATACTCTATGTTTCAGGGGAGGTTAGGTCACACCTTTAGGACTCAGGGTATCCTTAGGATACTCATATATGATCTTAGATCATATCCATTGGTGAGTGAGGGTTTAGGGTGATGAGGACTTGCTGCAAAGCTTGTCAGAACTCTGAAACCTTGAGGCACTGTAATGGGTGTTTACATTTCTCTATTAAAACAGCTTGCTGTTCAAGTACAGATGTGTGGCACACATTGCCAAGACTAACTGAACATAAGTAAGGGAAAAGGTAGGGATGGTGACTAGGGTATGCATGTTTTCTTGGGTTAACCTGGTGTAGGGTGACTTATGTGTTGACTTTCTGTATTAGGACCTTTGCTGAATAGAGGAATCTTGAGTTTCTATGTATCTATCTTGTGTATACAAGTGTGTGCATTAGAGCAGAGCTAGTTAGCATTGGTCTCTCCATGACTAGTTCAATACCCCTAGGAAAGTTTCCCCTGCTTTTATCTTTTGCTTCCCCTGCTTTCATAACATTCCCCTGTTTGACCGTTGACCGACAATACCGTTGCCCTGTTCATAGCCGTTGGGCCTGCTAGCATAAAATTTGGTTAGGGAATATTTTATTGTTTTTAAAAGATATTTAAGGCGCTTTCTTCGCTGATTGGTAATCTTTTCTTTATTATTTCAAATAAATTACTTTTTTATCAAGATTTATCTTTGATATTTTTGCAATTTGAAAATTTTGGTCCAATCACAGCTCTTCAATTCGCCTATAAAAACTTAATTCCCTTCACCAGCAGGTCCATCTCTCTCTCTCTCTCTCTCTCGACTTAATCCCACCTACCTCTCACCTTTATAAACCTTCAAACTATTTTCAAAATTTATCATGAATCTCAAAATTGCTGCTAATCATAATCAAATCGCTTTGTTACATGATGAACCAGCAGAGTTTGCTGATGTTGTGGCCTTTCTGAAGTCCTCGTACTTTAGAGTGGCCCTTCTCATCAACCCTCGAATCTATACCTCACACATTCAGCAGTTCTGGTCTAAATCCATGACCAAAATAGTGAATGGAGAGGTTACAATTCAAAGCATTGTCGATGGTCATCCCAAAGTGATTACACTTGCCTCCATCAGGGAGAATCTTCTTCTTGATGATGAGGATGGGATAACCAACTTTTCTGAGGCTGAAATCTTTGCAGGTCTTGTTAAATTGGGGTACAAACTTTCTAAAAACCTAAAATGTAAATTTGCTAAAGGTCAGTTTGCCCCTCATTGGAAGTATTTGATTCATACAGTTTTGCAATGTTTGTCACCAAAAACCACTGCTTTTAATGAATTTAGTAGTGAGATGGCTTCTGCCCTAATCTGCTTTGCGACAGGGAGGAAGTATTGTTTTTCTCAAATGATTTTTAAGGGAATGGTTATAAACGTTTCAAGCAACTCAAAGTTTTGTATGTACCCAAGGTTTATAGAACTCTTGCTGAATATGAGTGATCATGGTCCAATTAAACACAAAAACTATTTTTCAGCAACCAAACATACCACAAAACTATTCACCACCCTTCTTGCACCATCACCACAGTTTTCTGGCAGGTCCATTCCATTCACTTCAATTATGATGAACCAAATCAGATGCGAAGAAGCCAAGAATCAAACAACTAAACACCAACCTTCTGATTCCCCTGCCAAGAACCTACACCTTGCTAGTCCTTTACCCCCTGCTGATCTACAACATGAAAGGCGATCTAAATCCAGGTTTGCCAGGTCTCCCTTGCCTGGTGAATCTTCACAAGCAGCAGAGAGGAGAGTCTCCAAGGGTTTGGAGCAACCTGAGGGTTTGACTGCCACTACTGTCTCATTCTCAAGGGGTGAGCAGGACAGTGACACCATCAGTAAGTCCTCTCCCTCACTCCATGATATCCAAAAAGGGGATAAATCCCCTTCTAGGATTGAGAGCAGCATGAAACCTTTGACTAATTTGGAATTGACGAAAATGTGTATGAGTCTGAAAAGGCAGAATGCACAACTGGTACAAGATGTCAAAAAGCAAGGCCTGGTTATCCATAACTTGGAAACCAGACTTGTTACTCTTGAGGGGAGGAGAAAGCCCAGACTTATTATATCAACAGATGAGGATGCTTCTAAAGGGGAAGAAGTTCCAAATACAGAAGAGTCTACTCAGTACTATTCATATCCTGGTGGTATACATGGAAAGATAGCAAGTGCTGAGAAAGGGATGGAGAAGGGAAGTGCTGATAAGGGAAGTGACAAGGGGAGTGCAACCAAAGAAATTGCTCAAACATTTCTCACCATGGGCAATCAAGAAGAAGCCCCTGCTTCAAAAGTTTCCCCTGCTGTTGCTGATCCCACTGCTGTAAGTCGTTCCCTTGCTAAGAATATTACTCAAACTTTTGTTAGAAAGAACAGAAAACAGCCATCTCAGAAGGGGATTACAATCAAAGAACCTGCATCTAAAGTGAAACTAGCACCAGCAGTGGATCCAAAAGACAAAGGAAAGGGAATCATGGTGGAACAGCCCAAGAGAAAATACAAGCATCTAACTCCTGAACAGCAAAGGGCTCAAGAAGCACATGATGCACAAGTAGCTCTTAGGCTACAACAAGAGGAGATGGATATGCAGGACCAAAGAATGCAAAAGATGAGGCCCAAAGATATGCTCAAGCAGGTTGAGATTATGCATAGAGAGCTAGATGACAGGGTACCTCATGTTGGAGAATTTCTTGATCAATGGGAGAAGGAGTTAATAAATGCTCCTTTGGAAGACAGGTATGAGTTGACTTGCCTTGTTTACAAATATCAAACTGAGTATCTGGAAAGAAGGGCAAATCAAATTCAGAGAGAGAAGTATTTAACTTCAGAGAAAGGGAAACTTGAACACTACAAAGTTTTGCTTAAGAGACATAGGAAATGGAAGGATGGTGACTTCAGAGATATGAGCTTTGAAGCCATAAAAAGAGCAGTCAGACCAGTCCTAAGATTGTATGATGTGGAAGATTGGATGACTATCAACTCTCCTGAGGAAGCTGGGTATCTTAGAAGAAAAAGTGAAATGATGAAGAAAGCTAGGGAATCCAAGAAAAGAAAAGCTGAAGGAACAACTTTGGAAATTACACAAGCAGGTGCATCATCCCAAGCAGGTGCATCATCACAAGCAGGGGCATTACATATGGCAGGTGAAAGTTTTCCAGAAATTGAGAAGTCTGTACTCAATATACAAAGAGCAGCCAAAAGACTCAAGAGAATGGAGAAAGTTGGCACAGTTACTAAGGAGTCTCAACGGCCTTCAAATGATGAAATTGATAAACAGCTGATTCTGTAGTAAAATGATGATATTTCACCTAGTGAACTTGGAAAGAAGTTTGCTATCATAGAGTATGTTGTTTATGAACACAAAGGGAGGACTTGGTGGAAGCTTACAAGAGCTGACAATACAGCACAGACATTTCTAAGTCTAGATGTTATGTTTCAGACTTTGGATAGTGAAAACTTAGAAGATCTATGGAAAATTTTGAAGAAAACGTTTGCTGCAAAACCTCCTACCATGGATGGAGTGGAGAAGGATTGGGTAATCTGGGAGTGCATGCATAGGATGTACGAGCATGAATTATTTGATCCTATATTTGATGCAGTGAATAAAGGAGATTTGTTGTATTGGAAGCTGTTTACCAATTCTGGGGTATATGAGGTAGTTATGGAAGGAGTAAGTGTGTACTTGATCAATCATAGGTATTATCCCTTCTCTCAGGAAACCTTGAAGAAATTAGCACAGGCTAATTTAATTGTAGATGCTAAAACACATGTGGCTTATGATCTGGTAAGAATGATTCACAGTCAAATTTGGCCAGAAAGTTTGTAAGTATCCTCATCAACTAGTATTTATTCAGAAACTTGTCTTTAGGGGAAAGTACAAGTTTAGGGGAGGATTGTTGGGAATAAATCTATGCTTATATGTTACCCCTGCTAGTTGATTATCCGTACCCCTGCTAGAGTAAGTTCCCCCCTGCTAAATAACAAAGGCAGGGGGTTGGTTCCCTTGCTGAAGTCAAAGGCCCTGCTGTCAGAGATAAACTTGGAATAGATTTTTACGCGTTTCAGTTATTATTCCTTAATACTTTCCAAGTTTGTTAGTAGTGATCTTGTACGTGAGTCCTTATGGCTATAAAAGGACTCACTAGGTTAGCATGTAATGTGTCTTTCTCATTTGTCTTTCATTGTCATACTTTAAGGTTTTGTAAACCCTAATACCATTTTAGGGTGTTCGTATATCATTGATATATTAAAGTTCAACATTTCAATCATATTGTTCTTGTGCTAAACATTATATTTTGCATCTTGTTTAGTTAATTTGCTTTGCAAAGTTTCTCTAGTGTTAGATTGAATTCTTTCTTTCTATCACAACCCTTAAACAAGCTATTAAGGTTTAAGATCTGACTTTGGGATCAACAACCACCCTTTTTAAAAAGAACGAACACATGAATGGTTCTGAATAACCCATGTTCATAGATAAACAAAAATCGGTCCTAACGTGATCGATATCTAACAAAATAGGCAAAGCACAAGCGACCTCGACGGAAGGCTCCCAACCTCCGAAATCGATAAATATGGTCGATGTCTATGGAAGGGGAATAAAAGGTTAAGTGGCTTCGGGTGGAACTTAGATCCCTCTACTCGATACATGTAGTCAATGTTCCCCAACCAAAATCAGGAGTTGAATAAATATCCAAATGGCTCCGGAGGGCAGGTGATTCCTCCCGGCCGATCTATGTAGCCAAGGTTCACTCCCAGAAGTAAGATACATTTAAGTCAAAGAACCTACGGGGTCACACACGAAAGGCCAAAAATAGAAGGACAACCAAAGAAACATAGATAAGGTGGCACGACGGCCGAATGTACAGATACCACAAAATGTACGAATAAGTTAAGGCCAACGGCCATCAAGTTGTTATTACAGACATGATAACGATAAAGTTAGGAGAAAACCACTGAGCAGAGGAACCATCCTGTAAAAGAGGCCCTTGGCCGGGAGTCACTTCCCCATCTGGCATCAAGTTTTGAAGCTCCATTGTACTTTTAAAACAGGCTCAAGAGACCTTATCCACGAAGGGGTAACGCTTCACGAATAGGGCATCGTATGCCTCCACCAAACTGGTCACTATCACAGAAGAGTCAATATTAGACACCTCGGCCAAAGCAGCAGCAATCTCCTCCTTAGTCCTTCCATGACTCACGGCCTGCATAAAGCCCAAGGACAAAGCAAGGCTGAAAACGTCCCCATGCGCAGACTTGTATTCCTTGCTTGCTAAAAGGCGTCTAACAAACACAAGAAAGATGTCCTTCACAAGGTTCTTCCTCAGAGTGGCCTCACGGCCCAGATCAACGGCCAACTTGGTGTTGTCAGTTCTCAGCCCTTGGGCATCTTCCTCAGCAGTTTTCAGCTTATTCTCCAAGGTCGTGATCCTAGCGTCCCTCATGGCGATGACTTCTGCATGAAGTTCTTGAGCTTTCTCAAGGACGGTCAAGCGTCCAGCCATGTCCATCTCCGAAGAAATAAGGAGATCGTGTTCACCGAGGAGACTGTCATAGTCTCGGCGGCTCTTTAGCAGTTCCTCGTTAGCAGCATCAAAAGACCTTTGACAAGCCTCCAACTCGGATTTGGAGGAAACACAAGCGTTATGCTCTTCCAACAAAGATTCAAAGCGAAGTAGAACGTTGGACTGCATCTGGGTGCTCTGAGCCAATCGGCGCCAACTGGACCGTATGGCCACCTCATGGTCAATGCCTTCATTAAAGTACACAAGATCAGCAGGAGTGAAGAGGTTGGCAAGCAGGTCATGGCAGTCCTTGGATTTGTCCACACGAGTAGACTCAGTAATGCCCCACTGGGGATTGAAGGGCCGCTTGCCAAAATGCTTGTAAGGATCACCTTCCAGGATGAAATAAACATAAGAGGAAGGATACGCGCACAAAAGCAACAATAACTGCAACAGACAAGCTGAGAGGCCTTATGGTAGGAACTCTCAGCCTCGTCAAGAGTAACATCAGCATCCAAGTTAATGGGTTTGGAAGCATCACCTAAATAAGAAGAACAACAAACATAAAAAAAGGGGAGGAAAGTGCGTACAAAAAAGAGAGAGAGAGATAAAGAACTAACCTCAAGGAAAGGCAAGATTCTCATCATCAAGAGAAACATGACGACCACTAGGAACAACAGACGGAGGACGAGAAACAGGTGAGGGAGGATGCTCCTCCACATGGGGCTCCCCTTCAGAAGCTTGTGGTTGGGATAAGACATCATCAGTATGTTGTCGGAGGTATTCCATGGCATTAGGCCTCTCGGCCGAAGCAGCAGGAGTGTGAGACTTACCACCACCATCTTCCTCAACATGACTAGAAGGCATCGGGGGAGGAATGACGGGAGCCCTAGTTGCCTTGCTCTTTTTATGGGAGGAACCCCCACCATCAGCTTTTCTCTTCGACTTCCTAGAATGTGTAGTAGCCCGGGTATCCCTAGTACCAGCGCTATGGGAACCACCAGCCATTGCGTCCTCACGAGCGGCCTTCTCAACGGCACGCCTTTGTTTCCTTTCACGATCAGCAACCACCCTAGCATCAACAGTCTCAGCATGCTCAATGGCAATGGTCTTTGGGGGGATGGGAGCATCCTTAGCCAAGGGAGAGCTAGTGTAGGTAGGAACAACCGTGCCCTGCGGCAAAGGGTTGCCCTTACGAATGGACGCGCCAGCAAAACAGGGAATTATCAAAAACTCAGACATAGTAACACCTTCAAAAAGAGGGAAGGTCAGGCAATGCATAGAATATAAAGAACCAAGCAAGAGAAAAGAAGGAAACATTACTTTCCCCGACCGGACCGCTGAGGACGTAATCGAAACCTGAATACTTCCAAAAAGGGATAAGACGACCAGCATATAAGAGACTTTGATATGGTCTACGAAGGGGAATAGAAAATTCACAGAGTTTTCTGGCATCCAAGGGGTCATATTCTGAAGCTTTAGGAAGGGGATCAGCCACGCTGGAGTCATTGGTGTCTCCATGGCATAGAGATGGGAGCCGCCCTCCGATCGACAAAGAAAAAAAGGCCTTTCCAACCCTTCAAACTTGTAGGACCATCTTTAAGGAAGGCACGGTAGGGTTTGGAGCCACGACTCTGAAAAGAGAACCAATCGCCCACCTTACAAAGTTTGTAAAACAGGCGAAACAACGCCACAGTAGGAGTGACACCCAAACCACGACAATAGACCTCAAAAATGGTGGCTTTATTGACACCAATGGGTACGAGATGTGAGATATGTACACCAAAGTGTTCAACAACACGGAGGAAGAAGGAAGAAAAAGGAATACGAAGACCACCTTGAGAAAAGTGGTGAACATAGAGACCAATGAGGTGAGAAGGGAGTTCATTCATGCGAAAGTTACGAGAAGAAGCAGAAGGATTCAGATCCGGTGGAATATGATAAGCTTCAGCCAGGCGACGCACATGATCCGAACTCAAATCAGAATGATAGAGATACATGTCAAATTTGGGCATAACTTGGGCCTCATTAATGGCCTCACGTTGCTCTTGGCTGGGGAGGCCAAGCTCATAGGACCCGTCGGAAGACATAATGATAGGCCGGGGAAGACCAAGAAAAGACAGGAAAAGAAAACTAATAAAAAAAGGACACACCTGGAAAGAAGGGATGTACCTCGCGGCTCTTGACGGTAAAAAAAGAGAGAAGGTAAGAAATGAGAAGAGAAAAGGGGGTATTTATAGAACCTCAGGGCTGACCAAAGGTCGTTTCAACAAACAGTAAAAACACGTGGCACACTCCTCGACCACATGAAGCATAAATGCCATCCAGCTGGCCGACAAAACATGCAGAAGCATTAAATGAGGCGCAAATACCAGTATTTTTGACTGGAGGTAATTAAGAGGGTAAGTACGCACTAAAAAAAGGGGGAAGAGAGAAAAGAAACAAAATATTCATGAGTTATGAGTACAAAACAAAAGAGAAAACGGAGGAGACGGTAGTACGGCAGTACGGTTAAAGTACTGAATCACCAATGCTTCACATTGATAATCCAATATTGGGGGGGACATGTTCGCATATATGGTCGATCGGCCATATCCACGTGCCAACCATATTTTAGAAACAAGATTGGTCGTACGGCCTGACAGACCGGCCCACCTACCAAGCGCAACTCTAGAGGGAATCCTCGAAGGTGGTATCAATGCATTGGGAAGGAACGGTACACCCTATTATCCAGTGGGTACTCGCCTAGCGCTCGGATAGAAGGCTCATCCGCCTGCACACCTCAAAAGCAGGATAGATTCTCTCGGGAACAAACGATGCATCCTTTTACCCAGATGCCTCACATAGTCTGCTGGACCAAGGCTTGGCCTGTCAGGTCACAAGGCTCAAGGAGTGCTACCTCCAAGGAGCTACAGTCCGCTACAGTGTTCTCAACACTATAAATACCCCTCATTCAATGTAAGTCGCATATTCTCACACAGACATTTATTACACACTACATTGGCCATTCGACTCTACATATTATTGCCCATCCGGCTCAATCAGATTCTTACTCTCACACCGGAGTTGGTCTCGGGCCTCCCACCCGAGGCGAGCTAAAGTGTGCTACTTTCTTATAGGCTTGTGGAGAGGAAGACCCAGACGGCACAGAGGCATTCTCGGTCCACTTAGTGGCCCAACAGACTTTTGCATCTACAGGTCTATAATAGGAACGCAAGTTAATCGGGTTTGCATTTAAATCAGAATATATTCCAACTTTGATTTAATTCTAATTAACTAACGTTATTAAACGCGCTATAAGATATGGGACATGTAGATCTAATAAATAAACAAAATTAAAGTTGTTCGTATTGAAAAGATCCTAATAATATAAAAGTACGATCAAAATTAAAGTTGTTTGTATGATCTTTCTGAAACAAAACAAAGATCATAGCAACAAAAGAAAGCTTCACTGATTAAAAAGAATAATTACAAATTTGCAAGTGCTTAAGGGAAACAATGGAACAGTCGCTCTCATAGAACAGGTCTGATTTCCTCATGCTGTCATGTAACAACTCTATTATCATTTCTAAGTCTTGATTTCAACAATGTGGCAGACGGTGTAAGGTGACAACATCGATACAATCTGGAAGTTGAAACCTTCATGTTTTGAGAAAACGGACCAACAAAATATGTTTAGAAAAAATAAAAAATAGCGCAAACACATACAACTGGTGTGCATCAAATCATGTTTACATGTAACATTACTCTCCTTTCTATCATGTACCAGATATAAATTATCAAATGAAAGCTAAAAGTTACCTTCAGGTCCCTCGAATAAGCTTACCCAAAACTCCTATAAGGTATCTAATTGTAAAAATAAAGGGCTTCAGGTAATGAAAATACAGGCTATCAATAGGATTAGAGTGTTAGGGACCTTTAATTAATCCAAAACTAATGTCCGTTTCATAGTATGTGTTTTTGTAGCATTAATTGTCTTACATAGACTGTGACACAAAGTTTAGCAATTCAAAACTTAAACACCATTTATCTGAAAAATGGCAATCCAACTACCCTGAACAACTAACTAAACTACTGTAATATACATTTGCTTTGAAAGTAACTATGCATCCTTATTTGACTTGTACACGTAGGATCTACATATGAGCCACCTGTGGCACGTGCCACACATAGATTTTTACGACGAAATGTAGTTTTCTAGTGATTTTTTGTGGTTTTTTTGGGTGCTACACGCATTTGCAGTTTGCAGACAAAAACGGGGGTTTCAACTGTTTCGAAAAGAAAAAATGGGGATGGGTGAGAAGAAAGAAGACGCACAGTAATTTCCATTAGCTTTGTCCTATTTTTTTCCTAGTTAACATTTTTTTATTACTCGGTGTCTGTAGTCACTAGTCTATATTACAGTATATACGTAGGATCATAGGATGATTTATGTGTTTTTTATGTAGTTCTCATTATATATTAATTTTCTTAATAATTTTCAATATATAAAAAAGATGGTTACAAAGAAATGTACTACGTACCATGTAATAATGGGTAATTGCATTGGCATTCTCGTTTTAGCGTCATCATCCGACATTTCGTTGGCCTTTTAATGGACGCTATTTGTTATTTTTTTCTTTTTGAGCAAGGTATTTTTCGTGTTGTGTACTTGTGTTATAGACACGCATGCTATATAACATCTTATGGATGTTTAGTTATTGTGGTGTTATAAACATGTGTTAAGATGACGACCCTATAGCATCTTATATGGTGCAAATGCACTTACTTTCTACTATGTTTAAATTACACAAAACCGAAACCAACAGAAGGAAGAAAAACCAAGTTTTTATCTTAATAAATGTACGAACAAAGCTAAGAATTATCCACGAAGCGAAGCGAGCCGAAAATCGTGTCACATATAATTTAAAGTTCTAGATCCGCCACTACACACGTATCCATGCTTGGTGACAATTAAGAAGAGACTTTAAAATGAACAGTGCTCAATATAGGGGCACTTAAAATAGATGGGTTTAGAGTTATAACTCAATTTAGTTCAAAAAAAGAGTTATAACTCAATTGGGTACTGACATATTTGAGGCACCAAGATGCTTATTTTCAAATAGTTGTTCTTGTTCCTTTAAAAAAGGTTTTTAATAAGGTGTGTGTGATTGTATATTTGTTTTATAAGCTTTAAATTAAAGCAATAATCATACTTTAATAAAGAATCCCAAACACCCTCTTACTATCTAAATGCTAAAAGAATGTTCACTTGCTCTTGAAAGTACCTAGATTAGCTCTAAACTAAGTAACCCAAAACCCTGCTCTTTTTAGATAAATTATATGCATATTCCAAACTAATGCTCTGTTTCAATACTAATTCCTTTAAAATAAGAAAATAAACATTTCTTAATAGTGTGCTTAATATATGCTTAAATAGGTTTGGAACAAACTTGTAGAAAAACATAATCAAACCCTTAACAGCATGAGTAATCACACAACCAACCTCCCCTTTGTGATTAATTAAGAAACAAAGTATACAAAACGGCTAGTCCCCAAATGGGTGCTAGCACAACAATTACAAAAGAAAGATGTGAGGGTGTCCCTTCTAGGAAGATCCACCCTCGTCACTACAATAACTCTCAACACTAAAACATAAATGAAAAATGTTATTACCTCACCTCACAGCTTCTATCTTTTAGAGATAGAAAGGCTATGAGGTAAGTATTAGCTTAAGATGACAAAGACAACAAGAATCTAAAAATACAGCACCTCACCACAAATGAAACATGAAACTGTGTATAGCCCTTCACAACTACTCACCTCTCTATGTATAGCAGATAGATCAACACCATGAATAAAGTATTCGTTGTAGAGAGAGATTGGTACCACAACGGTAATACCTAGAGAGGAGAGAGTAACTGTGTGTGATACACACAAAGAAAGTGAGGCGATATTTCCAAGAGTGACGCTCCTCTCCTTAATAAACACTAAGGCTTGATAGCCGTTAGAAGCAAGGGCCACAAACATGGGCTTTGTGGGCTTGAGTAAGAGTCCAACAGCAATAATCAACAAACATCAACTTCAGTCCCTCTTCACCAAGGAGCAATGCACACCAAGTCCAGTAGCTAACTGAAAGTTATAAACATGCTAACATAAGTCCTCATAGTTAAACATGGGTTTCAGATTAGGTATAAAATTTAACACCCCCACTTAATCTGATAACCCATATAAGGTTAACATGCCCATACAGAATTATAACAATGTGAGAAAACAAGAAAGAGAGAGAACTTCCATGAGTTACACAACATGAGCTTCATTACTTCAGGTGGGTGGCAGAGACCAAAAATCCACAGCTAAAAATTGAGTTGTATGACAATCATGTAGAACATGTCATTGTTGATATAATTGCAACAATGTTTATACCAAGAAACCATAGTTCATGTAAAAAAAGACATGAATCATTTCCAAACAAGCCTCATGAGTCAAAACAAAACCAACTGAGTTTTAATTCAGTGATCATGACCTAATGAAGGATCCCAAAGAGAAAAGCTCTGAATATTTTTAGAATCATTTGATTTTATAATGAAGTATAGCCAATAGAATCATAAGATTCACCAAAGAGAGGTAAAACAACCCCATCAAGAACCATAACAGGATAATAAAGGGCATAAGCCACTGAAACAGGGAACAAGTCCCAATAACCTAGAATCACATCATTCTCATAACAGGCATAATGCCAATCACGGAACCTCAAGTCCCAAAATTAACATCTGATTTAAATCAGAATCAGGTCATCTCAAAGGATAGACCAAAAACACTTCCTGAAAGGACAATAGGAAACATTAAAGTCCCAAAATAATACTTGTGGCCTGTATTTTGAACCACAAAGGGTTTAGGGAATAGGACCAGCCATAGTAACCAAACTGAATTTTAATTCAGCTGAATATGGACCACAAGGCTGATACAAAACAATCGAACCATGAAAGTCATACCTGAACATCAGCAGGTAAGCATAAACAAGCAAGTCACGACCTGCTATTAATCAAGCCAACACAAATCAATCACAGCCACCATAATCTCAATTAGGTGACCAAAAACTCATCCAACAACCACAGTATCATAACAGTCGAATCAAGAAGATGCCAAGTGGATACCAAGACCACTGAATTTTTATTCAGTTGTCGGCACCCAAGAGGACACCCAATATTAAGTCTCAAAAAACTTCTAGAAACATTTCGACAATGATTCCCAAAATCTTTAATTTAACTGCCATGAATCCCAAAATTTCCCAGAGCCTATCCAACTAAGTGGTCAAGGCAAGGCGGTTTTGAGAGTTATACAGTGAACCTGATAAGTATATGGGAGTCCGAGGAATAATCACATTCAGCACAATATCATGAAAGGTAAGGACTCCCCAAATGGATACCAGGACCAATGAATCTTAACTTCACTGATCGGCACCCAAACAAGATCACATAACAAGGATATGTTTATTTCCAAATAGAGATCAAACAATATCAATATTAGGAGAACAAGGACGCAAGACCACTGAATCTTTAATTCAGTGATCGGTACCCTAAGGAGATCTCACAGTAATGTAGAGTTAATATCCTGAGAAGATCAAGGATCCAAACATCCCCCTTTGATCTGATCCTGGAGGAACATATAGTTCTATTTGATCAGCCCAAGAGCAAAAGGTCATAGACGTTTACCCAATAGGCATAACACATTAATCATTCATCCAAACACGCAGGAGACCAACAAAAAACATTCACACATAAGCAATTAGCACAACAAACCCAGTCATAGAACCACAAGGTAATATAAAAAACAATCACACAGAAAGACAAAACAACATATAAAGGAAGGCACAAAAAGGAAAAAGAAAAAAAACAGGAACGAAACAAGATAGAGACAACAAACAGACAGGCAAGGACGAGAACACATAAGAGCCAACACAGAATAATAGGCCAAGACATAATCACAAGCCATAACAAAAACACATCTCAAAAAATAAATCACACAAAGCAGGTGCTCAAGAACACGACATATCAGGGAATAACATGAACATGATCAAGAAATTTAAACCTATTGTAAGAGATCTTCAAGGAGAACAGAACAGACAAACAAAAAACAACAAGACAAGAACACAAAAAACAAGGAAGAACAATAAGCATACCAGTTTGGATCATAAACAAACATGAGACAAAAAACCATACAAGAAAGGTTAATAGAGAGTACGACAGTTTATAAATTATAAAATGCATGTAAATCCTCATTGTTCTGGTGATGTTCAAATTAAAAAGAATTTCACACTTAGCATCATTTTGATTAAGGAACATCAACTCACATTGAGTGTGATGTTGTGATTTGCCCTCAGAGACGCTTTTGTTACCAATAGAAGTTGCATTGCCACTCTTGTCTCTGTTAGGAGACTTTGGGGCATTGCCATCATCGGGTGTAGCTTTCTCTACATCATTGGGACTTAAAGATGTTTTAATAATAAACAGATTAGTAGAGTTCAACAGTCTTAGCAGAGGTTTATATGACAAAGCAGACACACTTAAAGCTTTTGAGTTTGTCAAAGTAAGAAGGTTCTCACAAGAACTATCATCAGAACTGGTTTTGACACAACTAGAACATTAAGATCAATATCAAAAACTCTACTAGATCCATTATTTAAACATGTAAGATAACAGAGGCAACCATAACATCTAAGGAGAGAAAGCTTAGGTGCAATTCCATAACTTACTTTAGAAAATTATTTTCCACCAAGAACATAAGAGAGAGTAAACATGCATAATTTTGTGCTGCACACACTCTTTGAACCAGAATTGATCCCTCCCTGAATCATAAGCCACCTAGCAATACGCAGAAGGTGTCTATGAATCATATCAGAAAGCATGGAAGGGGCATGCAGTAATGTTGTCAAATTAGAGCACAAACCATATATAGTGATGATAGTATCAAGTTGGGTATTCTCAATAAACCAAATATGGAGCACACTACCTCTGATCACAATAAGAAAGTGATCAAAAGAAGCAAACAACATAACACTAAAAACATCAATAGAGAAGAACCACATAGGCAAGGGCAACACATACAACAATATGAGACAGATCACAACCCAAGTAGTTAATAACAAGAAACACACATACACCAACCAGCTCAATAACAAGACAACCTTAATAAACCAGTCAACAAACACATTCTCAAGGTTAAATTGAAAAAAGCAGATACCAAAGCAGCAGCGGAACAAATAACCCATGTCAATAATCCAGATATCACTTACAAAAACAAGTACAAGAAACCAAGAGCAACTTAAAGATAAGAACCACGATAGCCCACATATCTTAGAGCAACAATATAGGACACAAAAGGAAGCTATGTAGGCAATATTTAAAAAATAACATGGCAACCAGGCAACCATCTTATATCTCCCAAACACAGATAGCAAATACCAATAATAGACATTCAAACAATCAATCCATAAGATAACTAAACCCAACGAAGACCTAAACATCTTAAAACGAACTTTAATAATAAAGCTAAGAGTGAAGGTGTGAGAGGTATTACAAGGTACGCACGGTAAGAATTGGCCTATTTCTTCCGGATTCACCGAGTCTAGAAGGCAACGGATCATTCCACAATAACCACAACAACACCAGGATTCAAATCAAATAATACCAAGGTTCCACAAACCCTAATATCAATCACCACAAGAAACAACGACACCAAGAGTAGGACCCCCAAATTACCAGCGAATACAAGATGGAGTACCAGGGCCAAGAATCCCCAACAATAAAAAATTAGGGTTACACAATCCCTAATTTCCACAGCTCCACAAACGAGTCAATAACCAACCAATCGAGGAGTAACATCCACCAATCAAACCAAAAAACATAGATCGAGAACCCCCAATGGGAACCCCCAATCTGATAGAATGAACAAACCCTAATTTCTCAAAATTAGGTCAACCACCAAAAAACTTTTCTTTGATCAGACTATCTCAATAGTCGATCTACCCAAAAATTAACCTTAATTTAAAAAACCCCAAAATTTTAACAAACCCTAATTTCTCAAAATTAGGTCAATTACAAAACAGGCTTTTCGATCTGACTATATTAATAGTCGATTTGCTCAAAAATAACTCCAATTTGAAAAACCCCCAAAATTTTAACAAACCCTAATTTCTATAAATTAGGTCAATCACAAAAAAACTTTTCGATCTGACTATCTCAATGGTCGATTTACCCAAAAACAAAACCAATTTAAAAAACCCCTAAAAATTTTAAAACCCTAAAAATTTTAATAAAAAACTTTTTGATGATCTTACAGAACCAGACTCTGATACCATGTAGAAAAACATAATCAAACCCTTAACAGCATGAGTAATCACACAACCAACCTTTCCTTTGTGATTACTTAAGAAACAAAGTATACAAAACGGCTAGTCCCCAAATGAGTGCTAGCACAACAATTACAAAAGAAAGATGTGAGGGTGTCCCTTCTAGGAAGATTCACCCTCTTCACTACAATAACTCTCAACACTCAAACATAATTGAAAAATGTTATTACCTCACCTCACAGCTTCTATCTTTTAGAGATAGAAAGGCTGTGAGGTAAGTATTAGCTTAAGATGACAAAGACAACAAGAATCTAAAAATACAGCACCTCACCACAAATGGAACATGAAACTGTGTATAGCCATTCACAACTACTCACCTCTCTATGTATAGCAGATAGATCAACACCATGGATAAAGTATTCGTTGTAGAGAGAGATTGGTACCACAACGGTAATACCTAGAGAGGAGAGAGTAACTGTGTGCGATACACACAGAGAATGTGAGGCGATATATCCAAGAGAGACACTCCTCTCCTTAATAAACACTAAGGCTTGATAGTTGTTAGAATCAAGGGCCACAAACTTGGGCTTTGTGGGCTTGAGTAAGAGTCCAACAGGAACAATCAACAAACATCAACTTCAGTCCCTCTTCACCAAGGAGCAATGCACACCAAGTCTAGTAGCTAGCTAAAAGTTATAAACATGCCAACATACATCCTCATAGTTAAACATGGGTTTCAGATTAGGTATAAAATTTAACAAAACTTGAAAAGAGGACTTGTATTATGTTGAGATGAAGAGAAATAAGTCAAAGATGTGAAAATAGAACCAAAGACTTTACATAGAGTTTTAGAAACAAAATATAACATAACACAATATAGTCAAGAGTTTACATATCTTTAGCTTGCATTATCTCAACCTCCTTTTACAAAGTTCCATTAAAAATTCTAACAGTAAGTGTTTGTTGAACTCAGGTATATCTCATCACCGCAAACAAAAATCCCATCCTTTATCGATGAAGAGAAATTGAGTATGCGGTTGAGACCAATCTCAGTTTCTAACTACTATAAAATTGAAAGTCTATAATTCTAAAGTTACTATCCTCAAATGAAACTTCTTATATAAACGTAAAAGAAACTTGTTCATTAGATATAATAGAAATATTAGCTTATTACAGTCAATTTTATCTAGCAATTTCACAAATAAGAATGTTAATTATCACAATGTTAGACCAAATCAATAAAATAAACATTTGTAACCTTTTTTCACTCCTTTAAGCTTTAAGATATAGTAGACTGAAAATATCGAAAACAACATATTCCTGACTAAGACTTATCTAAAACAGTGACTCCAAAGAACTTACAATCATCGAAACTATGTTTCTTAAGATTAAAGAACCTATTTTTGTTGTTTTAATAAAACTCTTTTTTTAATTCTTAGAGACTAGCAAGTAGTATCAAAAGTAAAACCTTGAGAGAGACAACAAAAAGTAACAATCTCATCAAATAAGCTTGCCCAAACAACTCTAAGCAAGTAAGCATCATGACTCTCAATCAACATGTAACATCTGAGGAACCAAAAAAGGGAATGCAAGCAACAAACCTCATTGATATTACCTCAGCCAAGTGAGATAGAAAGAAGCTTTGTTGCGTTAATAGGTTTTCGAATCCCTCTTCAATACAGATTTTTTGAACGGATTTTTTCTGTAAAAAACCTAAGAGAATAGTTACGACTGAATTCAATGCCAAAACCACAAAATCTAAAACTTTAAAAGTCACATATAGAGTAAAGATAATACTTTGATGCATTTCATCAAACACTTGATGTGCAGATAATATACCTAAACTCTTCTTAGTTAACTATCATTTGCTCATAATTTTACAATATAAAAGAACTCCTGGAATGGAAAAAATCTAAAAGTAAAACTGAAATATAAAATCAGTGGCTACAAAAGGTAAATATGCTAACCTTCGAACTCAGTTGCATACATTTCAAAATAAAATAAGAAACTGAGTTTTTGATTTGAGATTTGAGGAAGAAGTGGGACTAAGGGGGTGTTTAGATGTGCGATTAGGAGGAGATTATCTCCAAATCTCAGTTTCAAAATGGTATTAAGTTAAAAAAAAAGTGTTTGGATAATAAATGAATATAAGTGATTATTTGCGTTTAGAAGCTCCAAAATGGAGTTTTGAAAAAGTTAGCGGGAGCTACTTATTTCATTTTAAAAATGGATTTTTTGAAAAGTAAGCTTTCAAAATGGAGTTTATCATCAAATAACCAAATTTACCAAACACTCAAAAAAGTGATTATTTGTATTGCAATTTCAAACTGGAATATCAAATCCAAACACTATGTTTTAAAATGGAGTTTTCAAAATGATAATTTTTCAAAATGGAGTTTTCAAAATGAATAATTTGTTTAAAAAAAGCACATCCAAACACCCACTAAGTGCATACCCAATGCATCAAATGGGTAAAATCTTTTTATCATTTTTAAAAGTCTTTTGAGTGGGTTTTCTCCATTGCAACCAAGACTTTTCCAAAAACTTTTCCATATGACTTTTAAATCCTCGAATCTTTCCACAAAGCTATAAGCCATTTATGGGTTATCTATTTAATGCATTTAATGCATCAAGTCATTCAAGACTTGATACATTATTCATGCTCTAAGGTGACCAAAAAGATCAGCAAATTGTTCATTTTGAAATTAAAAAGATGGATATACCCGAAGCCACCTTATCAGTAACCAATCACAGTTTTAATCTTCATCAAGAAGCTTTGAAGTATTGATAACTTCAAAAGTGGGCTTTTAAGATTTAAAAAACGGGCCAAGTATGTATTTACACTAAAAATAATGAGGAATGATACATCCACATAAGTTTTACAAAAAGAAATCCACATACATATGTGTCACTTAGTTTATGGATTTTGAAAATAGGAAAGAGAAAACATGATACAACATCATTGGTCCATCTCATTTGGCACATCCTTATGTGGAAGTTTGTTTGTAAAAATTATGTGGATATAGTATTTCTCAAAAATAATTACTTTATATGTATGACATAAGCAACTAAATTCAGTTAACCAATAAAAAAAATTCCACCTATTTAAAAATGACATACGCAAAAACTCCCTTTTAATAGTATAGATAGATACAAAGAGTCTTACTCCAAACCTAACTCCGATCTTAATCCCTAACCTAAAATTACTAAACCTAACTCCAAGTCAAAAATTAATATAAAAATATTAAATTTAAGCTATTAGATCATATTTGATAAATTAATCTCATCTATTCATTTTTTAAAACGAACTTTTGTAACAACTTTTGTAACAGCTTTTGTAACAACATTTGTAACAAACTACTTTAAAAAAAAATATATTTTTAAATTAAAATATCTTTTTATTTATTTATCTTTTTTATAATCTAATTTCGTCATATTTTTTAAAAATTCATGCTCTTTAATTTAACATCCATTTTAATATATTTTTTTTAAATTTTAAATTTTTCAATGATATTGAGTTTATTTTAATTTGATTTAATTTTTATTTTGAATATATATTTGATGAGTTAAAATGTAACATTTGTTCGTTAAAAGATAGTTATCGGGTACCCACCGCTGCATTACGCGAATGCCACGCTAGTTCAATATAAAATGGGTTATTACGAACAAGAGAACCCATAAAAGGTCTCTCCTTGTCTGCTGTAATTTTCACTTTAGAATGACAATTTTCATATTATTAATTAATACATCCTTTCACAGCTAACAAATGTGCCAACATCAAGCTTATGCATTCTTTTCTCAATTCATTCATTTTTCACATATTAGTAATTTCTTTAACTAATTCATTTTAGACTCGTAATTAGTTCAAAAGAAGTAACGTTTCGTAAGGAGTAACGGTTGAGCGTCTCTGATGTAAAAAGTTGAGGATTTAGACTCGTAAGTTCAAAAGGAGTAACGGTTCGTCATACACAAAGCTCTTTGCTATAAGTTTACTATTGGCGATGAGTAATGCTTAAGTTAGCTTAGAAAGAAATTAAAGAAAGATTTCAAGCAAGAAGAATTGTTAAAATCCGAGTGTATACTCTAGTTTATCAAATGGGGTCAAGAGGTCGAACCTTGATTGGAAGATACAAGGTAGAATGATAAGTTGAATCAAACATGTAAAGAATCAGCTAAATTGAGTAATTGTTTGCTAAATGTATGCTTTATTTAAAGGGTTGATTATGTGAGTGTTTTTGTGTTGTGAAGTTGGTTAGTAGAGGTTAGAGGTGGCAATACTGGCAAGCGGGTGGGTACGGGCGGCGGGCAAAACTGGCGGCGAGCTAAACGAGCGCGGGATAAACGGGCGGGGCTAAACGGTGCGGGCAAAACGGACGCGGGCAAAACAGGCACGGGCTTAAACGGGCGCACAATAAAAAACACTAAATTGATAAGGTTACATGGACCAGCAGAGGGAAAAAGAGGATAGAAAATCGCCCAAATTCGTCCACTTCTTCACTTCTGTATAAAAAAGGGTTGGGGCAAAACTCGCCCATTTAGTTTCTCTCCGCCCAAATCCGCCTATTTAGTTTCTCTCTCCGTCCAAATCCACTCATAAAGAAAAAAGATGGGGCAAAAAGCGCCCATCAATTTTTAAAATGTGTCCAAATTAGTGCTAACTTTGATAAATGGGCAAGATTTACCATCATGCAACATATACAAAACGAAATGTGGCTATACCACAATGGGAGTGGTTGTAGCATGTATGAGACAAAGGGATTAACAAATTAATTAAAAAGAACGAGTAGTTAAAATTTAGGGTAATGTTATCGAGAATTGATATAGGTAATTCGGACAAAATGTTCATCCATCAATCCATTCATCGGTAGTAGAGTATAAAGTAAAGAAAGAAGAAGGGTTACGCTATTGGTACCCTCGTATCCATTGAAAAGGTAAAAAAAAAGTACATAATTTGTGTAGTTTTTGTCTTCCTATTTTTCAGTTTTTTTTTATTTTTGTCAGTTTAACAGTTTTAACTTGTTAAACTTTATTTTTTTTATTTTTTATTTTTTGATTCACTGATTTATAACAAAACCAAAATTATAAAAATAAAAAAAAATGTAAAATTTAGGGGGTACATATGAGAATTTTTTGGGGGTCTTAATACTAGGGGTGAGTAGAAACCGCACCGCGAATCACAAAACCGCAAAAACTGCAAAAAAACTGCACTGTAGAAACCGCACCAAGTCAAAAACCAACGGTTTGGTTTTAAGAAAAAGGAAAAATCGCAAATGCGGTTCGGCTGCGGTTTTCGCCCGTAAAACCGTACCGTACCACACAATAATTATTTTATACTGAAAAGCGTCACATTCACTATTTTATGTAGAGGTGACAAATCTTGCCCATTTAGTTAAATATGGGCACTTTTTGACACTTTTCCAAAAAGGATGGACACTTTTTGCGCATTCATTATTGTTGATAGGCTAAATGTGCGCTCATGTAAAAAATAAATGGGTTTAATGGGCGCATATGTAAAATAATAATTATGCTATTCGTCGAATCTTTTATAATTAACTTTTTATCCACGACTTTCAAACAACTATTTTTATTTTTTAATTCTACTTTTTTATATATTTTTTTCTCCATTTTAGCTTGCGCCCGTTTAGCCCGCCCATTTCGTCCGCCCGTTTAGCCCGTGTCTGTTTTGCCCGTGCCCGTTTAGCCCGCGCCCGTTTAGCCCGTCTCCCGTTTTGCCTGCCGCCTGTGCCCGGCCTCCCGTCCATTTTGCCACCTCTATGCGAGTTATAAGACTTCTAGTGCATATTATCATTGTATTCATAAGTTATTCGTCAAGTGTTTGTTAGATTCAATTTATGCATTGTTATAGCAGAAAAAAATCAACAATTTAAACTAAAAACCGCAAAAATCAATATTTATTATATAAGTCACAAGTAATAGTGCGGTGCGGTTAAAACCCGCAAAACCGCAAAAAAGCCCGCATCAAACCGAACCATGCTCACCTAAGCCTTGCCCAAGAAGAAAAGTAATTGAAAAGGGGGCGAAACCAGAAGGACTGAATTTGAAATATTGTAGAAGTATAAAAGAAAGAGGAAACCTCTCTCCTCCTGCTAATTGAAAAAAAAAAAAAAAAAAACAAGAAAAGATGCCGTTTAATTTCGATGGGATAGATATGAAGTGTGGTGGAGGAAAAACAATACGAATCGTGAAGGCGCGCCGGAGGAGTTATGGCCCAGAAGTGTGTAACGAAGGCCCTATTCAGGGGGGATCTATAGGAGGTTGGTTTTTAGGTTTATATATATTCGATCAGATCTACAATTTTCATATTTATTTACTTATTAATCAATTACTAATACCTCCTTCCTTTAATTTTACAGCTGCTAACAAAGGGAAGCACTCCCTTGTTCTTTCAACAGCTGCTTCGCCTCCTGCTCCTGCTCCTGGTATCATCACAGATTTAAAAAACAACAAAGCCCGGCCTGTGCCTATGATTATTAAGGATGTCGTTGCTCCCTTGAAGCCTTACAAAAAGACTAGTTTTGGTGACTTTCCTTTCTCGATCAATTCATTCATTTTTCACACCATTACTCTACTAATTAATTTCCTCCTAAACCATTATTGTCTTTCTTCTTACAGCTACCTGGTCTCATTATCATGAAAAGCACAAGCTAGCCTATTTGATGCTTATGTCTTGTGGTCAGTCTTCTTCTTTACATACCACTCATTTTCACTATCCATCTTAATTTCCTCATCAACTCCCTTCCCTTCTTCTTTCCACAGTTCACGCCGAGAAATCCCCTCCTGCTCCTGGTATCATATCTACTCTTCTTCTCTTCACTTCACTTCACTTGTCTTGTCGCTTTTTTGTTGAACTTCTCGACCTACCACAATAATTTAGTCTTATGATATAAACACAGCCTGCAAGCCGCTTACTAGTAGTAGTTAGCTAAATTAGTGGGTTTATTAGTTTGGTTGGTTAATCAATATATTACAGGTACCATCTCACTAGCTGAAGAAGAATGCGTCCCATACAAGGATCTTGGCGAGTCAAGTGAAACCATGGTTGAAAATCTGAAACTTGAAGAGATGAACATCAGCAACTAGTGCTGCTAACTACTCGTAAACGTTCAATTCCACTAACTCTTATAGTTGCTTTCACTCTTTGATTACTACAGTAGTAATCTTTGCTCGAGATACTAATTTCGATTTTCGATTTATTTCAATTAAATGTAAATTTGGATTCTGGACTTTACTTTGTTCCATATTTACTCGAGAGTACATTGACCAATACATATAGTGGCAAATTAGAGGATTGAACATCACAAAAACCAAAATTATGAATTTTATTATACAATACAGATTTTAACAGTTAATCGTAAACACGTACTCTAGAGTTCACACACACACCCTTTAATTCATAAGATACATCGACTATTTATCCATTGATAGTAATATTTAGTTGAACTTGGAACATATCTTTCTAATCTCTCCTTGATCGCCAGTTTTCACTTCAATGCTACTCATCTTAATCATCGATTTCTTGAACTCGTAATCGAATCTAAGTCCCAGCAACCCTCTTATGGTTCCTGCATAGTTTTTTACTATGTCGTGAGTCGTGGGGTCGCCCCATAATCTCTGATCAGACTCCAAAACACCATTTCCATCACGCACATTCTTGAAATAGTTCACGTCAAACTTCATCTGGCTATCTTTGTCTAGTGCTACCCGTTCTGTACCATCACTGTTTTTTGGACATTGGGTTTGGAATTGGGTAAGGGCCGATTGGCTTAAACTTGGGTCAGAATTCCCTGTTGTTGTGAAGTTGTAAAGGCGGTATCTAAAGAATCTGCAATCTGTTTGGCCTATTGTATGTGCACCTATAGAGCGCCGAATTGTCACATAAATACATATTATCACCACACTCAAGATAAGTTATAGAGGCAATTACCAAATTTGACCTTCGAGGGGATTAAGAACATACCAGCTAGTGTCACTAAATCACGATCATCAAGGTCTTTATCCGCAAACTTCTTTCTCTGGGTATCAACCGTATCTAAAGGTGATGGTAAATTCGATGTTTTAGAAGCCAACGAGACTCTACCATCTCGTCTACCAGTAGGCACCGCCCAATTTGGACCATTACTCTGTAACTCGTGACATATAAACATGTCAGAAAAAGTTTTGAATGTAATTATATGATACTGACTAATCACAATCAGTTAAAATATAACGTGTAGCCTGACAAGCTATTATTAACCAGAAACAAAGAATTTAGCAGTTTGGAAAATAGATTACCAAATCAACCGAATCACGAGCAGCCAATGCGAGAATATCAGCACAAGAAACCACACCGGGGCATAAAGTTTCCAGTTGGGTCTTAGCATCATCAATAACTTCAAATCCTCTTAATCCAAGATTAGGCAATGCAGTAATCTCAGCAGATTTTCCCTTGATTAAGATTGACCCATCACAACCCTGCAAAAAGAAACCCGTTAGTAAAATAATAAAAAACTTCTATCATTCCCAAAATGGAAAATAAAAACCATTCTCTGTAATATCTCGTTACCTCAACAAAGCAATCATGAAAATGAAGCCTGAGAAGGCCCGCAGCAACTGTAGGATCATCTTTGAAGTGTGCTTCAACAGTAGACCTGACAGTAGCTTCAGCTTTAGGACATGTAGAAGAGTAAAACCCTGATTTTAACCCTGCTTGTGATATAGCCACCGGAATTAAGGTTAAACTCAAACTAATGATGATTAGCAGATTAATCTTCATTTCTGCATGTGAAAATAGTTGTATCTACTAAGGTCTATATATAGTAGTGCATATTTATAAAGTACAAATTTTTTTGTTTAATATTAGTGGAGCTCGACTCATCGAACCAACAAAAAGGATAAAGACTGAATTTGATAGCATATGTGAATCTGAATGTTTGAATGACAACTATAATGAGTCGTTATATCCCCCCGACGTGTTGAATGGTATGAAGTTGGCTGGCCTACCAAATCACAAGTTAGTGTTGAAAGTTGGGGCACCGGTTATGTTGCTTCGTAACATGGATCAGAGTTTAGGGTTATGTAATGGGACTAGATTGCGTATTAAGGAACTCGGAGATCGTGCTATCAAAGCAGAGATTTTGAATGGAACAAGAGTTGGAGAAACAGTTTCACTACAAAGATTCAAGTTGACTCCTTCAGACAAAAGATTACCTTTGCAAATTAACAGACGACAATTTCCAATATGTTTATGCTTTGCCATGACAATCAACAAAAGCCAAGGCCAATCACTTTCAAAAGTGGGAATATACTTGCCTAAACATGTCTTCCACACATGGTCAACTGTATGTCGCGGTATCAAGAGTTACAAGTCGAAAAGGTCTCAAGATTTTGATACACGATAAAGATGGCAATGTTTCGAGCGAAACTATGAATGTTGTTTATCCCGAAGTTCTTCAAAAAGTGTAGCACGTTCCAACCATGTTTTAATCATCAATAATTGTATTGGCTATGTTTATCATAAATTTTATCTCTTTTTTTTATGGACAACTTGCAAAGGTTGCATAGGACTATTTTGCCATGGTTGTTTCATGAGTACAATACTTATCAAATATTGTTTGTAACAAATGTAGAATATTTTTTGTAGATATTATTGTAACTGCAGGAACTACAACAAATATTGTTTCATGGTTTAACAACTGCACAGAAAGTGAGGGTAAATGGATAGCTTGCCACGGTTTTCTCCTATGTCTCCTATCGTCTCGAGGTATGTCTGTCATCAATGTTGTTGTTGATAATCTGAATATTTTAGGTTTTGCAACCCCCCCCCCCCCCCCCTTTCTTATTTAAGTTTCATGTTTCATGGTTTCACAACTGCACAAACCCCCCCTTTGCGAGCACTGTTATGTGTCGAAGAAATGCGTTCTGGTTCTAGGTGATTTTAGCTATTCCATTTTATTTGGCAACTTGGGAACAGTAAGTAGTTCATATATTGCTCGAACAGTAAGTAGGTTTTGCAAATTTTGTGCATGTTGCAGCTATTTCACTAACACTTTAATCCTTTCAGCAAATGGACCAACAGAGGGTCTCATGCTGATATATGTGCCACATATCTTCTCATCTATCGTTGGTATGTAACTTAAAATGTTTAACATGTGCTTTTTGTTTTCTGGAAAAATATGTAAGAGATTGTAACCGCTCCTATCGGTCTCGAGGTATGTCTGTCATCAATGTTGTTGTTGATAATTTGAAGATTTTAGGTTTTGCAAACCCCCCCCCCCCTTTCTTATTTAAGTTTCATGTTTCATGGTTTGAAAACTGCACATAAGTTTCATGTTTCATGCAATTTGAAGATTTTAGGTTTTGCCATGGTTGTTTCATGAGTACAATACTTATCAAATATTGTTTGTAACAAATGTAGAATATTTTTTGTAGATATTATTGTAACTGCAGGAACTACAACAAATATTGTTTCATGGTTTAACAACTGCACAGAAAGTGAGGGTAAATGGATAGCTTGCCACGGTTTTCTCCTATGTCTCCTATCGTCTCGAGGTATGTCTGTCATCAATGTTGTTGTTGATAATCTGAATATTTTAGGTTTTGCAACCCCCCCCCCCCCCCTTTCTTATTTAAGTTTCATGTTTCATGGTTTCACAACTGCACAAACCCCCCCTTTGCGAGCACTGTTATGTGTCGAAGAAATGCGTTCTGGTTCTAGGTGATTTTAGCTATTCCATTTTATTTGGCAACTTGGGAACAGTAAGTAGTTCATATATTGCTCGAACAGTAAGTAGATTTTGCAAATTTTGTGCATGTTGCAGCTATTTCACTAACACTTTAATCCTTTCAGCAGTAAATGGACCAACAGAGGGTCTCATGCTGATATATGTGCCACATATCTTCTCATCTATCGTTGGTATGTAACTTAAAATGTTTAACATGTGCTTTTTGTTTTCTGGAAAAATATGTAAGAGATTGTAACCGCTCCTATCGGTCTCGAGGTATGTCTGTCATCAATGTTGTTGTTGATAATTTGAAGATTTTAGGTTTTGCAAACCCCCCCTTTCTTATTTAAGTTTCATGTTTCATGGTTTGAAAACTGCACAACCCCCCCCCCCCCCCCTTTGCAAGCACTGTTATGTGTCGATGAAATGCGTTCTGGTTCTGGGTGATTTCAGCTATTCCATTTTATTTGGCAACTTGAGAACAGTAAGTAGTTCAAATTTTGCTCGAACAGTAAGTAGGTTTTGCAAATTTTGTGCATGTTGCAGCTATTTCACTAACACTTTAATCCTTTCAGCAGTAAATGGACCAACAGAGGGTGAAATGCTGATATATGTGCCACATATCTTCACATCTATCGTTGGTATGTAACTTAAAACGTTTAACATATGCTTTTTGTTTTCTGGCAAAATAATATGCTTAGATGATCAGTAGATATAATCATAAGCGGTTACATACAAAATCAATGTTCAGAGTGGTGGGCCCAGGATTTTGGGACGTCTATTCCCTTGCTCAGTTGGGTTCCAGTTATAAATGGTAAGACTTGTAACTTTGTGTGTATTATGGATGAAGTATATTTTTTTACTGCCTTTTTGATTTGATTGATTTATTATATCTAGGAATCCCTAGTTCTGGAGTCGTTTTGCTGCTTATGATCCTTTTTGCTGTTATACCTACACTGACATTCAAGTGAGCAAATCTCTTATTATAAGAAAAGCTTTACTGTTTCTTTACCTGACTTGGTAAATAATGTTGACTTAATTCAATTCTTATATTTCTTGCTCACAATGTACAAAATGTCTAGAAGGTTGTACAGTCGAGAAAAGGAAGCATTCTAAATGCCTTGGCCATGGTAAACGACCATTATATTATTATTTCGTCCATCAACTGTGTTCTTGATCTTTAAGTAGGCTTATTGGTTGCTTTTTTATCTTGTCTTCTCAGCTTATTCCTTTCTGCGTTCTTTTGGGAGTAGTTATTCTCTGGTATGTATTTTCTCTATAGTATCTCCCCTAAAATTACAACATCCATTTTTAGATAATAGAGTAAAATCAATAGTTAGCCGAGTCAGCCAATAAGTTTGTTCAAGAATTTGAGTTGTTGATTAGTATAATATTAAATGGACACGGTGCAGATTCAGCCGTATACGCACCTTTAGGTCGCATCTGGCAAATTCAGCTATCACTAAGCTCATAATCTAACAAATTTTAATGTTAGATGGATCTTCATAAAGTAAAAGGTTTTTTTATCATAATCAGATGCCTCTTCAATCAGATTCAGCTATGCAGTGTGTTAATAAGCTCATAATCTAACAAATTTTAATGTCAGATGTTTTGACCCTTAACCTGCAACCTGACATATTTCACATGTTGTAAACATGTGAAATATCATGGTGACTAATATTATTGTAGTGTATTTGTGTGTTTTTAACCCACCAGCTGTAACTTTCACTACTTCATTTATAATATTAAATATAAATTTTTTTATTACCACCCGCGAAACCGCAGGTCTATAATCTAGTATATCTCTACTACTTATAAAGGAAAAACCCTCAAACCTTGAATGTTGAAAAACCCTCTAATTTAAGAAATGTTGAAAAATTTAATGCCATATAACATTGTTCAAAAGTTGAAAAAATCAACATTATCGTATAGAAACAAAAACCCTAAACACCGAGCCTCTCTCTTTCTCTCTAAAAATCACAGCCGCCACCATCAGATTCACTATTGCCACCATCTTCACCAAAAATTTAATGTCAGCATATACTGAAATTTTCCAAAGAAAGTATGTGTAACACATAATACGAGTTTTAAACAAAACCCATCCTCTTTCTCTCCCCCGCTTCATCTCACAATCATGGCCGCCACCTCGATGCCGCCATTTACCCTTTAGTGTTGGTGAACGGTGTGTGACGATGGTTGTGGGTGAGTGACGATTGTGATGGGGAAATCCCCCATTTTGTCATTCTTCTTCATCTATACTATCTATAAAGCAAACATTAAAGCTTCATCTACACGAGTCTTATCCAAAGTACTGCTTTCCGTTTGGTCTATGGCAGTGGTATAATCGTGCTTTCTTTATGTTATTTTCCGTTTGGTCTATGGCAGTGTTATAACCATTATTGCCGTCGGTCTCTTCGTTGCCACCGTTCTTGGTGTGTGATGTTGTTGGTCGGATGGTGATGTTGGTTGCTTAGTTGGGTGAGTGATTTTGTTAGGATTCTAATCAGCGATTGTTGATTCATGCGGTTGTTTGAAAGTCATTTAAGGATTGCTAGAAACACCCAAATTAGGGTTTTTTTTTGCCGGTTTAAAGGTCGATTTTTAAGATTTCTTTGTTGACTTTTTATGGGTTTTGTGTAGTTTAGATAATCTGATTATATATCAGTTTTCAATTTTATGTCTACAGTTTTCAATTTTTTTGAAAATTGTCGGCTTTTGTGGTGGAAATGAGGTATGTTCAAAATACAATATGTGTATTTGTTTGATAATAATAATTTGTTCAGTTTACTTGATCGGATGACAAGTTTAAGTTAGGTGGCTTTTCTTAGTGTTTCTTAGTGATTCTTACTGTTAGGATGATTGGTTAAATGTATAATGATCGATTTTGTTGGATAAACTTTTTGATCAAAGATAAAGGGTATACCACACACTCTCGAATCACTATATTTACTGGTGTGGATAAAGTAAGTATAGAATTATGCATTGTGAAATATTGAAACTGATAAATTCCCAGTATAATTCTAATTGCTTATAATGGTTGTGGGATCGTTTAGTTACTCGATTAGCATATTTTCATTTTAAGCAAAATATACTACATTATGTTGAATAGTTTATAGATAATGGTTAATTTAATCAACTCTTCATTGTTATTGTTTGCTTTTAAGCCTGCTTGAGTTTCATTTTTTTTGTTTTATGTACTAAACTACCAACGGAAATCCTTTCTATGAATGCAGATACAAAACAGCCAATTAGTGATCTTTCGGTCCAAAGTGACATGAAGCTTCGGCCATTTGAGGTGCAGTTGGTTATTTTTCATAAAGAATGAGCCCAATTGATAAGAATACTTGACAATTTCAAACACAAAGTTGTAAGTTCTATGAAACTAAATGAAAAACAAGAATTGGTAAAAAGAGCTCACTGGTGAATCATGAAAGTTATACGGAACATCTATTTAAATTAACTATTTGCAACTTTCTCATTTGTTGTCAAGTAAAGTTTGGTTCAGTTTCTTTTTCTAAGATGACTAAATAGATGGATGATGATTTATGAAACACACGTTTTGGCCTTGCGTAGATAATCCTCTCATTCATGTAAGAGTAAGCTTTATTTTCTTTCAATTAAGTAAAAGTTGTTTTACTTTCTTTCGAGTTATAGTTTCTTTCTTTTTTCTCAAGTGAAAATAAGCAGGTAAAAAAAACATCATCTAGGACTATGTTGATACAATGCCTTTTTTTCCAGGTTTGTTGTTGTGTTCACTCAGAATAAAAAACAAGAATATAATTAGGAATGAAGGGTTCCTCTCATACTATGTTGAGAAGCTCATATTCCGGCAAAAGATAACACCAAGTGAGCATCCATATTGTTATGGATATGATTAGTTTTAATGGTCGGTTATTTTGTGGTACATCTTTTTCAGGTTCATAAAAATTTGTTGCTTACTACAAACAATCTTCTTCCATTTGTTGCATCTGTTGAGGCTGTCTATATTGAAATTCATACCTATGTTAGTACTTCTCTTTTTCCTCATAGGTATGCATAATGTTTTATCTAATGATGACATATATGAATGTTGATAGGTATATCATTCTATACGTAAAAGTTGATTGTACATATAAAAAAATCTTATAATGTTAAAGAATATCTTAGCGGTATGTAAACATGATTGTATGACTTATTCTCCATGTTCATAGCGATTTAAATTATGAAACTTTTTATGTCAAATGGCTATGAACGTTTTGATTTCATGGAGAATGAGCCATTTGATCATGAACACTTTAATATTGTTACCCTTTGCACCAGAAGAATTGGTATGTGTCATAGTTATATACTTATATTCAACACGTCTTTATTCTATTACTTTATGGTTCTTTAAGTTTTATTGTGCATCTTTGTTTGCTAAACTTAGGGTTCTTTTATATATAATAAGTAGGATGCAAGTAATTTAATTTCGAAGAAGTTCGAGAGATCAAGCATTTCGACTGCAAACAAAGATGCTTTTCAGTATATGTAATCATTTTATGGATTAATGCTTTTCAGTTTGTTCACCTGGATTCTTACTATGGATTGATTAACTTTGGTCATATGTAATCATTTTATTTTTATATGTTGTCTTCTATCCTTTGCCTGCCTAGCTGTTGTTTTCTGCTGGAGTCTGATTTTGATATAACTTTGCATCTCATAAGTGCTGCCATCTTTTAACATATCACAACCTTTTAGAGACTTTTCACTAGGAAAAGGCCAATTTACTAGGTTTATACGGGTTTTAAGCTCTACTTGGTTGGCAGCATGTGCGGTCTATATATCTATGTCTTTATGCATGTATACGCGCACCTCTATCCGCGCGATCATATGCCATCCGATCCATTTTACTCGCCTGGATATTATTCTTATCAGCTTATAACCTCCTATTTCATACAATCTATTAAGCCTAAAAATTAACATGGAGATGTATGAAACAAGAGAAACCATGGATTTTAAAATTTTAACAAGTTTCTTCACATGAAGAGATTTTCCAACAAAATCCATTAACCACAGCCTCATCTAAAGATTAGTCACGACCTCCCTCGTGAACCTAATAGCCAAGCAATCAAACTACTTCACCTCTACCTGGGGAGCTTAATCTTCCCCACAGTGCTTGCATCTCATGTTCGGCAGTGCATTGTACGAACTGGCAGGTGAAGTAAAGCCTCTACCTAGGTCACAGGAGCAGGCCAGTTAGCCTGACGCAGGCTAATTTCCAGCTTTTTAACCTCGTGCCAGGCTGAACTAACGGGTTCAATTGGACGAGGGGGGAAAGCGGAATCGCGGCCAAAAACCGCTAAGATTCTCATAATCTCATGCAAAACCCGCCAAGGTCTAGTCTACCAACCCTTCGACAACAGTCAAAAAGGGTACAACCAGCCTTTCAACAGATAGAGCTCCCATCCTTCCACAACCAGCTCTATCACCTGATCGAAAATCAGGAAAACATAAAAGTAATACTAATAGATATCATTGCTCTCATAAGCTTCACTCTTATAAAAAAGCTAACTTTATATATTGTGCTGGCATGGAAGATTAGCAAGTCTTTTAACATATCAAAACGAGGATCATTTTCATATCAACAAGAGATGAAGTTGCAGATCTTGATGCTTATGTTTTTAAGTCTTTACCCTTACTATGTCTGTCTTATAGAACAAGGTCTGGTACTCACTCAAATATTGCTTGCAGTTATCATCATATATCATTACTTTCGAGACTTTTGACTAGGAGAACTTCAATTTAATTACTAGGTTTATTCGGGTTTTAAGCTCTACTTGGTTGGCAGTGTTGTTGTTTTCTGAGTTTTACCGCAGTGGTAGCTTAACGCATTGTTAGCTAGTATAAACTTTTGGTATGTATTTGGTACTTGGTCGACAATTTAATTGGTTTATTGGCAACCTTGCATAAACTTTTGGGAAGTTTTGTGGGAGTGATTTTTCTAGATTAGCTTTTGTCCTTGGTATGCAAGACCATAGATTAAGTGTTATGTTGGCTTCATCCGTGACAAATTTATTGTCTATTATCGAAGGGGGTATAGTCTACTTTAGTTTGCTATCTCTCATTGATGGATAGTTTCCGAAAGAGGCTAGCATGGGACCTTCACAATTCAAGGTCCGATCCTAGTCTCATTGAGGCAAAAACATGAGTGCGATCATCTTATTATTATTTTACATGCCTTGTGGTTTTCTTGGTATATTCTAGTGTGTGATCGAGTAGAGATAACATTGCATCTCAAAAGTAACTTTTATAAAAGGAAACCTGCAGAAAATTAGTTAAAATTAGTTTTTCAATGAATCAAAATGAGATCATTTTCATATCAACAAAAGATGTTTGTGATTCTTGACGCTTATGTTTTCAGTAATTTACCTTGACTATATATATATATGTATGTTTTAGAACAACACATGAAAATAACAAATTATCAAAGCCTGATTTCACATTTATCTGCTCATGGTCTATTTTAGAAAACAAGTAGGTTATTGAGCCCATTTACGCTCATGGCCTCTTGTTTTCCTTAAGCACACGCATTTAATAACAAAAAATCGATCCACTAAGAAGAAAACACGAATTATAGATTTTTAATTTGTTACCTTTTCAAAAGACCACTAACTAACTTAATGTATATATTTCACGGAACTTAAGCAGGAGTTAATCAACAACTGTCCTCACAAATGGGGTACAGTAGGGACGAGCACGGTACTGGTACCGTATCGATTTTGTACTGAATTAATGGTGTTGATTTTTTTCCCGAAACTTGTGGTACTAGTACCATACTAAAAATACGGATATTAATACCGGTACGGGTATCGGTATCGCTACCGGAAAATCGTGTTTTTTCCCTTTTTTTTCGGAGTTTTCCGATTTGGTATCGGTCCCGTACCGAATTAATGGTACCGATATTTTCATCTTATTTTGTATTCTCGTACCGTATGAAACGAGATTCAGATACCAAAAATCGGTACGGTTCTAATACGATTTCGATTTGATACCAGTATTCAGGGCAAAATACCTACCATATATATGTTTTCTCCAACTATAAACATTTTGCATATTTCTCCAAGAAAATAAAAAATTGACAGAAGTTATTTGCGAAAAGTCTACCGAAACAAGTAACACACGTCAGGCAAAACCTCGTCGCCCATTCTCCCTTTTTCTTGTAGTGTCATTCATGTCAACATGATCCTTGAAGGAAGACTACTTCAAATTCTTGAGATTTTATTAATTATGATGATATAAGCTCGTTGAGGATTCATGCAATAGTGATTTCAAGCTACTTATATTTTTCTTGCCACATTAATTTTCTTTCTACAACGATCTGTATACGACATAACTTTATAACAAAGCGACTAAGTTCCAAAAAATAATTTTTTTAATTTAATAAATAAAAATACTACATTAAATAAAAAAAACATTGCATTAAAAAAAACATTACATAATAATTCAAATATAATAAAAACATTACAATAATAATAAAAAACTAATATTATTAATTTAAATTTAAGTTGCTTGATTTCGTTTTTCAACTCCTGCGAGGCTTGTTGATAGCTAGAGGCAAATTGAGGTTGATTTCAGTGTTGTAGAACATTAGGTCTTTGTCCTATTTTTTTCTTCAGCAAGTTCAATTGCTCGACGCTGTAGTTCAAGCTTTTCTCTTTTCAATGCCGCTGCTTCCCATTGAATCTGGTGTCACATAGGGAACACTTTCTTGAGGAACTCGAGATCTCAGGGTTTTATTTTTTGGGGTTGTCTTGCTAGACATGTTGGATGGATAATATTTTGGTTTAAAATTTTGAATTTGAATGTGTGAGAAAATTGTTAAAATAAGTTAAGTATTTATAAGAGCATAGGGTTTAAATTTTAAATTTAAAATAGAAAAAAAATTCCCACCCAACGGTCAATTTTTTTAAAATCATTTAGATTTTTTGATTTATTAAATCGTTCGTGAGATGGATGGATTGTCTTCGGTCAACCGAGATAACTCGGTCGTCGTATTGGTGGCGACCGACTGCAACTCGGTCGAGTCTCGGTCGACCAATACCCTTATCACCATCCTCACAAAAATATTAACAACAAAAGAGAAGGCATAGATGTAGTGACAAAGTTAGAACCAAAAATGATCGGGGCACAAATTTTTTTGAACCTTAAGATAGTGTGAGATAAAAAAATTAAGTATACTAACTAAATAATACTAGAAACACATTTCGACGCACTGGATGCACTTAAGATATATCTATTAGAAATCTATGTTTTTTTATTGTTTAACACTATATCGAAAAAACTCATAGGTGTCACGGGCACCCGCAGGACACTCCCTGGCTCCGTCCATGTATACCTAAGATGTATTTATAAGGCATGCAGTTTTGTTTATGTATATATGGGCTTATATATGAGCTTGTGTGATTTCAACTTATATTTCATAACGTTCAATTTACTGGTTTATTTTGAGATTTGAGTGCTTAAATAAATTTATTATTATATGATAAACCGTTATAAGCCCATAAGTCTTCAAATAAGTTAGTGTCTCCAAATAAGTTAGAAAATGAGGCTGATGAAATATAAGTCGAACTCAAATTAAGCTTGTAAGCAACGTATAAGCCGAAACAAACACAAAATAGAAGATTACAATTATTATTATGCATATCTTTGAGACTTTGAGGGTTTTTGTTTTTTTAAAAGAAATAATGGATGGGGCAAACTGCAAAACTATAATTTTTTTCCTTAAAAACACATAACCTATATATACACATAGATGTTGTCCATGATACAAAGAAACCCTACAGTAACATATAATTAACCATGCATGGATATTGAACCGAGACTAAAAATACTAATCAGGAAGGCGGGCAAGCAGAGCTATGACCTCAAACTGTTGAAGTAGAGGCATGAAGATATGTGGCGCCGTATGTTGGCCAATGGCAGCCTTATTCCAGGCGCGTGATAGATTGGGTTTTAGGTATATATTCGATCTGCAATTTTAGTTTCTTCATATTTGTTTATTTAGATTGATTGATTGGGTTTTAGGATAGTGAAAACTACGACAGCTACCTTTTTTATCGCTGATATAAACCAGCAAACATACGTGTTCATTTGTGATTGGTTCGATTAGGCGATGCTCAGTGTAGACTTTCTCAAACCATAGCTCTTTTTTTGGTTCAAACCCATCTTTTATTTTTTTTTATATTTTTAAAACTTTGTATTGCTCTTATATTTAGCTTATCAAAGGCAAAGCTTTTTTAGAGCTGTTAGTTTTGTTTGGCACAACAACTTCTTAGAGATTTTAGCTTTTTATTTTAAACAAGTAGCTTTTATATGAAAAGCTAATTTATAAAGCTTTATAAATAACTAGCTATGTAAAAACTGTAAATCACTTATATACCCTTGAAACATATTATAATCTATCTAAATATGTTTTTAAGTAATTTTACATCTTAATTTTACAGTTAACAGCTAATTTACCAAACACTTTGATTGAAAAACAATACAACTTATAACTAATGTTATTAGCTCTATAATTAACAGCTTTCATCTTACAATTAACATCTTACAAATATTTTTATCAAACATAACCTAAGTTTATTATATAGATCATTAGTTTCTTTTCAGAATCTTGAATAAAATAGAGTCGGAAATAGGACCACCATTGGCTAACGTACGGTACCGCATATCTTCATGCCTCTGCTTCAACAGTTCAGGTTCATAACTCTGCTTACCCACCTTCCTGATTAGCATTTTTAGTCTTGGTTCAATATCCATGCATGTGGTCTCTCTTTTTTCGAATGAAGGTGAGTGACAAAGTCTGGTTCAACTAACGAGTAGGACGTCCTATCTGATAGAGCGGGTAATGCTCAAATTCTTTTTTCGTATTTGGGGTTGACGCCGAGAACAAAGGCTAAAAATGATCCAAGTTTCTACGTAATCAAAAAGAGCCTAAGGATTAACCGAAACTAAGCACTTACTATGCCCAATAAGACACATTGGCCTATATATACATGGCCCCAAAAGCGAAGACCGAAGAACCGCCAGGTTGTCGAGGACACGTCTGAAGAGGAGGCCGAACAATCGTCATTTTTTGATGGTTTTTCCACTTCTCACAATTGCACTTTCCACACCTCCGGATATTTGGTGCCAAATCGTCGCCCCTTTCCTGATTTTTTTTTTATAATAGAGTTGGCTATCTTTGTGGCATCGATTTTACAAGTTCGTGAAGAGGAGTGGACAAGTGGAATGAGGGAGAGCGCAGAGTTCTATTACTTCATGGGTGGTTGGGCACAGGCATCCTAGGTAATTCAGTCGTGGCTAGTTACTGGGAACCTTTTGGTTCCCGAGAAACTATGTTCCCTTTGTAAAGTAGGCCTTTTTAGAACTAATTAGAGTTGACATGAAATGGATCACGAAAGAAGATATAAAATTTGAATGAATGATTCAATCTCTGCTTTTCCAGAGTGGTATCTCATTGATGGCTCGGACCCTCCAGAAGGAGGATCTCAAAGAGAAGGAAGAGATCTTCAAAAAGTGGGTTTTTTTTTATCCGATCAAGAATCAAACTTATTTAAATGTTCGTGCTATTTTCAATTCCTTGAAAAAGGTTTTCGGCCTACAGGAACTAGGGGTGTCCATTGTTTGGGTTTAACCCAAGAAAACCAAAAACCGAACCGAAACGAACCCAAATTAGAACCGAACCGAAAATAGGATTCGGGTTCGGGGTCATAACCGAACCGAACTACATATTTGGTTTTCGGGTTGGATATGGGTTTGACAATCGGACCCGAAAACCGAACCGAAAATCGAAGTTATACAAATCTATATATTTATGTATATATTTATATATATATTTATATATATATTAATATATAAATATATATTTATATATAAATTAATTATTAGAATTTAATCTTGATATAAAGTTACAATTTTTATACTTTGAGATAAAAAAAATTCTAAATATTTAAATAATTATGCATTTTATTAGAAAAATTCAGATAATTCGGGTTATTCGGGTCAACCCGAGAACCGAACTGAATTCAAATTCGGTCTTTGATTCGGTTCGGTTGAAATCTATTTTGGTTCTGTTTTCGGGTTGATCTAGAAAAAAAATTAATCGAATAAACCGAACAACCCGAGAACCGAACCGAAGGACACCCCTAACAGAAACTGTTTAGTATATTTTTAAAAAGGCAGAGGTTTTGCCTTAATCAAATGAAATTCAATTAAATTAAAGAAATAAAAAATAAGGGTAGGATAGTGATTTCCGTTCCCCACCCAGGAGCTACTTTACCATATTCTGAATTCAAGGGTTTTAATAACATCCCTATAGTAGTTTGTCTTGGATGAGCTTTGCAACCGCTCTCAACAATTTATGTAGCCATAAATCCTATTATATCCATTGAAATCTGTTGACTTGGTATATCATCTCATTGTAGTTCTAACTAACTTTAGAGCTTTATAAAGCTTTAAGATGGAATAGGGAGTAAAAGAGACCTTTGCTTTATTAGAAATTGGACCTAGACCTTCTTTCTTCTCCTACGGAGCCCTGATAAAGTAATCGGCGGCAGGTTAGTACAGTTCTCGTGCTTGCGGATTTTTTCCTGCGCTGATTCAGGAGCCTTCTTATTTATTGTTGTTGATCCTCCCCGTGAAACAATGAGAAATGAATAAAAGAAATGAGATCAGGGTCGCCCTTTCTAACGAAACAAAAACAGGAGAAAGCAAGTTGTCCTCAGACATTTGGTCTTTTGACAACCTCTGCAGTTCGGGCTTGCCCACCTTCCTGATTAGTATTTCTAGTCTCGGTTCAATATCCATGCATGGATAATTATATGTTACTATAGGGTTTCACATCACAATTGTCTCGAGGCCGTCACAGATGTTTACATAAAAACTTCTTCACGTTCGACAAATAGTATCGTATAACAATATAGAAAATAAGAACTAATTTTTCATATTTGTTTTATGTATAAATCACATATGATTTATACAAATCACATGTGATTTATTATAATCACACGTGACGCATACAAATCACATGTGATTTATATAACAAAAATCACACGTGATTTTTATAAATTACAAGTGATTTATTAAAATCACAAGTGATTTTTTTTTTCACATGTGTTATATATTTTCTCATAACAAAACGCTACAACACCACAATCACGTGCGATTTTAATGACTCATATTTAAAGCTATGCTGTTTTACACCTTTTTGCGAAGCGTAAGATTTTTTCAAGCACTAAGAAAGTTTACAATTTAAGGAACACAAATATGAAAATCTTAAAAAAAAATACTTCTACTGAAATGCATTTGAATTTTAATAATACAAAAATGGTGAGTAATTATGATGTAAACATTTCTGATCACATGTACGGTTCGAGCTAATGTTTGTTCAATTCACATTCTCCACTTGTTTGTAAATATGCAAAAAATTTCGCATTACATGATTCATTACATAAACTATCATTAAAAATATGTTTGCCAGATATTTGTCAAAATATCTACAAATCATCAAATTGAATGAAAACGAACCAAATATGATATAAACTTCTTTCACACCGAGAATGAATGTAAATAATAAAAAGCATCTCTGACTCACATTCCCCATAGCCTAAAAAAAAAAGTTAACAACTCCAAGAAGTTGTTGTGCCAAACAAAGCTAAAATCTCTCAAAAATCTCTCAATAAATTGTTTCTTCTCAGAATCTTGAGTGAAAATAATTATGCGAGCAACTTTCGCTATTTTTTTCGACGCATGCTCGTTAACGCGATCAAAAGATCAACACATCATCTTCAGAACGAAGGGTCTAAGAGGTTACCTGTTTACGACAGTAATAAGACTGGGGTGAATACTCATCCTATTGCTATACATGACTTATCTACTCATAACCATTTCATCACTAAGTGATAGAGTACTCGAGAGGTACTATTGGTTTTTCTTTTTTTTAAAAGCAACTAACCAATGAGGCAATGACAAATGACACGTAAGCTCGTCGGTTTATATCAGTGATGAAAAGAGTTATTTTGTATATCTATACTTCTATACTATTACTAGCTTAAAACCCGTGTAATACACGGACAGTATAATCTCTTTTTCTGTAAAGATCTATAATAGGAACGCGTAAAGATCTTGTTCGCGTATATGGCCGCTCGGCCATATCCACGTGCCAACCATCTTCTTAAAACAAGATTTGCCGTACGGCCTGGCAGACCGGCCCACCTACCAAGAGCAAGTCTAGAGGGAATCCTCGAAGGTGGTATCAATGCATTGGGAAGGAACGGCACACCCTATTATCCAGTGGGTACTCGCCTGGCGCTCGGATAGAAGGCTCATCCGCCTGCACACCTCAAAACCAGGATAGATTCCCTCGGGAACAAACGATGCATCCTTTTACCCAGATGCCTCGCATAATCTGCTGGACCAAGGCTTGGCCTGTCAGGTCACAAGGCTCAAGGAGTGCTACCTCCAAGGAGCTACAGTCCGCAACGGTTTTCTCAACACTATAAATACCCCTCATTCAATGTAAGTCGCATATTCTCACACAAACATTTATTACACACACTATATTGGCCATTCTGCTCTACATAGTATTGGCCATCCGGCTCAATCAGATTCTTGCTCTCACACCGAAGTTGGTCCCGGGCCTCCCACCCGAGGCGAGCCAAAGTGTGCTACTTTCTTATAGGCTTGTGGAGAGGAAGACCCAGACGGCCTAGAGGCATTCTTGGCCCACTTAGTGTCCCAGCGGACTTTTTCATCTACAAACTTGCGCCATCCGTGGGATCCTAAATTCGATCTACCTAGTAGCTAAAGAATGGCAGGTCCTGCCCCAACATCACCTGAAATCGAAATTCATGATGACAACCACAACAGCCTCACGAATGAAGAAATCATTGAGGGTCACCTATCGGCCCTAAAAGAATTGATAAAGGATAAAAGCAACCGAGACTACATCAAGCCAAGGCTAATCAGCTTTGACTAAAGGGAAGAACATTCGGGAGATAAGGGAAAGAAGAAGGAAAACTAAGGAGATGGAGAGAAAAGCAAGGGGAAGAAGGTGGCAGGAGATGATTTGGGAAAACCTTTTAAATCATTGGCCAAATGCCCCCTTAGCCGAAGGATCATTGAATACTCAGCTCCTAGCCATAGGATGCCAACCAACGTTAGGATTTACGCAGGGACGGGAGATCCGGATGATCACATCAACCACTTTAAAGGGATGGGAAACCAGGGGGAATGGCCCATGCCCGTATGGTGTCGAATGTTACAACAAATACTAGATGACAAGGCCAGAGCTTGGTTTGACGAGTTGCCGTTAGGAAGCATAGATGATTGGGACGATTTGGAGGCTAAGTTCCTCACACGGTTTGGAATGCTGAAGGCATGTGCGAAGGACCCTACTGAAATCACGAAGATCATCCGAAAGGCCAACCGAGAGCCTACCGATGTTCAAAGAATGGTGGGTAAGTGAATCCAATTCCATTCCTACTGTGCCTGACCTCATGGGGATCTCTTCATTTATAGGGTCACATAAATGTCCTGGTTTGGCCAAGCGGTTTGCTGAAAGCATACCCAAGATGGTGGATGAGATGCTGAAGCATGTGGACGACTTTGTTCGTGTTGAAACAACATTTAGGGATGCCGAACTGCCTAGAGGAGAGTATATCCGTGGGGACAGTTCCCAGACGGGATGCCAGAGGTATGACCGTTCCCAGAAAAAGGGTTTTGGAGGAAGAAGAGGGGGAGGCCAAGGGGCCTATCAAAATAGAACTCCTTACACCCAACCCTATACCTTGCCTTACCGTCATCCGCAGCGCCCACAAGAGGTGAATTGAATATTCACCCTGGAAGACTTGTCCAGCTCACCGAAGGAAATTTTGGCAGCAGAACACAAACTAAACCTTCCGACTCCACCTCCCTTAGTGGGAACAACAAAAAGGAGAACATGGATAGATATTGTGACTATCATTGCGCGAAAGGACACTATACGAATGATTGCTTTCAGCTAAGGAGACAGTTAGAGGCCACCTTGGAGTCTGGAAAGCTCAACCACTTGATTAAATATGTGAGGCAGAAAGGAAAGGGCGGCCAGAAGGGCCACCCTCAAAAGGCCAAAGTGATCAATATGGTGTCGGGACATAGTGATAACCGAAAGAGGAAGTCGAGGTGGGTGAACGAGGACTGGATGAACGTCCCGATAACATTCCCACCGTGCCCAGACGAGGATTTGTCAGAAGAAGCGATTGTGATAGAGGTCGAGGTCGAAGGGTACTTGGTAAGGAGGGTACATGTGGACAGTGGTGCGTCTGTGGAGATAATGTATTAGCATTGTTTTAACAGCCTTCACCCAAGCATACAAGCCAGGATGACTAAGACGCACAGCACGGTGTCAGGATTCTCGAGGGAAAGTGTGAAGCCGTTGGGAAAGATAGAGCTGGAGGTGTGCTTCGAAGAAGGAGGGTTGTTCCGAAGGGCCATGATGAGATTCATCGTCATACCCGCCCCCTCCCCATACAACATCATCCTAGGAAGACCAGGGATAAGGAGGCTGAGGGCCATCCCATCTACCATCCATGCCAAGATGAAATTCCCAACACCTCGAGGTATTGCAACTCTTGTTACATCATCTTCAATTATTAATGAATGCAGAGAGATAGGAAAGAGGAAAATGGCAAAAGAAGAGCCAGAGAAGGGAGATCACCAAGCCGTCAACCTAACAGAAGAGGTAATGATCAACCCGGCCTTCCCCGACCAACTGGTCACGATTGGGGGAAACTTGTCAAAAGAAGGTTCAGAACAGTTAAAACAGTTGCTAAAGAACAACTTAGATGTCTTCGCATGGGAGCCGCAAGACATGATCGGAGTACCAAGAAGGATCGCCCAACACAAGCTCAATGTGAATCCCTCGATAGCACCCGTGAGCCAAAAACGGAGGGTACTATCGGCCGAAAAAGTGAAGTTGTGGCCAAGGAAGTTGAAGAATGGGTAAAAGCAGAGATCGTGAGGCCAGTTAGGTATCCTACATGGATATCCAACACGGTGTTGGTCAAAAAAGTAGATGGAGCATGGAGGATGTGAATAGATTTCAAAAACTTGAATTCCGCATGTCCAAAGGACTATTATCCTCTGCCAGAGATTGATGCCAAAATAGAAGCTGTTATGGGGTACAAGTACAAAAGCTTTTTAGACGCCTACAAGGGCTACCACCAAGTGCAAATGTCCCACGAGTACGAAGAGAAGACAACCTTCTACACCGATCAGGGACGTATTGTTACACCAAAATGCCTTTCGGTTTAAAAAACGCAGGAGCCACGTACCAAAGGTTAGTGGACACAGCGTTCGAGTCACAGATTGGACGAAACGTGGAGGCATATTTGGACGACATGGTCATAAAAAGCAAGACTGAAAAAGAAATGCTAGCAGACATAGCTGAAACGTTCGACAACTTACGAAAGATAAACATGAAGCTTAATCCAAAAAAGTGCTCTTTCTGAGTTGAGGAGGGCAAGTTTTTAGGGTACATGGTGACGTCGGAAGGGATAAGAGCCAACCCAGCCAAGATCAAGGATGTCACAGATATGCAATCACCCAAAACATGGAACGAAATGCAAAGCTTAGTAGGGAAGTTGGCAGCGCTCAACCGTTTCCTCTCAAAATCTGCCGAAAGGTCATTGCCTTTCTTTGATACTTTGAAGAATATAACTAAGGCCAACAAAGAAGAGTACAGATGGACGGAGGAAGCAGAGGAGGCTTTCCAACAAATGAAAAGGATGGTGATAGAGCTACCATCGCTCACCACAACCAAGCCCAAAGAACCACTCTCCCTATACCTAGCAGCAGCAAAAGGAGCAATCAGCGCAGTATTGTTAGCAGAAAGAAATGGGATCCAACGGCCAGTCCGCTACGTCAGGCGAACGTTACATGAAGCAGAAAGAAACTACGCTCCTTTGGATAAACTGGCCATGGCCCTCCTAAGCACATCAAGGAGGCTAAGGCGGTACTTCGAAGATCTAGGTCATCACAGATCAACCCGTAAGGCAAATCCTAAACAAGGCCGAAGCATCAAGAAAGCTTGCAAAGTATTCCATAGAGTTGGGGACATATGACATTGCCTACGAACCAAGAAGCGCCATAAAGGGTCAAGTGTTAGCATATTTTCTGAATGAAGTGCCAGTAGGAACAGACACTTCAAAGGACCTTGAGACACACGTTTCTGATGAAGAAAAGGTCGATAAAGAAGAGGAATGGGTGCTATATACGGACGGTGCGTCCAACCCGAAAGGCTCAGGCGTGGGTTTAGTATTGATTAGCCCCAACTACATGGAGTACACATATGCTTTGAGGTTGAATTTTGGCAGCACAAACAATGAGTCAGAATACGAGGCCTTGCTAGCTGGCCTAAGAATAGTAGAAGAGATCAGGGTAGAGCATTTGGCGGTGAAGGTGGACTCGAAGTTGGTGGCCAGTCAAATCAATGGGGACTTCGTAGCCGCCAATGAAAGCATGATCAAATACTTGAGTAAGGTAAAAGAGCATATAGCACGGTTCAAGAGCTTCAAAATCATGAAAGTCCCGAGAAGTAAAAACCAAAAGGCTGACGTATTAAGCAAGCTGTCCTCAGTGGTGTTTAACCATTTAACGAAGGAAGTGTTGGTGGAGGTGCTATACAAGCCCTCAACAGATAGGGAAGAGGTAAATGCCATTTTGGAAGAAGAGGAAGATAACTGGATGACACCCATCATAAGGTGCTTGGAGCAAGGGATATGGCCGCAGGGCCATAATGAAGCACGCGCCCTTCGGATGAAGATCAACCAGTATGTGATGGAAGGAGGTGTAATCTTCAAGAAATCTTACTTGATGCCGATGTTACGATGTGTAGGACCACTCCAAGCCAACTATGTGATCTGTGAGATACACCGAGGAGCCTGCGGCATGCATCTGAAGACAAGGTCAGTGGTAGCCAAGGCACTAAGACAGGGATACTATTGGCCTACGATGCACCGTGACGTGAGGGAGGAAACAAAAAATGTGACGCATGCCAGATTCACTCACCAGTACCCAAAATTCCCAAGACACTAATGACGTCAATCATGGCCCTATGGCCGTTCTTCCAATGTGGCATGGACGTGTTGGGCCCATTCCCCGCGGCATCGGGTAAGGTCAGGTACATCATTGTGGCAATTGATTATTTCACTAAGTGGTTGGAAGCAAAGCCCTTGGCCAATGTAAAAGGAAAGGACGTGATAAAATTTGTGTGGGATAACATTGTCTGTAGATTTGGCCTACCCCATGTGATAGTGACTGACAATGGGACTAACTTTGTGAATGGCCCATTCAATACATGGTGCAAAAAACTCAACATTAAGCAAATGAACACGGAGTGGCACACCCACAGGCCAATGGCCTCGTGGAAAGGGCAAACAAATCATTAATGGAAGGGCTAAAGACAAGGCTAGGCCGTGATTGAACTGGGTGGGCAGACGAACTTCCAAATGTGCTCTGGGCACACAGAACCTCATTAAAGACAAGCAATGGAGAGACGCCATTTAGCCTAACATATGGAAGTGAGGTCGTGATCCCTGCGGAGATAAGAATGCCAACCCATAGGAAGCTAATGATCAAGGATGTAGAAGCCAATGATGAAGAGCTCAGAATCAACCTAGACTTGCTGCAAGAAAGAAGGGAGGCCACAGCCATCCGGAAGGCCAAATACAAGAAAAAGATGGAGCAGTATTACAACAAGCGAGTCAGGGCCAAATCTTTCAAGGTGGGGAGCTACGTCTACAGAAGAAATGAGGCCAGCCACGTGGAAAAGCCAGGAAAGCTGAGTCCAACTTGGGAAGGTCCTTACAAGGTGGCGGAGGCCTACATGAATGGCTCATACAAATTGGAAAAAGTGAATGGTAAGGCAGTACCACGCACCTGGCACGCAATTAACCTAAGGGAATGCCACACCTAGCCTAGCATTTAAACTTATCTTGTCATTGTAACACTTTAATGATAAAGTTAATTAACACTATCTCCTGGCTGAGGAGTAGCAATTTTCCCCAAATATGACAACGGAGTGTAAACATAAGAGAAAAGTGGCCCCCTCCGAAAGGCCAATCACCTGCGATGGGAATGTGTGGCCAATGTTTATAACCACTGTTGGGAATAAATCTATGCTTATATGTTACCCCTGCTAGTTGATTATCTGTACCCCTGCTAGAGTAAGTTCCCCCTGCTAAATAACAAAGGCAGGGGGGTTGGTTCCCCTGCTGAAGTCAAGGGCCCTGCTGTCAGAGATAAACTTGGAATAGATTTTTATGCGTTTCAGTTATTATTCCTTAATACTTTCCAAGTTTGTTAGTAGTGATCTTGTACGTGAGTCCTTATGGCTATAAAAGGACTCACTAGGTTAGCATGTAATGTGTCTTTCTCATTTGTCTTTCATTGTCATACTTTAAGGTTTTGTAAACCCTAATACCATTTTAGGGTATTCGTATATCATTGATATATTAAAGTTCAACGTTTCAATCATATTGTTCTTGTGCTAAACATTATATTCCGCATCTTGTTTAGTTACTTTGCTTTGCAAAGTTTCTCTAGTGTTAGATTGAATTCTTTCTTTCTATCACAACCCTTAAACAAGCTATTAAGGTTTAAGATCTGACTTTGGGATTAACAAGTGGTATCAGAGCTTGTTGAGAAACTTTGTCTAAATCAAGAACAAAACCCTCATAGCAACTGAAGGTCTACGATATCTAAGGATTTGGTAAACTATGGATTAGATCTATTGATAAGAATGGATGAAGGAGGAAGATGGGGAAGAAGGAGATGAGGTGTAGAGAGAGAAAGGAGAGAAAAGAAAAGTAGAGAGAGAAAGAGAAATTTCTTAAATGAAAGTTGTGAAATGAAAAGAACCACCCCTCCTAACATGCTAGGAGGGGTATATATAGCCCACCCTACATGTGGGCTATATGGGCTATACTTGGATCACGAGCCTAATACAATAATATATCGTTGGAGCGACCGATCCTTCATAAATACGTAAAAACGTATTTCCAACAATCTCCCCCTAAGGAAGGTCGCTCCAAGTTACAAAGTTCTAAATATTCTATAGCTCGTGATCTATGCTAATAATGATGTGACCGAGACTTTCTTTGGAAAAACAAATTTCCAACAATCTCCCCCTAAGGGAGGTCACACCATTTTACAAAATTCTTAAACCTAGCATACTATGCTTGAGTCTTCGATCTTGTTCTTGTGAATATGCTTGATGTGATCTTTGACTTTAGTCTTGAGCATGTTTCCTTGCCTTGACCTTGTGCATTCATCATTTGTGAAATTTGCCTCTTCGTGACTTCATGTTCCACATACTTATACCTTTAAATTCTTGAAAGCTTCAGAGTTTGATATAGCGGAAGACTTGACCTTCAGACTTTCTTGAATTTGTTGAAGTACTAAGTGTATGTAGTACAAACATGTGGTGACGACTTCTTCTGGATTATACACCGCAATGCCACCTTCTTGTTACGCTGCATAAGACAGTTAGCAACAAACCATATACACGGATGAAATGGCATTGAACATTTCATTCTAATTCGGTAGCATTTTACCTCCGGTCGGTGAAGACCGTTGGACGATATTAAATATCGTACTTGTGGCAGGTAGTTTCAATAAAGAACCTCCTTGACAAGATTTCGCGGGTAAACCCGTTCTCTTTACTCGACCGTCCAAAGCTGACTGCGAACGTAAAGAGTGAATCATTTGGATAATATTATCCGCATGATTTGAAGCCGTCAATTCATGTTCCTGGAACAAGTGAAGTTTAATTAAGAACCGCACCATCGTTGCTTTCCAGTTGTCACAAGCTTAATTCGTATAGAATCTTGCAAGTTACCTACCAAGTGCTGTTTGATGTTAACACTGGAAGGATTTCCATTCGTCACTGCAAATACTTAATAGTATTACTCTGAATGTTCTGGCAAGATCACTAAGATATTGCGTAGAGGCCTGGAACGTGTTTAAATTCATTTAAGAGTTTAAACCACTGTTGCTTTCCAGTTATCACAAGTTTGATTCATAAAGAATCGCACAAGCACCTACCATGAGCTTTTTGACGTTCGCTCAAGAAGGATTTCCATCTTCATTGTAAATACTTTCGTATTACTCGGATGTTCAGGCAAGATCATGAAGATTTTGCGTAGGACTCTTAAGAACTTTCTTACTTTTCACAGTGTGTGAAGAAGCAAGTAAATATGAAAGTGTGTCCTAATGAGATATTTGATGATCTCAAATGGCTCTAGACTCGATCGTGTATTTTGGATTTTAGTGATCGGAGGCTGGAGAGGAGTGCCACCTTTTCAATACCAATTTATTCGGAGTGAATAAATCAATAGATAATGTGTTGTCTCCGTGTGATTAAAACAAATATCTTTTGAGAGATATCTGAGTTAGCTGGGAAGGGTTGTGCCTTGCATCACTGGGTCCATGATGTCTATCTTCAATATCGAGAATCATAAATGATCTCAATAGCATATGAATTGACCCGGTTTCTGCCTAAGGTTGTAAAGAGGGCTTCTTTCTTTACACCCTTTATCTTTACAATTCTTTTTCATTCTTCAACCCCTTCAATGCTTACCAATACGTCATAACTAGCACCTTGTTGTGATTGTTCCAGTGCTAACTTAAGTACTTGGTCGGCATTCAGCTACGTTCACAATCTTCCTCCATCTTTCCTAAGGACTACTATTTCTAGCTATGGAATGTCCTTGGGAAGATTCCTCCGGTTCTAGAGAAATCATTGGACTTTAACCTATCCTACCATCCTTATGTCACCACAATCTTCATCGTCGTGAAATAAATGGGTTGCGGGTAAGTATAAATCACCATGAAATCCATTTTTATATCCAAATCCATTTTGCTCCCCCTTAACATATGCCACGATATTCGAAAACATTTCGCACATGTCGGGATGAGCCAGCACATTAAGTCAAACCATTATTGATCTCAATATTAAATCACATTTTCTCCCCCATATTAAAAATATTAACCCAATCGATGTTTTTAATATCAATTGATTTAATAGTATTTTAAGAGAATTTGGGAAGAAAAATGCAAATCCAGTTATCTTCATGATTTTAACAAGCTCCCCCTCAAATTAATGAGGGTGTACTTGAAACGTAAATTAAATACCTTTTAAACACAAGTGTAAGGTATTTATCACGTGCAAAGATCATATATGATAATGTATTCACAAGATTAGCAATTTACGAGGTTGGACCTGAATGATGGAGAACATCATATGAAAGATTCACATGGTTCTTGTTCACGAATGTTGGTCACCTCGTCACGTCTGAAGTTATCTCTTGACTCCATGTGTATGATTGATATCGTTGTCTTGACACCAATATGTGAACTTGGCACTCTCGGTATCAAGGATTCTGAATGCTGGACGATTGCTCCCCCTCAATTGTTGACCCGTGTTCTACTTAAAGAGCTGTAGTCGTCGTTTTGAGCAGTTGCATCGTCTAGTATGTAGATATCAATTGCAACGAACTTCGGATTGTGGAGTTGATAACTTCGGATTCTGAAGTCAAAGCTTTCCGGTGAAATGCTTGACTTCAAAGTGAAAAGCGGGTTACTATCGGAAATAATAGCAAACCATTTGGAGCATGTTTTAAATCTTTTAAACTTTTGCTCGAACTTTATTTACAACCCCGTGTCATTATTGAATGACATTTCTAGGTTCGTAAATATTATCGATTCCAGAAGACATGCTCTTTTTATCAAAACGTTTTTGAACACACAATTTTGAAAGATTTAGAAAAACCTTTTGAGAAATTCTTGAAAAATTGTGTTCAAAGTCTTGAAAACCAATTACTTGAGCTTAAGATGTTGAATATCTTAAAGGCGAGCTCAAGTCCGAGAAGTTGTAAAATTCCCGTTGTTAAGGATAAGTTACCATCGGCGATAAACTTTCCTTTTATCTGAATGACGAGTCCTAAGCTGACATTTACTTAGAAGTCGTTTTCATGAGCTTGAAAACTTTGACTGTTTTAACGGAAAGCTCATGACCGAGAAAGGTTAATTTCTCGTTATGAAGAAAAGTTCTCTTATTTAAAAGATACACTTTCCTTTCTGAGCTTAAAACTTCGAATGTTTTAATACAAGCTCATGACCGAGAAAGGTGAATTTCTCGTTAAGAGGATAAGTTATCATAAAAGATAAACTTTCCTTTATTTTAAGTTCGAGTTACAGTCTGACATTTAACTGTAAGTCATAGTGCATGAGCTTAAAAACTTCGAATGTTTTTAATATTAGCTCATGCCCGAGAAAACTTAATTTCTCGTTGTTAGGATAAGTTTATCATCGGCGATAAACTTTCCTGCCTTTGAAGAGCGGGTTATAGACTGTCATTTATCTATAAGCCTTAATGCATGAGCTTAAAAACTTGGAATGTTTTTGATATAAGCTCATGCCCGAGAAAAATGAATTTCTCGTTTTTAGGATAAGTTTATCATCGGCGATAAACTTTCCTTTCTTTGAAGATCGAGTTATAGTCTGTGATGTGACTATAAGTCCTTGGTAAGCTTAACCATGAATCCCCTGAGACATTTGTTTCTCCGATATCTGCTTCTTGAGCAACCAAACTCTAAGAGTGTCCTTAGTTAAACGGTATACAACGATTGGACCGCTTCGTTCTTTTGGAACATCAACTTTGGGACCTGCATTCTCATTAGAAATTTGCATGCTTTTACATGGGTTAGCGATATCAAATATAGAAGCACGTGGGGGTTCACAGTTGGCTTTACTTGTGTCAAAGGCGACCTGAGTAGATGATTCACTTATCTTAGTTGGCAAACGTTTCCTTTTATAGAAAACTTTAAGTTCAGGCTTAAGTGATGTATCATCTTTTTCAATTTCCTCCCTAGCAGTCTTAGTGGAGTCGGAGATTATCCTAGTTAAAGGGCACTCGTTTCCTACAAGAGTGAAAGTTCTACCAGTGGGGCGCCACATTTTACCAACGGGTTTGATTTTAGCAACCCACTGGGATTTAAGTCTAGCACGGGAGTTCACCTCATTAAGTAGTTTCTTGATACAAGAATCATGATTTGCCGTAAAGACACATTTTCTACATGTTTTACAAGTAGCATATTTAATGTCCGAGTAAGATCTAGAATTCCTAGATGATTGATTGATGCTCCTAGGATGTGACATGATACGGTTAGCAGTGTTGGGTAAACTAGAAGGCATCTGACTAGGTTTGAAATTCCTATCTCTTACTTGTGTCTTTTGCTTAGCTTCCCTTAGACCAAATGTATGGCGAACGTCATTTGAACTAGTTTGAGACGTATTCTTTGGACTATGTCTAGGGAAATTAAAGGCAATCATGTGATTAGGCCTTGCAAAAGCTGTTTTAGTCACATTGGGCCTAGATGGTGGAGTGACTGGTCTAGGAAAGTGAACCAAATCAACTTGGGAGGCAAACCGCAGTCTCGAGGATTGTGGTCGCTCGGATCTAAATGCAGTAGGTTGTCTGACAGTCGGTTGTCTGACGAACTGATTTGTAGGCGGTTTCCCCAAGATTGATGGTTTTTCAAGCTTAGTGTCCACACTAGGTCCTCTAGTTTTCCTTAACTCGTTTTTCAACGCAGCTATAGCAAAAACCTTTTCCTGTACTTGGGCCTCTAAAGTCTCATTCTCTTTGAGCAAGTTATCTTGGGATGCCAACTTAGATTCAAGCAGTTGAATTTGTTTCAAAAGATTATCCTTTTTAGCTTTAGAATCTTACACTTTTTGATCCAATTTTCTTTCAAGAACAACATTTGATTTTTCAAGTTTTTCAAAATATGTTTCAAATTTGTTCGTTTTCTTTGAAAATTCAATTTTGGCATCCTCAAGATCTTTTGATTGTTGAGCTACAATCGTTTCGAGCTCTCTAATCTTGGAATCAGAAGCTGTCAATGAAGCAGTTATAAGACAGTTATCATGATGTTTAGCATTTTGAACACTTTCTCCCCCATTATGACTCATATCGGATGAATCATAAGTGGTATTTCTATCACTCTTGTCCATCCCATGTTTGTCATAATTAGGTTCAGAATGCTCAATATGCGGCATGTCATCAGCATATACATTATAACCAACATCACATTGTACCATGTTTGCAGGCTCTTCGTCATAAACGGGTAAGGTGTCATCAAGAGAGATCTCGTGAACATTCCCCGACGTGTCACTGATATCATGTTTTCCTTCTGAATCCGTGCTCTTGCCATCGTTAGGCTCCAAGTTGTCAACCGTATGACCATTCTCCTCTTGCATCTCAGATTCTTGCATTCCATTACTATACGCCTGCTGAAGTCGAGATCTTTCATAAATAGAAGATGATACCGATGTCATGAGTTTCAATATTTAATCACGGAAAACTCGAAGCTCGGTATGTGTATCTCGAAGAAAGGATTGGCAAATCACTGAACTTTCCGGCTTGATGATATTGAATTGGAGGAAAGGCGTGAGTTGTGTCACAAGATCCTTATATGCAAGTGCCGATGCAGAGTGATTAAAGTTTTCATGGTTGAGTTGCTCGGCGAGTTGGGTCAAAGTGGTGAAAATTGAGTCGATGAATATATGACGATCTTGTCCAAAGATTGTCATAAATTCGCTCCCTCCTTGAATCCTCGAAAGAGTGACAAGATGAGACTGAAGTAGTTGAAATGAAGTGATGCCATTTTCACTAACTTTGTCTTGCATTTTATGCGCTTCTCCCTTTTGATATGTCGAATCAAACGAATCCATTGAAAATCGAGGAAAAAAAAATGATGTGGATGTTGTTGTTTTCGGGTTTTTACAATTCAACTCGGCTCAAAAATTGTTGTCGGCTCAAACGATTATGAATTAAACCCGATAAAAAATCCGTAGTCGCTAAAAATAAATCCCGTCACGTTGACTCGTCACTTTGTCCCGACTTAATGTGAAAAAGACCTTGGTTGGAATATCTACCTTGATTCAGAATAACTTGCTTATCCAGAATAATCTTGCTTATTCGGAATAACCCCTACTCGGAATAACCCCTACTCGGAATAACCCCTACTCGGAATAACCCCAACTATTCGGAATAACCCCAACTATTCGGAATAACCCCAACTATTCGGAATAACCCCAACTATTCGGAATAACCCCTACTCGGAATAACCCCTACTCGGAATAACCCTTACTCGGAATAACCCCTACTCGGAATAACCCCTACTCGGAATAACCCCTACTCGGAATAACCCCTACTCAGAATAACCCCTACTCGGAATAACCCCAACTATTCGGAATAACCCCAACTATTCGGAATAACCCCTACTCGGAATAAACCCTACTCGGAATAACCCCTACTCGGAATAACCCCTACTCGGAATAACCCCTACTCGGAATAACCCCAACTATTCGGAATAACCCCAACTCTTCGGAATAACCCCAACTATTCGGAATAACCCCAACTCGGAATAACCCCTACTCGGAATAACCCCTACTCGGAATAACCCCTACTCGGAATAACCCCTACTCGGAATAACCCCTACTCGGAATAACCCCTACTCGGAATAACCCCTACTCGGAATAACCCCAACTATTCGGAATAACCCCAACTATTCGGAATAACCCCTACTCGGAATAACCCCTACTCGGAATAACCCCTACTCGGAATAACCCCTACTCGGAATAACCCCTATTCGGAATAACCCAAACTATTTGGAATAACCCCAACTATTCGGAATAACACCAACTATTCGGAAAAACCCCTACTCGGAATAACCCCTACTCGGAATAACCCCAACTACTCGGAATAACCCCAACTATTCGGAATAACCCCAACTATTCGGAATAAATCTGGAAAATACACTTCGAGACCAGGGACGAGTTCTTTAAATGAGACAAAACTCGATTTTTTTGATCAAAAACCACAAAAAGTTTTATGATTTCTACCAAAATAAGCTAAACCCAATACTTATCAACTAATCCCAACAACAAAAACACCAAAAATTACAAGATTCAAGGTTGATTTTCCTACAAATCACTAATACATTCAAAAACTAAAAAACAACACTAATCCTTACCTTAAATCACCCCATGGCTCTTGATACCAATTGAAGGTCTACGATATCTAAGGATTTGGTAAACTATGGATTAGATCTATTGATAAGAATGGATGAAGGAGGAAGATGGGGAAGAAGGAGATGAGGTGTAGAGAGAGAAAGGAGAGAAAAGAAAAGTAGAGAGAGAAAGAGAAATTTCTTAAATGAAAGTTGTGAAATGAAAAGAACCACCCCTCCTAACATGCTAGGAGGGGTATATATAGCCCACCCTACATGTGGGCTATATGGGCTATACTTAGATCACGAGCCTAATACAATAATATATCGTTGGAGCGACCGATCCTTCATAAATACGTAAAAACGTATTTCCAACAATCTCCCCCTAAGGGAGGTCGCTCCAAGTTACAAAGTTCTAAATATTCTATAGCTCGTGATCTATGCTAATAACGATGTGACCGAGACTTTCTTTGGAAAAACGTATTTCCAACAATAACCTCAAGTTACCTATGTTGGATCCTGAAAACTTTGAATTATGGGAATTCAGAATCCAACAATACCTGAAAATGGAACACTATGTTCTCTAGGAGATCATAGAGTTTGGTGATCAATTCAACAAAATGTTAGCAGTTGAAGAGGGCAAGGAAGAAGAAAAAGGTGAAAGTTCCAAAGGTAAAGACAAGAAGAAATCTGCTGCCCTTTGTGATAAAGAAATATTGGCCAGAAGGCATGATGTCAGGGCTCACAGCTCATTGCTGTTGGCTCTACCTGATAGACATCAACTCAGATTCAGAAAATACAAAACAACTAAGGAACTATGGGAAGCCATAGGCACAACCTTTGGAGGAAATGAAGCCACAAAGAAGAAGATGAAGAATCAAATGCTGGATGATTTTGCTTCTTTCAAAGCAATTGGTGATGAATCAATTGGAGCCATTTACAATAGGCTTCAAGATATGGTGGCCCAGTTGGAATTCTTTGATATTGAGGTGTCAAAGGAGCAGGTGAATACCAGATTTCTTAACAGCCTCCAGAAAGAATGGTTTGTCTATAAGGCAATTTGGCAGAATAAAGATGACTTGGACAACAAGAACATTGATGACATATACAATAACTTAAAAGTTTTTGAACCTGTTGTCAATGAGATGAAGTCAAAAGGAACGATTCCCACCAACTCAAGTGGATCCACTGATTCCCCTGCTAACATGGCATTCATATCACAAAGCAGTGGAATCTCTAAAAACAGTGGAATTGAACTAGCCCATGCTGCTTATTCCCCTGCTACCAGGTCTGGACCATCCTATGATGAAGAAAGACCAGCTACATTCAGCCTTGATACTGCTTGTGCTTTTATAGCATCTCAAGGGCCACAAGGATCTACTATGTTACATGAAGATCTAAGTCAAATCAGTAAGCAAGGGCTAGAAGAGATGGATATCAAGTGGAATATGGCTCTGCTTAGCATGAGAGCCAATAGGTTCTACAAGAAGTATGGGAAGAAGATCTCAGTCAATCCCTCTGATGTGGCTGGGTTTGATAAAACAAAGGTTGAATGCTACAACTGTGGCAAGAAGGGTCATTTTGCAAGGGAATGCAGAGGACCTAAGACTTGAAACAGCTATAGGAAGGAAACCAGAGATGATGATTCTGGTGCTAAAGCCATGGTAGCCATGTAGGGGATAGATGGAGCAGGTGGATGGGACTGGAGTGCCATGACAGAGAATGTGGAAAGAAATCAAGCTTTGGTTGCTGAGGAAAAAGAAGAAGAGTTTGCACTAATGGCCATGTCAAGTTCCAGCTCTGACAATGAGGTATATGACGATTCATATTGTACTAAAGCTTGTAGGAAAAATACTGAGTCTTTGAATGATCAAATCAGAAAGGTAAAAGCTGACTATATCAATTGTGATAATGATCTTGATAATTATAGACGTGCTTTAGAACAGTTAGAGTCCACCATAAGAGAGTTTAAGCAAAGAGAAAGTGATTATAGGGATCACATTGTTATTCTAGAAAGAGATGCCAAGGAGAATAACCAATCTATTAAGGAATTAACTGCTGAACTTGAAATTTTTAAAGCTAACAAAAAGGTAGATGAGGAAACTGTTGAAAAGTTTGGAAAAGCTTCAAAAGATTTAACCAAAGCAGTTGAAATTGGTCAATCTCCTAGGGACAAAATAGGGTTTGGGATTAAAAATGAGCATGCTACCATACCACCACCCCCTGCCAACATCCATGCACCTTTTCCTAGAAAAGACCTGTCCTGGACTGGTCTCCCTTGTTTTCAAAAACAGGATGACATTGAGTTTGACTTGAGTGCTTACATACCTAATAATCTTGATACTGAAGAGTCTCTAGTAAAAATTAGTGTTATTAGGGATTTTTAAAAGGAACAGGTTGCTTTAAAACAATGGAAAATTGATAACCCTGTTCTATTTTCAAGAGAGAGAATTTTTGGTAGTGATTCTAGTTCTAAGAGTAGCTCTCCCAAATCTAAGACCAGATCTCAGTCCCCTAAGTCCACCATTAAATATGCTGGTATGTACAGGACTGTAAGAGGTAATCAAAGAAATTAGAATGACCAAAAGTCTCATCAATTAGGAGAAGACTTTGTGATTAACACCAAGCCCTGCTTCACATGTGGCAGTTTTGAGCACACTTATCAAGAGTGTAAGGCACCAATGGAGATGGTGGCTGCAAATCCTTTAAAGGATATGCAACCTAAAACCATTCTTCTAAATGCAGGGGTAAAATCTTTTTCCCCTGCCAAGTATGTTGCCCCTGCCTTGAGAAACAGGGTGACTGATAAATATGTTGTTCCTGCACTTAGAAAGTAAAATGATGTTCACACCAAGCCCAGCACTTCTGTGACCATCCCAACACCTTCTAATGCATATAGATCTGGCTCTAGACCTTACCAATACATGAATAGAGGCCAAAACAAAAGCTGGGTTCCCTCTACTAAGCATAGGGATTCCCCTGCTAAAACTGGGGTATCCCCTGCTAACAAAGTTTTGCCTTCTAGGAGCATGGGTAGATGGGGAAAAGCTGTGAAAGCCTCAGCTCGTTGGGTTTGGGTACCCAAAAGGGTTACTCAATCTAATGGTGTATCTCTAGTTTTTGATAAACTATCCTACATTGATACACGAGGTAGATCCAAGTCTGTAATGGCTTGGGTCCCCAAGAAAAACTAATTTGTTTTTCTTTTTGTAGGTGACAAAGAAGACAAGGGATGACAGAGCATATTGAGATAGTGGATGCTCAAGAAGTATGACTGGACAAAAAGCTTATTTGTCTAACTTTGTGCCCCTGCATGACAATGATGGTGTTTCTTTTGGAGATGGGCATGGAACTATAACAGGAAAAGGAACTATTGTCACCAATGGGATGACCTTTGACAATGTCTACTTGGTGAAAGAACTCAAGTACAATCTCTTCAGTGTGTCACAGATGACTGATAACAAGAATTTTGTCTTGTTTACACTGAATGCTTGGTGTTAGGAAAGGAGTTTGTCTTACCACCAGACACTCCTATTGTACTCAGAACACCAAGACAGAAGAACATGTACACAATTGATCTCAAGGACATATCTCTCCAGGACAATGACACCTGTTTTATTGTCAAAGCCTCAGTAAATGAATGTAAGAAATGGCATAGAAGACTTGGTCATCTGAATTTCAAAAACATGAACAAATTAGTGAAATATAATTTGGTTCATGGTCTTCCTTCCAAGTCTTTCGCCAATGAACATACTTGTGCTGCCTGTCTGAAAGGGAAGCAACACAGAGCATCTTGCAAATCAAAAACAAGTATGTCCACCACCAAGCCATTGGAACTACTGCATATGGATCTCTTTGGTCCTACTTCTGTGGCAAGCATAATGAAGAAATGGTACTGCCTGGTGATTACTGATGATTTTTCAAGGTTCACATGGACATTCTTTCTATTTCAGAAGAGTGACACAGCTGATGTACTCATTGGGTTCATCAATCAGGATTGAATTATCAAAAAGCATGAAGGTAGTAACTATGAGATCAGATAATGGTGGTGAGTTCAGAAATCAGAAACTGGACTCTTTCTGCATAAACAAAGGAATCAAGAGGGAATTCAGCATTGCAAGAACACCTCAACAAAATGGAGTGGCAAAAAGAAGGAATAGGACACTCATTGAAGCTGCAAGAACTATGCTGTCTGATTCCAAACTTCCGGTTATCTTTTGGGCTGAAGCTGTATCCACTGCTTGTTATTTACAAAACAGGGCCTTGGTGGTTAAGGCACACAACAAGACCCCTTATCAGTTGTTCAATGGAAGACCTCTTTTAATTGACTTCTTCAGACGTTTTGGATGTCATGTGATCATCTTGAACACTATTGACAATCTGGGCAAGTTTAGTGAAAAGGGTGATGATGGATACTTTGTGGGTTATTCACTAAACAACAAGGGATATAGGGTCTTCAACAAGAAGACAAGCAAAATCACAGAAAATCTTCATGTGAACTTTCTTGAAGACAAACCTAAAGATGTTCAAACAGGTCCTGACTGGTTCTTTGATATAGAATTACTTTCAAAATCTATGAATTATGTACCTGTTGCTTTGTAGAACACTAATATTTTAGGTACTCAAGAATCAACTGGTGCAGAGAAGTCACCCCTGAGGTACATGAATGTACCCTCACTATTTCCTATTGAAGCTGATGATCAAGAAGATAAGTCTTCTCTAGTACAAGAACTGCCAATCTCATCCCATGCTATGTCATCTCCTGAAAGCAGTGGAATGGCTGAAGGCAGTGGAATCCAAGATTCCCCTGCTAGACCAATTACTTCTCTTTCCACAAAGGATCCTGTTGCTAATGATACTAATGATGAAGAAAGAGAATCCCTACTCATTTCATCATCTATACCCATAGCTGATGGTCCCATTATATCCAGCAGTGGAAGCAGAATAATCAAGAGTGGAGGTCCAAGTTACTTAGAGCTTCATTCAGCTCACCAGCACCCATCTCTAGGTCATGTTGTATCCTTTGGAAGTTCCTTTGAGGAATTCTTTCCTAATCAAAATAGCCCCATCAATTCTGATTTGGAAGAAGATGAAACAGAAGTAATCATGCAGCCTACCTACAGAATCAATAAGGATCACCCTATCTCTCAAATCATTGGTAATCCTGAAGCCCCTAGACATACAAGGTATACAACAAAGGAGCACAGCTTCATTGCTAACATTACCATGAAGTTCAATCATGACAACATGCAATGTTGTTTGTTTACTGAATTCTTGTCACAAGAGGAGCCAAAGAAGATTTTCCAGGCTTTAAATGACCCAAGCTGGGTTGAAGCCATGCAAGAGGAGCTCTTACAGTTTGACATACAAGAGGTTTGGATTCTGGTAGATTGTCCCAAATGGGCAAGGCCTATTGGGACAAAATGGGTACTCAAGAACAAAAAGGATGAAAAGGGGATAGTTGTCAGGAACAAAGCAAGACTAGTGGCACAAGGGTATACTCAGGAAGAAGGAATTGATTATGAAGAGGTATTTGCTCCTGTAGCCAGGATTGAAGCCATTAGATTATTCCTTGCTTATGCTTCATTTATGGACTTCACTGTTTTCCAAATGGATGTGAAAAGTGCCTTTCTTTATGGAACCATTGATGAAGAAGTCTATGTTATGCAACCTCCAGGGTTTGAAGACCCAGAACATCCAGACAAAGTATACAAGGTGAAAAAGGCTATGTATGGACTTCACCAAGCTCCCAGGGCCTGGTATGGTACTCTCTCTAAATATCTCTTAGATAATGGATTCAGCAGGGGGAAGATTGATCAGACCCTGTTCATCAAGAAACAAAAGGGTGACCTTCTGCTAGTACAAGTCTATGTTGATGACATCATTTTTGGATCCACTAACTCTATGCTTAGCAAAGAGTTTGCCAAACTGATGCAGGATAAATTCCAAATGAGTGCCATGGGAGAACTAAACTTCTTTTTGGGGTTACAAGTTCAGCAGCGGAAAGATGGGATATTCATCTCACAAGACAAATATGTGGCTGAGATTGTGAAGAAGTTTGGCATGTCTGATGGAAAGAAGGTGTCCACTCCAATGGACAAGGATCATCCATGGGGTAAAGATGGTCCTGGAAAGCTTATAGATGTCAGGAACTACAGGTCTATGATTGGGTCTCTTATGTATCTCACAGCTTCAAGACCTGACATCATGTTTGCAGTCTGCTTATGTGCAAGATACCAGGTGTCACCAACAGAGTGTCACTTATTTGTTGTAAAAAGAATTTTTAGGTATCTAAAGTGTCATCCCACCTTAGGACTTTGGTATCCAAAGGAGTCACCATTTGAGTTGATAGCCTACTCAGATAGTGACTATGCTGGTGACAACAATGATAGGAAGTCTACAACAGGGGGATGCCAATTTTTGGGAAGCAAACTTATATCTTGGAAATGTAAGAAGCAGACTATTATGGCCACATCCACAACTGAAGCTGAGTATGTAGCAGCTGCTGCATGCTGTGGTCAAGTACTTTGGGTGCAAAATCAACTGCTTGATTATGGGTATAACTTTCTTAAAACCAAGATATTCATTGATAACAACAGCACAATTTGCATTATTAAGAACCCTGTTTTTCATAGCAAAACTAAACATATTGAAATTAGACATCACTTTATCAGAGATTGTTTTGAGAAAGGACTGATTGTCCCTGAGAAAATTGATACAGAACTTAATGTTTCTGATCTTTTAACAAAAGCTTTTGAAGTAGGGAGGTTTCAGTACCTAGTTGCAGGTATTGGAATGGTTACTCCCTAACAATTGATGTCTATTATGTCATGTATATTCAGGGTACTTTACTACTGTTGTTGTATAGCTGTTAGTCCATTTTTCCATCACCTTTTATTCCACTACTTTTTGAACACTGATTCCCCTGCTGGGGATTCATTCCCCTACTAAGAGAGATTTTCTCTCTAAACTGGGTTTGTTCTTTTTACAAAGTGGTTATATGTGGTTTTAGACTAACAATGTAGAGTTTCATGTGGTGCATACTATTCTCATTGGTGAATCAGGTATATACTCTATGTTTCAGGGGAGGTTAGGTCACACCTTTAGGACTCAGGGTATCCTTAGGATACTCATATATGATCTTAGATCATATCCATTGGTGAGTGAGGGTTTAGGGTGATGAGGACTTGCTGCAAAGCTTGTCAGAACTCTGAAACCTTGAGGCACTGTAATGGGTGTTTACATTTCTCTATTAAAACAGCTTGCTGTTCAAGTACAGATGTGTGGCACACATTGCCAAGACTAACTGAACATAAGTAAGGGAAAAGGTAGGGATGGTGACTAGGGTATGCATGTTTTCTTGGGTTAACCTGGTGTAGGGTGACTTATGTGTTGACTTTCTGTATTAGGACCTTTGCTGAATAGAGGACTCTTGAGTTTCTATGTATCTATCTTGTGTATACAAGTGTGTGCATTAGAGCAGAGCTAGTTAGCATTGGTCTCTCCATGACTAGTTCAATACCCCTAGGAAAGTTTCCCCTGCTTTTATCTTTTGCTTCCCCTGCTTTCATAACATTCCCCTGTTTGACCGTTGACCGACAATACCGTTGCCCTGTTCATAGCCGTTGGGCCTGCTAGCATAAAATTTGGTTAGGGAATATTTTATTGTTTTTAAAAGATATTTAAGGCGCTTTCTTCGCTGATTGGTAATCTTTTCTTTATTATTTCAAATAAATTACTTTTTTATCAAGATTTATCTTTGATATTTTTGCAATTTGAAAATTTTGGTCCAATCACAGCTCTTCAATTCGCCTATAAAAACTTAATTCCCTTCACCAGCAGGTCCATCTCTCTCTCTCTCTCTCGACTTAATCCCACCTACCTCTCACCTTTATAAACCTTCAAACTATTTTCAAAATTTATCATGAATCTCAAAATTGCTGCTAATCATAATCAAATCGCTTTGTTACATGATGAACCAGCAGAGTTTGCTGATGTTGTGGCCTTTCTGAAGTCCTCGTACTTTAGAGTGGCCCTTCTCATCAACCCTCGAATCTATACCTCACACATTCAGCAGTTCTGGTCTAAATCCATGACCAAAATAGTGAATGGAGAGGTTACAATTCAAAGCATTGTCGATGGTCATCCCAAAGTGATTACACTTGCCTCCATCAGGGAGAATCTTCTTCTTGATGATGAGGATGGGATAACCAACTTTTCTGAGGCTGAAATCTTTGCAGGTCTTGTTAAATTGGGGTACAAACTTTCTAAAAACCTAAAATGTAAATTTGCTAAAGGTCAGTTTGCCCCTCATTGGAAGTATTTGATTCATACAGTTTTGCAATGTTTGTCACCAAAAACCACTGCTTTTAATGAATTTAGTAGTGAGATGGCTTCTGCCCTAATCTGCTTTGCGACAGGGAGGAAGTATTGTTTTTCTCAAATGATTTTTAAGGGAATGGTTAAAAACGTTTCAAGCAACTCAAAGTTTTGTATGTACCCAAGGTTTATAGAACTCTTGCTGAATATGAGTGATCATGGTCCAATTAAACACAAAAACTATTTTTCAGCAACCAAACATACCACAAAACTATTCACCACCCTTCTTGCACCATCACCACAGTTTTCTGGCAGGTCCATTCCATTCACTTCAATTATGATGAACCAAATCAGATGCGAAGAAGCCAAGAATCAAACAACTAAACACCAACCTTCTGATTCCCCTGCCAAGAACCTACACCTTGCTAGTCCTTTACCCCCTGCTGATCTACAACATGAAAGGCGATCTAAATCCAGGTTTGCCAGGTCTCCCTTGCCTGGTGAATCTTCACAAGCAGCAGAGAGGAGAGTCTCCAAGGGTTTGGAGCAACCTGAGGGTTTGACTGCCACTACTGTCTCATTCTCAAGGGGTGAGCAGGACAGTGACACCATCAGTAAGTCCTCTCCCTCACTCCATGATATCCAAAAAGGGGATAAATCCCCTTCTAGGATTGAGAGCAGCATGAAACCTTTGACTAATTTGGAATTGACGAAAATGTGTATGAGTCTGAAAAGGCAGAATGCACAACTGGTACAAGATGTCAAAAAGCAAGGCCTGGTTATCCATAACTTGGAAACCAGACTTGTTACTCTTGAGGGGAGGAGAAAGCCCAGACTTATTATATCAACAGATGAGGATGCTTCTAAAGGGGAAGAAGTTCCAAATACAGAAGAGTCTACTCAGTACTATTCATATCCTGGTGGTATACATGGAAAGATAGCAAGTGCTGAGAAAGGGATGGAGAAGGGAAGTGCTGATAAGGGAAGTGACAAGGGGAGTGCAACCAAAGAAATTGCTCAAACATTTCTCACCATGGGCAATCAAGAAGAGCCCCTGCTTCAAAAGTTTCCCCTGCTGTTGCTGATCCCACTACTGTAAGTCGTTCCCTTGCTAAGAATATTACTCAAACTTTTGTTAGAAAGAACAGAAAACAGCCATCTCAGAAGGGGATTACAATCAAAGAACCTGCATCTAAAGTGAAACTAGCACCAGCAGTGGATCCAAAAGACAAAGGAAAGGGAATCATGGTGGAACAGCCCAAGAGAAAATACAAGCATCTAACTCCTGAACAGCAAAGGGCTCAAGAAGCACATGATGCACAAGTAGCTCTTAGGCTACAACAAGAGGAGATGGATATACAGGACCAAAGAATGCAAAAGATGAGGCCCAAAGATATGCTCAAGCAGGTTGAGATTATGCATAGAGAGCTAGATGACAGGGTACCTCATGTTGGAGAATTTCTTGATCAATGGGAGAAGGAGTTAATAAATGCTCCTTTGGAAGACAGGTATGAGTTGACTTGCCTTGTTTACAAATATCAAACTGAGTATCTGGAAAGAAGGGCAAATCAAATTCAGAGAGAGAAGTATTTAACTTCAGAGAAAGGGAAACTTGAACACTACAAAGTTTTGCTTAAGAGACATAGGAAATGGAAGGATGGTGACTTCAGAGATATGAGCTTTGAAGCCATAAAAAGAGCAGTCAGACCAGTCCTAAGATTGTATGATGTGGAAGATTGGATGACTATCAACTCTCCTGAGGAAGCTGGGTATCTTAGAAGAAAAAGTGAAATGATGAAGAAAGCTAGGGAATCCAAGAAAAGAAAAGCTGAAGGAACAACTTTGGAAATTACACAAGCAGGTGCATCATCCCAAGCAGGTGCATCATCACAAGCAGGGGCATTACATATGGCAGGTGAAAGTTTTCCAGAAATTGAGAAGTCTGTACTCAATATACAAAGAGCAGCCAAAAGACTCAAGAGAATGGAGAAAGTTGGCACAGTTACTAAGGAGTCTCAACGGCCTTCAAATGATGAAATTGATAAACAGCTGATTCTGTAGTAAAATGATGATATTTCACCTAGTGAACTTGGAAAGAAGTTTGCTATCATAGAGTATGTTGTTTATGAACACAAAGGGAGGACTTGGTGGAAGCTTACAAGAGCTGACAATACAGCACAGACATTTCTAAGTCTAGATGTTATGTTTCAGACTTTGGATAGTGAAAACTTAGAAGATCTATGGAAAATTTTGAAGAAAACGTTTGCTGCAAAACCTCCTACCATGGATGGAGTGGAGAAGGATTGGGTAATCTGGGAGTGCATGCATAGGATGTACGAGCATGAATTATTTGATCCTATATTTGATGCAGTGAATAAAGGAGATTTGTTGTATTGGAAGCTGTTTACCAATTCTGGGGTATATGAGGTAGTTATGGAAGGAGTAAGTGTGTACTTGATCAATCATAGGTATTATCCCTTCTCTCAGGAAACCTTGAAGAAATTAGCACAGGCTAATTTAATTGTAGATGCTAAAACACATGTGGCTTATGATCTGGTAAGAATGATTCACAGTCAAATTTGGCCAGAAAGTTTGTAAGCATCCTCATCAACTAGTATTTATTCAGAAACTTGTCTTTAGGGGAAAGTACAAGTTTAGGGGAGGATTGTTGGGAATAAATCTATGCTTATATGTTACCCCTGCTAGTTGATTATCCGTACCCCTGCTAGAGTAAGTTCCCCCTGCTAAATAACAAAGGCAGGGGGTTGGTTCCCTTGCTGAAGTCAAAGGCCCTGCTGTCAGAGATAAACTTGGAATAGATTTTTACGCGTTTCAGTTATTATTCCTTAATACTTTCCAAGTTTGTTAGTAGTGATCTTGTACGTGAGTCCTTATGGCTATAAAAGGACTCACTAGGTTAGCATGTAATGTGTCTTTCTCATTTGTCTTTCATTGTCATACTTTAAGGTTTTGTAAACCCTAATACCATTTTAGGGTGTTCGTATATCATTGATATATTAAAGTTCAACGTTTCAATCATATTGTTCTTGTGCTAAACATTATATTTTGCATCTTGTTTAGTTAATTTGCTTTGCAAAGTTTCTCTAGTGTTAGATTGAATTCTTTCTTTCTATCACAACCCTTAAACAAGCTATTAAGGTTTAAGATCTGACTTTGGGATCAACAACCACCCTTTTTAAAAAGAACGAACACATGAATGGTTCTGAATAACCCATGTTCATAGATAAACAAAAATCGGTCCTAACGTGATCGATATCTAACAAAATAGGCAAAGCACAAGCGACCTCGACGGAAGGCTCCCAACCTCCGAAATCGATAAATATGGTCGATGTCTATGGAAGGGGAATAAAAGGTTAAGTGGCTTCGGGTGGAACTTAGATCCCTCTACTCGATACATGTAGTCAATGTTCCCCAACCAAAATCAGGAGTTGAATAAATATCCAAATGGCTCCGGAGGGCAGGTGATTCCTCCCGGCCGATCTATGTAGCCAAGGTTCACTCCCAGAAGTAAGATACATTTAAGTCAAAGAACCTACGGGGTCACACACGAAAGGCCAAAAATAGAAGGACAACCAAAGAAACATAGATAAGGTGGCACGACGGCCGAATGTACAGATACCACAAAATGTACGAATAAGTTAAGGCCAACGGCCATCAAGTTGTTATTACAGACATGATAACGATAAAGTTAGGAGCAAACCACTGAGCAGAGGAACCATCCTGTAAAAGAGGCCCTTGGCCGGGAGTCACTTCCCCATCTGGCATCAAGTTTTGAAGCTCCATTGTACTTTTAAAACAGGCTCGAGAGACCTTATCCACGAAGGGGTAACGCTTCACGAATAGGGCATCGTATGCCTCCACCAAACTGGTCACTATCACAGAAGAGTCAATATTAGACACCTCGGCCAAAGCAGCAGCAATCTCCTCCTTAGTCCTTCCATGACTCACGGCCTGCATAAAGCCCAAGGACAAAGCAAGGCTGAAAACGTCCCCATGCGCAGACTTGTATTCCTTGCTTGCTAAAAGGCGTCTAACAAACACAAGAAAGATGTCCTTCACAAGGTTCTTCCTCAGAGTGGCCTCACGGCCCAGATCAACGGCCAACTTGGTGTTGTCAGTTCTCAGCCCTTGGGCATCTTCCTCAGCAGTTTTCAGCTCATTCTCCAAGGTCGTGATCCTAGCGTCCCTCATGGCGATGACTTCTGCATGAAGTTCTTGAGCTTTCTCAAGGACGGTCAAGCGTCCAGCCATGTCCATCTCCGAAGAAATAAGGAGATCGTGTTCACCGAGGAGACTGTCATAGTCTCGGCGGCTCTTTAGCAGTTCCTCGTTAGCAGCATCAAAAGACCTTTGACAAGCCTCCAACTCGGATTTGGAGGAAACACAAGCGTTATGCTCTTCCAACAAAGATTCAAAGCGAAGTAGAACGTTGGACTGCATCTGGGTGCTCTGAGCCAATCGGCGCCAACTGGACCGTATGGCCACCTCATGGTCAATGCCTTCGTTAAAGTACACAAGATCAGCAGGAGTGAAGAGGTTGGCAAGCAGGTCATGGCAGTCCTTGGATTTGTCCACACGAGTAGACTCAGTAATGCCCCACTGGGGATTGAAGGGCCGCTTGCCAAAATGCTTGTAAGGATCACCTGCCAGGATGAAATAAACATAAGAGGAAGGATACGCGCACAAAAGCAACAATAACTGCAACAGACAAGCTGAGAGGCCTTATGGTAGGAACTCTCAGCCTCGTCAAGAGTAACATCAGCATCCAAGTTAATGGGTTTGGAAGCATCACCTAAATAAGAAGAACAACAAACATAAAAAAAGGGGAGGAAAGTGTGTACAAAAAAGAGAGAGAGAGAGATAAAGAACTAACCTCAAGGAAAGGCAAGATTCTCATCATCAAGAGAAACATGACGACCACTAGGAACAACAGACGGAGGACGAGAAACAGGTGAGGGAGGATGCTCCTCCACATGGGGCTCCCCTTCAGAAGCTTGTGGTTGGGATAAGACATCATCAGTATGTTGTCGGAGGTATTCCATGGCATTAGGCCTCTCGGCCGAAGCAGCAGGAGTGTGAGACTTACCACCACCATCTTCCTCAACATGACTAGAAGGCATCGGGGGAGGAATGACGGGAGCCCTAGTTGCCTTGCTCTTTTTATGGGAGGAACCCCCACCATCAGCTTTTCTCTTCGACTTCCTAGAATGTGTAGTAGCCCGGGTATCCCTAGTACCAGCGCTATGGGAACCACCAGCCATTGCGTCCTCACGAGCGGCCTTCTCAACGGCACGCCTTTGTTTCCTTTCACGATCAGCAACCACCCTAGCATCAACAGTCTCAGCATGCTCCATGGCAATGGTCTTTGGGGGGATGGGAGCATCCTTAGCCAAGGGAGAGCTAGTGTAGGTAGGAACAACCGTGCCCTGCGGCAAAGGGTTGCCCTTACGAATGGACGCGCCAGCAAAACAGGGAATTATCAAAAACTCAGACATAGTAACACCTTCAAAAAGAGGGAAGGTCAGGCAATGCATAGAATATAAAGAACCAAGCAAGAGAAAAGAAGGAAACATTACTTTCCCCGACCGGACCGCTGAGGACGTAATCGAAACCTGAATACTTCCAAAAAGGGATAAGACGACCAGCATATAAGAGACTTTGATATGGTCTACGAAGGGGAATAGAAAATTCACAGAGTTTTCTGGCATCCAAGGGGTCATATTCTGAAGCTTTAGGAAGGGGATCAGCCACGCTGGAGTCATTGGTGTCTCCATGGCATAGAGATGGGAGCCGCCCTCCGATCGACAAAGAAAAAAAGGCCTTTCCAACCCTTCAAACTTGTAGGACCATCTTTAAGGAAGGCACGGTAGGGTTTGGAGCCACGACTCTGAAAAGAGAACCAATCGCCCACCTTACAAAGTTTGTAAAACAGGCGAAACAACGCCACAGTAGGAGTGACACCCAAACCGCGACAATAGACCTCAAAAATGGTGGCTTTATTGACACCAATGGGTACGAGATGTGAGATATGTACACCAAAGTGTTCAACAACACGGAGGAAGAAGGAAGAAAAAGGAATACGAAGACCACCTTGAGAAAAGTGGTGAACATAGAGACCAATGAGGTGAGAAGGGAGTTCATTCATGCGAAAGTTACGAGAAGAAGCAGAAGGATTCAGATCCGGTGGAATATGATAAGCTTCAGCCACGCGACGCACATGATCCGAACTCAAATCAGAATGATAGAGATACATGTCAAATTTGGGCATAACTTGGGCCTCATTAATGGCCTCACGTTGCTCTTGGCTGGGGAGGCCAAGCTCATAGGACCCGTCGGAAGACATAATGATAGGCCGGGGAAGACCAAGAAAAGACAGGAAAAGAAAACTAATAAAAAAAAGGACACACCTGGAAAGAAGGGATGTACCTCGCGGCTCTTGACGGTAAAAAAAGAGAGAAGGTAAGAAATGAGAAGAGAAAAGGGGGTATTTATAGAACCTCAGGGCTGACCAAAGGTCGTTTCAACAAACAGTAAAAACACGTGGCACACTCCTCGACCACATGAAGCATAAATGCCATCCAGCTGGCCGACAAAACATGCAGAAGCATTAAATGAGGCGCAAATACCAGTATTTTTGACTGGAGGTAATTAAGAGGGTAAGTACGCACTAAAAAAAGGGGGAAGAGAGAAAAGAAACAAAATATTCATGAGTTATGAGTACAAAACAAAAGAGAAAACGGAGGAGACGGTAGTACGGCAGTACGGTTAAAGTACTGAATCACCAATGCTTCACATTGATAATCCAATACTGGGGGGGACATGTTCGCATATATGGTCGATCGGCCATATCCACGTGCCAACCATATTTTAGAAACAAGATTGGTCGTACGGCCTGACAGACCGGCCCACCTACCAAGCGCAACTCTAGAGGGAATCCTCGAAGGTGGTATCAATGCATTGGGAAGGAACGGCACACCCTATTATCCAGTGGGTACTCGCCTAGCGCTCGGATAGAAGGCTCATCCGCCTGCACACCTCAAAAGCAGGATAGATTCTCTCGGGAACAAACGATGCATCCTTTTACCCAGATGCCTCACATAGTCTGCTGGACCAAGGCTTGGCCTGTCAGGTCACAAGGCTCAAGGAGTGCTACCTCCAAGGAGCTACAGTCCGCTACAGTGTTCTCAACACTATAAATACCCCTCATTCAATGTAAGTCGCATATTCTCACACAGACATTTATTACACACTACATTGGCCATTCGACTCTACATATTATTGCCCATCCGGCTCAATCAGATTCTTACTCTCACACCGGAGTTGGTCTCGGGCCTCCCACCCGAGGCGAGCTAAAGTGTGCTACTTTCTTATAGGCTTGTGGAGAGGAAGACCCAGACGGCACAGAGGCATTCTCGGTCCACTTAGTGGCCCAACAGACTTTTGCATCTACAGGTCTATAATAGGAACGCAAGTTAATCGGGTTTGCATTTAAATCAGAATATATTCCAACTTTGATTTAATTCTAATTAACTAACGTTATTAAACGCGCTATAAGATATGGGACATGTAGATCTAATAAATAAACAAAATTAAAGTTGTTCGTATTGAAAAGATCCTAATAATATAAAAGTACGATCAAAATTAAAGTTGTTTGTATGATCTTTCTGAAACAAAACAAAGATCATAGCAACAAAAGAAAGCTTCACTGATTAAAAAGAATAATTACAAATTTGCAAGTGCTTAAGGGAAACAATGGAACAGTCGCTCTCATAGAACAGGTCTGATTTCCTCATGCTGTCATGTAACAACTCTATTATCATTTCTAAGTCTTGATTTCAACAATGTGGCAGACGGTGTAAGGTGACAACATCGATACAATCTGGAAGTTGAAACCTTCATGTTTTGAGAAAACGGACCAACAAAATATGTTTTGAAAAAATAAAAAATAGCGCAAACACATACAACTGGTGTGCATCAAATCATGTTTACATGTAACATTACTCTCCTTTCTGTCATGTACCAGATATAAATTATCAAATGAAAGCTAAAAGTTACCTTCAGGTCCCTCGAATAAGCTTACCCAAAACTCCTATAAGGTATCTAATTGTAAAAATAAAGGGCTTCAGGTAATGAAAATACAGGCTATCAATAGGATTAGAGTGTTAGGGACCTTTAATTAATCCAAAACTAATGTCCGTTTCATAGTATGTGTTTTTGTAGCATTAATTGTCTTACATAGACTGTGACACAAAGTTTAGCAATTCAAAACTTAAACACCATTTATCTGAAAAATGGCAATCCAACTACCCTGAACAACTAACTAAACTACTGTAATATACATTTGCTTTGAAAGTAACTATGCATCCTTATTTGACTTGTACACGTAGGATCTACATATGAGCCACCTGTGGCACGTGCCACACATAGATTTTTACGACGAAATGTAGTTTTCTAGTGATTTTTTGTGGTTTTTTGGGTGCTACACGCATTTGCAGTTTGCAGACAAAAACGGGGGTTTCAACTGTTTCGAAAAGAAAAAATGGGGATGGGTGAGAAGAAAGAAGACGCACAGTAATTTCCATTAGCTTTGTCCTATTTTTTTCCTAGTTAACATTTTTTTATTACTCGGTGTCTGTAGTCACTAGTCTATATTACAGTATATACGTAGGATCATAGGATGATTTATGTGTTTTTTATGTAGTTCTCATTATATATTAATTTTCTTAATAATTTTCAATATATAAAAAAGATGGTTACAAAGAAATGTACTACGTACCATGTAATAATGGGTAATTGCATTGGCATTCTCGTTTTAGCGTCATCATCCGACATTTCGTTGGCCTTTTAATGGACGCTATTTGTTATTTTTTTCTTTTTGAGCAAGGTATTTTTCGTGTTGTGTACTTGTGTTATAGACACGCATGCTATATAACATCTTATGGATGTTTAGTTATTGTGGTGTTATAAACATGTGTTAAGATGACGACCCTATAGCATCTTATATGGTGCAAATGCACTTACTTTCTACTATGTTTAAATTACACAAAACCGAAACCAACAGAAGGAAGAAAAACCAAGTTTTTATCTTAATAAATGTACGAACAAAGCTAAGAATTATCCACGAAGCGAAGCGAGCCGAAAATCGTGTCACATATAATTTAAAGTTCTAGATCCGCCACTACACACGTATCCATGCTTGGTGACAATTAAGAAGAGACTTTAAAATGAACAGTGCTCAATATAGGGGCACTTAAAATAGATGGGTTTAGAGTTATAACTCAATTTAGTTCAAAAAAAGAGTTATAACTCAATTGGGTACTGACATATTTGAGGCACCAAGATGCTTATTTTCAAATAGTTGTTCTTGTTCCTTTAAAAAAGGTTTTTAATAAGGTGTGTGTGATTGTATATTTGTTTTATAAGCTTTAAATTAAAGCAATAATCATACTTTAATAAAGAATCCCAAACACCCTCTTACTATCTAAATGCTAAAAGAATGTTCACTTGCTCTTGAAAGTACCTAGATTAGCTCTAAACTAAGTAACCCAAAACCCTGCTCTTTTTAGATAAATTATATGCATATTCCAAACTAATGCTCTGTTTCAATACTAATTCCTTTAAAATAAGAAAATAAACATTTCTTAATAGTGTGCTTAATATATGCTTAAATAGGTTTGGAACAAACTTGTAGAAAAACATAATCAAACCCTTAACAGCATGAGTAATCACACAACCAACCTCCCCTTTGTGATTAATTAAGAAACAAAGTATACAAAACGGCTAGTCCCCAAATGGGTGCTAGCACAACAATTACAAAAGAAAGATGTGAGGGTGTCCCTTCTAGGAAGATCCACCCTCGTCACTACAATAACTCTCAACACTAAAACATAAATGAAAAATGTTATTACCTCACCTCACAGCTTCTATCTTTTAGAGATAGAAAGGCTATGAGGTAAGTATTAGCTTAAGATGACAAAGACAACAAGAATCTAAAAATACAGCACCTCACCACAAATGAAACATGAAACTGTGTATAGCCCTTCACAACTACTCACCTCTCTATGTATAGCAGATAGATCAACACCATGAATAAAGTATTCGTTGTAGAGAGAGATTGGTACCACAACGGTAATACCTAGAGAGGAGAGAGTAACTGTGTGTGATACACACAAAGAAAGTGAGGCGATATTTCCAAGAGTGACGCTCCTCTCCTTAATAAACACTAAGGCTTGATAGCCGTTAGAAGCAAGGGCCACAAACATGGGCTTTGTGGGCTTGAGTAAGAGTCCAACAACAATAATCAACAAACATCAACTTCAGTCCCTCTTCACCAAGGAGCAATGCACACCAAGTCCAGTAGCTAACTGAAAGTTATAAACATGCTAACATAAGTCCTCATAGTTAAACATGGGTTTCAGATTAGGTATAAAATTTAACACCCCCACTTAATCTGATAACCCATATAAGGTTAACATGCCCATACAGAATTATAACAATGTGAGAAAACAAGAAAGAGAGAGAACTTCCATGAGTTACACAACATGAGCTTCATTACTTCAGGTGGGTGGCAGAGACCAAAAATCCACAGCTAAAAATTGAGTTGTATGACAATCATGTAGAACATGTAATTGTTGATATAATTGCAACAATGTTTATACCAAGAAACCATAGTTCATGTAAAAAAAGACATGAATCATTTCCAAACAAGCCTCATGAGTCAAAACAAAACCAACTGAGTTTTAATTCAGTGATCATGACCTAATGAAGGATCCCAAAGAGAAAAGCTCTGAATATTTTTAGAATCATTTGATTTTATAATGAAGTATAGCCAATAGAATCATAAGATTCACCAAAGAGAGGTAAAACAACCCCATCAAGAACCATAACAGGATAATAAAGGGCATAAGCCACTGAAACAGGGAACAAGTCCCAATAACCTAGAATCACATCATTCTCATAACAGGCATAATGCCAATCACGGAACCTCAAGTCCCAAAATTAACATCTGATTTAAATCAGAATCAGGTCATCTCAAAGGATAGACCAAAAACACTTCCTGAAAGGACAATAGGAAACATTAAAGTCCCAAAATAATACTTGTGGCCTGTATTTTGAACCACAAAGGGTTTAGGGAATAGGACCAGCCATAGTAACCAAACTGAATTTTAATTCAGCTGAATATGGACCACAAGGCTGATACAAAACAATCGAACCATGAAAGTCATACCTGAACATCAGTAGGTAAGCATAAACAAGCAAGTCACGGCCTGCTATTAATCAAGCCAACACAAATCAATCACAGCCACCATAATCTCAATTAGGTGACCAAAAACTCATCCAACAACCACAGTATCATAACAGTCGAATCAAGAAGATGCCAAGTGGATACCAAGACCACTGAATTTTTATTCAGTTGTCGGCACCCAAGAGGACACCCAATATTAAGTCTCAAAAAACTTCTAGAAACATTTCGACAATGATTCCCAAAATCTTTAATTTAACTGCCATGAATCCCAAAATTTCCCAGAGCCTATCCAACTAAGTGGTCAAGGCAAGGCGGTTTTGAGAGTTATACAGTGAACCTGATAAGTATATGGGAGTCCGAGGAATAATCACATTCAGCACAATATCATGAAAGGTAAGGACTCCCCAAATGGATACCAGGACCAATGAATCTTAACTTCACTGATCGGCACCCAAACAAGATCACATAACAAGGATATGTTTATTTCCAAATAGAGATCAAACAATATCAATATTAGGAGAACAAGGACGCAAGACCACTGAATCTTTAATTCAGTGATCGGTACCCTAAGGAGATCTCACAGCAATGTAGAGTTAATATCCTGAGAAGATCAAGGATCCAAACATCCCCCTTTGATCTGATCCTGGAGGAACATATAGTTCTATTTGATCAGCCCAAGAGCAAAAGGTCATAGACGTTTACCCAATAGGCATAACACATTAATCATTCATCCAAACACGCAGGAGACCAACAAAAAACATTCACACATAAGCAATTAGCACAACAAACCCAGTCATAGAACCACAAGGTAATATAAAAAAACAATCACACAGAAAGACAAAACAACATATAAAGGAAGGCACAAAAAGGAAAAAGAAAAAAACAGGAACGAAACAAGATAGAGACAACAAACAGACAGGCAAGGACGAGAACACATAAGAGCCAACACAGAATAATAGGCCAAGACATAATCACAAGCCATAACAAAAACACATCTCAAAAAATAAATCACACAAAGCAGGTGCTCAAGAACACGACATATCAGGGAATAACATGAACATGATCAAGAAATTTAAACCTATTGTAAGAGATCTTCAAGGAGAACAGAACAGACAAACAAAAAACAACAAGACAAGAACACAAAAAACAAGGAAGAACAATAAGCATACCAGTTTGGATCATAAACAAACATGAGACAAAAAACCATACAAGAAAGGTTAATAGAGAGTACGACAGTTTATAAATTATAAAATGCATGTAAATCCTCATTGTTCTGGTGATGTTCAAATTAAAAAGAATTTCACACTTAGCATCATTTTGATTAAGGAACATCAACTCACATTGAGTGTGATGTTGTGATTTGCCCTCAGAGACGCTTTTGTTACCAATAGAAGTTGCATTGCCACTCTTGTCTCTGTTAGGAGACTTTGGGGCATTGCCATCATCGGGTGTAGCTTTCTCTACATCATTGGGACTTAAAGATGTTTTAATAATAAACAGATTAGTAGAGTTCAACAGTCTTAGCAGAGGTTTATATGACAAAGCAGACACACTTAAAGCTTTTGAGTTTGTCAAAGTAAGAAGGTTCTCACAAGAACTATCATCAGAACTGGTTTTGACACAACTAGAACATTAAGATCAATATCAAAAACTCTACTAGATCCATTATTTAAACATGTAAGATAACAGAGGCAACCATAACATCTAAGGAGAGAAAGCTTAGGTGCAATTCCATAACTTACTTTAGAAAATTATTTTCCACCAAGAACATAAGAGAGAGTAAACATGCATAATTTTGTGCTGCACACACTCTTTGAACCAGAATTGATCCCTCCCTGAATCATAAGCCACCTAGCAATACGCAGAAGGTGTCTATGAATCATATCAGAAAGCATGGAAGGGGTATGCAGTAATGTTGTCAAATTAGAGCACAAACCATATATAGTGATGATAGTATCAAGTTGGGTATTCTCAATAAACCAAATATGGAGCACACTACCTCTGATCACAATAAGAAAGTGATCAAAAGAAGCAAACAACATAACACTAAAAACATCAATAGAGAAGAACCACATAGGCAAGGGCAACACATACAACAATATGAGACAGATCACAACCCAAGTAGTTAATAACAAGAAACACACATACACCAACCAACTCAATAACAAGACAACCTTAATAAACCAGTCAACAAACACATTCTCAAGGTTAAATTGAAAAAAGCAGATACCAAAGCAGCAGCGGAACAAATAACCCATGTCAATAATCCAGATATCACTTACAAAAACAAGTACAAGAAACCAAGAGCAACTTAAAGATAAGAACCACGATAGCCCACATATCTTAGAGCAACAATATAGGACACAAAAGGAAGCTATGTAGGCAATATTTAAAAAATAACATGGCAACCAGGCAACCATCTTATATCTCCCAAACACAGATAGCAAATACCAATAATAGACATTCAAACAATCAATCCATAAGATAACTAAACCCAACGAAGACCTAAACATCTTAAAACGAACTTTAATAATAAAGCTAAGAGTGAAGGTGTGAGAGGTATTACAAGGTACGCACGGTAAGAATTGGCCTATTTCTTCCGGATTCACCGAGTCTAGAAGGCAACGGATCATTCCACAATAACCACAACAACACCAGGATTCAAATCAAATAATACCAAGGTTCCACAAACCCTAATATCAATCACCACAAGAAACAACGACACCAAGAGTAGGACCCCCAAATTACCAGCAAATACAAGATGGAGTACCAGGGCCAAGAATCCCCAACAATAAAAAATTAGGGTTACACAATCCCTAATTTCCACAGCTCCACAAACGAGTCAATAACCAACCAATCGAGGAGTAACATCCACCAATCAAACCAAAAAACATAGATCGAGAACCCCCAATGGGAACCCCCAATCTGATAGAATGAACAAACCCTAATTTCTCAAAATTAGGTCAACCACCAAAAAACTTTTCTTTGATCAGACTATCTCAATAGTCGATCTACCCAAAAATTAACCTTAATTTAAAAAACCCCAAAATTTTAACAAACCCTAATTTCTCAAAATTAGGTCAATTACAAAACAGGCTTTTCGATCTGACTATATTAATAGTCGATTTGCTCAAAAATAACTCCAATTTGAAAAACCCCCAAAATTTTAACAAACCCTAATTTCTATAAATTAGGTCAATCACAAAAAAACTTTTCGATCTGACTATCTCAATGGTCGATTTACCCAAAAACAAAACCAATTTAAAAAACCCCTAAAAATTTTAAAACCCTAAAAATTTTAATAAAAAACTTTTTGATGATCTTACAGAACCAGACTCTGATACCATGTAGAAAAACATAATCAAACCCTTAACAGCATGAGTAATCACACAACCAACCTTTCCTTTGTGATTACTTAAGAAACAAAGTATACAAAACGGCTAGTCCCCAAATGAGTGCTAGCACAACAATTACAAAAGAAAGATGTGAGGGTGTCCCTTCTAGGAAGATTCACCCTCTTCACTACAATAACTCTCAACACTCAAACATAAATGAAAAATGTTATTACCTCACCTCACAGCTTCTATCTTTTAGAGATAGAAAGGCTGTGAGGTAAGTATTAGCTTAAGATGACAAAGACAACAAGAATCTAAAAATACAGCACCTCACCACAAATGGAACATGAAACTGTGTATAGCCATTCACAACTACTCACCTCTCTATGTATAGCAGATAGATCAACACCATGGATAAAGTATTCGTTGTAGAGAGAGATTGGTACCACAACGGTAATACCTATAGAGGAGAGAGTAACTGTGTGTGATACACACAGAGAATGTGAGGCGATATATCCAAGAGAGACACTCCTCTCCTTAATAAACACTAAGGCTTGATAGTTGTTAGAATCAAGGGCCACAAACTTGGGCTTTGTGGGCTTGAGTAAGAGTCCAACAGGAACAATCAACAAACATCAACTTCAGTCCCTCTTCACCAAGGAGCAATGCACACCAAGTCTAGTAGCTAGCTAAAAGTTATAAACATGCCAACATACATCCTCATAGTTAAACATGGGTTTCAGATTAGGTATAAAATTTAACAAAACTTGAAAAGAGGACTTGTATTATGTTGAGATGAAGAGAAATAAGTCAAAGATGTGAAAATAGAACCAAAGACTTTACATAGAGTTTTAGAAACAAAATATAACATAACACAATATAGTCAAGAGTTTACATATCTTTAGCTTGCATTATCTCAACCTCCTTTTACAAAGTTCCATTAAAAATTCTAACAGTAAGTGTTTGTTGAACTCAGGTCTATCTCATCACCGCAAACCAAAATCCCATCCTTTATCGATGAAGAGAAATTCAGTATGCGGTTGAGACCAATCTCAGTTTCTAACTACTATAAAATTGAAAGTCTATAATTCTAAAGTTACTATCCTCAAATGAAACTTCTTATATAAACGTAAAAGAAACTTGTTCATTAGATATAATAGAAATATTAGCTTATTACAGTCAATTTTATCTAGCAATTTCACAAATAAGAATGTTAATTATCACAATGTTAGACCAAATCAATAAAATAAACATTTGTAACCTTTTTTCACTCCTTTAAGCTTTAAGATATAGTAGACTGAAAATATCGAAAACAACATATTCCTGACTAAGACTTATCTAAAACAGTGACTCCAAAGAACTTACAATCATCGAAACTATGTTTCTTAAGATTAAAGAACCTATTTTTGTTGTTTTAATAAAACTCTTTTTTTAATTCTTAGAGACTAGCAAGTAGTATCAAAAGTAAAACCTTGAGAGAGACAACAAAAAGTAACAATCTCATCAAATAAGCTTGCCCAAACAACTCTAAGCAAGTAAGCATCATGACTCTCAATCAACATGTAACATCTGAGGAACCAAAAAAGGGAATGCAAGCAACAAACCTCATTGATATTACCTCAGCCAAGTGAGATAGAAAGAAGCTTTGTTGCGTTAATAGGTTTTCGAATCCCTCTTCAATACAGATTTTTTGAACGGATTTTTTCTGTAAAAAACCTAAGAGAATAGTTACGACTGAATTCAATGCCAAAACCACAAAATCTAAAACTTTAAAAGTCACATATAGAGTAAAGATAATACTTTGATGCATTTCATCAAACACTTGATGTGCAGATAATATACCTAAACTCTTCTTAGTTAACTATCATTTGCTCATAATTTTACAATATAAAAGAACTCCTGGAATGGAAAAAATCTAAAAGTAAAACTGAAATATAAAATCAGTGGCTACAAAAGGTAAATATGCTAACCTTCGAACTCAGTTGCATACATTTCAAAATAAAATAAGAAACTGAGTTTTTGATTTGAGATTTGAGGAAGAAGTGGGACTAAGGGGGTGTTTAGATGTGCGATTAGGAGGAGATTATCTCCAAATCTCAGTTTCAAAATGGTATTAAGTTAAAAAAAAGTGTTTGGATAATAAATGAATATAAGTGATTATTTGCGTTTAGAAGCTCCAAAATGGAGTTTTGAAAAAGTTAGCGGGAGCTACTTATTTCATTTTAAAAATGGATTTTTTGAAAAGTAAGCTTTCAAAATGGAGTTTATTATCAAATAACCAAATTTACCAAACACTCAAAAAAGTGATTATTTGTATTGCAATTTCAAACTGGAATATCAAATCCAAACACTATGTTTTAAAATGGAGTTTTCAAAATGATAATTTTTCAAAATGGAGTTTTCAAAATGAATAATTTGTTTAAAAAAAGCACATCCAAACACCCACTAAGTGCATACCCAATGCATCAAATGGGTAAAATCTTTTTATCATTTTTAAAAGTCTTTTGAGTGGGTTTTCTCCATTGCAACCAAGACTTTTCCAAAAACTTTTCCAAATGACTTTTAAATCCTCGAATCTTTCCACAAAGCTATAAGCCATTTATGGGTTATCTATTTAATGCATTTAATGCATCAAGTCATTGAAGACTTGATACATTATTCATGCTCTAAGGTGACCAAAAAGATCAGCAAATTGTTCATTTTGAAATTAAAAAGATGGATATACCCGAAGCCACCTTATCAGTAACCAATCACAGTTTTAATCTTCATCAAGAAGCTTTGAAGTATTGATAACTTCAAAAGTGGGCTTTTAAGATTTAAAAAACGGGCCAAGTATGTATTTACACTAAAAATAATGAGGAATGATACATCCACATAAGTTTTACAAAAAGAAATCCACATACATATGTGTCACTTAGTTTATGGATTTTGAAAATAGGAAAGAGAAAACATGATACAACATCATTGGTCCATCTCATTTGGCACATCCTTATGTGGAAGTTTGTTTGTAAAAATTATGTGGATATAGTATTTCTCAAAAATAATTACTTTATATTTATGACATAAGCAACTAAATTCAGTTAACCAATAAAAAAAATTCCACCTATTTAAAAATGACATACGCAAAAACTCCCTTTTAATAGTATAGATAGATACAAAGAGTCTTACTCAAAACCTAACTCCGATCTTAATCCCTAACCTAAAATTACTAAACCTAACTCCAAGTCAAAAATTAATATAAAAATATTAAATTTAAGCTATTAGATCATATTTGATAAACTAATCTCATCTATTTATTTTTTAAAACGAACTTTTGTAACAACTTTTGTAACAGCTTTTGTAACAACATTTGTAACAAACTACTTTAAAAAAAATATATTTTTAAATTAAAATATCTTTTTATTTATTTATCTTTTTTATAATCTAATTTCGTCATATTTTTTAAAAATTCATGCTCTTTAATTTAACATCCATTTTAATATATTTTTTTTAAATTTTAAATTTTTCAATGATATTGAGTTTATTTTAATTTGATTTAATTTTTATTTTGAATATATATTTGATGAGTTAAAATGTAACATTTGTTCGTTAAAAGATAGTTATCGGGTACCCACCGCTGCATTACGCGAATGCCACGCTAGTTCAATATAAAATGGGTTATTACGAACAAGAGAACCCATAAAAGGTCTCTCCTTGTCTGCTGTAATTTTCACTTTAGAATGACAATTTTCATATTATTAATTAATACATCCTTTCACAGCTAACAAATGTGCCAACATCAAGCTTATGCATTCTTTTCTCAATTCATTCATTTTTCACATATTAGTAATTTCTTTAACTAATTCATTTTAGACTCGTAATTAGTTCAAAAGAAGTAACGTTTCGTAAGGAGTAACGGTTGAGCGTCTCTGATGTAAAAAGTTGAGGATTTAGACTCGTAAGTTCAAAAGGAGTAACGGTGCGTCATACACAAAGCTCTTTGCTATAAGTTTACTATTGGCGATGAGTAATGCTTAAGTTAGCTTAGAAAGAAATTAAAGAAAGATTTCAAGCAAGAAGAATTGTTAAAATCCGAGTGTATACTCTAGTTTATCAAATGGGGTCAAGAGGTCGAACCTTGATTGGAAGATACAAGGTAGAATGATAAGTTGAATCAAACATGTAAAGAATCAGCTAAATTGAGTAATTGTTTGCTAAATGTATGCTTTATTTAAAGGGTTGATTATGTGAGTGTTTTTGTGTTGTGAAGTTGGTTAGTAGAGGTTAGAGGTGGCAATACTGGCAAGCGGGTGGGTACGGGCGGCGGGCAAAACAGGCGGCGAGCTAAACGAGCGCGGGATAAACGGGCGGGGCTAAACGGTGCGGGCAAAACGGACGCGGGCAAAACAGGCACGGGCTTAAACGGGCGCACAATAAAAAACACTAAATTGATAAGGTTACATGGACCAGCAGAGGGAAAAAGAGGATAGAAAATCGCCCAAATTCGTCCACTTCTTCACTTCTGTATAAAAAAGGGTTGGGGCAAAACTCGCCCATTTAGTTTCTCTCCGCCCAAATCCGCCTATTTAGTTTCTCTCTCCGTCCAAATCCACTCATAAAGAAAAAAGATGGGGCAAAAAGCGCCCATCAATTTTTAAAATGTGTCCAAATTAGTGCTAACTTTGATAAATGGGCAAGATTTACCATCATGCAACATATACAAAACGAAATGTGGCTATACCACAATGGGAGTGGTTGTAGCATGTATGAGACAAAGGGATTAACAAATTAATTAAAAAGAACGAGTAGTTAAAATTTAGGGTAATGTTATCGAGAATTGATATAGGTAATTCGGACAAAATGTTCATCCATCAATCCATTCATCGGTAGTAGAGTATAAAGTAAAGAAAGAAGAAGGGTTACGCTATTGGTACCCTCGTATCCATTGAAAAGGTAAAAAAAAAGTACATAATTTGTGTAGTTTTTGTCTTCCTATTTTTCAGTTTTTTTTTATTTTTGTCAGTTTAACAGTTTTGACTTGTTAAACTTTATTTTTTTTATTTTTTATTTTTTGATTCACTGATTTATAACAAAACCAAAATTATAAAAATAAAAGAAAATGTAAAATTTAGGGGGTACATATGAGAATTTTTTGGGGGTCTTAATACTAGGGGTGAGCAGAAACCGCACCGCGAATCACAAAACCGCAAAAACTGCAAAAAAACTGCACTGTAGAAACCGCACCAAGTCAAAAACCAACGGTTTGGTTTTAAGAAAAAGGAAAAATCGCAAATGCGGTTCGGCTGCGGTTTTCGCCCGTAAAACCGTACCGTACCACACAATAATTATTTTATACTGAAAAGCGTCACATTCACTATTTTATGTAGAGGTGACAAATCTTGCCCATTTAGTTAAATATGGGCACTTTTTGACACTTTTCCAAAAAGGATGGACACTTTTTGCGCATTCATTATTGTTGATAGGCTAAATGTGCGCTCATGTAAAAAATAAATGGGTTTAATGGGCGCATATGTAAAATAATAATTATGCTATTCGTCGAATCTTTTATAATTAACTTTTTATCCACGACTTTCAAACAACTATTTTTATTTTTTAATTCTACTTTTTTATATATTTTTTTCTCCATTTTAGCTTGCGCCCGTTTAGCCCGCCCATTTCGTCCGCCCGTTTAGCCCGTGTCTGTTTTGCCCGTGCCCGTTTAGCCCGCGCCCGTTTAGCCCGTCTCCCGTTTTGCCTGCCGCCTGTGCCCGGCCTCCCGTCCATTTTGCCACCTCTATGCGAGTTATAAGACTTCTAGTGCATATTATCATTGTATTCATAAGTTATTCGTCAAGTGTTTGTTAGATTCAATTTATGTATTGTTATAGCAGAAAAAAATCAACAATTTAAACTAAAAACCGCAAAAATCAATATTTATTATATAAGTCACAAGTAATGGTGCGGTGCGGTTAAAACCCGCAAAACCGCAAAAAAGCCCGCATCAAACCGAACCATGCTCACCTAAGCCTTGCCCAAGAAGAAAAGTAATTGAAAAGGGGGCGAAACCAGAAGGACTGAATTTGAAATATTGTAGAAGTATAAAAGAAAGAGGAAACCTCTCTCCTCCTGCTAATTGAAAAAAAAAAAAAAAAAACAAGAAAAGATGCCGTTTAATTTCGATGGGATAGATATGAAGTGTGGTGGAGGAAAAACAATACGAATCGTGAAGGCGCGCCGGAGGAGTTATGGCCCAGAAGTGTGTAACGAAGGCCCTATTCAGGGATCTATAGAAGGTTGGTTTTTAGGTTTATATTCATATTTATTTACTTATTAATCAATTACTAATACCTCCTTCCTTTAATTTTACAGCTGCTAACAAAGGGAAGCACTCCCTTGTTCTTTCAACAGCTGCTTCGCCTCCTGCTCCTGCTCCTGGTATCATCACAGATTTAAAAAACAACAAAGCCCGGCCTGTGCCTATGATTATTAAGGATGTCGTTGCTCCCTTGAAGCCTTACAAAAAGACTAGTTTTGGTGACTTTCCTTTCTCGATCAATTCATTCATTTTTCACACCATTACTCTACTAATTAATTTCCTCCTAAACCATTATTGTCTTTCTTCTTACAGCTACCTGGTCTCATTATCATGAAAAGCACAAGCTAGCCTATTTGATGCTTATGTCTTGTGGTCAGTCTTCTTCTTTACATACCACTCATTTTCACTATCCATCTTAATTTCCTCATCAACTCCCTTCCCTTCTTCTTTCCACAGTTCACGCCGAGAAATCCCCTCCTGCTCCTCCTGTTCCTGGTATCATATCTACTCTTCTTCTCTTCACTTCACTTCACTTGTCTTGTCGCTTCTTTGTTGAACTTCTCGACCTACCACAATAATTTAGTCTTATGATATAAACACAGCCTGCAAGCCGCTTACTAGTAGTAGTTAGCTAAATTAGTTGGTTTACTAGTTTGGTTGGTTAATCAATACGTATATTACAGGTACCATCTCACAAGCTGAAGAAGAATGCGTCCCATACAAGGATCTTGGCGAGTCAACTGAAACCATGGTTGAAAATCTTAAACTTGAAGAGATGAACATCAGCAACTAGTGCTGCTAACTACTCGTAAACGTTCGATTCCACTAACTCTTATAGTTGCTTTCACTCTTTGATTACTACTGTAATAATCTTTGCTCGAGATACTATGAGATTTTCTTTTTAAGTAAATGTGAATTTGGATTCTGGACTTTGCTTTGTTCCATATTTACTCAAGAGTAAATTGACCAATACATCTATACTGACAAATTAGAGGATTGAACATCACAAAAACCAAATTTATGAATTTTATTATACAGATACAGATTTTAACAGTTAATCGTAAACGCGTACTCTAGAGTTCACATACACACCCTTTAATTCATAAGATACATCGACTATTTATCCATTGATAGTAATATTTAGTTGAACTTGGAACAAATCTTTCTAATCTCTCCTTGATCGCCAGTTTTCACTTCAATGCTACTCATCTTAACCATCGATTTCTTGAACTCGAAATCAAATCTAAGTCCCAGCAACCCTCTTATGGTTCCTGCATAGTTTTTTACTATGTCATGAGTTGTGGGGTCGCCCCATAATCTCTGATCCGACTCCAAAACACCATTTCCATCACGCACGTTCTTGAAATAGTTCACGTCAAGCTTCATCTGGCTATCTTTGTCTAGTGCTACCCGTTCTGTACCATCACTGTTTTTTGGACATTGGTTTTGGAATTGGGTAAGGGCCGATTGGCTTAAACTTGGGTCAGAATTCCCTGTTCCTAGACTGAGTCTAAAAGAAAGACTTGAGCATTCAGAGAGGCAAAGTTCAATGAATGATATCTAAAATGAAGAAAAAGGTTATGGGTTCAGTGAGTTGTGGCAATAGGCTTATTGAACCCCATACGATCTCCCTGAAGAAACAAGCATCCTCCAAGACTGAAGTAAAGGTGGGATAAGTTGAATTGCGATAAGATGTTTTACATCACACAATTAGCGACTTACCCTTTTGGGATAGATAGGGTACTAACAAGTATAAAAGGACTTATATCCTAATACTTAGAATAGGCTAAGACAAGATTGTACACTGTACTAATAAGACAAGAATTTCACATGGGCAATTCTTTGTCTTGTATCTACCTTTGCTTCTATAAATAGGATGGTTGTAAAATGAGAGAAATAAGTTTATGCACTAAATACTTTAGACATTCACAAACAAATTTCTCTCTTCCAAATACGATCAAACACTTGAGTTCTAAACTCTTGTTGATAGAATCGTCAAGCTTAGCAATCGTTAGGTGGACTAGCTTGTTAGTGAGGAGATCACCAAACACACATTGTCTATTCAATCCCTATTGTAGCTTCGCATACAATAGGGTATAATTCTTTAATAAAGTTAGGAGTTAAACGTTGAAAACCTTTTGTGTTATTTACTTTATTTTATCTTGTGTTTATTACATTACTTTACCATGAGTTAGGTCTATACTTAGTACTCTTAAGTATAGCACTGGTTACAAGGGACCAACACACAGCCAAAATAGTAACAAAGAGACACAGAGTGATAGTAGTCACTCAACAGTCTTCGGTGACAATGTCAACACTTCTGATGCCCCATTGATTGGGGATGATGCTCAAGGCAATGATGACATAGATGCGAGACTGCATGAGGATGATGCTGCCACACTTGATGATAATAATCAGTCTGATGAAATTTGGATCCTATTCCAAATGTCCCTACTTAGGGCACTCAAAACTTGAGAAGGTCTTCTAGGCCTTATGTTTTTCCAAAAGATTACAATGATTTTATTGTAAACTCCAAGGTCAAGTATGTCCTCGAAACATTTGTTGGATACTACAAACTTAATACTGAAAATTTGTGGTTTGTAACTCTAACTTAACAAAACCAATGAACCAAAAAGTTTCTTTGAAGCATCTCAAAATCCCCTTTAGGTTGATGCAATGAATGTTGAACTTGCTGCTTTGGTTAAGACTGATACTTGGGATGTTGTTGAGCTACTTAAAGGTAGAAAGGCCTTAGATGGAAAATGGATTTGGAATTTAAAATTTAAGTCCAGTGGTGAGATAGAGAGGTACAAAGCTAGGGTTGTTGCTCAGGGATGTGCCCAAAAAGAGGGTATTGATTATGAGGAGATCTTTGCTCCTGTTGTTAAAACGGTTAGCATGAAGTGCTTACTTAATTTGATATCCTTTAGTCTTGACCTATGTTTCAACTTGACATCAATAATTTTTTTTTATATGGTGACATATATGAGATTGATTATATGAAATAGATTTTCTCATGTGATTGTTAAGTTAACATTAGTTTATAAATTACAAGTTAAAAATTATAGGATTTTAGAAGTTTGAAAAGTAAATTTCGAATTGATGGCCAATAAAATGCTCCATTCAATATATTGGCCATGTAACATTAGAATTAATTAGGATTTAAGAAGTCTAAAAGTAGATCATAGTGTGTATAGTTGAATAAAATAATTGCCTTATAGCCATTAAATATGTTTTGTGGAAGATCTTTTTGTCAAGTTAAGTCAAGCGCTCATCTGAAACAACAGACTTTCTAAATTTCACTTCTATATCTTTTAAAACAATTTCATGTTTCGATCTTTATAAGCGGTAAATTAGCTCTTTAATTTTTTATTATGCTAGTTGTCTAAAAAAAATCAAAACATTTCTTTATCCAACATCATCTTTATTACCTTCCAAAAAACTTTAGGCTCAAATGTGATAATTGTGACTTCTACAAGTTAGTCAAATCATTAGAGTTGACTAAGATACCTTATTTATGTGCTTATATAATATATAATGATATATGATAAGTGATTGTCATCGTACTGAGTTGATTTTTAACAGTGACTGATAGTTCATGTGTTCATATTTTGGTGACAATAAAATGATAATGTAATTTTTTGTGTGTACGTATTATATCCCCAAATATAATAAATAGTAACTATATTATTATTAGTACGAGAGGTTAAGCTCGTGCGTTGCGTACGAATAAAAAGTTAGCAGTGTTAATAATTTGATGATGTAGTGGGGTATATGTTTCTTAAATTATGTGGGATCCTTTCTTTTCTCAACACTTTCTTCAGCTACCGAACCGAGCTGAGCCTCTTTTGATATCCATGATATTGGTTCAAGTGGTGACTCTTCCCATCCGGGGGTTCAATACAATGTTAAGAGGTGATTGAAAGGCAGAATCGAGTTGACCTCATAAACAAACATTTTTGTCTACTCATGTATGCATAAATGGTATCAGAGGCTGTTTGGATTGCTGAATATTTTTTAGCTGAAAAAGAAAAATAAACCGTCCTTTTGGTGCTGAACTTTTATGCAAATAACTAATTTTTCGGTTGCTTTAATTTTATTTAGAAAAGTAGTTGTTTAGCTACTAAACTGATGACGTATATTCCCTAGTCGAGTTGAGTGACCCGGCCCACGGGTACTACCCGTATTCATTACACATGGATCACAAAACGCCCACAAGGCCCAGTAAGACGTTGTCGCACGCGGTTCTATCTCAACCTTGTCCTTGCAGCACGCAGACAGGATCAAACTTGATATAATCTAAGTTAGGTTATGATTCGCCTAAAGCTAAGAGATATACATTATCCGTATTTATGCGATAAGGATCCGACTATATTCGGTAGTTATCTCTTGCTTAGGCCGCAAGAATACGGGAGCCCAATTAGGGTTCCATCGGGTATAAAAGGAACCCCAGAGGTTCCAAAAAGGTATGACATACATAATACTCTAAACCATCACCTATATCCCAAATCGATCACTTACTCTCACGTTGGAATCTAATCGTGGGACACGCGCCCACGGTAAGCTTTACGATGTATGTTATTTAGTGTGCATGGTCTTCAAACAAGTTCACTTGGTGCAAGAGCATCATCTCTTCAACTCGTCAATTCTTTCTTGTTATCATTGCTCTTATATTTTTGATGCGATTATCATTACACTACTATAGTAAGAACTTTGATTTTTTGTGGTCACATTTAGATTCTTTGGAACTTTATATTTGTTGCTTTCTTTGTAAATTTATGTGACTTATTTACTTTGTGTTTATATTTTTTCAATTCTAGAGGATAGATTTTTAAGATAAAGCTATCAAGTGGTTCTCAATCTTACAAAAAAAACAAACATGATCCTTTACTGTTATTAACAACAAAATTAATGTTCATATAGGAGAAGATGGGTGTTTGAGTGTTTGCATAAAACCGGGTTAACTCGGTGGTCGAACCGGCAACACGTTGTCTCTGCCGGGTCGATCACTGGGCCGGTTTTCAAAACATTGTTGAGGTGTCGTTCATGTGAACACATTATCCTTGAAGGGAGACTAGTCTCCAAGTTCTTGAGATTTGATTCAAATGCTTGTCATTAAATCTGATGATAGAAGCTCATATAAAAGTGAAGGGATATATTTTGAGCTTATGTGGGCCTATGTGATTTTGGCTTTTTATATTGAGAGATTTGTGGCTTAGAAAAGCTAACCCGTAAGTTTGAAAATAAGGTAGAAAACCAAGGGTTATGAAATATAGGTGAAAATCAAATTAAGGTGATAGTTAGTTTGTTAAACACGATATAATAAAAAAAATTGTGTATTAAGAATATATTTTTAATAGTAAAAGGTTTGAGGTGCAAATAAAAACCGGTTATCTTAAAAACTGATAGTAACTGAAAAGAAGGAAGGAAAGTGATTGAAAAAGGGCGAAACCAGAAGGAGTGGAATTGAAATATAGTACAAGTATAAAAGAAAGAGGAAAGCTCAGAAAACCCTAAAGAAGAAAAAAAGAAAAAAAAGAAGAAGATCGAAGGGATGGATATTAATGAACCGAGACGAGGACTAGAAATACGAATCGAGCCGGCGGGCCCGAGGATTTACGGCCCTATTCCGGGATCTATAGAATGGGATTTAGGTTTGTATTCTATCTACAATTTCAATTTCAATTTTCATATTTGTATATTAATAATTACTGTAGTTAATACCTCCTTCCTTCCTTTTACAGCTACAGCTAACAAAGGCGCCAACATCAAGCCTACTGGTGACTCACCTTTCTGAATTCATTCATTTTTTCACACAATTAGTAATTTCCTGAACTCATTATGTTTTTTTTTTTTACAGGTAACTCATCTCATGCTCCATTGACCCGACTAGCCTTTCTCATGACTCCTCTTCCTTCTGATGCTGATGCTCATGGTCAGTCAATACCTCTTCTTCTTCTTCTTCTTCTTGTACTTGTTAATCATTTTCATTATTAACTCCGTTTGACCTTTGTTTCTTTCTTTCTTTCTTCAGCTGATTCGCCTGCTGCTCGTGCTCCTGCTCCTCCTGGTATCATACCTACTCTTCTTCACTTCACTTGTTCGTTTTTGTTCAATAATTCAATCTCATTAACTAATACATCTTCTTATTATATATTACCAGGTGCCTCCATGTCCAAACATGCCTGATTCACTGCTCAACCTTCAAGACGTACTCACTTACCTTATTGTACTGCTTCTATCTTATTCATTACTGTCTGTACTACCTTGCTAGTGAGTGTGTGTTTGTTCACCTGGATTCTTACTTATGTAATCTCTATCTACTACTTTTTTTATGTTATGCTTTCTGCTCACTCGTTTTTCTAGATTACCTCTTTGTCCTTTAGTTTGCTACATCAAGTGTTCTGTTTATAGTTGTGAGTATTGGGGAATAAATAGGCCCTAGCTCGGTTTCTGGGTTTGAACCATTAGGGTCTTACCATTACACAATTGAACGTAGCTCAAGGCCCAAAGAGTGAGCTCTTTGGCTTTGTTGCGTGATTATAGTTTGTGTGAGATTTTTATTTAGTTTAGTAACTATGGTGCAGTAGTTTTACTGATCGTTGTTTGATGAGACTGTTGGCAGATAATAGATTAGACGCTTGACGATAGTTGCTATGAGGTTTTGTGTTTACTGCTTACCATGCGTTAAGCATAATTTATAAAATGATTTTATGTTGGTGCCCCAGGCCAGCTCAAGTTAAACCCTGGTCGATATACTCACGAGAAATTAAACCAAGATGATGCCCCTTCATCTCTAGTGAAAGGAGTTCAAACTTGTTCAAACTTTTCACCCACAAGTTAAATGTTACCACTAATGACTTTCGTTAATGACCGTCAACTGTGATCCAAATTTTCCTCGAGAAAAACTTACTGCCTTACCGAAATCGGTCAAACTTTGACCACACTTTCCGAGACATGTCGCCCCCGGGGGTTTGTTGGGTCAAGTTTGACCAAAAAGTCTACCGAAACAAGAGCCACGTCGGACGACATTTCGTCGTATGCGTGGACTGTCTGTACTACCTAGTCTGTGTGTTTGTTCACCTGGATCCTTACTTATGTAATCTCTATCTATCAGTTATTTTATATTCCTTGTCTTCTATCATTTGCTTGCGCCCACTTTTTGTTTTCTGCTTTTGATTTTCATACAACTCTTTTAGCATCTCATAACTGCTGCCTGCCATCTTTTCACATATCACAACCAGGATCATTAGTTACTTACTTTGGTTGGCAGTGCTGCTGTTGTTTTACCACACTCGTACCTTGACGCAAACTTCTTCTAAGTTTTTGTTATAATTGGTTTCTTGCATCATCCTTTGCATAAACTACTACTTTTGTTATGTTATGCTCTGCTCGCTGATTTTTCTAGATTACCTCTTTGTCCTTTAGTTTGCTACATCAAGTGTTCTGTTTTCCAAGGGTAAAAAGTCTACTTTAGTTTGCTATGTCTCATCCATGTAGCTAGGAGCATGTGTCTCTCTATGGTATATCTATGTTTTTAAATGCGTATATACCGTGGCCTCTCTTATCTTTTTCAAACGCCTATCCATTTTACTCGCCTGGATATAACCTATTTCATACAATCTGTTAAGCTAGGAAAATATACATAGAGATGTAGTATGAAACAAGAGAAACCATGGATTTTTGATTTTTTTTTTAACAAGTTTCTACACATGACGAGATTGCCTAACAAAATCCATTCACCACAGCCTCGTCTAAAGATTAGTCACCTCCCTCGTGAACCTAAGCTAGCCAAGCAATCAAACTACTTCACCTCTACCTGGGGATATCTGAGCCAAGTCTTCCCCACAGTGCTTACTTACATCTCATGTTTAGCAGTGCATTGTACTACGGAAGCAGGAACTGGCAGGTGAAGTAAAGCCTCTCTACCTAGGTCACAGGAGCAGACCGGTTAGCCTGACGCAAGCTATTTTCCAGCTTTTTAACCTCCCGCCAGGCTGAACTAACCGGTTCAATTGGACGAGGAGGGTAAGCGTTATAGCGGCCAAAATCTGACAAGATTATCATAATCGCATTCAGAACCCGTCAAGGGCTAGTCTACCAACCCTTCGACAACATTAGAGAGTAATGAGCCTACATGAACAAAACAGTCGGTGACTCCAAAACAGACTCGTCGAGACAAGGGCCCAAAGACCCAACTCCTCAAGCTCAAAGGTGATCAAAAGGGTACAACCAGCCTTTCAACACAGATAGAGTTGCCATGTAAAACATAAAATTAATAGTCTTTTATGAACGACAAGAGAACAAGACGGTAAAAACTGAACTCACCAACAATAACATTGCATCTCATTAGTTCACTCTTATAAAAAGCAAACTTTATATATTGTGCTGGCATGGAAGATTAGCAAGTCATTTTAACATATCAAAACGAGGATCATTTTCATATCAACAAGAGATGCAGTTGCAGATCTTGATGCTTATGTTTTTAAGTCTTACCCTTACTATGTCTGTGTTATGGAACAAGGTCTGGTACTCACTAGTTATTATCATCGTATATCATTACTTTCGAGACTTTTGACTAGGAGAAGTTCAATTTACTAGGTTTATTCGGGTTTTTAGCTCTACTTGGTTGGCAGTGTTGTTGTTTTCTGAGTTTTACCGCAGTGGTAGCTTAACGCATTGTTAGCTACATATAACTTTTGGTAAGTTTTGTGGGAGTGATTTTTGTCCTTGGTAAGCAAGACCATAGATAAAGTGTTATGTTGGCTTCATACATGATAAGTTTGATGTCTATTTTCGAAGGGGGTAAAGTCTACTTTAGTTTGCTATGTCTCATTGATGGATAGTTTCCGAAAGAGCCGAGCATATGACCTTCACACTTCAAGGTCCGATCCTAGTCTCATTGATGCAAAAACATGAGTGCCATCATCTTATTTTACATGTTCTATAAAAGGAAACCTGCAGAAGATTAGTTTTTCAATAAATCAAAATGAGATCATTTCATGTCAACAAAAGATGTTTTTGATTCTTGACGCTTATGTTTTCAGTAATTTACCTTGACTATATATATGCTTTAGAACAACACTGGATATCAAAGCCTGAATTCACATTTATCTACTTTTTGGTTGCCTATTTTACAAAAAACAAATTGGTTGAGCCCATTTACACTCATGGCCTCTTGTTATCCTTAAGCCCACACATTTAATAACAAAAATTCGATCCACTAAGAAGAAAACACGAATTATAGATTTTTAATTTGTTACCTTTTCAGAAGACCACTAACTAACTTAGGGGTTGTTTGGTTTTGTAATTTGATTTAATTGTAATTGAAAGAATGGGAATGTGTTGGAATTGTAATGTTGTGGAATTGTAATGAATTAAATGTGAGATGTTTTTTGTTGAGTCTCAACGTAATGTAATTTAATTTTTTTTATAATACTTAAAAATTTAATAAAAAATAACAGTTAAAATAAAATAAATAATAAAATAAAATAATAAAATATAAATGAATTAAAATAAAAAATTATTATTATTTTAATAAAAAGATATTATTTTAATAAAATTATTATTATTATTATTAAGATAAAATGATAATAATTTATATTATTTTAATATTTCAAAAGTATAATAATATGAAATATTATTATTAATAAAATATTAAATTAAATAAAAATAACAATAATTAAGAATAAAAATATAAAAAATAATAACAACAAACAATATAAAATAAAAAAATTAATTAATTTTTAAAATTTATAAAAAAGAAAAAATATAAATTTAAAATTTATAAATTTATAAATTCATAAATAATAATATAAAAATAATTATAAATAATAGTAATTAATAATAATAATAAAACTATTATTATTAATTTTTTAATATTTTAGTATATAATGATAAAAATAAATTTTATTTTATTATATTATTTTAATATTATAATAATAATAATAAAGTTGATTTATTAATAATTAATATTAATAATAATAATAATGGTGGTTTAAAGTATAGAATTACGAATTACGTCATTTGATGTAATTGTAATATCCGAATTACAATTACGTAGCTTACCAAACACCATATGTAATGTAAAGTGATTTACATTCCCCTCATCCCATGAACCAAACAAATTATGTAATATAATTGAATTACAATTACACTCAATTACATCCAATTACACCGAACTAAACGGAGCCTTAATGTATTTATTTCACGTAACTTAAGCAGGAGTTAATCAACAAGTGTCCTCACAAATGGGTACCGTAGGGACGAGCACGGTACACGTAACGTATCGATTTCGTACTGAATTAATGGTGCTGATTTTTTCTGAAACTTCTGGTACTGGTATCATACTAAAAATTCGGATATTGATATCGGTACGGGTATCGGTACCGGTACCGGGAAATCGTGTTTTTCCTCTTTTTTTCGGAGTTTTCCGATTTGGTATCGGTCCCATACCGAATTAATGGTACCGATTTATTTTCATCTTATTTTGTAGTCCCGTACCGTATCGAACGGGATTCAGATACCTGAAATTGGTACGGTTCCAATACGATTTCGAATTGATACCAGAATTCGGGTCAAAATGCGTACCGTATGTTTTCTCCAACTATATACATTTTGCATATTTCTCCAAGAAAATAAGAAATAGACACAAGTTATTTGCGAAAAGTCTACAGAAACGAGTGACACGTCGGACGACATTTTGTCGCATGTCGTCAGGCAAAACCTCGTCGCCCATTCTCCCTTTTTCTTGTAGTAGTGTCATTCATGTCAACATTATCCTTGAAGTAAGACTACTCCAAATTCTTAAGATTTGATATAAATGTATGCAATTAATTATGATGAGAGGCGGAGCTACGGGGATTTTCGATGCACAGGAACCCGATGAAATTTTTTCGCGTAGTGTATATATGTGCTAAAAATGTATATTTTTTTAAAATAAACCCGGTCTCAAAATTATGTAGTATATAGATACTCATATTAAAAATATTGTGCACCCGATAATTGTATATTGTGGCTCTGCCCCTGATTATGATGATATAAGTTCATTGAAGATTCATGCAATAGTAATTTCAAGCTACTTATATTTTTCTTGTCACATTAATTTTCTTTCTCCAGCGACTTATATGCGACATAACTTTATAACAAAGCGACTAAGTTAAAAAAAATAATTTTTTATTTAATAAGTAAAAACATTACATTAAATAAAAAACATTGCATTAAATAAAAAAACATTACATAATAATTCAAATAAAATAAAAACATTACAATAATAATTAAAAACTAATATTAATAATTTAAATTGTAAGTTGCTTGATTTCGTTTTTCATCTTCTACGAGGCTTGTTGATGGCTAGAGGCAAATTGGGTTTGATTTCAGTGTTGTAGAATATAGGTCTTTGTCCCATTTTTTCTCCAGCAAGTTCAATTGCTCGACGCTGTAGTTTAAGCTTTTCTCTTTTCAAGGCCGTTGCTTCCCATTGAATCTGGCGTAACATAGGGAACACTTTCTTGAGGAACTCGAGATCTCGGGGTTTGATTTTTGGGGGTTCTCTTGCTAGACATGTTGGATGGTTAATGTTTTGGTTTAGAAATTTGAATTTGAATGTGTGAGAAAATTAGTAAAATGAGTTAAGTATTTATAAGGGCATAGGATTTAAATTTTAAATTTAAAAAAGAAAAAAATATTCCCACCCAACGGTCACTATTTTTTAAAATCATTTTGATTTTTTAATTTATTAAACCGTTCGTGAGATGGATGGATTGTCTTCGGTGAACCGAGTCGTCGCATCGGTGGCGACCCGACTGCGACTCGATCGAGTCTCGGTCGACCAATACCCTTGTAGAAACTATAAGGGGGGGGGGGGGGGGGGGGGGGGGCTGAATAGTTTCTCTTCGATTAGTCACCTAATTAAAATTACTTTCAATTAGGTTTGTATCAAAACTATCTTTTACTTGAAGCTAAGTTGCATAATGATTAGATTCAATTCAAATGCATTAGCAATGGTAATAGGTAAGTATAATGATAATGAAATAAGTAAAGAGTAAGGAAAGAGACAACTTAATGACAAGACACCAAGATTTATAGTGGTTCGACAACGAGGCTCTATCCTCGTTTCTACTCTACTCCTCGAGTACACCTACTCGATATTTCCCCTATATCCACAAGCTCCCTTCTTGGCGGAGAAAGCCTTACATCGTCGCTTATATTATTTTCCGACACTAAGCTAAATGTCGAGACCTAATCTTTAGCTAGGACCAATCTACACAACATTGCATACTTCACAATTTAACGACACAAGGCTAGATGTCGAGTTCTAATCTCAAGGTAGAACCAATCTTCACGACGTTGCCTACTTCACCATTTTACGACACAAAGCTAGATGTCGAGTTCTAATCCAAAGCTAGAACCAATCTTCACGACTCTTCACTTTGAAGCTAAGTGAGAACTTCACACAACCCAACTACTAATCACTTTCATGTTTAGTGAGAACTCACAAGACACAACCACATCACTTTATAGTTTAGTGAGAACTACTACACAATCTATTACAACTCAACTAGACATATCCAAGTACACACATGTAGCTTGGATCTACACAACACAAATCCAAGCAAACACATATGCAATGGATGTACACAACAAATCCAAGTATTTCATAAATACAAATGGATCAACAAAAATAAAAAGGCTAACATGATGAACATGACTAATTCATGGATTCATCTTTATCACAACTCTAGTGAGTGAGTGATCTTCTCATTGGACAAGGTAAAGGAGGGGATCAAGAGGATAATCATATGTAAACATACTTAACACATTAAGTGATCATTTACTAATGATTATGCTATAGAAAATAGAAAGAGGGCTGAGAAAAACGTCCAAGAGGGTTATTAGAAAATGAGATTTGATCCACTATTTATAGAATACAAAGTGTAACGGCTAGCTGGGCGCGGATCCTAAACTAGCCCGGCGATTCCATATCGCTAAAGAACCGCCTAGCTATTTAAGGTACCGCCCAGTAGAGTCCGCTCCTCTTTTTGTCTTTTAGTGGGGTAGGAATATCTGAGGTTTTTTAAATCTTCAAAGGATATTCTTATGGCATATGAAATATGCCATTTTCAAATTTACATTTTCCATTTTAATGAAACATTTTCTTAAAAAGAAAGTTTATTAAAAAATCTTTTGTCATATTAACAAAAGTGAGTTTTAAGGATAATCACTTTGATGATCACTAAGTATGATTAAGAAAAGTTAGTGATATGATTATTACCTTGATGATAGTGTTAGTTAAATAATTCATTTTATGTTTTACACTAAATATGTTGTATAGTTTGTTGTGATCAAAACTAAGAAAGATTAGTTAACACTAATAATGTTTTTAGGCATCACTTGCATTAACAATCTCCCCCTTTTTGATTACGACAAACTATAAACTCATTTACGTAGAAACACAAAATATCGAATTATTAACGAGTTTATCACTATCATTTATCCCCCTTTGTCGTAGCAAAAAGGTAAGCACAAGTCTTCGAAGAGAACCAGACTTTGCTAGTAGCTCCCCTTGGTGGTTGCTCCCCCTTGATTGGGGCACCAAGTGTATGAGCTATGGTGACATGCTACAAAAAGGTTAGTAGAAAGAAAAGAAACACCAATGTATATATGATCACTACCTACTAAGTAACTTGAGAGGGAGAGGGAGAAGAAATCTCAAATTAGAAGCAAGTATTTGCTAAGTATGTCCAAAGAGGTAAATGACAAAATCAAAGTTCAATTGGTGGAATGGAGGTAGAAAATAAACATCTAACCAATGAAGATGATAAATTTGACAAGGGGTTAAAATTTAGAATTGATGGAATCACCCATATCAATTGTAAAGATTAACCACGATCAACTCAAAAGGAAGAGAGAATGATCAAATAAAGAAAACAAACACAACACAAAGATTTCATATTACATGAATATGAAAGAGACAAACAAAGTAGACAGTCATACACACAATATGAGTATCTAAATCAAAAGATATGGAAAATAAACCACAAAGCATAAGCTATTCTAATAGTGATAATTTTTCAAGATTGCTTAAAAAAGTTAATGACTCCAAAACAACTAAAGTATTATTGACTCCAAGAGTGCTTAGTCCTTTAGTTGAAAAAATAAGACGACGATGCATCATTCGAAGTTTTGTCCACGGGAACGAAAACTTTGAGAGGAGGTCGAGTGAGGAGGAATTCAAGAAAATTTAACTTCTCATACACATGAGCAAGTTCAATTTGTTGAAATCGACAACAAGCACACAAGGATCCATGATGCAACACAAATTCGGTTGATGGGGGAAGCCATCACACCTAGGGTTTGGTGGAGGTGAGGAGAGTGGGTAGGAAATGTTTTCACAATGCCTTGTGAGGTTTGGGAAGGTTGAAAGGTCATTGAGTTGAGGGGTGTCAAAAGGTTTTGGTGGTGGGGGGGGGGGGGGGGGGGATTTTCCTTTTCTCCGGTGATGGGGTTAATGGAGTAGGTCTCATTACAATACTTGATTGGAGAGAAGGTGGGGTTCTTGGGTGGTTTGGATGAAGAGGGTTCATTTTTCTTGATCCAAATAGGTCTAACCGAGATCTTCGGTTTCTTGGAAAGTTTGGATGAGGAAGCTTTGGGTGAAGAGGTTTGTGACAATGAAATGTCAAGGTTATGAAAGGAAGAGTTAGGCATTGTTGAGGTGTGAGAATGAAATCTCAAAGTGGGGGTATAAGTAGAAAGTAGACAAGGCAAAGGTTTGAAAATCAAATGTAAAGTGTCAAGGAATGTTTAGCCAAATTGAGTAAACATGGAATCTTGACAGGGGATAGGGTGATTAAGAAAGACTAAAAACGAGCCAAAACTTGGCACTCTGTCCGCGGTACCTTATAGGGACCGGCGGTTCCTTATCACTTAAGAAACCGCGCGACTTTAAGGAGCCGCGTGCAGTGGACTTGAAACCATGATTTTCCAGGGTTTTGATAAAAACTAAGACTTTTTCAAAAAATTGCAAATCTTGGAATTTTACCTCTATTAGCACTAAATTATGCTAGGGTTGCATAAAAGCAACACATTCACAAAGAATGTCTTGACAAAGGGTGACAAAATATTTAGATAACATTTTGAACCAATTTTAGTCAAGTTTTAGAGGTTGTGATAGATTTAGGTTCAATTTTAATTTAGAATTAAAGTTGATTAATGTGCACATAAAGATAGAAACACATAAAGCTAAGTCAATAATTCATCCTCATGAGAAACTCATTGAGGGAAAGAGATACATTAAGAAAATAAATAATAAAAAAACAACTAACTAAAAACAAAGTTAGCTTAAATCTAGGTCATGATGAGTAGTCTTCCTTGGCTTGTTTTTTCTTAAAAAGCACTTGTTAGGGAAAAACATCATTTATCTCCTAGGAGGATGATTGGCAAAGAGACTCAACAAAAAGCTTTGCAACTCTATGTGAGCCCCAATCATCTCCATTCTAAGGATATCAAGGAGATAGAAGTTGTTGAGGCAACAAGGGCAATTAGTGCCATTGTGCATGAAATACTCATAAAAGCTAGGATCACCCAAGATTGGAGTGTTTGAGGGAGGTGGGGGTGGAGGAGGTATGTTCTCCAAGGGTGATGTGGGTGAGTGTGGAGGTATGCTCTCCAAGGGTGAAATGGGTGAGTTTGGAGGGGTAAATGGTGAAGTCACCAAGGTATCAACAAAGTCATTCACAGTGGGAATGCTTTGGATGGGTTGTGGTTGGGTAGTCACATCCAAGAGATTACTTGGAGTGAAGGGTGAGGAAAGCTCATTCATTCTAGATTGGAATGAAGAGGAGGTAGAACCATGAGAATGGTTGGTACCATGGTTTGATGTAGTCTTGCATGGAGCAAGAGGCGGTGAGGTTGATAAAGAGATGAGAATTGGGACAATCTCATTCTTGGGTGTGTGAAAGGGTGAAGAGTTAGGTTTGGGCAACTTAATCTTAATCTTAATATTTTTCCTTGAAGTGGAGGTTTTGGATGAGCTTGAGGTTCTTGTAGAAACCATGGTTGTAATGAAAGGTTTAAGGTTTAAGGAGGAATGGGTTGATGTGTGAAGAACATGGCTAACAAGGTGGGTTTAAAAGGGTGAGGGGATGATCCAAACTAGTAATGGGTTAAAAACATTTTATGTGAATAATGAATTTAGGTAACCTAGTTTAGGAAATGTGCAGGTTTTTGCAAATAATCAAGCAAGATTTACACAGATTAAGGAAAATAGTGTAAAGCAAAGATTCTGTCGGACACAGTAGCCGGCGGTTCCTTATCTAGGGACGGAGGTTCCTTATCAATAAGGTACTGCTGTTCGATATGGAACCGCGACCAGAGGTGTTCAAAAATGGTACTTCCTCAAACTTTGGTTAGCCCAGATTTTTACCAAAGGATTATCAAGCCAAAGTTAACTACTGACCAAAATCTAGGAAGCTAACTAACACATAGGATGCACAAAGCTATGAAAATCGTAAATCTGATGGCATAGATAATCATTAGGATAACAATAACAAGTAATCCAAACAAGTAGAATTTAGTTAATACACAACCAAAATAAAAAAAATTGTTCAACATTACATGTTTACCAACATGTATACTTTGAAACACTTCAAAGTCTTCACCTTCTTTTCTTGCCCAATCCCTTGATCATATTCCCCAAGTACTTGAATCCCTTCCTTGACTCAACCCGATGTTCATGTAGCTCACCTCGAGTCCTAAGATTTTCATGGTAGAGATGCTCCATATTGAGATCTTCTGGTACTTCACTAGAGGAAAAATGAGGTGGAGGAGCTAAGTATTCAAGTCCATCCACGAATGAGTTTGAGGATGGGTGGGAATTACTCGAAGAGTTGAAATGAGAACTAGAACCTATGCCATCACCATCACTTGTTGGCATATAGGTGTCCTCATCATCCAACTCTTGATGATCGGATTTTCGCGAACCTCGATCACTTCTAGGCTTTCTTTCATATACCTCTTGAATAGGAAACATAACCCGATGAACCGAGTGAAAGCGAGAAAGGTCGAGGTGGGGAAAGTCATGAGCAACCCTTTTGAAAAGGCGAGTAAGAAGCATAGCATAGGGAAGGTTTGTTTTGGGCTTTGAAATAGCATAATTTATTCGTCGAGCGATATAGAATGTCAAATTGTACTTGGTTGATGTAAAGATGCAACACAACATATGCACTATACAAGCCGGGATATGATCTCCGTTTCCACCAAGACAAAATACATTCTCCATAAGGATATTTGCCCATTGGACCATAAAATCCTTAAGATCGCTTGAGAGCACTTCATAGCGATTCACATTTCGCACATTAGAATGAAGGCTTCTCACAACGTTTCCATCACGCTCTTTCGAAATGATATCAAGGATAAATTCTGGATCAATTTCAGCGTGGTCATTTGGAGGTTTATCGTAGGATTCCAAGAGAGCATCAAGTCTCCATTTATCCGTGAAACGACAAGTGCCTTCATATGGCACACCAAGAATTTCACCAAAATCATCAAGAGAGTATTGAATGATTTGATCGTTCAACAGGAATCGAATGAAGATTTCGCCATTGTATTCAAACATAGAGTAGGTGCTAAACAATTCCAGAAGAAACAAGGGGTAAATATCTTCTTCTATGTTGAGCAAGCAATCAAACCCCGAAAGCTCAAACATAGATTTGATATAGTCATAACCCATTATTCCCTCATCAACAACTCTACCCTCATGGAAATTTCGAGTTGAAAGAGATGAAAAGGAGTTTCGAAGTTGAGTGGAGGCATAGGTTTGGGAAATGTTTGGCATATATTGTCTAGTGAGTTGATGATCCTTTTGGTATTGTGAAGGCAAGATTAGTACCTAATATAAACACAAGAAATTTTTTTTCCAATCACTTATATGAAAAATAAACTCAAAGATCAAAATATGAGAATGTGCTATATCAATTTCTTGACAAACAAAGGATTGAATCCATATCATTCTCATGTTCACAATGTATCTATTCCATTATTAACCAATAATAGGGATGAGCATTTGGACCCAAATCCCGGAACTGAACCGAAACCGTACCGGAACGGTACCGATTCCCGATACCCGAATCCCGTTCGGTACGGTATCGGTACCACGAAATAAGGTGAAAAAAATTCGGCACTATTAATTCGGTACGGGACCGGTACCAAATCGGGAAATTCCCGAAAAAAAAAAGGAAAATCCCGATTTCCCGGTACCGGTACCGATTAGGTACCGGTACCAATATCCGAATCCCGTTCGGTACCGGTACCATTAATTTATGCTCGAGAAAAATTCGGTACCATCAATTCAGTACCGGTTCGGTACGGTACCGGTACCGTGCTCATCCCTAACCAAGAACATATGAACTATGTTGGATCAACAATGGACTAAAACATTGGTTTTTCAAAACAAGGTTTTTAGGTAAGCATTAACAATGTAATTACCTATTTGTTCATGGGTTCATCTCAATTCCATCTTTTAACCAAAATCATTTAGCCAAAATTCGGATTTGTTCTACAAGTGGGTTTTAGTGAAATCTTAATGAATATGAACCTAAGGAATCATAGTAAAATAACCATATCAACCCATATTCCTATTAAGGTTCTAATTCAATTTCAATTTTAAAAATCCCCAATTATGAAAGGATGAACCCTAGAACAAAATAGATGAAATTGAAAGAAAGTACTTACAATTAATTGATGTTTGATGAAGGATGAGTCAAACCCACAACTTGGAATCAATTAATTTGAGTGATTGAAGGTTTTTGAAGCTTCAACAATGGTGAAAAGGTGAAACACGTCGGCTGTGTGTTTTTGGGAGAGAGAGGGTTTAGTTTGAAAAAGATTAATTTATTAAGACAGGCTCTCTGACAAGCTTTACTACCCGCGGTTCCATATCGATAAGGAACTGCGGGTTTGAACCACTAGAGATAAAGAACCGCCTATAGAGGCTGGTTTTTATCAATGAAATACGCCAAAATTTTGAAAACCAAGTTTTCTAAAATACTTAAAAATATATCTTAAACCTTTTAGAATATCATTGGATCATCATAACACTAAGCAATATGCCTTAATGAAGGATTACGAGTTGAATCGAGATCGAAAAGAACCGAAACGGACAAACAACTACTCGTAGTAAAAAAGCAAAGTGGAGAGAAGTCAAGGGAAGTGAATCAAGACTAAGATCAATGCTCAAGGGATTAATGAAAATCTTCAAATCGAGGAGACGAAGAGCTTGTGTCATATATAGTGGTTTAAGACGTGCCTTTCCGGCGAAGTGTTAAACGGCTTTGGTAATGAATAAACACAAAGCAAATATTGATGCATAGACTAAGATCACTTTCAATAATAGTCTTAGTCTAAACCAAAATAAGAGCAAGGTATTAATTCACTTTCTCTCCCACAAAGGGCTTACTAACCGTATGGGTGCAAACCATGGATATCATGCTTGATACTTTAAGCTACTACTAACTCACTCTACATCACCATAGTGAGTCAAGTATCCAAGCAATGAAGGTTTGAGAGGATAGAAGAAAATAATCACAAACCATAAACAAATGTCAAGGCAAGGATGCCAAGAACAAGCACATAGTCAAGCAATGATCAAAAGAATGATCAAAGGGCGTGTGGAAGAACGAAAGCGTACCTTGGCCACAAAGAGCATTCCAATCCATCAAGGAATCAATGCAATGCCCAACAATGACTATGATGAGTACTAAGTCTTCAAGGACTAGTATCATTCCCAATCTTCTTGATATCATCATTCAAAGACGTTGAAGCTCAATGAAGATGAGTCTTCTACAAGTGTAAGTAACTCAATCCACAACCAATTAAATGATTGATCTTCATGAGTACCTACACAAAGCAAGATGAAAACTAGTAGATACATTTCAAGAGTAGATCTAAAATGTATAAAGGCTACTAATCTAAGAGGGATGTAATATTACCAGTTAAAAGACCTAATTTTCCAAGACAAAATAGTTTTGACCAAAGAGAAACTTTAGTACAACTTGACCTTCTAATTTGAGGAGACAATGGATCGATCCAAGTTTTAAAGTACAATATAATTCAAAGATCTTGAGTGACCATCAATCTGATACCAATTGTAGAAACTTGAAAGGGGGGGGGGGGGTTGAATAGTTTCTCTTCGATTAATCACCTAATTAAAATTACTTTCAAATAGGTTGTATCAAAATAACTTTTACTTGAAGCTAAGTTGCATAATGATTAGATTCAATTCAAATGCATTAGCAATGGTAATAGGTAAGTATAATGATAATGAAATAAGTAAAGAGTAAGGAAAGAGACAACCTAATGACAAGACACCAAGATTTATAGTGGTTCGACAACGAGGCTCTATCCTCGTTTCTACTCCACTCCTCGAGTACACCTACTCTAGATTTCCACTATATCCACAAGCTCCCTTCTTGGGGGAGAAAGCCTTACATCGTCGCTTACATTATTTTCCGACACTAAGCTAAATGTCGAGACCTAATCTTTAGCTAGGACCAATCTACACAACGTTGCCTACTTCACAATTTAACGACACAAGGCTAGATGTCGAGTTCTAATCTCAAGGTAGAACCAATCTTCACGACGTTGCCTACTTCACCATTTTACGACACAAGGCTAGATGTCGAGTTCTAATCCAAAGCTAGAACCAATCTTCATGACTCTTCACTTTGAAGCTAAGTGAGAACTTCACACAACACAACTACTAATTACTTTCAAGTTTAGTGAGAACTCACACGACACAACCACATCACTTTATAGTTTAGTGAGAACTACTACACAATCTATTACAACTCAACTAGACATATCCAAGTACACACATGTAGCTTGGATCTACACAACACAAATCTAAGCAAACACATATGCAATGGATGTACACAACAAATCCAAGTATTCACAAATAGCTTGGATGAACATAACTAGTCCAAGTATTTCATAAATACAAATGGATCAACAAAAATAAAAAGGCTAACATGATGAACATGACTAATTCATGGATTCATCTTTATCACAACACTAGTGAGTGAGTGATCTTCTCATTGGACAAGGTAAAGGAGGGGATCAAGAGGATAATCATATGTAAACATACTTAACACATTAAGTGATCATTTATTAATGATTATGCTATAGAAAAGAGAAAGGGGGCTGAGAAAAACGTCCAAGAAAGTTATTGGAAAATGAGATTTGATCCACTATTTATAGAAGACAAAGTGTAACGGCTAGCTGGGCGTGGATCCTTAACTAGCCCGGCGGTTCCATATCGCTAAAGAACCGCCTAGCTATTTAAGGTACCGCCCAGTAGAGTCCGCTCCTATTTTTGTCTTTTAGTGGGGTAGGAATATCTGAGGTTTTTTAAACCTTCAAAGGATATTCTTATGGCATATGGAATATGCCATTTTTAAATTTACATTTTCCATTTTAATAAAACATTTTCTTAAAAAGAAAGTTTATTAAAAAATCTTTTGTCATATTAACAAAAGTGAGTTTTAAGGATAATCACTTTGATGATCACTAAGTATGATTAAGAAAAGTTAGTGATATGATTATTACCTTGATGATAGTGTTAGTTAAATAATTTGTTTTGTGTTTTACACTAAATGTGTTGTATAGTTTGTTGTGATCAAAATTAAGAAAGATTAGTTAACACTAATAATATTTTTAGGCATCACTTGCATTAACGACCCTTATCACCAGCCTCACTAAAATATTAACAACAAAAGAGAAAGCATAGATGTAGTAACAAAGTTAGGACCAAAAATGACCGGGGCATAAATATTTTTGAACCTTAAGATAGTGTGAGATCAAAAGAAATTTAAGTATACTAAGTAAATAATACTAGAAACACATTTCGATGCACTAGATGAACTTAAGTTATATTTATGAGAAATCGATGTTTTTTATAATTTAACATTATATCGAAAAAATTCATAGGTGTCACGGACACCCGCAGGACACTCCTTGACTCCGTCCATGTATACCTAAGAAGTATTTATAAAGCATGCAATTTTGTTTATGTATATATGGGCTTATATATGAGCTTGTGTGATTTCAGCTTATATTTCATAACGCTCAATTTATCAGTTTATTTTGAGATTTGAGGGCTTAAATAAATTTATTATTATATGATAAACCGTTATAAGCCCATAAGTCTTCAAATAAGTTAGTGTCTCTAAATAAGTTAGAAAATGAGGTTGATGAAATATAAGCCGAACTCAAATTAAGCTTGTAAGCCACGTATAAGCCGAAACAAACACAAAAAGAAGATTATAGTATGCATATCTTTGAGAGTTTGAGGGTTTTTGTTTTTGTTAAAAGAAATAATGGATGGAACAAACTGCAAAACTATATTTTTTTCCTTAAAAACACATAACCTATGTATACACATAGATGGTGTCCATGATACAACGAAACCCTACAGTAACATATAAGTATCCATGCATGGATATTGAACCGAGACTAAAAATACTAATCAGGAAGGCGGGCAAGCAGAGTTATGACCCCGAACTATTGAAGCAGAGGCATGAAGATATGCGGCGTCGTACGTTTGCCAATGGCGGCCCTATTCTGGGCTCTATAGATTGGGTTTTAGGTATATATTCGATCTGCAATTTTAGTTTCTTCATATTTTTTTAAATAGATTGATTGGTTGGGTTTTAGGATAGTGAAAACTACGACAACTACCTTTTTTATCGCTGATATAAACCCGCGAACATACGTGTTCATTTGTGATTGGTTTGATTAGCCGATGCTAAGCCTAGACTCTCTCAGACCATAGCTCTTTTTTTGGTCAAACCCATCTTTTATTTTTATATATTTTTTTAAACTTCGTATTGCCCTTATATTTAGCTTATCAAAGGGAAAGATTTTTTAGAGCTGTTCATTTTGTTTGGCACAACAACTACTTGGAGATTTTAGTTTTTTATTTTAGACAAATAGCTTTTATATGAAAAGCTGATTTATACAGCTTTTTAAATAACTAGCTATGTAAAAACTGTAATTCACTGATATACCCTCGAAATATATTATAATTTATCTAAATATGTCCTTTTAAGTAATTTTACATCTTAATTTTACAGTTAACAGCTAATTTACCAAATACTTTTATTGAAAAATAATACAGCTTATAGCTAATGTTACCAGCTCTATAATTAACAGCTTTCATCTTACAATCAACAACATACAACTATTTTTATCAAACACAAAGTTTATTATATAGATCCTGTAGTTTCTTTTTAGAATCTTGAGTGATATAGAGTCGGGAATAGGGCCGCCATTGACTAACGTACGGTACCGCATATCTTCATGCCTCTACTTCAACAGTTAGGGGTCATAACTCTGCTTGCCCACCTTCCTGATTAGTATTTTTAGTCTTGGTTCAATATCCATGCATGTGGTCTCTTTCTTTTTCGAATGAAGGTGAGTGGCAAAGTCAGGTTCAACTAATGAGTAGGTCGTCCTATCTGATAGAGCGGGTAATGCTCAAATATTTTTTTGTATTTGGGGTTGACGCCGAGAACAAAGGCTAAAAATGATCAAAATTTCTACATAATCAAAAAGAGCCTAAGGTTTAGCTAAAACTAAGTATATACTAAGCCCAATAAGACACATTGGCCTTAGATATACATGGCCCCAAAAGCGGAGGCCGAAGAACCGCCAGGTTGTCGAGGACTCGTTCGAAGAGGAGGCGAAACAATTGTCATTTTTTATGGTTTTTTTATGCTTCTCACATTTGCTCTTTCCACACCTCCGGATATTTGGTGCCAAATCATCGCCCTTTGATTTTTTTCGATAATAGAGTTGGCTATCTCTGTGGCATCAATTTTACAAGTTCGTGAAGAGGGCTAGACAAGTGGAATGATGGAGAGTGCAGAGTTTTATCATTCCATGGGTGGCTCCAAAATTTCTTATAGGCACAAGCATCCCATGTAATTTAGTCGCGGCCGGTTACTGGGAACCTTTTGTTTCCTGGGAAACTACGTTCCCTTTGTAAAGTATGCCTTTTTATAACTAATTAGAGTTGACATGAAATGGATCACGGAAGAAGACATAAAAGATGAATGAACGATTCAATCCCTAGCTCTTCCAGAGTGGTATCTCACTGATGGCTCGGACCCCCCGGAAGGAGGATCTCAAAGAGAAGGAAGAGATCTTCAGAAAGTGGGTTTTTATGATCCGATCAAGAATCAAACTTATTTAAACATTCCTGCTATTCTCTATTTCCTTGAAAAAGGTGCTCAGCCTACAGGAACTAGGGGTGTCCATTGTTTGGGGTTAACCCACAAAAACCAAAAACCGAACCTAATTAAAACCGAACCGAAAATAGGATTCGGGTTGGGGGTCATAACCGAACCAAACTACATATTTGGTTTTGGGGTTGGATATGGGTTTGACAATCGGACTCGAAAACCGAAGTTATACAAATATATATATTTTTATATATATTTATATATATATTAATATTTAAATATATATTTATATATAAAATAATTATTAGAATTTAATCTTGATATAAAGTTACAATTTTTATACTTGAGATAAAAAAATTTGCTAAATATTTAAATAATTATGTATTTTTTAGAAAAATACGGATAATTCATGTTGTCGCTTAAAAATACCTTAAAACATTAAATGCATAGAAAATACGGTTAAATTAAAACTTTTCGGTTAATTAATATACGACACGAATCATGAACATTTAATATGAACATTACGTATATTAATTAATTCCTATAAGTATTACGTATATTAATATTAATATTAATACATGATAAGTATTTACGTATAATACTCAAAACATACAAGAAATATAACACGACCCAAAAATACGAACACACATGATAAATATTTGAGCACAAAAATTAAAACAAATATGTGTGGTGTGTGTGTGCATGTAGTGTCCAACAAAGAAGAAGGGAAGGGCCCATGGCCCAACCCATTAAGCAATCCAAATCATTAAACAATCAAACTCCAAGGAAAGATTTCATATATCACATTCACATGAAAATAACAAAACCCTAAACCCTCTTTTTCTTTCTTTTTGGCCGCAGCATCAACACAACCACAAGGACGAATTTTTTTGCTTTTTAATCTTTGATTATTAACGGTATTGTGTTCGTGTTTCAAATCCTTTAATCATACGCATACGGTATCATCAATTCTTTGTTCTTTTTATTTAATTATGTTTAATTGTTCAACATCCATTATCAAGAAATCATAAAAAAACATGTAATCATTAAGTTTTAAACAAAGAATTAAGGTTGAGTTTGGTTTTTGTTCGGGTTACACGTGAACCGAGACCAAGATTGGTCTCGGTGGTGTTTGTTTCCAACCAGTCGCAACCCTCATTGGGGCGGTGGTCGTTTTGGTGATGACAACCGCAACCCCGACTGCCCAGGAAGTGGGGTGTGTGGCTTGCTAGTGGGAATCGAGACCATCAAAGGTCTCGGTGGGTACTATGGGTGCAACAGGGGGAAGCCTGGCTAGGCCAGGGGGTGCGTATAGGCAGCAGTAGCACCGATAGTGATGTCGGTGGCTGCTGGTTGTGGTCGATCGCAGGCCACAGCCGTATGGCTATGGTGTTGCGTTGTTTTTCAGGCAACATCGGGACCTCCCATGGTCTCGGTGGGGTTCTCGTAGGGGCTCGGTTAAGACCAAGCACCCCCTTGGTATAAGTTATGTCTATTTTATTTCAATAAAACTTAGGATAAAATAATTATTAATATAATTATTCATGTACTTTTAATTAATTAAGAAAACTTAGCTTAATTAATTTATATTCATTTCAAGGTAAAGTTTAATTCTTAAATCATGTACTATTATTACTTAATAAATACTTATGATATCATGTATTATTATTGTTAATTAATAATCATATGTTACGACTAAGTATTATATATAATTGGACTTTACTATATAATTAATCATGACATATAATATACTTTTTAAAACTATAGGTTATATCATTTTACTTATTTAATAAGCTTATTATTAATTAGGGAAATACACTAAATATGGAAACATGCTATTTATAGAAATATATTAAATATGGTAACATGCTATTTATGGAAACATATTAAATATGGAAACTTTATATTTTGAAAACTTACTAATTATGAAAACTTTCTATATTTGAAAAGTCAATATATATGGAAACCTGCTATTTTTGGAAAATTACTATATATTGAAACCTGCTATTTTTAGGAAGTTACTCATTATGTTATAACAAGTACTATAACACTTAAAACATGAAATACACTAATCTAAAACACATGAAACATTAAGAATCACATGATAAAACGAGAACAAGTAAAAAAAGTTAAGAACACGTCAAGTAAACTAATAACCAGTATTTATAAGTAGAATAGACAACTTATTCATGTCCCTTTTATTATGTAGCTATCGTGAAGTCGGAGTGATCTTCCGCATTCGTTTTCGTCTTCATTTACTGGACATAAGGTACGGATATTCCGTCCTTCAATAAGGACACTCTCTTCCTATATTAGGATTTCCCCGTTTGCAGCCATATGTTTTCCCCATTAGTTTACGTGTCTTAAACACAAACAGTAATTATATGATTAATATTTTAGATTGCCTGAGCTATATACATGCATGCCAGTTCCACCTAGTTATGGAGGTACCATAACCATAACACTGGAGGCACCGGTGTTATGACTCTTCTGCGGTGAGAGTGATTGCTCGTAGCGTCCCATTCAGTTATTTGGCCTATTTTATTATTATCATGTGGGGCGAATGAGTGCATCATAGGAAAATTTTAGCAAGATTACATGGTAACTGCGGTGTGTGCCTTGCATCCGTTATCGGAGCTGATCCCTCCAACCCATACTATTTTAATTAGAGTCAACACCTCTAATTGCATGATGAGGTCTGTAAAACCCGCATGCTTTTACCATGAACAGTACACTTATGATCGTACGTATAGGATTAAAACTTTCCTTATATAACATAAACATGTATCACGAATATTAATTACAAGAATTACGTACGTGTTATATCACGATAAGTATTTAATGCGTATTAAGAAACGATAATTATGTCAATAATAATTATAATCACGAACATACGAACATGAAATCATGAACGTAAATAATCACGAGCTTTGTTATACGTATTTATGTATATTTATTACGATCATGAATAAATATAATAAGACACGAACGATAACTATTTTAATCACGTAAGCACGACACGAGAACACATAAATAATTAGAACACGGGAAAAACAACGGGTTTCCCCTTTGGGGGCCCACATACCACGAAATTAGGGAAAGGAAGGGGCTAAGCCCACTTTTGATTTAACTAAAATAAGGAAAAAGGGAAACATAGTTTCATTTTACAAGATTTCACAAAATATTAAAACCCTAGCCCCTTTTTCCTCTCCCTCTTTGGTCGCCGGGTATAACACCACCAAGGGTGGTTGTTTCTTGATTTTTGGTGATTCAATTCAAGAGATAGTCGTTCGTGTTATCATCCTTCTTTGATTCACGTGATCGGTATAAACTCAAACCTCTTTTATTTTATGTTTTTGATTTACTAATCTCATAAAATCATAAATGTTTTTAATAACTAATTAAAAACAAGTATAAACATGTTATTTAATTATGGGGTATAATCAATTAAGTTTTAAGGGGTGTTTGTTTATTGGCTGACGCCTAAACCGAGCCCCAAATGGTTCTCGGCTTGGCTTAATTCGCACCACCGAGACCTTATGGTCTCGGTGTGGTGGTCTCGGGTCACGACAGCAGCAAGGAAGGGAGACCCTGACCTAGGTCGGGGCATGGTGGTGCATTTGGGTCCGGTTCATGGGTTAAAACACGGTTCCGGTTTACACATGTTTAGATTTAAAACACGGTCCGGTTCATGAGTTATTTTTATAAGGTTAAATATTTTTTACAAGTTATATTTTTTTTACCAGACTTAAATTAAATTAATTAAAAACATGAGCATGATTAATTTAATTTACATGAATTAGGTTATTAATTTTATTATTAATACATGAATTTTAACCTAAGTATTTTTTCATTTAATTAGACTATATAATTAATTAATTATTAAAATCATGACCTATCATTAATTAATTTACATGACTTAGGTTATATTATTATAGATAATAATACATGTTTTAACCTAAGTATATTTCCTTTATTTAATTAAACCATGTTATATTTAATTAAATACTTTAACCTATATTTATTTAATTCACATGAAATAATTAATAAACTATACCATTAATTACATGACTTAGTATATTAAGCAGTAAACACTTAAGCTTATATAATTAGCTTAATAATCCAGCTTATATCTAATTATGGAAACTTTCTATTTTTAGAAACTTTTTTAATTAAGGCAGCTAATCTATTTATGGAAAATTTCTATTTTTAGAAACTTATTTAATTAAGGCAGCTAATCTATTTATGGAAACATTCTATTTTTAGAAACTTATCTATTTTAAGCAGTGAATCTATTTTTGGAAACTTTCTATTTTTGGAAACTTTCTATTTTTTGAAACTTTCTATTTTTGGTAACTTTCTATTTTTGGAAACTTTCTATTTTAGGAAACCTTCTATTTTTAGAAAGTTACTTATTATTACACAACGAGTATAATAATACATGAAATACAAGTAATACTTAATCATAATAGACAGAATATATGATAAACACAGTATAAAGCTTAGATCAGTAAAACATGACATGAACATATAAAACAAGCTAAGACATGATATAAAACCAGTTACGTACTCAGTAATCAGATACTTATACACGTATGTATTTATGTATCATTAGTGATACCGAAGTAGGACTCTCTTCTGTTAGTCTTCTTCGTTCACTGGACACAAGGTACGGATTCTCCGTCCTTTCAGTATGGACATTCTTTCCTAATTAGGATTTCCACGTATGCAGCCAACTGTTTTCCCCAGTATATGTTTTATATGTTTTTGAATTACTTATGTTTTATTAGAATACATAAAGCCATATACATGCATGACCAGTTTCACCTAGTTATGGAGGTACCATAACCATAACACTAGAGGCACCAGTGTTATGACTTCACTACGGCGGAGTGATAGCTCGTGGCGTCCCTTTCAGCTTTTGGCCATTTATTATATTATCAGGTGGGGCGTATGGGTGCATCCTAGTTTACATGTTTTCAGCAGATTATTCAGTGTAAATGTGGTGTGTGCCTTGCATCCTTCACAAGGAGCTGATTCCTTCTGCCAAAAACTAGTATATTAAATTAGAGGCAGCTCCTCTAATTTGCATGACGAGGTCACCCCTCCAAGTATTCATGCACGTTGATATTTCATGACCTATATTGGCTAATGGTTAACATGTTAAACAGTTTTCATAAGATAAACATAAGGCTTTTCAAACTATAAAACCAGTTTTATGAACATGTTCCAGGTTTTCCAGGACTTATACATTTCCGCTGCTATTAGTCTTATTTATGTTTCAGCCTTTCATGCTATGTTGTATATTCGTGCACTGAGCGTTATGCTTAGCCGTTTTTCCTTTCATGTTCCCAAAACGGCAGGTACCCAGGACTCGAGCATTTGGAGGACGTGCATAGGATGGAAGCTGCCATAGACTCCTTCCTTTGCCTTCATATACTTATGCTTGTTTAGTCATTTCTTATTTCCTTTACTTTATTATGTTTTGGGCTTATGTTTGGGAACCGATGTTTGATTCCGGTTTTCCCTATGGTCATGTATGTTTTAGTACATATTACCTTACATGCTATTATGACACGCCATAATTACGCGTAACGGTCCACTTATCAAAGTGGGGTGTTACAATTATGGTATTAGAGACAAGGCTTCGACCTGTAGGCTCTAAAACTTGACATGTGACTAGTGGGTAGTCACCAGGAGCTTCCTAAGCCAACGCTTGTTCTTCCACGTATTGATGTGTTCAGCGCATTGTTGTTTTAACCATGATGTTTTCAGCACCTTGATGTTTTCATCGATATTGTTTTACTAATATGGATGGACAACCGTCATTCATATTTAGTTATGTGTCATTGTTTCATGCATGATGTTCCTCGTGAATTGTGGCTATGTGGATTGAAACCCAGTAGTTCATAATTAGCCACATATATTTTCTTTCTGATAAGTTTTGACAGATGATTTTTACTTATTTATGTTTCATGTATCATTGTTGCAGGAATTTTGACTAAGTAATGGTTGGTATAGGACTGGCCCTATTTAGTCGCATGTGCTTTTATCGAAACTTTTAACTTTGGGACCGACCCATAGGCGTCCCCTCGCCATGTCTTTTGTTTTGGAACCAACCCATAGGCGTCCCCTCGCGCATATAAAGGGTTTTTATAAACGGAATCATGTATTCATGCACTGTTTTCATGCATAAAATTTTTCTCATGATTTATAAGCATAATTTTTTTTTCATGTCCCATCATAAGTTAATATGTTTTATGTCAAGTATGTTTTCATACTATCATGGTTAACTTCGGTTTCATGCTGATTATTTTATATAACTTCAGTTTCATCCTTCATGTTAAGTTGTTTCATGTTTCTTCATGATGATTTTATCTTCATGATTGATTACGTCTTACGTCTCTTTTGTCGTTTATGCTTTCATGCAAGACACTATTGGTGTTCACTTAAATACCACTTTTATGATAGTCATGGTTGGTTTTCATTAATCATGCTTTCAGAAAATCATTGTTGAAATTCGTTTAACCACATGTTAGTGTTTCTCTATGCAACCAGAATGAGGTATATATTGGCATTGCCAGGTTATCATGACGGTCTTTCTAACCGTTTAACCGATTATATTTCCATTAAAATCATGACAAATGATCGACCCCATACCGATCATTTCATGTGCATTCCGTGTGTACTCCATGTACCGTATTCCATGTGTATTTCACGTACCTTAATCCATGTGTATTTCACTTGAAATACTTCGCGAGTATTCTCTAGTCGATTCTGAATCATCTCAGACCTATGTTCACTTACTGATATTCTACAAGATTGCTGATGCCGCTAATAACTTGGAGATGTTACTAAAGGTTGATGCTGCTGATGTTTGGAGACGCTACGAGATGCGGATGCTGTTCACAACCTGGAGATCCTACAAGACGAAGACAAAGGCGTCAAAGCAAAGCAATTGGACGAGAAGATGCTTCACCATCAGACGATTTTCATCAATCATTGTCCCTAATTCTTAGTTACATGTCACACGTCATTCATTTGTCGTTTCAGTCATATGAGTGCAAACCGGTACCAGCCGGCCACTCAGCTGAATAGTTACATGAATCACAGTCATGAGAATGACTGTCATGGAACTGACAGACAAGACGATAGTAACCACTACTATGACAACAACTATCCTAGCAATAGCAACCGAAGCTCCGGCCGCGGACGTGATCAGAAAAACAAAGGATCAGTGGTCCAACCGATTCGTCAATTTTGGCATAATAACCTAATATTTGTAGTTCTATTTGTTTCACATCTCGAGACACATGTCAAGACATCAGTCAAGACACATGTCTCACGTATGCTTTCTGAAGACACATGTCAAGACACCAGTCGGGACACATTTCATGCTTATATTTCCCAAGACACGAGTCAAGACACATGACTCACGTCCAATTATGGAACATCTCTAAGAAATTCAGGGTACCTCCAAAGGGTATATCCATTTTGTTGTGCCATGTATTAATCAGGCCACAAGAATTTCAGTACCATCATCGGCGTATCAATAAGGCCAGTCTTGTTTTCTCGATGACACTTTCATTTCTTTCACCATATTTCATATATTCATGACTATGAAGGGCGCCATTCGTATTCCCCATGTATACGAAGGTTTTTCCTTCAGCCTAATGATAAGATCCAAGCTGCTAACGCATTACCTCAGACAGATGCGAGGTGAATTTTATCCTAATTATGGACTACGAACAGCACACCATGCTACGATTCATGATTATGTACAGTAATGTTCAGGCTCCTGAATACATTCAGCTTGATTTTCCATTAGGAAAATCTGTACAAATTATCTATGCTTACAAGCATGTGCCTTGTTAGCCATGGTTGCTAAAATTTTCTAGCTGTCCGTAAGACACGACTACTGAGGTCCTTTTACGCATAGTCAGTTGATTATTCCAAAATCTTCCCATATATTCCAGAAGAACCTACAAGGAGAAGGACGGTACCATGAGATTATGTGTCGACTACCGTCAATTTAAACAAATCACCATTCATAACCGTTATTCTCCTCCACGTATTGACAAGATCATATTCATTTAGGGCGCTAAGCACTTTCCAAGATCGGATTCATGATCATGCTACCAACAGTGACGAGTGAAAGAGCAGGACATGTCCATGACTGCTATTCGTACACGACTCGGTCGTGCTAGATTCATGATTTTGTATTAGTCTCATAAGTGCTCCAACAGCATTATGGACTTAATAAATTGAGTTTCCATGAACTCATAAACAAATTCATCAGTGTTTTCATCTATGACAACCTAACCTTCTCTAAAGTCTGGAGAAGAGCAGGAAGACCATATTTTCTCTATGTTGCAAATCCTACGATAGGAGAAATTTCAGCCTGAAAATTTTCAATATAAATTTTGGTTGATTTCAGTGACACGCTGAATCACATGGATCCTCACGTTTAATCTTAACATGACTCAGCTTATGTGTAGAGGTGAGAACCCTACAATACGTTAAGAGTTCAAAGAAAATCCTACGCTAAGAGAAGTCTAATTTCGGAGACGTATAGTTCCGCAATTTTCTACGTATCAATTTTCTACGCAGCAAGATATAGTTACGTCCATATCTAAGTACCTGACATACCAACAGGCTAAGATAGAACACCAACTGACTAGAATGTTTTCCATCATCGGGAAAAGGTGAACAGAAATGGGACAAGATCCCCACGGATTTTGGTTACCAGATTAATGTAAACTCAGAAGAAATAAGATGCTATCTAGGTTGTTTCCAACAGTTTGATCAAGTCTGCAGAATCCTTACATCCGCAAGGATTTCAGAACCAACAGATTGATCGGACATGTTCCAGCCAAGGCTCGTCTGATCACTTGGTAATCCGTCAGATATCAGGTCAGACAAAGGTTCACATTTGTGCTCCTTATTTACGTTCATGTCCTTATTCTAATTCCACTACTTGCTTTCACGCTCACGTTCATGACACTATTCACGTTCATGATCGTATCCTGGCTTACGATTTTATGTTCATTTTCGTTCTGGGAAGTTTTGCAAGAACTTGAGAGATCAGACTCAAGTCTAGTATAACTCTCTATGCTCAGACAGACGTTTCACGTCACACTCCACGTCTCATCTTATAGCGTTTGGCGTTACCGCAGTTGTATTCCATGTTCACGATATCTTTCACATGTCATGTTCATTCCACGTTCTTCATATCACGTTCACGATATGTTACACGTATCATGGATCACGATATGTTGCTCATACTACACTCACCATATCTCCACGTATCACGTTCAAAAATTTTCACGTACTACGTTTCACTATGTCTCGTGCATCGTTGCTAATTATCAGTTAGGTTAGATTATTTTGTATCACAGTGTTTCAGTTCCCCTTGCATGTTATTTCTGTCTATCTTACGTAGATGACAATGAACTCTTCGTGTTTTCAATTCAAGGTCAGGAGGACCAAGATTTATCATTGTGTCAAGATCTTGAGAAGGAACCGCTCCAAGAGGGAAGCCACTTGGAAACGGACAAGTTCATCCGGACTTCTTGTCCGTTTTCTCTTATCGATTAGATATGCCCTTTCAGTCACATCACGTTCCATGTCCCTTCAAGACATGTCACGTTCCACGTTCCCTTCTATAATGTCACCTTCATATTCCGTAATCTTACATACCCTTCCAGTTTAATTTGGGTGTGTTTCTCCTTTGGTTTACGTTATCTATAATTCGGGGACGAATTATTCTTTTTAGGGGGGGAAGAGTTGTAAAACCCACATGCTTTTACCATGAACAGTACACTTATGATCATACGTATAGGATTAAAACTTTCCTTATATAACATAAACATGTATCACGAATATTAATTATAAGAATTACGTACGTGTTATATCACGATAAGTATTTAATACGTATTAAGACACGATAATTATTTCAATAATAATTATAATCACGAACATACGAATATGAAATCATGAACGTAAATAATCACGAGCTTAGTATTACGTATTTATGTATATTTATTACGATCATGAATAAATATAATAAGACACGAACGATAACTATTTTAATTACGTAAGCACGACACAAGAACACGTAAATAATTAGAACACGGGAAAAACAACGGGTTCCCCTTTGGGGTCCCACATACCACGAAATTAGGAAAAGGAAGGGGTCAAGCCCACTTTTGATTTAACTAAAATAAGGAAAAAGGGAAACATAGTTTCATTTTACAAGATTTCACAAAATATTAAAACCCTAGCCCCTTTTTCCTCTCCCTCTTTGGCCACCGGGTATAACACCACCAAGGGTGGTTGTTTGTTGAATTTTGGTGATTCAATTCAAGAGATAGTCGTTCGTGTTATCATCCTTCTTTAATTCACGTGATCAGTATAAACTCAAACCTCTTTTATTTTATGTTTTTTATTTACTAATCACATAAAATCATAAATGTTTTTAATAACTGATTAAAAACAAGTATAAACATGTTATTTAATCATGGGGTATAATCAATTAAGTGTTAATGGGTGTTTGTTTATTGGCCGACGCCTAAACCGAGCCCCAAGGGGGTCTCGGCTTGGCTTAATTCGCACCACCGAGACCTTATGGTCTCGGTGTGGTGGTCACGGCAGCAGCAAGGAATGGAGACCCCGACCTAGGTCAGGGCATGGTGGTGCATTTGGGTCCGGTTCATGGGTTAAAACACGGGTCCGGTTTACACATGTTTAGATTTAGAACACGGTCCGGTTCATGAGTTATTTTTACAAGGTTAAATATTTTTTATAAGTTATATTTTTTTTACAAGACTTAAATTAAATTAATTAAAAACATGAGCATGATTAATTTAATTTACATGACTTAGGTTATTAATTTTATTATTAATACATGAATTTTAACCTAAGTATTTTTTCCATTAAATTAGACTATATAATTAATTAATTATTAAAATCATGACCTACAATTAATTAATTTACATGACTTAGGTTATATTATTATAGATAATAATACATGTTTTAACCTAAGTATATTTTCCTTTATTTAATTAAACCATGTTTTATTTAATTAAATACTTTAACCTATAGTTTATTTAATTCACATGAAATAATTAATAAACTATACTATTAATTACATGACTTAGTATATTAAGCAGTAAACACTTAAGCTTATATAATTAGCTTAATAATCCAGCTTATATCTAATTATGGAAACTTTATATTTTTAGAAACTTATTTAATTAAGGCAGCTAATCTATTTAAGGAAACTTTCTATTTTTAGAAACTTATTTAATTAAGGCAGCTAATCTATTTATGGAAACTTTCTATTTTTAGAAACTTATCTATTTTAAGCAGTGAATCTATTTTTGGAAACTTTCTATTTTTGGAAACTTTCTATTTTTGGAAACATTCTATGTTTGGTAACTTTCTATTTTTGGAAACTTTTTATTTTAGGAAACCTACTATTTTTAGAAAGTTACTTATTATTACACAACGAGTATAATAATACATGAAATACAAGTAATACTTAATCAGAATAGACAGAAAGTATGATAAACACAGTATAAAGCTTAGATCAGTAAAACATGACATGAACATATAAAACAAGCTAAGACATGATATAAAACCAGTTACGTACTCAGTAATCAGATACTTATACACGTATGTATTTATGTAGCATTAGTGATACCGAAGTAGGACTCTCTTTCGTTCGTCTTCTTCGTTCACTGGACACAAGGTACGGATTCTCCGTCCTTTCAGTATGAGCATTCTTTCCTTATTAGGATTTCCCCGTATGCAACCAACTGTTTTCCCCAGTATATGTTTTATATGTTTTTGAATTGCTTATGTTTTATTAGAATACCTAAAGCCATATACATGCATGACCAGTTTCACCTAGTTATGGAGGTATCATAACCATAACACTAGAGGCACCAGTGTTATGACTTCACCACGGCGGAGTGATAGCTCGTGGCGTCCCTTTCATCTTTTGGCCATTTATTATATTATCAGGTGGGGCGTATGGGTGCATCCTAGTTTACATGTTTTCAGCAGATTATTCAGTGTGAATGTGGTGTGTGCCTTGCATCCTTCACAAGGAGCTGATCCCTCCTACCTAAAACCAGTATATTAAATTAGAGGCAGCCCCTCTAATTTGCCTGACGAGGTCACCCCTCCAAGTATTCATGCACGTTGATATTTCATGACCTATATTGGCTAATGGTTAACATGTTAAACGGTTTTCATAAGATAAACATAAGGCTTTTCAAACTATAAAACCAGTTTTATGAACATGTTCCAGGTTTTCCAAGACTTATACATTTCCGCTGCTATTAGTCTTATTTATGTTTTAGCCTTTCATGCTATGTTGTATATCCGTGCACTGAGCGTTATGCTCAGCCGTTTTTCCTTTCATGTTCCCAAAACGGCAGGTACCCAGGACTCGAGCATTTGGAGGACGTGCATAGGATGGAAGCTGCCATATACTCCTTCCTTTGCCTTCATATACTTATGCTTGTTTAGTCATTTCTTATTTCCTTTACTTTATTATGTTTTGGGCTTATGTTTGGGAACCGATGTTTGATTCCGGTTTCCCCTATGGTCATGTATGTTTTAGTATATATTACCTTGCATGCTTTGATGACACGCCATAATTACGCGTAACGGTCCACTTATCAAAGTGGGGTGTTACAAGGTCACTCATCTAAGTATTCATGCACGTTGATACCTCATGATCTATATGGGCTCCGGACATATTTAAAATACAGTTTTCAGTATAAAATAAACATAAGTCTTTTCAGAATATAAACTAGTTTTAAAAACTTACGCCAGGTTTTTTCAGGACTTACACTTATTCCGCTGTACTTCATTTCATTTCATTTCTTTCTTATGTTTATGCTTTACATTTCATTATATCTGCACACTGATCGTATTGCTCAGACGTATTTCTTTCTATGTCCCAATATGGCAGGTACTAAAGGCAAAGCTATGATTCAAGAGTACGTACATATGATGGAGGCGCCTAGTCTTCTTCTCTTTTAATGCATTTACATAATTTTGCTTTGCTGGACATTGTTATAGTCATTTCATACATTTCTATACTTATGCATTGTGTGTGGAGCTTACGTTTGGAACCGATGTTTGTTTCTGGTTTCCTTTATTGTCATTTAATGTTTTAGACATTTACCTTGCATGCTTTGATGACACGCCATAATTACTAAGTAACGGTCCACTTATCCAAGTGGGGTGTTACACTGGTTATTCGGGTCAACTGGAACCGAACTGAATTCAAATTCGGTCTTTGGTTCGGTTTCTAGGTTCACCCAAAAAAAAATTAACCGAATAAACCGAACAACCCGAGAACCGAACCGAAGGAGACCCCTAACAGGAACTGTTCAGGATATTTTTAAAAAGGCAGAGGTTTTTTCGCAAATCAAATGAAATTTAATTGAATTAAGTAAATAAAAAATAAGGGTAGGATAATGATTTCTATTCCCCACCTATGAGCTACTTTACCATATTCCGAATTCAAGGGTTTAAATAACATCCTTATAGTAGTTTGTCTTGGACGAGCTTTGGAACCGCTCTTAACAATTTGTGTAGCCATAAATCCTATTATATTCATTAAAATCTGTTGACTTTGTATACCATCCCATTCTAGTTGTAACTAACTTTAGAGCATTATAAAACTTAAGAGAGAATAGGGAGTAAAGGGGACCTTCGCTTCATTAGAAATTGGACCCGGACCTTCTTTCTTCTCCTGCGGAGCCCTGATAAAGTAACCGGTGGCAGGTTAGTACAGTTCTCCTGCTTGCGAATATTTCCCTACGCTGATTCAAAAGCCTTCTTATTTATTGTTGTTGATCCTCCCCGCGAAACAATCATAGATCAAAAAACAGGGGCTTTTTAACGACGCGACATTTTTTTATGAAAAAAAGAAATTAAATTAAGGGTCGCCCTTTTTAACGAAACATAAAAAAGGAGAAAGCAAGTTGTCCTCAGACATTCGTTCTTTTGACAACCTTTGCAGTTCGGGCTTGCCCACCTTCCTGATTAGTATTTTTAGTCTCGGTTCAATATCCATGCATGGATAATTATATGTTACTATAGGGTTTCTGAAAAGAAACTATACGATCTATATAATAAACTTGGGTTATGTTTGGTAAAAATAGTTGTAAGCTATTAATTGTAAGCTGTAAGCTGTTAATTATAGCGCTGGTAACATTAGCTATGACCTGTATTATTTTTCAATAAAAGTGTTTGGTAAATTAGCTCTTAATTATAAAATCAAGATGTAAACTGATTTAAAAGGACATATTTATATAAATTATAATATGTTTTGAGGGTATATCAGTGATTTATAGTTTTTACATAGCTAGTTATTTAACAAGTTGTTTAAATCAGCTTTTCATTTAAGAGCTACTTATTCAAAATTAAAAGCTAACAGCTCCAAAAAGTTGTTGTGACAAACAAAGCTAACATCTCTCAAAAATCTCTCAAGAAATTGTTTCTTCTCAGAATCTTGAGTGAAAATAATTCGGCGAGCAACTTTCGCTAATTTTTTCAAATCATGCTCGTTAACGCGATTAAAAATCAAGAAATCATCTTCAGAAAGAAGGGTCTAAGAGGTAACATGTATACAATAGTAATAAGAACTAGGTGAATACTCAGCCTATTGCTATACATGACTTGTCTAACATAATATCATCACTAAGTGATAGAGTACTCGAGAGGTACTACTGTTTTTTCTTTTTTTAAGAGCAATTAACCAATGACAAATGACACGTAAGCTCGCCGGTTTATATCAGTGATGAAAAGAGTTATTTTGAATATTAATATATATATTATTCCTTGAAGGATACGACGTCGTACCGTTTGACATAATGTCGTTTTATTCTTTGTACAATGTCATTTTACTCTTTGTAAAAAAAACTCCTTTGTCGTTTCGGAGAACCCAATCCACTAGCCTGTTAGCCACATGTTTTAATACATTAAAACCTTTTTTTTATGGATCAAAATCCTCTCAAGTTGATAGTAACTTGATTGATCATGTTGGCCAATCAAAATTTAGATAAATGTTTAAAACTTTTTCTTTTATTGAAATGCATGGGGCCCATATGTATTTATCTTTGTTGTGATTAGAGAACTTGACCAATCAAGTTGACATAAACTTGAGATACACAAGCAACCAAAGTCCATACTTGAACTACCTAGAACATTCACACACACAACTCTTATAACTGCTACTCCCTTCCATCTTCATGACTCCTCAACTCGAGACTACCAATCGATCTAATTGTTATTCGTCGCCTTCATCTGAATACCCTACGAGGACAAGTAATTGTGGTAAGCACATTATGCAAACAACCTATTCCAATGGATCAAATCAAATGAAATTGACAATTTTTTTACTTATGTGAACTACTTAAACAATTATTGCTTTGCTGTACCATTGCTTTGCCTTACCTATGTATATTATCTAACATTTTCTACACTAATAATTGTTTGATCCTCTCTTTTCTCTAAATGGATTTCATTACCTAATGATTTAGCCTAGAAACAGATGTAATTACCACTTTGTTACCTAGGCCACCCATTAAACACTTATTGCTTCGTATAGTATCCAGAGACATGATTTCCTTACCTATGTATACCATCTGATGTTTGCTACACTAATGATTGTTTACTATGTTTTCTAAATGGATCTAACTAAAATTGCTATATGTATATTATGTACGCCGAATCTATTAGCTGCAATTTTTTTCGTCACTACCAAATTCTTATGCCCAAACATGAATGCAAAAAGAAAATTACTTTCTGACTGTGCCAAAGATTTAAGTACAAACGTCAGTAGCAAAAGGCAGAATGTAGATAAAAATAATGGCCAAATACATGCTAATTTACCTCAAAGTCTAATTCAAACTACAATTCCACTTACTCCTGTCACTGAAACATGCGAAACGCTACGCCCAAGTACATCATTCGACGAACAACAAATACAAAATATACCTAACCCTTGCACACCTCTGGTCAGCATAGGCGGCAGATGTCTATTACCTTACATGACAACCCAAACACAAAACATAACCAATTTCCATACAAGGTTTGCCAGTGCACAACATCATGAAAAAACACCAGGTATATTCTTCACATCATTGAATAATATAAAATCACCAAACCAGAAAGATAGAATTACAAGTACCGGAAAAAGAAAAGGCATATTCTTATAGATCATCGGTTCCTGCAAAAAAGACAAACCATCACACTTCATGACTACAAAATAACCAAGCAGACACATGTAGAACAAATGATGTAACATCTTCTATACATCTACACAAGACACTACCAACGGGCCATTATCGTTAAGGCCGACTGATAAATGCCTATGTAAGTATCTCTCTGTTGTTACAATCATTTTAAACTTTATACTACTGGCTTCCGTTATACTTACTTATATAACTATTCTTATTCTACATATTGCAGCCAATACTTTGAACTCACCCATCGCTGCTGCTGATACGTTCGATTGATTGCAAACGACAGCTTCAGATTTGGACGCACAACTGACTTTGCTATCATACCAAATGATGACTTTCCAGAATATACTTTGAATTCACCGCATACAATGAACTTGGAAATAGTGGCGATGCACCTAATGCTATAGTTACAGGTAGCCTCCTTCTATATATCAAACTTAAGCTAATCCAAAATAAACAATGCCTAAAAATTCTCTTACCAGCTTATATTGGATGTATCCAACGAATAAACAGTATCCGTACATCAGGAAGCGCAACATCAAGTGTCATAAAAAGAAGAACCATTGATGTGCAGAACGTAAAGTAACCTTAATCTCCCGCTTTATAATCCCTACAAAAGAAACACCTTATGTGTCAACTATTTTGCAACAGTGGTCTAACAATGAAATTCACCATGTGGAATGAAATGGCGATCGACCGGGTTCAACATAGATAAATACAAAGCTCTTGAAAAACCTGTAATCATTGCAATTAGCTCCTTTAGAGTGACAAATAGATACAATGGTATGACTCATAGTAAGAATTTGTAAATACACAAACATCAAGAGTTTGAACTAACAACCTGCTTAAATTTTTTCAGAACTTGAGCTTTCAGGAACGTCGCAACTCGATACTTCCTAAATATTGATTGACCTAAAATGCACATGGTATTACAAAACATGCTCTCAGTACATCCAAAAAATTACTCTAGAAGACCATGGACCTCAACCGAGTCCAAATTACAGGTACTCAGTGATCATAAATTTTGCTAACTCTGCAATATTCTAACAAATAGTATTGACTTGACATATAGCTACTGGTTCAAAGCAAGAATTACTGATGGAACAGGAGCAATAACATTAACATGTTTCAGCCCGAGTCCAACGGAATGACAATTGAATGCGATAAGGTTTTGGAACAGCTTGAAGACAAAAAACGATATCAAGTACAATATAATGATATTCACTGTCTTTATCAGACTTCCTATTTTACATTTGTCTCCTAACACATCATATTTTGTTTTCCTAATGCGTAGTACGCCTACAGTTGCAACACTTTTGCGGTTTGCCATGAAATTTTGACAACACCAATACAATGAACAACATACGACTTAAAATCTATCATAAGAAAAAAACGGCTTAAAAACCGTCATTAAAAAACCGCCGCAACGCGCGGGTGCCTCACCTCGTTCAATATAAAACGGGTTACTGCGAACAAGAGAACCCATAAAAGGTCTCTCCAAGCTAAGTCTGCTGTAATTTTCACTTTAGAATGACAATTTTCATATTACTGTATTAATTAATACATCCTTTTACAGCTAACAAAGGTGCCAACATCAAGCTTATATGGATGTTGCTCCACCCACTGGTGACTCGTCTTTTCTCAATTCATTCATTTTTCACACATTAGTAATTTCTTTAACTAACTCATTTTAGACTCGTACGTTCAAAAGGAGTAACGTTTCGTTAGGAGTAACGGTTGAGCGTCTCTGATGTAAAAAGTTGGGGATTTAGACTCGTAAGTTCAAAAGGTAATGGTTCGTCATACACAAAGCCTTTTGGTATAAGTTTACTATTGGCGGTGAGTAAAGTTTAAGTTATCTTAGAAAGAAAGATAGAAAGATTTCAAGCAAGAAGAATTATTAAAATCCGAGTGTTTACTCTAGATTATCAAATGGGGTCAAGAGGTCCAACCTTGATTGGAAGATAGAAGGTAGAATGATAAGTTGAATCAAACATGTAAAGAATCAGCTAAATTGAGTAATTGTTTGCTAAATGTATGCTTTATTTAAAGGGTTGATTATGTGAATGTTTTTGTGTTGTGAAGTTGGTTAGTGGAGGTTTGAGGTGGCAAAATGGGCGGGCGGGCAAAACGGGCGGCGGAAAAACGGGCGGCAGGGTAAACCGGCGGCGGGCTAAACGGACGCGAGCAAAACGGGCGCGGGCTTAAACGGGCGCACAATAAAAAAACACTAAATTGATTAGGTTACATGGACCAGCAGAGGGAAAAAGAGGATAAAAAATGGCCCAAATTCGCCCACTTCTTCACTTCTGGATAAAAAGGGTTGGGGCAAAAATCGGCCATTTAGTTTCTCTCTCCGCCCAAATCCACCCATTTAGTTTCTCTCTCTGTCCAAATCTGCCCATAAAGAAAAAAGATGGGGCAAAAACGCCCATCAGTTTTAAAAAAGTGTCCAAATTAGCCCAAACTTTGATAAATGAGCAAGATTTGCCATCTCTAGTGGAGGTGATGCAACATATACAAAACGAAATGTGGCTATACCACAATGGGAGTGGTTGTAGCATGTATGAGACAAAGGGATTAACAAATTAATTAAAAAGAACGAGTAGTTAAAATTTGGGGTAATGTTATCGAGAATTGATATAGGTAATTCGGACAAAATGTTCATCCATCAATCCATTCATCGGTAGTAGAGTATAAAGTAAAGAAAGAAGAAGGGTTGCCCTATTGGTAGCCTCCTATCCATTGAAATTTGAAAAGGTAAAAAAAAGTACATAATTTGTGTAGTTTCGTCTTTCTATTTTTTTGACAATTTTTTATCAGTTTTTTCGTATTTTTGTCAGTTTAACAGTTTTGACTTGTTAAACTTTTTTTTTTTTTTTTTTGATTCACTGATTTATAACAAAACCAAAATTATAAAAATAAAAAAAATGTAAAATTTAGGGGGTACATATGGGAATTTTTGGGGGTCTTAATAGTAGGGGTGAGCAGAAACCGCACCGCGAATCGCAAAACCGTAAAAACTACAAAAGAAACTGCACTGTAGAAACCGCACCAAGTCAAAAACCAACGGTTTGGTTTTAAGAAAAAGGAAAAATCGCAAATGCGGTTTTCGTCCGTAAAAAGAACCGCACCACACAATAATTATTTTATAATGAAAAGCGTCACATTCACTATTTTATGTAGAGGTGGCAAATCTTGTCCATTTAGTTAAATATGGGCACTTTTTTACACTTTTCCAAAAAGGATGGACACTTTTGCGCATTCATTATTGTTGATGGGCTAAATGGGCGCTCATGTAAAAAGATAAATGGGTTTAATGGGCGCATATGTAAGATAATAATTATGCTATTCGCATAATCTTTTATATTTAATTTTTTATCCTGACTTTCAAACAAGTTTTTTATTTTCTATTTCTATTTTTTTATATATTTTTCTCCGTTTTAGCTTGCGCCGGTTTAGCCCGCCCATTTCGTCCGCCCGTTTAGCCCGTGTCTGTTTTGCCCGTACCCATTTAGCCCGCGCCCGTTTAGCCCGTCGCCCGTTTTGCTCGCCGCCCGCGCCCGCCTGCCCGTCCATTTTGCCACCTCTATGCGAGTTATAGGACTTCTAGTGCATATTATCATTGTATTCATAAGTTATTCGTCAAGTGTTTGTTAGATTCAATTGTTAGAGCCGAAAAAAATCAATAATTTAAACTAAAAACCGCAAAAATCAATATTTATTATATAAGTCACAAGTAATGGTGCGGTGCGGTTAAAACCCGCAAAACCGCAAAAAAGCCCGCATCAAACCGAACCATGCTCACCTAAGCCTTGCCCAAGAAGAAAAGTAATTGAAAAGGGGGCGAAACCAGAAGGACTGAATTTGAAATATTGTAGAAGTATAAAAGAAAGAGGAAACCTCTCTCCTCCTGCTAATTGAAAAAAAAAAAAAAAAAACAAGAAAAGATGCCGTTTAATTTCGATGGGATAGATATGAAGTGTGGTGGAGGAAAAACAATACGAATCGTGAAGGCGCGCCGGAGGAGTTATGGCCCAGAAGTGTGTAACGAAGGCCCTATTCAGGGATCTATAGAAGGTTGGTTTTTAGGTTTATATTCATATTTATTTACTTATTAATCAATTACTAATACCTCCTTCCTTTAATTTTACAGCTGCTAACAAAGGGAAGCATGCTGGTGACTCCCTTGTTCTTTCAACAGCTGCTTCGCCTCCTGCTCCTGCTCCTGGTATCATCACAGATTTAAAAAACAACAAAGCCCGGCCTGTGCCTATGATTATTAAGGATGTCGTTGCTCCCTTGAAGCCTTACAAAAAGACTAGTTTTGGTGACTTTCCTTTCTCGATCAATTCATTCATTTTTCACACCATTACTCTACTAATTAATTTCCTCCTAAACCATTATTGTCTTTCTTCTTACAGCTACCTGGTCTCATTATCATGAAAAGCACAAGCTAGCCTATTTGATGCTTATGTCTTGTGGTCAGTCTTCTTCTTTACATACCACTCATTTTCACTATCCATCTTAATTTCCTCATCAACTCCCTTCCCTTCTTCTTTCCACAGTTCACGCCGAGAAATCCCCTCCTGCTCCTCCTGTTCCTGGTATCATATCTACTCTTCTTCTCTTCACTTCACTTCACTTGTCTTGTCGCTTCTTTGTTGAACTTCTCGACCTACCACAATAATTTAGTCTTATGATATAAACACAGCCTGCAAGCCGCTTACTAGTAGTAGTTAGCTAAATTAGTTGGTTTACTAGTTTGGTTGGTTAATCAATACGTATATTACAGGTACCATCTCACAAGCTGAAGAAGAATGCGTCCCATACAAGGATCTTGGCGAGTCAACTGAAACCATGGTTGAAAATCTTAAACTTGAAGAGATGAACATCAGCAACTAGTGCTGCTAACTACTCGTAAACCTTCGATTCCACTAACTCTTATAGTTGCTTTCACTCTTTGATTACTACAGTAATAATCTTTGCTCGAGATACTATGAGATTTTCTTTTTAATTAAATGTGAATTTGGATTCTGGACTTTGCTTTGTTCCATATTTACTCAAGAGTAAATTGACCAATACATCTATACTGACAAATTAGAGGATTGAACATCACACAAACCAAATTTATGAATTTTATTATACAGATACAGATTTTAACAGTTAATCGTAAACGCGTACTCTAGAGTTCACATACACACCCTTTAATTCATAAGATACATCGACTATTTATCCATTGATAGTAATATTTAGTTGAACTTGGAACAAATCTTTCTAATCTCTCCTTGATCGCCAGTTTTCACTTCAATGCTACTCATCTTAACCATCGATTTCTTGAACTCGAAATCAAATCGAAGTCCCAGCAACCCTCTTATGGTTCCTGCATAGTTTTTTACTATGTCATGAGTTGTGGGGTCGCCCCATAATCTCTGATCCGACTCCAAAACACCATTTCCATCACGCACGTTCTTGAAATAGTTCACGTCAAACTTCATCTTGCTATCTTTGTCTAGTGCTACCCGTTCTGTACCATCACTGTTTTTTGGACATTGGTTTTGGAATTGGTAAGGGCCGATTGGCTTAAACTTGGGTCAGAATTCCCTGTTCCTAGACTGAGTCTAAAAGAAAGACTTGAGCATTCAGAGAGGCAAAGTTCAATGAATGATATCTAAAATGAAGAAAAAGGTTATGGGTTCAGTGAGTTGTGGCAATAGGCTTATTGAACCCCATACGATCTCCCTGAAGAAACAAGCATCCTCCAAGACTGAAGTAAAGGTGGGATAAGTTGAATTGTGATAAGATGTTTTACATCACACAATTAGCGACTTACCCTTTTGGGATAGATAGGGTACTAACAAGTGTAAAAGGACTTATATCCTAATACTTAGAATAGACTAAGACAAGATTGTACACTGTACTAATAAGACAAGAATTTCACATGGGCAATTCTTTGTCTTGTATCTACCTTTGCTTCTATAAATAGGATGGTTGTAAAATGAGAGAAATAAGTTTGTGCACTAAATACTTTAGACATTCACAAACAAATTTCTCTCTTCCAAATACGATCAAACACTTGAGTTCTAAACTCTTGTTGATAGAATCGTCAAGCTTAGCAATCGTTAGGTGGACTAGCTTGTTAGTGAGGAGATCACCAAACACACATTGTCTATTCAATCCCTATTGTAGCTTCGCATACAATAGGGTATAATTCTTTAATAAAGTTAGGAGTTAAACGTTGAAAACCTTTTGTGTTATTTACTTTATTTTGTCTTGTGTTTATTACATTACTTTACCATGAGTTAGGTCTATACTTAGTACTCTTAAGTATAGCACTGGTTACAATGGACCAACACACAGCCAAAATAGTAACAAAGAGACACAGAGTGATAATCAGTCTGATGAAATTTGGATCCTATTCCAAACGTCCCTACTTAGGGCACTCAAAACTTGAGAAGGTCTTCTAGGCCTTATGTCTTTCCAAAAGATTACAATGATTTTATTGTAAACTCCAAGGTCAAGTATGTCCTCGAAACATTTGTTGAATACTACAAACTTAATACCGAATATTTGTGGTTTGTAACTCTAACTTAACAAAACCAGTGAACCAAAAAGTTTCTTTGAAGCATCTCAAAATCCCCTTTAGGTTGATGTAATGAATGTTGAACTTGCTGCTTTGGTTAAGACTGATACTTGGGATGTTGTTGAGCTACTTAAAGGTAGAAAGGCCTTAGATAGAAAATGGATTTGGAATTTAAAATTTAAGTCCAGTGGTGAGATAGAGAGGTACAAAGCTAGGGTTGTTGCTCAGGGATGTGCCCAAAAAGAGGGTATTGATTATGAGGAGATCTTTGCTCCTGTTGTTAAAACGGTTAGCATTAAGTGCTTACTTAATTTGATATCCTTTAGTCTTGGCCTATGTTTCAACTTGACATCAATAATTTTTTTTATATGGTGACATATATGATTGATTATATGAAATATATTTTCTCATATGATTGTTAAGTTAACATTAGTTTATAAATTACAAGTTAAAAATTATAGGATTTTAGAAGTTTGAAAAGTAAATTTCGAATTGATGGCCAATAAAATGCTCCATTCAATATATTGGCCATGTAACATTAGAATTAATTAGGATTTAAGAAGTCTAAAAGTAGATCATAGTGTGTATAGTTGAATAAAATAATTGCCTTATAACCATTAAATATGTTTTGTGGAAGATCTTTTTGTCAAGTTAAGTCAAGCGCTCATCTGAAACAACAGACTTTCTAAATTTCACTTCTATATCTTTTAAAACAATTTCATGTTTCGATCTTTATAAGCGGTAAATTAGCTCTTTAGTTTTTTATTATGCTAGTTGTCTAAAAAAATCAAAACATTTCTTTATCCAACATCATCTTTATTACCTTCCAAAAAACTTTAGGCTCAAATGTGATAATTGTGACTTCTACAAGTTAGTCAAATCATTAGAGTTGACTAAGATACCTTATTTATGTGCTTATATAATATATTATGATATATGATAAGTGATTGTCATCATACTGAGTTGATTTTTAACAGTGACTGATAGTTCATGTGTTCATATTTTGGTGACAATGAAATGATAATGTAATTTTTGTTGTGTACGTATTTTATGTATAATACCCCAAATATAATAAATAGTAACTATATTATTATTAGTACGAGAGGTTAAGCTCGTGCGTTGCGTACAGATAAAAAGTTAGCAGTGTTAATAATTTGATGATGTAGTGGGGTATATGTTTCTTAAATTATGTGGGATCCTTTCTTTTCTCAACACTTTCTTCAGCTACCGAACCGAGCTGAGCCTCTTTTGATATCCATGATATTGGTTCAAGTGGTGACTCTTCCCATCCGGGGGTTCAATACAATGTTAAGAGGTGATTGAAAGGCAGAATCGAGTTGACCTTATAAACAAACATTTTTGTCTACTCATGTATGCATAAATGGTATCAGAGGCTGTTTGGATTGCTGAATTTTTTAGCTGAAAAAGAAAAATAAACCGTCCTTTTGGTGCTGAACTTTTATGCAAATAACTAATTTTTCGGTTGCTTTAATTTTATTTAGAAAAGTAGTTGTTTAGCTACTAAACTGATGACGTATAGTCCCTAGTCGAGTTGAGTGACCCGGCCCACGGGTACTACCCGTATTCATTACACATGGATCACAAAACAGACAACGCTAACGCCCACAAGGCCCAGTAAGACGTTGTCGCACGCGGTTCTATCTCAACCTTGTCCTTGCAGCACGCAGACAGGATCAAACTTGATATAATCTAAGTTAGGTTATGATTCGCCTAAAGCTAAGAGATATACATTATCCTTATTTATGCGATAAGGATCCGACTATATTCGGTAGTTATCTCTTGCTTAAGCCGCAAGAATACGGGAGCCCAATTAGGGTTCCATCGGGTATAAAAGAAACCCCAGAGGTTCCAAAAAGGTATGACATACATAATACTCTAAACCATCACCTATATCCCAAATCGATTACTTACTCTCATGTTGGAATCTAATCGTGGGATACGCGCCCACGTTAAGCTTTACGATGTATGTTATTTAGTGTGCATGGTCTTCAAACAAGTTCACTTGGTGCAAGAGCATCATCTCTTCAACTCGTTAATTCTTTCTTGTTATCATTGCTCTTATATTTTTTATGCGATTATCATTACACTACTATAGTAAGAACTTTGATTTATTTGTGGTCACATTTAGATTCTTTGAAACTTTATTTTTGTTGCTTTCTTTGTAAATTTATGTGACTTATTTACTTTGTGTTTATATTTTTTCAATTCTAGAGGATATATTTTTAAGATAAAGCTATCAAGTGGTTCTCAATCTTACAAAAAAACAAACATGATCCTTTACTGTTATTAACAACAAAATTAATGTTCATATAGGAGAAGATGGGTGTTTGAGTGTTTGCATAAAACCGGGTTAACTCGGTGGTCGAACCGGCAACACGTTGTCTCTGCCGGGTCGATCACTGGGTCGGTTTTCAAAACATTGTTGAGGTGTCGTTCATGTGAACACATTATCCTTGAAGGGAGACTAGTCTCCAAGTTCTTGAGATTTGATTCAAATGCTTGTCATTAAATATGATGATAGAAGCTCATATAAAAGTGAAGGAATATATTTTGAGCTTATGTGAGCCTATGTGATTTTGGCTTTTTGTATTGAGAGATTTGTGACTTAGAAAAGCTAACCCGTAAGTTTGAAAATAAGGTAGAAAACCGAGGGTTATGAAATATAGGTGAAAATCAAATTAAGGTGATAGTTAGTTTGTTAAACACGATATAATTAAAAAAATTGTGTATTAAGAATATATTTTTAATAGTAAAAGGTTTGAGGTGCAAATAAAAACCGATTATCTTAAAAACTGATAGTAATTGAAAAGAAGGAAGGAAAGTGATTGAAAAAGGGCGAAACCAGAAGGAGTGGAATTGAAATATAGTACAAGTATAAAAGAAAGAGGAAAGCTCAGAAAACCCTAAAGAAGAAAAAAAGAAAAAAAGAAAAAAAAGAAGAAGATCGAAGGGATGGATATTAATGAACCGAGACGAGGACTAGAAATACGAATCGAGCCGGCGGGCCCGAGGATTTACGGCCCTATTCCGGGATCTATAGAATGGGATTTAGGTTGGTATTCGATCTACAATTTCAATTTCAATTTTCATATTTGTATATTAATAATTACTGTAGTTAATACCTCCTTCCTTCCTTTTACAGCTACAGCTAACAAAGGCGCCAACATCAAGCTTACTGGTGACTCACCTTTCTGAATTCATTCATTTTTTCACACAATTAGTAATTTCCTGAACTCATTATGTTTTTTTTTACAGGTAACTCATCTCATGCTCCATTGACCCGACTAGCCTTTCTCATGACTCCTCTTCCTTCTGATGCTGATGCTCATGGTTAGTCAATACCTCTTCTTCTTCTTCTTGTACTTGTTAATCATTTTCATTATTAACTCCCTTTGACCTTTCTTTCTTTCTTTCTTTCAACAGCTGATTCGCCTGCTGCTCGTGCTCCTGCTCCTCCTTGTATCATACCTACTCTTCTTCACTTCACTTGTTTGTTTTTGTTCAATAATTCAATCTCATTAACTAATACATCTTCTTAATATATATTACCAGGTGCCTCCATGTCCAAACATGCCTGATTCCCTGCTCAACATTCAAGACGTACTCACTTACCTTTTGTTATGTTACTGCTCACTCGTTTTTCTAGATTACCTCTTTGTCCTTTAGTTTGCTACATCAAGTGTTCTGTTCATAGTTGTAAGTATTGGGGAATAAATAGGCCCTAGCTCGGTTTCTGGGTTTGAACCATTAGGGTCTTACCATTACACAATTGAACGTAGCTCAAGGCCCAAAGAGTGAGCTCTTTGGCTTTGTTGCGTGATTATAGTTTGTGTGAGATTTTTATTTAGTTTAGTAACTATGGTGCAGTAGTTTTACTGATCGTTGTTTGATGAGACTGTTGGCAGATAATAGATTAGACGCTTGACGATAGTTGCTATGAGGTTTTGTGTTTACTGCTTACCATGCGTTAACCATAATTTATAAAGTGATTTTATGTTGGTGCCCCAGGCCAGCTCAAGTTAAACCCTGGTCGAAAACCTGAAACTTGAAGAGATTCAAATCATATCAGCAGCTAGCTAGTGCCGCTAACTAATCACCCTTTATTACTACTAGTTTATTGAGTATTGAAATGTTTGGATTAACTTTGGTTAAACATAATCTTCACATTCTAAATTCTATACTTGGTATCTTTTACGTTCATTTTGTGGTTTTTGCTAAGTTGTTTTCTGGAATCACACTACAACATTCGCAATATTCCCTAGTGACTTTTTGGTATCTCTGCCGGGATCGATATACTCACGAGAAACCAAGATGATGCCCCTTCATCTCTAGTGAAAGGAGTTCAAACTTGTTCAAACTTTTCACCCACAAATTAAATGTTACCACTAATGACTTTCGTTAATGACCGTCAACTGCGATCCAAATTTTCCTCGAGAAAAACTTATTGCCTTACCGAAATCAGTCAAACTTTGACCACACTTTCCGAGACATGTCGCCCCCGGGGGTTTGTTGGGTCAAGTTTGACCAAAAATTCTACCTAAACAAGAGCCACGTCGGACGACATTTCGTCGTATGCGTGGACTGTCTGTACTACCTAGTCTGTGTGTTTGTTCACCTGGATCCTTATGTAATCTCTATCTATCAGTTATTTTATATTCCTTGTCTTCTATCATTTGCCTGCGCCCACTTTTTTTTTTCTGCTTTTGATTTTCATACAACTCTTTTAGCATCTCATAACTGCTGCCTGCCATCTTTTCACATATCACAACCAGGATCATTAGTTACTTACTTTGGTTGGCAGTGTGATAAGACCCGGTTTAGAGAAACTTATCGCAGGCGCCATAAAAGATAAGTTGAGGGGTTGAATTGTTAGTAATGAAAGAGCAGGGGTTTAATAGTTTATCTTCTTTACTTATTATGGAATATCTTGTTGTCCAAGTTAGTCTCTTATTATAAATAGGGGTTTAGGGTCATAATTGAGGGTACGAATTAAGTGGGTCGACATCCAGGGAGTTTACCTGTTTTCTCTAATAACAGGAGGTCTGTTTTCCTTTATTATCTGTTTTTCTTGAACTTCTGCTGTATTAATACAATCGTTTCCTGGATATTCAATTGATTACGGCTCTAACCTTATCAATTGGTATCAGAGCAAACGATCCACAACCACGATAATTTATAAAAAAAAAAAAAAAAAAAAAAAAAAAAAAAAAAAAACTGCGATAATGGTAAAAGCTGCTGATTTGGAGGTTGAATTCAATCAGTATCGGGAAAACACAGATGCACGATTAACAACTCTGGAGAATGAATTGGTAGCTATGAGATCGGAGGCTAACCAACGTCTGGACCAGTTAAGCCAAAGTCTTGAACAGTCATCAAAGGTGCAGCAAGATATGATGAGAATGATGACAGATCTTATGAAGAAGAATTCTCTTGAAGCTGAATCAACTAAGGGTATCCGGTCACATGATGATCTGGGCTTTGAATTTATGCAGAAAACTTCTCATGAAGTCGAATCACCTAAGGGTTTATTCGAGGCGTCTGAAACAAGTGTTGCAGGGGCAAAAAGGAACTTGAAGGAGGGTACTGGTTTTCTGGGATCAAATAAAGTTGAGTTTGAAACTGGTACGGTTTCACATGGGAACAGAAGAAACATGAATTTCGGATTCAGTGTTGATGATGAACTGTTACAACAAACAGCTCAAACTGGAACAGGTTTTAAAGCTAATGATTACAGGTTTAAAAAATTAAAGATGCCAATCTTTGATGGTGATGATGCTTATGGGTGGATTTATAGAATGGAAAGGTTTTTCAAAATCCAAGGGGTCGAAGCGTTAGATCATTTACACGTCGCTGAATTATGTTTAGAAGGTGAAGCATTATCATGGTACACTTGGAGTGAAGGGAGGTCACCGTTTGCTTCCTGGGAAGCATTCAAGAAGCGGTTATTAAATAGATTCCAGCAAACGCAACAAGGTAATCTTTTCGAGCAGTTTTTGGCTATAACACAGGAAGGAACGGCTCGGGCGTATGTGGCTCTATTTGAGAAGTTGACAGGACAATTGGTAGGGGTGTCGGAAGAGGTACTCGAAGCAACTTTTATTAAGGGTCTTAAACCTGATTTACGATCTTCAGCTAGAGTTATGCATCCCCAAGGTCTGAACCAAGCCATGATACTCGCAGTTACAATTGATGAGAACAAGGGTTCTGATAGTGGGGCACGTGGTGGAGGGTCATTTCGTTCAGGCGGAACAACTACAAACTATTCTGGTTATAAAAATAACACAACAAGCTCAACCCGAACCTTGTTATCTAGTGGATGCACAGGTAATAAAGGAGGTAATAGCAATACAGGACGGGTAGGTCAGTTTAAAAGATTAACCGAAGCGGAATTAGCTGATAAAAGATCAAAAGGGTTGTGTTTTAAATGTGATCAAAAGTTCAGGCCTGGTCATATTTGTGCTAGTCGTTCGCTACAAGTGTTGTTGGTCGATGAAGAAGAAAAATATGAGGAGGAGGAGGATGAAGAAGAGTTGAATATGGCAATGAATCATGCACACCTTGACATGGTTGAGGTGTCCTTGAATTCTGTAATGGGGTTTACTCCAAATCGCACGATGAAGCTACGTGGGAGGATCGGAGATCGAGAAGTAGCGGTTTTGATTGATTGCGGAGCAACCCATAATTTTGTTTCCACAAAAATAGTAGAAGAGCTCGGACTTAAAGTTAGTGAGTCGGGAACATTTAGTGTAACTCTTGGTAATGGTGAAATTACAAGAAGTAAAGGAATTTGCAAGGGCTTAGTAGTAGTATTTCCAGAGGTACAAGTGATAGAAGAATTTTTACCTTTGGAACTTGGCAGTACTGATGCGATTTTAGGAATTAAATGGCTACAAACTTTGGGCGATGTTAGAATGAATTGGAAGATGTTGACAATGAAGTTTATGGTCGGGTTAGGTGAAGTAACTTTATGTGGGGATCCGAGTTTATGTCGATCCAAATTCACTTTTAAAGCTATGGAGAAATCAATAAAGGCAAACGCAGAATGCTATCTAGTGGAATTGAAGGAGCTGGATACGCATAACTCAAGCCATAAAGGGGTGAATACAGAGCCGTTTAGAAAACTACTACTTCAATATGAAGATGTATTTAACATGCCGATTGGATTTCCCCCAAACCGTGCACATGAGCATGCTATCAACTTACGAGAAGGAACAACACCCATTAGTGTACGACCGTATCGTTATCCACATGTGCAAAAAGATGAAATTGAAAAGCTTGTACGAGAAATGCTAGAAGCTGGGATAATACAACCAAGTATAAGTCCGTTTTCGAGTTCCGTTTTGTTGGTTAAGAAAAAAGATGGAAGTTGGCGTTTTTGTGTTGATTACCGAGCTTTAAATAATGCAACAGTTTTAGATAAGTTTCCGATTCCGGTAATTGATGAGTTATTAGATGAATTACAAGGGGCCAAAGTATTCTCTAAAATTGATCTTAAGTTGGGTTATCATCAAATTAGAATGAAAAGTAGCGATGTATCAAAGACTGCTTTTCGAACTCATGAAGGGCATTATGAATTCTTGGTGATGCCTTTCGGACTCACTAACGCTCCCGCAACGTTTCAATCCTTAATGAACAAGGTATTCAAATCATATCTTCGTAAATTTATACTTGTATTCTTTGATGATATATTGGTTTATAGTCGATCTGTTGAGGAGCATGAGGTTCACTTGCGCACTGTTTTACAAATTTTAAGGAAGCATAAGCTGTATGCAAACCGAAAAAAGTGTTCTTTCGCACAAGAACAGATTGAATATCTTGGTCATATTGTTACTTGTGACGGGGTGGCAGCAGATCCAACTAAAGTTAAAGCAATGCTTGAATGGCCGGTTCCAAAATCGATTCGTGAATTACGTGGATTTCTTGGATTGACGGGGTATTACCGGAAATTTGTTAAGGGGTATGGTAAGATTGCTTCACCCTTGACTAACCAGCTTAAAAAAGATAGTTTTAAATGGAATGAGGACGCAAATCAGGCTTTTGAGAGTTTGCGCACAACAATGTCAACATTACCTGTGCTAGTGTTGCCGGATTTCTCACAGCCTTTTATTATAGAAACAGATGCGTCAGGATTTGGGATAGGGGCTGTTTTATTGCAAAATAAAAGAGAAATCGCTTATTTCAGCCAAGTTTTAGGTCCACGAGCTCGGCTTAAGTCAGTTTATGAAAAGGAGTTAATGGCAATTGTCTTAGCAATTCGGAAATGGCGACCTTACTTATTAGGCAGGAAGTTTATTGTTAGAACTGACCAAAGGAGTTTAAAATATTTATTGGAGCAAAGGTTAGTTTCTGAAGAGCATCAAAGATGGTTATCAAAATTGGTAGGTTATGACTTCGAGATTCAATATCGTCCCGGAATTGAAAACCGTGTGGCAGATGCTTTGTCTCGACGTGGGGAAGACCCCACATTAGCGGCTTTGTCCATTCCATGGGTTATTGATTGGCAAGAATTGGTTCGTGAAATATCTAGAGATACACAACTTAGTACTCTACGAGATCAATTGATTCTTGGGGAGACCGTGCCTAATGGATATAGTTTGGATGGTCAACGGTTGTTATACAAGGGAAGGTTGGTGATACCTCGAAATTCTCCTTGGATTCCGAAACTCTTCCATGAGTTTCATAACAGTGTAATTGGTGGTCATTCTGGAGCTCTCAAAACGCAGCAAAGAATGGCAAAAGAGGTTTATTGGGTTGGCATGAAAAAAGATATAGCAAAGTTGGTTTCCGAGTGTGATATTTGTCAACGAAAAAAATATTCAACATTATCACCGAATGGACTATTGCAACCTCTAAATTTGCCCACTCGGGTTTGGGCTGAATTAACTATGGATTTCATTGACGGGTTGCCTAAATCTGAAGGTTATACGGTTATTTTGGTAGTTGTTGACAGATTAAGTAAGTACGCTCATTTTGTACCATTACGACATCCTCATACAGCCAAGACAGTTGCGGCAGCATTCTTACGAGAGGTGGTACGATTACATGGGATTCCAGAATCAATTGTATCAGATCGAGACCGGGTATTTTTGAGTCATTTTTGAAGAGAATTATTCAAGCTGCAAGGAACCAACTTGAAGAGGAGTTCGGCTTATCACCCACAAACAGATGGTCAATCGGAAGTAGTGAATCGGAGTGTTGAGACCTATTTGCGTTGTTTTGCTTTAGATTCTCCTAAGCAATGGGCAAGGTGGCTGTCATGGGCTGAGTACTGGTATAACACATCTTATCACACTTCAATGAACATGACTCCCTTCAAAGTTCTATACGGACGAGATCCACCACATTTAATTTATTATGGTAATGTTCCATCTCCCGTATTTGAAGTAGATAAGTATTTAGAAGAACGAGATTGTATATTAAAAGAGTTGAGGGAGCATTTATTAAGGGCCCAGGAACGGATGAAGAAACAAGCTGATAAACATCGTACCGATCTTGAATTTGAAGTTGGTGATTGGGTTTATATAAAACTTCAACCATATCGTCAACATTCAATGGCAATAAGGCGTCACCAGAAATTGGCTCCAAGATATTTTGGACCATATCAAGTGTTAGAAAGGGTGGGGAAGGTAGCATATAAGTTGGAACTTCCACAAACAGCTCGCATACATTCTGTCTTTCATATATCACAGCTTAAGAAAGTGAAGAATCCGACTATAATACGTCAAGAAATACCGGCCGGTTTGACAGAAGATATGGAATTAATGTTGGTGCCGGATCGGGTTGAAGGAGTTCGTGAGGGGAAGTCTCGAAGCAGGGAGGATCGTGAAGTATTAATTAAATGGAAGGATCTACCAGCATATGAAGCAACCTGGGAAGAGTACGATATTATCGACGAGCAATTTCCTGATTTCCACCTTGAGGACAAGGTGGCTGTTTGGGAGGGAACTATTGATAAGACCCGGTTTAGAGAAACTTATCGCAGGCGCCATAAAAGATAAGTTGAGGGGTTGAATTGTTAGTAATGAAAGAGAAGGGGTTTAATAGTTTATCTTCTTTACTTATTATGGAATATCTTGTTGTCCAAGTTAGTCTCTTATTATAAATAGGGGTTTAGGGTCATAATTGAGGGTACGAATTAAGTGGGTCGACATCCAGGGAGTTTACCTGTTTTCTCTAATAACAGGAGGTCTGTTTTCCTTTATTATCTGTTTTTCTTGAACTTCTGCTGTATTAATACAATCGTTTCCTGGATATTCAATTGATTACGGCTTTAACCTTATCACAGTGCTGCTGTTGTTTTACCACACTCGTACCTTGACGCAAAGTTCTTCTAAGTTTTTGTTATAATTGGTTTCTTGCATCATCCTTTGCATAAACTACTACTTTTGTTATGTTATGCTCTTCTCGCTGATTTTTCTAGATTACCTCTTTGTCCTTTAGTTTGCTACATCAAGTGTTCTGTTTTCCAAGGGTAAAAAGTCTACTTTAGTTTGCTATGTCTCATCCATGTAGCTAGGAGCATGTGTCTCTCTATGGTATATCTATGTTTTTAAATGCGTATATACCGTGGCCTCTCTTATCTTTTTCAAACGCCTATCCATTTTACTCGCCTGGATATAACCTATTTCATACAATCTGTTAAGCTAGGAAAATATACATAGAGATGTAGTATGAAACAAGAGAAACCATGGATTTTTTATTTTTTTTTAACAAGTTTCTACACATGACGAGATTGCCTAACAAAATCCATTCACCACAGCCTCGTCTAAAGATTAGTCACCTCCCTCGTGAACCTAAGCTAGCCAAGCAATCAAACTACTTCACCTCTACCTGGGGATATCTGAGCCAAGTCTTCCCCACAGTGCTTACTTACATCTCATGTTTAGCAGTGCATTGTATTACGGAAGCAGGAACTGGCAGGTGAAGTAAAGCCTCTCTACCTAGGTCACAGGAGCAGACCGGTTAGCCTGACGCAAGCTATTTTCCAGCTTTTTAACCTCCCGTCAGGCTGAACTAACCGGTTCAATTGGACGAGGAGGGTAAGCGCTATAGCGGCCAAAAGCTGACAAGATTATCATAATCGCATTCAAAACCCGTCAAGGGCTAGTCTACCAACCCTTCGACAACATTCGAGAGTAATGAGCCTACATGAACAAAACAGTCGGTGACTCCAAAACAGACTCGTCTAGACAAGGGCCCAAAGACCCAACTCCTCAGGCTCAAAGGTGATCAAAAGGGTACAACCAGCCTTTCAACACAGATAGAGTTGCCATTCTTCCACAGCCAGCTCTATCACCTGAAATCAGTAAAACATAAAATTAATAATCTTTTATGAACGACAAGAGAACAAGACGGTAAAAACTGAACTCACCAACAATAACATTGCATCTCATTAGTTCACTCTTATAAAAAGCAAACTTTATATATTGTGCTGGCATGGAAGATTAGCAAGTCTTTTTAACATATCAAAACGAGGATCATTTTCATATCAACAAGAGATGCAGTTGCAGATCTTGATGCTTATGTTTTTAAGTCTTCACCCTTACCATGTCTGTGTTATGGAACAAGGTCTGGTACTCACTAGTTATTATCATCATCATATATCATTACTTTCGAGACTCTTGACTAGGAGAAGTTCGATTTAATAGGTTTATCCGGGTTTTTAGCTCTACTTGGTTGGCAGTGTTGTTGTTTTCTGAGTTTTACCGCAGTGGTAGCTTAACGCATTGTTAGCTACATATAAACTTTTGGTAAGTTTTGTGGGAGTGATTTTTGTCCTTGGTAAGCAAGACCATAGATAAAGTGTTATGTTGGCTTCATACATGATAAGTTTGATGTCTTTTTTCGAAGGGGGTAAAGTCTACTTTAGTTTACTATGTCTCATTGATGGATAGTTTCCGAAAGAGCCGAGCATATGACCTTCACACTTCAAGGTCCGATCCTAGTCTCATTGATGCAAAAACATGAGTGCCATCATCTTATTTTACATGTTCCATAAAAGGAAACCTGCAGAAGATTAGTTTTTCAATAAATCAAAATGAGATCATTTCATGTCAACAAAAGATGTTTGTGATTCTTGACGCTTATGTTTTCAGTAATTTACCTTGACTATATATGTATGTTTTAGAACAACACTGGATATTAAAGCCTGATTTCACATTTATCTACTTTTTGGTTGCCTATTTTACAAAAAACAAATAGGTTGAGCCCATTACACTCATGGCCTCTTGTTATCCTTAAGCCCACACATTTAATAACAAAAATTCGATCCACTAAGAAGAAAACACGAATTATAGATTTTTAATTTGTTACCTTTTCAAAAGACCACTAACTAACTTAATGTATTTATTTCACGTAACTTAAGCAGGAGTTAATCAACAACTGTCCACACAAAGGGGTACCGTAGGGACGAGCACGGTACTGGTATCATATCGATTTTGTACCGAATTAGTGGTGTTGATTTTTTTCCGAAACCTGTGGTACTAGTATCATACTAAAAATTCGGATATTGATACCGGTACCGGAAATCGTGTTTTTTTCTGTTTTTTTTTTGGAGTTTTCCGATTTGGTATCGGTCCCTTACCGAATTAATGATACCGATTCTTTTCATCTTATTTTGTAGTCCCGTACCGTATTGAACGGGATTCGGATACCTGAAATCGGTACGGTTCCAATACGATTTCGTATTGGTACCGGAATTCGGGTCAAAATGCGTACCATATGTTTTCTCCAACTATATACACATATTTCTCCAAGAAAATAAGAAATTGACAGAAGTTATTTGCGAAAAGTCTACAGAAACAAGTGACACGTCGGACGACATTTTGTCGCATGTCGTCAGGCAAAACCTCATCGCCCATTCTCCCGTTTTCTTGTAGTGTCATTCATATCAACATTATCCTTGAAGTAAGACCACTCCAAATTCTTAGGGTCCGTTTGGTTTGAAGCCGTGTTTTACTTTGGGTGTGGGTTTATAAAGTACTAGTAGGAGTTTTAGAATTAGGTTTATAATGTAGGTTTTGAATTAAATGAAGAGAGAGAAAAATAGATATTAAAAAAATATAAAATGAAGTTATAATATTATTAATTGTGTAAAAATTGTATACAGTAAAAAATTATAGGGAAGTTAAGATTCCACGTCATTTTCCATAAACATAATTGTCCCTTTCTTTTAAATCCTATATATTACTCAACTTTTACAAAACCTGTTTGGATTTTTAGCGGGCCCATATCAATTTGTTATATGCACCAAACATATTTTTTGAGGCTAAAGTTAAATTCTGGGGTTAAACCAGGGGTACCAAACGGGCCCTTAGGATTCGATTTAAATGTTTGCTATTAATTATGATCAGAGGCGGAGCTAGGGGATTTTCGATGGACAGGAACCCGATGAAATTGTATCGCGTAATGTATATATTTGTTAAAAACTATATTTTTTTAAAATAAACCCGGTCTCAAAATTATGTACTATATAGATACTCGTATTAAAAATATTGTGCACTCGATAATTTTATACGGTGGCTCCGCCCCTGATTATGATGATATAAGTTCATTGAAGATTCATGCGATAGTGATTTCAAGCTACTAATATTTTTCTTGTCACATTAATTTTCTTTCCCCAGCGACTTATATGCGACATAACTTTATAACAAAGCGACTAAGTTCAAAAAAAATTAATTTTTTATTTAATAAATAAAAACATTACATTAAATAAAAAAATATTGCATTAAATAAAAAAACATTACATAATAATTCAAATAAAATAAAAATATTACAATAATAATTAAAAACTAATATTAGTAATTTAAATTGTAAGTTGCTTGATTTCGTTTTTCATCTTTTACGAGGCTTGTTGATGGCTAGAGGCAAATTGGGTTTGATTTAAGTGTTGTAGAATATAGGTCTTTGTCCTAATTTTTTTCCTCCAGCAAGTTCAATTGCTCGACGCTGTAGTTCAAGCTTTTCTCTTTTCAAGACCGTTGCTTCCCATTGAATCTGGCGTCACATAGGGAACACTTTCTTGAGGAACTCGAGATCTCTAGGTTTGATTTTTGGGGGTTCTCTTGAAAGACATGTTGGATGGTTAATGTTTTGGTTTAGAAATTTGAATTCGGATGTGTGAGAAAATTAGTAAAATGTGTTAAGTATTTATAAGGGCATAGGGTTTAATGAGTTAAGTATTTATAAGGGCATAGGGTTTAAATTTTAAATTTAAAAAAGAAAAAAGAATTCCCACCTAACGATCACTATTATTTAAAATCATTTTGATTTTTTGATTTATTAAACCGTTCGTGAGATGGATGGATTGTCTTTGGTCAACCGAGTCGTCGCATTGGTGGCGACCGACTGCGACTCGATCGAGTCTCGGTCGACCAATACCCTTATCACCGGCCTCACTAAAATATTAACAACAAAAGAGAAGGCATAGATGCAGTAACAAAGTTAGGCCCAAAAATGATCGGGGCATATATATATTTGAACCTTAAGATAGTGTGAGATCAAAAAAAATTAAGTATACTAACTAAATAATACTAGAAACACATTTCGATGCACTAGATGAACTTAAGATATATTTATGAGAAATCGATGTTTTTTTTATAATTTAACATTATATCAAAAAAATTCATACGTGTCACGGACACCCGCAGGACAGTCCTTGACTCCGTCAATGTATACCTAAGATGTATTTATAAGGCATGTAGTTTTGTTTATGTATATATGGGCTTATATATGAGCTTGTGTGATTTAGCTTATATTTCATAACGCTCAATTTATCGGTTTATTTTGAGATTTGAGGGCTTAAATAAATTTATTATTATATGATAAACCGTTATAAGCCCATAAGTCTTCAAATAAGTTAGTGTCTCCAAATAAGTTAGAAAATGAGGCTGATGAAATATAAGGCGAACTCAAATTAAGCTTGTAAGCCACGTATAAGTCGAAACAAACACAAAAGAAGATTACAGTATGCATATCTTTGAGACTTTGAGGGTTTTTGTTTTTGTTAAAAGAAATAATGGATGGGGCAAACTGCAAAACTATATTTGTTTTCCTTAAAAACACATAACCTATATATACACATAGATGTTGTCCATGATACAACGAAACCCTACAGTAACATATAATTATCCATGCATGGATATTGAACCAAGACTAAAAATACTAATTAGGAAGGCGGGCAAGCAGAGTTATGACCCCGAACTGTTGAAGCAGAGGCATGAAGATATGCGGCGCCGTACGTTGGCCAATGGCGGCCTTATTATGGGCTCTATAGATTGGGTTTTAGGTATATATTCGATCTGCAATTTTAGTTTCTTCATATTTTTTTAAATAGATTGATTGATTGGGTTTTAGGATAGTGAAAACTACGACAACTACCTTTTTTATAGCTGATATAAACCCGCGAACATACGTGTTCATTTGTGATTGGTTTGATTAACCGATGCTCAGCCTAGACTCTCTCAGACCATAGCTATTTTTTGGTCAAACCCATCTTTTATTTTTATATATTTTTTTAAACTTCGTATTGCCCTTATATTTAGCTTATCAAAGGAAAAGATTTTTTATAGCTATTCGTTTTGTTTGGCACAACAACTACTTGGAGATTTTAGTTTTTTATTTTAGACAAATAGCTTTTATATGAAAAGCTGATTTACCCTCGAAACATTTTATAATTTATCTAAATATGTCCTTTTAAGTAATTTTACATCTTAATTTTACAGTTAACAGCTAATTTACCAAACACTTTTATTGAAAAACAATACAGCTTATAGCTAATGTTACCAGATCTATAATTTACAGCTTTCTAACAACTTACGGCTATTTTTATCAAACATAACCTAAGTTTATTATATAGATCATGTAGTTTCTTTTTAGAATCTTGAGTGATATAGAATCGGGAATAGGGCAGCCATTGGCTAACGTACGGTACCACATATCTTCATGCCTCTACTTCAACAGTTCAGGGTCATAACTCTGCTTGCCCACCTTCCTGATTAGTATTTTTAGTCTTGGTTCAATATCCATGCATGCGGTCTCTTTCTTTTTCGAACGAAGGTGAGTGGCAAAGTCTGGCTCAACCAAGGAGTAGGTCGTCCTATCTGATAGTGTGACAACTGTGGTTTTGAGGTTCGTCACTTGGTCCTATTTTTAGGTTAATCTATGTGTGACTACTTAATTTGTGTGTTTACGTGTTTATTTTGTGTGAACGAGGTTAGTGTGGTTATCGTATATGGGTATAAAGTACTCATATGTAAATCGAGGAATGATTATTTCATGTTCATGAGCTCACAATGTAGTGACTATGAAATGAGATGGTGTTATTTGGTGGTTTTACGTATACGTATATGTATTATAGAAAATCGTATTTTTACGATTTACGGTTTAGCATTTAGAGGTCTCGGATGAGGTGATTAGTCATATGAATATTTTTCGGGATGGTTTTAAGTCATTTAGGACTTAGTTATAAATTTTATTTCAAAATTTGAGATTTTTTATAAAAGTGTATATTTTACGTCTTTTACGGTAAAACGCGTAAATTTGACTAGTTTTACGGTTTTGAGGTTTTGGAGGCTTTAGGAACTGAAATAAATTAAGGAAAATTAAGGTAATATTAATAAGATATTAATTAATAATAAAATTAAAAAAAACGAAATTAGGGGAGGGTAGGTCGGTTTTGGACCCAAGAAAAGGAGGAGAAAAAGGAAAAAAATAAAAAAAAAGGAAGGTTGGGTATGGGTTGGACTAGTACTCACCCACACCCTATATATTATATTATTCGCTACCAAAAATCATAAATCCCTGGAGATAATAAAAAAAAGGGTCGACGGTTTGTAGAGAAGAATTAGGATTCTTCATAAAATTGGGTTTTTTTTCATCTTCCATTAATCTAAAGGTAAAACCTTCATAACCCTTTTCAATTTAATTGTTTTAATGATTTCTTAATCATCTTATTATGGATTTAGGTTAGGCTTTAATTTAAAAACAGTATATTAATGTTATAATAATGATGTTATAATGATTACATAAATTAGGGCTTGTAATTAGTGGGGTTAGAGTTAATTAATGAGGTTAATTTAATTAAACCCGTTTTTCAAAACTGGACAGAATTTTGACTCAATTGTTTTGATCATATCGGGAGTTCTATAAACTCTTATTTTGCGATCCAAGTATCCCTGAAAAGGTAATTTAAGTGGCTTTCCAATGCAAGATACGAGAACTAAATTGGAGGTCGGGAAGTGGGTTAAAACAGGTTACAACAGTCGGAGGTTAAAACAGTTTTGAAGTCAGCCTGTTTTCTTTTTAAGTTTTGGGTTGTTTGGGGTACTTAGGGTTGCATTGGGATCTTCTAACGAACATGAGAGATGGTTTATATATTATAGTAAGTATCTGCATTGGGGCTAAGGTTGTGGTTTAGGGTAAGACCCCCTAATCATAACAATCTTTTTGTATGTTTAAAATCAGTAAATCTGGAATGACAAAAGTATATATATATATATATATATATATATATATATATATATATATATATATATATATATATATATATATATATATATATATATATATATATATATATATATATATATATATATATATATATATATATATATATATATATATATATATATATATATATATATATATATATATATATATATATATATATATATATATATATATATATATATATAGGGTTGAGATATATGCAGAACCTATTTTAGGTGTAGAACTATGTAGAACTCTTTTGGACCAATCAAAATTTAGTATTATAAAAAGAATTTATTTAATTGAAAAGGGCATAATAGTAAAAAAAATTACTTTATTTTTTAAGGTTATTTATAAAAACGTTTTTTAATCCCCTATTTTTTTATAAAAACATGAAAATAATTTTTAATAGTTTTTAAATCTGGTGCATATAATATTTACATATGTTAGTTACGTTCAACTTTTTAGAGATTAATTTTGTGTTGCTTAAAATGGTAATTTGCACATTGTTCTTTTGTCTAAATTATTTAATGTTCAAAATTTGTAACTAAATGCATAAAATATACATGTGACATTTAAATTTATGAGATACGAAAGAATTAAAAAATTATCAAAAAGAATATAACAGTAATGGGGTAAATTTAAATACAAATATTTTATCCAAAAATATATACTAACAAGTCATTCAAAAAAACATGAACGCACTCTTCACATTTTCAACAAATCCATAAGAACATATTTTTGCACTCTGTCATAACATGTATCATTCCAAGAACATGCATGTACCCTTTCCAAAACATACATGTACATGAGTGCACTCTTCACTTTTTCAACAGATTATCCATACGAACATATTTGCACTCTGTCATAACATACATGTACCCTTTCAAGAACATGCATGTACTCTTTTAACAACATGCATGTACATGAGCGTACTCTTCACTTTTTCAACAAATACATTTAACCTTGTGAAGAACATAGATGTACCCTTAAAAACATAGATGTACCCTTGAAGAACATACATGCACCATGCCAAAAACTTATACGTCAATCCTTCGGAAACAATTCCTATCAAGAGAAAAAACAAAAATCATAATAGTAACCACATAAAAGATATTCAACAAACCTATCATCGTTTTATAATGAATTTCAATTTTTGCTGTATGTACGTTCACAAGTTTCGATAAAATGAAAAAATAAATCTTAACAACATTAGAAACCTAGCCTTTCTAGAACATCTAGATATAAAGCACATACATAATAAATTTTCTTAATGTTAAACAAGATCCCACTACTTGAAACCAAAAAAATAAGCATGTATATGACTAGTCATTGGTTACCCATTACCAGATGTAAAAAAACGCACAAATAATTTATATAAAACAAAATTAGAAAATGACATCTTTTAAAATTCCAAAAGTCATTAAATACAAACAAACATAATGCGAAATTCCAAAACTCAATTTGATTTCATTGTCGAACATATCTAATTGGATTTCATTAAAAAATTATCATCTTTGTCGCCTACATGTGCACCAAAATAGTAAGGATATCTTTTAAATATATTATTATCATATGTTTTGCCTACAAGTTTTAATGACATGTTTCAAGAAAACAATAAAATTGCATCGGTGATTACGATGAAAATTAGTCCATATCATGATGATAAATTAATAACCACCTTAATATTCTCGAACTAATATTAACATAAACTCTTTAACCTTTCTAGCTTTATTCATATTAGTTCTCAATTGAAAAAACATAGTGGATATTAGTCAAAATAGTACTATATAAAAGAGAATCTCATATCTTCGTAGACTAAAAGTCTAAAAACACTAAAGATAAAATGCATCATGTAGCATTTTCTTGTAAATGGTATTTATAATTAATTTTATACATAAACTAACAAAATCTATAGATATGAATATCCACCCTTCAGCTACTATTAGTTGAATAATATAAAACTCAAACGCAAAAACAATACGTACCTGTAAATCGGAAGAATATCTAGCGGTGCATGGAGGAGATGGAGTTGGTGGTTTGATGATGTAGATCTCATGTCCGGTCAACCCACCATAATAATGATGGATATGGACGATGGCGGTGGTCTGAGATGGCAATGGTCTAAGATGGAGATGGCGGTTTGATGATGTAAATCATATGTCTGGTATAGATGATCGCGATGGCGGTTTAATGTGTATTTTTTTGTCGCAGTTGTGGTTTGACGATGGTGGTCAGACATGGCGGTGGTCTTAAAAATAATTGTTCCGTGGTGGTTTAGTTGTTGATGGTTGTTGGGATGCAGGCTAGGGTTTCAAGGGAGAAAGAAAGTGTGTGAGAGAAAAGAAGTTAAAGAAAACCGTGACTAAGTAATGAGTTGCCAAAAAATATGGAGAAATATATATTCCATATATAATTAGAAAATACCATTAATGCCCTTTCAGCCTTTTTTCTAATTAAAAAGTAATACCTTATCTTTAATATAATTACCATTTTAGCACATTTGATCTTAGCCATTCATCAAGTTCATCCAAAGGCTTATATTCATTTTAAGAGTTCTACATAGTTCTACACTAAAAATAGGTTCTGGATATAACTCTTACCTATATATATATATATATATATATATATATATATATATATATATATATATATATATATATATATATATATATATATATATATATATATATATATATATATATATATATATATATATATATATATATATATATATATATATATATATATATATATATATATATATATATATATATATATATATATATATATATATATATATATATATATATATATATATATATATATATATATATATATATATATATATACTAGTGACAAAACCCGTCTGATGGACGGGTATGACTTCTAATTATCGTTTTACATTTATTTTTTATTTTGTGAATATCTGTTTATAATGTTCTATTGATAGCTATGACTTTTAATTATTTTTTATTTTTTTATTTATTTATTCGGTAAATATTTGTTTTTAATTTTGTTTTTAGTTTAGTTGTATTTTAAGTCATACATGTCCTGTTTTTAAGCAAACTTAATTTCCATTGGCTTGGAATTGTTATCTTTTTTCCATAAATTGGAATCATACAACGATACCGTGAATCAGTCATATTGTTTCCGAGTCTTGCGGTAGTATTGTATAAATGGATATTTTGGCACGTTAATCATGTTTGTGGATGGTTGTTTGCGTTAGTTGACTTAGTCTGATTTATTTTTTATATCTGCTGGTATATCTTGTACCATTTATTGCTTACGTGTCAAGAAACGGTGTGTCATGTGTAGATTTGTATGCTTGTGTGTCTTCTAGTTATGTCGTACGTAAATTAGTATGTTTTGTGTCACCTCGTTATGTCATGTGTAAATTACAACTGTTAGATATAGTTTACAGATTGCAAGTTTGTAATCACTTATAAATTATAATCGACACCAAAAAGTGGCAACTCCTTTTAATCTGTATGAATCCATTCAAACGCGATTGCGAATTATTCAAATTATCTAAAAAATTTAAAAAAAAATCAATAGGTTAGTCATTCTTTTATAAAAAAAAGGTTGATATTAGTTATTGTTATCCTAATATTAATATGACAAACCAATTTATTACATTCATATATAGCAACAAAAAAAGGAATGATTATCGTATCTTAAGTGAAAGGATTATTGATTCTCGTTTTCCCTCATTCCATCTCTGATTGGAAAATTTTATCGTGACGGCCATTAGCGTGAACAGGTTTTAAGTCACTCGTTGTTTTTTCCGCATACATGTTGTACCCACGGGTTAGACAAATTCAATAGTAAAGAAAATGAATAGTTAACTAAACACAAGTAAGCATTTAAACTATCTATAACTATTAACAATTGTATGTGTATGCATATCATTTTGCACAATGTTTTGAAACCCGGGTTTCAAATCGACCCGGTCGAGTCACCGGGTCCGGGTTAACCCGGGTCGACCCGGGTTAACCTGATTTTCTAAAAAAAAGTATATTTTTATATTTTTAATAATTAACAAAAATTATATATAAAAACCAAAAAAATTCACGTATATTAAATATATAAATTGTTTACCAACCAATATAATACATAAAAAAATAAAATTCCGTCGCAAATATGTAAACTTTGCATTTTTTTAAAAACTCGAAAAAATCGAAACATGGTAGGTTCTCGAGAACCGGGTTGACCCGGGTCACCCCAAACTCGACGGGTCGAGCCGGGTTTCGAAAATGTAAAACCCGGGTCAATATAACCTATTTTTTTATCGGAACCGGGTCAACCAGTTGACCCGACCGGGTTGACCCGAGTTTCAATACATTGATTGCATTCTATAGTCAAATCATGAAAATCCCTCTACAATACTTTAATACATGCAACTACTTGTGCCAAAAAATTTAAATTACCCTTATGTTTAATTAAGATTTTCAATAGACAAAGTATACATGGCTTATGAGCATAGCTTATGACAACGATGAAACTTAGTTTTTTTTTGGTTTTGGCTTATTTTGCAGTTTATGTACATATTTACTCAGCTTATATACCATAAGCCTATCCTATAAGCTTGTATTTGACTCGGATTATATACCATAAGTCAAACTTTTAAACTTATTTCTAATGCGCTTATAAAATAACATATTGCTAAATTGCTTACATGACATGATGTATGTCAAAGTAACTGATCATATATGGATTGCCATCATCTTAATAATAAACCTTCCTACTTCAATGCAACCGTCTTGATAATAATTCAAAACATGTAATGCATTATAATTTTGTTTTATTTCCTAACTCCAAATTAAAAATTAATATTAACATATCAAATCTTAACTATTAAATCATTTTTAATCTATATATAATTCCAAACCAAATGTGCAATCTGGATTATATCAATTATTATAACAAATTTTTGTAACTTATTAAAAAATCATCTTTATTTTTAAACTGAAATATGTTTTAAAATATTTTTATAGTTTAATTTCATTATATTTTCTAAAAAAAATTCTTTTTAATTCAACATCCATTTTAATATATTTACAAATAATTTATTTTTTACTTTTCGTGATTTTTATTTATTTTAAAAAGAGCCTTAAGTTCAAACCAATTGGGTTTATATTACAGTAAAAATTTAAGAAATTTTGTTAACGATTAATCAATTATAAAACCGTAACATATTTATTTGGTGCGTTAAAAAAAATGTATATAAAAATTAAGTTCACACTTGTGAGTTATGACACAAGAGCACAGCCAAAAAATTATAGGGTCGTTTATTAACTATTGAATACCTGATTTGGCCATGAAACATCAATACAAGGAACCGAATGTGGTTGGGCCATCAGCTTATATGATACTTTTGCATGGTTTGATATTCGTAGCAACACAGGGCATCATTAAGAAAGCCCCCAAAATCTTACAAAAAGTCTTCTTAAATATATAAAATACTCGATTCTAATTACCAAGTCAAAGATCGTCTCATTTTAATATCTTTTACGTAGTACAATATTAGTTTTGTAGAAGGAATTATCTTGGTGGCAATAAGTTCTAGTTTAATTATCACCTGTATATGTATAGATAGTATAACCTTTATAGTTTATACCAAATGCAGTATATGACGAATCATTTCAAGGGGCTGCTTTCTACAAACATATGTAGCCGTAGTTGGGAACATTTGTCTTGATTACAAATGATAACAGGAAGAAAAAAAAACATTCTTGAATAGTCAAGTCCCAAACGACAACTAATTTTCAACTTTGTAGAATAGACATCATGGAAAATAAGTCAAACGGTAGAGGATAGTAATATACTGGTCGTCCAAACATACCAGCTTCCAGCTAGCTATCAATGCATTATTGGATGTATCATACTTATTATCAGCACCCTATGTTTAAGAGTTGAGTGAATGAGGGAAAATATAGAAACATGTGAAAACAACAATAGAACAACAGAAACAATTAGGATAAAAGAAGGGCTAGCAATCTGAATCAAGAGAACTTCTTTAATAGACAATGCAGCATCAAGAACTTCGTTCTTCTCATTAGCTTTCTTCCAAATTGGTGTTGTCACCACCTTTCAATAATGAGAGACTTTAATTGTGCAAATTACGCATGTAACTGGTCTAAAAATATCAAACATAACAAATACTAAAAATTCATACATACGACACATTGCCAATGTCCCTACTACTGGATTTTTTAGTATATCAGGGAAGAGCAATACCTGTATATAAAATAGAAACATTGCAAGATATGAGGCAAGTTCTTTTGAATTTACAAAGGAATCAACTCAAAAATAGAAGCTTGAAACTATCAGTTCTAATATGTTTTGACGTGAATCAGCACAGGGGTGTTTTGGATTACGTATTAAACCTGCCTATTTTACACAGCCAAGAGTCTTTTGGATTTCTTCCGAACCTTAACGATATTGGATTTCTTCAAGAGTCTTTTGTATTTCGACTGCTGCGACCCGCTCATTTGGATCAACATATGTGCTCAGCTCTAATCGTCTACACTTCAAATGACTTATCAGCTTCATCTTTCCCACTTTCCATTGTCGCAACCTCTAAACCACCTATCCTTGAAGACTCTCCTGTTTCAAAGCTTCAGGAACAGCAAAAGGCATAATTTTTATAAAATCAAAATAGCTTTCTATAATGAATTTATATAAACCATCTCATTGAATAGTAAACTAATAACCAAAAAGTAAGGGACCCTATTAATATTCCGCTTCAGTAAAATATCAGTGGTAGGCTGCTTGTTCATCGTTGTCTAAGTTCTGAAAGTCTGCAAATGGGTCTGTTTGCTAGTTTCACTGTTATATATTCTTGTCAGGTTTCACTTTTCAAGGAACAACTTTCACCATAGAGTAAGATAAAATATTTCATCTTGACCTTGTTTTCACAATTTTGCTTTGACCTCGTAGAAACCCTTGCACGACTGGATTCGGTCCATTCACTCTATCTGTGTAACCATCATGTATATATAACAACAATTGCAGCAGGTGCATTGCTTCCACACGAGATAATATCATCTTTGGAAGATGAAGATCGTGGTCAAGTGGCTGAGCTTCAATGGACGAGAATGGTGAACGATTTATTAGCAAATGGTAAGTTAAATAACTGTCTACCGATTTGTGATGTTTCGGGTAGTATGTGGGGAACTCCAATGGAAGTATCACCGGCTATCGGGGTTCTAGTTTCGGAATTAAGCGAGGAACCATGGAAAGGTAATCTCATCACGTTTAGCGCAAACCCAACGATGAAAAAAGTATAGGGTCAAGATCTATTGATCTAGATACAAAAACTGAATTAGTTAAAAGGATGGAATGGGGATGAACACTGTGTTTATTTTGATTCTTGGTTTAGCATCTAGTAATGGGTTGAGTGACGATGAGATGATCAAGAGGGTATTCGTATTTAGTGATATGGAGTTTGATCAAGACTCCTCGAATCCATGGGAGACTGATTATCAAATGATTAAGAGGAAGTTTGCTGAGAAATGGTATGGAGGAGCAGCGCCAGAGATTGTGTTCTGGAATTTGAGGGATTCGCGGGCAACACCAGTGGCTGGGAGGGAGAACGGGGTGGCGCTTGTTAGCGGGGTTTCTAAGAATTTGATGAGCTTATTTATGGAAGACACCAGGAATATGAACCCTGAGGGTGTTATGGATCAAGCTATTTCTCGTGAGGAGTATAACAAACTTGTTGTGCCTGATTAATGGTACATATATAGAGGTACACACTTTCACATCTGGATGATCTTTTGTTGCCTGTATGAGGGTATTAAAAACCTGGTATGAAGATGGTATGTAAGAATTCGATTGATCAATATTTGGTTGGACAATCACAATATCCTACATTTTACTCAAAAAATAAGCAAGATCAAAGACTAAAAAGAAAATGAAATGGCTATTGTAGAAAAAAGAGTCAATCAGTGTTACATAGTTTTTACAGAATGTGTGATATCTAATGTATATTTGAACTTATTGGCTTTAACTGTATTTTGATAAAGCTAATAATTTACATGGAGAAAACAGGTTATTACTAAATTATGTTCAGTGAGTTATCCCACTTCAGAAATATTGATCTCTATATTCATAACTCGTTGAACACTCCAAACAATTACACTTATAAGCACCCCAACATGTTTAAAACAGCTATAAGTTAATATGCAATTTTTTTTCCTTCAAAAACACAGGTTAAATAAGCAATCCCAAACACCTTCATACCAACAACACGACTTTATCAGACCTTCATTTGGTATAACCACGACTTTAACACACAAATGAGGTTAATCTATTACTACTTTCAGTTTGATAGGAATAATGAGTACCTTGTAGTATCTATTGTCGAAGGTACTGGTGGGTGTTGAATACGAAATATCCCCACGCTAACCACCTTTTAGGCATCAAGCACACTGTGAGTAGGCTGGCTCACCTGGCTGTGACAGCTTGTTGCCAAAGGACGCGCGTTTAATTCTTATTGTGGACTAAAAAGTTGATTGCATATAAGCAATTACTCCACTGAAAGTGCAACCAAATCACTTATCCGAGGTCCCTTCACCGTTGTATACCATTTTACAGAAAGCACTAACACTCGTCAATATGTCTTTCTCTCCCACTCCAATAATTCAGTTGAAATCAGCAACATATTATCCTATAGATGCAACCAAAGATGGGTTTAACATACTAAAATTCAACATGAGTAATTCATTCATGTGATGTGTATCTTTATATTTGCGACTATCTTTATTATTTTCAGCTCATGCAATCAATTACTATACCTTTCTATTTTCATGAATATTTTTCAACCAATTTCACCCTTTCACTCCCTCTAGCCAACTCAATATGACTCACTCGTTTAGCATGCTCAGGCTCATGAATATGGTTAAAATGATTAATAAGCTTTTTTGCCATTATAAAACTTCCTTACACAAACACGACATATATAAGGATCGTTTAACCACACCCTTCTTTTTCCACTGATCCAGTTTTTTCCTATCTCTCCTATGTTCTTGGAATAGTCTAATGACCAAGCAGTTAGTTAGTGGTTTGTAATTGGAGGAGGAGGCTGGATAATGTGACCACCAACTCTAACATGGTTAGCAAATTCGACTTTAGTTAATATAGTACAATAGTAATGAGTAACAAACCTGAAACCCCTATGTATCATTCTTGTACATCCTTTGTGGTCTATCTTTTGCTGCAACAACTTCGCCTTTCGATTCCCAACAACCATTGTCTCATCTTCCTCAATGGCATCGTCTTTGTTATTCATTATTTCAATTACAGAACCACTCTTGTTGTTGGCTTGTGACAACCTCATCTTTCTCATCGTCTTCTATCATGTTATTATTATTTTTATAAAATATTAAGGTTTCGAGTTGATTGCCTTTGGTTAACGCCCAAATAAAAAAACAACATTGCAATATGAAAATGTGTCCTCTCATGATTTCACCTTCCTTTAAGACATCACCAAGGACTTCTTCTAGTTGCAAGGCTCTGATTGCATTCTGCAAGCCACAAAAATCAAGTAAGAAATATAAGAATTTGTCAAATTCAAATCTAAAAACTATTTTCAACAACACGTCAAAATTGATTATCTATATCATACCACAGTATTAAATAGCAAATAATCACATCTAAACACCCCTTAAAAGGAAGTGAGAGAAACTTATTAGCCTAACAAAAAAGGGTGAGAAGACCTGACTTACAGAGAAGTGGTGTTTTAAATTACAAAAGCTCCTCACTATTACAGATGCAGGATTTTAGACCGGTCACGGGGTACTTTTAGACCGGTGATACCACGCAAACAATAAACTTGCAGCAACTTTTTTATTAAGAAAGTGAGCTTCACATTCAATTCACTAAATACCTCATCAGTATATGGCTTCCGATTGTTCTTTTTTAAGACGATGTTGAGAAGAGAGAGGAATTAGTTTTGCAGACCTTGTCACGTTGTATGGCAGCAGCCTATGCGCATTTTGCTACACATAGAGTACACCAGCATCTTCATCTTTTGAGTCCAAAGTTCTTGATCAAGCAAAATGTTGTTGTTTAAGATATCAGACAAATCTTGCTAACATATTTTCCTGTAATTTTAGTATTTGACCTTTTCACTATGTATGGTGGAGTCATGAATATTAAATAAAACTTACTTCACAAAAACTGGAAGTGAGTGCGGTACGTGCAGCAAGCACCTCAGATGACAAAATCCAATAACTGTATTCTCTATGTTTTCTCTTTTGTGCAATCCCTCAATTTGGATCTGATAAGGGGCTTTGCGATGCTTTCACTTTTACTGTTCCACGCATCTATATATAATCCAATAAGTTAATATCTCTCAAATTTACCATGTAAAGAGTTCTCAGATCTTGGGTAAATAACCGAAATAACATTTTATTTAGCTGTCGTGAGGCCGTGGAATTATACAACAAATCATACACACGGTATTGTGATATGCTTATGCTTTTAGCAATTTCTTTCATATCCAAATTTTTAATTTTTTTTCATAAAAGTCTTATGATTGTTTGTCGGGTTTTGGATACATCCAAACAACTGATCGTTAAGAGTGTTTTGCAATCAGGGGTTTGAACCACATAATGACATAAGTAAACAAATTAGTAAATACACCAAACACCCCCTCTTTTACCTTTACATATATGCAGATAGTATCCTCTATTCCCGTACCATTCTCCTATAACTTAAAAACTTAATATAATCCATAAATAATCTAACATACTAAAAAGCTTTTGGCAGTTCTATATTAAAATCCATAAGCGCATTGAATAATATATAAACCCTAAAATTGACATTTAAACTTTTTTTGCAAAAAAAATTAGCTTCCTGGTTGACAGATCAAGCATTACAAAAGTAGATTTTCTTACCGTTCTTTGACCTCTCCTAAAAAAGGAAATTGGTCGGTCTGTGAAATCCTGCATTCCAACATGAATCATGTCAGAATTACATTGCAATTAAAAATGAGCTAACAATGATAGGGAAAGGTGAATGTGTAGAAATTACCTCCAACCCATGTGAGTTGTGCCTGCCAAGAGCATGAACAGGTAGTCCACTGCGATCTAAAGTTGTAATAACACTCTGTTGAGCCATGTTTTCTTGTGTTTCTGTAGACCCGCCCTTTATTATATTACATTCATCTTTAATTAACCTCCTTTTGTCCTTCATTGCCAAGAACTCCTGTTCCATGGGGTTTGTATAAACTGCCTGAGACAATCCATTTACACCAAATACTGGGCTATCTTCACGCAACGATCCAGAACCTTTTATAGCCAAGTATGGTTTCATCCATAGAAGCACCTGCATTAGAGCCATAAGATCTGACAGTGAATGAATGGTTCTGGTTCTGTCCTACTTGTTGATCCGAGATATTGAAAGAATGTTGCCGTCTTTTAAATGGTATTACATTGTTTATACTCGGTGGTTCAGCAGGCTGATTAGCTTGTTTCCGGTGTAGTAGTTCTATAAGCATTCTTTTTGAAGTGTCATCACTGGTTCAGCTGACATCCAAAGATATGGATCTTCTGGGTTTCTTCTTGTTTCCTTACCCTTTTATGCCTCTCGTTATCAATATGCAGTTTTTGAAAGATGTTGAGATTCGTGATTAAGGACACTTGAAGAAAATCGGCCTGCTTGATTAGCATGGTGTAACCTAACAACCGAATCTTGTATACCTATGTTTTGAGCTCGACCTAAAGAATTTAGAACATCATTATTCATTCCTGGACCACCGCCAGACATTGAAAATGACCTCTCGTGTGGTAGCACTGAAAAGTTAATTGGGGAGCCAATGTTTGCAAGGCCGATAGTCTGCTGCCATGAGGAACCGCTAACACGGCTGGTTTCGCATCTCTAAGAACCCTCTGAATGCCCATAGCTTTATGTAGCAAAAGAAAAAGATGTCAAGCCTGGATCAGATAAAGTAGGAGCAGACAGATTTAAAACAACTCCCATCTGCAATTGACGTAATAAAAATAAAAGAACACTATAGCAGGAAAACATTGAACGCGCACAACATGATACTACTGCACAACCATGAAATTTAAGGCACATTCATCAACCATACCTGGAACACGATGAACCACCTTCTTCTTTTTCGGTTCTTGATAGGTCCTGACTTCTGATTAGTATGGTCTTCACAAACTTTTTAGGTTTCTGCGTATGAAGAAACAAAACAGCTCTCAACTAATGATAGACCGAGACACGCAATCTTCTGCACTGCATCATTTATTTAAAGGTATTGTATACATCATTCCACAGAAAAACACTAAAACTTAAAATACTAAAATCATCCAAAAAATATGTAATACCAGAATTCACAAACCTGATGTTGAGGTCGATCTGAGTCTTGGGATCCATACCATAGCAAATAATTTACCGCACCTCATATCAAATCGGCAATGTAAACACCTAATTTAACAATGACAGAATAATAGCATTACTAATTGAAATATCAAAAGCCCTAAATAAATAATTACTTGTAATCATTATCTTATTTAAAACCCTATGTATCCTTATCTTGATGTAATTTTTATTCAGAATTCTTCATAACGAAACCACGGACGAAGAACATACATGATTGATGCATAACTTAAGTGGCTAAACTTGTTGAACTTGAATAGGTGGAAAAAATAATCTCCTTAAGGGTTTTTTATTTTGGATAATGGTAATGTTCGATAGATGTGATTATCAATTCTAATGATGATGGCGATGGCGGGTTAGGGTTAGTATTGTGCATCACCCATGGTGATGATGATCATTCTTAAATTTCATATAAACACCTAAACATCTCAATCGCAGATCTCTATGTATTATCCTGGGACGAGTATAAAAAGTTTAAGTCAGAATTAAGCCCAGTTTGTAAGCCCGTTGACACGTAGGATTAGTGCTCTGATAGATGACGTGGCAAATCCCTCCTCTTATATATAATGTAATATATAATGTAAAGATATATATATATATATATATATATATATATATATATATATATATATATATATATATATATATATATATATATATATATATATATATATATATATATATATATATATATATATATATATATATATATATATATATATATATATATATATATATATATATATATCGGGGCCTTAACAGTAGCTTTAAGGTTAGGGCAAGTGGGAGGTGTTAGCTAAAATATGTAAGGGCATAAATATTCCCTTTACAGAGATTATGGGTATGTTTAAGTGGGTGTTTGGCTTATAGTTTGGAGACCTAAAAATTGGGACTGTTTTGAGTAAAATACAAACGGGATAGTTATCAAACTTAACCAAGTTAAGGACTTGTTAGGGAATGGTAATGGGGTGTTTGGAGCATATAAATGAGGTATTTATATAGGAGGAGGCTAGATGTCTATCATAGGTTGATGAACCGTTTTAGTGGTTGGTTCATGTTTTGATTATGTGTTTTTGGTTTGTTAGCTTTTGCTAGTGCGAGGACTTTTGATGAAGCTAAATCAGGTAAGTTTCATAGTCCTATGTTTGCAAATGTTTATGACTTCCAGATGGGATGGAAGAGACACTGTTATGTTATTTATAAATTATGCTGTGAATGTTTGGCGTTGGTAATGGACTTATGTGTGCATACTTATGTGATTAACTGCTAGTTGATTCTTGATTGTTTATGTTTTGACTTGGTACCAAAGGGATTTTGGCAAGGCGGGGCCTTGGGATTGGTTCATAGGTGTTTGGACGCCTATGGGAGTATGGTGTTTGGTAAGGCTAGGAGCCTTGGTTTTGGATTTGGTTTGGTTGTTTAATCTTGAATATTAGTTGTTAATGCATGTTTGTATCACATTGTCCATATGTTATTATTTGGTTATTATTCACAGCTTATGGTTTGATTTTGGCGTTTGAGTCTAAACCTATGACTCTCACCAACTTTATGTTGACGTGTTTTAGTGTCTCTTTCAGGTGATATTATGGTTAAGCGTGAGAACATAAATGGCTAGGATTTGGAGTTGCGTAGGAATGCATTTAGAAGGAGATCCCCGTTCCTTCTTAGTTTCTTTTGTTTGATAATAAGTGATACTGTTGGCACCTATATGTTTGCTTTGTTTATGTATTGTTTGTCTTGGGTAAGAGGTAGGACTGTTACCTACTTACCTAGACTCCTGCATTGTTGAGATATTGTCATGACATTTGTGTCACCATTTTATGACATTCCTTATATCATTTAGTTATCTCTATAGACACGTTATTGTTATGATGATATCCATACGTCGCGCCTCATATTCCGCCATGGTGGGGTGTGACAGAATGGTATCAGAGACAATGGTTATAGAGAATTAGGTTGCCTAGTCGTGTAGCCTAGTCTATAGCTTAAGGGTCCCTGCATATAGGCGTCATAGGAGTATGTGTGCATTTAATATAATTGATGTGTTTGGATGTTATTTATTGCGATATTTTGACTAGTATGAATTGAATCATAGTATGTTCATACTTAGCCACATGTTATTTTCTTTTCGGATTATCACTAGTGCAGGTTGAACCATAATCATCCACGCTAGTCATTGTCGTAATTTGCTTAAATTGTACGTTATAGTACATAATTTGGTACATGGTAGTTTCTATCTTTTATTGGGGTATTTTATGTACCCGAGGTATAGTATTTTTTCTTTCGATGTTTAAGTCATGTTCCCTAAGAATCATGTGGTGGTTCGAGTTATTAGGAGTAGGTGGGTATGAAGGATTTTAAGCTGTTTCTACTCTTATGGGCGACATGACTTATAACTGATTATGTTTTCGTTTTGGATTTAGTCTATGCTGTTTTAGCTAGACTATGGATTTATGTATTTCAAGAGTTTGACTAGGTTATTTTATTAGTTGGAGTTTTTGACCTTATTGGTTATGTGGTTATGTGATTAGGTGAGTTGATGGATTTATGTGTTATGTGTTGTATGATTCTTATAAGTGTCATCATAGGAGGGAGTGAATTGGGGAAAGGGTAATTGTATAAGTATGGTGGCCAACATAGTTATACAAGTACCACAACTTCAATGGGTTCTCAAGTATGATTGCATGAAAGAGGGTTAGTACATGCTTGTATATGATGAGATGTGGACTTTGGGTATATATATATATATAATATATGGGTTTATGTAACGGCTGCCTACGATATGGCTATCTTTTTAGTGTGTTATATGTTTTGGGTTATAGTCGTGTTGTGTGATTATGGGGTCACACGATATGGGTTGGTTTTGGTGATGGGTTTTGTGCCTCGTTGTGGCATGGTGAGATGGTGAGATGGGGACTACTCGTATGGAAAAACGAGTGTATGACGCGATTGGTTGATCTGACATGTATGGTAACGAGTATGTTTTGGGTGATTTAATAGGTATATATGCGGATGTATATATACTAGTATGTGTTAAGTTATGATATATGGTCGTTCAGTAGTTATTAACTTATTATAACTTGAACGTACCTTGTGTTTGCTCGTGTTTTATGGTCCTGGATTTTAATGGAGTTCCAACGACGTTTTGAGTCTTTTGATGTGTGTCTACATTCGGGTATGTATTTAACTAATGAGAACTACTAAATTTCTTGCAAATAAGTGTGGCTGATTATAGGAAAACGGTTTTGAAAATAATTTGTAAGTGTATGGTATGATATCGTGACTTACATATTTTTTTTAAGTTTGTGGTAAGTAAGCTACAAAAAGTTGTCTTGAAAATAATTGGATTAGTCTTCTATGTAACATGTGATAATATATCTTAAAGGGGTAAAGAAATTTTACAAAAATTTTCTTAAGTGTAATTAAAATTTTAGAAGTATTTAACTAGACGACAAGAATAAAGGGAGATTTTATTAGAGTAATGATAATAATAACACCACACCTTGTAAACGTGTAGTAGTTTAGTTATAACCAGCCTAAATGGATTTTATAAAATAATAATAATAATATAGAATAAAATGAAAATAAAACACTGTATTTTATAAACATGTATTGGTTTCATAATAACAAGTGAAATAAGTTTAAAATGGGTAAATAAGATAATGGTTAGAATAAGATTGTAGTATACTAACTAGTTGATATCTGGATAAATGATGAAGATAAACGGATGAGTTATTGATTAAAAATGAGTATGATTGATTTTGGTAGTATTGAAGTTTGGTTCTTATGAGGAGTAACTAAATGGGGCGAAAGTTTAAAATTTTCTAATATATTGAAATTTGGTAATACTAATCGTGACGAGTCTAATTTTTTCGTTGTTGGCATACTCCATTGATCTTTCGGATTACATTGTTTTGTCTCCAGTTGTTTTGGCTAGGGTTCGTTTTACCCTATATTTTATTGGGACACGATTGTTTGGAATTCTTTTGTTACACGTCATGGTTGATTTATTTATGCGATTGTGGGAACGTTAGGATGAGAGAATAGAGTTGGGTAGTATTACTTATGGTTAGATACTATAATGGAGAGATGTGTTTTGGTTTAAAGGTTGTGTTGAAGGAATGGTTAAGAGTTGTGGAGTTTTGAAACTTAGATTAGTTACGAGAATAAGGGAGTAAGTAAAGTTAGTTGAGTGGTCATGGGAACGAGATGTCATGCTATGAGAAGTTGGTTGAAGTACTTTTAGAAATATTGTGGTAGATGAGTTAAAGTTAGAAGCTACTGGTAGTGTGAAGTTCCTAGGTAACATCATGGAGATGGGAAGGAGTGCGTAAAGAGCTACATCGCGAAGCAAGGAGCTGAAAGGACTACGTGTCGGCTGCAAGAAGGATGCAAGATATTTCGAAGGAGTCACAAAAGTTGCGAGGACTAGAAAGGTTACAAGCACTATGATGGGAAATTTACGTATGGTTCGTGACGAAGAAGGGCAGATCGAGTATCAGAGTGGAGCTACAAAGAGCTGAACCGGTGGATCATGATGAAATGAATACATGACAAGGGAGATTAAGAACTCGTGGAAGTAACAAGGGGATCGAGGGATGAGAAGTGAAGCTGAGCTGAATAAGTTTCGTGGAGAAGTGATTAGAGAGTCGGTTTTGTGAAGGTGTTATGAAAGATCTTTGGAAGAGACAACTATGCATTATCCAATGCACTAGTGATTTCCATAGATCTGATGAATGAAGTATGGAATTTTTGTTGGTCGGGATAGTGTAGGAATAAGGGAGAACCATGGAAGGAGAGAACCAAGTATTCCTAGAAGATGATGATTGAAAATACCTCATGTTGGGTGTAAGATCAAAGTAGAAGTATGAGATTTGAATAAGAATTCAAAATGTGGCTTAGTAGATAAATGGAAACCAATGTGGGTATAAGATGAGAGTGTGGTCCACATGGAATCACATGAAACTCTAGTCTGTCCCTATTAGGAGGGAGAAGGAGAACTGGTTGTGAGAAAAACAAGTGAAGCTACTTGGAAAATTTTGGCGTATAGATGACTAGATAGACTTAGTTAGTGGAGCTGGATTATTATATATGCCTAGAATGCTAGAGGCATTTGGGGTACGAGACGTAGAGAATGATCTATACAGATCATGAACGTCTCCAACACATATTTAATCATCTTGATTGAACATTTGGAAAAGGTGATGGGTGGAGTTAAGTGATGAAAGAAAATTGCAAGGCCAAGTACCATTTGGGAAAGGCAATCATAATTGATGAGACATGGAATAAGAAGAATGAAGTGAAGCTGAGACGAACTTGAACTATATGGATGACGTATTAGGGTGGTTTGGATAAAGGATGTAGGTTGCACGAGTTGAGTTGTCTAAAGCAGAGAACGCGTCAACATGTATGTTGCATGGCTTGGACAATCATATGGAGAAAAGGGACGTAGACTATACTTCCTACATAGATAGGAGTAGCTTAGAAAGGGCGATGTAAGGACGAAGTTGGTGAAAGGGATACATAGTGGGGTGGAGGAATAAGTACGACGAGAGATGGGTGATAGTCGATAGACTGACTAGTTCATCTCATATTTTAAGTGGAATGAGAAGGCACGTAGTTGAGAAGTTGGAAGAATTACGTGCGGATGTGATGGAATAGAGGGTTTTGCGTAAAATTTAGCCTAATATGTATGGAATGCCTTATGAAGGATTATGGCAAGGGAAGAAACGATGGGAAGCATCACATCGTGATGTATGGTAGGAGTTGAGGAGGAAGAAGGAAGTATGTATAGAAGCGAAGCATGAATGAAATTGGTCGAGATAGGAACCGAAGGTAAAACTTTGGTAGAGCTTAATGAGTAGACTAAAGCACAACACAGGCTAATACTGTTGTAGTGTGGAAAAGGAAATGGCACTAACCTATACTGATTGTTTGGGAGGCTTAATATCGATAATCGAATGGATGAGGAGTTATAGGTGTGATGTGCCATAGGGACGAAGGGCTTGGTCTAACTGAGACAAGATGAGGAGCAATATGACCTTGAAGGTAAGACATTGTGTAGGTATAAAGGGAGTGTTGAGTATAAAAAAATCGTGAAGAGAAGTGAGAAAGAAGTGTATAGGTGCTACTAATGAGCTATACAAATTTAATGGAAGTAGTTGTAGCATGGGTTTGGATGGCAGTCGATAGACTAACTGAGATAACCGTCCTTTTGATGATGTGTATAGATCATAAGTTGATTTAGATTGGAAGAACTAAGGGATATGTGAAAGACCGTCATAGGTCACTTTGTAAGGAAATTGGAATTTTTAAGTAGTTTGGAGTACGGACTAAAGGGAGTTGATGAACATGATTGGATATGAGTATATCCAGCTAACTGGAAAAGGATAGGCAAGTGAGATATTTATACAGCCTTAGGTGTTACACTGAGGGCATGAGTGATTGATTAGAAGGAGTTAGGAAACTCGTTAGCGATGGCTGAGTTTTCATATAATGATAGTTATCATACTAGAATTTGATAAATGCCATTTGAGGCACTATATGAAAGGATAAGTTGAGTTGTCCCCATTGTTGACTAGAATTTGTAAAAGAGGCTACTAATGTGATAATGGTGTTTGTGGAAAGGATGAGAGCAACAAGGGATGCTATGTTGAAAAGGAGGAAACCACTAGAGTTTAGTGACAAAGTTATGTAGGAAGTTTCACCCATAGTAACGGGTGGTATGTTTTGGTAAAATGGAAGAGTTGATGTAGAGTTTTGTAGGTCCATTTATGATCTTTGGAAAGATCGGACCAGTAGCTTATGAGCATAGAATTACATGGGGGGAAATGAGTGGTATACATGTTATATTTCGTGTATTAAGATTGGTAAATGTTGTTTGAGAATGCATATTTGCATGTACGGTTATTCGGGATTTGTGTTGATAAGAGTCTTTGTTTTATCAAAGAGTCATTTGTGAGATTTATGATTGTGAGGTCAAGAGTTTGGCAATTAATTTAAATATTGTTGGTTAGTATATGTGGTAATTTGAGACTTGAACTAAAGTTCACGTGGAAATGAGAGAAGTTCATTTAGAACAGGTATCCTCAGTTGTTTGCTAATGGTATGTTTGATCCTAAGAAGTAAATCTCGGGACGAGATTTCTATTAGGAGGAAGTGATGTGACAACTATGGTTTTAAGGTTCGTCACTTGGTCCTATTTTTAGGTTAATCTATGTGTGACTACTTGATTTGTGTGTTTACGTGTTTATTTTGTGTGAACGAGGTTGGTGTGGTTATCGTATATGGGTATAAAGTACTCATATGTAAATCGAGGAATGGTTATTTCATGCTCATGAGCTCACAATGTAGTGACTATGAAATGAGATGGTGTTATTTGGTGGTTTTACGTATATGTATATGTATTATACAAAATCGTATTTTTACGATTTACGGTTTAGCATTTAGAGGTCTCGGATGAGGTGATTAGTCATATGAATATTTTTCGGGATGGTTTTAAGTCATTTAAGACTTAGTTATAAATTTTATTTCAAAATTTGAGATTTTTTATAAAAGTGTATATTTTACGTCTTTTACGGTAAAACGCGTAAATTTGACTAGTTTTACGGTTTTGAGGTTTTAGAGGCTTTAAGAGCTGAAATAAATTAAGGAAAATTAAGGTAATATTAATAAGATATTAATTAATAATAAAATAAAAAAACGAAATTAGGGGAGGGTAAGTCGGTTTTGGACGCAAGAAAAGGAGGAGAAAAAGGAAAAAAAATTAAAAAAAAGGAAGGTTGGGTTTGGGTTGGACTAGGACTCACTCACACCCTATATCCCTGGAGATAATAAAAAAAGGGTCGACGGTTTGTAGAGAAGAATTAGGGTTATTCATAAAATTGGGTTTTTTTCATCTTCCATTAATCTAAAGGTAAAACTTTCATAACCCTTTTCAATTTAATTGTTTTAATGATTTTTTAATCATCTTATGATGGATTCAGGTTAGGGTTTAATTTAAAAACAGTATATTAATGTTATAATAATGATGTTATAATGATTACATAAATTTGGGCTTGTAAATAGTGGGGTTAGGGTTAATTAATGAGGTTAATTTAATTAAACCCGTTTTTAAAAACTGGGCAGAATTTTGAGTCAATTGTTTTGATCATATCGGGAGTTCTATAAACTCTTATTTTGCGATTCAAGTATCCCTGAAAAGGTAATTGAAGTGGCTTTCCAGTGCAAGAAACGAGAACTAAATTGGAGGTAGGGAAGTGGGTCAAAAACAAGTTACAACAGTCGGAGGTTAAAATAGTTTTGAAGTCAGTCTGTTTTCTTTTTAAGTTTTGGGTTGTTTGGGGTACTTAGGGTTGCATTGGGATCTTCTAACGAACATGAGAGATGTTTTATATATTATAGTAAGTATATGCATTGGGGCTAAGGTTGTGGTTTAGGGTAAGACCCCTAATCATAACAAACTTTTTGTATGTTTAAAATCAGTAAATCTGGAATGACAAAAGTATATATATATATATATATATATATATATATATATATATATATATATATATATATAGAGGGAGGTTAATGTGAGAGCTTTTTTAAAGTTGTAAAAATGAGAACAAATCTAAAACACCACTAAAACATTGATACATAACCATTTTACAAATACTACACCAAAATATACATTATTTATACAACTAAACACTCTACCGACTAATAAACAACGGATAAGTGTGTAATAGATTACTGATACATAATTAAGAATGTGATACATATACATCAAAATCTCAAAAAGTTAATATCTTATACATATATTGGTACACTTGATACACAACCACAACTAAATAACTTGATACACAATACCAAAACATGATACGTATCACACCTCGAATCAAAATGTATCACTTAGATTTCGCTAATTTTCAAAAGAAAGCCCATCGAATCTTTAAAAATTATATTTTTACTTAATCATGTTTTAAATTTTTTTCAAATAGCGTGTCATTTGTGAGATTTTGGTTAGTTCTCATTTTTACAACTTTAAAAAGTTCTCATATGATCCAAATTCTATATATATATATATATATATATATATATAACGGGGCGTTAACAGTAGATTTAAGGTTAGGGCAAGTGGGAGGTGTTAGCTAACATATGTAAGGACATAAATATTCCTTTTACAGAGATTATGGGTATGTTTAAGTGGGCGTTTGGCTTATAGTTTGGAGATCTAAAAGTTGGGACTATATTGAGTAAAATACAAACGGGATAGTTATCAAACTTAACCAAGTTAAGGACTTGTTAAGGAATGGTAATGGGGTGTTTGGAGCATATAAATGAGGTATTTATATAGGAGGAGGCTAGATGTCCATCATAGGTTGATGAACCGTTTTAGTGGTTGGTTCTTGTTTTGAATATGTGTTTTTGGTTTGTTAGCTTTTGCTAGTGCGAGGACTTTTGGAGAAGCTCAATCAGGTGAGTTTCATAGTCCCATGTTTGCAAATGTTTATGACTTCCAGATGGGATGGAAGAGACACTGTTATGTTATTTATAAATTATGCTTTGAATGTTTGGCATTGGTAATGGACTTATGTGTGCATACTTATGTGATTAACTGCTAGTTGATTCTTGATTGTTTATGTTTTGACTTGGTACCAAGGGATTTTGGCAAGGTGGGGCCTTGGGATTGGTTCATAGGTGTTTGGATGCCTATGGGAGTATGGTGTTTGGTAAGGCTGGGAGCCTTGGTTTTGGATTTGGTTTGGTTGTTTAATCTTGAATATTAGTTGTTAATGCATGTTTGTATCACATTGTCCATATGTTATTATTTGGTTATTATTCACAGCTTATGGTTTTATTTTGGCGTTTGAGTCTAAACCTATGACTCTCACCAACTTTATGTTGACGTGTTTTAGTGTCTCTTTCAGGTGATATTATGGTTAAGCATGAGAACATAAATGGCTAGGATTTGGAGTTGCGTAGGAATGCATTTAGAAGGAGATCCCCGTTCCTTCTTAGTTTCTTTTGTTTGATAATAACTGATACTGTTGACACCTATATGTTTGCTTTGTTTATGTATTGTTTGTCTTGGGTAAGAGGTAGGACTGTTACCTACTTACCTAGACTCCTGCATTATTGAGATATTGTCATGACATTTGTGTCACCATTTTATGACATTTCTTATATCATTTAGTTATCTCTATAGACACGCTATTGTTATGATGATATCCATACGTCGCGCCCCATATTCCGCCATGGTGGGGTTTGATAGATAGAGTGGGTAATGCTCAAATAACTTTTTTCGTATTTGGGGTTGACGCCGAGAACAAAGGCTAATAATGATCCAAATTTCTACATAAACAAAAAGAGCCTAAGGTTTAACTGAAACTAAGCATATACTAAGCCCAATAAGACACATTGGCCTAGATATACATGGCCAAAAAGCAGAGACCGAAGAACCGCCAGGTTGTCGAGGACACGTCTGAAGAGGAGGCCAAACAATCGTCATTTTTGATGAGTTTTCCGCTTCTCACATTTGATTTTTCCACACCTCCGGATATTTGGTGCCAAATCATCGCCCTTGATTTTTTCGATAATAGAGTTGGCTATCTCTGTGGCATCGATTTTACAAGTTTGTGAAGAGGGCTGGACAAGTGGAATGAGGGAGAGCGCAGAGTTTTATTACTCCATGGGTGGCTCCACAATACAGGCATCCCAGGTAATTCAGTCGCGGCCGATTACTGGGAACCTTTTGGTTCCTTGGAAACTACGTTCCCTTTGTAGAGTAGGCCTTTTTATAACTAATTAGAGTTGACATGAAATGGATCACGGAAAAAGACATAAAAGATGAATGAACGGTTCAATCCCTAGCTCTTCCCGAGTGGTATCTCACTGATGGCTCGGGCCCCCCGGAAGGAGGATCTCGAAGAGAAGGAAGAGATCTTCAGAAAGTGGGTTTTTATGATCCGATCAAGAATCAAACTTATTTAAACATTCCTGTCATTCTCTATTTCCTTGAAAAAGGTGCTCAGCCTACAGGAACTAGGGGTGTCCATTGTTTGGGGTTAACCCACGAAAACCGAAAACCGAACAGAATTAGAACCGAACCGAAAATAGGATTCGGGTTGGGGGTCATAACCGAACCGAACTACATATTTGGTTTTTGGGTTGGATATGCGTTTGACAATCGGACCCGAAAACCGAAGTTATACAAATATATATATTTTTATATATATTTATATATATATATATATATATATATATATATATATATATATATATATATATATTTAACTATATATTTATATATAAAATAATTATTAGAATTTAATCTTGATATAAAGTTACAATTTTTATACTTGAGATAAAAAAATTGCTAAATATTTAAATAATTATGTATTTTGTTAGAAAAATTCGGATAATTCAGGTTGTAAAACCCGCTTAAAAGTACCTTAGAACATTAAATGCATAGAAAGTACGGTTAAATTAAAACTTTTTAGTTAATTAATATACGACACGAATCATGAACATTTAATATGAACATTACGTATATTAATTAATTCCTATAAGTATTACGTATATTAATACATGATAAGTATTTACGTATAATACTTAAAACATACAAGAAATATAACACGACCCTAAAATACGAACACACACGATAAATATTTGAGCACGAAAAATAAAACGAATATGCGTGGTGTGTGTGTGCATGTAGCGTCCAACAAAGAAGAAGGGAAGGGCCCATGGCCTAACCCATTAAGCAATCTGAATCATTAAACAATTAAACTCCAAGAAAAGATTTCATATATCACATTCACAGGAAAATAACAAAACCCTAAACCCTCTTTTTCTTTCTTTTTGGCCGCGACATCAACACAACCACAAGGACGAATTTTTTCTTTTTAATCTTTGATTATTAAAGGTATTGTGTTCATGTTTCAAATCCTTTAATCATACGCATACGGTATCATCAATTCTTTGTTCTTTTTATTTAATTATGTTTAATTGTTTAACATCAATTAATAAGAAATCATAAAAAAAACATGTAATCATTAAGTTTTAAACAAAGAATTAAGGTTGGGTTTGGTTTTTGTTCGGGTTACACGCGAACTGAGACCAAGATTGGTCTCCGTGGTGTTTGTTTCCAACCAGCCGCAACCCTCATAGGGGCGGTGGTGGTTTTGGTGATGACAGCCGCAACCCCGACTGCCCAGGCAGTGGGGTGCGTTGCTTTCCAATGGGAACCGAGACCATCAAAGGTCTTGGTGGGTACTATGAGTGCAGCAGGGGGAACCCTGGCTAGGCCAGGGGTGCGTATGGGCAGCAGTGGCACCAACAGTGATGTCGGTGGCTGCTGGTTGTGGTCGATCGCAGGCCACAGCCGTATGGTTGTGGTGTTGCATTGTTTTTCAGGCAACACAAGGACCTCCTATGGTCTCGGTGGGGTTCCCGTAGGGGCTCGGTTAAGACCAAACACCCCCTTGGTATAAGTTATGTCTATTTTATTAGATAAAACTTAGGATAAAATAATTATTAATATAATTATTCATGTACTTTTAACTAATTAAGAAAACTTAGCTTAATTAATTTATATTCATTTTAAGGTAAAGTTTAATTATTAAATCATGTAATATTATTAATTAATAAATACTTATGATATCATGTATTATTATTATTAATTAATAATTATATGTTAAGACTAAGTATTATATATAATTGGACTTTACTATATAATTAATCATGACATATAATATACTTTTTAAAACTATAGGTTATATCATTTTACTTATTTAATAAGCTTATTATTAATTAGGAAAATACACTAAATATGAAAACATGCTATTTATAGAAATATTAAATATGGTAACATGCTATTTATGGAAACATGCTAAATATGGAAACTTTCTATTTTTGGAAACTTACTAATTATGAAAACTTTCTATATTTGGAAAGTTACTATATATGGAAACCTACTATTTTTGGAAAGTTACTATATATTGAAACCTGCTATTTTAGGAAGTTACTCATTATGTTATAACAAGTACTATAACACTTAAAACATGAAATACACTAATCTAAAACACATGAAACATTAAGAATCACATGATAAAACGAGAACAAGTAAAACAAGTTAAGAACACGTCAAGTAAACTAATAACCAGTATGTATAAGTATAATAGACAATTTATTCATGTCCCTTTTATTATGTAGCTATCGTGAAGTCGGAGTGATCTTCCGCATTCGTTTTCGTCTTCATTTACCGGACATAAGGTACGGATATTCCGTCCTTCAATAAGGACACTCTCTTCCTATATTAGGATTTCCCAGTTTACAGCCATCTGTTTTCCTCAGTAGTTTACGTGTCTTAAACACAAACAATAATTATATGATTAATATTTTAGATTGCCTGAGCAATATACATGCATGCCAGTTGCACCTAGTTATGGAGGTATCATCAATGTTTTATAACCCGGTTTTTTAATTGACCCGGTTAAACTACCGGTTCACTGGTTTACCGGTTCAACCGGTTCAACCACCGGGTTGAACCGGTTTTATGCAAAATGACAAAAAAAAAATTGTTTTTACTGAAACGTATATAACGAAACACCACACATGTTCAATTATCTATAAAAAAAGGTCCTAAAATATCAAATAGGTGCTGGTTTTAAATTACTTGTATATTGCAATAAAAAATTTCATTCCAACGGTACATATACCCACTTAAAAAAGCATATTCGGTTACTCTTTAAAACAGTCTTTAGCATAACATCTCGTAACTCGACATATGGCCCAACTTCCCAAAATAACATTTCAATACTCACATTTTCTGTTTACTCGTCATTTTTACAACAAAAAGTGAAGAAACTAAAAACCCACACACACCCACACATCACACACAAAATAAAGCAAAATATCATTCTCATCCACCCACCAGTCCACCACCGGTCATATCCTTTTTTCTATTTGACAAAACAAGAAATCACAAAATAAAGATTGCACATAGATAAACTTCATCTTCATCCACCACTCATCATCTCAAAGTTATGGATCCTCATCAGAGATCATATCCCAAGATTAGAAATTGTATGGTTCAACTACACACAGATCTGGCCCAATTACATCACATGACTTATAATGCTAGAGCATTCTAACTTTTTTTCTTCTGATGTGCATTGAGCCGGCCGGTTTCCGGTCCGGCGGTTTGACCGGGTCGACTGAAACCCGGCGGTTCAATCCGGTCCGAGTTTTAGTAAAAACTCAGCTCATAACGGACCGGTCATCACTCCGGTTTCTGGTTCAACTGGTTGAGCCGGCCGGGTTGAACTGGTTTTTAAAACATTGGGTACCATAACCATAACACTGGAGGCAACGGTGTTATGACTCTTCTACATTGAGAGTGATTGCTCGCATCGTCTCTTTCAGTTGTTTGTCCTATTTTATTATTATCATGTGGGATGAATGGGAGCATCATAGGAAAAGTTTAGCAAGATTACATGGTAACTGCGGTGTGTGCCTTGCATCCGTTACATCGCAGCTGATCCCTCCAACCCCGACTATTTTAATTAGATTCAACCCCTCTAATTGCATGATGAGGTCACTTCTCTAAGTATTCATGCACGTTGATACCTCATGACCTATATGGGCTTCGAGCATATTTAAATTACAGTTTTCAGTATAAAATAAACATAAGCCTTTTCAGAATATAGACCAGGTTTTTCCAGGACTTACACGTATTCCGATGTACTTCATTTCATTTCTTGCTTATATTTATGCTTTACATTTCATTGTCATATATCTGCACACTAAGCGTATTGCTCAAACGTATTTCTTTCTATGTCCCAATATGGCAGGTACTAAAGGGCAAAGCTAGGATTCAAGAGTACGTGCATATGATGGAGGCGCCTAGTCTTCTTCTCTTTTAATGCATTTATATACTTTTGCTTTGCTGGACATTATTTAGTCATTTCATACATTTCTATACTTATGCATTGTGTGTCGAGCTTACGTTTCAAACCGATGTTTGTTTCCGGTTTCCTTCATTGTCATTTAATGTTTTAGACATTTACCTTACATGCTTTGATGACACGTCATAATTACTAAGTAACGGTCCACTTATCCAAGTGGGGTGTTACACTGGTTATTCGGGTCAACCGGAACCGAACTGAATTCAAATTTTGTCTTTGATTCGGTTCGGTTCGGTTTTTAGGTTTACTCAGAAAAAAAATTAACTGAATAAACCGAACAACCCGAACGAAGGACACCCCTAACAGAAACTGTTCAGGATATTTTTCAAAAGGCAGAGGTTTTGCCCTAATCAAATGAAATTTAATTAAATTAAGTAAATAAAAAATAAGGGTAGGATAATGATTTCCGTTCCCCACCCATGAGCTACTTTACCATATTCTGAATTCATGGGTTTAAATAACATCCCTATAGTAGTTTATCTTGGACGAGCTTAGGAACCGCTCTCAACAATTTGTGTAACCATAAATCCTATTATATTCATTGAAATATGTTGACTTTGTATACCATCCCATTGTAGTTGTAACTAGCTTTAGAGCTTTATAAAACTTTAAGAGAGAATAGGGAGTAAAGGGGACATTCGCTTCATTAGAAATTGGACCCAGACCATCTTTCTTCTCCTGCGGAGCCCTGTTAAAGTAACCGGCGGCAGGTTAGTACAGTTCTCCTGCTTGCGGATTTTTCCCTGCGCTGATTCAGGAGCCTTCTTATTTATTGTTGTTGATCCTCCCCGCGAAACAATCATAGACCAAAAAACAGGGGCTTTTTAACGATGCGGCATTTTTTTATGAATAAAAGAAATTAGATCAGGGTCGCCCTTTTTAACGAAACAAAAAAAAGGAGAAAGCAAGTTGTCCTCAGACATTTGGTCTTTTGACAACCTCTGTAGTTCGGGCTTGCCCACCTTCCTAATTAGTATTTTTAGTCTCGGTTCAATATCCATGCATGGATAATTATATGTTACTGTAGGGTTTTTGAAAAGAAACTATAGGATCTATATAATAAACTTGGGTTATGTCACTACAACAAAATCAGTGTTTAGGGTCGGACCTAATTTAGGGTCGAAATTTTCGACCCTAAATTAAGGTGGGGCCCACACTTTTTCAACCAAAAAGGGCTGGTCAAAAAGCAGGTGGGACCCACGAAATTTAGGGTCGAAATTTCGACCCTAAATTAAAATTTTTAAATAAATTTAATTTATTTTTTATATAATATATTTTTAATAATTAAAAATAATTTTAAAAAAAATTATTTTTAAATTTAATATTTTAGGGTCGAAATTTCGACCCTAAATTTAAAATTTTAAATAATTTTAATTTATGTATTATATAATATATTTTTAATAATTAAAAATAATTTAAAAAAAATTATTTTTAATATTTAATATTTTAGTGTCGAAATTTCGACCCTAAATTTAAAATTTTAAAAATTTTTCATGAATAATTTAAAATTTCACACGAAAAATTTTCACGAAAAATTTAAAAAATTCGCGGTTTATATTTAGGGTCGAAATTTCGACCCTAAATTATTAAATATATTTTTAAAATTTTCTTTTAGTGTGAATGCTTTTAAAATATTAATATATGTATATATTTAGATAATGCAGTAATTGCTAAAAATAATTAAGTCTAAGCAGAACTAAAGTTGTGCAAACAACTTAGCAACTATAAGAACATAACAAGTTCATCAATTACACCAATCCAGAAAGATCAAGCTGGTTACCACTATGAAAAACCAACTAGACTACAAATGACTGTACCCATTGTTTTGGTGCTTTCATTAGTCCCACTATTGATGGTACTAGTTTTAGTGCTTTCATTATGTACCCATTGTGAACAGGAAGATGATAATAGATGTATGTGTGCCATCCATATTGGGTAGTTGTTTTGATATTTAATGGTTTGTAGTTTGCCTCCAATTATCACTCATCTCAGTTTTCCAATACTAAAAAAACAACAATAATGGCCTGGTTAGGAAGGTTAGAAGAATTAAAAGAAGTTGCTAGTTCAGATAATTGGACTGATCGAATGGTAGCATATTTTGAACAATCTGACGAAGCGGACAAACGTTTTGGTCTGAAACTTGAACGTTTACATGAGGTTTTAGATGAAGCTGTTGAAGAAAGACAACAGTTTATCCAGGAATTAGAACGTGCTGGAGATATATATCTCTTAAAGAAATGCGCTAAAGTATTGAAAGATACTCAAAAGAAGGATAAGAAAACCTCAAGTCGGTTGGAAGGTTTAATTAAAGATACAGCAGCAAGAATGACTGAGAAGGAGGAATTCGTTAAGAAAATGAAGGATCAATAAATAAGCATTCGTAAATGCTTAGAAGGAGCCTTTATTTATGAGTTTGAGCAAAGTTTAATGAAGGAATTCGTTAAGACTGTGTCTCTTTTAATCTAATTAATAATTGTTGTTCATATAGAATAAGAACCATACTAACACATGTTGTTGTGTATAATGATGCTTCTGCATCTTTTATGGTTTTTGTGTTTGAAATGTACTTGTATGTTTGTATGAATAAAAAAGGCTCCTTTATTTATGAGTTTGAGCAAAATTTGATTGAAGTAATGTAACACCCCACTTGGAAAATGGACCGTTACGTGTACTTATGGCGTGTCATCAAAGCATGCAAGGCAATGTATTAAACATTAAATGACCAAACGGAAAATACCGGAATCAAACATCGGTAGTCCAACATAAGCTCCAAAGTATAAAGACTAAGTACTGAAAGAAAAGGGACGAAACAATGTCCAACGACCAAAGAGAAGTAATGTAATGTATGCATAAAATAAAGGAGTCTGGATAGCTCCCATCCAATGCACGTACTCTCTTAGCAGTCCTAAGATCGTCCCTGTGTACCTGCCGTTTGGAAACATGAAAGGAAACTACGGCTGAGCATAACGCTCAGTGGACGGATATAGCATGAGTAAGATGTACTGAAAGTAAATGGAATGGAAGACTACAATGACACTATAACTGATATGACATGAGCTACAATTCTGCAAAACTTTGATAAACCTTTTCATATATACTGAAACTGAAATATAACTTATTAATTCTGAAAACATGCATTTTCTGTATTTTAATTTGCCAAGAGCTTATATAGGTCATGTATTAAATCAACTGCTGCATGAATACATGGAGGGGTGTCCTCGTCATGCTATAGAGGGGTGACCTCTAAATAACTGTGCTGGGTGGAGGGATCAGCTCCAATGTGAAGGATGTAGAGCACACACCACATTCACCTGCTAAACTGTAAACTATAGCCTAGGATGCATCCATACGCCCCACTAATAATAATACTGATAAAATGGCCAAGCTAAGCTGAGTGGGACGATGCAGGATATCACTCTCCTGCATGTGAGTCACGACACCGGTGCCTCTAGTGCCGTGGTTACGGTACCTCCGTAACTAGTACATAAACTAATCATGCTTGTATATAAGGCTCAGGCAATTTATTTTATTATAAACATAATTTCTGATAACTTTAAACATATACTGGGGAGAACATTTGGCTGCAGACGGGAAATCCTAATCATGCATAAGAAAGGAAGTCCTTACTGAAAGGACGGGAATCCGTACCTTTAGTCCAGTAACTGACTGAATGGAAGACTGAACGAATACTACTCGGGCTTCACGCGTGCTACATAATTAAAAGACGCGAATAAGTTAACTGATATCCGTTATCGAATTTTACTGGTCTTGTTGGTTTCTTATTTATTTATTCAGATATTCTATATGTATGATTACGGCTAAATCTGATCATTAAAATAATTTATTTTAATGTATGAACGTTATACTAATAGCTACGTACAACGTTTATCTAACGGTAAATAATTCTATAATAAGTATCTCTCTAAAATAAAAGTTCCTTAATTTAGAAAGTTCTTAAATAGTTTAATTCGTTTTTTTTTCTAAAATATACCCTTTTAAAATATTAACGAAAATAATTTAATTTAATACACATAAAATATATATATATATTAAATAATTATAAAACAACTTAATTTAAATTAAAAAGGTATAACATAAAAATGTTTATTTTATCATTTATAAAAACGTCCCGAGCTTACCGACTAACAATTAAACATATACACCAAATCTGTCCGAACAATTAGTGACAGAATTTCGTGTCACCAAAAACTGTCGCTAAAGCTGTTTATTTAAAAACTGTCTAAACCCTAACAGTTTTGCGACAGAACAAACTGTCGCTAAACTGTCGCTAAAGTTAATTAACTTTCTTGTTTTTCTGTCTATTTTTTTTTCCACTGCTCTAAGTGCCTCGTTCCCACTGTTTACGAAACAGTTCCCCCCGCTTGTTCTATTTTACAACCAAACGCACCCTTATTTTGTACGCAGCCCCCAAACGCCCCCCCTCTGGTCAAGACTGGCCCTAGCCGCCCCTGTGTGGGTCACGGCTGGGCAGAAAGGGGAGTCACTCACCGAGGCTGTGGAGTCCCGGTTCCACGAACATAACCCAACAGCCCCGACTTGGGCTGTTTTCTCTCGGCCGGCCAAAACATGGCAGGTCTCGGTTTCTTTTACCAAAACAACCCGACACCCTTGGTTTGTACATACCCGCTGTTGGTCTGCGGTTGTTGGTGATCCGAAAGCAAGTACCACCGAGACATGTCCATGTCTCGGTTCCCATAAGATTACCCAAGACGAACCCTAACTATGATTTTATGTGATGTTCTCTTTGTTTTTAATAATCAATTCGTGACTATAAAGGGTTGAGCTAGAGATTGATTACCTTAATAGCTTGATCACGGAAGGAAAGAACACAAAGATTGCTAGATCAACAAGGCTCGGCCTTTTTTTTTTTTTTTTTTTCCTTCCCGGCGGCAACAAACACAAACCCTAATTCTATATATATATTTTTTTTTTGTTTACTGATATGGAAAAGGGGTATCCCCCCGTTGGTTTTGTGTAGTCACAATGGGCTAAGGCCCAAAATTCTTTCTCTTTTGTTCTTGTCAAAACCGGCCCTTGTTATTATTTATTTATTTATATACATTTTTTTTTTTAAACTAGTACAATAATAATATTTCTTGTTATAAAATATTTCTTGTAATATTTTCTCGTTGTTCTATTGACAATTTATACGTAAATGGTCTAAATAAATAGCCTGCGTATAAAAATATAAACCGCGTATTTATAACTTCTCGATTTAAAAATACGGGTTTTACAATTCTTCCCCTCTAAAAGAAATAATTCGTCCCCGAATTAAAATACGGCCGTACTGGGTTTTACAATTCTTCCCCTCTAAAAGAAGAATTCGTCCCCGAATTACAAGGTATTAAAGCTGACTGAAGTAAAAGCTGAAATGCTGATAAACTGAACGACATAAAAGCTGAAAGGACATACCCGAATCAGAACTGAAAGTGAGGATAAGAAGTCCGTATAGACTCCTCCGTTTCCCAAGTGGCCTCCCGCTCGGTATGGTTCCTCCACAGGATCTTGACGAAAGGAATGGTCTTCCTTCTCATGACTCGATCTTGGCGATCTAAAACCGCTTCGGGTTCCTCAATATAGGATAAATCCTCCCGAATCTGATCGAGTGGATAATTCACTTTGTGAAGCTCGTGGTAGTTGTATCCCCTGAGTAATGAGACATGAAACACGTTGTGGACGTGTGAAAGCTGAGGCGGCAGCGCCAACCGATACGATACTTCCCCGACGCGTTCAAGGATTTCAAATGGTCCGATGTAGCGAGGGCTAAGTTTGCCTTTGAGGCCGAAACGTCTGACACCGCGTGCGGGTGATACTTTGAGGAACACACGATCTCCAGTCTGAAATGATAGATCTCTGCGATGTCTGTCGGCGTAACTCTTCTGGCGAGTACGCGCTTCTTGCAGTTTTGCCCTAGCGATGGCGACCTTTTCATTGGTCATTTCTATCAATTCTGGTCCCTCAATCAAGCGTTCTCCAACCTGATCCCAACAAATAGGAGCACGACATTTTCTGCCGTATAACATCTCGAATGGAGCACGCTTGATACTAGCATGCCAACTGTTGTTGTAGGCGAACTCGACCAAACAAATATAGTCATCCCAGTGTCCTGTCCATTCTAATGCACAGGCGCGTAACATGTCCTCCAAAGTCTGGATGGTACGCTCTGACTGACCGTCTGTCTGTGGGTGGAAAGCTGTGCTGAGCTTGAGTCTGGTTCCCCAAGCTTTGTGCAGGCCTCCCCAGAAGTGAGAAGTGAATCGAGGGTCCCTATCTGATATAATTTCTGAAGGTGTACCGTGCAATCGTACAATCTCCTTGGTGAATAGATCTGCCAATTTACTAACAGCAAAATCTTTACGGATAGGAATGAAATGTGCTGATTTGGTCAAGCGGTCGACAATGACCCAGATTGCATCATGTCGCCGCTGAGTCTGTGGTAAACCGGTAACAAAATCCATAGAAATCTTGTCCCATTTCCACATTGGAATTTCTAATGGCTGAAGTAACCCGCTGGTACGCTGATGTTCTATCTTAACCTGCTGGCAGGTCAGACATTTGGAAACGAAGGTTGCGACATCTTGCTTCATTCCGCTCCACCAAAAATGCTGCTTAAGATCATGGTACATCTTAGTGGAACCTGGATGAATGGAGAACGGAGAGCTGTGAGCCTCAGTCATCAAGGCTTCTCTAAGAGCAGGATCTTCTGGAACGCAAAGTTTGGTACCCTGCCATACTATACCATCGTCATCAATGCGAAATTCGGTCTGACGGTCAATGTTCTGGACAATTGCCCAGATTTCACCATCATCCTTTTGAGCGGCTTTAATCCTAGAGAGTAAATCTGGTTCTACTCTCAAACTAGCCCAGTATCCCCTTTGTCCGCGTACTAAGAGCTCAATATCATAACGCTCTAAGTCCCGAATAATTTCTTCCTGAACTTTGATGCCATTTACCATACCTGACTTTCTGCTAAGGGCATCTGCTACTACATTTGCTTTGCCTGGGTGATACTGAATATTAGTGTCATAGTCTTTTAGCAGTTCTAACCATCGCCTCTGTCTCATGTTCAGCTCTCGCTGTGTAAATATATACTTGAGACTTTTGTGATCGGTGAAGATATCACACGACTCACCGTATAAATAATGCCTCCAGATTTTAAGGGCGAAGACAACTGCTGCGAGCTCTAGATCATGAGTAGGATAATTTTTCTCATACGGCTTTAGTTGACGCGAAGCATAAGCGATGACTTTCCCATGCTGCATAAGAACACAGCCTAAGCCTTTTCCCGATGCGTCGCTGTATATCTGATAACCACCTGTACCGGATGGGAGAGTAAGTATCGGTGCTGAGATCAATCGATGCTTGAGTTCCTCAAAACTCTTTTCTCTCTCCTCGGTCCATATAAACTTCTCACCCTTTCGCATAAGTTGGGTCAATGGTAACGCCAAACGTGAGAAGTTTTCCACAAACCTGCGGTAGTAACCTGCCAACCCAAGAAAACTACGTATCTCTGTGACAGATGTCGGTCTTGGCCATTTGGTGATAGCCTCCACCTTTGCAGGGTCCATAGTTATTCCTTCTGCAGACACAATATGGCCTAGAAACGCCACTGTATTCAGCCAAAACTCGCACTTCGAAAATTTAGCGTATAGTTTTTCTTGTCTGAGAATCTGCAAAACCGTACGGAGGTGGTTCTCATGTTCCTCTTTGGATTTGGAGAAAATAAGGATATCATCGATGAATACGATCACAAACTTGTCTAAAAATTCGTGGAAGACTCTGTTCATTAAGTCCATAAATACTGCGGGCGCATTCGTGAGACCGAATGGCATGACAACAAACTCGTAATGACCGTACCTCGTGCGAAAAGCAGTTTTGGATATATCCTGCTCTTTTACACGCAACTGATGGTAACCTGACCGTAGGTCGATTTTTGAAAAGTGCTTGGCACCCTGAAGCTGATCGAATAAATCGTCAATACGAGGAAGTGGATAACGGTTACGAATAGTGAGCTTATTCAACTCACGGTAGTCAATACACAAACGCATACTACCATCCTTCTTCTTGACAAACAAAACGGGAGCGCCCCAAGGTGACACGCTTGGACGGATGAAACCCCTTTCGAGAAGTTCCTGAAGTTGATCCTTCAGTTCCTTAAGCTCTACAGGAGCCATACGGTAAGGAGCTTTAGATACTGGTTCTGCACCTGGAACGAGATCGATACCAAATTCTACCTCTCGCATGGGAGGTAAACCTGGAAGTTCCTCTGGAAAAACATCTGGAAAGTCTGACACAACCGGCTGATCATGAATCGAAGGTGTTTCAGAAGTCGTGTCATGGACTGTAGCTAGGAAACCCTCGCAACCATGATATAACAAAGTACGAGCCTGTAAAGCTGAAATGATCTGAACATGTTTTCCTGGTAAGAAGCCTCGGTGAATATACTCTGGTGTCTGGACATCACCAAAGATGACCTGGTGAGCATGGCAATCTATGGTGGCATGATGAGTCGATAACCAATCCATACCCAGAATAATATCGAATTCACACATATCTAAAGGAAGAGCACTGACTGGACGGATTTTATCATCAAACTCAAGAGGGAGATCCTTATATACTTGGGTAATGAGTACAGAGTCTCGCATGGGGGTAGATATACTAAGTGCACTGTCTAGTGGCGTAGGGGTCATGTTTATTCTAACAGCATATGAAGTAGATATAACCGAGTGCGTGGCGCCTGTATCGAAAAGTACGCATACAGACTGTCCGTGTATAAACAAAATGCCAGTAATGGTACCTGCGGTCTTATTTGCTTGTTCACGGGTAGTAGTGTAGACACGACCAGTGGTTGGTGGTAGTGGTGGTGGCGGAGGTAACATCTGAGGAGTCTGGCCTGAGGTACCAGCAGCAGTATTCCCGCTCTTGCAATCCCTCTTCAGATGGCCCGGTTGGCCACACTGGAAGCAACCACTCATACCACGACGGCACGGTCCCGTGTGCTTCTTTCCACGTGTGACGCAAGTGGGATAAGTGTACACGGCAGAAGCAGCCCTGGTTTGCTGAGAACCTGATTCACGATGACAAACACGTGTCATGATGCTGATATTTAAACTGAAATGAGGCTGTTTGGCTGAAATTTAAAATTACCAGAATTTGCCGGTCGGGTAACCTGTTGACCCCTGTTGTTTTGGTCACGCCCCTGTCCAGCATCTCTGTTGGAATTACACATAAATTTAAGATCTGTTTTATACGATATTTTAGTATTTCTTGGAGCTTAAAGGCTCACCTGTAGCTGCCAGAGGAGTTGGAGCTGCCACGGTAATTATCACCGCCGTTCCTCCTATCTGACCGATTACGGTCATATGACTGACCGTGGTTCCTGTAGTTCTGATGCGGAGTAGCCGATTGGGATCGGTCTCCTCCTCTGTGTCTGTAAGATTTTAATAGCATAAGTTGCCAAGCAATAATGGCTAAATTGTTTAAGTCTGTGGGGTGAGATGTACCTCTTCTCCGGGCGCTCTAAATTCTCGAGCTCGTCCCTCTCAAAAAGCATCTCGATGTCCCGAGCTGCATTAGCTACTTGTGACACATTTGTGAATGTGGCACTCATCAATCTATCTGCAGTCCTAGTGTGAAGAGCCCAACGAAATTGCTTCACCTGCTCCTCTACGGTACCCGCAGCCTCTCCTAAGAATCCAGCCATCCTGAGGTATCGGTGCATGAACTCTATGCTGTTCTCGCCATTATTCTGACGAATAACGTGAAAGTCCCTCTTCATCTTAGCTTGCTCCGCATGCGGGAAAAACTGGTCATAGAACATCGTCTTGAAACGTGCCCAGGTCAATGCAAGCTCCCAAGCATCTCCCCCGTTGGACAGTTTCTGAGACCTCCACCAATGTAGAGCAGGACCCTCTAGCTTGTAAACTGCAAGCCTAACTTTGAAAACATCACCACAACCCATAGCTCCAAAAATTTTCTCTATATGGTAGATCCAGTCTTCTGCATCAGTTGGAGCTACAGTCTGCTCAAACAGTCGGGGCTTCTGTTTGTTGAACAGATCCAGCCAAGCGGGTAACGTAGTAGGTGGTGGAGCAGGAGGGTTGTTATTCTGCTGAGGTCCATTCTGATATTCAGCTCGGATCTCGTCACGAATTTGGGGTAACATGGCCTGTATAGCAGCCTGAACAGCAGCAGCAATGGCAGCTGCATTAGGATCATTCTCGGTTTCGCGTCTGGGTGGCATCTGAAATATAAGAGGATGAGTTGATAAAACCGTAAGAACCCGAGGTAAGAAATCTGAATATGCTTAGTGTGATTCATGAAGGTATAGTTAACAAAACACGACATGAATACTAGTGAACGCCTAAGGTCAGTTCACAAAATGAAAATTTCTGAAACATAAATCTGACATGAGTAAGGATGGACGCCTATGGTCAGTTCATCCATACAAAATTTAAGCGACAAGGGTGAACGCCTATGGTCAGTTCACCAAAACAAAATGTTCTTGAAAAGCACATGCGATTAAGTATGGCCAGTCCTGTACCAACCGTTTACTTAATCAAAATTTTTGAAAAAAAATCCGACTGATACAATTCATGAGTAGCATGAAAATAACGACGCCAAAATACAAGAAATTCTTGGTGACTACCCACTAGTCACAGGTCAAGTTTTAGAGCCTACAGGTCGAACCTTGCGCTCTGATACCATAATTGTAACACCCCACTTGGAAAATGGACCGTTACGTGTACTTATGGCGTGTCATCAAAGCATGCAAGGCAATGTATTAAACATTAAATGACCAAACGGAAAATACCGGAATCAAACATCGGTAGTCCAACATAAGCTCCAAAGTATAAAGACTAAGTACTGAAAGAAAAGGGACGAAACAATGTCCAACGACCAAAGAGAAGTAATGTAATGTATGCATAAAATAAAGGAGTCTGGATAGCTCCCATCCAATGCACGTACTCTCTTAGCAGTCCTAAGATCGTCCCTGTGTACCTGCCGTTTGGAAACATGAAAGGAAACTACGGCTGAGCATAACGCTCAGTGGACGGATATAGCATGAGTAAGATGTACTGAAAGTAAATGGAATGGAAGACTACAATGACACTATAACTGATATGACATGAGCTACAATTCTGCAAAACTTTGATAAACCTTTTCATATATACTGAAACTGAAATATAACTTATTAATTCTGAAAACATGCATTTTCTGTATTTTAATTTGCCAAGAGCTTATATAGGTCATGTATTAAATCAACTGCTGCATGAATACATGGAGGGGTGTCCTCGTCATGCTATAGAGGGGTGACCTCTAAATAACTGTGCTGGGTGGAGGGATCAGCTCCAATGTGAAGGATGTAGAGCACACACCACATTCACCTGCTAAACTGTAAACTATAGCCTAGGATGCATCCATACGCCCCACTAATAATAATACTGATAAAATGGCCAAGCTAAGCTGAGTGGGACGATGCAGGATATCACTCTCCTGCATGTGAGTCACGACACCGGTGCCTCTAGTGCCGTGGTTACGGTACCTCCGTAACTAGTACATAAACTAATCATGCTTGTATATAAGGCTCAGGCAATTTATTTTATTATAAACATAATTTCTGATAACTTTAAACATATACTGGGGAGAACATTTGGCTGCAGACGGAAAATCCTAATCATGCATAAGAAAGGAAGTCCTTACTGAAAGGACGGGAATCCGTACCTTTAGTCCAGTAACTGACTGAATGGAAGACTGAACGAATACTACTCGGGCTTCACGCGTGCTACATAATTAAAAGACGCGAATAAGTTAACTGATATCCGTTATCGAATTTTACTGGTCTTGTTGGTTTCTTATTTATTTATTCAGATATTCTATATGTATGATTACGGCTAAATCTGATCATTAAAATAATTTATTTTAATGTATGAACGTTATACTAATAGCTACGTACAACGTTTATCTAACGGTAAATAATTCTATAATAAGTATCTCTCTAAAATAAAAGTTCCTTAATTTAGAAAGTTCTTAAATAGTTTAATTCGTTTTTTTTCTAAAATATACCCTTTTAAAATATTAACGAAAATAATTTAATTTAATACACATAAAATATATATATATATTAAATAATTATAAAACAACTTAATTTAAATTAAAAAGGTATAACATAAAAATGTTTATTTTATCATTTATAAAAACGTCCCGAGCTTACCGACTAACAATTAAACATATACACCAAATCTGTCCGAACAATTAGTGACAGAATTTCGTGTCACCAAAAACTGTCGCTAAAGCTGTATATTTAAAAACTGTCTAAACCCTAACAGTTTTGCGACAGAACAAACTGTCGCTAAACTGTCGCTAAAGTTAATTAACTTTCTTGTTTTTCTGTCTATTTTTTTTTTCCACTGCTCTAAGTGCCTCGTTCCCACTGTTTACCAAACAGTTCCCCCCGCTTGTTCTATTTTACAACCAAACGCACCCTTATTTTGTACGCAGCCCCCAAACGCCCCCCCTCTGGTCAAGACTGGCCCTAGCCGCCCCTGTGTGGGTCACGGCTGGGCAGAAAGGGGAGTCACTCACCGAGGCTGTGGAGTCCCGGTTCCACGAACATAACCCAACAGCCCCGACTTGGGCTGTTTTCTCTCGGCCGGCCAAAACATGGCAGGTCTCGGTTTCTTTTACCAAAACAACCCGACACCCTTGGTTTGTACATACCCGCTGTTGGTCTGCGGTTGTTGGTGATCCGAAAGCAAGTACCACCGAGACATGTCCATGTCTCGGTTCCCATAAGATTACCCAAGACGAACCCTAACTATGATTTTATGTGATGTTCTCTTTGTTTTTAATAATCAATTCGTGACTATAAAGGGTTGAGCTAGAGATTGATTACCTTAATAGCTTGATCAAGGAAGGAAAGAACACAAAGATTGCTAGATCAACAAGGCTCGGCCTTTTTTTTTTTTTTTTTTCCTTCCCGGCGGCAACAAACACAAACCCTAATTCTATATATTTTTTTTTTTGTTTACTGATATGGAAAAGGGGTATCCCCCCGTTGGTTTTGTGTAGTCACAATGGGCTAAGGCCCAAAATTCTTTCTCTTTTGTTCTTGTCAAAACCGGCCCTTGTTATTATTTATTTATTTATATACATTTTTTTTTTTTTTTTTAAACTAGTACAATAATAATATTTCTTGTTATAAAATATTTCTTGTAATATTTTCTCGTTGTTCTATTGACAATTTATACGTAAATGGTCTAAATAAATAGCCTGCGTATAAAAATATAAACCGCGTATTTATAACTTCTCGATTTAAAAATACGGGTTTTACAAGTAAAATGCTTTTGATTGAAGTAAAATGCTTTTGACTGAACTTTTGACTGCAAAACCTAACACAACTGACTTAAACTAAATTTTGAGACTCAAACAAACTAAATTCTCACAATGATTCAAGCTAGAATACTAATTACTCACAGAACCAAACACTCCTAAACATAATTTTATTCGTCACGGACACTTAAACACGCGTTTAATTAAACATTGATATTACAACGATATTAGACTCGTAAACACGAAAAAAAACACGTCACGAACTAGTTCAAACTAAGGTTCCCCATGTCATCGTAAAGGTCGTGAAGTAGTGCAGCTGAATCCAATGTGTGCCTATCGGAGTTGCGGTACAACTCTATCGTACGCTCAAGTACCATTATCATTCCATTCAAGCGCATACAGTTTGCACACGCTGAAGAGCTTGGAGAAGAAACAGGAATCGTTGAAGGTCTGGGAGAAGAGCTTGGAGTCAAAAAGCTCGTTGAAGGTCTTGAAGAAGAGCTTGGAGGAGAAAAGCTCATTGAACCTCCAAGAGAATTGATTAGTAGTTGGACGCGTTCGTCTTTCCACAAAAAAAAATTTGCATCCATATGAAACTGGAGGTTGAACCCGTGAACGTGGACAAGCATAGTACAGTCTACCAAAGTTTTCAGTTGTCCACGATTCTCGAAGAGCTACATCTCCATGTCCACACCTACACGGAAAAGCTTCATGCTTAAACATGTACATAATAACAATTTGTTTATGATGATAAGTGTGTGTGATCTGCTGGTGGTTGTGATGATAAGGAGTGTGTGTGGTTCTCTTTTTATGCTAAAAAAGTGAGGGAAATTGTTAACATTTTCCCTCCAATGTTTTCCCCCAATGTTTTCCCTCCAATGTTTTCCCTCCAATGTTTTCCCTCCAATGCTGGTGGTTGTGATGATAAGGACTCATATCATGCAATACGATACCCTATTGACTCATATCATGTAATACGATACCATATTGACTCATATCATGTAATACGATACCCTGTTGACTCATATCATGCAATATGATACCCTATTGACTCATATCATGTAATACGATACCATATTGACTCATATCATGTAATACGATACCCTATTGACTCATATCATGCAATACGATACCCTATTGACTCATATCATGCAATATGATACACTATTGACTCATATCATGCAATACGATACCACATTGACTCATATCATGTAATACGATACCATATTGACTCATATCATGTAATACGATACCCTATTGACTCATATCATACAATATGATACCCTATTGACTCATATCATGTAATATGATACCATTTTGACTCATATCATGTAATATGATACCCTATTGACTCATATCATGCAATACGATACCACATTGACTCATATCATGTAATACGATACCCTATTGACTCATATCATGCAATACGATACCACATTGACTCATATCATGTAATACGATACCCTATTGACTCATATCATGCAATACGATACCACATTGACTCATATCATGTAATACGATACCCTATTGACTCATATCATGCAATATGATACCATATTGACTCATATCATGCAATACGATACCCTATTGACTCATATCATGTAATACGATACCCTATTGACTCATATCATGCAATATGATACCATATTGACTCATATCATGCAATACGATACCCTATTGACTCATATCATGTAATATGATACCATATTGACTCATATCATGTAATACGATACCCTGTTGACTCATATCATGCAATATGATACCCTATTGACTCATATCATGTAATACGATACCATATTGACTCATATCATGTAATACGATACCCTATTGACTCATATCATGCAATACGATACCCTATTGACTCATATCATGCAATATGATACCCTATTGACTCATATCATGCAATACGATACCACATTGACTCATATCATGTAATACGATACCATATTGACTCATATCATGCAATACGATACAACATTGACTCATATCATGTAATACAATACCATACTGACTCATATCATGTAATACGATACCATATTGACTCATATCATGTAATACGATACCCTATTGACTCATATCATGTAATACGATACCCTACTGACTCATATCATGCAATATGATACCCTATTGACTCATATCATGTAATACGATACCCTATTGACTCATATCATGCAATATGATACCCTATTGACTCATATTTATTAATGTTTTAAAACATTTTAAAATTATAATTATTCTCGTTTCGAAATTTACTATTTTAAAACGTAATTATTGTAATTTATAAAATAAATTTACATAAATAAAATATATTGGTGATACTTATTAATTTTTTATATAAACAAAATAATTTGTTAATATTTTATATAAATAATTTAGTAATTATAAACTCTATTTATTAATGTTTTAAAACATTTTAAAATTAAAATTATTCTCGTTTCGAAATTTACTATTTTAAAACGTAATTATTGTAATTTATAAAATAAATTTACATAAATAAATTATATTGGTGATACTTATTAATTTTTTATATAAACAAAATAACTTGATAATATTTTATATAAATAATTTAGTAATTATAAACTCTATTTATTAATGTTTTAAAACATTTTAAAATTAAAATTATTCTCGTTTCGAAATTTACTATTTTAAAACGTGATTATTGTAATTTATAAAATAAATTTACATAAATAAAATATATTAGTGATACTTATTAATTTTTTATATAAACAAAATAATTTGTTAATATTTTATATTAATAATTTAGTAATTTAAAAACTCTATTTATTGATTTTTTTAAAACATTTTAAATTTAAAACTATTATAGTTTCGAAATTTAGGGTCGAAATTTGGCACTAAAACATTTTATTTTCAAAAAATTTCATGAAAATTTTAAAATTCCATACCAAAATTTAAAAATTTGTGGTTTATATTTATGGTCGAAAATTAGGGTTGAAGTTTTCGACCCTAATATTTAGGGTCGAAATTTTCGACCCTAAATTCTATCCACAACTTACCCAAAACACTTCATTCATTCTATCTTCATCTTCCATACCAAAAAAAAAAACGGGAGCACCACCACCATTCGTATCACCAATTCGCAACTTCATTTTTCATCACCACCACCATTCGCATCACCACCACCATTCGCATCACCACCACCTTCGCACCACCACTCCTTCGCACCACCACTCCTTCCACCACTCCTTCCCACCACAACCATCCATTCGCATCACCACCATTCCCACCACAACCATCCATTCGCATCACCACTCCTTCCCACCACAACCATCCTTCGCACCACCAATCCGTCCCATCCATCACCACCACCACATTCCGACCCACCACCACACTCCACCCCGTCACCCCCAGTCAGTCCCACCACCACCACACTCGCACACGAGCACTTTTGTGATTGTTTTTTTAATAAATATAAAGGTAATTGATTTTTTGTTTAATCTATTAATTTTGTTTAATTATGTTTACTTTTTTGCTAAATGTGATTATTAACGTTTAATTATTGTTAGTTTCTTTGCTAGAACCACCCACCACCACCGCCGGTGCGACAGCAGTGACAACCACAGTCCCACCAATTTGTTTTTTTAATAAATATAAAGGTATTGATTTTTTGTTTAATATATTAATTTTGTTTAATTTTTTGCTAAATGTGATTGTTAATGTTTAATTATTATTATTATATTATTGTTAATTTTTTTGCTAGCAACCACCCACCACCACCGCTGGTGCGGCATCAGTAGCAACCACCACTGCCGGCAGCGGTAGCAGTAGCAACCACCACCATCGGCAGCATCAGTAGCCTCCACCACCACCACAGGTGCTTATGATTTCGGCTTAATTGATTTAGGCTTATTTAGGCTTAGTTGAAAGGTGTTTGAAAAGTGTATTTGTTTTGATAAGCTTATCACGATATGCGCTTATTAGTTGATTTCGGATTATATTTAAGCTTATGATTTCAGATTATATTTAGGGATTAACTAATTTAGGCTTAATAGATTTCAGCTTATATAGGCATAAGTTTAATTTTTTTTGATATGTTTGTCGTAGCCGAGACCCGAGTCACAGCCGAGTTAGCGGGGAAGCGAGTCGAGAACCGAATTCCCGAGTCACAGTCGTATAAAAGGTAATGTTTTTTTTTTGAAATTGTTTTAGTGTTTGTTTCAAATTAGATAAAATCTCGGAAACCAACTAATTTAGATTTTTTTATTTTATGTTTGTGTTTGGTTAGCACCGGGACAGTCGGGACAAGTTCCTCATCCGGACCTTTTTTTCTATCTTTCCATCTTTGTTTATTTCAGCCGTGATCGAGGTGTGTAATTAATATTATGCATATGTTTATTGTATTATATATTGTTAGTCTTTTGTAGTAAATAATTTTAGGATTGTTTTAGGATTCTAGTCGATTAATTTTGAAAAAGCCCCGTACAAAATTAATCAACCTTAGAAAACCCGTCCGAAATTAATTTATTAGAAATTAATTTCGGAAAGTCCCCATTTTTGGGACTGCTTTTTGAATGTTTTGTCTCATTTAGGATATGAATGCGTATAACTGGTTTATTATTTGAGATGATTTCGACAGCGTTTCTCCTTTACTCCTACGAATATGTCTTTAAACACATATTAGGGGATTAGAGGGGAAATGCTGCCGAAATATTCTCGAATAGTAAATCAGTTATACGCATTCATATATGAGACGAAACATTCAAAGAGTGGGTTAGGATTGCCTTCCATAGTGCACTAGTAGGTGAAAAAACATTCCTGATTGTTTGTTTTAAGGTGTTTAATTAAATCATTTATTTGAATAATGTTTATTTGCAACGCAGTTATGATAATTGATAAGAGTTGGACAACTATATCCAATCGTAATTCCGATGAATTTTTATATGGTCTTTTCACCTTCCTCGAGCATTGTAAGACATTTGTGCACCCCATCACACAAATGATCCGTTGCCCATGCAAACGTTGTTGTAACTGTGAGAGATTGGTTGACCTCCACACTCTTGAGGTACACTTATCCCAACACGGGTGGGACGAACATTATACCACTTGGAAATATCACATTCACCTGAACACCTTGACATGAATACGTTCTTAGAAGATATTTCTGTAACTAATGTCGAAACTCCACCGACTCAAACTCCTCCGACTCAAACTCCTCTGACTCAAACTCCACCTGATCAAACAACGGGTCCTAATAACGAGTTTGAAGAGTTACTTAGTAGGTCCACCCAAAAGTTGCACACGCTTACCAATTTGACTACATTGGAATTTACAACAGAGATTGCACACATCAAGGTTTTAAATAAAATTAGTGATGTCGGGTTTAACCAGATTCTAGCTTGTCTCCAGAAGTTTTGTACCCGTAGTCAAGGTTTCAATTTCCCATCATCATACTATGAAATCAAGAAGACATACAGAAAGATCGGGTTAGGATACGAATCGATTCATGCTTGTATAAACGATTGCTTTTTATATTGGGGATCAGAGGATAACAAAAAGAAGGATAATTGTCCAGTCTACGAAGAGAGTAGATATAAAGACCCCAAGAAAACAAAGGGGAAGTTCGTTGCAAACAAGGTGGTGCGTTACTTTCCGTTAAAACCTAGACTTCAACGCATGTTCAACACAAAACACATAGCAAAGTGGATGACTTGGCATGCTACTGGACAGTCTAAGGATGGCAAGTTGAATCACCCCTGTGACGGTAAAGCATGGAAACATTTTGACATGATGCTACCTGATTTCTCTAGTGACCCTAGAAACGTTCGATTAGGGTTGGCTGCTGATGGTTTTAATCCTTATGGCATTATGAGTCAAAATTACAGCATGTGGCCGGTCATATTGACAGCATACAACACACCACCGTGGATGTGTATGAAAGAAACTTCTTTAATGTTGACGATGTTAATTCCCGGCCCTAAATCACCTGCAAAAGATATTGATGTTTTCCTGGCGCCTTTGATTAAAGAACTCAAAGATTTATGGAAAGTAGTAAGGACGAAAGACGCTGCTACGGGTACTTATTTCGATATGAAAGCGGTGCTTTTATGGACCATCAATGATTTTCCAGCTCGGGGTAGTCTTTCTGGGTGGGTTGGGCAAGGCTACTACGCATGCCCCACTTGTAACAAGGACACTCCATCGATGGCTATCAAGAACAAAATCGTTTATGTTGGTCATAGAAGATGGTTAAGAACAAATCATTATCTAAGGAGTAAAACTAGGCAATTCCATGGTAAAGCCGAACGGAAGCCTAAACCGGGAAAGTTTACCGAAATGGATATCCAGTTACAAATTAATATCCTCTTGAGTCGTAAGCCGGGGAAGCATCCAAAAATTAAGAAAACCAACCCACCTCCTGATAGAAATGTTGAATTGAATTGGACTAAGCGTTCTATCTTTTGGGAGCTTGAGTATTGGCCCTTTCTTCTACTAAAACACAATTTGGATGTCATGCACATAGAAAAGAACGTGCTTGAGGCAATACTGAATATCTTGTTACAAAATGACAAATCCAAAGACACGACAAAGGCAAGGCAAGACTTGGAAAAATTGGGAGTTCGACCCGAGTTGTGGTTAGTTCCAAAAGGAAACGAGAAGTTTGAGAAGCCTCGTCCAAAGTACTCTTTCACCAAAGCTAATAGGGAACTTTTTTGTAAATTCATCAAAGGAGTTAGACTACCTGATGGGTTTGGATCCAACTTTAAGCAAAAAGTCACCGCTAATTATGACAATATAACGGGCATGAAATCTCATGACTGTCATTTAATGATGTAACGGTTACTTCCTTATGGAGTACAACAATACTTGCCCAAAAACATTGCAGATCCTATAATCTAGCTTTGCTTGTTTTTTAAGCAGCTTTGTTCTAGAATTTTGACGGAGGAGGACATGGTAAAAGCTAAAAACCAATTGATCAGTGTGATGATTAATTTAGAGCAAATCTTTCCTCCTGCTTTTTTTGACATAATGCCTCATTTGGTTGTACATCTACCCGATGAGACTATTCTAGGTGCCCTCATTCGCTGCAGGTGGATGTATCCATTTGAAAGATACATGAATAAGCTAAAGAATTATGTCCAAAATAAAGTAAAGCCTGAAGGTTCTATTGCGGAGGGTTATGTTGCAGAAGAAGCATTAACTTTTTGTTCGCTTTATCTTGCTGAGGATGTCTAGACGAGAATTAACCGTCTTGACAGGAATGATGACGGTTTGCCTGAACAAAAAGATAAATTCCAGGTGTTCCGGTCCTCATGCAAACTGATGGGTAGAGTCAAAGATGCTCATATGAGTTTAGATGTTATGCGGGCAATTGTATGGTATATACTTAACAACAGTCCTGAAATCGAATCAGACATCTTGGCTTACAAAGAGTATGTTTCTTCCTTATCTATATTTTAAAAAATCTTCTTTCAGGATGACTTATCCTAATATCATGAACTTTTGCAGAGAATCGCCTGATAACGTGGAAACGAGGTTTCCCACCTGGTTTAGTCACAAGGTAAATACATTAGATATATTACCTTGGATTTATTACTCATATATCTAAATATGTTTGTATCTCTTTCGTAGATTCGTGAAAAAAAAACGACAGGCGACTGTAATGAAGAGTTATTCTCTTTGGCATGTGGACATACTAGTGCATGTACATACCCCGCTTGCATAGTTAACGGTGTGAGGTTTGTGATACATGAACGCGATAAACTTCACACCACTCAATGCAGCGGTGTTTCAACAGCCGGGCTTGATGGAGAGATGTATTATGGTCAACTCGAAGAAATTCTGGAGCTCACTTATATCGGGAACCGCAAGGTTGTGTTGTTTTGATGTAAATGGTTTGACACCATTAACCCCCCAAATTGTACGAAACGCAATAGACGTTCTTACATTGAGCAGGGCATACATCATATTTTGACTAATAAGGAATTTCAAAAAATAACAATACATTCTTGCGACACAAGTATCATAAGTATTTTACCTTGAAGACCTTGCTAGAAAACCAAAGGGTTGGAAGGTGGTCGAACATGTTTATCATGGCGATGTTGAAGAGTCCGATCAAGATGTTATACATGGTAGCAGTTCATCAAATTTTACGCTGAATGTTGGTTTGACTTGTTTGGAGGATACAAATTTGAGTTTGAATGACGAATCGGCAGAAGTGTCCGCCACACAGGTTAATGAATACGATGATAATCTAATCAATAATGAAGATGATGACGTTGCACATGCCCTTGATGATGATGATGTTGAAATGTCTGATGATGATGAAGTGAACCCTAATAATGTTGTTGAAGAAGTTTTATCTAGTGATGATTCAGATTGTGATAATTGATCTTAAGTTGTAATTTGAATGAAACAATGATTTAATCTTTAGATGTGTAATTTTTTTAATAGAATTGTTCTTATATGTTTAAATGTGTAAATTTTTATGAATTTGTGTATTAGCATTAACCGGTCCACGAAATTGTGTGTTCATGTACTTGTTATATTACAGATGGCGTGTGTAGGTGGTAGATCACACGGTGGGGATGCTGGTGGTACTCCACCTAGACGACCTACAAAGTCCGTACCTGGCAATTGCGAAAGTAAGAAATTGTGATTTATTTTTATTTTATGTCAACTCTTATTGTTAATTAAGTGTGTTTGAATTTTCACGAATCAATAACTTCAATAACTAATCTTTGCAGGTGACCCGATACCACATATGGTTACGGTTAATACGAGCCTAAGGAGGAAGCATAGGGCGCATGGAGGACCTCTGCCAGTTTCATTTGATATTTATGATCTTAATAGCTTCCATCCGTTAGGCGATAATGCTGCGATGTTGAGCTCTCTGATGGGCGAAACAGTCCGACCACTTCCGCTTGCTTGCGAGTGGGAAGAGATACCATTGCACCTCAAAACCCATATCTTTCCTACACTTGAGGTATTAATTGTTTGCGTTGCATCTAGTCTTATTAACTGTTTTGGTTGAAAATTGTTTGTTTATTTAAATACATATGTTTACATGTAGACCTATTTCAACCTGACGGGTTGGTTGGATAGTCGTGATAGTGTGACTTATGGCGGGATAACATATGTAGTGGGAGAAAGGATAAAAACTGGAATTAACTGTAAGTTGAGGCTACTTTGGCGCAAAAATAAGAACAAGTTAAAGCGTGACTATTATTCTATCCATGATTCGGCCGAGGAAGCGGCGCTTGTACTGCCCCCATCGAGTTCTACATGGGGCAACAGATCAGCAAGGGAGTGGCTTGATTTGTGCCGGTATTGGTCCCACCCGAGTCGGGTGAGGAGAAGTGAAGTTAATACAGTTAACCGCTCGAAAAACAAAGTTTCTACACATCAAAGGAAAAAATCATTCGCTCAAGGAAGGAACGAATATGTAAGAATCGTTATAGTTTTTGTGATCATTTAAAAGTTTTATATTGTTTATTTGTATCTTGTTATTAATTTTTTTGGTAAAGATCTTGTAATTAATTTATTTGATATTGTACAGAAAGTCAAGCATGGGGCTTACGAGGACCTTATAAAAACTTGGAAGAGGGCACGCACAAACAAGAATGGCACTATGTCCGAGGAAAATCAAGACAGATATGTAAGTAATTTAATTTATACATGCTTTAATAACATATTTTTATTTGTTTTTAACTTCTTTTTTTCTCTTTCTTTTTCACAGTCGAGAATCATGGCCATAAAAGAAGCGATTTCTTGCGGTGCTGAGCAGTACAAAAGTGATCGAGAAATAATTGATCTAGTAAATCCGAGCCGCAACACTCAAAATATCGTCGGCAGGGGCAGGAAGTTGCCGGGTGGTGGTACCTCATATGGATGCGGGAGTAGTTCTTATAGTGAAGGAGTGACTCGAGAACAACTCTCGGAGGTACTTAGGATTCATGAGCAAGAAAAAGAGCTGTTGAGGAAGCAAACCGAGGAGGCGCAGCAACGGGCTAATTTGGCCCATATGTATGCTAGTGTGGCGCAACAAAATGCTGAGGTAAACAACGCCCGCCTAAGTCATTTGATTTCTCATTATACTTCACATGTGGGTCGAGGGTATACCGGACCTAATAACCTTTTTGTACCGCCACCCCAATTCGCTTCTATGCCTGGCATGTCTCAGTTCCCTGGTATGCCTCAGTTCCCTGGTATGTCTCAGGTCCATGTTATGCCCCAGTTCCGTGGTATTCCTCCCCCTCCCGGATTTCCATATAATGCTCCACTCAACCCACTCCAACCTCCAATTACCCAAAATAACAGTTTCAACAACTGTAATCGACCCGTTGTCAACACCACTGGCCCCTCGAGTTCTAACTCTCGGGAAAGTCCCAACTATACCGTCAGCCTAAATCCTCGTCAAAATGATACTCGGATCGTCGACGAGTTGGCTCAAGATCTTAAGAATGCCAACAACATGTCCGATAATGAGCTAATTAACTCGGATGCTGATGAGGGGGATGATGATCAGGCCGGGGACTATTCAGATTAGGAGTTGTTGTTGGTTTTAGACTTTTTATTTTGTGTAATAACTTAAGACTTGTTAAATTGTGAAACATGGATTTATTGTGATGTGTAATAATTTTAGACTTGTTACATTTGTGAAATAAGGATTTGGTGAAATGTATTCTAACGTTTTGGCTATTTAAAGTATTGTAAATTATTAGTATTGTACTGTTTAGTGATTTGTAATATTGTGGATTTGTTGAAATATAGATTTTTTTCCAGAAAAAATGCCGGAAAAAAATCTGGAACCAAGCTGCACAATGTAGTTTTTTTTTGCCCAGGAACCATTTAGGTTCGAAATTTCGACCCTAACTATATAGTTAGGGTCGAAATTTCGACCCTAACTTATAGTTAGGGTCGAAATTTTCGACCCTAAGTCTTAGGGTCGAAAATTTCGACCCTAAACCATACCTGCACACATGATTTCTACAAAAAAAATCGATATAAAATGTTTAGTTTAGTGTCGAAATTTTCGACCCTAAACTTGAAAAAGTTTTCGACCCTAATTTATTAAATTAAAAAAAAATGTTTTCACAATGTTTTTTTAATTTACACGTGGATAATATTTAGGGTCGAAATTTTCGACCCTAAAATTGAAAGATAATTTCGACCCTAATTTAATAAATTAAAAAAAAAAACGTTTTCACAATGTTTTTTAAATTACACGTGGATATTATTTAGGGTCGAAAATTTCGACCCTAAATTACAAAGGCTTTCGACCCTAAATTTTGGTCAAAAGCTTTGCTGAAAAGTGGTGGGCCCTATTTTTCGACCCTAAATTACATAGGGTATTTCGACCCTAGTTTTTTAGGGTCAAATTTTTTGGGTCGAGCAGTTAGGGTCGAATATTTCGACCCTAAAATTTAGGGTCGAATACCCTTTGTATTTAGGGTCGAAATTTTCGACCCTAACCCTTGATTTTGTTGTAGTGTGTTTGGTAAAAATAGTTGTAAGCTGTTAACTGTAAGCTGCTAATTATATCGCTGGTAACATTAGCTAAAAGCTGTATTATTTTTCAATAAAAGTGTTTGGTAAATTAGCTCTTAATTATAAAATCAAGATGTAAACTGATTTAAAAGGGCATATTTAGATAAATCATAATATGTTTTGAGGGCATATCAGTGATTTATAATTTTTACATAGCTAGTTATTTAACAAGCTGTTTAAATCAGCTCTTCATTTAAGAGGTATGTGTTCAAAATAAAAAGCTAACAACTCCAAAAAGTTGTTGTGCCAAACAAAGCTAACATCTCTCAAAAATCTCTCAAGAAATTGTTTCTTCTCAGAATCTCGAGTGAAAATAATTCTGCGAGCAACTTTCGCTATTTTTTTCGAGGCATGCTCGTTAACGCGATTAAAAATCAAGAAATCATCTTCAGAAAGAAGGGTCTAAGAGGTAACCTGTATACAACACTAAGTGATAGAGTACTCGAGAGGTACTATTGTTTTTTCCTTTTCTTAAAAGCAACTAACCAATGAGATTCAGGGGTTTGACTCCTGTCATTCCTCATGTGGAGGATTTTCCCAGAATTGGCAGCCGGGTTTGAATCCCATCGCAATGCCTTGAAGCCCCTTAATGGGAAACTGGATGGCTAGCATGGGGTTGATATTCTCTTCGTGAGATTATTCAAACTCGGGTTGAAAGACTTGATACCTCGGTGGCACGCAAGATACTCCGCTGACCAAATTGCCGTTAAAAAAAACTAACCAATGAGAAATGACACGTAAGCTCGCCGGTTTATATCAGTGATGAAAAGAGTTATTTTGAATATTCAATATAAAAACGGGTTACTGCGAACAAGAGAACCCATAAAAGGTCTCTCCAAGTTCACTTTAGAATGACAATTTTCATATTACTGTATTAATTAATACACACTACAAGAAAGTTGAGAACAGATGACGGGTGTTTCCCTGGCGACAAAATGTCGCCAGGGATAACCCCTTTTCCCTGGCGACAACGTTGACGTGGCGTTAAAGTAGGTTTACTTTTTGGTCAAAGTTTGACTAGAGTTTCCCTGGCGACATGTCGCCAAGGATAATCGGTCCAAAATCAGATACCAAGTGAAAGAGCGCGAAATTTTCCCTCCAAGGTTTCCCTGGCGACATGTCGCCAGGGAAAACCTAGTCAAACTTTGACCAACTTATCCCTGGCGACGTGTCGCCAGGGAAAACTCGTCCATCGTATTTAACAAAATGTATGTTTGCTAATTACATGTCAAGATTATCCCTGGCGACAAGTCGCCAGGGAAACCTTCGCCATTTGTGATTAGTTTCAAAATTAAACACAAATGTTTAATTACATGTCAAGAATGTGTGGCGGGCTTTTACCCGCCAAATCCCAAATGTTTCCCTGGCGACATGTCGCCAGGGAAACTCCCTGACATATATTTATTTTGTTATTCCTTGTTAATTATTATTTTAACTATCGATCCGATGTTATTTAATTTTTGCGACGTTTATATAATAAAAATGAGACATTTATAAAACAAATATTTATTTATTCCAAATAATTATTATATTAACTATCGATCCGATGTTATTTAATTTTTGCGACGTTTATATAATAAAAATTAGACATTTATAAAACAAACATTTATTTATTCATAATATTATACATAGCCCTTGTGGAATCAAATGGAAAACTTAAAAACAGACATTACTAATCAACTTAAAGTTCGTGAAGTAGTGCAGCCGATTACTACTCAACGCTAAGATTTTCCATTTCATTTAAAAGCTCATGAAGTATTGCAGCCGATTGACATGCGTGGTCTTCAGGATGCCTTTCCATTTCTAGTCTTGCCTCTAACATCTTTATCTTTAGATCTTTGATCTTGCAATTTGAGCACTCAGTGGGTGCAGATTGAGAAGGACCTGTAGAAGAACTTGGATGTGAACCTTGAGGTGTTGAAGATCCAGGGGAAGATCTTATACGGAGTTCGAGATCAAAATCATCCTTCCATTTAAAATATTTACATCCATAATCATTTGTTTTTGGCTGTTACAAAGTAAACAAATAACATGACATGTCATTTAATAATCACACGTATTACATAACTAAAACATTTGATTGTTTACCTTCGAAAAAGGACATGCATAATAGAGTTTACCAAAGCTATGAGGTTGATGTGACTGTCTCAACACAATATATCCCTTTCTACATGTACACTTATAAGCTTCACGGGGATCCATCTGCTACCAAATCAGGTGGTGGTGGTGGTGAGTTTGGTAGGAGATGATAAGTGTGTGTGTGTGTGTGTGATCTGCTGATGATAAGTGTGTGTGAATCCTTTTATGGTCAAAAAGTGAGGGAAATAGTTAACATTTTCCCGCCAATGTTTTCCCGCCAACGTTTTCCCGCCAATAGTTAAACGTTGGATGTTCAATGGATGACCCAGTTTGTTATGGTTGTACGTTGGATGTTCAATAGATGATCCGGTTTGTTATGGTTATACGTTGGATGTTCAATGGACGACTCGACATGTGTTGGTTACACGTTAGATGTTCAATAAATGAGTCGGCATGTCTTGGTTAGACGTTAGATGTTCAATGGATGAGTCGGTATGCATTTGTTAAACATTAGATGTTCAATGGATGAGTCGGTATGTTTTGGTTACACGTTAGATGAGCTGGCAACATAGCTATATTGAGCTGGCAAATGACTATACTCGTTGTGTAAGCTATTTTGGTGAGGTTACATCAAATGAAAAGCTTCTTTCTTTTGTTCAAACTTACGCGACTTGTTTGCCGGAACTCTTTTTGTCATCGATTCAAAACGGAAGCTGGTTAAAGATTTATTTGAATGGTTGTTCTGGGTACAAACCACCTTCTGAGTCGTTCATGCTTGAATCATCACTGGTGTATAATCTTCATAATGAATCGGTGCTTGTTGATATCCCATTGGTAGATGAGAAATTTTATGGTGATGAGATAAAAAATTACAAAGACGAGTTGAATGGAACGCTGTTAAGCAAATAAGCAAATAAGTGATGAATGGAACGCTTAGTGATGAATGGAACGCTCGACATGTTTTGGTTACACGTTAGATGTTCAATAAATGAGTCGGCATGTCTTGGTTACACGTTAGATGTTCAATGGATGAGTCGGTATGCATTTGTTAAACATTAGATGTTGAATGGATGAGTCGGCATGTCTTGATTACACGTTAGATGTTCAATGGATGACCCGGTTTGTTATGGTTATACGTTTGATGTTCAATGGATGATCCGGTTTGTTATGGTTATACGTTTGATGTTCAATGGATGATCCGGTTTGTTATGGTTATACGTTGGATGTTCAATGGACGACTCGACATGTGTTGGTTACACGTTAGATGTTCAATAAATGAGTCGGCATGTCCTGGTTAGACGTTAGATGTTCAATGGATGAGTCGGTATGCATTTGTTAAACATTAGATGTTGAATGGATGAGTCGGCATGTCTTGGTTACACGTTAGATGTTCAATGGATGACCCGGTTTGTTATGGTTATACGTTTGATGTTCAATGGATGATCCGGTTTGTTATTATACGTTTGATGTTCAATGGATGATCCAGTTTGTTATGGTTATACGTTGGATGTTCAATGGACGACTCGACATGTGTTGGTTACACGTTAGATGTTCAATGGATGACTCGACATGTCTTGGTTACATGTTAGATGTTCAATGGATGAGTCGGTATGCATTTGTTAAACGTTAGATGTTAAATGGTTACCGAATTAGAATAAATCGAGAAACTAAACGGAATAAATCGGAATGAATTTAGAAATTAAACTGACCGGGATGATATAGTTATTTTATAAATAATAATAATTATTTTATAAATTGTAATAATAATAATTATTATTTCATAAATAATAATAATAATTATTATTATTTTATTACTAATTATAATAATACATAAGTAACAAGAAACTTTATTTTCACAAAAATTATCCATTGCGACATTTGTGACTATCCCTGGCGACATGTCACAAGGGATACTATCCCTGGCGACATGTCGCCAGGGAAACGTGTGCTCACTTGACTTTCTAAAAAGTCAGCCAAGTTTCCCTGGCGACATGTCGCCAGGGAAAATTTGGCTCACTTGACTTTCTAAAAAGTCAGCCAAGTTTCCCTGGCGACATGTCGCCAGGGAAGGTTTGGGAGACACGACAAAAGTTATAGGTACGTGCATATGCGTTGAAAAGTCAAAGGTATCCCTGGCGACATGTCGCCAGGGAAAATTCGTCACACCCCTCCAAAATTTTTCATTATCGCGCGCTTTTGGCTAAACGACAAAAGGCAAAAGTTTCCCTGGCGACATGTCGCCAGGGATTGTCGCCGGGGAAAAAAAAACGATTTATTCATCAGAAACCTTATCTTTTCTCACAACACTTAACAAAAAAAAAAACTTCATCTCTTCTTCATCTACTCCTTCGCTGTTGCTGCTGTATCACCACCACCACCACTCTCCTCCACATCCCGCTGCTATATCACCACCACCACCACTCACCACCACCACTCACCATCATTCTCCTCCACACCTGCACACGTGCACGCACCACCACTCACCACCATCTCCAGTCGCCAACACCACCACCACGCCATCTACATTCACCGGCACCACCACCACCGCAATATATATTAAGGTATTTTATATAATTTATATTGTAATTGTTAAGGTTTTTTTTATATAATTTTTTTTATAATTTATATTGTAATTGATTTGGTTTTGTTTTTACAATTGATAGTATATTTGGTTTTGTTTTTACATATCCGGTCACCGCAGCCGAGTCCCGACCGTAGCCGAGCCCGACCACAGCCGAGACCCGACCGCAGCCGAGCCCCGACCACACCCGCGCCCCGACCACACCCGCGTCCAGAGGAAATTACTTCAGAGGACTGGGAGAAACAGATCGCACTTTGGAGTAATCCGGATTACGAGAAAAGATGCCAGACGAACTCCCAGAACCGGTCTAAGCAGAAGACGCCGAGTCGGCAGGGATCCCGATCGTTGGCACGCCTTCGAGACCAAGTGGTGAGAAATTCTATAATTAATTTACATACATATATGTCTTTGATTATATGTTTTGGTGTGTTGTGATTTTTTGTTTTGAATTTGCTTCATTCTATATATGCGTGTCTATGTATGTACAGACGCAAGCTGCAATTGAAGCTGATGTGCCACCCCCGACTGTCATTGATCACTTCTTCATTGCGCACACCGACCAGGATGGGAATTTTCCTTGCGATGCGGACCGCGTTATGTATGTAAGTATTTTTTTTTAAATTAATTAATTAATTAATTTTTTTTTGGATATGCCTTGTTTTTTACTATTCCTTGCCGATAAATAATGTACCAACCCGACTAATATATAATATACTAACTGTCGTTTGTTTTTGTCACTTCATTAGGAGGAGATGCTTGCGATGAAGGCTGAAGGAAAATATACGGACGACGAGATCAACCGTATCGTCCGAGGTGGAAAGCAGCGAGGCCACATGCCCGGTGTCGGCCAGATAGTGCCGAGAAGGAGTACTCACTATATTCCTCCTCCTCCTCCCGTCGACCCACGGTTGGAACAAGCGTCTCAAGTGTTTAACTTTTTGAGAAGTGACGATAGGTTTGCCGATGCGTTCGGAGCATTTCTATCGGGTGGTGCTAGCGGGAGTGGCACGGGAGGCAGCGGTAGTGGCGCCGGTGGGAGTGGTAATGGTTAGTATGCTTGTCTTGTTTTTCCTACCTTAGCATGCAAGTTGAATAATTGTAAACCCCGAATTGCAAGTTTAATAAGTGTAACTAGGAACTTTGTACTCAAGTTGTGACATGTATTTGTATTGATCGAGAGGTTACATGTTATTGTGTTTTGGTACTAGATTCGTGGTAGATTTTTGGTATTTTTATCTTCAGGTTTTGTATTTGTATTCCCAGGTTTTGGTAGATTTTTTCCGGAAAAATTCCGGAAAAAATCTGGAAACAGCCTGCTGTGCAGGCAGCTAAAAAAAATGTCAAAGTTTCCCTGGCGACATGTCGCCAGGGAAACTTTGGATTATTTGACTTTCTAAAAAGTCAGCCAAGTTTCCCTGGCGACATGTCGCCAGGGAAACTCAAAAAAAACATTGACTTGTCAAAGCCAGGCGTTGACTCGTCAACGTTACGTCTAGTTTCCCTGGCGACATGTCGTCAGGAAAACTCAAGAAAAACATTGACTTGTCAACGCCAGGCGTTGACAAGTCAACGCCTGGCGTTGACAAGTCAATGTTCTTCTAGAGTTTCCCTGGCGACATGTCGCCAGGGAAAAGTGAGGTTTAAAAAACCTGTTTAACTTAAGTTCCTTAATCAGCCATATTTTCCCTGGCGACACATGTCGCCAGGGATACTATCCCGCACCAACTCCGACGTGGCACCAATTTTTGAACCAAAGAGTTTGCGGGGCCCACTTGTCGCCAGGGAAATCAAAATTTGTCGCCAGGGAAACAATCCCGCACCAGCCTTTCTTGGCGTACTTTCCCTGGCGACATGTCGCCAGGGATTCATCTTCCCTGGCGACATGTCGCCAGGGAAACGTCGCGAATTTGGCCAGGGAAGGGTTCGAATATTGTAGTGACATCCTTTTACAGCTAACAAAGGTGCCAACATCAAGCTTATATGGATGTTGCTCCACCCACTGGTGACTCGTCTTTTCTCAATTCATTCATTTTTCACACATTAGTAATTTCTTTAACTAACTCATTTTAGACTCGTACGTTCAAAAGGAGTAACGGTTGAGCATCTCTGATGTAAAAAGTTGGGGATTTAGACTCGTAAGTTCAAAAGGAGTAATGGTTCGTCATACACAAAGCCCTTTGGTATAAGTTTACTATTGGCGGTGAGTAAAGTTTAAGTTAGCTTAGAAAGAAAGAAAGATTTCAAGCAAGAAGAATTATTAAAATCCGAGTGTTTACTCTAGTTTATCAAATGGGGTCAAGAGGTCCAACCTTGATTGGAAGATAGAAGGTAGAATGATAAGTTGAATCAAACATGTAAAGAATCAGCTAAATTGAGTAATTGTTTGCTAAATGTATGCTTTATTTAAAGGGTTGATTATGTGAGTGTTTTTGTGTTGTGAAGTTGGTTAGTGGAGGTTAGAGGTGGCAAAATGGGTGGACGGGCAAAACGAGCGGCGGGTAAAACGGGTAACGGGCAACGGGCGGCGGGCTAAACGGGCGAGAGCAAAACGGGTGCGGGCTTAAACGGGCGCACAATAAAAAACACTAAATTGATAAGGTTACATGGACCAACAGAGGGAAAAAGAGGATAAAAAATTGCCCAAATTCGCCCACTTCACTTCTGGATAAAAAAGGGTTGGGCCAAAACTCGGCCATTTAGTTTCTCTCTCCGCTCAAATCCACCCATTTAGTTTCTCTCTTTGCCCAAATCCGCCCATAAAAAAAGATGGGGCAAAAACCGCCCATCAGTTTTAAAAAAATGTCAAAATTCGCCTAAACTTTGATAAATGGGCAAGATTTGCCACCTCTAGTGAAGATGATGCAGCGTATACGAAACGAAATGTGGCTATACCACAATGGGAGTGGTTGTAGCATGTATGAGACAAAGGGATTAACAAATTAATTAAAAAGGACGAGTAGTTAAAATTTGGGGTAATGTTATCGAGAATCGATATAGGTAATTCGGCCAAAATGTTCATCCATCAATCCATTCATCGGTAGTAGAGTATAAAGTAAAGAAAGAAGAAGGGTTACCCTATTGGTACCCTCCTATCCACTGAAAAAAGTAAAAAAAAGTACATAATTTGTGTAGTTTTTGTCTTTCTATTTTTTTGGGACAGCTTTTTTTCGTATTTTTGTCAGTTTAACAGTTTTGACTTGTTAAACTTTATTTTTTTGATTTCGTATTTTACGATTCACTGATTTATAACAAAACTAAAATTATAGAAATTTAAAAAAAAATGTAAAATTTAGGGGTACATATGGGAGTTTTTGGGGGTCTTAATAGTAGGGGTGAGCAGAAACCGCACCGCGAATCGTAAAACCACAAAAACCGCAAAAAAACTGCACCGTAGAAACCGCACCAAGTAAAAAACAAACGGTTTGGTTCTTAAAAAAAGGAAAAACCGCAAATGTGGTTCGGTTGCGGTTTTCGCCCTTAAAACTGAACCGCACCACACAATAATTATTTTATACTGGAAAAAAATCACATCCACTATTTTATGTAGATGTGACAAATCTTGCCCATTTGGTTAAATATGGGCACTTTTTGACACTTTTCCAAAAAGTATGGGGCACTTTTTGCACATTAATTATTATTGATGGGCTTAATGGGCACTCATGTAAATGGGCACATATGTAAAATAATAATTATGCTATTCGTCGAATATTTAATATTTAATTTTCTATCCCGACTTTCAAACAAGTATTTTTATTTTTTATTTCTATTTTTTTATATATTAATTGTTATTTTTTATTTAATTTTCTGTTTTAGCTTGCGCCCGTTTAGCCCGCCCATTTCGTCCACCCGTTTTGCCCATGCCCGTTTTGCCCGTCGCCCATGCCCGGTCGTCCGTCCATTTTTCCACCTCTATGCGAGTTATAAGACTTCTAGTGCATATTATCATTGATATTCATATAAGTTATTCGTCAAGTGTTTGTTAGATTCAATTGTTATAGCCGAAAAAAATCAATAATTTAAACTAAAAACCGCAAAAATCAATATTTATTATATAAGTCACAAGTAATGGTGCGGTGCGGTTAAAACCCGCAAAACCGCAAAAAAGCCCGCATCAAACCGAACCATGCTCACCTAAGCCTTGCCCAAGAAGAAAAGTAATTGAAAAGGGGGCGAAACCAGAAGGACTGAATTTGAAATATTGTAGAAGTATAAAAGAAAGAGGAAACCTCTCTCCTCCTGCTAATTGAAAAAAAAAAAAAAAAAAACAAGAAAAGATGCCGTTTAATTTCGATGGGATAGATATGAAGTGTGGTGGAGGAAAAACAATACGAATCGTGAAGGCGCGCCGGAGGAGTTATGGCCCAGAAGTGTGTAACGAAGGCCCTATTCAGGGGGGATCTATAGGAGGTTGGTTTTTAGGTTTATATATATTCGATCAGATCTACAATTTTCATATTTATTTACTACTTATTAATCAATTACTAATACCTCCTTCCTTTAATTTTACAGCTAGCACTCCCTTGTTCTTTCAACAGATGCCCGCATTGATTCGCCTCCTGCTGAGACTAGTTTTGGTGACTTTCCTTTCTCGATGATCAATTCATTCATTTTTCACACCATTACTACTAATTAATTTCCTCCTAAACCATTATTGTCTTTCTTCTTACAGCTACCTGGTCTCATTATCATGAAAAGCACAGGCTAGCCAATTTGATGCTTATGTCTTGTGGTCAGTTATTATCTCTCTCCATCTTCTTCTTGTTCTTCTTTACATACCACTCATTTTCACCATCCATCTTTCCTCATCAACTCCCTTGTTCTTTCCACAGTTCACGCAGCCAAATCCCGTCGTGCTCCTCCTGGTATCATATCCACTTCACTTGTCTTGTCGCTTTTTTGTTCAAACTCTCGCCCGCTACCACAATAATTTAGTCTTATGATATACACGCAGCCTGCAAGCCGCTTACTGGTAGTAGTTAGCAGGGGCGGATGTACTTGGAATGTGCATGGCTCGCCAAAAAAAAACAAATTTTAGCCTAAAAAATAAAATTTTAGGACCATTTTATTAAAATGCACCTCATTATAGAATCGAATTGCCCCCACTCGAAAACAAAACAATGTAAAAACCATCAAATTGCCCCCCAAAAGGAAAAAAAAAATGTAAAAACCTTATATTTATATATTTATTTTGGTGTATACAACGACTTTTGTCCAAAAAAAAAAAAATATGCCCCCACTCCTCCGCTAACTTTCTGGTTCCCCACTGGTAGTTAGCTAAATTAGTTGGGTTGGTTAATCAATATATTACAGGTACCATCTCACAAGCTGAAGAAGAATGCGTCCCATACAAGGATGATCTTGGCGAGTCAAGTGAAACCATGGTTGAAAATCTGAAACTTGAAGAGATGAACATCATCAACTAGTGCTTCTTCAAACGTTCAATTCCACTAACTCTTAAGTTGTTTGGTTTCTTTTTACTCTTTGATTACTAGTAATCTTTACTCAAGATACTATGAAATGTTTCGATTTATTTCATTTAAAGACACTGCTTTGTTCCATATTTACTCTAAGAGTAAATCGACAAATACATCTATACAGGCATATAGGATTGAATATCACAAAAACCAAATTTATGAATTTTATTATACAATACAGATACAGATTTTAACAGTTAATCGTAAACGCGTACTATAGAGTTTACACACACACCCTTTAATTCATAAGATACATCGACTATTTATCCATTGATAGTAATATTTAGTTGAACTTGGAACAAATCTTTCTAATCTCTCCTTGAACACCAGTTTTCACTTCAATGCTACTCATCTTAATCATCGATTTCTTGAACTCGTAATCGAATCTAAGTCCCAGCAACCCTCTTATGGTTCCTGCATAGTTTTTTACTATGTCGTGAGTCGTGGGGTCGCCCCATAATCTCTGATCAGACTCCAAAACACCATTTCCATCACGCACATTCTTGAAATAGTTCACGTCAAACTTCATTTGGCTGTCTTTGTCTAGTGCTACCCGTTCTGTACCATCACTGTTTTTTGGACATTGGGTTTGGAATTGGGTAAGGGCCGATTGGCTTAAACTTGGGTCAGAATTCCCTGTTGTTGTGAAGTTGTAAATGCGGTATCTAAAGAATCTGCAATCTGTTTGGCCTATTGTATGTGCCCCTATATATATAGCACCGAATTGTCAGATAAATATATATTATCACCACAATCAAGATAAGTTATAGAGTTAATTACCAAACTTGACCTTCGAGAGGATTAAGAACATACCAGCTAGTGTCACTAAATCACGATCATCAAGGCCTTTATCTGCAAACTTCTTTCTCTGAGTATCAACTGAATCTAAAGGTGATGGTAAATTTGATGTTTTAGAAGCCAGCGACACTCTACCATCTCGTCTACCAGTAGGCACCGCCCAATTTGGACCATTACTCTGTAACTCGTGACATTTAAAAATGTCAGAAAAAGTTTTGAAAGTAATTATATGATACTGAATAACTACAATCAGTTAAAATATAACGTGTAGCCTGACAAGCTAGTATTAACTAGAAGCAAAGTATTTAGCAGTTGGGAAAAGACATTACCAAATCAACCGAATCACGAGCAGCCAATGCGAGAATATCAGCACAAGAAACCACACCGGGGCACAAATTTTCCACTTGGGTCTTAGCATCATCAATAACTTCAAATCCTCTTAATCCAAGATTAGGCAATGCAGTAATCTCAGCAGATTTACCCTTGATTAAGATTGACCCATCACAACCCTGCAAAAAGAAACCCGCTAGTAATATTAAAAACTTCTATCATTCCCAAAACGAAAAAAAAAAACGTTTCTGTAATATCGTTACCTCAACAAAGCAATCATGAAAATGAAGCCTGAGAAGGCCCGCAGCAACTGTAGGATCATCTTTGAAGTGTGTTTCAACAGTAGACCTGACAGTAGCTTCAGCTTTAGGACATGTAGAAGAGTAAAACCCTGAGTTTAGCCCTGCTTGTGATTTAGCAACCGAGATTAAGGTTAAACTCAAACTAATGATGATTAGCAAATTAATCTTCATTTCTGCGTAAAAATAGTTGTATCTACAAAGGGCTATATATAGTAGTGCAAATTCATCTCCATAATAATGGTGGTATAAAGCACCAATTTTCTTGTTTAATATTAGTGGAGCTCGACTCATCGAACCAACAAAAAGGATAAAGACTGAATTTGATAATAGTGATTGGTGTCTTTTCTTGATTCTGTAATGGAAGCTTTTAGTACGCGGTTTTAGCTTCTTTTGGTGATTGTTGTGTCTATGCGAAATTGCAATTGTCAATGAGTTCACATTAGCTTTTTGGGATCTTAGTGAATTCATGGATCAGCTTGCATGATTATCTTGATTAGTATATGCTAATGGTATGCATGCATAATGCACAACCTATATATTGCCTTTTATTCAACTAATCTGTGTTTGTTTTATTCAAATTATATTATGCTGATTATCACAATCTCAAAAAATAAAAATAAGCCTTTCAAAAAAAAATAATAATAATAATAAAAATAAAAAAATAATGTGCCGGGGCCTCACGGTGGGGTTGGGGGGTGTCAAAGATTTATTAAAGCCTGATTTCTGGATTACCTTTAACACATAGGTATATCGTAGGTGATTGATCATACCTAAAGGCACCAGTAATCACTTTACATACCCTATAATTGGGGGTACTTTGTTCAAAACGCGTTATACATGAGAGCTCCTAAGGTGTATTTGTGTAATTGATAATTAGTCTAATAATCATTATGAATTTCAGTTCTAACTTCTTTGTGTGCCCAAAAGAAACATACATGTGTCTGTTATATCTGTCAGTAAACTGCAGACCTTATTTCTCCATTAAATAGTACATGGATATAAAGTTGTATAGAACTATAGGCTAGAATATAAAGGGTTGCACAGATAATAGAGTGTCATATCGTAAGTGGTGAATGTGTTTTGTATGCTGAATGGAGAGTTTGAATGACAGAACACATCCACTGTACAGACGTGGCAGTCGATGATCGACAATTCAGCATGTAGGAGCATAGTTGAATAGATGATATGTAGGGAGTTTAGTGATGTTTATTTGATTAGTGAATGATCTAAAGGGAGGGCCAATAGGAAGACGTCTGTTTTCTGGTTTCATTAGCAAGTCATGGGCTTACTAATTATGTCCCAAACACCTTAGATTATAGCTGTTTAATCAGCCCGTTTATTTAGCCCGGTAAGTACTAAACAAACACCTTCTATGGTCTGATTTTGTCTATACCTTAAAATAAACAGCAAATCATGACATAGCCTATAACAATAAACTGATTGCCTCATAGTTGTAGTTCAAAGTAACAATTTGATTATGACATTAACCCTTTTATACAAACAGAGAAACAACAATAGTCCTTTCAGGGTGGAACACGGGAAGAACAAGGATACAAAATCAGTGCGGTTAATTATCATCATCATCTATGTATTTTACAACGGCAGTTAGCATCTAACACAAAGCACCATTGGTGCATTCTATGTGAACATTGTAAAATAGACCACACGCAAGTATTCATGCTATTTTGCTAATTGTTCATGCAGAGCAGGTTTAGTCCAAGTTTCCTCTATTCCGCTTACTTGCAAAGGCGGCAATGAGAAGACACTAACCGTTGAGCTCTTACTTCTGATTTCTTTCAAAGCCCTCAGAGCCGAGATTGTGCTCTTTGTGTACAAGCTCTTCATGTACTCGAGTTCAGCCACTTCTTTGGCTTTTAATGGTGCCTCGTTAGCCGCTTCACTGGTGGTAGGTCCCTCACCTCCACCAACATCAGTAGCATCACCGCCTTCATCAGATGGTAGTGCTGGCGCGCTCAGTGGGAAGTGACGGTCTAGCATTGCCTCACACTCCTTCACCAGTTTGTAAAGCAAGTCTGTGGTAAAGAATGGTTCTTGTAGAACTTTTTGAATGAAAGGTAGTCGTAGGAGAGCTCCTGTTCTTTTGTCATACTTCTTGAGAATCTTCACTATTCCTGTTTAAAGCAAATTGCGGCAGGTCAATAACAAGATTTTAACTTCAAAGCAAACATGTGACAGGTGAATAGCGAGATGGGCAGGTCATGCAGGTTGTGTAAGGGGTCAAATAGGAACGGGTAATAACTGATATTTGTTTAGTACGGGTCCGAACAGGCCGGGGTTGGGTTACCCACAAAACACCTTGTACCTTATGCTTATGAATAAATAATGCTTTGACTATAATTACCAAAACAGTATTCTTGTTCCTTAAGATTATGAAAAAATGATGGTTTGACTGTAATTACAAAAACAGTATTATGAAAATAAAATCAAAGTCTTTGAGAAGAATTAATTAAGGAGCCTGTATGCATTAGAAATAGACTTCGGGTGACTTTCAACCCGTTTGACCTACTTTCCCTGTTAGTCCGTTAACCTTCTCAGTTTATTTGGTTTGACCCATTTTATATAAACACAACCGGTATCAATCTATAATGTAAATGGGTTAGATTTGCCAACTCCACTGATATGGAATGTCCCATATTGTTTAGAAAGATTAGCAACCTGTGTAATTAAGAGCGCTGTAATTCTCTAGCAAAACCATCTCTCCATGAAAATCAACAATTTCTTTTCGTATCTTTATCATCTCTTCATTTGAATCTTTGGCTTTCATTACACTATCCTGCAATTCCTGAATACCAAAACAAGAAATAAATATTTTCAACGACAAACCTCAAACATAACATTGACCGAAGTCTAATAAACAAATATTGACTTCCAAATGATGTATCGACTTTTAAACCGACTCTTATGTAAAGTGGACAAAGTATCATATCCACCACTTCAGTGTATTGAAAGGTTGTTTTTTGTAACATGAAGAATCTTTATACATGACAAATGACCACTAAAAGTCTATAGTCCAGTCCTATTTCTGAACTATAATGAAAGTTATAATATTCCATCAGTCAATTTACTACTTGTCTTAAATATCTTTATCTTTAAATATCCTAAAGTATACCAACATGTGAGAATCTTAATATCCGTATCAATGTTTTCAATTCCTAATAAGATAACAACGAACAAATGCGAAATTATATTCTAATAAAAATGCTTTTTCCCTTGACGAAGTCCTGTAACAAGCATTTAAGTATACAAGAGAGTGGGCATGGTACGCATCTTTGTGCATTATTGACTGAATTCCTAAACTATTGATCACCACACGGAACTGAAAGTTTCTAATTCGCAATCTGGAACACAAGTCACAGAGACTAAGATAAATGAAAGCATTACAAGGTAGTTTCTAACATAGAAATAGTATGTACATTACAACATAAGTAAATGATGAACTTCTACATTTACAACATCATACATCTATATCCTTAAAACTGAGCTGGTTTACCTGTATGTGTACACACACAAAACATACGAATCTACACACAGTGCACAATAGCTGATGAAGTTTCTAAACTATCGATCACGATAGGCAAGTGGAAGTGTCTAATACCTTTTTTGATCAAATTGAGATTAAGGTTCACGATTTGCGACAGCAGTAACAAACACCAACAAAAATAACGGCCTAACTTGGTCTTAGGATACTTATAGAAACAAAACCTAATCAATCCTACCAGAAACATTCTTATGTGTTCAAATTTAATAGTCATGTCATTAAACTTAATCATAACAAAATGTAATTATGTTTCGCAAATCTATGTTTGGTAACAAAGTTGTAGCTATAATTAGAGATTCAAATGACCTAAAGTTACATTCTTCTTTTATTAGAGATTCAAATAGGAGCCTCCATTGCCAAAGCAAGCACAATATACGCCCCAAGAAGCTTGTGGACATTTCAGTAGAGGTGTTTAGCTTCTTCGGGAAGAGTCCCTCTAGTGACCGTCTACATACTTCCCCATTCACCACACACGCATGATTGAAGGTATGTTTGATACGGAGCTTTTGAGAGCGTTTAGCATTTAGCAATTAGAACTTGAAGCTCATTTAGTTTAAAGAGCATTTAGAGTTGGATTTTCTCTAAAAACACTACTTGAAAAAAAAAATCTTTACCGTTTAGCTTTACTTTGGCGCTACTATTATAACTACATCTACATCTACATTACTGTTATAATTAAAGCTACAAATATTCTAAATCTACTTCCACAAAAGGTGTGGATTGTCAGGAACACCCCTGGACACCAGGTGCTCCCACCACATAAAAAAATAGCTCATGTAGTGCACCAAGGACCAAGGAAAAAATATCTCTAGTGGGCCATGGATTAAAGCCCTTTGATTTTCTAAAACTAATTAAACCCGTCATTGTCCACCACACAAGAAATCGCTAATGTAGGTCAAGGACCAAAAAAACAAAATCTCTCCAATGGGCCACGGATTTGGTAACACTCCAAATTGTGCATTAAACAGTTTGTACTTATGTTGTGACTTTAACAGATTGTACATCAGAGTGTCTCTATCAAAAAAGTTAGTGTACCTATCAATTCCCTTTTCTAAAACAACTGTTCGTGATATTTACACGTTATAATTACACTTACAGCTACGTTAAAAAAAAACACATTATAATTAAAAAAACAAACAGCTACTGCTAACCGCTAAAACGCGTAACATACCTTCAATTTAATAATATACTCCTCCTCCTTCTCCACAAAAAACGAATTAAACTTCTCAACTTCCATCTCCAGCACTTGAACAAACTCCACCTCCTCTCTCGACATCATCTCACCCTTAGTGACGTCATCCATCTTCAACCTCTTAGCAACCACCCTATCACCATCACTGCCACGTGGCGTGATCATCTTGAGCTTCTTCTTAAGCTCTTTGTAGGACAAGAACTTGTCTCTCCATTCGGGGAGTGTTTCTTCTATCTGGTTGCTCAGGCTCTTGCCGAATTTCATTGTTGAGTTAGGGGGGTGTTTGGATGTGGGTTTTAGGGGGTGAGTTTGGAGTGTTTGTGAAGAAGGGTGGGTGGTTGGGTGGGTGATATAAGAAGGGGGGGAATATGCGGAGAAGTGTGGAGCATATTCTGGGGAATATTTAAATGGAAATGGTTTTGTTTTTGTTGGGAGAGTGTGTGATGTTGACTTGAGTTGTGTTTATGTTAACTGTGTTTGGTTAAGTTTAAGCATGTGTGCATTTAGGGTATGGTTAGTGAGTAGCATTAAATAATTTAAATTACTGTATTTAGTTTTTGGTAGAGCATCTCTCAATGCTTGTAAATACAAATTACTTTTTACATTTATTATTATTAATTTTTTAATAAATTGTGTCTTTTAAAAAAGTTATTTTGCAAACCTTCTTTTAATGCATAAAACTTTTTCTAAAGTTTTTCTTTTAATGCATAAAACTTTTTCTAAAGTTTTTGCTAATTAATTTATATTTCTTCCGTTCTAAAATTATTGTTCACATTTTTTTCGGTTGTCTTAAGTAATTCGAGTTTACCATATTACTTTCCTTTGTGGTTATTATTATAATTATTAAAAAAGTTTTAACTTAATTGGTTAATGGTAATATTGTCATTCTGTAAAAAGTAAGAGAGAGAAAACTGTATTAATTATATTTTTTTTAAACTGTGTAATTTTTGTCTAATGACAATAATTTTGAGACGAGAGGAGTAGTTAATGAAGGATGTAAAATGAAAACAAAACATGCTTGCATTTAAGGAACTGACTCACATGAGTTTGAACAAAAGTTTTGTATATAAGAAGTTATTCTTCAAAAAGCTTTTAGTAAATCTATTATTATAATAAAAAAAAAGTCATTCATAAATCTTATCAAAATAAAGTTATTTTACAAACATGCATTGAAGATGCTCTTATATAATATTGATGTAATTATATGAATAAATTGCGATTTAAATGTATTTTCATTGCTATAAATTTTAACAAATATTATATAATACAAACAAAATTATTTAGGGTTAAAGTTGAAAAAGAATAACTTCGAAAGTAAAAAATGGACATTTATATAAAAACGGAGGGAGTAGCAATTGTAAGTAGCAACAGCTATCGAAAGCAATAAGTAGTAATGTTTATTTAAAACTTAAAAGGATTTTTAATAATGTAATTGTAAAATATAATTAAAATGTGTAAAATTACAAAAAAAAACCATATAATTTAATTAAAAAACTAAAAAAATTGTATTTGAGAGTTTTTTTTTAGAACGGCAAATGTTAGTGGTTAGTGGGTCGAGTCGTGCAATGACATGTAAGCGGAAGAATGTCTTCTTCGAACACTCGCCTAGTTATGTTAGACTCCTTATCCGTTTCGCCTGAAAGGCCCTTGGCAGGTCTTGAACCCAAGACCTCCAGGAATCATCCCCCAAGGAAACCACTTAGTGGAACCTTGGTGACCAACTGAGCTAAGCCAGTTGGTTAATTGCATTTGAGAGTATACATGTAATTTTATAATTAAACTACTAAAAACAATTTATAAATACTATTAGCATTTGAGATTAGAGCAATTAAATATATCTAAATATTTGTTGAGGTGTCGCTAAACAATTTTTTTTTATCACAAATACTTATTACTTGTCGCTCTTAAACATTACAAAACGTTTGTTACCAAACACAACTTTAAAAAAACCTCATATAGATAATAAATTCTCATTATTTAAAGAAAAACATATAGATAATAAATTCTCTAAAAATCAAATGTGCAAGTATGGTTATTCATTTTTCAAGAACAAAAACTTTTTGTGTAAAAAACTTATTTTCTAAGTTTCAATAAATAAATATCTTGAAAAGGATAAAAAATACACCATTACAACGATAATTTGATTAATTTTTTATAAACTAAAAATTTAATATATTTTTGACGGATTGCTTTTCTGAATTTTATTATTTAATATTAAAATGTGCGTTTTAAAATAAAATGTGTAATTTACATTCATATTTAATGTTAGCCTCAAAATATTGAGTCAAACAAGAATGTTCAGTCATAGGTTAATTATGTATCGATTATTAGAACGTTGTAATAAGTAGGGTAGTCGGGAATCACGGGCTTGACTTTAAGCTATAAAGTTCATGTTTAAGGACCAAAAGCCTAAAAGAAAAGCCCGGCATATCAAGACTAAAGCCCATACGCCTCATTTGGCTTAGGGTATAAATACACACCTCCTAGCATGTTACGAGGTGTTTCTTCTCATTTGTTTCTCTCTCTAGAATCTAATATTCACATAGTTCCAACCAAATTCTCTCTACCTTCTCTCTACTTTCTCTCTCTAAAACTTCATCTCTTTTCGCCATGGGGTAGATTAGTGATTGTTTGTGGTTATTTATGTTGGGAATAAAAATGACCAAGTCCCTAGTCGCTGACAAGTGAGATTCTAGACGTTGACAAAGATTATTTGAAGCCACTGTCACGTTATGTGTAGCCGCTGACAAGAAGCCATTAAAGAGAAGAATCCCACCTACTGTGAGATTGCATGGGATGCATGGATTAACACGTTTTGTTTATTTAGGAAGATATGTACGAATAAGTTTATTTACTCTGTTTATCTTTGTATATCTTCCAATTATAGTTTATCTTATCTTTTTGTTCAAGGCTCCTTAGTGTATATAGGAGACCTTAGGTTAGACATAGATACGCTTTCTATTCACTTTGATATTAATAATCGATTGAAATTTTGATAATCTTCTTGTTACTTTGTTCTTTGTTCAAAGCATTAGTTTCCGCATAATACATATATTGTCGAGTACACAAAGTTTCTCTACGTATTATTCTTGATTTATCTCGATAATATAAAGCTAATCGATCTATGTTTGGGATCAACAAGTGGTATGAGAGCTTGTTGAGGAACTTTGATCAAAAGAACAAAACCCTAAATCGCATAAAACCCTAACCGCAACATCACAACCCTCAACCATGTCGAACTTATCCGAAAACTCATCAAACCCAACTCACCCCACTAGCAACATCAAACCACCAATTCTTGACCTTGACAACTTTGAATTATGGGAATTCCAAATGAGGCAATATCTCCAAGTTGATAACTACATCCTCTGGGAGATCATTGAATTTGGGAACTCTATGATCCTGATTAAAAGATCAAAGAGGCTCAAGCACAAACACTTAAGAATAAGGTTGATGGTAAAGAAGTACCTTAAAGTTCTAATGCACAAGATGGAAGAGTTACTTCTGCTGATGAAATTGCTGCAAGAAGGATGATATGAAGGCACTTAGTTGTCTTTAATTGGCTCTTGGCCAAAAGGAGCAATTTAAGTTCAGAAAGTATGAGACTGCTAAAGAGTTGTGGGAAGCCATCAAGAACACCTTTGGTGGCAATGAAGACACTACTAAGGAAAGGAAGAAGAAACCGGTAAGAGAGTTCACTACTTTCAAAGCTCTTCCTAATGACAAGCTCCGTGATGTTAGTAGTCGTTTACAAGATCACACTAGCAAGCTAGAGTTCATGGGTTTAGAGTTTAGAGATGAAGACATCAATGTTGCCTTCTTTGGCAGTCTTGGTGAAGCTTGGTATGTATAGGCTAGTGATATGTTGTGCACAAAGGGTCGCAAAAACACAACTCTTGATGATATCTATAATCAACTAAAAACTATTGAGCCTGATGTGTTGAAGAGAGATGGGATTGCACCTGTTTCAAACTCTAGAAACATGGCGTTTGTTTCCAATAGTGGATACACATACTTTGACAATGGGTTTATACCTCATGTCAGTGGATTGAACCTTGTATCCACTGAAACATCTTTATTGGCATCTTCAAGTGTTAAACCTATTGGAATTGATTTGGACACTGTATGGGCCTATATTGCTTCTTTGCCTCATGGTTCTCAAGTCATGTATGAGGATCGTAAACAAATTAGTGATACTGATCTTGTAGATATCGATATCAAGTGGAATATAGCACTTAGTAGCATAAGGGCCAATAGATTCTACAAGAAGTTTGGCAAGAAGCTCACATTCAATAGAGGAGATTCAACTGGCTTTGACAAATCAAAAGTTGAATGCTTCAACTGTCATAGAATGGGACACTTCAAAAGGGAGTGTAGATTAGGGGTGAGCAGAAACTGAACCGCGAACCGCAAAACCGCAAAAACCGAACCGCAGAAACCGCACCACGACACAAAAACCGACGGTTTGGTTTTAAGAAAAAGGAAAAACCGCAAATGCGGTTCGGTTGCGGTTTTTGCCCGCAAAACCAAACCGCACCACACAATAATTATTTTATACTAAAAAACGTCACATCGACTATTTTATGCGAGTTATAAGACTTCGAGTGCATATTATCATTGATATTTATATAAGTTATTAGTAACGTGTTTGTTAGATTCAATTTATGCATTGTTATAACCGAAAAAATCAAAATTTTAAACAAAAAACCGCAGAAAGCCACAATTATTATATAAGTTACAACTCAAGTAATGGTTCGGTGCGGTTAAAAACCGCAAAAAACCACAAAACCGAAACCGTGGTTTTTGGTTCGGTGCGGTTTCTATTTTTATAAAAACCGCAAGTGCGGTTGCGGTTCGGTTTTAGTTAAAAACCGCACCAAACCGAACCATGCTCACCCCTAGTGTAGATCATCACTCAGGAATTATAGTGAAAAGGATTCAAGGAGGACTATCAAGATAGAGGATATTGATTCAAAGGTTATGGTAGCCATGCAGAACATTGATGGAGTTGGATGATATTGGAGCTTCATGAGAGAACAAATTGAGCAGAATCAAGCATTGTTGGCTAAGGAAGAGGAGCATGTTCAGTTTTCTCTAATGGCGAAATCTTCATCATCTTCTTCATCTGATAATGAGGTATACAATGATGTTTTTTGTAGTACGGGTTGTAGGAAAAGAACTAAAAGTCTTAAAGTTGAGGTTTCATCCTTAACTAAAAAATTTTCAAATGTAGACGCCAATTTAAGAAATTACAAAAGAGGCCTTGCACAATCTGATGGTGTTGTGGTTGAGTATAGGAAAAGGGAATTTGATCTTAAATGTAAAATTAAAATCCTAGAAAGATACTTAAGACTAAGCAATGAGTTTAAAGCTAGTTTAATAGAGTCTAAAGCTTAATTACAAGTTAAACTAGATGAGGCCATTAAGTCCAAAGAAAACATGGGTTTTAAAATTGAAAATTTTAAAAAAGCTAGTGAAATATTAAACAAGTGTGTGAATGAGCAAAACAATCCCAAAGATATGTCTTGGATTGGTATGCAAGCCAAGTAATATGTTGTTGTTCCTCCTCCTCCTGGTGACTTCTATGGGTTTCTAGGAGAAAAGACTTGTCTGAAACTAGTATACCAAAATTCCAAGAAAAGGTCTTTACTCCTGAACCAATTGTGTTTGACCCCATTATGGAGTATGCGAGGAAGAAAACTGAGTTGGAACAGTGGAAGGATGCAAATACCTTTCTCTTTATCAAAGGAGGATTGTTGAGTGATGAAACCAGTGATGTTAAGCCTATTGTTGTGACCAACCCAATTAATGGTAAACCTCTTGACCTTGGATCTACTTCTATAAGTAAATCTAGTGTTAAATATGAAGAAATGCATAGAAAACGTAGACCACCTAAAAGCCAGGGAAGTGTGAATTGGTTGGGATATAATCAGTTTAGACCTAGTTTGGTGTCTAAAAGGCTTGTTATACTTATGGGAGCTTTACTTATTTAGCGTATAACTGCCACAGTGGATACAATCTATCCACTGACAAGAGTGCACCCACAATTGACCACATACCATTTGTCCAATCTACTCCACAAACTGCTAGACATGCACCCTACTTTTCAAAAGCAACTAATTCTCATGGAAAAAGACCTTTCCAAAAGACCCAGACTTGGTCTAACATGCAATGGGTTCCTGTTGCAAACCCTAATCTAGCCTCTGACAAGGCATTTCTACCCACTGACAAGACAACCCTACCCACTGACAACCCTACCCACTGACAACCCTAGATTTGGTAGCACTATGCCAAAGCTAGCCATTTTCATACCTTATGTTATACCATATACCAACAAATACTTGGGGAATAAGGGTTAAGTGTCTAAAACAGCATCTCAATTAACTTGGAAGCCTAAACAGGAACAAAACTCTACTTTTGATGGTGTTTAATGACCTATAAAAGATTTAAATATCTTGAGAAGGTCATCACTAAACCTATTGGAACCAATTGGGTGTTTAGACCATAAAGGGATGAACAGGGATTTGTGGTGAGGAATAAGGCCAGTCTAGTTGAACAACTAGATAGATCCAAGTCTGACAAGGCTTGGATCTCCAAAGAAAACTAATTTATTTTCTTTATGTGCAAAGCGTTCAAAAGCATGTCAATGGATCATGGATATCGAGACAGTGGATGCGCAAGGCACATGATTGGGAAGGAGGACTAGTTATCAGACTTTACTCCTATTATCAATGGTAACATTGTGTACTTTGGAGGTAGCAAAGGTGTTATATCTGCTGAAGGTACCATTTTCACTAATTCTCTAAAGTTTTAGGAAGTTTTCGTGGTAACAAAACTTAAGTATAATATGTTTAGTGTGTCACAAGTTTGTGACAACAAAAATAAAGTTTTGTTTACTAACACTAAATGCTTAGTGTTAAGCAAGGATTTTGAGTTACCCTCAGAAAAGTTTATTGAGTATAGAACACCTAGACATAAGGACATGTATAATGTCAATCTTAATGGCTTAAAAATGAATAATAATGAAACATGTCTATATGCTAAGGCTTTAGTGGATGAGAGTAATTTATGGCACAAAAGGTTAGGGCATTTAAAACTTAAGAACATGAATAGTCTTGTTAGGCATGATCTTGTCAGAGGATTACCCTCAAATGCATTTGAAAATGATCATACTTGTGTTGCATGCTTAAAGGGCAAGCAGCATAAGGCATCTTTTAAGTCTAAGATTGTTCACTCAAGTTCTAAACCCCTTAATTTGCTTCATATGGACTTAGTTGGACCTACATCAGCGACTAGTATTAATCACAAATGGTATTGTTTTGTGATAACTGGTGATCACTCTAGGTTCACATGGACTTTCTTTTTAGGTGAGAAAAGTGAAACAGTTGAAACATTAGTTAACTTTATCACCCAAATAGAAAAGAAATTTGGTCATGAAGTAAATATCATTAGAAGTGATAACGGTGGTGAGTTTATAAATAAGTTTTAGATGCCTTATGTGTCAAGAAAGTAATTACTAGGGAGTTTAGCACAGCTAGAACTCTACAGCAAAATGGTGTAGTTGAGAGAAGGAATAGAACTCTAATTGAAGCAGCTAGGACCATGTTTACCCATTGCTTTTTGTGCTGAGGCTATTAGTACAGCCTGTTATGTTCAGAATAGAGCCTTAATAAATAAGTATCACCACAAAACCCCTTATGAGCTATTTTGGAACAGGAAGCCTTTGATAGACTTCTTTAGACCCTTTGGTTGTCATGTGTTGATTTTGAATACTAGTGAAAATCTAGGTAAGTTTAATGTTAAAGGTGATGAGGGATATTTTGTGGGATATTCTATGAACAACAAAGGGTATAGGGTTTCTATCAAGAAGACAAATATTATCACAGAGAACATACATGTTGACTTCTTGGAGAATAAGCCTAGTGATCCTGTATCTAGTCCAAATTGGTTGTTTGATTTAGAACCATTGACTAGGTCTAAGAAATATATACATGTGACTAATCATGCAGATTTGGAAGACAAAAATACTAATCATGTAGGTATACAAGTGTTGATACAAAAGTTGGATGATCCTTGCTTGACCCGAATTAGGCTTAATTCGGGTAGGTTGGGCTCCGGCTCTTGCACCAAGTGAATAACTTGCTGAGATCCTGCACACTAAGGCAACACGCGTTAGACTTACCGTGGGAGCGTATCCCACGATTAGACTCTGGTATGAGAGTAAGTAATCGGTTAGGGTTAAGAATCGGATGTGAGATGAGAGTATAGAGAATGTAATACCTTTGTGGAACCCTTGGGGGTTTCTTATATAGGCAGTGAAACCCTAATGGGCTCACTGTTTCTTCGGCCCCAAGCATAAGATAATCACCATAGTTAGCTTAATTGTTATCTTCTAATTATGGTTAGTGTATATCCTATACTTGAAGGTAAATCCCAATCATAATAGAATTGTGATTCTGTCTAACCCTGTCCCAGTTGTACCGAACCGTGGGCCGCACACGTCTTATGCGGCAACTGTTCATTTAAGCCAGTAAGCTTAAATGATATTAATCCAACACATTCATGATGGACCGGATGCGGGTAGTACCCGTGGGCCGGGTTCATGACCCGGTTGGGGACTATACGTCATCATGTCCCCCCAGTCTAGTTGTTACAGCCGCAGGCGTAATATCTAGACTAACAAGATGCCCCTCGGACGTACCAAGAAAGAACATCTTAAAATGTTAAATATGGAAATCAATGGTTTGGCCGCACGTGGCAACCTTGTGAGGAAATTATCCCCATGACACCCCATCCGCACGTGACGACCGAGACACATTAAATGCAACATTGAATATGGTCTTACGTATGACCGCATATCCCGACACAATTGACTGTTCACCTGACATTTTGACTGACAAAGTGCAAACAGCCAGTACCTCGAGCGACACAATCTTCTGAGTCAGAAGTGACCCGTGGGTCCCGCCTGACTGTTTACTTGCCACTTACCTCCCTAACCCCACGATATAGGTTAGTGGAAGACACGTGTCATGAATCCAACGAACTATTACCAACGAGGCAACCCTATAAATAGGTTGCCCACACGGCTGTGTGTGACACACAGTCTTTTGCTAGTTTTCCGCCATTAATGCTTTCTTCCTTACCACCACCTTCTTTCGCACGGATCTTCCCCCACACAGGTTAGAATACCACGCCTTTCATCATTTCTTAATAATTATGGCTCATAGGAACAACCCTACCATCGGATCCGTGTTGAATGTAATGATGGAAGAAAAACTATGAGAGTTTTGCTCTGACTACTTCATTCCTAGCAACCTTCATCCCTCTCTCCCTGGTGTCGGGGATCTTATAACTGAGGCCCCCTAGGGAAAGATTGGCCTATACACTCTTTTTTTTATGCGGCCAATTACCGCATCCCTTTTACCAGATTCCTTGTAGATTTACTAGGTTATTATGATGTACATATCACCCAGTTACACTGCATAGGCGCATGTAAGATTAGCCAATTCGAAATCCTAATGCCGTGCTCGTAGCATTCCCCTAACCGTAGAGTTATTTAGGCTGTTTTATACCCCCAACTTAGTGAACGGTTAGCTTTCCTTTAAGAAACGATCCTCCACCAGCCCCATGGGTCACAACAAAGCCATGGACTCGCTGAAAAACTGGTATGACCACTACTTTTTTATTGACGCAGTGGTATGGCCAACTGATTTTGTATATAAGCTAGGCTACACCCTGACTTTCCGGTACATACAACGCCCAACATACTCAAGAAATAGATAGAAATAGGACAGGGTTTCGTAGCAATCTACTCGAGTCATTCCTTTGCCTGCTAGGGATTAGTCGTAACTACTTTGGCCCGTCAAACAGATACCCTATATTTTGGAGAGGCCATGGTGAAGGTAGGTATAGCATATGTACCCTCAAAGATATATAAATGCGTTGTCCGTAACTAACGTACTTCTTTTGCCTTGCAGAAATGAATTTCTTTGGAGTTCTACGCCAGGGAGATCCTAAAGCTATCCCGGAGGGAGCACGCCCCAGACGAGAAAACGAGCTACCACTTCTTGAGCAAACCAGAAATGTGACAGTCGCCCTGACAGCCGTACCTGACCCTCAATCTGACGAGGAGGAGACAACACTTGTGAAGACCCCCGAAGACTTTGACAACGAAGACGGGGACAACCTGATGCTGGAAAATGAAGTTGGGCCCTCCTCCCCGCCGAAGACTACCACCCATGCTCATGAGGAGGAGCATGGCGATAACATGGAGAGAACTACCTCCAGCCTCCGCCAAATGCTGGGTGATGATGAGGAGGAAGCGCAACAAGTAGAAGAAGAGGAGGAGGAAACTCAACCCGTCCCCAAGCGTACTCGTAGAAAGAATAAGAGGGTAAGGAAAACTACCGAGGCCGTGATAGGAGAACACAATGCCCCCGCAAAGAGACTGCGCGAAGACCACCCCCTCTATCAATCTGGGGAAAGCACAAATCAAGCTTCGAGAATGGCGCAGGATGCCCAAATAGTTCAGAACGTGCCGCCCCCAGTTGTGGAGTCGGTCACTCAGGTCCCGCCCTCTACGTCAGAGCTGGAGAAAACCAACATGTAAGTCATCCGCACATGCCTATCATTATTTCTCTTCTCCAAGTAAAAGGTATGTCCTTTCGTAATAATACTTATGTGCATGACAATGTTTGTTGCAGGGATGACCAGGCTGGTGTCGCACCTGTCCAATGGACGAGGAAAGGTAATGAACCTGTCATGCACGCCGCAACGACCAAATCTGGCCCAACCTTTGAGGAAGGTACCCCCACAGCTTCATAGGAGATTCTGGTGCCCGGCTCCCCCACACACTTTAACCCCGAGTGGAAAAAACCACCACTGCTAGGATGAGGGACGCGGAAGAATGTCGGGACTACCTGAACCACTGTATTCCACCTGGCCTAGTAAAGGACATAAATTTACTAAGTCATCCAGACTTAGTAGATGAGTACAATGGAGCCTTGGTGCATCAGATGGCTATGGGTACCTCCATGCGGGTAAGATTTGAGGCCGCCCTGGATCACGTTGAATCTTTAAAAAGGAAGAACGGTCGGGGGGAAAAAATGATTGAAGAAAATGAATCCCGGATTGCAGACCTCCAGTCCCAACTCGCCACCGCTGAGGCCACCATCAAAGAACAAGCCGCGCATGCCAATGTCCATGACCAACGTGTGGCCGGTCTTGAAGACCAGCTTGAGGCTTCAAAAGTTAAGGTACGTATCTGTACGGTATCATACGCAGTTCCATAGTATGATTGATTCTAACTTTAGTATATCACACACAGATGGATGCCGTAGAAGCTTTGGCGAAGACCACCACGGACCAGGTGGCTACCCTCGTGAAGGAGCTTGAAGATGTACAGGAATTGGTGCAAGGCGAAGAGACATTGAAAGAAGAGCTGGCGAAGGAAAGGACCGCGCTAGAACAGGTGATGGAGGCTTCTGCACAGAAGGATGTAGAGCTGGACGCCCTTACCATGGACCGTAATGAGGTGCTGTGCCCCCAACTACTAGCAGCCATTGCTGGCTGTAGGTGGATGGTAGGTCATGGGGCGCGCCTAGCTGTCATGAAAGTATTGGAGGCCCCTTGATTTGTGCATCAATTTGTAGATCTTTTATCAGATGGTATCGACCATGGTCGTCATGAGGGTATGGTCATGGCCGCAGAGTTAATAAGCAAGAAGCAAAATTTTACTAAGCATGCCTACTTCAACCCTGGGTCCATGGAGAAGATGACCGCGTCCATGGATGTTATGCGAGATCTGGAGTACACATTCTTGGCTGAGCTTGAGTCTACGAAGGATGCGTCCAACAAGGAGATCATGGAGAAGCTAAGTCTTGGCGCATTCTCTCAAGGTGAGGGAAACTCCCGGACTCATTTCACAGCCTCCCCCAACCAAATCACTCTTCCCATTTACGAGGATGTCACCAGGATTATGGTTGGTGAGCAGTCATTAAGTGAGGCGTTGGAGGCGAACGCGGCTCGCGCTCTTGAGAAGAAAGACCATGGTGAAGCATAATCTCGAATAGCTGAAGAGCAGAGGGAGATAGGGAAGTTTCTCCCCCCTATGTAGGGCGTTCCTTTATTGATGCAATTTCTGAACAATTTGGTTTGTAACAAATATTCGTCCGTGGATGTCCACGACACCTCTCTTTTTTGTAACACTATCTGAACACTTAGAATATCATGTTTATGGGTCTGTGGTAATCACGACAATTTTGATTGTTGGAAACTTTTTTATATTATTTAGATATTGTATATCTGTGTTGCATGACATGTCACGGCTTACCAAGAATAAAACTAAGTCTATATTTTACTAGACGTGCAGCGTGTGTCTTTATCATGTCCTACACTATGTAAGTACGGCATGCGGAAACTTATTACAACGTCTTGTAAATAAGGTGTCTAGTAAGGATACATGATCCGTGTCACTAGGGTTGCATCCCTCTTATGCGACAAGTTAAATTATTAGGTTCACTTAATCCTCTTACCCCGCCTGGGAGCGAATAGTACATGTACGGTTTGAATGAATTCATATGAATAAGAAATAGCACATTATGGAAATAACAAATAAATCTAAGACAAGAGACAATAATTTGCACAAGAACAGGCCATTGAGCTAGCTAGGCACCACGGCATTTTATTAGAACGTTTACGATTTTTTGACAGAATTTTCCTAAGACAAATAGAACCTAGAAAGCATGAAAACAAAGAATACATGGATCTTCATGGAGATTGACCACAACAAAGTGTCTATGCGGAGGCCGTAGCCATTTCAAAGATAGCATCTTTTAAGGTTGAAAATATTCCATGTACGATCTAACTCACGGCCATCCATCTCACGCAACTTGTACGCACCTAGTCCCAAAGCTTCCGTGACCTCATACGGCCCTTCCCACTTTGGACCCAGCTTCCCTGTGTTCTCCGCGCGACTTGCCTCGTTAGCATGATAAATAAAATCCCCCGGTCGGAAGGAAACACCCTTGACTTTGGAATCGTAATAGGCTTTCATACGTGCCTTAGACTTGGCCTCATTGATGGCTGCTAGCTCTCTTTTTTCCTCTAATAAGTCCAGATTGATCCGGAGTTGCTCATCGTTCGTGACGACATTAACCTCCGCTGTACGGATGGTTGGCATCCTAATTTCTACTGGAATAACAACCTCGGTTCCATATGCTAGCGCGAATGGAGTGTCCCCATTAGCTGTTTTGATCATAGTCCTATGTGCCCATAGAACATGCGGCAACTCATCTACCCACTTAGCACTTCGTTCATCTAAGCGTGCTTTGATGCCTTCACCTAGGCTTCTATTTAGCCGTTTCACAAGACCATTAGTCTGCGGATGTTTAACTGATGTGAAACGCCGCGTGATGTTCAATGCCGCGCACCAATCCTTGAATGGATTATCCGCGAACTGCTTCCCGTTATCCGAGATGATTTTTCCTGGCAAGCCAAAGCGGCACACAATATTTTCCCAAACAAACTTTTTTATCTGTTTGCCCGTGATGGATTTAACCGCCTTAGCTTCTATCCAGCGTGTAAAGTAGTCCATTGCGATAATCAAGAACTTAACTCCTCCTGCGGCAACAGGAAAAGGTCCTGCAATGTCGATCCCCCACTTATAGAATGGCCATGGGGATGTGATGGGTGTTAGCTCTTGCTGTGGATATCGCGGTATTGGCCTGTGCACTTGGCAATCACTGCATTTACGAATCATGTCTCGTGCATCCCGATGCATAGTCGACCAATAGTACCCTGTGCGTAAAGCTCGTGCTACTATGGATCTAGGGCCTGCGTGCATACCGCATGACCCTTCATGTATTTCACTAATCACATAGCTATCCTGGCGTGGTCCGACGCATCGCAACCACGGCTGTAGGAAGGAGTGCTTGTACAGAATACCTTCTCAGAGCTCAAAGTGCTGCGACTTCCTTCTGATACGTCGTGCCGCCTTTTCATCGTCTGGAAGGGTTTCATTAGTTAAATAGCTGATGATCGGGGTCATCCACGTAGGTCCCTCTTCCTCAACCATAGTTGCGATTTCCTCTCCTGTGATAGATTTTTCCTTGAGTATTTCCACCAATACTTGTTTGGATAAATGGGCGAAGCTTGTAGACGCAATCTTGCTAAGATCATCCGCCTTCTTGTTTTCATCTCTTGGTACGTGTTTGATAGAAAACTTCCCAAAAGTAGCTATGAGTGACTTGACTTTCTCCAAGTATCGGACCATATTATCCTCCTTGGCTATATAACCTCCTAGGATGTGATTCGCGACAAGTCGTGAGTCCACGTAGGCCTCAAGGTTGCGGACTCCTATCCTAGCGGCGATTTTTAAACCCGCAATCAATGCTTCATATTCTGCCTCATTATTCGTGGCTGTAAACTCAAAACGCAAGGCGTAGGTAAACTTCATTCCTTCCGGATTCGTGAGAATGAGGCCGACTCCTGATCCGTCCGTGCACGAAGATCCATCAGTAAACAAAACCCATGGTTCCGCTGGAATTTCCTCATTTTGAACCATTGGTCCGTCCTCCTCAGGTTTCTCAATTATGAAATCTTCCAAAATTTGGCCTTTGACCGCTGTCCTTAGTCTATAGGAAATGTTATGTTCACCAAAGAGGACGCTCCACTTTTGTAGCCCTCCGGCCACATCCGGCTTAGATATTATTTGCTTTATTGGTTGATCAGTAATGACCACAATTGGGTGCGCCTGGAAGTACCGGCGCAACCTTTTCGCGGCATAGACCAGTGACAAGACCAACTTCTCCATTGAGGAATAGTTCAACTCCGGCCCTTTCAATGCTCTACTTATGAAGTAAACCGGAGTCTAAAATGTATCCCGATCTGTCATGGGGACCGCGCTTATTTCTCCGTATGTAGCAGATAGATACATGATGAGCTCTTCCTTGGGTCGGGGAGCCACTAGCATGGGAAGAGCTGCAAGATGTTCTTTGAGTTGTCCAAAGGATTCCTCTGCCTCCTTTGTCCAGCGGAAGTCTCCTTTCTTTAAACACTTCTTGAGTGTTTTAAATAGAGGTAATGACTTCTCCGCGGATTTGGACAAAAATCTGTTGAGCCCGGCCAGCTTCCCATTGAGTGATTGTACCTCCTTGCGTGTCCTAGGGGATGGTAGTTGTATTACGGCGTCCGTATTCTCCGGACAAGGCTTGATGTCGTTTGGATTGACCATGTACCCCAGTAACATGCCTTCGGTTGCCCCAAATGTACGCTTCTTTGGATTCAGTTTCATGTTGATTTTCCTCAACGTATCAAACGTCTCCTGGACATCGCGGAGAAGTGTCTCCTCCGTATGGCTCTAGATGACCAAATCGTCAACATAGACCTCGAGGTTATGGCCTATTCGGGAGTCGAAGGCCTTATCAACAAGTTGCTGATATATCGCTTCGGCGTTCTTTAGTCCGAACGACATTTTAGTGTAGCAATACACGCCCTGACTAGTGTGGAACGCTGTTTTCTCCTCGTCCTCCTCCGCCATCTGAATCTGATGGTATCCTTTGTATGCATCTAAAAAAACATTTGAAAGGGTATCCGCATAAGGATTCCACCTTCCAAACAATTTCTGGTAAAGGTTAACAGTCTTGCGGACAAGCTTTGTTCAAGTCCGTAAAGTCCACACACATGCGCCAGCTCCCGTCATGTTTCTTGACCATGACTGGGTTGGATAACCATTCGTGGTAATATACCTCACGCATAATTCCTGCGTCCACCAATTTACGTACCTCCTCCAGTATAACCTTGCTACGTTATGGTGCTTGACCACGTTTCTTTTGCTTAACCGAAGGATATCCCTGGCAGATTTGAAGCTTATGTTCTGCTATCGAACGCGACACACCTGTCATATGCTTAGGCTCCCATGCGAATACATCAAGGTTTGCTTTTAGGAGAGAGCACATGGCCCTCTTCCCGTTATCTGACAGCCTTCCCCCTATGGCCACCTCTTGTTCCGGGTAGTCGGGATGGATTGCCACCTTCCAATTGGGGGGTGGTGATCCTTCCTTAATGGGAACAGGTTGGACTGGTGTTGTCACGGCGTGGCATTCGGATGTCGGCATGATCGAATTGTAAATAGTAACAATTCCCCCTTCAACAGGGAATTTAATCATGCCGTGAGCCGTTGACGGAACTGCCCGTATGGCCAGGAGCCCAGGATGCCTGGTCTTCCAATAATCCTATTGTATGGAGAGTGCGAGCGTATCACCATAAAGTTCATCCACGCCGTGGTGGAATGTTCTTCATCCCCAATGGTTACTAGCAGACGCAGTTGTCCTATTGGCCAAATAGTGTCTCCACTAAAGCCAATGAGTGGCGACGTGGCCGGTGTTAATTGGCTTCTTATCTCTAGTCATAGCTGCATGAAGCAATGTTCATAGAGTACCTCCGTCGATGACCCCCATCCACATACATATGATGAACGTTGTGGGTTCTAATGCTTACCTCAATCGTGAGAGGTGCATCAGCCACGTTGCTTGCTGTAATAGGGGGAATGAGATCTCTTTGTCGCGCGAAAAATTTTGAGTAACCTTCTGCTTTATGCAGCGCTGCCATGATTGGATCATATATATGGTTGAAGGCTAGTCCTTTTGTGGGTCCTTCTTGTCATATTTTTATTATCCTTCCCATCCTTCCAATCCTTGACCAGGTGTTTGAGCTTGCCTGATTTAATCAGCGAATCAATGTACTTCTTGAGCTGGATGCACTCCTCCGTGCCGTGACCCTTATCATTGTGGAAATCGTAGAAGCGATTTCCTTGACGGCGGTCAACTGGAGTTGGTCATTGGGGGAGGCCTTGGGAAGTATGCCCCTTCCGTCAACAAGATATCTCGGTACGTCATCTTTAGAGGGGTGAATTTATCATCCGACCGCCCTCCTTTGTTCTGGCTCTTGTAATCCGAGTTCCTTTTGTTTCCTTGGGTGCTTTGACCACCTGATTGCCTCTTGGGTTGGTCGTTCGATCGATATTTATGGTTTCCCTTTGTAGGATATGACGCGGCTATCGCGGTTTCTCCTTCTACAAAGTTTCTGACCCTTTAATAAGGTCGTCATACTTCTCCGGTCGCTTTTCATTGAGGCGCCTAATTAATTCCTTGTCTGTTATGGCATGCTTGTAATCAGAAATTTTTAGGAGCTCTGGCATCGTTTTTGTGCGCTTGCACTCGTCATTGAAACGTTCCGTGAAATCCTCCGTAGATACCCCGGGCCATTGTTTGACGGTTTCTAATTAGACCGGATCCCTGTTATACTTCTTTCGCTGAGTATAATTGTTTTTGAACGCAGTGCGCAGCTCACCGAAGCTATTAATGCTTCGGGGAGGAAGCCCCTCAAACCAATCACGGGCGTTGCCAATCAAGGTCGAATTGAATATCTGGCACCATATAGGCATTGGCCATCGTTCGATCTTTGCTTGCGTGTCAAATATCTTTAGGTGATCATCTGGATCTCCAGATCCATCATAGGTTTTGACGCACGCCGACAGACGGCGCTTCTTGTCCTCGGAGTAGTTCCGTATGGGGAGAGTGAAGGGATCCTCCCTAAGATCACACCATGGGCGGGAGAGATCTTCCTCCTCTACATCACGATAGTTAGGGTCATCGTAGTATCCCTCATCATCTGATGGTGGTGGAGGAGTATACCTAGGTCGGCGACGCATGGGGGGATGGTCATCCGAATCCGACCCCGAAGGGCCGGGAGGAGGGGGCGGTGCCCTACTTCTCGGCTGAGCACCACCTTTGTGAGAAGAGCTAGGAGCTTTCTTCCCACTATTCATCCTATCCCACACGCTGGTGCGGCGATTGTTCCTGGTCGATTCCAACACCGGGCGTTCGGCGGAGGCGTCGGACCTATCTCCTTCCTTACGAGATTGTAGTAATTCCTGCATAACGCGATCCCCTATGCGCTCGAACACATTCGGAGGTTGAGGGTTTTCCTCAAGGGGGGTTCGCTCCTGTGGGCGCGCCCTCCTCTTCTTTTGAGTTCAGGGAGGGGTGCCGGACGCGGTCCTGCCAAAGTTGAGCCTAGATTGGAGGTTCCTTCCTACGTTTAACCTTGACGCGATACCCGGGACAATCCTGTCAAAGTTCTATGTGAGAACACGGGCGAGGTCTTCCTCAGTAAGTGGTTCCGCTTCTGATTCCGTCTCGACTGATGGCCTGTACGGCTCCTTGTTAGGGGCGTTAGGCGCACTCCCCGGATCAGGATTATCCATGGTAATGGTTGGTGGTGGGGTATTGTCGGACGTGCCTGCCCTACCAAAAGGTTGAAAAACGTTTCGATTATTTGGTCCGCCTGTTTGGCTGCCAGGGGACTGGGTGGAGATGAGTATCCCATCCCCCGTGGACTTCCGGTTCGTAGGATTCGTGTTCCTGGGATTCGCTTACGGATGTCCCTTCGTCATTAAAAGAGATCGCTGATCGATGTTCTAGCTTAGTGTTTGGGTCCCACGGATGGCGCCAACTTGTTGATACAAAATTTGGATGATCCTTGCTTGACCCGAATTAGGCTTAATTCGGGTAGGCTGGGCTCCGGCTCTTGCACCAAGTGAATAACTTGCTGAGATCCTGCACACTAAAGCAACACGCGTTAGACTTACCGTGGGAGCGTATCCCACGATTAGACTCCGGCGTGAGAGTAAGTAATCGGTTAGGGTTAAGAATCGGATGTGAGATGAGAGTATGGAGAATGTAATACCTTTGTGGAACCCTTGGGGGTTCCTTATATAGGCAGTGAAACCCTAATGGGCTCACTGTTGCTTCAGCCCCAAGCATAAGATAATCACCATAATTAGCTTGATTGTTATCTTCTAATTATGGGTAGTGTATATCCTATACTTGAAGGTAAATCCCAATCCTAATAGGATTGTGATTCTGTCTAACCCTGTCCCGGTTGTACCAGGCCGTGGGCCGCACACGTCTTATTCGGCCACTGTTCATTTATTACCATAAGCTTAAATGATATTAATCCAACACATTCATGATGGACCGGATGCGGGTAGTACCCGTGGGCCGGGTTCATGACCCCGCTAGGGACTATACGTCATCAACAAGCTAATGAGAATGCTAGATCACAAGAAATTGAGCACATCTTTTCATTCAATGTCTTGGATACACCTATTTGGAGTGAAGAGTTTGCAAAAGCATATGCTATTGAGAAAAGAGAGGAGAGAAAGGAACCAGAAAAGCCAAAGGGTGATGAAGTTAAAAATAACAGTGGTTTTATAGCTGCTGACAGCACTATTGTACCCCCTAACAGCTCTCCTCTATCCGCTGACAAGTCCATTCCTGAATTTACATTGAATCCCTACCAAATGATGGTGTCAATGGCTTCAACATAGCCACTGACAATGTGCTTAATGATGATGTTGGGTATGAAACATAAGATGAAGAGGATATTGGCAACTTAGAGTCTACCATTCAAGTCAATCATTCGTTTGGGGGATGATCAAGCTTAATAATTACAAAGAATCATCCTCCTACCCAAATTATTGGTTCTCTTCACACTCCAAGGTTAAAAAGAAATCAAAAGAAAAGACAAGGAGGATTTATTGTCAATATTCACAAGAAGGATGACAATTAATGGATTCAAGAGTGTTTGTTTGCCTGTTTTCTATCACAAGCAAAACCTAAGAAGATTTTTGATGCTCTTAAAAGATGAAAGCTGGGTTGAAGCAATGCAGGATGAGCTTCACCACTTTGCTATTCAAGACATTTGGGAGCTTTTTGACTGTCCCAAATATGTTAGGCCTATTGGAGCACGTTGGGTTCTCAGAAACAAGAAAGATGAAAGAGGTATTGTGATTAGAAACAAGGCAAGATTGGTTGCTCAAGGTTACACATAGAAAGAAGGGATTAATTATGAGGAGGTTTTTACACCTGTTGTTAGGGCTGCAATCAAGCCAAGCTTTTATCAAGCAACTCGAGCTTGAGCTTGGCTCGATCAAGCCAAGATTTTATCAAGCTCAAGCCCAAGCTTAAGCCGAAAGAATAGCTTGAAACTTTATCAAGCTCAAGCTTTTGATAGCTCGGCTCGAGTTCTTATCAAGCTTTTTCAAACTCTATTAAATATATGTTTTTATGATAAATTTATATAAATAACTAATTGCTAATTTGAGTATTAACATAATTTTAAGGGCTAATTTCATAAATAAATAATATATTTTAGAAGGACTTTTAATTCTGATTACATTTATATTTAGTTCTTTGTATTTTAAATGATTCTTTATTTTTGTAAATTTAAAATATTGCATTCTCTCGGTACTTGGTGGAATACAATTTGTGTAATTTTTTTTACTCTTCTTAATATCAAACACGTGTCTAAATTGCGCTCGCATTCACATCATGCAATGGCCTTTGGGACCTTAATCGTATTGGAGCGCAAAACACATTTTGAAACCAAGATTGTACGATGATGTTATTATTGGTTTTAATAATGTTAAATAAATCGAATTTGCTTTAAGTAATGATTTTTTTCATTTTATACATATGTTTATTGATGAGTTTTATTATAAGAAAAATTAAATTTATACACATTCAAGTTTTTCAAGCCAAGCTCAAACTTTTATCAAACCTTATTAATCCTTATCAAGACAAGCTCAAGCCTGGATTGTTAAAGCTTGACAAGCTATCAAGCCAAGCTCAACCTTGCAATTTTTGTATCAGGCCAAGCTCAAGCACTATTAAGCTTGAGCTCGGCTCGACTCGATTGCACCCCTACCTGTTGCTAGGATTGAAACAATAAGGATTTTCCTTGCCTATGCTTCTTTCATGGGATTCATAGTCTATCAAATAGACGTAAAAAGTGCATTCTTGTATGTGACCATTAAAGAGGAAGTGTATATAATGCAACATCCTGGTTGTGAAGATTCAGAGCATCCATACAAAGTGTACATAGTAAAAAAGGCTATGTATGGCCTTCATGAAGCCCCTAGAGTATGGTATGGTACTTTGTCCACATATCTATGGGTTCAAAAAGGGAACCATAGATCAGATATTATTTACCAAGCAGAATGGAAAGGATTTTCTACTTTTCCAGGTCTATGATGATGATATCATCTTTGGATCTTCCAATACAGAGACGAGTAATGAGTTCTCCAAGCTTATGACAAACAAATTTCAAATGAGTGCAATGGGAGAGATGAATTTCTTCATTGGTCTTCAAGTTCAACAAAGGAAGGATGGAACTTTTATCTCTCAAGATAAAGATGTAGCTGAGATCTTGAAGAAATTTAGGTTTTCCACACATGACAAGAGGACTAGCACACCCATAGATAAGGAACATCCTTTGGGAAAGCTTGGAGAAGGAACATAAGTTAACGTTAGGCATTATAGATCAATGATTGGTTCATTGATGTATCTCACATCTTCTAGACCAGACATCATGTTTGTTGTATGTGCATGTGCATGACATCAAGTGACTTCAAATGAGTGTCACTTTCATGCAGTAAAGAGGATCTTTAGGTATCTTAGGTGCTATCTTACTTTGGGATTATGGTACCCTAAATATTCTCCCTTGGAGTTGATTGCTATTCAGATAGTGACTATGGTGGTGACAATAGAGATAGGAAGTCAACCACAGGTGGACACCAATTCCTTGGCAACAGATTGATATCTTGGCAATGCAAGAAACAAACGATTGTTGCTAATTCTACAACTGACGCTGAGTATGTTGCTGCTGCTCTATGTTGTGGTCAAGTGCTATGGATTCAAAATCAGTTGCTGGATTATGGGTATAATTTTATGCATACTAAGATATATGTAGATAATAAGAGTGCATTGTTTATTATTTAAAATCTTATATATCATTTTAAAACTAAGCATATAGATGTTGGGAATAAAATTAGCTAAGTCACTATGCCGTTGACAAGAGGATTTTGGATGCTGACAAGAGTAATCAAGGCGCTGACAAAGGAAATCCTAGTTATTGTCAACTACTTAGTCAACACGTTTTGAATATTTAGGAAAAGATATGTTCTACATTGTATTCTTACTATTTATCTTTTCCTAAAATAGTTGATAGGTAAATTATTGTTCAAGACTCCTTATGTTATAAAAGGATGTCTTAGGTTTGATTATACATATGTTTTGAATACTTTCATTGTATCTCATCCTATATTAATACAAGTGAAAGTTTGGTATAACTTGTGTGTTGCTTTGTTCTTTGTTTTAAGTGTTAATTCCGCATAACACTTAGATTGTTATACACACAAAGTTTCTCTACGTGTTATACTTGATTCAATCTCGATAACACAAAGCTAAATCGATCTAAGTTTAGGATCAACAAGTGGTATCAGAGCTTGTTGAGGAACTTTGATCAGAAGAACATCAAAACCCTAATCGTATAAAACCCTAATTTTCAAAACCCTAAAATCATCATGTCGACCTCAACCTCAGAAACCTAAAGTTCAGGATCCTCAAATCATAACCTCAAAATCCCCATGCTTGACCTTGATAACTTTGAAATATGAAAGTTCAACTTTGAGTAATATCTCCAAGTGGATAATTATATTCCCTAGGAGGTTGTTGAGCTTGGAAACAAGTTCAACCAGGCTCAAAAGATCTTGGACTCTATTGACAAAAGGAGAACAGCCAACGCTAAGCCTGAAGATTTGCTTCCTAGACCTAAAGATGGAAGAGCCACCGCAGCTACAGAGGTAGCCGATAGAAGGATTGACATGAAGGCATTGAGCATTCTCAAACTGGCTCTTAGAAGCAAAAACCAACACAAATTTAGAAAGAATGAATCTGCTAGAGATCTTTGGGAAGCCCTTGATATCACCTATGGTGGTAATGAGGACACTCTCAAACAAAGGAAGAAGAAGAAGCTGGTAATGGATTTTACATTCTTTAAAGCTCGTCCTAATGAAAAGTTAAGCGAGGCAAGAAGTCGTCTTCAACACATTACTAGCAAGCTGGCATTCATGGAGACTGAATTTGAAGATGATGACATTAATGATGCTTTCTTTGGAGCCCTTGGAGATGGTTGGGAAATTCATGCCAATTCAATATTGGCCACACAAGCTTACAATACTATGACTTTTGATGATATCTACAATCATCTAAAGGTCATGGAACCTGAAGTTCTACTTAAACAAGGAAGTAAAACACCTTCTGGAAGCATGGCTTTTATTTCCCACCACGAGTCTTCAAACGCTGACAACTCTTGCGTTTTCAGCGGACAAAATTCTCATGACAGTGGCTCATCAGACGCTGACACATACAACTATGCTTCACCAAATCTTAAGCCAACAGGAATTGATTTGGATACCGTATGTGCTTATATTGCTTCTTTGCTCAATGGATCATCAATTTCTTTTGAAGATCTTCAACAAATTAGTAATATTGATCTTGAAGAGATGGATATCAAGTGGAATATGGCTCTTAGCAGTATAAGAGCCAGTAGGTGGAACAAGAGATTTGGAAGGAAGATGACTTTCAATAGCAAAGAGACTGATGGATTTGATAAATCTATAGTTGAGTGTTTTAATTGTCATAGAATGGGACACTTTGCTAGGGAATGTAGATCTCCCGAGAGGAATGATGGAGGACAGAATCCTAGACAGATCATCAAGGTTGAGGATGCTGAACCTAAAGCCATGGTAGCCATGCAAGGAATTGATGGTTTTAGATTTGACTGGAGTTTTCTAGACAAGAATGAGATGGAGAATCAAGCTTTGGTTGCTGAAAAGGATGAAGAGCATGTCCAATATGCTCTCATGGCCAGATCTTCTTCTTCATCAGATAATGAGGTATATGATGATGCTTTTTGTAGTAAGGGTTGTAGACTCAATACTGATAAGCTTAACAAAGAAGTTTTAAAGTTACAATATGATATTCTTGGGTTAAATATCACTATTGTTGGAAATACGTTTTTACGTATTTATGAATGATCGGTCGCTCCAACGATATATTAATGTATTAGGCTCGTGATCCAGTTTGTACTAAATATAGTCCATATAGCCCACATGTAGGGTGGGCTATATATACCCCTCCTAGCATGTTAGGAGGGGTGGTTCTTCCCATTTACAACATTTCCAATTAATCTAATCTCACTTTCTCTCTCTACTTTTCTTCCCTCTCCTTTCTCTCTCTATACTTCATCTTCCTCCTTCCCCATTTCCACCATTAATCAATAGATCAATCCATCATTTACCAAATCCTTAGAAACCGTAGACCTTCAATTGGTATCAAGAGCCATGGTTGAATCTTAGGATTTGCATTTTTTTTTATCTTTTGATTTGGTGGTAAAAATCCTTTCTTTTCTAATTTTTTATCAATCTTTTCATCATTCGATCAACTTTTTATCAATTTTTATAAATTTTATCAATTTTTTTTTTATTATCAGTTTTATTTTTACGTGTGTTTTTTATTATCTGTTTTTCTTGTTAAATAATCAAACTTTTTAAATAATCAGTTTTTCTTGTTAAATAATCAGTTTTTTTTTATATCATCATTTGTCCAATCATATTTTTTAATCAGTCATTTTTTAATCATTTTTTTTTAATCAGTAAATTTTTTTTAATCAGTTTTTTTCTTCCTTCTTTTTCATATCTGTCCATCGGTCCAATCTGTTTACACTGTCCAAACTGTCCAAATCTGTTCAATCTGTCCAAACATATCCATCCCGTTATCAGTTTTCCGTTCTTTTCCGAATAGCACTTTTCCGCATAGGTTTTCCGCATAGACTTTTTTTCCGCATAGACTTTTTTCCGCATAGACTTTTTTCCGCATAGATTTTTTTTTCCACATAGACTTTTTTCCGCATAGACTTTTTTCCGCATAGACTTTTTTCCGCATAGACTTTTTTTTTCCGCATAGACTTTTTTCCGTATAAACAGACTCTCGACAAATTCAAACATAACGGGAAATAAGACTCGACCACAACATCTTTCACTCTCGACAGACCCACGGACTCAACACTCACATCATCCCAAGACTGTAGACTCAGTAAACAGAGACTCTAAAAACTCTCAACTCCCTCTCGACTCCCACAAACCATTACCATTCTTGAACTCAAACAGACTCACTGACCTTGACTCTCGACTCACCCCACACCTCCACTCCCTCACCCATTTTCACACAAAAGACTCGACGAATCCCCTCAGCTACACCCTTGACTCTCCCCACACCTGCTGCCTCACTCACAAATACTGTCGACCAACAACACCCAACACCTCGACAAAAACAACAAAGACTCGTCACAAACACACCCTTCACACCCTCAAACCCACCCAACAAACAGACTCAACCCACAAACTACCCACCCTCGACAACACTCTCGACTCACTCCCCACCCTCGACAACACTCTCCCTTACAAGACCCTCAACACAAACCCTCGTCACAATCAACACTCAAGACTCGACAAGAAGGACTCTACAGATGAGAGAGGGACTCAATTAACCAACATGCAATCAAAATAATACCTACCCGAGATCTCCTCTAATTAAGAAGATCTTGAAGACGTTTCTTGATCATTTATGCGCATGATGAACACTGGACGGGCTGTGGGATCAAATTAAACTTCTTAGATGGTTCAAATTAGTATATAATTGGTGATTCGTTGAAAATAGATGTGATAAGGGTTGAGATCAATTGTGATTCGTTTAAAAGAGAGACACTTTTGGATCGGTTGGATTTTTTAGTTGAGGTGTGGAGCAAGTGACGGAGGAGTTTTAATCTGTACCAGAGAAGAGAGACAGATTCAATTTTTTTAGAGAATATAAGAGAGGCGGAGGAGTTTTCTATGGTAGTTGGGAGAAAGAAGAGAGCGGCTGTGAGTAATTTATGTGAGAAAATTTAGGGTTGGTGGCCTTTATACGCGAGTGTGATAGGATAAGTGAGAAGCTTTCTCTTTCTTTTGGACCGAGTTAGTATCTCATATAATTGTGCCACGTTTGACTTTGACGGAGATAACAAGAAACCTGTTATAGTAAGACACGCAGGCCACGTGTGTGGATAGTTTTAAGTTTATTTTCATTTTTTATTTTTAAAACTATTATTTTTTATATTCATTCTATTTTGATAATCATTTCTTTGATTTTTATTTTTATTTTCATTTTTATTTTTATTTTATTTTAATTTTATTTTATTTTTATTTCAAATTTTTTATTTTGAAAAACTTTATGATATTAAGTGATAATCGTGACGTGACAAAGTGACAACGTGACAAAGTGACGTGTTAAGGTGACAAGATTTATTTGTTGACGGGTTTATTTTTTGAGTCAGACGAGGGAGTATTGTCGACAAAAATTTCTTGAGCTGACTATAGAGATATATCATCTATAGAGAATTATTAGAGAATTATTAGAGCTGACAAAAATTTCTCGTCGAATTATACTCTCCCGTTGTTACTTATCGTTCATCGATTTTCAATGGATTTCTTGAATTCGACATCGAACAAGGGAGAATTGCATCAAGTGCAAGCCAACGCTAGAGAAAGTGGTATAACTTCATTTCAAATGCTTCAGTCTCATCTTGTCACTCTTTCGAGGATTCAAGGAGGGAGCGAATTTGTGACAATCTTTGGTCAAGATCGTCATATATTCATGGAATCAATGTTCACCATCTTGACCCAACTCGCAGAGCAACTCAACACTGAAATTTTTAATCACTCTGCATCGGCACTTGCTTATAAGGCTCTTGTGACACAACTCACGCCTTTCCTCCAATTCAATATCATCAAGTCTGAAAGTTCGATGCTTTGCCAATCTTTTCTTCGAGATACACATACCGAGCTTCGAGTTTTTCGTGATACAATATTGAAACTCATGACCTCGGTCTCGTCTTCGATTTATGAAAGATCTCGACTTCAGCAAGGGTATGATAATGGAGTGCAAGACTCTTCGATGCAAGAGGAAATTGGTCATACGATTGACAACTTGAAGCCTAACGATGGCAAGAGCACGAAATCAGGAGGACAACATGATACCAGTGGCACGTCAGGGAATGTTCACGAGATCTCTTTTGATGACACCTTACCCATTTATGACCCAGAGCCTGCAAACATGGTACAATATGATGTTGTTTATGATGTCTATGCTGATGACATGCCGCATATTGAGCATTCTGAACCTAATTATGACAAACATGGGATGGAAAAGAGTGATAGCAATACCACTTCTGATTCATCCGATGTGAGTCATAATGGGGGAGAAAGTGTTCAAAATGCTATAGTTCATCATGACAAATGCTTTATAACTGCCTCGTTAACTGATTCTGATTCCAAGATTAAAGAGCTCGAAACGATCGTAGCTCGGAAATCAAAAGATCTTGAGGATGCCAAACTTGAATTTTCTAAGAAAACGGACAAATTTGAAACATACTTTGAAAAACTTGAAAAGTCAAACGTTGTTCTTGAAAGAAAATTGGATCAAACTGTTCAAGATTCTAAAGCTGAAAAGGATAATCTTTTGAAACAAATTCAACTGCTTGAATCTAAGGTGGCATCCCAAGATAACTTGCTCAAAGAGAATGAGACTTTAAAAGCCCAAGTACAGGAAAAGGTTTTTGCTATAGCTGCGTTGAAAAACGAGTTAAGGAAAACTAGAGGACCTAGTGTGGACACTAAGCTTGAAAAACCATCAATCTTGGGGAAACCGCCTACAAATCAGTTCGTCAGACAACCGATTGTCAGACAACCTACTACATTTAGATCCGAGCGACCACAATCCTCGAGACCGCGGTTTGCCTCCCAAGTTGATTTGGTTCATCTTTCTAGACCAGACACTCCAGCAACTAGGCCCTATGTGATCACTCCAGCTTTAGCAAGACCAAATCATATGATTGCCTCTAGTTTCCCTAAAAATACCAAGACCACGTCTAGAACTAGTTCAAATGACGTTTGCCATAAATCTGGTCTTGGGGAAGCTAAGCAAAAGACACATGCAAGAGATAGCAATGTCCAACCTAGTCAGATGCCTTCTAGATTACCCAACACTGCTAACCATAGCATGCCATCTTCTAGGAGCATCGATCAATCATCTAGGAATTATTCAGACATTAAATATGCTACTTGTAAAACATGTAGAAAATGTGTCTTTACGGCAAATCATGATGCTTGTGTCAAGAAATTACTTGATGAGGTGAACTCCCGTGCTAGAATTAAGTCCCAGTGGATAGCTAAAATCAAACCCTTTGGTAAAGTTTGGCGCCCCACTGGTAGAAATTTCACTCTTGTAGGAAACGAGTGCCCTTTAACTAGGATAGTCTCCGATTCTACTAAGTCTACTAGGGAGGAAACTGATAAAGATGATACTTCACTTACGCCTAAACTTAAGGTTTTCTATAAAAGGAAACGTTTGCCAGCCAAGACTAGTGAATCATCTACTCAGGTCGCCTCTGAAACAAGTAAAGCCAACTGTGAACCCCCATGTGCTTCTATAATTGATATCGCTAACCCACGTCAAAGCATGCAAATTCCTAATGAGATTGCAGGTACCAAAGTTGATGTTCCAAAAGAACGAAGCGGTCCAATCGTTGTATACCGTTCAACTAAGGACACTCTTAGAGTTTGGTTGCTGAAGAAGCAGATATCAGAGAAACAAATGTCTCAGGGGATTCATGGTTAAGCTGCACACAAGGACTTACAGTCACATAACAGACTGTAACTCGCTCTCAAAAGACAGGAAAGTTCATCCCGATGATGACTTATCCTCAAAACGAGAAATTAAATTTTCTCGGACACGAGCTTACATTTTAAACTATTCAAGGGTTTTAAGCTCGTGTAAATGACTTACAGTCACATAACAGACTGTAACTCGATCTCAAAAGACAGGAAAGTTCATCCCGATGATGACTTATCCTAAAAAACGAGAAATTCATTTTTCTCGGGCATGAGCTTATATCAAAAACATTCCAAGTTTTTAAGCTCATGCATTAAGGCTTATAGATAAATGACAGTCTGTAACCCGTTCTTCAAAGGCAGGAAAGTTTATCGCCGATGATAAACTTATCCTTACAACGAGAAATTAAAATTTTCTCGGACACGAGCTTACATTAAAACCATTCAAAGGTTTTAAGCTCGTGTATATGACTTACAGTTAAATGTCAGACTGTAACTCGAACTTCAAATAAAGGAAAGTTTATCATTAATGATGAACTTATCCTCATAACGAGAAATTCAATTTTCTCGGTCATGAGCTTGTCTTAAAACATTCGAAGTTTTAAGCTCAGAAAGGAAAGTGTATTTTTTTAAATAAGAGAACTTTTCCTCATAACGAGAAATTAACCTTTCTCGGTCATGAGCTTTCCGTTAAAACAGTCAAAGTTTTCAAGCTCATGAAAACGACTTCTAAGTAAATGTCAGCTTAGGACTCGTCCTTCAGATAAAAGGAAAGTTTATCGCCGATGGTAACTTATCCTTAACAACGGGAAGTTTACAACTTCTCGGACTTGAGCTCGCTTTTAAGATATTCAACATCTTAAGCTCAAGTAATTGGTTTTTCAAAACTTTGAACACAATTTTTCAAGAATTTCTCAAAAGGTTTTTCTAAATCTTTCAAAATTGTGTGTTCAAAAATGTTTTGATAAAAAGAGCATGTCTTCTAGAATCGATAATATTTACGAACCTAGAAATGTCATTCAATAATGACACGGGGTTGTAAATAAAGTTCGAGCAGAAGTTTTAAAGATTTAAAACATGCTCCATATGGTTTGCTATTATTTCCGATAGTAACCCGCTTTTCACTTTGAAGTCAAGCATTTCACCGGAAAGCTTTGACTTCAGAATCCGAAGTTATCAACTCCACAATCCAAAGTTCGTTGCAATTGATATCTACATACTCGACGATGCGACTACTCAGACGGTGACTACAGCTCTTTCAATAGAACACGGGTCAACAATTGAGGGGGAGCAATTGTCCAGCATTCAGAATCCTTGATGCCGAGAGTGCCAAGTTCACATATTGGTGTTAAGACAACGATATCAATCATACACATGGAGTCAAGAGATAACTTCAGAAGTTACGAGGAAGACCAACATTCGTGAACAAGAACCATGTGCTTAGTTCATATGATGTTCTTCATCATTCAGGTCCAACCTCGTAAATTGCTAATATTGTGAATTCATTATCATATATGATCTTTGCACGTGATAAATACCTTACACTTGTGTTTAAAAGGTATTTAATTTACGTTTCAAGTACACCCTCATTAATTTTAGGGGGAGCTTGTGTAATTCATGCAGATAATTGGATTTGCATTTTTCTTCCCAAATTTTCTTAAAATGCTATTAAATCAATTGATATTAAAAACATCGATTGGGTTAATATTTTTAATATGGGGGAGAAAATGTGATTTAATATGGGATATGATCAATCATAAATGGTTTGACTTAACGTGCTAGCTCATCCCGACATGTGCGAAATGTTTTCGGATATCGTGGCATATGTTAAGGGGGAGCAAATGGATTTGCACTTCAAAATGGATTTCATGGTGACATACACTTACCCAAAACATCTCTATTCACGACGGTGAAGATTGTGGTGACATAAGGATGGTAGGATAGGTTAAAGTCCAATGATTTCTCTAGAACCGGAGGAATCTTCCCAAGGACATTCCATAGCTAGAAATAGTAGTCCTTCGGAAAGATGGAGAAAGATTGTGAACGTAGCTGAATGCCGACCAAGTACTTAAGTTAGCACTGGAACAATCACAACAAGGTGCTAGTGATGACGTATTGGTAAGCATTGAAGGGGTTGAAGAATGAAAAAGAATTGTAAAGATAAAGGGTGTAAAGAAAGAAGCCCTCCTTACAACTTAGGCAGAAACCGGGTCAATTCATATGCTATTGAGATCATTTTTAATGATTCTTGATATTGAAGAAAGACATCATGGACCCAGTGATGCAAGGCACAACCCATCCCAGCTAACTCAGATATCTCTCAAAAGATATTTGTTTTAATCACACGGAGATAACACATTATCTATTGATTTATTCACTCCGAATAAATTGGTATTGAAAAGGTGGCACTCCTCTCCAGCCTCCGATCACTAAAATCCAAAATGCACGATCGAGTCTAGAGCCATTTGAGATCATCAAATATCTCATTAGGACACACTTTCATATTTACTTGCTTCTTCACACACTGTGAAAAGTAAGAAAGTTCTTAAGAGTCCTACGCAAAATCTTCATGATCTTGCCTGAACATCCGAGTAATACGAAAGTTTTTACAATGAAGATGGAAATCCTTCTTGAGCGAATATCAAAAAGCTCATGGTAGGTGACTTGTGCGATTCTTTATGAATCAAACTTGTGATAACTGGAAAGCAACAGTGGTTTAATTCTTAAATGAATTTAAACACGTTCCAGGCCTCTACGCAATATCTTAGTGATCTTGCCAGAACATTCAGAGTAATACTATTAAGTATTTACAATGACGAATGGAAATCCTTCTAGTGTTAACATCAAACATCACTTGGTAGGTAACTTGCAAGATTCTATATGAATCAAGCTAGTGACAATTGGAAAGCAACGATGGTGCGGTTCTTAATTGAACTTCACTTGTTCCAGGAACATGAATTGACGGCTTCAAATCATGCGGATAATATTATCCAAATGATTCACTCTTTACGTTCGCAGTCAGCTTTGGACGGTCGAGTAAAGAGAACGGGTTTACCCGCGAAATCTTGTCAAGGAGGTTCTTAATTGAAACTACCTGCCACAAGTACGATATTTAATATCGTCCAACGGTCTTCACCGACCGGAGGTAAAATGCTACCGAATTAGAATGAAATGTTCAAGGCCATTTCATCCGTGTATATTGTTTGTTGCTAACTGTCTTATGCAGCGTAACAAGAAGGTGGCATTGCGGTGTACAATCCAGAAGAAGTCGTCACCACATGCTTATACTACATACACTTAGTACTTCAACAAATTCAAGAAAGTCTGAAGGTCAAGTCTTCCGCTGTATCAAACTCTGAAGCTTTCAAGAATTTAAAGGTATAAGTATGTGGAACATGAAGTCACGAAGAGGCAAATTTCACAAGTGATGAATGCACAAGGTCAAGGCAAGGAAACATGCTCAAGACTAAAGTCAAAGATCACATCAAGCATATTCACAAGAACAAGATCGAAGACTCAAGCATAGATGCTAGGTTTAAGATTTTGTAAAATGGTGTGACCTCCCTTAGGGGGAGATTGTTGGAAATACGTTTTCCCAAAGAAAGTCTCAGTCACATCATTATTAGCATAGATCACGAGCTATAGACTATTTAGGACATTGTAACTTGGAGTGACCTCCCTTAGGGGGAGATTGTTGGAAATACGTTTTTACGTATTTATGAAGGATCGGTCGCTCCAACGATATATTAATGTATTAGGCTCGTGATCCAGTTTGTACTAAATATAGTCCATATAGCCCACATGTAGGGTGGGCTATATATACCCCTCCTAGCATGTTAGGAGGGGTGGTTCTTCCCATTTACAACATTTCCAATTAATCTAATCTCACTTTCTCTCTCTACTTTTCTTCCCTGTCCTTTCTCTCTCTATACTTCATCTTCCTCCTTCCCCATTTCCACCATTAATCAATAGATCAATCCATCATTTACCAAATCCTTAGAAACCGTAGACCTTCAACTATTTCAAACTACAAAAGGGGGCTTGCACAATCAGATGGGATGGTGCAAGAATATAAGGACATGGAATTTAATCTAAAAGATCAAATAAATTTTCTAAAAAGAGATCTAGCACTTAGTTATGGAGCCAAAGCTTCTTACATAGAAGCTAACAATGAATTGAAACTTAATCTAGATGAGGCGATACAAGCTAAAGAGAATATAGGGCTTAAAATTGAAAAGTTTGAAAAAGCTAGTCAAACCCTAGAAAAGGTTATAAGTAAACAGAGAAATCCTAAAGACATGTCTGGGATTGGGATGCATGCAAAGGAGTATGCTGCTGTTCCACCCCCAGTAGGTGACTTCTATGGGGTTTCTAAGAAAGACTTGTCTTGGACTGGTATTCCAGAGTTCCAATTGGTGGAATTTACTCATCCACTACGTGTGCTCACACCAGTTGAGGAATATAAGCAAAGGGTGACTGACCTTGACGTATAGAAGAAAGCCAACCCTACTCTCTTTATTAAGGGAGGATTTCTTAGTGATGAACACACTGACCCCAAACCCATTTTTATCACTAACCCTACTACTGGCAAACCTGTTGACCTTGGCTCACAATCTAAAATCAAATCTAGTGTTAAGTATGCTAAAATGTATAGAAAATGTAGATCACCAAAGAGATAAGCTAGCATTAATGGGACTAGATTTTATGAACCTAGACCTAAGGTTATGTTTAGAAAGGCTTGTTATTCATGTGGGAGCTTCTCACATTTGGCTTATAGATGTGTCAGCGGATAAAAACCAGCCACTGACAATAAGTCAACTCAGGTCAACCCTAAGCCTTGTGTTCATACAAGACCTCAAGCCACTAGACCATCTCCTTACTTCTCTAAGGCAGCTAATACCCAAGGCCAAAGACCCTTTCAAAAGACCAACACTTGGTCTAACAAACAGTGGGTTCCTGTAGCAAACCCTAATTCACCCGCTGAAAGGAACAATTCATCTGATGACAGGGCAAAACCAGCCGCTGACAAAACTAGGTTTGGTATGAAAATGCCACAACTAGTAGCGGTCAGACCCATTTTTAGACCTAGTAATAATAAGTATTTACAACCTAAGGGAAAGGGTCTAAGTCATCATCCAACTTAACATAGAGACCAAAACAAGAACAATCATCAACTTTTAAAGGTATCTCCATGACTTGTAATAGGTTTCAATACCTTGAAAAGCATGTTGGGACAATGTAAAACCCGCATTAAAATAACATGAACAGTAACTATAAAGGTAATACACGAAAACACGAATAAAATAAAACTTTCTATTTATAATATACGACACGTGTCACAACATTAATAACATGAATTATGTATATTATTAATGCACGATAAATATTAAGTATAATATTTATTAATCACGACGCGTAGATACGAACATACACGAATACTAAATTATCGAGAACAAGGCCCGGTTTGGCCTTGTTGGGTCGTGTAGCCGCGGAAACCAAAGAGGGAAGGGCCCATCCCATTTAAAATATAATTAACCAAAATGTAAACACAAGGAAATCATATGTAGAATTTTTACAAAAAAGATAAAACCCTAGCTCCCATGGGAGACCTTAGCCGCGACACACAAGGAAAAGAAAGAGAAGAATTTTGGGTTTTGATCTAAGGGGTTTACGTGTTTATGTTCGTGTTTTAATTCTATGATCATCCACGCATTCGGTATCACCATAACCTTCATCTTTTTTTATTTTCTTTCACCTTTTAATTATGTTCATGTGAATTAAATATTAAACACATAATTAAACATGTTAGATAAACTCATCAATCAAGAAAAGGTTTTGGGTTTGGTTGATTTTGGCTAGACCGAGAGTTTAACCGAGAACTCTAGGCTCTGGGTAGGTTTTATTTCACCACCAACCGAGACCCTATGGTCTCCGTGTTGGTTTTGTTCATTCGGCCGCAAGGAAAAGGGAACCCCGACTAATGTCGGGGTGGCGTTTGGTTAAGCAATGGGAACCCCGGCGTAAGCCGGGGTGTATTTTGTTTGATCAGTGGCTACCCAAGTCAAGCAGGGGAAACCACCGGCTACAGCCGGTGGGAGTTCTGGTCATCAGTGGCAACCGGCTAGGCCAGGTTAACCACTGACGAGCTGCTGTTGGCCGCCGGCTGACACCACTAGCCGCCGGCTGGGTGGTGTCGGCTAGGCTTATTTGACCCGGCTTATTTTTTTTAGCTTACGGGTTTGGGTCTGGGAAAATATAAAATTAGTTGATCTATTATTTAATTAAATTGATATTGACTAGTTAATTTAATTAAAATCAGGACTTAGGGTAAATTAATAAAGTTATTAATTCATGTTAACCTAAGTATTTTAACCGTATTAATTTAATTAAACCATGTCTTAATTTAATTAAATTGATATAACCTAAAGTTTATTTAACTAACCATGAAATGTTATTAATTAATAAAACATGTAATATCATTATTAATTTATAATCAAATATAACCTATAGTATTTAATAAATAAACTTTACTATAATTATTCCATGACTTATACTTTTAACCAATAAGGTTATCTTTTAATCTAGATTATTCTATTTTTAGAAACTTACTACTTTTGGAAACTTTCTATTTTAGGAAACTTGCTATTTTTAGAAAGTTACTCAGTATTACAATACAAGTATATTAATACAAGAATACACTACTTATATAATCAGAATACATGAATATACACAGAAAACACATAAGACAGTAAAACATGACAGAACATGAATAATAAGCTAAGAACACACAAAATCAATAAAATACACTATATATCAGACAACTCATACACGTCCCTTATCTTATGTAGTATTATCCATGAAAGCGGAGTAGTTTCGTCAACTTTTTAATTCTAGTTTCTACTGGACATAACGTACGGATTTCCCATCCTTCAGTAAGGACAATCTCTTCCTTTATTAGGATTTCCCGTATGCAGCCAACTGTTTTCTCCAGTAGTTACAGATTAAATGCTTATGTTTATTAGTTACCTTAGCCATATACATGCATGCCAGTTTCACCTAGTTATGGAGGTACCATAACCATAACACTAGAGGCACTAGTGTTATGACTTCACCACGGCGGAGTGATAGCTCGTGGCGTCCCTTTCAGTTATTTGGCCTTTATTATTATTATTATCATGTAGGGCGTATGGGTGCATCCTAGTTACAGTTTCAGTCAGGATTTCATGGTGAATGTGGTGTGTGCCTAGCATCCTTCACAAGGAGCTGATCCTTCCTACCCAGACCATATTAATTAGAGGCATCCCCTCTAATTGCATGACGAGGTCACACCTCCAAGTATTCATGCATGTTGTTGACCTCATGACCTATATTGGCTTTTGGTATATTAAACTAATACAGATTTTCATAAGTAAACCTAAGCTATCTTTTCAGATTATAAAACTAGATTATAAACATGTTCCAGGTTTTCCAGGACTTATTTATTTCCACTGTTTTTCATGCTTTACATTTCTTTCCTATATTATGTCATTCATGCTATGTCATATATCCATTTACTGAGCGTATTGCTCAGCCGTTACTTTCTTTCCATGTCCCAAAACGGCAGGTACCCAAGGTTAGACTGGAGCATTTGGAGGACATGCATAGGATGGGAGCTACCTTAGACTTCTACTCCCCTTGCCTTCATATTTTATGCTTGATTAGTCTTCCTTTAGTTCATTTATTTATTGTTGTTTTGGGCTTATGTTTGAGAACCGATGTTTGATTCCGGTTATCCCTTTGGTCATGTATGTTTATGACATATTATCTTGCATGCTTTGATGACATGCCATAATTATCATGTGATATTCCATTTATCAAAATGGGGTGTTACAGACAAACTGGGTATTTAATGTTAAAAGGGATGAACATGGGGTTGTTACAAGAAACGAGTCCATTCTTATTGAACAACCAAATGGATCCAAGTCTACTAAGGTTTGGGTTCCCAAAGAAAACGGATTTGTTTTCTTTATTTGTAGGGCATTCCAAAGCAGGTTAATGACCATAGATATTAGGATAATGGATGCTCAAGGCACATGACTGGAAAGGAAGACTACTTGATAAACTTTACTCCTATTCCAGACGGTGATAAAGTGTACTTTGGAGGAGGATTTGGTACAATATCACGCAAAGGCACTCTTATCACTAATAATTTGAGGTTTGATGAAGTTTTTTTGGTAAAAGAACTTGACTATAACTTGTTTAGTGTGTCACAAGTGTGTGACAACCAAAATAAAGTTCTGTTTATTGATTCTGAATGCTTAGTTTTGAGTAAGGACTATGTGTTACCTGCTGATAAGTTCATTAAATTTAGAACACCTAGATATAAGGACATTTATAATGTCAATCTACAAGGAATTAAAATGAGTAATAACTTGTCATGTCTATATGCTAAAGCTTCAGCAAATGAGAGTATCTTATGGCACAGAAGGTTAGGGCACATTAACTTAAACATAAATAGACTTGTGAGGCATGATCTTGTGAGAGGATTGCCCTCAAAAGCATTTCACAATGATCATAATTTTGTTGCATGTCTTAAAGGCAAACATCACAAGTCCTCATTTAAGTCTAAGAATGTTCATTCTAGTTCTAAGCCCTACACTTGCTTCACATGGACTTATTTGGACATACTAATATAGAGAGTTTAAATGGTAAATCTTATTACTCTGTGGTCACTGATGACCATTCTAGGTTTACATGGACTTTCTTTTTAGTCAAAAAGAGTGATACTGCTAAAACTTTGATTGATTTTATTAACCAAATAGAAAAGAAATCCGGGTTTATAGTTAACATTCTTAGAAGTGATAATGGTGGTGAGTTTAGAAATGACCTATTATATTCCTTCTGTGTTGATAAGGGAACTAGGGAGTTTAGCATAGCTAGAACTCCACAGCAAAATGGTGTAGCTGAGAGGAGAAATAGAACTCTTATTGAAGCAGCTAGAAGCATGTTAGCAGATGCTAAGCTACCCATTGCATTTTGGGCTGAGGCTGTAAATACTGCATGCTATGTTCAGAATAAAGCCTTGGTCAACAAAATTCACAATAAGACCCCATATGAGCTCTTTTGGAATAGAAAACCTAATATAGATTTTCTTAGACCCTTTGGATGTCATGTAGTGATTCTTAATACTAGTGACAACCTAGGTAAGTTTAATTCAAAAGGTGATAAGGTATATTTTATGCGTTATTCAATGAACATCAAAGGGTATAGAGTTTACCACAAGAGGGATAAGGTCATAACAGAAAATGTGCATGTTGACTTTTTAGAGGGTAAACCTAGTGATCCTGCAAATGGACCAGATTGGCTTTTTGATTTAGAGCCATTGTCTAGGTCCATGAATTATCTGCCTGTTACTAATCCAGTTGTCTTGGAGACCTCTCCAAAGATGGTGGAAGAAACTATTGTTGATAATGCAGGAATACAAGCTACAAAGGTGACAGGATCACAAACAGATGAGTTCACTCCCACATTTTCTTTTGTGGATTTACCCATTTGGAGTGAAGAATTCATTTAGGCATCTGCTGCTGAAAGAGAAGTGGTGAGAAAGCAACAAGAAGAGCAAGTCAGTGAAAGTATTTCATTCACTGACAAAAGTAGTTCAACCGCTGACACGCCTGATCTAGCCGTTGACAGCTTGCTTTCATCCATTGACAAAGAAGTACTTGAACTTGTTGAAAATTCCATACCCAATGAAGGTGTCAGCGTCATAAATCCAAACGTTGACACTGTGCTTCATAGTTCAAGTGAGTATGGAAATCATGATGATGGGGATTATGGCACCTTGGTGTCTACAGTGAAGGATAACACATTGTTTGGGGGAGGAATTGTCACTAAAGTTTCTAAAGTTCACCCTCCTACCCAAATCATTGGTCCTATCAATTCACTAGTTCAAAAAAGAAGAAAGAAGAATCCTAGAGAAGGATTCATTGCCAACATTCACAAAAAGGATGATACCCCTTTAGTGCAAGAATGTTTATTTGCCTGATTTCTATCACCATATGAGCCCTAGAAGATTTTTGATGCTCTTCAAGAACCAAGCTGGGTTGAAGCAATGTAAGATGAGCTTCATCAATTTGCAATTCAGGATGTTTGGGAGCCTTTGGATTGTCCCAAACATGTGAGACCAATTGGAGCATGATGGGTTCTAAGAAATAAAAGAGATGAGAGAGACATTGTGATTAGAAACAAGGCAAGACTGGTTGCTCAAGGTTATACATAAGAAGAAGGCATTGACTATGAAGAGGTTTTTGCACCTGTTGCTAGGATAGAAGCAATAAGGATTTTCCTAGCCTATTCTTTCTGCATGGGTTTCATAGTCTACCAGATGGATGTCAAAAGTGCTTTCTTATATGTCACAATTCAAGAGGAAGTATATGTTATGCAACCTCCTGGTTTTGAAGATTCAGAGCATCCAGACAAGGCTTATGGAGTCAAAAAGGCAATGTATGGCTTTCATCAGGCCCCTAGAGCTTGGTATGGTACTTTTTCCACATACTTGGTGGAAAATGGTTTCAAAAGGGGCACCATAGATCAAACTTTGTTCACAAAACAGGAAGGGAAGGATTTTCTTCTTGTACAGGTCTATGTTGATGATATCATTTTTGGTATATTTAATCCAAAGATGAGTGAAGAATTTTCCAAGCTAATGACTGACAAATTCAAATGAGTGATATGGGAGAGATGAACCTCTTTCTAGGGCTTCAAGTCCAACAGAAAGAAAATGGTATCTTCATCTCTCAAGACATGGAACACCCCTGGGGAAAGATTGGAGATGGAAAGGATATTGATGTCAGGCATTATAGGTTAATGATTAGTTCATTGATGTATCTTACTGCCTCTAGACCTTACATCATGTTTGCTATGTGTGCATGTGTTGTCATCAAGTAACTCCCAAAGAGTGTTGTCTTCATGCTGTCAAAAGGATCTTTAGGTATCTTAGGTGCTATCCCACTTTGGGATTATGGTACCCTAAAGATTCTCCATTGGAGCTTGTGGGCTATTCAGATAGTGACTATGGAGGAGACAACAATGATAGGAAATCTACAACTGGTGGATGTCAAATTCTTGGGAGTAGACTTATTTTTTGGCAATGCAAGAAACAAACAGTGGTGGCTAATTCAACAACTAAGGCTGAGTATGTAGCTGCTGCATGTTGTGGGCAAGTGCTATGGATTTAAAATCAACTTTTGGATTATGGGTATAATTTTATGCATACAAGATTTTTGTAGATAATAAAAGTACACTTTGCATTATTAAAAATCTTGTACATCATTCTAAAACTAAACACATTGAAATTAGGCATCATTTTATAAGGGATTGTTTTGAAAAAGGTTTAATACATCCAGATAGAGTAGACACGGAAAATAATGTGACTGATCTTTTAACTAAACCTTTTGATGTTGGGAGATTCCAGTACTTGGTAACAAGTATTGAAATGATCAATCCATAAAATATGTGTTTTGCATTAAATGTATAGTATGTACAGGATGTGTACTGTTATTATTACTTGTAAAATGTGTTAGATTTTCCACTATATTTTCTAACCACTGACAAAGGTATTTTATCCGCTGACAAATGGAAAGAAGCCGTTGACAGCCTATGTTATTTTTGTGGTTTTTCATTTAATCATGCAGGCATATTGAGCATTGTGCAATAGGATATAGATTTGCTTATGGACTTCTAAGAAATGAAGAATATTTATTTATGATGGTTGGAATGTTTACATTCCTATCTTGAAATAAATAATTTATCATAGTCATTTATTTTGCGAACTGTGTAACTTTAAGGGCAGGTTTGGGAAACCTTTAGGTCATTGGGTACTTTTAGAGTGCTCTTATCACAATTCTAGATTGTGTCCACTGGTGAGTAGGGGTTTGGAATAATGAAGACTTTTCTTTTTAAGAATTGTTGGAATTTCTAAACCTTGAGGCACTATAGCATGCAAAGTTGATAGAACTGTGCATGTTGCCAAGACTGTTTTACCTAGGATTGGGATTGGTTGGTTGGGAGACTTGGTGCAAATAAAAATGGGCTTACCTAGGAGTTACAAAGTGTTTATATGAGATAACTTCACTCCAAAGGACTTACTTTAGCAAGGTTCACTTGAGGACAGTTATGTCTATCTTGCTTATGCAAGTGTGTATAATGGGACAGAGAATGCTAATTTTAGTCTGTGTCAGAGGAAGAGTTATCTTCATTAGGGTAAACCTCTTTGTTAAGGTCTTTTTATTTTATTACTTTTTATTTTTAGTCGTTGACACATAAGTGGTTTAGACGCTGACAAACACATTTTCAAACGCTGATGTGACAAAATTTACACGCTGATAAAATATAGCCGTTACCCGCTGACATTCATATTTTGACCGTTGAAGAACACTGAGTCCCACCTAGTTGTTACTTTTGCACTATTTTTTGCCGTAATTTTATGGGATTTGGTAATTTCTTTTATAGCTAAGAGATAAGTTATTATTTTTCAAGATTTTAATCATTACTTTTTTAATAATTTACCTCTTTTTCAACCAATAGTAACTTAGCTTACCTCCTATATATACGGCTCACTCTGTTTAAACAGGGTAGCTTGCTTGTTTGTCTAACTTTCTACATAACCAAAATTCCCCATTTTCTTTCATCTTAAAACTATTCACAACAGTTTTCATGGCTCCATTATTTAAACCTGCTGGTGCTACTTTGGGATTCAGGGATCAACACAATATGGTTGCTTATTTTTAGGCTGATCCTGATCATCATCCCCAATATAATCGAATGATTGAGTATCTCTTGGCTTCCAACCTAAGGTATGCTTTGACTCATGCTCAACTCATTCCTATCACACATATTAAGTAGTTTTGGAACACTACAAGTTCTGAAACACGTGATGGAGTGATTACATTATCTTGCACTATTCATGGGACCAAATGGGTGGTCACTGAAGCACTTATTCGTTAAGCTTTACAGCTTGATGATGTTGATGGTGTGACTACCCTTCCCATTAAGTAGATAGAGGAAGGACTTAGAGGCTTGGGGTATGATTTGCCCTTTGAAGGGAAAATAAACAAGTATTCAAAACAACAATTTCCCCCAGCCTGGAAGTTCTTAATACATGTCCTCCTACAATGTCTTAGTCCCAAGTGTACATCTTTCAATGAAATCAATCGTTCATTCGCTTGTGTTCTTGTTTGTATGGCTACTGGGCAAAAAGATAATTTTTCTCATATGATTTTTGAGGACATGTTGCACAACAAGGGTAGCAAGATGACTCTTGCTTACCCTATGTTTTTACAAATGGTTTTTGAACAACAAGGGTATTATCGTAGGGATCATGACAACTTTTATAAGATCCCTACTCAAAAAGTAAAGATTTTTCTGTCCATGAACACTCAACCTTTCAGACCACTACCTTTGACCCCTCCTATGTTGTCTGTCATTGAAGCAACCCAAAACCCTCAGCCACAGCCTGACCCTGAACCTGAACCTAAACAAGAACAACCACCACCTTCACCTCACCATATTGAAGACATGACCATTGACCCCCAGCCTTCGCCGCTGATACTCGTGTTTAGGCCGCTGACACTCGTGTTTTAGCCATTGACACAACCATTACACCCGCTGTCACCTCACCACCCCAAAACACATGTTCATCAATCCACCTCATCTTCTGAACCCTTTGATTTTCGATTGGAGAAAAGACAAAGGACTACTGGAGTGTTCTCCTTTAGTGGTCCTAGCCATGAAGCAGAGAGAACAATGCCTGATGAGTCTATATTGGGGAGTCAAATCCCACATATGGAGGAAGGTAGTATGAAACCACTTACAAATTTAGAATTGACGGCTAACTGCATAGGCTTGCAAAAGTATAATGCAGAACTTGTACAAAAAGTTACTGCCCAAGGCCTTGAACTCACTCAGTTGAGGGAGAGGTTAGTTATTTTGGAAGCTGCTGGTTCAAGGAAAAGGAAAGCTATGGTGTTGTCCTCTGAAGATGATTCTTACAAAGGAGAGGATGCACCTACTGAACCATGTAATGTGAGTGATAAGGGGTCCCATGAAGGTTATTATGGGACAAAAGAAGTAGCAGAGGCGCTTGCAAGGTTGAAAGAACAACAATCTTTGGTTACCCCTATGACGCAGTCTTTTACAGAGATGATGTTGCAAGCAAGTGGACTTTCAGCTGCTAAAAAAGGTAATTTGAATGCTGACACAACTATTTCAACCACTGACAGGATTTCTAGTTTGACTGGTGTATCCCAACCACCATTCATGATCAAGGAGCCTTCCACTCAGGTAACACCTACTTTTCCCATTATTGATCCATTGGATAAGGGTAAAGTTGTTTTGGTAGAAGAGGATATTCCCAAGGATGCAACCCAGCAAAAGGTTGATGCTATGCTTGCTCAACAGATTCATAAGCAAGAAAAGAAAGGGCGTGAGAAGGGAAGTATTGAAGCTCAAATTCTTTCATCAGAATCTGAGAGTGATGAGATTGGTGATGAAAGTTCACACAGCTCATATGCAGATATGAGCAATTTGGTGGACTTGGAAAAGTTAGAGTATGAGGAGGATGAGCTAGCAAGGGAAAAGCTCAGGGAGTTAAAGAAGCATGTAGATTTTGATATTCCCCATGTTTCTACAATGTATTTCAGATGGGAAGAGGTCTACACAAAGAATCCAAACATGTCATTAACTAAGCAAATTTGGGGTTTGGAGCTTCTGCTGAGAGTTCAAAGTGATTGCAAAATCATATTGGAACGCAGGGCAAACCGGGTACTATTTGAGAACAAGACATCCAGAAGGGAGCTCTACAACATGCTACTTAGATGCCATCAAACAGTGTGGATCTATGCTAAATTAAGGAAGCTTTCTTTTGATCAACTGGAGTACTATGCCTATCCTAATTGGGAGTCTATATGTGAGTCAAACACATTCAGATTGTTGTCTACAAAGAGACAATAAGAGATTGAAGAAGAGCTAAAGATAAAGAAGGATTTAGTTGTGCCCAAGCCAGTGAAGAAAGGGTTCAAGTTGTAGTTTCTAACACTTGACCAATTACACCTAACTGAAGCAGTTTTAAAGAGGAATATGGTGCTTTCTCCATTAATGGCTTCTGATCTAGCTGTTGTTGTACCCTTGGACTTCAGAAATCCAATAATCAAGTATGAAGAAGATTCAGTAGGATTCTGGAAGATCACCAGGACTGGTGATAAGGTACATATTCTTTGGTGTCTTTGTTTGCCAGTCTGGACAGGGAGGATGTAGAAACTCTTTGGAGTTTGATGAAGGAGGTATATGAGTTTGAAGCTCCTTCTTCTCTGAATAGAATAAAGATCTGGACAACATTTAGAAGGATGTTTGTTCATGATGCTGCTGATCCAGTATGGTTGGATCTAGTTGACTTGAGTGAGTTGAAGTGGCACTTGTATTCAGCCGCTGGTGTTTACCATTTAAGTACTACAAAGTTTGTAGAATACTTGCTGATAGATCATGAATATCCTCTATTACAAGAATTGTTGAAGAAGTTGGTCTGCGCCAAGCTTGAAGTTGATTACACCAGTGATGTTAGTATGGACTTTATGAGGTTTATATATTCTCAGATTAAGGAGTAGGTTTTATTTGTAAGAATCCTCTGTGTATTTTGTTTTTATTCAAAAACTTGAATATTAGTATAAGTATCAAGTTCAGGGGAGGATTGTTGGGAATAAAATTAGCTAGGTCACTATGTCGCTAACAAGAGGACTTTGGACGCTGACAAGAGTAATCAAGGCGCTGATAGAATGAGCATTGACAAGACAAATCAAGGCGCTGACAAAGGAAATCCTAGTTATTATCAACTACTTAGTCAACACGTTTTGAATATTTAGAAAAAGATATGTTCTACATTGTATTCTTAATATTTATCTTTTCCTAAAATAGTTGATAGGTAAATTATTGTTCAAGACTTCTTATGTTATAAAAGGAGGTCTTAGGTTTGATTATACATACATTTTAAATACTTTCATTGTATCTCATCGTTTATTAATACAAGTGAAAGTTTGGTATACCTTGTATTTTGCTTTGTTCTTTGCTCTAAGTGTTAATCCTGTATAACACTTAGATTGTTATAAACACAAAGTTTCTCTACGTGTTATACTTGATTCAATCTCGATAACACAAAGCTAAATCGATCTAAGTTTGGGATCAACAATAGAGATTATACGTCATTTTATTACAGATTGTTTTGAAAAAGGTTTGATTCAACCAGAGAAAATAGATACTGAAAATAATGTGTCAGAGTTTTTAACAAAACCTTTTGATGTTTGGAGGTTCCAGTTTTTTTTTGAACGACAACTTTTATTAAAAAAACTAGCAAGGCACTAGAAATGATGTTGGGAAATTCCAGTACTTGGTTTCAAGTATTGAAATGATTAATCCTTGAAAAATGTTGGTCTAAATGTTGTAAAAGTTTGTACAAGGATAAACACTGTTATTATTCTATGCAAAGTTAGTCTTTCCCGCTATATTTTTCTATCCGCTAACAGGATATTTATACACCCTGACAAGGGACGTGTAGCCTCTGACAGCATAGTGTTAGTATGTTTTTTGTGGTTTTTTTTCTAACTATGCAGAATTGAGAGAAATGTGAGATCTTGGATGATCATTGTTGGCTTAATGAGCATTAAATATTTATTTATGATGATTGGATTATTTATATTCTTATCTTGAAATAAAAATTTTGTTACTTATACATGTGAAATGTTGTAAGTATATTTAAGGGGAGGTATATAATTAGGATACCTCTAGGTTTTGGGGTACTCTTAGAGTGCTCTTATCATAATTCTAGATTGTTTCTACTGGTGAGTGGGGGCTAGGAATTATGAAAACTTTCCTTTGGGATTATTGGAATTTCTGGACCTTGAGGCACTGTAGCATGCACATCCATCATTAGATATGCATAGTGCCAAGACTTTTTGACCTAGAATTAAGATTAGTCGGATGGGAGACTTGGGCTATAAATTTTTAGGCTTACCTGGGAGTTAAAGAATTATTATGTGAGTTAACTTCATTCATAAGGTATTTGTGAGCAAGGGACACTATAGGAAAATCATATCTATCTTGCTTATGCAAGTGTATGTGATTGGACAGTGCTTGCAAAGCTCATGCTTGTTGAAGAAGAGTTGATTCTCTTAGGATTAATTTCTTTGTTGAAGTTTTTGACTTATATTTTCTAGCCTCTGATAATGGCTTTCTAGCCACTGTCATGTGCATTGTACCCCCTGACAAGCCATTCTGACAAGCCATTCTGTACACGCTGACAAAATATAGCCGTTGGCACTGAAAGAATTTTGACTGTTGAAAAACAATAGGTCCCACTTAGTTGTAATTTTTAAGATATTTTGGGCCATATTTTAGTAGAGTAGGTATTTTCTATTAATGAAACGAGATAAGTGTATTCTTTTTCAATATTTACTTGAGTATATTTTGGTTTTTTATGCACTTAGCAACTTTTCAACCAATATGGTGCCTGTTTGTCTGCTATATTTACCTCCTTTACGTCTCTAACAGTGCCACTTGCATATTTGTTATTTTTCGTCTCGCATAACCATAATCTAAAACTTTCTTTCACCTTAAGCTTTCTTTCAAAACTTTATCAATGGGCAAAGATTCAAGCCTATTGATCTTGTTCTTTCATTCAAGCCTCAGCATAACATGATTGCCATTTTGGAGAAAGATGGCAGGTTTCTACAGTATGATGGAATGATAGATTTCTTGTTGGCTTCCAACATAAGGTATGTTTTACTTCATAACCTATCATTCCTAATTCACACATTAAAGAGTTTTGGAACACTGCTAGTTCCAGAACAATTAACGATGTGATTACAATTGAAGGCTTCATTCATGGGAAAACAAGATTATCACAGAAGCTCTTATTCGTCGAGCTTTACAGCTTAAAGATTTGGGTGGATATAAACTTCTTCCCATTGAGGATCTACACAAGGGATTGACAGGCTTGAGATATAGTCTAGCAAGAGTAGATCATATTTCAAAATTTGATAAAAACTAGTTTTCCCCAGCCTGGAAATTTCTAATACATGTCCTTTTTCAATGTCTAAGTCCAAAGTGATCTTCTTTTATCGAGATCAATCATTCAATAGGTAGTGCTCTTATTTGCATGACTTCTGGACGAAGATTTAATTTTTCTAAAATGATTTTTGAAGGCATGTTAAATAATAAGGGTAGTAAAATGACTTTAGCATACCCTAGGTTTTTGCAAATGGTTTTTGATCTTCAAGGGGGTTGTACTATTGAACACACACATTTTTATGACATCTCTGTGCAAAGACGTAAGTTTTTTACAACCTTGAACACCCATGATAGACATTTGCCTTTAACCCAACCCGTGCTTGACCTTATTCAAGTTGTTGTTGTGTATCCTAACCAGCCAAACTAACCTCCTTCTTCTGATCATGGGGTAGCCATGGATATTGATGACCCTGTGCCAGATCCCCAACCCGTTGTCACTCAAGTTCTATCCCCTGACACACACACTATAGCCCTTGACACTCAAGTTTTAGCCCCTGACGACCAAACTGTAGACCCAGACAACCCTTTCATCTTCTTCGCCTTCACAATATAGGTTTGCTAAAGGCCAAAGAATCACTAGGGTGTCTTCTCTTGGTGGTTCTCATCCATGTAGCAGTGGAGACCACTACCACAAGGGTGGCTAGGGTTATGGGAATGGCTGGGACTATTGGCACTAGCTTAGAAGCAGGTCAAGACAGTCCTATTGTAAGTAAGTCCATTCCCATGCCTAATGAATCCACATTGAGGATTAATTTCCCAAACGTGGATAAGGACAGTATGGAACCTTTGACATTATTAGAATTGACAAAAATATGTATTAGCTTGCAAAAGCAAAATATAGAACTTGTACAGACTGTCAAAGCACAGGGTCTTGAACTCACTCAGTTGAGGGAGAGACTTTCTATTTTGGAAGCTGCTGGTACGCCACGGAGGACATTTACGGTTTAGTCCTCAGATATTCATCTTAGAGAGGAGTCTTACAAAGGGGAGGAGCATGTGAATTTGAGTGATAAGAGTTCTAAAGAAGGATCCAAAGACTCTATATGTACATTAGAAGTGGCTGATGCTCTCACATGTATGAAGGAGAATAAGGAAGTTGATTCCTCCATGATGACACCAATAAAACTTTCATTTGTTCAATTAATGGAGCAAGTAAGTGTTGGGAAGGTTGCAGCTGTTGACAAGCCTTTTATAGCCTCTGACACCTTATTTCTAGCCTCTAAAAGCAGTTTAGTTGCTTCTGGTGTATCCCAACCACCATTTGTGATTAGATAAGTATCAACACAAGTACCAACTACTTTACCTTCCATTGATCCATCATATAAAGGTAAAGGTATTATGGTAGAAGAAGAGGTTTCTACTAAAATGATGCACGGATAAAATTTGATCAAATGTTAGCTCAAAATATGCATAAGGAAGAACTAAAGGAGCAACAAAGGGTTTAACTGAAGCTCAAATTGTTAGTTCAGAATCTGGCAACATGGAATCTGGTGATAGAGATGCAACTGTAGATAGTTCTGATTTAGATGTGGATCAAGAAGAAGAAGCTGAACAATTGGAGTATGGTGAGGATAAGGCAGCCAAGGAGAAACTTAGAAGTATGGCTTTGTTGATAGATTATGATATGCCCTAGATTGCTAGCTTATATCATAAGTTTGAAGAATATGTTGATGAGCAAAATGTTTCTCTTTCTTTGAGAATTTGGGGCTTGGAAAATTTGTTGAGAGTGTCATGAGACTTAAAGGTGATAAAGGAAAATAAAGCTTCTAATATTTTGATGAAGCCTAAGTCCCATAGAAGAGAGTTGTACAAGATGCTGCTAAGAAGCAATCAATCTGGATGGACCTAGAGGAAGTTTCAAGGAGTGTCTTTTGAAGAATTGGAATTCAAGGCATATCTTATCTGGGTCAACATATGTGAGCATAACACTTATCTCAAGCTCTCTATTGAGATACAAGAGGAATTGGAGAGGAGATGAAGATAAAGAAAGCAACACAGGTGTCTAGGCTAAAGAAGAAAGGTGTTACACTTAATTTTCCAGAATTTGATTTATTAGATTCAAGTTTGCCTAGTGAAATAATATTGAAGGCAAATTTAGAACTCTCTTCTTTGGGTATCTCTGTTATTGAGCCTGTAGACCTTAGAAATCATGTGATTAAGTATGAGGAAGATCAAGATACAGGTTTTTGGAAGTTCACAAGGTATGGTAACAAGGTGCAGGTATTTACTTCTCTTATCTCATTGTTTGGGAGTATGGATATAGAATATTTGAAGACTATTTAGGGTCTATTGAAGGAAAAGTACTATGTTGTGGTTCCAACAAGTGTTGGAGGAATAAGGATCTGGTCAACCTTTAGAAGGATGTTTGACCATGACCAGAATGATCCAGTATGGCTGGATTTGGAAGACTTGAGTGGCTTGGAATGGAGATTGTATTCTGCAACTGGTGTGTTTCATCTATGCACTTCAAAGTTTTCAGAGTATCTGTTGGTAATTAAAGTCTATCAACTGACACAAGAAGTTTTAAAGAAGATGGTCTGCACTAAGCTGAAGGTTGACTACACAAATGATTTGAGCGTTGACTTTTTGAGATTTGTTCATACTCAAATTCAGGGATAAATATGATTATAAGAATCCTCTCTTTATATTTTGTTTTATTCAGAAACTTGATAGTTTGTATAAATATCAAGTTTAGGGGAGGATTGTTGGGAATAAAAATGACCAAGTCCCTAGCCGCTGACAAGTGAGATTCTAGACACTGACAAAGATTATTTGAAGCTACTGTCACGTAGTATGTAGCCGCTGACAAGAAGCCACTGAAGAGAAGAATCCTACCCACTGTAGGATTGCATCGGATGCATGGATCAACACGTTTTGTTTATTTAGGAATATATGTACGAATAAGTTTATTTACTATGTTTATCTTTGTATATCTACCAATTATAATTTATCTAAGCTTTTTGTTCAAGGCTCCTTAGTGTATAAAAGGAGACATTAGGATTAGACATAAGATACGCTTGTTGTTCACTTTGATATTATTAATCGATTTAAAGTTTGGTAATCGTCTTGTTACTTTGTTGTATTTCGTCTTAAAGAATATTAGTTATAACTCCCGTGTACGTACGAAAATACAAATAAATCGAATTTAATTTAATATTCTAATTTAGCATAGTCATATATAAAAAAATAATATTTTATAATTGTGATATTATTAGGTTATAAAGTGTAAGAGGTATTTGTTATTTTTTAAAACTTATTGAAAAATATTAAAATTTATAATTTTCATTTAACACCATCTAATTTATTTAAAATTTAACCACTAATTTTTTTATTACCTCCTCTTTTTTAAAGTTTTTTTCACAAATTTGACACGTATAATTTATGTTTTTTTTCTCCAGCAAATTTCACCATCAATTTTTTAGAAAACTTTTACCAAATAAAGAAATTTTTATATTTTTTAAAGAAACATAAAAATAAAAAGGAATAAATCAAGAAAATATTTCAATGTTAAAAAAACATTCGCTCTCAACTTAGATTTTGCTTTATAAATAAAAAAATTTGATTTATGTTTAACTTTCCTTCAATGAAAACCTTTTTTTTAGAAAGCACAACTAAAATTAAATTCTCAATAAAATTTAATAAGAAAAGTTGTGCCATCAAAGCTGTCTTTGGGAAGGTTGTCACTAACTGCGAGATGTCTCATGTTCGAGTTTTACGATGAGGATTTTCTTCAAGGTGGGAATTCGTGGGATTCTGCCTTATAAATGCGTTGATTCGAGGTTGGCAGAGACTACTTTCTGTTTATGTATTGTCGAATCGAATTACTAAATACTATTCAAGGTTGGCAAGGATTACCTTCTAAATAAGTGATATGAAATTGAATAACTAACTTAATAACTATACTAACTCGGCGTTTCAAAAAATAAAATATCATAATTAGGAGTTAACAACTTTAAAAAGAAAAACGATTGATAATTACTAATTAAGTTGAAATTCGTCGAACAATGATCCACAACAATATTGTTGAAAGTTATATTCCTTTATTCCTCATTTGGAAAGCTAATGATAGTTAGGAGACTTGGTTGCAAATTTTGTTTAATTAATAAGTTATATTATGCTTGTATAAAATTGTATTATGTAGGGTTTGATTTGTAACTTGACGTTATATAAGCTCGTGTTAGGTGGCTGATAATCAGCTATCTCACACATACAAAATTTATCATCGATTTTTCTCTATGGTTTAGGTTTCTAGTTTGTTATTATGTTAAGATCATCTTGACCTTATTTCTTCAGTTTGTTAGGTCTCACTGTGTAAGTATTGTTTAGTTGATAACATCCATGTTGTAGGTACTATCTTGTTTATTTGTATCTTGTTTAGTGAGCATGTGTGTTAGGACTCATTTTCATTGTGTATCGTGATAATAAAAGTGAATAAGATCACTAAGGGGTGGTTGGTTGGGTGGTTAATATGTCTAGTTAGTTTTTATATCATTTTAACACGGTAACAGAGTGGATGTTTGGGGATCTTACAAAGTAGTTAGCATGGATGGCTTTAGATACTTTTTGACTACTGTTGATAGGCTTGTGGGGAGTATATGCTTAAAACTAAAGATGAAGTTTTTCAAATATTTGCAAGTTTTTACAATATGTTTTTAACTCAATTTATTAAAAAGATTAAATTTCTTAGATCTGATAATGGAACTGAGTTTATTAATAAAAACATGATTTTTAGATTTCAGCGAGAATTGTGCATCAAGCTATTTGTGCATATACACCATAGCAGAATGGTATTGCTGAGAGGAAACATAGAAATCTGATTAATGTTTCTAGAATTCTTATGTTTCAGAGAGGAATTCCTCTTTTATTATGGTTTGAGTGTGTATTATCTGCTGTTTATTTAAATAACAGGCTTTCTTCCTCGATTTTAAATAAAAATCTCCTTTTTGTTGGTACATGGTAGGGTACCTAACCTTTCTTAGTTGAGAAGTTTTGAATGTTTGTGCTATGCTACTATTTTGAAAGGAACTGATAAATTTTATACTACCTCCGTCCCCAAATAAGTGCCCACATTTGACTTTCGAAGTCTTTCCTTTAAAACTTTGACCGTAATTATTTTTGTGTCGTTATACACCACTCGATGCAATATGTATGAATGAATAGAATTTTAAATGTATTTTCCATTGATGCGACTTTTATCAAGTATTGTATAACACAAACAAACATATTTGCGGTCAAAATTGCCCAAAAAAAGACTTCGAAAGTTAAAAGTTGACACTTATTTTGAGACAGAGGAAGTAGTAGATATGAAAAATGAATTTAATTGGCTATGCTGGTGGTAAAAAGCTTATAAGTTGTTTGGTCTTGAAAACAAAAGTTTTTTGTATTCGAGGAATGCCAATTTTTATGAAACTATGATTCCAATAAAATGAATAAGGATAGTAAAATTGTTTATGAGTCTAAAGATTCTACTTTAAACTTCTTGATTTTGTTGAGTTTGAAAATACATCTAAAACTTCTTATCTTAGACCCAATGATGACGAGGAAGGTGAAACTCCTTTGAGTAGAGAGGATAGTATGCATCATACTTAGGATGTAATTAATAGTGATGATAGTCAACAATTGCCTAGTGAGCCCTTACACCAGTTTGGGCATGACTTAGCTATTACTATGCCAAGTTTTGGTGGTGAATAGACTGCAACTCCCATAGGAGATGATAATATATCTTAGGGCAGTTTTGATTTAATGAAGTGGTTCCTAAAAATGGTTTAAATGGTCAAACATAGGAAGTTGGTCCTAAGATCTAATATGGTTTCTAAGTTTATTGCTAAATTGAACGATTATGTGTTAAATACGTGTTTGAGATATGGTTTGAATAAATATTGTAATCATTCTATGCTTGACATGAATAAATTTGGTTTTACTTCTAATTAGAACAAGTCATGTGAGCCTTCTTCTTATAAGGCACATGTTAAGGATGATAATTAGATTAATGTTATGAATAATAAAATGCAAGCTTATATGAGAATGGTACTTGGGACTTAGTTGAGCTTCCTATTGGTAGAAAGCCAATAAGAAGTAAATAGGTTTATAAGGTTAAGTATCTTTCTTCTGGGGAAGTTGAAAGATACAATGGCAGACTTGTTGCTAAAGGTTGTAATCTACAAGAAGGTATAAAGATTATAAAGAAAACATTAGTCTCGTGGTCGAAATGAGTACTGTTAGATGTTTAATTGATCATTATGTGCAAAGTGATTGAAAATTGTTTCAAATATATGTGAATAATGAGTTTTATATGAGTTTTGGATGAAACATAATTCCACCACTAGAGTATTCTAAACCTCAAGATAATAGGGTTTGTAAGCTTAAAAGATATTTATATAGTTTGATACAAGCTCCTAGTCAATATAATAGTAAATTGTTTGAAACTTTACTTGATGGTGGTTTTATTCAGTTTAAAAATGATCATTCCTTGTACATTAAGTCTGAGGGTAAAGTTTGTGGAATTTAAGAATTATATAACATATAAATGAAGACATCAAGAATAAGAGCAGCGGAAAATTAATGATCACTTATGCAAAATGTAATTAATATAAAAGAAACTAGAAGCATACCTTTCTTGATCATCAATGGTGAAAATAACTAGATCACCAAATAAAAAACACTCCTCCTTGTAGTACACAAATTCACCTCACCAAAACTTAAAGATCAAAAGTATGACCTTCTCTAAGCGTGTCCCACACAACACCTCAATCAACCATCCTTGATTGCTAGGTCTTGTTACCAAAATACTTGAACAACAAAGAGGCAAATATTCTCCTTTTTTTCTTGCTATGGTGGACGACCAAAAGGAGTAAAACCAAGGAGAGAGTAAATGAATAGAAATCCCCTTGTATCTATAGTGTTAAGGGACAAGTCTACATAACAAAGATATGAAACAACAAAATATTTTTAGAGTTTTTCTTGGTCCCGTTTTTCTTTATCCTTAAGGTCACATCACACATAGGGGTTTTTATCCTCTTGTGTTGACTTTTTGACTTTGTATTTTAAGTATATGCAATGATACATAATTTTCTTAAAGTCCTTAAATCTTTTAGTTAATCCTTGTTAAACCTTTTAACTATCAACTATGACTTACGCACATTCCTACAAAGTTAAATTATTTTTACTTATGTATGTGGATGATTCTTGTTTTGATTGGTAACTCTGATGTAGAAATTGAGAAATTTAATATGTTTCTGAATAAAAGATTCAAAAAAAGATCTAGCTGAACTTATGAATTTCTTGGGTATTGAAGTTCTAAAAACTGTAAATGGTTTATGTCTCAGTCAAAGAAAGTATTATTTGGAGTTGTTAAATGAGTATGGTTTGTTGGCTTGTAAGCATGTTGTCTCCCCTTTGCTTGAGAATATTGTTTTGACTCATAAAGAATCTAGACTAACATAACTAGTTATCAAAAGCTAGTTGGTATGTTGATCTATTTGACATAAACTATACCTCATATTTCTTATGTTACACAATGTCATATCTAACATATGCATGCTTCATTACAATCTCATTTTGATATTGGTTTGAGAGTGCTTAAGTATTTAAAACTTGCTCTTGGTAACGGTATTGGCTTTATCAAGAACAATTCAGGTTTGAGATTAGTTGCTTTCTCAAATTTTGACTGAGCTAAGTGCCCAATGACCAGAAGATATGTTTCTAGATTTTGTGTGTGTTGTTAATGGAAATTTGATATATTGGAAGAATAAAAAGCAAGCTACCTTGTCCAAATCTTCAGCTGAAGTTGAATATAGGACAATGGCAGGTGCTACTTGTGAAGTTTTGTGGGTTGCTAAATGTTGGTCCCTTGTAATTAGTGTTATACTTAATATTGATAAGTATAAACCTAACTCATGGTAAAGTTATGAAATTAAACACAACAATATAGTAAATGAGACACAAAAGGTTTTTCAACGTTTAACTCTTATTATTCAAAGAATTATACCCTATTGTATGCGAAACTACAATCGGGATTGAATAGACAATGTGTGTTTGTGATTTCCTCACTAACGAACAATATTAATCCTAACGACAAATATGTTCGACGATTAAGTCAACAAGAGTTTATAACTCAGGTGCTTTCTATAATGTCTGGAAGAGAGAATCTGTTTGTGAATGACTAAAGCATTTAATGCACAAACTTGATTCTCTCTTTTACAATGCACCCTATTTATAGACTAGAAGGCTAGGTACGTGACAAAGAATTGCCATGTGCAATTCTTGTCTTTAACTGAGATACAAAGTACAGACTTGTCTTAACCTAAACTAGGTATGAGGACAAATTCCTTTACAAGTTCAGTATCCTTGTCTAACCTAAAAGGGTAAGTCACGATAAGCGTGTGTGTACTATAACTTATCTTCTTTAAAATTATCCCGCCTTTTCTTTAGTCTTCAATATGGAATTGTTCCTTCAGGGAGATAGTATGGGGCTCAGTGAGTTATTGTCATCACTCACTGAACCCATCACCTTCTTCTTCGTCCTAGGTACATCATTCATTGAGTTTTGCCTATCTGAATACTCGAGTCTTTCTCTTAGACTCAGGCTGAGCTCTCGAAGGAAACCCACTGAGTGACTATTCACTCAGTGACTTCATAATGTTCAAGGTTAAACAATATACTTAGGCGTATTGATATTCAAATCCATCAGAGAGATCACCTTGTACATAAGTGACCAATAGTAAGATCAATTTGTACAAGGCTGACCTAACACTAAACTTTTGAATGAGTTTGGTTTAAGAAACTTAGTTCGTGTCACCTTGTGTTGTGATAATAAGTCTCATATGCAAGTTGTTCCTAACCCAATAATGCATGAAAAGACTAAGAATTTTGAAATTGATGTTCATCTTTTAAGGGAGAACGTTGCTTCTAGGCTGATTAAAACTAAGAAAGTTGACTCTAAAAGTCAAATTGCTGATGTTTTGACCAAAGATTTTGGTTCTTTTCAACACGTTGTGTTGGTAAAGAAGTTAGGTATGATTAACATGTTTGATTTACAAGCTTAAATGAGTGTGTTGAAAGTTATATTTCTATGTTCTTCTTTGGCAAGCTTGTGATAGTTCGAGGACTTGGTTGGAATATTCGTTTAATTAATAAGGTATAGTCTGTTTGTGTAAAGTTTTATTGTGTAGAGTTTGATTTGTAACTTGGCATTATATAAGCTCGAGTTTGGTGGTTGCTTATCAATCATCTCACACACACAAAGTTTATCATCGATTCTTGCTCTCCGGTTTAGGGTTTGTAGTTTGTTATTCTGTTAAGATTATCTTGATTTTGTTTCTTTAGTTTGTTATGTTTCAATGTGCGAGCATTATTTAGTTGATAGCATTCAGGTTGTGGTGACTATCTTGTTTGGTGAACACATCTCTTACGAACTCATCTTGAATGTATATTTTCATACTTCATAAAAGTGATTAAATCACCAAATGATGGTTGGTTGGATGATTAATCTCTGTTGTTGATTTTTTTGTTACTAATATGATTTAAGTGTAATGGATTGATTTAGTTGACCAATGTGTAATCGTGAAAAATATTCATCAAGTCGGGGTTGTGTGGAGTGCACACTTGTGTGACCTTATTGTAATTATCATACGGGGTGAAACCCCCGTACGATGGGGGTCCGGGCAGGGTCCAAGGAGCGAGCCCTTGGCAGGGTCCAAAGGGCAACACAATTTTATTTGGTGTAAACTGTTATGTTGAAAACACACTTAAAAATAAAATTCCTGGATATTTGACACCTGTTTTTGCCCCTTTTAAGACTTGTTGTTTTAACTGCAAAAGCATTATAACTGTCGACAGTTTTGGTCTTATATCTTCTTCGTTATCTGGTTCTGATTCATAACAACAAAAACGTTTTCTCAGTTCGTAATATGAGTTTTATCCGATTGGAGATTTTGATAAAACAATCAAAATACTTTGATTTAAAAGTGTTTAACACGATTTTCGGATCAGTGTGATCCACTAAATTTCTAACAATCTCTATAGTTGTTTTTGATATTATTTTAACAAATATATATCTTGTATACTGAAATGTTGTCATTTTATAATCATCAGTGACATATTTCACACTATATGCTTATCCAAAAATTAGCAAATATTTTTTAGTCATGTTCAATCCTCATGACCCGGCATGTAGAGGAATAAACTCCTAATATCTTGCGTTGCCTCCCTAAAAAAATGAATAAGCGTACTCATCTAAGTTTCAGGATAGAAGAGCATATTATGAAAGATCCCTTGATTTTCAAAGTGAAATGACTTTTAAAAAGCATAGATAAGGGCATATTCTGAGATTTGGTTCTTTTGTACTCTCTGGTTAGCCAACAATATTAATGTACCCCACCCCACTTGGGTTCATGTTGCTTTAATAAAAATCATCTATTTTCTTATCTATTTGTGTCAGGCCGAACCCAGAACAATAAGCCATCAGGTGCACAAATGTTTTTTTACATAACATACGTATTTGACATCGGGTTTATTTTGAATAAATAACGATTTTTGCCAAAAATTTACACTACGTGACAAACTACCATCGGGTTCCCGTGAACCCCGAGAACCCCTCGGTCCACCCCTGATTTGTGTGTCATTTTCATCGATACTTTTAGTTAATCATGTTGCATATTATAGTCTTGTGAATAGTTTTTGGCTCTTTGTTTTAACAATAGTGAACCTGTTTTAAGTTCTAATAGCTCTAAGTTCTAACTTGCTTGAATCATGGCGGGTGTATATGTTGTTAAATGTTAACCATGACTTCATCAAATGTTATATGTAGAAAACAATGGTGGATCCGGAAACAAGAGTCATCAAGTTCAATTTATAATAAGAGTAAATTGCGTCGTTCGTCCTTGTGGTTTAGGCCAAATACTTAAATTCGTCTTTCACGATTTTCTTTTACATGAGTCGTTCTTATTTTGAAAATACGTAACACCGTTCGTCCTTATTTGCATTAGTCATTATTTCCAAGTCCAATTCGGATCGATGCATTCCTTCATATACATGCCGAAATGGTGAAATGCACTAAGAAAATGCTTTCATATGGAAGTGCACAAATATTTGATTCCAGAAGAGAGATGGTTAGATGTACCGAACCAGGGTGATATAGGATTGATCATATTAGTATTTACATGTGTTGGATGACAAACGGTCAACAAACTGCGCCGTTAACCTCTTTTAAATTGCAAAGCTAATCTTATGAAAAACCAGATTTGGATTTAGGCATCATAACTTATTGTTCATAAGAATGATTGATAGACAACATTTACTATCTAGTAGATTAGTTCTTGATCAACAATCATTATTCAGCTTGTTACAATGAATATATAGATTACAGAAGACCCTTGAAAAAAATGATATACATCTGATCACAATCATAAAGAATTAGATTTAATGTTTGGTTTCTTACACAAAAGAAAACAAGAGCCTGAGTTTTTTTTCTAAGTTGTTAGAATTGGGGGCAAGTAACTTGTATAGGTACCAAGAACTCGAGCCTTTGTATCCGGGAAGTACGTGAATCCTGGCAGCTCGGTCACCTCTCCCTCCGACGTGACTCCAATCGGGTAACTGAGCAGGTGCCCTCGCAGGTCATGCTCGAAAAATTCGGAACAATATTGGTCCCAATAATGTAACGATAATTTGTTCACCTTTCTGATGCATTCCAAGCTCTCAGGACGGGTGAAAGTACCGTCGAGAAGGCCCATATGCTCGTACCACAATGACATCCTGAACCCGTGAATTTCACCCCTTGCGGGTTGTCTTTTTGCAAGATGGCATGGTTGATATGCCCCCATTGCTATCTCTGAATCACGAGCTCCATCCATTGATCTTTGGTTGATGTTAGCCGATCCAATGATGATGTACTCGTCATCGACTGCAATTAACCAACAATCTTTTAGCACTGAAGTTCAAGTGACGAATACACAATTTCACTAATGATATATAGACGAATCTATTTACTAGAGTTGATAGTTATAGAGGCTTAAAACCTTACCAATCATCATTTTGGCATGAACATAAATCATGAACCGTCGCGCTTCTTGAGCTCGACTATAATTACTACCATCCAAAGGCTGTTCCAACGGCATATACTCGTTGTCCTTCCTGGTTTCCCGATTGCCTAGACAAAAAAACGTCAAATAGTCCTTGGGGTTGGCCACAATGTGCTTAGCTTTCAAAGCATGAACGATATCAGTATACATCATTTGCATTGTCCTACGTTGCCAATCCAATATAGCTTGAACGGAGGCACTCTCGGGCTCCCCTTCGGGCCACATTGGTACAACGATGTAAACACGAAAGTCCTCACCCGCTTCTATCTTGCTCACCATTTTGAGTGATAGTTCTTTCGGTATTAAATGTAACGCGTTTACATCTGCATCATTAATATCATTCGAGTTCCACCCGAATGAACTTCCTAGGAAATATTGGTTTTCGATGTAGATAAAGTTTTTTGCTCTTCGGATTGCGTTGATGTAACCATCTTGTATGCTACGGTCGATAATGTTTTCTTTTCCACTACATAGACCGGCACGAGCTGCATCTTCAGGTTTGTCTGGAAACCCGAAGGCAGCTCCACCATCTATAGAGCGGAGTAATTGCACGTTCCATGTTTCGTGATCACGCGGAAGCATCACGGGTGATGGTGGGATGATTACTTGATCCAGATCTCGTAAATCCTTAAGTAAATGTTTGCCACCTTGCTTCATCCATCGTTGCTCAAAGTTGAATAACACGTCCCACGCGATTTGGCCTTCGAGTTTGCAATGGATATCGTGCCAAGGCTCACGAGGCCCGCCTTTCTTGATAGAAGAATTGAGGAAATTCGGTTGGTGGAAGTCGTCATGGTGCACAGAATCAAGTGTTCGACAAATAGAATGATACGGGGTGTCGTATCGACCATTGCAAAGATCAAGTCCACCTATGAAACTTACGATTCTTCGTTTCTGGTCGCGGCCGTTAGGTAATGGGCTATCGACCACAACGATCTTTTGATGGTGAGTAAACATCATTGAGACTTGGATGTTTTGAACCAAACTTCGACCATCATCAGGGTTACGAGGACACAAGACACAATTAACTTCCGAGCCCCGAAAGTAGTTCCCCGTATCCTCGTCGTGGGTGGCCATAAATCCACTTTTAAACAAATCTCCGGATGTTCGATCATCCCAAACGAGCATTAGAACTCGCACACCTTCACTAGCCTTTTTCTTAAGCAATTCACCGAGTGTCATATCGCCACCTGGCTTTGGCCTTCTCGAGTCCCGGATTAAAGTTATTTCAGTGTACACAGACCATCCCGTTATGTATATCAAATGTTTCGCGTTCGATATAGCATCAAATATGTCCTCCCAACATCTATGTGGCTTATATAGTCTCCCACCCGAAAGGCGTATTTTTGGGGTGAAGTTATCTGGCAAGTGCGCGTCTTGATAAAGAGTAACGTTACACCCAATTCGCTGAGGAAAAAACGTAAATGGTACCCCGGGGAACTTTGCACTTCGTATACCATTACCCCATTGGCATTCTCGTGTGACTTCGAAAAATTGTACTCTAACATGGATTTTGGGATGCCCGTGTACACGTTTTTTGCGGTCATCGACAATATCTAGCCATTCGTCGATTACTTCTTGGGTCAGGAGTCTGTTAACGGGGATGTAGGCACGGCCAATATTGGTCGCGCCTATTGGGTCATCTTCTTTGATGGTAAACACAATGTTTGAGGCCATGTGAGCTGAGTAAATATGAAATGACTCGTACCATCTCGGGTTTGTGTCGTGTTCGAGCATCCGAGTTCGACCCACTCGAGCCTTTTCTAAGTCTATAGTTGCGTAAAGACTAGCTGCATTCTTCTTTAGTCCCACAACATGCTCAAGTCCATCAACGAACTACAAAAAATTATAAAAAGGTAAATCAAGATTGTCATTTTATTAATACAATTTTGTTTCCTGAAACATTCAATACGTTACAAATTAAGTTTTCCCAAGTTACTAAACTCCATGCACCAAACTGACTCGATGTAAAGTAAACGAGTCCAAATTATACAAGTACAACTATAAAATAATCGAGTATTAAGAAGTAGAATACCGGCTACCGGGTAACAAACCGACAAGGAGTATGTTTGGCGAAAGTAGCATTAACAAGAAGTAGTAGCATTTAGCAGTAGCGAGAAACAGCAGCAGTAGCAGTGGCGAGAAGCGGTAGCAAAAATTAATAATCATTTTTATAAAGTGTTTAGTAAAGTAATATGTTTGTAATTATTAAGTGCAAATGGTAATTGGTTGCTAGTAAATGTCTTTACTAATAGTAGGTTGATATGAAATGTTTATAAATTTTTTAAGATTATGACATGTAATAGCAATGTATTTTTTTTGTTTGTTCCCTTATAAGATGTGAACCTTAAAACATACCATAATACTCGTTTAATAACAATAATTACAACATATTCAATCCTGCCGATGCGGGAAGTATGAGAGATATGAAATGTAAACATATCATACCTCTACTTCCGAGATAAACTCAAAAGTAAAAAGACTACTTTCGATGGACCTCCGATCAGTGTTTATGTGCATATAGTGAAGATCGCAGGAAATGAACGAGATCAAGAGCACATGCATATATATGTTTCTTTTTTCCTAACAATCGTTTTTAAATAACTTAAATATATGTTTTCTTTTTCTTTTCTAATTATTTTATAAAATTTAATTTTATTTAAAGCTTTTTGATCTTCATAACTATGAAGGGTTTTACTTATTAACTAATCGGTAGTTAATTTAAAATGATTTTAAACGGTAGCTTGGTATAGTGGCGGATTTAGGAATTTGGATTATGGTATGCCCAATTATATAAGATTTTTTTTACCTATATTAGATTCTCGGTTTGGTTTTTGGGTTGGGTTTTTCGTGTCGTATTTTCCGTGATTCGAATTATATGCCATTGTTTTGTTCATTTTATATCTTTAGAAACATGTAAAAGGTCACATTGCCAAGTAGATCAATTTCTCACTTCACCACAAAAGTACTAAAAACAACAAGTAGAAATATAGAACATCTAGACTTTTTCTATGAAAATACTAGTTTTGAGTTAGCTTTTACGAAGTGAAATATGTGGGCTCCTAATTAACTTATTTAACATTACAACAAAACTTACTACTGTAAAAAATCGAATTCTTTTCTTTTTTTCCTTTTTCTCAAATTTATGGTATGTATTAATATTTTTTCATTATTTTAGACACTCACAGATTTAGAGTGTATTTTATACCAGTGATTATAAATACAAAATTTTCTTACGCTACTAAAAATTTTCACATAATATGCACGTGTATACCCTGACTATACCGTAGATGCGCCCCTCCCTTGTAAATAATGTACATGTGCAAAATGGTACTATAATTCATGATTTCATTTATGAGAAAGTGGTAGGTGAGTGAGTCTTATTAGGTGGTAGGTACTCTCAGGCGGCTTATTGAAAATAATTCACTTGTCGATCTGATGTTATTAATTAAAATACCTGATCATTAACATTAAGCATGATCTAATCCGTGTTAATTAAAATATGCATACACATGTATGAGTACGACGAACGTGATAGATTAAAGTGCATATAAAGAGAAGCATGTGCTATTTTCCGTAATATGGGTTCACGTCTACTTATTAAATCACATATACAACTATTTCCATATTAGTTATGATTAAGGAGACGATAATTAAATATTAGTTATGAATTCAACTTTTTCGAGAGTGTTTTCATAATTTTTGAAATTAATTAGTTCGTAATATCGAATAAAAGCACGGATAAAAGAAAACAATTGTATTCTTTTCTACGAGTTCAGATATACTACGTAGTATTTATATATCTTTAACGACTACAATATGTGTTAATCAAACTGTCGATAACTTATATTCTTTTCGTTGATTAAGTGAAGGTTTGCCGAACACGAAACTACTTGACTTTAATATATTAACATTAGAATACAACTTACGTTTATTAAATCTAGCCTGATAATGACTAACCCGATTCAATATTACACTACTTGAAACTCTGGTAACCAGAAACAAACAAGCCCTAGCTAATCACAATTAAATCGCATATACTAATAGTCTAGACAAATCAAAAGTACGATCAAACCAAAACCAAAAGTGCCTAACTTGTTTCAAAATAATGATTCCTAATGCTAGACGGGGCTAACGGGCCAATAGAAATAGGAGTAACAAGTTCTACCATATTTCCTACTAAAAATCTCTAGCTATCTCTAAATGAAAAACAACACAATTTGTCAAACAAGATTATAATTACTGGAAAGAAGGAGAATGGGCAAGAACACCATGATAATAATAAACAAAGCATGGTAAGTATTTGACTAACATAAGGACATGAATCTTGCGTGCCACCGAGCCATTAAGTCTCTCGACCTGATTTCGAATCATCTCACGAAGAAAATATCAAACCCATGTTATCCATCCAGTTTCTAGTTTCTCATTAAGACAAAACACAACTTGGTTCATGTCCTTATGTTAGTCAAATAATTACCAGGCCTTGTTTATTATTATCATGGTGTTCTTGCCCATACAATATGTATTAAATGTGTATAATCAACAATGTTGTATGATGAGCTTGTCATTCAAAAAACAATAATTATTAGAACAAGATACACCAAAAAGACCAACACTAACCTTGTGAAGCAAATTCGACTTGAGTTTATCTATTTCATAGATTGTTGCATGAATTGTTCCATGTAGCAATATTTGAGCCATCTCTACCACACCCTAGCTTGATATAATATGTCTCTAGATTGGCTTATGTGCATATGTAAATGTATAAAGAGAGAGAAATAGATGAGTATGAGGTATGTATATAAGGAATAGCAAGTTGAACCCAATGAAGAAGAAGAAGTGTGTATTAGGTGAGAATGATCAATAAACAACCCCCATTTATTGTTTGACATTCAACTCTTTGTTACTACCTTTTTTATATAAGGACACAAAAAAGACCATTAACTTTTTTTATAGTATTTTATAAGCCAGATAATATGTCTTAGTCCACGTAATTTGATTGAAAAAACACAAATGATAAGTGCTGGATCAATAACAGCCTTGTGGGTCGATGTCGAGCTACTTAGAGTCTACATCAAACCCATTCTGTGGATTATTGAACAAAACAAATTTTGACATGTGGAATAATAGTGTCTAACTGCATTTATACACAACTGTGTGTATGTGTACGTGTGTTTGTTTATATTGATGGGTGCGCAAAAGATGCAGTTGGATAAGGTTTTTAATTAAAAAGGATAATTTTTCATTAATTTTATATATAAATACATATAATATTAAAAAATAATGTCGATCATGTCATATTCATTTATATTTATAAGTTTCGGTCGAATTTCTTTTGATTGTTTTCGAATGATTTTTATTTGAAATCTGAACTGGTAGCCACTCTTGTTCCCGCTCGAATATGCGGTCCAGTATGTTTTTCAAAACTATATGAATTAGCATATAATTTTATAAACTTTGTGTTTGTTATTAATTTGTATAAGAGAAGGGTTAAAAAGGATACCATGTATCTTTTGAATACACAGGGGACCAATCCTCATATTTCATACAATCTTGATCAAAGGTCTAGATTAACTCTTCTTTTTTAATATAAAAAAGGGGAGGGGCAGTTTGGTCATTTCACAACACCCACCCACCTCCTAAATTCCCCCACTCCCGTCTTTCTCTTCCCTATATCTGTTATACATAAAAACACACACACAAAACACATACAAACCATATACAATCATCGATCCATCAATCCTTATCTAAAAAAAATAAATTCAATCCATCATCTATCTATTATCTCTTCAGCTCCTTCGTATTCAATCATCTCATTCAAAAATTCGTTACCCACCATGTTATATAAATTTTTTTAGCTTATTTGATGAAGAGCTTACTTGACGAGAATTGTATACGAGTTTTAGATTTTATATGAATAAGATGATAGCTTTTTTTTACCTTATCAAGTTCTTCTTCTTCAGGTTATTTTTATGTGATTATGATGTGTTAGCTTATTGATGGTTATAATTAAGCTTATTTGATTTGTTATAATTAAGCTTAATGTTAATAAGCTTATTAGGAGAGCTATATGAATAAGCACATGAATTAGAATAAAGTTATGTGAATAAGCTTATAAATAGAGTTTGTTAAAGTTGTAGGATAAGCATAAGGTGACTTATGTAAATAAGCTTATTAGGAGAGTTATTTTGAACTGTAGGCTACGTTGAACAGATGTATCATATATGATACCTCTATATATCATATACGATAAATATATCATATATGATATATGGAGGTATCATATATGATAATATGATAATGTTTTTCAAAACAAATACACGCATGTTTATGATCTCCTGGTGGGTAATTAAAAGTTAGTTGTGTGTATATTATCATATATGATAATCTAATTAAAATTCAACTTCTGTAGTATATCATATATGATAATCTGGTTGAAACTAAAACCAAATCTTTTTACTTGTGTAGTGAAAGCTGTTTTGAATGCATTCTGGAGAACTCAATCATCTCAAGGCCGAGAAGTGGAACATTAGATTCACGAATGAGATAACAAGATCACGTGCATGAAAATGACAAAAACGAGCGTCAAGTTTGCAACAAAAATGTTGATGACCGAGATCAACATCCATTGTGTTATACTTTAAATAGTTTATCTCTTAGTAATTTGTTTATGGTGATGTATTGGTTTAACTTTGTAATGCTACTCAATCACTATTATTTTTGTTGAATATGAAATGGCGAAACATCTATAGATGTAAGTTTTGCATTGTATGGTTATTTGGTTAAAGTTTTTATCAAATTAATGAACCATAGTTTTTACTTTTTTGAGTATCATATATGATAATACCTGTAACTCTTTAATTCTGCCATACACGACACTGCATTATCATATATGATAATGCAGTATCATATATATGATACTCAAAAAAAAGTTTTGACATATTGAACAAATGGTCTGATGAATTCACGATTAAAACAAGGAGTCTGTTGGATTCATGATTAAACACTTGTTTAGAAAATAAAAGAGTATTTTTATAAGTATCATATATGATAATACATTATCATATGTGATACTCAAAAAAAGTTTGACAGATTCAAGAAAAGGTGTGTTGACTTCATGATAAAAGCAAAGAGCCTGCTGAATCAAAGATTAAACATATGTTCAAACAATAAATAAGAGTGCTTTTTAAAAGCATACAATTGCTGATTAAACACATGTTCAAATAGAATGTAACCAACCATGATTAAAATTCATAATAAAAAAGATACAGAAAGAAAAGAGTCTACTCATTTCATACCTAAAACCTAAACATTCTTATTATTAGAACTACTATTTTTTTTATCTTCAATCAATTCTTCATCTTCAATACATTCATCCTCATGCTTTGTTCCAACCACGCAATTGCAACATCCATATGTGCTCGTTGTTTTGTTCTCACAAGCTTCATTAATAGAAGAGAGGGAAGAACATATTAGGCAACACTTTATCAACAACTGAATTATGTAGCAGAAAATATCAAAATGCACAATAGGTCAAAAGTGTAAAAAATCATGTATAATGGTTTTCTCCGTGGCTTGTTAGATACATCATATATGATATCTCATATATCATATATGATATACCTATCATATATACCATATCATATAAGTATCATGTATGATAAATGAGATATCATATATGATACATTAAACTTAATCAGCTTACATCAACAACTTTATTAAAATACCTAATAATACAACTTATTCACACTAACATAATCTTATTCATAACTTGCATAAATAAAACATGACAATAAGCCACAAGCATGTTTGATTATGATATTGAACCTTGTCCAACATATATGATTCTCAATTATAAGCCACATGCCACTTACCATAGCAATATATGGTCAATCTATATACAATATTATATATGATAGGAGACAGGTTTAAAGGGCTTAATTTTGTGTAAATTAGTCATAAAGTATGGGTTTTTTTATCGTTTGTCAGAAACATCATATATGATACCTCATGTATCATATATGATACATCTATTATATATCATATATCATATATCTATCATACATGATAAATGAGGTATCATATATGATACATCAAGCTTCAGTTAGCCTACATCAGCAACATAATAACTCTCTTATTCATAAAATCTTATAATTTGTTTAAAAACTAATAAGCTAGCTTATCATTTAACACAAGAAATTCAAATCATCTAATTCACAAGGTTATTCATAGCTCTCATTTAGTTTAAAAGCTTACTCATAACTCTCATCTAATTCAACAACTTATTTATAAGCTTATTCAGATAAATAAACATATTCATATAAATCACCTAATAAGCTAGCTTATGATTAAGAACAAATCAATCAATCCAATTCGTTTAAAATAAGCTAATTAAAAGCTTATAATTATAATAATGATAAATTGATAAGCTTATTCAAATCAAATTAGCTAAAATAAGAATAGATCATAATCAAACCTGATGATGGATCGATCATCATAGATAAGTATTCGAGATGAGATCAAACGTGATGATAGATCGATCTATATTCGCGATTATAATTGATTCGAGATGACAGATTGATTGTTCGTTATGGTATATCGGGATGGATTCGATGTAGAGAGAGATAGTAGATTGGACGTACAGAGAGAAAGAGAGAAAAAACTTATATAGTGGATGGGTGAAATGACCAAAATACCCTTGCAGTGTAAAATAGAGATGTAATCTTAGCCATTAGATGGTAAGGAGATGGAGGGTGAGGATTAGTCCCCTCGTATCCTTAATAAGTTTTGTATCCAAATGAACTTAAATCTTTGTATAATGTGCGTAATTACATGTATTTCTCATTTTATGGTTGTTTTAAAAAATAATATTATTAGTGTGTTTAGTTGTATTAAGATGTGTTTTAAGAATAACATTAAAAAGTGTGTGTTTTACATTTGTTAATTGCACATATTTTATAAATATGTGTATTTTTAAGCAATGAAATTGTATAGTTTTAATTTCGAATGAATATGAAAAATTTAATGCTTAAAAGAGTTTTTATGCTTTCTTATACTTGTAAAATGTGTAGTTATGATTGAATATTGATGTAATATGGTGTTTTAAATATGTGTATTACTATTATCTTTGTATGTTTAATGTTTTAGTCATGTTTGTACGCGTTGTACGCTATGCACACATATTTGTAAGTATGATATTTTAATTGTGAGGTTTTAGTTACATTTGTAATATTGTAATTATTATACTATTAATTATATTTGTAGGATGTTTTATTATTTGTATTATGTGTTGTTTTAATTATAAAATAAGGCGAGGGGTGTTTTAATTATAGAATTTAATGTAATATGTTTTAAGTTTTAATTATAGAATTAATGTAATATGTTTTAAGTTTTCTACTTTTATTATACATACTTGTTTTGCTTGTACAAATAGTATTATATATTATAATTTGAAAATTTGATTTATTTTAAACATAAAAGAGCAATCTGCTTAATAAAACAATATGATATACATGAGTCATGTACTTTAATTTTATATGTAATTTCTTTTAATGAGGCTTTCGTATTGTTATTGTAATGTCTAGCGTCACTTAAAACAGCGAAACGATCTTGTCGTGGGTTATGTACAACATGATTTGTTGTGTTATCAAAATTCGATTTACATACTTTGATATTGGCCTAGAAACGGAGAAACGCCTCTTTGGTGTTTTTTAATGCATGTAGTGAAATAAATTTAGTCGAAGGTTCCACCTGGTGGACTCTTATTAAAATCGTCATCCGTAATTTTAAGAAAGCTCTTAACTTGGTAGATTCGGCTAATATCAATTCAAGTCTCGTAAACTTCTCTGTATTATATTAACGCCTATTTTTTGAATAAGATTTAAAAGGTGTTAGAAATTTTTTGAGGAACATTTATAAAGTTATAGCGAAAAAGTTAAGATTTTGTATTAAATAAAAAATAAGATTTTATGTCAAATTTTCTTGTGCATTAATCGCAGTTTTTTAAAACATGTCGCCATGTTAGATGCGAACTACGAAGAAAGCATGACACTAAACCGAAGCTAAAGAAATAGTAGAGTGTATAGTATATAATCAATAACCCTCTTTTGTTTTTTTGTCTATGCGGGATATAACGATGAATGGTATTATCAGGGCCGTCTCGCTGATTTTGGTGGCCCTGTGCCGCAACTAAAAATAGTCACAAAAACTTTCGATAAGTGTAAAAGATATTCATTAGCGATACACAAATTGTTATCTCTGATTACTTCTTGAACTAGTGAAAGAAAAAATAATTTGTGCATTTGTCTATGATTTTAATTAGATAACTGTTTTTTTTACATAATTAATTACTCCGTACCTTATTAGTTTACTACTAATGTTCAGTAATAAAAGACATGCACAATTTTGTTTAACATAGTGACATGTACAATTTTGTTTAACATAGTGACATGCACAATTCGTCACAACAAAACAGTTCATAGAATAAAACAAAAATACCCTTCATATGGGCCCTTAGTATATTACTTGTGTATCTGTTATTAGCAAAAAAAAATGTGGCCCTTTATATTCGGAGGCCCTGTGCACTTGCACGGGTTGCACTCCCTTTGGGCCGGCCCTGGGTATTATGGCTTTCATGACAATGAGATCCATATGCACATTAAATAAAATCTATCTTTTAAATTAATTTCGATTATTGATACTAGACGTGTATTCGCGCATAATTGCCGAAATTATCTAAATAGCTAAAAATATGCTAATTGATATGGTGGTCAAATCGATAACCGAGTTGACCTGTTTTTTGAATCAACGATCCAGTTACTCGATCGAGTTGACTCGATGGTCGATCTTATGACTCGATGACTCGATTGGGTTCACCCGATGGTCGAATCAGTGAACTGGAGACTCGACTGGTTTGCCCCAGTGGTCGACCCGTGATTCGGTGACTCGATCGAGTTGACCCTGTGACTCGATCGAATTGACCCGGTGAATCAGCCAAGTTGAACTGGTGGCTCGACCGGGTTGACCCAATGGTCGAACTCATTCCCCGGTGACTCGACCGGGTTGACCCAATGGTCGAACCCGTGACTTGGTGACTCAATCGTGTTTACCGAGTGGTACATATGAGAAAGATGGCCTTTTGGAAATAGATGGTGTAAATGGGTTAATGCGTGTTTAAGGTCTGCATCAATTTTGATACTCGTGAATGGATCTCCTATGAAAGAGTTCAGTATGGAAAGAGGTATTAGGCAAGGTGATCTGTTATCGCCTTTTCTGTTTATCTAGCAGCGGAGGGACTAAATGCTCTTTTAAATGAAGCCATTGCAAGAGATATTTTTAAGGGGTGGCAGATAGGAAATAAGGACGTGGTGGTGTCTCATTTACAGTATCCTGCTGACACTATCATCTTTGGGGAGTGGAGTCGAGATAATGCTAGGAACCTTATGTGCATTCTTAAGTGTTTTGAAGAGGTTACAGGCCTAAAGATTAACACAAATAAAAATAAGTTGTATGGTGCTGGGGTCGAAAATGTAAAGGTGGAGGGAATGGCGCGGTTCATGGGTTGTAGGGTTGGCGAATTTCCATTTACATATTTGGGTATGCCTATTGGGCTTAACAAGAGGAGAGTGTCAGCATGGAATCTGGTTATTGAAAGGTTCAGAAATAGGCTTTATGAGTGGAAGGCATATGCGATGTCGTTTGGGGGACGCTTGAGATTGGTGAAATCTATTCTTGGTAGTTTACCACTATATTATTATTCGATGTTTCGTGTCCCGTCGTGCGTGATAAGTACCTTTGATAGAATTCGTAAAAACGCTTTTTGGGGTGGGATTAGGGGAGGAAAAAATGGCATGGGTTAAATGGGAAGATGTTATATCTTCTTATGGGGCGGGTGGGTTAAATAATGTTTCGTTAAAAAGAAAAAAATTAGCTTTAATAGGAAAATGATGGTGGAGGTTTCGAGTTGAAAAAGTGCATTATGGTGTAAGGTTATTAATAGGATTTATGGGTCTGATGGGGGGTGGGGTGACACGGAGGGGGAGTGTAGAATGACATAGTTCGAGTGGGGAAAGAATTAGAAGCTTTTGATGGGGGATTTATAACTCATTTTACTAAGATGATAAGTAATGGGTTTGATACATCATTTTTTAGATAAATAGGTAGGAAATATGAAATTATGTGATCGTTTTCCAAGACTTTTTTTATTAGAGGGTGATAAAGATGTTATGGTGGGTAATAGGGGTATATGGGTCGATGGAATTTGGGAATGGAAGTGGGTTGGGTGAGAAATCCTAAAGGTAGGGCAGTAGGTTATTTAGACGAGTTGGAATCATTAATTTTAAATGTTTCGTTACGAGAAAATTATCAAGATGGTTGGAAATAGGATTTAGATACGAAGGGGGATTTTTTTTGTTAAAGTGTCAACAAAGAGAATTGCAAATTTGAGGTCTAATGCGTCTGATGCAGATGAAACAATTTGGAATAATCTAATACCTCGGAAAATTAATGTATTTTTGTGGGGAGCTTTGATAGGAAGAATTCCAATTAGGATGGAGCTCGATAAAAAGGCATCGATATGAACTCTATCGTATGTCTGTGGTGTGAGAACAACTTAGAGTATGGGGATCACACTTTAGTGCTATGTGAGAATGCTATGAAGGTTTGGGATATGGATTTTGCGTGGTAGGACATCAGACCAGTTAATGTGTTCACGTCAAAGGAGATTTAAAACATAATGGTGGTGCGTCAGTTAGCAAGGGTGTGAAGAAGTTGTGGCATGCTGTAAACGGTGTTACTGTGTATTTTATTTGGAAGAACATAAATGAGTGGGGTTTTAAAGGGAAGAGAAAAAGCATAACAAGTCTACTCAAGGATATCCAACTGAGATCTTTCTAATAGAGTTGTAGAAGATCCAAGAAGTATTTGTTTCGATGAGAACAATGGCTCAAGAGACCATCTATGTGTGGCATTTCTCCCGAACATAATGCGTAATCAAGTTTCTTGTTTTTTTTGTCACACATATCTCATGTGATTGTAAGTGTTATCTCATGTGATTGTAAGTGTTTTGTTATAATTTTTTGTCTCGAGTGGCTAGGTGAGGTTTATTTTGTTTTGTTTTGGTTTGATGGTTGAGTTACGGACACTATTTCATGGTGTCAAGTTGTAATCTTTTAGTTTTTATAAATAATATCTCTGCTTAAAAAAGACCTTTTTAGTGTAAGAAATCAATTTTGTATACTGAATTAAAAAAACTTATTGTCTTACCAAAAAGAGTTTCTTTAAAACATTTTAATTTGGTAAATAACAATGAAATAATGAATGAATTTATTGGTATTTTAATGCACCGATGTGTTTAAGAAATGGCAACTGGGGTAAAAAATTGAAAAACCGTACCAAAAATATATCGAAATCGAACCGTATATTTGTTCGGTTTTGAAATCTTATAAAATTCATATTTTACACTTAAAATTATTGAAACCATTTATATTATCAGAAACATTTTTGTGTGTCTGAATCGTTATAGTCTTTTAGGAATGGTTGAAATAAAAATAATAAAACACAATGGTTTTCATCGGGAATTACTGAAAATTCCCGTACTGAAACCAAACCGAAGAACTTGAGACACTTCTCGGTTCCACACTTTCGTTAAGTTCTCAGTATTGCGGTTTCGATTCTGGTTCAGTCCGATTTTAGTATCATGGACACCCCTAATGGTAATGGAAAATTAAAACCGCTAAAGTATCAGCCAATAAATTTGTTAATGCAAGTGATGTCTAAAAAACATTATTAGTGTTAACTAATCTTTCTTAGTTTTGATCACAACAAACTATACAACACATTTAGTGTAAAACACAAAACGAATTATTTAACTAACACTATCATCAAGGTAATAATCATATCACTAACTTTTCTTAATCATACTTAGTGATCATCAAAGTGATTATCCTTAAAACTCACTTTTGTTAATATGACAAAAGATTTTTTAATAAACTTTCTTTTTAAGAAAAATATTTTATTAAAATGGAAAATATAAATTTGAAAATGGCATATTCCATATGCCATATGAATATCCTTTGAAGGTTTAAAAAACCTCAGATATTTCTACCCCACTAAAAGACAAAAAAAGGAGCGGACTCTACTGGGCGATACCTCAAATAGCTAGGCGGTTCCTTATCGATAAGGTACCACCGGCTAGATAAGGATCCGCGCCCAGCTAGCCGTTGGACTTTGTCTTCTATAAATAGTGGATCAAATCTCATTTCCCAATAAGCCTCTTGGACGCTTTTCTCAACCCCCTTTCTCTTTTCTATAGCATAATCATTAGGAAATGATCACTTAAAGTGTTAAGGATGTTTACATATGATTATCCTCTTGATCCCCTCCTTTACTTTGTTCAATGAGAAGATCACTCACTCACTAGTGTTGTGATAAAGATGAATCCATGAATTAGTCATGTTCATCATGTTAGCCTTTTTATTTTTGTTGATCCATTTGTATTTATGAAATACTTGGACTAGTTGTGTTCATCCAAGCTATTTGTAAATACTTGGATTTGTTGTGTACATCCATTGCATATGTGTTTGCTTGGATTTGTGTTGTGTAGATCCAAGCTACATGTGTGTACTTGGATATGTCGAGTTGAGTTGTAATAGATTTGTGTAGTAGTTCTCACTAAACTATAAAGTGATGTGGTTGTGTCTTGTGAGTTCTCACTAAACTTGAAAGTGATTAGTAGTTGTGTTGTGTGAAGTTCTCACTTAGCTTCAAAGTGAAGAGTCGTGAAGATTGGTTCTAGGTTTGGATTAGAACTCGACATCTAGCCTTGTGTCGTTAAATGGTGAAGTAGGCAACGTCGTGAAGATTGGTTCTACCTTGAGATTAGAACTCGACATCTAGCCTTGTGTGGTTAAATTATGAAGTAGGCAACGTTGTGTAGATTGGTCCTAGCTAATGATTAGGTCTCGACATTTAGCTTAGTGTCGGAAAATAATGTAAGCGATGATGTAAGGCTTTCTCCGCCAGGAAGGGAGCTTGTGGATATAGTGGAAATCTCGAGTAGGTGTACTCGAGGAGTGGAGTAGAAACGAGGATAGAGCCTCGTTGTCGAACCACTATAAATCTTGGTGTCTTGTCAATAGGTTGTCTCTTTCCTTACTCTTTACTTATTTCATTATCATTATACTTATCTATTACCATTGCTAATGCATTTGAACTGATCCTAATCATTATGCAACTTAGCTTTAAGTAAAAGATAGTTTTGATACACACTTAATTCAGACTAATTTAAATTAGGTAACTAATTAAAGAGAAACTATTCAACCCCCCCCCCCCCCCCCCCCTTCTAGTTTCTACAATTGGTATCAGAGCGATGATCACTCAAGATCTTTGAAGTATATTGTACTTTAAAACTTGGATCGATCCATTGTCTCCTCAAATTAGAAGGTCAAGTTGTACTAAAGTTTCTCTTTGGTCAAAACTATTTTTTTTCTTGGAAAATAGGTCTTTTAATTGGTAATATTGCATCCCTCTTAGATTAGTAGTTTTATGCATTTTAGATCTACTCTTGAAATGTATCTACTAGTTTGCATCTTGCTTTGTGTAGGTACTCATGAAGATCAATCACTTAATTGGTTGTGGATTGAGTTACTTGCACTTGTAGAAGACTCATCTTCATTGATCTTCAACATCCGTGAATGATGATACCAAGATGATTGGGAATGATACTAGTCCTTGAAGACTTAGTACTCATCATAGTCATTGTTGGGCATTCAATTGATTCCTTGATGGATTGCTCTTTGTGGCCAAGGTACGCTTTCGTTCTTCCACACGCCCTTTGATCATTCTTTTGATCATTACTTGACTATGTGCTTATTATTGGCATCCTTGCCTTGACATTTGTTTGTGGTTTGTGATTCTTTTCTTTTATCCTCTCAAACCTTCATTGCTTGGATACTTGACTCACTATGGTGATGTAGAGTGAGTTAGTAGTAGCTTAAAGTATCAAGCATGATTTCCATGGTTTGCACCCATACGGTTAGTAGGCCCTTTGTGGGAGTGAAAGTGAATTAATACCTTGCTCATATTTTGGTTTAGACTAAGACTATTATTGAAAGTGATCTTAGTCTATACATGAATAATTGCTTTGTGTTTATTCATTACCAAAGCCGTTTAACGTTTCGCCAGAAAGGCACGTCTTAAACCACTATATATGACACAAGCTCTTCATCTCCATGATTTGAAGATTGTCATTAATCCCTTGAGCATTGATCTTAGTCTTGATTGACTTCCCTTGACTTCTCTCCACTTTGCCTTTTCGCTACGAGTAGTCGTTTGTCCGTTTCGGTTCTTTTCGATCTCGATTCAACTCGTAATCCTTCATTAAGGCGTATTGCTTAGTGTTATGATGATCCAAATAATAATCTAAAAGGTTTAAGATATATTTTTAAGTATTTTAGAAAATTTAGTTTTAAAAATTTGGCCGCGTTTCATTGATAAAAACCAGCCTCTGCAGGCGGTTCTTTATCTCTGGAGGCTCAAACCCGTGGTTCCTTATCGATAAGGTACCGCAGGCAGTAAAGTTTGTCAGAGCGCCAGTTTTATTAAAATAACCTTTTTCAAACCAAACCCTCTCTCTCCCAAAAACACACAGCCGACGATTTTCACCTTTTCCACCATTGTTGAAGCTTCAAAAACCTTCAATCACTCAAATTAATTGATTCCAAGTTGTGGGTTTCACTCATCCTTTATCAAACATCAATTAATTGTAAGTACTTTCTTTCAATTTCATCTATTTTGTTCTAGGGTTCATCTTTCATAATTGGGGATTTTTAAAATTGAAATTGAATTAGAACCTCAATAGGAATATTGGTTGACATGGTTATTTTACTATGATTCCTTAGGTTCATATTCATTAAGATTTCACTAAAACCCACTTGTAGAACAAATCCGAATTTTGGCTAAATGATTTTGGTTAAAAGATGGAATTGAGATGAACCCATGAACAAATAGGTAGTTGCATTGTTAATGCTTACCTAAAAATCTTGTTTTGAAAAACCAATGTTCTAGTCCATTGTTGATCCAATATAGGTCATATGTTCTTGGTTAATAATGGAATAGACACATTGTGAACATGAGAATGTTATGGATTCAATCCTTTGTTTGTCAAGAAATTGATATAACACATTCTCATATTTTTGAGTTTGAGTTTATTTTTCATATGAGTGATTGGAAAAATATTTTCTTGTGTTTATTTAGGTACTAATCATGCCTTCACAATACCAAAAGGATCATCAACTCACCAAACAGTATATGCCAAACCTTTCCGACTTTTGTCACTCAACTCACCTTGCCCATACTTTTTCCTCCCTCCAATCTCGTTGCTTTCATGAGGGTAGAGTTGTCCAAAAGGATATCAAGGATTATGTCTACATCAAGTCCATGTTTGAAAACACTAGATTTGATAGTTTGTTGAACATTAAGGAAGACATCTATCCTTGATTCCTATTGGAGTTCTTTAGCACATACTCCGTCATTGAAAACAACGATGGAATATTTGTTAGGTTCATCTTGAAAGATCAACTCATTCAATACTCTCTCGAAGTTTTTTTGTCAAATTCTTGATGTCCCATTTGTAGGCACTTGTCGCTTCACGGATAAATGGAAGCTTAGTGCTCTCGTTGAATCCTACAATTTTCCTCCAAATGATCATGAGGAAATTGATCTTGACTTCATTCTTGACATTGTCTCCAAAAAGCGTAATCGACCCGTTAAGAGAAGCCTTCATACTAAGGTACGTTCGGTGAAATGTCATGAGGTTCTCTTAAGCGACCTTAATGATAATATGGTCCAATTGACCAATATCCTTAGGGAAAATGTGTTTTGTCTTGGTGGAAACCGGGATCATGTTCCGGCGTGTTTAGTGCATATGTTATATTGCATCTTTACCAACACCAATTACAATTTGGCATATTTTATCGCTCAACGGATCAATTATGCTATTCACAAGCCTAAAAAAAACCTCCTTTACGCAATGCTTCTCACTCGCCTTTTTAAAAGGGTTGGCCGTGATTTTCCAAATCTTGATCTTTCTCAGTTTCAACCGGTCAAACGGGTCATGCTACCTATTCAAGAGGTATATAAGAGAAAGACAAGATGTGATCGTAAATCCGACCAACAAGAGTCCAATGATGAGGACATGGACATGCAAACAAGTGATGGTGATGGCATTGGCACAAGTTCTCCCATTGATTCTTCGAGTACTTCTCACCACTCCACAAACTCATTCGTGGATGGTTTAGATGACATTGCTTCCCCTCCTCATCATTTCACTAGTGAAGTTCCTAATAATCTCAATTTAGAAGAACTTTACCGTCAAAATCTTCGAACCCAAGGTGATTTGCATGAACACCGGATTGAGTCAAGAAAAGGAATCTAGTACTTAGGAAACATGATCAAGGGATTGGGAAAGAAGAGAAGATGAAGACTTTGAGTTGTTTCAAAGTATACATGTTGGTAAACATGTAATGTGATGTTGAACATTCGCTTCATCTTTTTTTTTTTATCTTGGATGTGTATTAACTATATTCTACTTGTTTGGATTATTTGTTATTTATCCTAAATGTTTGCCATTGTGATTTGCATAGCTTTGTACATCCTATGTGTTAGTTAGCTTCCTAGATTTTGGTTAGTAGTTTACTTTGGCTTGAAAATCCTTTGGTAAAAATATGGGCTAACCAAAATTTAAGGAAATACCATTTTTGAACACCACTGGTCGCGGTTCCTTATAGACCCGTGGTACCTTATTGATAAGGAACCGCCGCCCCTAGATAAGGAACCGCCGGCTACTGTGTCCGACAGAATCTTTGCTTTACATTATTTTCCTTAATCTGTGTAAACCTTGCTTGATTCTTTGCAAAAACTTGCACATTTCCTAAACTAGGTTAGCTAAATTCATTGTTCACGTAATTTTTTTTAACCCATTACTAGTTTGGATCATCCCTTCACCCTTTTAAACCCACCTTGTTAGCTATGTTCTTCACACATCAAACCATTCTTCCTTAAACCTTAAACCCTTCATTTCAACCATGGTTTCTACAAGAAGCTCAAACTCATCCAAAACCTCCACGTCAAAGAAAAATCTTAAGATTAAGATTAAAATGGCTAAACCTAACTCCTCACCCTTTCACACTCCCAAGAATGAGATTGTCCCAATTCTCATTTCTTCATCAAACTCACCACCTCTTGCTCCATGCAAGACTTCATCAACCCATGGAACCAACCATTCTCATGGTTCTACCTCCTCTTCATTCCAATCTAGGATGAATGAGCTTTCCTCACCCTTCACTCCAAGTAATCTCTTGGATGTGACCACCCAACCACAACCTATCCAAAGCATTCCCATTGTGAATGACTTTGATGATACCATGGTGACTTCACCATTTACCCCTCCTAACTCACCCTTTTCACCCTTGGAGAGCTTGCCTCTACACTCACCCACATCACCCTTGGAGAACATTCCTCCTCCACCTCCACCTCCCTCAAACACTCCTATTTTGGGTGTTCCAGTTCCCTTCTTTATGGGTGATCCTTACTTCCTTGGGTTCCTAGAAGCTCATGGTTCTCATTGTCCATGTTGCCTCTACAATAACTACATCATTCAAAACCTTAGGATGGAGATGTTGGGATTTCATATGAGGTTGCAAGATTTCTTGCTCACCTTGTTTAACATGCCTCATCCTAGGAGATGAATGGTGATTTTCTTTAAAAATAGTATTCAAGAAAATTCAAGCCAAGGAAGATTACTAATCAAGACCTAGCTTTTTAAGCTATCTTTAGTTTAGTTAGTTGTTTTTCTTTATTTCCTTTGTGTATCTCTTTCATGAGTGTTTTATGAGAATGAATTATGGACTTAGCATTGTGTGCTTCTATCTTTTTGTGGACATTAATCAACTTTAATTCTAAATTAAAATTGAACCTAAATCTATCACAACTTCTAAAACTTGACTAAAATTTGGCTCAAAATGTTATCTAAAATTTTGTCACCCTTTGACATTCTTGGTGAATGTGTTGCTTTTATGCAACCCTAGCAAAATTTAGTGCTAATAGAGGTAAAATTCCAAGTTTTGCAATTTTTTTGAAAAAGTCTTAGTTTTTCTCAAAACCCTGGAAAATCTAGGTTTCAAGTCCACTGCACGCGGTTCCTTAAGTAATAAGGAACCACCGGTCCCTATAAGGTACCGCGGACAGAAAGCCACTTTATGGCTCGCTTTTGGTCTTTCTTCATCACCCTATTCCCAGTCAAGATTCTATGTTTACTCTATTTGACTAAACATTCCTTGACTCTTTACATTTGATTTTCAAACCTTTGCCTTGTATACTTTCTTCTTATACCCCAACCTTGAGATTTCATTCTCACACCTCAACAATGCCTAACTCTCCCTTTCATAACCTTGACATTTCTTTGTCACAAACCTCCTCACCCAAAGCTTCCTCATCCAAGCTTTCCAAGAAACCGAAAATCTCGATTAAACCTATTTGGATCAAGAAAAATGAACCCTCTTCATCCAAACCACCCAAGAACCCCACCTTCTCTCCAATCAAGTATTAGAATGAGACCTACTCCATTAACCCAATCACCGGAGAAAAGGAGAATCTCCCCCACCACCAAAACCCTTTGACACCCCTAAACTCAATGACCTTTCAACCTTCCCAAACCTCACAAGGCATTGTGAAAACATTACCTACCCACTCTCCTCACCACCACCAAATCCTAGGTGTGATGGCCTTCCCCCATCAACCGAATTTGTGTTGCATCATGGATCCTCGTGTGCTTGTTGTCGATTTCAACAAATTGAACTTGCTCATGTGTATGAGAAGTTAAATTTTCTTGAATTCCTCCTCACTCGACCTCCTCTCAAAGTTTTCGTTCCCGTGGACAAAACTTCGAATGATGCATCGTCGTCTTATTTTTCCAACTAAAGGGCTACACTCCATTGGAGTCAATAAAACTTTAGTTGTTTTAGAGTCATTTTTTAAGCAATCTTGGAAAATTGTCACTATTAGACTAGCTTATGCTTTGTGGTTTATTTTCCATATCTTTTGCTTTAGATACTCATATTGTGTGTATGACTATCTACTTTGTTTGTCTTTTTCATATTTATGTAATATGAAATCTTTGTGTTGTGTTTGTTTTCTTTATTTGATCATTCTCTCTTTCTTTTTGAGTTGATCGTGGTTAATATTTACAATTGTTTATGGGTGATTCCATCAATTCTAAATTTTAACCCCTTGACAAATTTATCATATTCATTGGTTGGATGTTTCCTTTCCCCCTCCATTCTACCAATTGAACCTTGATTTTGTCATTTACCTTTCTGGACATACTTAGCAAATACTTGCTTCTAATTTGAGATTTCTTCTCCTTCTCCCTCTCAAGTTACTTAGTAGGTAGTGATCATATATACATTGATGTTTCTTTCCTTTCTACTAACCTTTGTGTAGCATGTCACCTTAGCTCATACACTTGGTGCCCCAAGCAAGGGCGAGCAACCACCAAGGGGGAGCTACTAGCAAAGTCTGGATATCTTCAAAGACTTGTGCTTACCTTTTTGCTACGACAAAGGGGGATAAATGATAGTGATAAACTCGTTAATAATTCGATATTTTGTGTTTCTAAGTAAATGAGTTTATAGTTTGTCGTAATCAAAAAAGGGGAGATTGTTAATGCAAGTGATGCCTAAAAAACATTATTAGTGTTAACTAATCTTTCTTAGTTTTGATCACAACAAACTATACAACACATTTAGTGTAAAACACAAAACGAATTATTTAACTAACACTATCATCAAGGTAATAATCATATCACTAACTTTTCTTAATCATACTTAGTGATCATCAAAGTGATTATCCTTAAAACTCACTTTTGTTAATATGACAAAAGATTTTTTAATAAACTTTCTTTTTAAGAAAATGTTTTATTAAAATGGAAAATGTAAATTTGAAAATGACATATTCCATATGCCATAAGAATATCCTTTGAAGGTTTAAAAAACCTCAGATATTTCTACCCCACTAAAAGACAAAAAAGGGAGCGGACTCTACTGGGCGGTACCTCAAATAGGTAGGCGGTTCCTTATCGATAAGGTACCGCCGGCTAGATAAGGATCCGCGCCCAGCTAGCCGTTGGACTTTGTCTTCTATAAATAGTGGATCAAATCTCATTTTTCAATAAGCCTCTTGGACGTTTTTCTCAGCCCCCTTTCTCTTTTCTATAGCATACTCATTAGTAAATGATCACTTAAAGTGTTAAGGATGTTTACATATGATTATCCTCTTGATCCCCCCCTTTACCTTGTCCAATGAGAAGATCACTCACTCACTAGTGTTGTGATAAAGATGAATCCATGAATTAGTCATGTTCATCATGTTAGCCTTTTTATTTTTGTTAATCCATTTGTATTTATAAAATACTTGGACTAGTTGTGTTCATCCAAGCTATTTGTAAATACTTGGATTTGTTGTGTACATCCATTGCATATGTGTTTGCTTGGATTTGTGTTGTGTAGATCCAAGCTACATGTGTGTACTTGGATATGTCGAGTTGAGTTGTAATAGATTTGTGTAGTAGTTCTCACTAAACTATAAAGTGATGTGGTTGTGTCTTGTGAGTTCTCACTAAACTTGAAAGTGATTAGTAGTTGTGTTGTGTGAAGTTCTCACTTAGCTTCAAAGTGAAGAGTCGTGAAGATTGGTTCTAGCTTTGGATTAGAACTCGACATCTAGCCTTGTGTCGTTAAATGGTGAAGTAGGCAGCATCGTGAAGATTGGTTCTACCTTGAGATTAGAACTCGACATCTAGCCTTGTGTCGTTAAATTATGAAGTAGGCAACGTTGTGTAGATTGGTCCTAGCTAATGATTAGGTCTCGACATTTAGCTTAGTGTCGGAAAATAATGTAAGCGACGATGTAAGGCTTTCTCCGCCAAGAAGGGAGCTTGTGGATATAGTAGAAATCTCGAGTAGGTGTACTCGAGGAGTGGAGTAGAAACGAGGATAGAGCCTCGTTGTCGAACCACTATAAATCTTGGTGTCTTGTCACTAGATTGTCTCTTTCCTTACTCTTTACTTATTTCATTATCATTATACTTATCTATTACCATTGCTAATGCATTTGAACTGAACCTAATCATTATGCAACTTAGCTTTAAGTAAAAGATAGTTTTGATACACACTTAATTCAAAGTAATTTAAATTAGATAACTAATTAAAGAGAAAATATTCAAACCCCCCCCCCCCCCTCCCCCCCCTTTTTAGTTTCTACATAATTAAAAGAGGCTTAACCCCGTTTGTAAGTTTAGATTCATCAGAATTTTTGTTTATGAGCTGACAAAAGAAAGTGAGAGAGATACTCAATTAGGAGTGTCTATATTATTGATTGTTGTTATTTGTATTTTGAAAGTATTTTTAAATGATAAAAAATATTGAAAAAGAAAAGTACCGCAATAGATGAATGAAAGTTGAAGAAAAAAATCTTTTGAACCGAAAAATAGTTAATGTGATTCCGACGAATAAAGACCTTTCACCATACTTAGAGACAGACTCACATGAAAACTGGTTGTGACACAGGCGATTTTAGGTTACGAAAATATTTTTTTTTTGTAAAATGTCTTTCGTAAGCACGTGTAATCCCTAATTTTGCATAAAAGTTTTTTATTAGACAATTTGAGTACTAATAATAAAAAATAAATACAACACCTTATTTAAAATCTTGTATGTATCTTTAACGACACCTTCCACCTGCGATATTGCCAAAACAAGTGGCTCAATTTAATAAATCATCTCTAAAAATTGACTTGTCTTTCTTTATCTTGGTGCAACTCATTTAGACATGCTTATAAAGTTATAAGCGCAACTAAAAATAAGACGATATAGTTATCTTCCATTAGTGTTTTTATACCTAACATATAGTTGGCACAATTCTCAGACAATTATATCGTAAAATAGTATTATTAAATCATGTTAGTATACGCAGCCGTCTCATATGGATGTCCAATAGATTTCGTCATACATATTCTTCACTTAAAAAATTGTCATATTTTTATTAGTTCTGTATATAAATACGTGTGATGTTAAACATATAAAGCCAAATAATTTAAGTATACATGCAACTTTTCTTTACTCACAACTGTAAAAAGGTATTTTTGTCATTATTAGATGCGGAATGTTCGATCGAAAAACACACACAGACGAATTGACAGAAAATAAGGTGACGCCCACACAAGGTATTATCCCTAATCGTTCCCGATTAGTTTTATTGAAAGAATGACGTAATTGGTTTGTTCCCCCTCACCTCCTTTTATAGAGATGAGGGGGAACCGACTATACAAGTCTTACGGGTCGGGTTGGGCTTAGACATTGCCAACCGACCTTTATTCTTAGCTATTAGGAAACTAGGCTAATCGACACTCTCCCTAGACACGACTTTAGGCGAATATAAGACTAAACATAACAATTGCATAGGGTAACCAAAAACCACGAGAAATAATCGGTTTATAATTTATAGTTTATACGCTATTGGAATTTTTAAGGGAAAATACATGTGTATTATCATCACAAGGAACTCCTCGTATAATCTACAAACTTAATTTTTGTACTCTGATAAAATTTGATGGTTTTTCTACATTTCATGATAGATCTTATGTATGTGTTATCTTTATTGGAGTAAATCCTTGATCTTAACGAAGCTCTAAACTTGACGAATCGAGCCAAAGTTCGTCCAATCAATCTTCTTTGATTTCGTAACTCTGCATCTTTAATTGATGCAATCAGCTAAGTACATTTTTCGTAATAGACAGCTTATACGCACACGATGACAATTAATATCAAGAATAACGATACACAAAATTTTTTTTTGAATGGCGAAAAAAAAAGAAGCAAAAATAAGGTCCTACCGAGATTTGAACTCGGGTTACTGGATTCAGAGTCCAATGCATGTCCTAACCACTAGACCATAGGACCAAGTTCGATACACAAACTAGTAATGTCAAAGACATCAGTCTTAATCTAAACCAAAACTATAGATAACAACAAAAGATAGCTAACCAACGTTTGCATAAGATTCTTTGATATACTCAAACGAGCAGACCACAAGTGCACTTAAATTCTACTTGACACCTTTTGCAACATTTCGCGACTAGGCAACTTGTAGATGAAAGTGTGCCTATAAAACCCGCATGCTTTTACCATGAATAGTGCCCTTAAGATCGTACGTCCTAGATTAAAACTTATCTTATTTAGTATTGATCACATTCATGTGCTAATAATCAAGCAAGTGCATACGTGTATGACATGACAAGTATCGATTACGTACGAACTCATGATAAACAGTTAATAAATATGTCACGTGAACATAATTAAATCATGATCACCATTTAAAATACGAACTAGAATAATTACGTAAATACATATAATATAATTACGAGCGTTAAGATTACGATAAACGACATGATAAAATAAACAGAAACACTTTAAACACGAGCACGTTTAACCACGAACGAACACGAAACATCGGGACACGAGAAAGGTACGGGTACCCTATGTGGGGCCCCCATACCCACGGCACAACAACAAGAAATGGGCTAAGCCCATGGACTTTTACAAGTAAAGGAGGGTTATGGTAAATATGTTTTTTATTTTTCACTTTCAAGCAAAATAACATTTTAACCTAAAAAGTTTTCTCCTCCTCCTCCTTGGTTCCTTTTGTGCCGCCACCTACATCACCACCATAGGAGGGTGTTGTTGATTTTTGACATTAAATACAAGTGCTAGAAACCGTGTTTGTTCATCCCCTTTCAAGCTACGTGTTGGTATATCATTCTAAACCCTTCTTTTTAATTCTTTTTGATCTTTGATTATTGTCATGAACATGTTATTATTTTTCTTATTAAAACATGATAATTAAACATTGATCTAACATGTTTTGGGGTAAATTAAAATCAAAGAATGATATAAAAGGGTGTTTGTTTTTAGCCGCCTAGCAAACAAACCCGAGGGGGGTTTGGTTTGCTTATTGCCGCCACCACCAAGACCATTTTTGGTCTTGGTTGGTGCTTGTGGGACCCACGGCAGCAAGGAGGCACATGTGCCCCGAGTTTGGCTCGGGGTACGGTGTCGAATTCATGCCCGATTCAAGGTTCGTTGGTTAAATCATGATCTATGTTACATGTTAATTTTTATGAATCATGAACTTAGGATATAAATTAATTAGTAACATGAGATATTAATTAAATCATGACTAGGTTATTTTAATTATTAATTTAGCATGATATTAATTTAACCTAAGTATTTTATGTTATAAGTTATAATTAATTAATTATTTAAAACATGCCTATAATTAATTAATTTAGACATGACTTAGGTTATATTATTAATAATAATAATACACATTTTAACCTAAGTATTTTCATTTCATTTTAATTAAAACATGTTATACTTTAATTAAAATGCTTAACCTATAGTTTAATTAAAATACATGAAATAATAATTAAACTATATACTATATCATATGACTTAAGAAACAAGCTTATAAACACGTAGACTTATATGTTAGCTTATGTAACCAGCTTAATTCTAAATATGGAAACTTCTATTTATAGAAACTTAATTAAATAAGGCAACTAATCTATTAATGGAAACCTTCTATATATGGAAATCTATCTAAATCAGGCAGCTAATCTAATCATGGAAACCTTCTATATATGGAAACTTATTTAATTAAGGCAGCTGATCTATTTATGGAAACTTTCTATTTTTAGAAACTAATCTATTTTAAGCAGTAAATTCTATTTTAGGAAACTTTCTATTTTTGGAAACTTTCTATTTTTGGAAACTTTCTATTTTTGGAAACTTTCTATTTTTGGTAACTTACTATTTTTGGGAACTTTCTATTTTTGGAAACTTTCTATTTTTGGAAACTTTCTATTTTTGGAAACTTTCTATTTTTGGAAACCTGCTATTTTTGGAAAGTTACTTATTATTACACAGTAAGTATAATAATACATGAAATACCAGTAATACTTAAACAGATTAATCAGAATACAAGATAAACACAGTTTAAGGCCTTAAACAGTGAACCATGACCTAAAACATACCAAGTCAGCTAAAATGAGACATAAAACCCAGTACGTAATCAGTGAATCGATACTTATACACGTGTGTATTCATGTAGCGTTAGTGATCCAGAAGTAGGAGTCTTTCTTCCGTTCATTCACTGGACTTGAGGTACGGATTCCCGTCCTTTCAGTATGGACATTCTTTCCTTATTAGGATTTCCCCGTATGCAACCAACTGTTTTCCCCAGCATTTGTTTTATTGTTTTGAACTGCTTATGTTTAATTAGCATAATCTATTGCCATATACAAGCATGACCAGTTTCACCTAGTTATGGAGGTACCATAACCATAACATTGGAGGCACCAATGTTATGACTTCCCCACGGCGGAGTGATTGCTCGTGGCGTCCCTTTTCAGTTTTGGCCATATTATTATATCAGGTGGGGCGTATGGGTGCATCCTAGTTACATGTTTTATTCAGTATTTCATGGTGAATGTGGTGTGTGCCTTGCATCCTTCACAAGGAGTTGATCCCTCCTACCCAAACCAGTATATTGATTAGAGGCATCCCCTCTAATCAGCATGATGAGGTCACCCCTCCAAGTATTCATGCACGTGACCTTTTCATGACCTATATGGGCTATGGTATATTTATGTTAAAACAGTTTTCATAAGATAAACATAAGGCTTTTCAAACTATAGAACCAGTTTTCCTAATACTTAACCAGTTACTCAGAACTTAGTCTTTCGCTGTTATATGTTACATGTTTATCCTATTTCATGCTATATTGTACATCCGTGCACTGAGCGTCTTGCTCAGCCGTTTTCCTTTTCATGTTCCCAAAACGGCAGGTACTCAGGGACGCTCGTAGATCTCAAACGTACGTGCATATGGATTGGAAGCTTTACTGTCTCTCTTTACTTTATGCATTTCCTTTACTTTGATACAGTTTGCTATGGACATTGTTTCGTCCTTTCCTTTATAGTATTTATGTTTGTGTGTGATGAGCTTTACTTTGGGGTTACCGATGTTTGATTCCGGTATTTCCCTTTTATGGTCGAATAATGCTTAGACATTTATCCTTGTATGCTTTGATGACACGCCATGATTATGCGTAATATTCCATTTTCCAAAATGGGGTGTTACAATTATGGTATCAGAGCCAAGGTTTCGACCTGTAGGCTCTCAAATATGACCTGTGATTAGTGGGTAGTCACTACGGTCTTCCTAGAACTGACAGTTGTTTTCATGCATTCATCATTTTTAAGCATACATATACATGTCATTGTTACAGGGTTTTTGACTAAGTAATGGTTGGTACAGGACTGGCCCTATTTAGTCGCATGTGTTTTATCGAAACTTTTAAATTTGGGACCGACCCATAGGCGTCCCCCTCGATATGTCTTTTGTTTTGAGTGAACCGACCAGAGGCGTTCACTCTCGAGCATCAAAAGTTTTCATAAAACTGCATCATGCATTCATACAAAGATTTTCTTGCATAAAATTTTTCTCGTGAAATTTTTTTAGCATAAATTTTTTTTCATGTATATATATAAGTTATATTTTATGTTTGAACTGTTAATCATATGTTTATGTTATACTGTCAGATGGTTCTCACACGTGAGCAAGAGCAGCTCAATGCTGCAATTCAGGCTGCCATGCAAGCCTTACTTCCTCAACTGAGGAATGACATTCGTGCTGAAGTCCAAGCTGCCAACAATCAGCAGCACAATCAGCCACCTCCTCCTCCTCCCCCAGTGACACTAGTAGTGTGGTTGGAAAGATTCAACAAGCTTCGTCCTAGAGCTTTTGAAAAGACTGATAGCCCCAGCGATGCTGAAAGCTGGTTGACTCACATTGAGAAGATTTTCAATGCTATGGGATGTGACCCCGCATTCAAGGCGAGATTGGCATGCTACCGGTTTGAAGGCGATGTACTCAACTGGTGGCTAGCCTTGACGCAGTCAGAAGGAGGTGATGAATGGGTCGCTGGTTTGACATGGGCCCAATTCAAGGAGAGAGTGATGGAGCAATTCTTTTCTAAGGCAGAGCAGGACAAACTCAAGCGAGAATACCATGGGATACGTCAGAGAGCGGGCGAGAATAGCAACGAATTCATGCAGCGCTTTCTTCGCTTAGCTGGTTTTCTGGGAGCAGCAGCTGGTACTCCTGAGGAGCAGGCACACCACTTTAGGTGGGCACTTCGCACCTCGGTCGCGAACAATCTGGTATGTGCTACGTTCAATACAGTAGCACAAGTGGCCGACGCAGCAAGGAAGCTTGAGATGTTGCAAGAACGCGATGAGTTCGGGGAAGCTGAAAGACCCGACAAGAGGTAAACATTTCGTGTTCTATCGATAACCAGACCCCATCCTATCATTATACGTTCTATAATCATCTCTTAAACTGTATCTTCCAGGCAGAAAACTGGGGACCGGTCTCAGCCGGCTACTCAGCAGCAGCCTAATCAGCCCAAAGGAAACGGTCACACTAACGACCGTTCTGTTGTGGAAAGGCGCAGCGGTAATGATAATTACCGTAACAATGCGGGACACTCCAACAACAGCAGGTCCTACTATTTACGCATCTTCTCATGATTTCATGTTATAACTCTCATGCTGACACTATATTAATCTCTACCAGGAACCACGGTAACGGGAAGGACCAGAACCACAGGGGTTCTCAGCCTAACCGTTCAGCTAACACTGGTGAATATCTTATGACGCATATGTCTTATACTCGTGCATATACTTTATTTTAACACATTTTGTCATCAGCAGGCCCTCAGCAAGCAAGGACTCCTGCTGGAGGATTCACTCATCCTCTTTGCAGTACTTGCCATCGCAGACACCCTGGCCCATGTCGTCGTGATTCCGACGCGTGCTACAAGTGCGGCCTCCCTGGCCATCATATGAGAGATTGCCGTAAGGGTGAAATGGAGGGTACTTCGGGTCATGCTGATACTAAGCCGCCTCCTACCACTGGGCGTGTCTACACGACATCGCGCGATCAGGCAAACAAATCTACAGGTACCATTACTGGAATTTTGTATATGTACGGCCAAGCTACATGTGTTCTTTTCGACACGGGTGCCACACATTCAGTTATTTCCACTACTTATGCCAAGAACATCAGGACACTTAGGCTTACCATTTCCACGCCTTTGAGGGACTCTGTATTAATAACTCATGTATACAAGAGTCTTCCTCTAGAGTTTGACGATAAAGTTCGTGCAGTAGATGCACTTCCCCTAGACATGATTGAATTCGATATGATTCTCGACATGGACTGGCTATCCAAGCACCATGCTACCATAGACTGCCACTCATATCGGGTGATCTTCGGCGACATTAACGCACCAGAGTACATTCATAACGGGTTCATACCCGGACGGTCTGTACAAGTGATATCTACCTTGCAAGCACGTGCATTACTGTCACATGGCTGCGAAGGTTATCTAGCTACGGTTCATGACATGGATGCTGAATCCCCATCGATTCAGGATCAACCAGTAGTTTCGGAATTTCAAGACGTTTTCCCAGCTGAACTTCCAGGCATACCACCTGCACGAGAAGTGGAGTTCAACATCGACCTTGTTCCAGGAGCTGAGCCAATCTCTAAGGCTCCGTATCGTATGGCTCCCATAGAGCTAAAAGAACTGAAGGACCAACTGCAGGAACTTCTTGAACGAGGGTTCATTAGACCAAGCGCATCTCCATGGGCGCGCACCGGTCTTGTTCGTTAAGAAGAAGGACGACAGCATGCGACTTTGCATTGACTATCGTGAACTTAATAAGATTACCATCCGCAATAGATATCCACTGCCACGTATAGATGATCTGTTTGACCAACTTCAAGGAGCCAAACACTTCTCAAAGATCGATCTAAGGTCAGGCTACCAACAGCTAAGGGTTAAGGAGCAGGATATTGCCAAGACTGCTTTTCGTACCCGCTATGGCCATTATGAGTTTGTGGTCATGCCATTCGGCCTGACTAACGCTCCAGCAGTATTCATGGATCTGATGAACAGAATCTTCCATGAATTCCTTGATAAGTTTGTCATTGTATTCATCGATGACATCTTGATTTTCTCAAAGTCCACGGAGGAACACGAAGACCATCTTCGTACGGTACTACAGATTCTTCGTCAGAAGCAGCTGTATGCGAAATTCTCCAAGTGTGAGTTCTGGTTAAACAAGGTGGCATTCCTAGGTCACATTGTATCAGCAGAAGGGATCACTATGGACCCAGCAAAGGTTGAAGCTATCACTAAATGGCCAAGACCAACGTCAGCGACAGAAGTCCGTAGTTTCTTAGGCTTAGCTGGATATTATCGCAGATTCGTGGAGAACTTTTCCCGCTTGGCACTACCTCTCACCAAACTGATGCGAAAAGGAGAGAAATTCGTCTGGACGGAAGATCGAGAGAAGAGCTTCGAAGACCTAAAGCAGAAGTTAGTATCTGCATCTATTATTACTCTCCCATCTGGTACAGGTGGATTTCAGATCTATAGCGATGCATCGGGGAAGGGACTGGGATGTGTTCTCATGCAACATGGGAAAGTGATCGCGTATGCTTCACGACAGCTTAAGCCCTATGAAGAAAACTACCCTACGCATGACCTGGAACTTGCTGCAGTGGTGTTCGCATTGAAAATATGGAGACATTACTTATACGGAGAATCATGCGACATTTTCACGGATCACAAGAGCTTGAAGTATATCTTCACACAGCGAGAATTGAACATGAGACAAAGGAGATGGTTGGAACTGTTGAAGGATTATGATATTAACCTACAGTATCATCCCGGGAAAGCTAATGTAGTAGCAGATGCACTCAGCAGAAAGTCCGGAATGATCAACGGCATTGAGATCAAAGAACAAAACATAAGAGACTTGGAGCGGCTAGACATCGAAATCATGGTACGTGGGCAGCACGGATACTGGGCGAATCTTAGAGTAGAACCTGAGTTACTGACTAGGATCAAGGAAGCGCAGAAGGATGATGGAGAGATTTGGGCGATAATTCAGAATTTGGAGAAGCAGACAGAATTCAGAATGGACGCAGACGGTATCGTTTGGCAGGGCACGAGACTTTGTATTCCTGACAACCAAGAACTCCGGGAAGCATTGTTAGCTGAAGCTCACAGCTCCCCATTTTCTATACATCATGGGTCGACAAAAATGTACCATGACATCAGACAGCACTTTTGGTGGAGTGGTATGAAACAGGATGTAGCCACGTATGTCTCCAAATGTCTTACCTGCCAGCAGGTTAAGATTGAACATCAGCGATCGGGCGGTCTCCTTCAACCGTTGGATATTCCAGAGTGGAAGTGGGACAAAATCACCATGGATTTTGTTACCGGTCTTCCGCCTACCAAGAAGAAGCACGATGCTATTTGGGTCATTGTTGATCGACTCACCAAATCAGCTCATTTCTTACCGATACGCAAGGAAGATCCGGTAAGTAAACTCGCAGATACTTACAGAAGGGAGATCATGAGACTCCACGGCACTCCCTCCAGCATCGTCTCAGACAGAGATCCTCGTTTCACGTCGCGATTCTGGAAAGGTCTGCAAAAAGCTTGGGGTACACAACTTATGCTGAGTACGGCCTTCCATCCTCAAACGGATGGACAATCGGAGCGAACAATTCAGACATTGGAAGATATGTTAAGGTCGTGTGCGTTGGAATGGACAGGTGATTGGGACGATTACATCTGTTTGGTCGAGTTTGCATACAACAACAGCTGGCACACAAGTATCAAATGTGCTCCTTTCGAAATGTTGTATGGCAGAAAGTGTCGCGCTCCAACTTGTTGGGATCAAGTGGGAGAGCGAACACTCGAAGGACCAGAGATTATAGAAATGACCAATGAGAAGATCGAGGTAGCTAAACAGAAGCTGCAGGAAGCACGTTCACGTCAGAAGAGTTACGCCGATAAGCATCGTAGGGACATACATTTTAATGTGGGAGATCACGTCTTCCTCAAGGTTTCGCCGGCACGTGGTGTTAAACGCTTCGGGATCAAAGGGAAACTCAGTCCTCGTTTCATCGGACCTTTTGATATCATTGAACGAATCGGCGAAGTATCTTACCGATTGGAGTTACCTCCTCAGCTTTCGCACGTGCATAACGTGTTCCATGTGTCCTTACTCAGAGGGTAAAATTATCATCCCCTTCACATGGTTCAGTATCCACTGGAACAGATACGTGAAGACCTCACTTTTATAGAAGAACCCGAACGAGTACTCGACAGGCAAGAACGAGTCATGAGAAGGAAGACGATTCCATTCGTCAAAACTCTTTGGAGGGACCATACAGAGCGGGAAGCCACTTGGGAAACAGAGGAGTCTATCCGGGCTTCTTACCCTCACTTCATATTTTGAGTTCGGGTATGTTACTTCTTTCCAGTTGCTTTATCTATAATTCGGGGACGAATTATTCTTTTTAGGGGGGAAGAATTGTAAAACCCGCATGCTTTTACCATGAATAGTGCCCTTAAGATCGTACGTCCTAGATTAAAACTTACCTTATTTAGTATTGATCACATTCATGTGCTAATAATCAAGCAAGTGCATACGTGTATGACATGACAAGTATCGATTACGTACGAACTCATGATAAACAGTTAATAAATATGTCATGTGAACATAATTAAATCATGATCACCATTTAAAATACGAACTAGAATAATTACATAAATACATATAATATAATTACGAGCGTTAAGATTACGATAAACGACATGATAAAATAAACAGAAACACTTTAAACACGAGCACGTTTAACCACGAACGAACACGAAACATCGGGACACGAGAAAGGTACGGGTACCCCATGTGGGGCCCCCATACCCACGGCACAACAACAAGAAATGGGCTAAGCCCATGGACTTTTACAAGTAAAGGGGGGTTATGGTAAATATGTTTTTCATTTTTCACTTTCAAGCAAAATAACATTTTAACCTAAAAAGTTTTCTCCTCCTCCTCCTTGGTTCCTTTTGTGCCGCCACCTACATCACCACCATAGGAGGGTGTTGTTGATTTTTGACATTAAATACAAGTGCTAGAAACCGTGTTTGTTCATCCCCTTTCAAGCTACGTGTTGGTATATCATTCTAAACCCTTATTTTTAATTCTTTTTGATCTTTGATTATTGTCATGAACATGTTATTATTTTTCTTATTAAAACATGATAATTAAACATTGATCTAACATGTTTTGGGGTAAATTAAAATCAAAGAATGATATAAAAGGGTGTTTGTTTTTAGCCGCCTAGCAAACAAACCCGAGGGGGGTTTGGTTTGCTTATTGCCGCCACCACCAAGACCATTTTTGGTCTTGGTTGGTGCTTGTGGGACCCACGGCAGCAAGGAGGCACACGTGCCCCGAGTTTGGCTTGGGGTACGGTGTCGAATTCATGCCCGATTCAAGGTTCGTTGGTTAAATCATGATCTATGTTACATGTTAATTTTTATGAATCATGAACTTAGGATATAAATTAATTAGTAACATGAGATATTAATTAAATCATGACTTAGGTTATTTTAATTATTAATTTAGCATGATATTAATTTAACCTAAGTATTTTATGTTATAAGTTATAATTAATTAATTATTTAAAATATGCCTATAATTAATTAATTTAGACATGACTTAGGTTATATTATTAATAATAATAATACACATTTTAACCTAAGTATTTTCATTTCATTTTAATTAAAACATGTTATACTTTAATTAAAATGCTTAACCTATAGTTTAATTAAAATACATGAAATAATAATTAAACTATATACTATATCATATGACTTAAGAAACAAGCTTATAAACACGTAGACTTATATGTTAGCTTATGTAACCAGCTTAATTCTAAATATGGAAACTTCTATTTATAGAAACTTAATTAAATAAGGCAACTAATCTATTAATGGAAACCTTCTATATATGGAAATCTATCTAAATCAGGCAGCTAATCTAATCATAGAAACCTTCTATATATGGAAACTTATTTAATTAAGGCAGCTGATCTATTTTTGGAAACTTTCTATTTTTAGAAACTAATCTATTTTAAGCAGTTAATTCTATTTTAGGAAACTTTCTATTTTTGGAAACTTTCTATTTTTGGAAACTTTCTATTTTTGGAAACTTTCTATTTTTGGTAACTTTCTATTTTTGGGAACTTTCTATTTTTGGAAACTTTCTATTTTTGGAAACTTTCTATTTTTGGAAACTTTCTATTTTTGGAAACCTGCTATTTTTGGAAAGTTACTTATTATTACACAGTAAGTATAATAATACATGAAATACCAGTAATACTTAAACAGATTAATCAGAATACAAGATAAACACAGTTTAAGGCTTTAAACAGTGAACCATGACCTAAAACATACCAAGTCAGCTAAAATGAGACATAAAACCCAGTACGTAATCAGTGAATCGATACTTATACACGTGTGTATTCATGTAGCGTTAGTGATCCAGAAGTAGGAGTCTTTCTTCCGTTCATTCACTGGACTTGAGGTACGGATTCCCGTCCTTTCAGTATGGACATTCTTTCCTTATTAGGATTTCCCCGTATGCAACCAACTGTTTTCCCCAGCATTTGTTTTATTGTTTTGAACCGCTTATGTTTAATTAGCATAATCTATAGCCATATACAAGCATGACCAGTTTCACCTAGTTATGGAGGTACCATAACCATAACATTGGAGGCACCAATGTTATGACTTCCCCACGGCGGAGTGATTGCTCGTGGCGTCCCTTTTCAGTTTTGGCCATATTATTATATCAGGTGGGGCGTATGGGTGCATCCTAGTTACATGTTTTATTCAGTATTTCATGGTGAATGTGGTGTGTGCCTTGCATCCTTCACAAGGAGTTGATCCCTCCTACCCAAACCAGTATATTGATTAGAGGCATCCCCTCTAATCAGCATGATGAGGTCACCCCTCCAAGTATTCATGCACGTGACCTTTTCATGACATATATGGGCTATGGTATATTTATGTTAAAACAGTTTTCATAAGATAAACATTAGGCTTTTCAAACTATAGAACCAGTTTTCCTAATACTTAACCAGTTACTCAGAACTTAGTCTTCCGCTGTTATATGTTACATGTTTATCCTATTTCATGCTATATTGTACATCCGTGCACTGAGCGTCTTGCTCAGCCGTTTTCCTTTTCATGTTCCCAAAACGGCAGGTACTCAGGGACGCTCGTAGATCTCAAACGTACGTGCATATGGATTGGAAGCTTTACTGTCTTTCTTTACTTTATGCATTTCCTTTACTTTGATACAGTTTGCTATGGACATTGTTTCGTCCTTTCCTTTACAGTATTTATGTTTGTGTGTGATGAGCTTTACTTTGGGGTTACCGATGTTTGATTCCGGTATTTCCCTTTTATGGTCGAATAATGCTTAGACATTTATCCTTGTATGCTTTGATGACACGCCATGATTATGCGTAATATTCCATTTTCCAAAATGGGGTGTTACAGTGCCGTTCCTTGCACTACTAGAAAAGGAAAGCATCAGTGACGGAATTTCCGACGGACATATTTCCGTCAGAAAATACCGACGAATTTCCAACATATTAGCGACGGATACCGTAATTTTAATTTTTGTGAAGATTTTCTGACGAATTTCTGACAGAATTCCGACAGATTCTAACTTCGACGGAAATCCGTCGGTATCTTTGATTTATACATATTTTTGTTGTTGGGTTTATTTGGAAGAATGCTTATTGTTGGGCTATATAAGCCCATTTGGGTGGATGGGTATTGCTAGTCAACTTTTTTATTTAAGTAAAACGCATTACATTTTTTATCTCATTTCAAAACTTATAAATTACATTTTTCACTTCATTTCAAACACGTTTCCTCTAAAGTTTTTAGTTTTTACACACACTTCATCCTTTAAACTCAACACTCGCCATCTCCCATCATCTTCCACCGTTGACTACCGTCTCCCTCTGTTGACCACCGTCTTCTGCCGTTGACCACCGTCCTCTTCTGTTCAAACTCCGATGCTGCCGAAGTTTTTATCAAGGTTTAGATTTTTCTTTCAGTTGAGCTTATTTTGTTTGTTTGTTTGTTATGTTACATAGGTTTACCACCAGGACTGTGTGATAAAATGTGAAATCAAAAGTATTAGTATAATACTAGTAGATCATGTTTACGTTGATTATAGAGTATTACGAAGCTCTCACGTTGTTTGATTATATCTTAACCTTTCGATTGGTAGCTAGGCAAATTAACATTAAGCGACTAGGTCCCTATTTATATGGCAAACAAAGTTATCCTCTCTATGCTCCGTGCGTCTACATTACCTGTAATGGTGGACAACACCTATCACTATAGCATCTTAGTCACATAAGGTGTCTTGTCCATGGCGTATTAAGGTTGAATCGGGTGGTATCTTAACCTTTTGTTTAGTAATTAGGGTCACATTATCATCTCGGATTCAGTTGGAACTGCAGCACTCTTCGGACTCATTTATCAACCGTTGCTATAGACACCAAAAATCATTCCAGAAAAGCCTTAGAGAGAACTTGCAGCTACTTAAGAGTGTAAATAACACGCGAATTCAGTAAGACTACTTTATGACAGTCATATAAGTCATTAGGTGGTGTTTAGAATAGCTTACCAAAACTAATCTTCTTAAGCAGTTTGGAATAAGCAGCTCCAAGCTGCTTATTTCACCCAAAACGTAGTATAAGTTATGTAGTCTACACAACATATCCATACTCTACATAATCCTAACTATCCGTCATTGCTAGTTGAAACAGATTACGGTTATTAGCAGAAAGCATTTGCAAAGCATAAAACAAACCTGGCTGATCAGAAGCTTGACCAGTCGTAGCTTAATTTGATTCGTAGTTTGATTTGATTCATAGTTCTAGGTTTAGTTTGTAGCTGCTGTCGTTAGGTTTCGTTGAGATAAACTGTTTTCATAGTTTAGATTTGATTTTGGTTTAGTGTTGCTTTAATTTGGAGGATTTTGGTTTAGGTTTTTTAATAACGTTGATGTTTAGTTCGGATTGATTGTTTTTCAAGTTTATGTCCAGAGTCTATGATTTAATTTGTAGGATTTGATTAATTGTGAAGAAGTGCAAATGACAATTCGATTACAAAGAAAGCATAACCGTTAGCCAAATATCACGATCTTAGTACTAAGTGCTACAGGGTAGATAACATAGAATTACCAGGAACAAAGCCTTAATATATTACAAAGTACAAACCTTTGATTGGGTAAAAGCTTCATGAGTATGAAGAATTGCTTAGATGCTTCTGACATCATCACATCCTCTCATGTAAGTTAGGCTGCATTGGCTGGCCGACACGGAATGAAAGGTTTCATGAGCTTGCTAATCTCCCATGGCTGCCATTTCACTTTGTTGCTACATAAACATGTGCCACAAACATCAAATAGTTTTCATATTAGCTAAAGAGATTACTATAGTTCATTAATATGCGGCTGGTTAAATGCATGATAATCTCACCACTAGATACATAAGATGCTTATTCTCCTCTTCCACTTCCAGAACTTGCTCCTAATAGACATTATATACACAAAACCAGAAAAACATATAAGTAGCTATTGATTTTAACTGATGAGATTCACTTATACTGTTAACGAAAACTCTAGATGGGACAAAAAGGTTTTCGGTATATCATCCTGTTTAAAATAGCCAAAATTATATATCATGAGAGGGCATAGATGATAAACACAGAGAATCTTGTTTTGTAAAAATAGGTTCTGATCAAACTTACCTTTTTCTCAAGTGCATCTTCATAAGCAATTAGTTCTTCATAGTTAAAAGATGTGATATCTTCTCCTTGCATGAAACAAAATAAAATAAAATAAAATAAACAAAGTAATTTTTTACAAAGAGAGAACAATGAAGTACCTGAGCTCTATTTGCATTTTTTCATTCTCTTTCTTGATTCTATCACTTGTTTAGTTCTTTTAAACTTTATTAATGTGTCTTGAACTTATTAAACAAATAGTGGTGTACGTGTTTGCTGTTTATTTGGATGAGATGTGCTTAAATGTAGTACTTTAACTTATTCCACTGCATTTGATAGTTTGTACTAATAGAGTATGAGTCATTAGTTAAGGTGAACACTAAATACAGTAGATTAAATACATATTATCATTTCCTAAGTTTATTGCCTAACACGTTAGTGTTTTGTAACAGTTACTTTGTGTACATAATAAGTCGATGTTTCTGGAAAAATAAACTAATAGACATATTTAGAAAAGAATGCAAGTAGTGGCGTGAAAAACTTATCTTTGCGATAATTGTTGAACGACCAAACTATCCCTAACTGTAAGAACTTGTAAATATTGAAATAGGTGCTGCTTAAATTTGAAAATGGGACTGATAAGAACTAACATGTATTTAATTTAAAAATGGGACTGATAAGAACTAACATGTATTGTATTTTGTGACTTGGTGTATACATACAATTAAGCATATGCCCTTATCTCATAAGTACTTGTATATAGTTTTACCATTATTAGTTGATGTGAGCTCGTTTAATACAATGAGTTTAGTTATGTCGGCGGGCGAGGATAGAGGCTGGCTGTGATGGAACTGGAAGTTCAGTTCTTTAGATCTACAAGTCCCCAGTTTGACCCGTGGCAAAATTCTTTCAAGCATATACATAGGTAGCATTACTTATGGAAGATACTTACTTAACCATGGTCGAGTCATGCTTCTGATTTCAGGAGTTTTCAGGAGTTATTTGTACAGTTATTTTTGTGTGTTTCAGGAGTTTTCGCCTGGATCTAACGATAGGATGAAAAAAATGGGTTTCTATGTGCGGGACCTTCTTGGGCAGGTCAGAGTCATGCTTCTGATTTCATCTTCTCATTTTAACTATCTTTATTCTCTTCTACAACCTTAACAAGCTGGTTTTTATTTGCAGTACTACTTTGATACACTCTTTCCTCGTATACCTGCCTACTACCTTAACAAGCTGGTTTTGATTCACGAGTAATGGCTTTCTTGCAGGTATTTTCCGGCAATATTGGTTCACCAAGTCCAGAAAATAAGATTACACGTAGTGTTCTACAATCCTTACAATGCAATGAGTAGTCACTATGATAACTCACATATTTCTTGTTAATCATAAATTCAATTCACCGTGCTACTTATTGCATACAAATTTGTTTCCATGAATTATACTTCGTACTGGTTCTATATAAATTATAAATTACATACTGGAAACATAAATTGTGCACCATTTCTTGCAGTTACCTACTCTTATTTGTAAAGGTGTGACAGTGGTCATCTCTCCTCTTGCTTCATTGATCCAAGATCAATTAATGCATTTATTACATGAGACACTTTTTGCCAATTCATTATTATTAATGGGCTAAACGGGTGCACATGTAAGAAACTAAACGGGCTTAATGGGCGCCTATGTAAAATACTAATTAGGCTATTTGACGAATTTTTTCTATTTAATTTTTTATCTCCGGCTTTTAAACAAGTTTTTTTATTTTTTATTTCAACATTTTTATATGTTTTTTTCCCGTTTTAGCTTGCGCCCATTTCGCCCACCCGTTTCGCCCGCCCGTTTAGCCCGTGCCCGTTTAGCCCGTGCCCGTTTTGCCCGCCGCCCGTGCCCGCCTGCCCGCCCGTTTTGCCACCTCTATTACAGGTATGCATTGCTGACTACTTAATAACATTCTTAGGTTGATTTGCATTAGCTTATTTATAGTGAAACACACTGAATTTTGTTGTTGGTCCTGTTGGACACAATATAGGCAAATATTTTTGCTCCTTACTATAAAGACCTGTGTAAGGGGCCACGTAAGTGCAAATGAAGTCTAGCTCAGTTGGATGGATGCATTTGGTTATAGTCTCCTCGTATAATCTACAAACTTAATTTTTGTACTCTGATAAAATTTGATGGTTTTTCTACATTTCATGATAGATCTTATGTATGTGTTATCTTTTGTATATAAAAGATATTGGAGTAAATCCTTGATCTTAACGAAGCTCTAAACTTGACGAATCGAGCCAAAGCTCGTCCAATCAATCTTCTTTGATTTCGTAACTCTGCATCTTTAATTGATGCAATCAGCTAAGTACATTTTTCGTAATAGACAGCTTATACGCACACGATGACAATTAATATCAAGAATAACGATACACAAACTTTTTTTTTTGAATGGTGAAAAAAAAAGAAGCAAAAATAAGGTCCTACCGAGATTTGAACTCGGGTTACTGGATTCAGAGTCCAATGCATGTCCTAACCACTAGACCATAGGACCAAGTTTGATACACAAACTAGTAATGTCAAAGACATCAGTCTTAATCTAAACCAAAACTATAGATAACAGCAAAAGATAGCTAACCAACGTTTGCATAAGATTCTTTGATATACTCAAACGAGCAGACCACAAGTGCACTTAAATTCTACTTGACACCTTTTGCAACATTTCGCGACTAGGCAACTTGTAGATGAAAGCAGGGACGGGACGGAGTTAGGGGTTCCTGCGGGTGGGTGCCCGTGACTCCTATGGAATTTTTCTGTGTAGTGTTAAATTGTGAAAAAAACATCGATTTTTTTTAAATCCATCTAAAATGCACACAGTCATATTTCTACCCTTCGTTTTAATTCATTTTTTACATCTGTTATATTACGGTTCAAAAAATATGTACACCCGGTCATATTTCTACCTGGCTTCGTCCCTCGATGAAACTGTGTCATTCCTTGAGCGGGACTCACCTAAAAGTGATCACAAATGAAACAATGAGAATGGAAAGAGCCCAGAAATTGTACACATGAATAATAGAGTTTCAAAATCAGGATCTAGTATGCAACCAGAAATTAAAGTTACTTAAATACTTAGAATCCAAATAACTCTCACAAAAGGTCTTATATTAGGTAATGTAATTTTGTGGCCGGGTAAAAGAAAAAGTATGACGCAGAACCATAAAAAAAGACATTTTCAAAGGCATAAGCATTCCTTTCTATGTAGGCATATGCCGATTCCTCGACGGTTTATCCCTTCTTTCATGTCCATATAAATATAACGTGAGATGGTCGAACGAACCAACCAAGTCATTGGAAGCTCTAGCTTAAAATTCAAAGAGCTGTTGCAATTCACGCATACTCATCAAGCTAGATCAGTTAAAGGGCTACCCTCTATTGTCATGTGTGTTCCAAATAGAATATGTGGGTGCGTGATGTTTCTAATCATCTTCCTCATTGTTCTTATATGTTATGCCAAAGGAGAATTGCCCCGTAGCTGCTTATTGCTTACCTAAATTGTGTCTGCAAGAATTACTTACCATAATTCCTAGTAGCCGATAAAATATCAAACAATTCTTACATACGCATCTATTTCTGAAACATAAAGATTTTCTTTACTGCAATTTTAACTCAGTTTAGTTTTCGGTTTCGGTTAACTGTTTTTAATTTCGGCTTGGGCTAACTCGGCCCAAGAATAACTTTTTGGCCAAGAAACTGTGTTTCTTATTCTCTATTATTTGCCAATCTGGAACTCTATAATGTCACTGGAATGATAGGTTGCTAATAAGATTTTACCATCTTTTTCTATTGATTTGGGAGGTTTTATCGTACTGTTATTTAGGTCACATACTCTTAGGTTTTACGGATGGAAACCGAGGGATTAATTTGGAGTTGTTATTCCAAATTTGAATCAGAAAACACAAAACATCACAACATCACAACATCACAACATCACAACACAATACTTGTAGATTCAAATTATTTATTTTAAAAAATCATACCTGAAATACATTCCGAAATCAAACCCCAGCAAAAGATGCAGTTAACTGGAAACCGTAAATTTTTTTTAGACGGATAACCTATTTTTGATTTCAAATCAGAGAGCGTGCAGACAGTCTTTAACACGGGGGGATGTATTATATTGTACAACCTTACTAATCATGTCAATAATCATAAAAGAATCCTCCTCTCTTTCTCCCAAAACTATAGACCAAACACAGTTTTAATCAGCCATGTATTGGAAAGTGGCATCAATAAGTCATCAAGATTAACAATGTACTTTACCAACCAATTAGAATAACCATTCTTCATCTCAAAAGTAGTCAAAAGTCGGAATTTATAGTTATTCATACAAAGAAGCAAACTAGTAGCTGTTGGGGGGGGGGGGGGGGGGGGGGGGGGGGGGGGGGGCAGCGCCCCCCATTGCTAGCCCGATACGATGAGATTTTAGTGTAATTTTAAGCGTTTTTTAATATTGCCCCCCACTCAAAACTCAAAATGGCCCCCACTCACACACTAAAGTCCAACTTTTAACACTCCAAAACTTATAAATTCTTCATTTTTAAGAAAGAATACTCGATTTTTCGTTCCGATTCATGTCTTTTTCACCTTGCAATTGGCCAAAAAAATTTTTGCCCCCCACATTCTAATTTCCTAGTTCCGCCACTGACCATGAGACTGAAACAACTTGGATTCAACGTGCAACTTCCCATCAAACGGTACAAGGAGTTGTACTTTTGCTAAAAACGCATATTCATTCACAATCCGAAACTTGTAATGCAAAGACGGGTATGTCCTATCTAGCCAATGAATGGCATTACTCCAATACAATCCAACGTCAAAATTGGCAAAACAATTGTCGAGAGACTTAATCATAACGCAATCACTGTAAGTGTCTGATTCTGAAGAGTAAGTTGCAAATTGATTAAAATAAGCGATACTATTGTTATCATGTACGTAATCAACACGTGTGACATTAACATGTATGACTTTGTAGTGAGGTGATTTTGAAGGATCAAAAGCCATTCTCACACTCCGCATACGTGATTTTATAGGCAGCAGCTTAAACACTTTAGTGGTAGGATTGTATACGTAATACTCGTAGAAGTTGTAGTTGTGTGGTTTCAAACTACATAAAAACAAACCATTACAGGACTGCACAATCTCAAAAGAACCAGGTGGCGCTGTGGAGCCCAAAGTAAGGACAGTTGATGTTTTGGATGGAACCCGGATATCAAATGAGACGAAATCGGAAGACCAAGAGAGGGATCTATGTTTGGGATTTGGGTACGGGTATGAGTGAACTAGTGAAGTATGGGGATGTAATGAGAGATAACCATCGTTTGGATACTATTTTAAAGAAATGAAGTGATATAACAGGTAATCGAAGTAATATTTCTGTCAAAAGGTCGTCATTGGACAAAACTGTAGTTACGGATAAAGGGATGTTATTGTCTCTAGTACCATTATGATTCTACCTCTGAAGATGGAGGAAGTTTGGACGAACTTGCGGCTATTATGGATAATCCCTGTAAAATAAACCCAAATGATAAGCATCAAAGTATAAACATCAACTATAAAATGGGTAAAGTTTAGGGGGTGTGTGTTTCGACTTATATGTAGGCTTAGCTTTTTTGATTTCGGCTTATAATTCATAAGCTACAATTTTCCGGCTTACTTGAGACTTCTGGGCAGTCAAAAAAAGCCAGAAAATATAAAACAAGTTATATACAAATGAAAAGTGGTTCATACATTAGATCCAACGATTAAAATGTTAAAAAAAGGTAGTACCTGTTGGACTGAGGTATATATCCTCCTCGTAGATGGTTTGACATTTTTGTTACCAAATGGCCAAAGTGCTTTGAAGTAACGCTAAGACATTTGGTTGTAGGTTTAGATTAATTGGAATCACTTCGGTTAGGCTAGGCACAACGCGCCTGATTTCTCTTGGTCAAGTCTCGGTCGCGACCGAGTCGCTGCGTTGCGGCGATTCGGTCGCCGGTCTTGGTCGGGGGCAAATCGACCCTGGTCACGGTCTAATTCATTTGTGGGTTTGTGTTTGTGTAAAAAAAAAATGGTTTGTTTGTGTTTAAAAAAAAAAATTTAATATAAAATTTATACTATATACTGTAAAAAGAAATGTAAAAATCTTGTATTCGAAAGTTAAAAATTTATTTAATACTAATAAAACTTGAAAATACTGAAATACAATAAGAAATGCAATACGATACTAAAAATAAAATTACATAATACGATTAGTCAGTTCCCGGATCCGAATCCGATAACAGACCACAAGGAAACTCCCAACGCAATGTTTCTTCTTCATCTTCTTCGGCCATAATTTGCGCCTCCAGCTCCCTTCTTTCCCTTTCTTCTTCTTCCTGAGTTTGTCTCAACACTTTTTGATTTAGGTATTCTTGATACACCTCATTGTCAGTCATTCTGCCATCTGTGAGGTTTGGAATTGGAAAGGGTAGATCGGGCGACTCATTTCTTATTTGGTGTTGTTGCAACGAAGGACCGATATGAGTTGTTTGATATCAGGACGAAGAACCAAAATTATTCAACCATTTAGTATTTTCTTCAATTCTAGCCTCCAATCTTGTCGACTTTCTATACAAAGATCTCCGAAGGCTGAAATTCAATTCAGCTTGCTTACTAAAATACGTGTCGATAAACTGACGCTCCTGTGGGGAGAGATCACGGCATTTCTTACATGCCGAGCTCAATTCCGTGTTCTCTTCGGACGCAGCATCGAAATCATCACCTAACTTCGTAAGCTGCTCGTAACGGCGTTGTTGTTGAAGTATTTGTCTCTTAATTATAGCCTTAATCTCGGCTTCGGTATGTGGGAATGAGCATGCCATTTTTAATTTCTGAATGTGTGTGTGAAAAATAGAGTTGTGTGTTGAGTTGTGTGTGAAAAAACTGTGTGTGAAAATGTGGTATTTATAAAGAAAAAATAATAATTTAAAAAAAAAATTTAATTTTTTATTAGGTCGCAATAGGTCGCCGGGTTGTGGCAAATAGGTCGCACTAGGTCGCCGGCCAAAAAAACTAGGTCGCGACTGAAATGCGTTGTGGGTAGCCTTATAGATCATACGGAAGAGTCTTGTGGTGGTTTTTTTATGGCTGCATAGACTCATAGAATTATGATAATAGGATATGTTTTCAAACAAAGTTAAGATTATACCCGAGTTAAACCTTTGTAATTTGAAAAAGTAAATTGTATAGCTTATGACTTCATGACCTATATAACTATTTAAAGCACTATTCTCTTTGTCTTATACTTATAGTCAATGTTTTGAAATCTGGGTTTTGAATCGACCCGGTCGAGTGATCGGGGCACTGGTTCAACCGGTCGGATCAACACGGTTTTCTAAAAAAAAAAGTTATATATATTTTTTAATATTATGAAAAATATTTATATAAAAATCACGAATATTTCATATATTTGGCCTAAAACCTATTTACTAACAAATATAACATGTAAAATCAAAGTTACGTTGCAAATACATTAATTAAATCGCAAAAAAGCAAAAAAAAAACGAAAAAAATTAAAACCGGGCCGGGTCTCACGAACCGGGTCGCTTCAAACCCGGCGCGTCACACCGGGTTTCTAATATATAAGACCCGGGTCAATTTGACCCGTTTTTTTTTACCGAAACCGATTCAACCGGTTGAACCGGCCAGGTCAACTCGAGTGTCAAAACATTGCTTATACTAGTTATAACATTCATATGTGTATGGATTTTTTCTAAAAATTTTAAATACGTATCATTGAAGACGAGCCGAGAACCCGCGCTTCGTGGCAAGATGTTATATGGAAATATTTTTAGAGATTTACGACTTTAAATAACGTAATAATCACAGGATGCCGACATTTCAATTTTCTTGATATCTATCTAAGGTTGTTAAAACGATTGCATATTTTATAATTTACAATCCTCATTACGAATTTATAACTTATGGTTATAAGTATATTAAAAATGACGATGCTGATACTGATTGTGTTAATAATAATCAGTGGCGGACCTAGAAAATCAAGATAGGGTGTAAACTATTCTAGAACGAAAAAAAAAGGTCTAGATCAGATTTTTGGGTCGATTTTTTTTTTAATTCAGGTTATGCATGACTAGTCGCGTTTTATGAATCCGAGATTTAAATTCAATTATTTTACCAACTTCTGGTTATTTTAAACTAAACTTTTTTGAATTTTAAAACATTACTATCTGGTTTTGGTACTATCACATACTACTAAGTTATCATGTAACATTCAAATTAACTTTTAATCATAGTCGTTGTAATGAAGTAAAATTTAAATACTTATCAACAACGAGGATTAAAGTTAGTTATCTAACACTAGCAATTTCACCTTTTAAAACTTTACAAGAACAAACCTTTAAAATCGTGTGCTACAAACAAATTAACATCTGATATGTTACTACTTTATAAAAGATTTAAAACTTTTCTATATTTAGAAGTCTTCTTACTACTTTATAAAAGATTTAAGATTTTTCTATATTTAGAAGTCTTAAAATTTTCAGCCTAAAACATTTCTATATTAAGAAATAAAGAGAATTGCATAAATCGTCCTTTAAGTTTGGTCATTTTGCATGTTTCGTCCTAAATATTTTAAAAGTGCTTATATCGTCCTAAAATTAAACTATTTCGCAAATTTTCATCCTTAATGTTTTGTCATTTTGCAGGTTTCGTCCCAAAAGTTTTGGCTATTTTGCAGGTTTCGTCCTAATAATTTTCCTCATAAGGATGATGCTTGCATTAAAGTTTCCCCACAGGGATGATCTTTGCACTTTTGTAACGTTTAGGACAAAACATGCAATTTGACCAAACTTTAGGGACGATTTATGCAATTTACTCTTAAGAAATATATACAATCTTGAATAATACCAATCAATTTCAAATTTGTAACAGCTTCCAGCTCTATAAACTGTTATAAAATTTTGAATAATAACAATCAATTTCATATTTGTAACAGTTAAATAACCATTCCACATTTTAAACCCATAACACTATATAAGGAAATACATGTATTATAAACTATCCATCCCAACAACAATAGATTGAGGTTACACAAGATCCATGTACTTTACCCAAAATGTGTATCAATATTTGTGTGTTTCCATGATGTTGTATACACAAACGAACCGAACGAGAACTAATAGATTCTGGTACACCGGAATCAATTGCGGTTTTGGTGGTGTTTAAACCAACATCCTTAAATGATCGGGTCCACTTGATACAAATCACTCAATTTGTAAATAGCATTTGGCGACAGAAACTAGATCTGACGACGACTGCAAATGGATCTTTGGTTTTCGTATGGGTTGCGACGGGATTGGGTTTCAGTGGGGATTCTCCGACGCGTTTTCGAGAGTGGCGACACAGAGGGACGAATGTATGTTAGGAAAAATGATTTATTTGGAAGAGAAAATCTGCGATGCCCCCACACGAATCGAAAGTATTGGAAACTTGGAATTGTCTATGGTGGTTTTTCTTAAATGAAGAATAAGAAGAAGAGTGTGTGGGATATGTGAAAGTTATATATGAGTTAGTCAAAAGAAAGTACTAGTGACATACATATATATTTATTGTTTAACGTCACATATTCAACTTTTATTTACATACATGTGTTAGGTCGTCTATAATTTGCATACTTTTTGTATTTGATTATTTTGTATATGATATTGCATTAGTTACTTACTATAATTAAATGCTTTATAGTAAATGTAGGAACGTCATTATGATACATTTAATACTTATTCAATGACAAACTTATACTACGTAGTTTTTAGTTCTCGAAATCAAAATAAAGTAACTTTATTGCATGTAATCAAATTTAACCCGACCTAGCTTAATTCGACTCGAGTTATTTCAAGTTATTCTAAAAAATATTTGTTCAATGCCCCCGTGATTAACTTTTTTGGGTCCACCACTGGCGGCATAGATTTGTTTTGATAATAGAAGCTCCTATCTTTTATTGTTAAAAAAAATACAATACAAAAGAAAACACACAATTTCCTTAGCACCTTCTCAACAGCCACAACCTTCACCACTTTTGTCGATGCCCCTAATTTAGTCGCTGCCACTATGAGCCGCAAAGATTATAGGTTTGATGTGATTTGGTGGTTTTGGTGCTAGATCTGGTGGTTTTTGTTAAAGAAATAAAGTTTGGTGTTTGGATTATAACATAAGCAAAAACCATTGGTTTTATGGTGGATGATGTTTCGGTTTTATAATATATGTTCGTCATAAAATTGGTTATCGAGTACCCGCCGCCGCATTGCACGGGTACTCGGCTAGTAATATTACAATATATTTAAAACTTACTTGTAAAAATATTACAGTAGACTAGTCCACTGGCAAAAATATATGTAAAGTGAGATTGGGCCTTTATCTTTGTATATAATTGGGCATCCTTTTTATTTTTTATCTCTTTGACTATGAGAGAGAAAATCATCTCAAACATTAAAAGAGGCTTTCTTCAATAAAACCACTGTACATCTCCTTTCAGAGTTGCAGGCGACGAACAATCGCTTTCTTTCATTTTTAGTATATTTTCTCAATCATCTGAAGAACTGAACAATAGTAAATTGAATTAGGGTATGCATCCCATATCTGTTGGGTATGCACTTTTCCGAAATTCATTAAAAAAATCTTCAAACTAGTTTTTTTTACACTACAAGAAAATATCCCAGGGGTATGCAAGTGCATACCCATTGGTGGCTGTACGTCCGCCTCTGATAATAATCCTTGCTGATTGTAGTGCATGGTGTTGGTGATTAACTTTCGAAAACTGATGGCGATGATACAATTAATGCATATATAAAAAAACATATAATGATAGGATGACTCAATTGTATCTTCTGTTATAACCTCAACAAACTTTCCATTGAAAGTTCTGATATGCAAACTATTAAGGTTATCAAAATTAGTTTTTTTAATATTATAATAAAATGAGATGATAGTTTGACACATTATTTCTGTTTGGAGCGACAGCCGACAATCCATCAGCAAATAATGATACTATACAAGTCGTGGAATGTCTTAAAAAGTGTCACTAGAAGTTTTTCTTTTCACCTTCATTTGTAAAAAGTGTTGTTAGAAGTCCAAGTGGTAAAAGTATACATTGACAGCGTTTCTGACACTTAGGCCCGGTTTGGTTCGTAGAGTATTGATGTAATTGTAATTTATGAAAGGAATTGTAATATAAATAAATTGTAATTTGAATTGTTAAAATATATAATGTGAACGGTTGACTAAATATAATATAATTAAGTACAAATTCATCTACACATCTCTATAAAAATTACAAACATATGACATGTATAGGGTGTTGGTTGGATTATTAATGTAAATTGTTAATTCCTTCGTAGTAATATTTTTAACTTTCTTTCATTTGGTTGGCCTAATGCAATTTAGAAAATTAATCCAACTAAACACGTCATGTAATTGAAATTAAAATTATATTAGTACACCAACTTACAACAAAGGCTTTAATAGTGTTAGAGAGAAGGGTGTCATAACACACCTAACCCTCTTCATTTGGGGCCCCACAGCTTCCACATCAGCGTCACATCACACCAATACAACTAACAAAAATACTCACTCACTTACAACTAGGGGTGTTCATGGGTCGGTTCGGCGGTTGGTTAGACAAATTAAACTATCCATCGCGGGGCGGGTAATTAATTTTACTACCCGAAACCGAACCGTACAAGGCGGTTAACCGGACATGCGGTTACCCGAAATACCGGTTACCCGCGGTTCGGGTTACTGTTAACCATGTTATAAGCTTATCGATCTTAAGTTTATAAATAATAACATGATTTAGAGCGTAAAGTTTTGTTTTATAAATAAATGATACTTAAAGAGATAAAAATCATATAAAAGTTATTTCGTTACAAAAATTGCATTCAAATAGTCATAAATAACATATTAACAAAAAATATGTATTCGATTTCTTTGGATTAAGATCACATCAACTAAATTTTACACATACCTGTTTAGAAATGTTGACATTAAAGCGCAAAAATCGTTGCAGAATAAAAGTAGTGTACTAATATAATTAACAAATGTACTATTATTTGAATATTTAGCTACAAAAATTTCGTATATAACATGCACGGTTCGGTTCGGTTAACCGCGGATATCTAAAAATGAAAACCGAAACCGAACCGTGATAAGCGGGTTTTTTCGGTTTCGGTTTCGGTTTCTTCGGTTTCGGGTTTTTTTGGTTTCGGATTGAACGGTTCGGCTCGGTCCGTCGGTTTCTCGGTTTATTTGAACACCCTATTTACACCACACCCAACTCTTTTTCATTTGGGCCCCACCACTATTTTTTGTTTTTCATTTTTTCATTTTCACACAAAATAAAATTTATTTCATTCAAATAAAACATTACAAATACGAAAATAAAAATTACAAATAAGGAAATAAAAAATACGATACGAAAAAAATACGAAAAATTAAAATAAACTACTCCCGGGGAGGATATCGGGCCACAATTTTCTCTTGTTTTTGAAACACGAACGACCTTTTGGTTCCAGCATTGATTCGTAATCAAGCGCGAGAAACTGGAAGTCGACCAACTCCATCTGCCTCTTTACGAGTGCGTTTTGTGAATCATACGCTGTTTTAGCCGAGATAAATTTTTGATGCATTGCATTTTATAGTACTTCCTTCGATGACCCCGACGATCCTCCGGTGCCCTCACTTGACTCGGATCTTGATTTTTTAGCGGGTCGAGATTTTTCTTCGGGTCGAGGATTTTCATCAGGACCGAATACTTCGATGTGATTATCCGCACGAACAGCTTTTGCCCCGACAAACTTCGGGTGTTCTTTGAGGATCTTTCGCGCGTGCGAGTAAACAAATTTTCATCCTTTATACGTTGCTAAAAATTCATCTTTCACATCTTCGAAAACATTATCATCATTCATCCCACTCCTACGGTCTATTCCTTCGTACATCGCTTGAAATTTTTGGCAATCGGGATGCATCCGACCCCATTTCCCGGTAATCATGTTTTTTGTACGCCGCTTACCGGTTGTTTGATTGTTGAAATCTATAGCAATACTGTTCCAAAAATTGTGGGGAGCCGGATTTAAATTGTGAGCCGGATGGAAATTGAGAGCCAGATGGAAATTGGGAGCCGGAATAAAATTGTGGGAAGCCAGATTGAAATTGTGAGAAGCTAGGAGAAGTTGATACGGAGTTTTATGACGATGGTGTAGACGGGTTTGACAGTGGTGTCGAAGGGTTGCTAGTGTTGAGAAGCCCGGTGAAGTTGAGTTGTGGGAATTGATCATTTGGTATGTTAGACATTTTTTTGATGTTTTAGAGAGATTTTGGAAGAAATTGTGTGTTAAAAGTGAGAAGAAAATGTAATATATATATATATATATATATATATATATATATATATATATATATATATATATATATATATATATATATATATATATATATATATATATATATATATATATATCTTTACATTATATATAATAGGAGGGAAATGTCACATAATCATCCTTTAATCCATGTCATCATGTTTTATATTTAATATTTAATTTTTTTAAATTCCGAATTTCTTTTTAAAATTTATTTATTTTTCTAAAATTTGGAATTTTTTAAAAATATGTAACATGCAAGAGTCGAACCTGTGTCTGCTTTCTCAAAAGCAAGAACCTCAGCCAATGGACCAAGGTAGAATTTATGTGTTCTCATTGAAAAACAAAGTATATAAACACAGTTTCATTGTTAATGGATTACAAACCTTTATATCATAAACCGTCATAATATGATATATCTTCAAAATCCCTACTATGTTTATATCATTATTCTCATGATCCCGCGATACCCTTTCAAAACCCTAAATAAATTACATATTAATAAACCTATTGCACTTGATAATGGGAAGTGCGATGATGCTGACAATATGTTCTGTGCGGCTCATGGTGGTGATGGTAAGCGATTTAGTGGTGAGGCCTGGTCTCAACATACTACTCTAAGTTTTGCAACCATGCCGATTTGATAGATGACATAATTCAAAATTTTCTTATTGTTATTATACATGTTGACTGTATATTTAATGACATAATTGTTTTGGCCTTTCTTCTACAAATTTATTTTATGTTGACTTTCTTGTCTCGAACACCAGATTTGCTGCAAGTAAATGTTCATTAGATGAATAATTGAATATGGTGGAGGATTTGAGTGTTCTATTAGGTTTCTTTGACAATTTCATAGTTAGAGATTTTTAATGCTTACATGTGATTATTAACAGCAGCACAATCTTCCTAGAGGTATTGAATTGGAGTGTTTGGCAATCTATCTACCTTTTTTTATTTGAACTGTGATCGCTTTGGTTCACAAACCTAATGCTATTCTCTGCTTTTATCAGATTCCTAGGTGAAAGAATATGAAGATTTGTTTCAAGAGATGTAATCTGTTGTCAAGCTCTGTAGTAGGAGACAAAGGTGCATGTTGGAACTAAAAGCTATGAAGCGTTCTCAAGAGCAAGCAACTCGTGAAGGAAAAAACCTTGATTAGGTTCAGTTTGCTTGCATAATTAATCGATCATGTATTAAAATTCTATCTTCATCATGGTATAAATGATCTATATTTATCATTGCATGTGGTTAACGAGCGGCGGGGGCTTTTTTTTTAAGTCAATAAGCTAAGTACTTCAATGTATGAATGGCTTAATAAGAATACGCAGATAATATATGTATATATCCTACAAGTAGCTATTTGGGATCAACATATTAATGTGAATGAACTGTATATTTATGGACTTAAATATATGTGTAAGGTTAATACTGCAGAGCCTGTTGATGGTGCTCATATCTACTCGCTATTCAGTTAATACTGATAGTGAGGACTCTAACGGACCGGAATATGGTTGAAAATATGTACCGATCAGCTGAGCTTGTGGGTATGTTTCTTGCACTCTGATTTCATGTATTTCCCAAGAAGGCATGTTATATTATGTAATCTCTCTACATTAAATTACTCCACGACACTAGATAAGTCTCTTAGTTTCTCTTGACTCAGGAGTGCTACTTAATTTATGGTGTTAATCTTGGGTTCTATCTTACTATTTTCGATCGACCAACTTTTCAATATAATCTGTAAGAAGTTGCAATAGACACTTTATATGTGGCCTTTCATTTGTCATTATATTGTCATTATAGTAGAAGGATTATTCAACTTAATATTTTTTTCTATGATGTTTTTCAGTTCTTGGATCACTTGAATGGCCTAGAAGGAACGCCCTGTTAGGTTTAGTATTGTTGCTTTAATAGTTTAAACCCTATGTTATGAATTTTTATCTGCTGACTGTTTTTGGTATTATGAGATCAGGATACACAAATTCTTGGAGAAAACAAAGTAAAAACAAAAGCGTCTGAAGCAACAAAAGGAGCGAAAGCTGAAGAAGTTCCTGACATTGATACTAAAGAACAATATCGTGAAGGGACACGATGATTTAAATCCATTGATCGCAGCCTGTTAAAGTTGAGGTTTGCTTTATTTAAGAGTGGCCTTTTGGTCTGATGGTGCTAAACCGACCTCGAGTAGTAGCCTTGAGGTTATTGGTTTATATTCACAGATTACAACTCAACGTGTGCACATACATGTATATTAATGTTTTAATCTTTTCAGGTTAGAAGTCTTCTGATCGAATTGCTTTTGCAGTCCGCTTATATACAGCCTCCAGCTGAAACAATGGACTGAAGAATGAAGTGGATCCCTGTGGGCAACAGGACAAGTCTTTCGGGTATGTTCAATTTACTGAGGTATGTGACTCATGCAATATTTTAATTTTTTCCTGTATAATCTACTTCCTTATATATATTTTTTTATTTTTGTATAATTGTTTGAATTATGATTTAAGCATGTACGTGTTCTCCTTTTGCTCTAATATTCATATTTGTTAACTTAATGTCTTAGCCATCAGTCAACAACAGATGATGTGGCCTGTCATTCCTGAAAACTGATAATAAGGGGACCGATAATAGCTAATAGCTCCAGTCACATCCAAGTTGGATTGGAATTGGTTTTAAGGGACTATGATATAGAAAGTTTATGCGGATGGGCGAATGTATTCGAGTTTTCGAAAGTTGCACTAGATAAAGGAAAACTAAAACAAGAAGATGATTATGGAACATATGTATGTTTTCTTCTTTAAATATAACATCAAGTAATTTCATCATATCGATGAGTCAGTTGATTCTAACATTTTCACATGCAATATTCGGGCACTTGCTAGATGTATGCGGCCCCGAACCACAGCTATTGCATACAACATCCTTGCAGTAGTTCTTTACCACGTGAGTGACTTTAATCAGGTGAAAATTCTTTCTTTATTTCTTCATGGCATTCTATCTTCATTTACATAAAATTTGTTTAAAAAAGTATGGTATCTCATGCAATGATTTTAATGTTGGTATACCACGATGTATGCGTTGAATGAACGGAAGCAGTTGGTTCTCTGTTTGGAGGCGAATGGGATGAGCCACAAGGACCTCGTGGAACATGTTATGGTAATTTGTAACATTTAAATGCTCAGTTAAATTGTAACCTTTATGCTAACAGTACCAAGAATCGATTTGAGGTTTGAGCAAGAACAAACATGACATTATGTTCGTTGCAGTGGCAGATCAAGGATCGATGTTGCTGACAAATAACAATAGCTAGAGTTCCGGGATCCAAGGTGAGAAGCTTACATATAAAAATGTAACGATACTCTATCTAGGCATTCAAAATATGACTTTGTGTTTTTGCAATAGTTTATCACAGTATAAGGCACTGACTTTTGCTTTGTAAAACCACTTCCCAGAATCTACGGAGGTTTATGTTGGCTATGATACCCTTATTGGACGACCTCGATGTTGAAGTAGTTTATTCTCCTTACTGACTAGCCTTCATTTGCAGTGGGGTACAATCGAGCTTTCATTAGAGGCAAATGAGGTACAAGTTATACGTTCTCTTATTGTTGTTTGAATCCTGCCATGTTTTATAATTTATGATTTGTTGTTCTGGAAAATGAATTGTTATACTGATGGGGCTACTAAACTTAAGTAACGAATATCGAATGATAAAATGGGAATAATAGATACACTCTTCATATGTAAGCGGACGTAATGACTACGAAAGGCCTCGAAAAAGGTGAGATGATCCGCATCTTGGCGGGATAACTTATACAATTTCATCCATGGCAGATACATCCTCTTTGTTCGTCTATTGACCTATCTGAGCCCATGTATGATGACGTTGACACATCTTACAACGTGTTTTGATCTCTGATTTTTTGATAGAGCTTCACAAGGGTGTTTGGTGTCATTTGCATATGGGTATATGAAGAAGGGTATGAGATAATATGAAGGTAAAGAGGGAGCCAAGGATATGATTCTAAGAAACCAAATACAAATGAATTTGATGTTAATGTGGCTTCCATAAGCAGTCAAAACACATTGTATGAAAATCTAATACCTCGTGTTCTAGGCATCCGATCCGTGATCGAGGAATAAAGACATATCTATTGAGCCCAGTACTCATGAGTCTGTGGCTAAGGGTAATTTCTGTAGGTTTGAAATTGATATAATCTGCTGGTGCGTATAAAAAGCGGAATATTAAAAAGTTGGTGCATTACAACGATGGTGGTATACCAGCAACACACACACATACCTAATTGTGTGATCACGTTGCTTCGTATGGTCATTTTTCAATGTACAACAAGCAACATGGAATTCCTGCATAACTTTTGGTGCATGATATTACGAGACAAGCTGCGAACATGTGCCTGAAAACACGTGATACAAACAGGTCGGCCCTGCAGATCTGTCGTGAGATCATGTATTACCTACTATCCTTAAATAGTACACTTTAAGTAGAATTTTAGGTTTCTAACTTCGTCGTAGTCTTTTGTTGTGCTATCAGGAGGAACCCAAAGCAGAAGATGTGAAAGTGAAAGAAAAGAAAGAAAATGGTGAAGAGAAACCTCTTGTTCAAGACGAAAAAGAAGAACCAAAACTACCAGAACCATTTGTGTTGTTTATGGATATCCATTGTGGATGTGCCAACACGTTTAAGAGATCTCTTATGAGAATTCCAGGTATATAATTTGATGTTGTTATGTGATGACTACCATATAATCCAAGCCAGTCTGATTAGTGGACACATTACATGTTATTATGTTTATAGTTATTTATGTTGTTATGTTTATAGGTGTTGTGGGGGCATACTTTGACATGGTTAAGAAGCAAGTTACTATAAAATGAGTGGTACAAGCAATCTGTGACAAGATAAAAAAAAAGGAAAGTTGCTAAAGTATTAATTCAGAATTCAGTAAAGTTAAAAATCTATACGTGATTGAAATAAAGTTAAAAATTTATACGTGTTTGCAATCATGAATGGGTTGGTTTGAGATTTGGATACTCTTAACGGGTAAAAAAACGGCACAACAAAAAAACATGTCAAACATGTTAAAGTTATTTAAATTTTTTGTTATTATTGCCTAAAGGCTCCATATTTGGTTTATTTGATGAAAATGGATTATTCATTTACTTAAATTGTTCTTGTCCTCATATTTGACGCAAATTGAACTGTTAGCTGGGAAATAATTGGCTATGCTTGAACCATTCTAGATAAAAAAAATTATTCATGTTGGCTCTTGCTTTAAAGTGAAGTTGCTCAACATGAATTGTTTGAAGGTCTTGATGGAGATTAATATGACGATCATATTGAATACGTTGATGGAGATGACGAGAATAATGATGACGGAGATAGGTAGGATAATTAAGGGAGAGCAAAAAGATGGTACAAAATTTTCACAAAGTTTTATTAGATTATTAGTTAATTGTTATTGTACAATGTTTTAAATAGACCTGGTCGAGTCACCGGGTTCGGGTCAGACCGGGTTAGCTCGGTTTCTAAAGTAAATATTTTTTTATATTTTTAATAATTAATAAAAGTTATATATAAAAACCATAAAAATTTTCGAATATTGAGGATATAAATTGTTTACCAAGTAATGTATACATATTTTTTAAAAAAACCCGAAAAAATCAAAACCTGGCCGGGTCTCAAGAACCGGGTTGACCCGGGTCACCCCTAAACCCGCCTGGTCAAGCCGGGTTTCAAAAATGTGAAACACAGGTCAAAATGACCCGTTTTTCGGCCGGAACCAGGTCAACCGGTTGACTCGGTCGGGTTGACCTGGGTCTGAGAACATTGCCAAAGGCAAAAACAAAAAACAAAAAACAAAAAGAAGTCAACTAACATTAATGACAACACAATTTTGAAAATAAAAAAGAAAGCTAATCATAATTAATACCTGCGCATTGGTAAAGACTATGTAAAAAGTGTATAAATGAAAAAAAAGCCAGTTGATTAGATAAAAGAAAACAAACGCATTTCTTTTTTATTCCATATGCTTTTTATACTATTGTAAATTCATAAAATAAATCCTCAAAGTACTTTTAATCGTTATATTATTTAATGTATAAGTCTTTTGATGTTTTGTAAGTATAGTTTGAAATAAAGTTAATACGAGTTCTATATACTTAGTAGAAAAAAAATAAAAAAACCTAACAATATAACTAATATAAACAATTCGAAAAATATTTTCGCTATGTTATAAAATATAATTTATTAACAACAATATTTAGCTAAAAAATAAATGTAAACGAAAATATAAGTCATACCCGCCCGTTGGGCGGGTTTTGCCACTAGTATATATATATATATATATATATATATATATATATATATATATATATATATATATATATATATATATATATATATATATATATATATATATATATATATATATATATATATATATATATATATATATATATATATATATATATATATATTAGTTGGGTTAAAAATTACGAATTTGAAATATTACCGTTGGAGGCCTAACGGCTATTTTTATGCTGACTGGGCTCGTCGAGGGGATTTCCTTTTTCCGAAATATGGACGGCGAATAAGGGGGTCGGTGTGGCAACGGGGGACAACGAGGGCCGGCGAGGTAGCCACGTCATACCGACGAGCTACCCACCAACGTTACACCATCCTCTCTTAGGATAACTTAAGACTATTTCTGACACATACAAACTGTCACCATAGGTGTTACTATAACTTACCATAGAAATTCATTTATGTTAAAATGCATTTATAGTAATACCTATAGTGAAAAAAATTAGATTGAAACCTGTATTATCTATTGGGATATGCGATCGTTTAGTCATCAGAAATGAGTGAGCCTATCGGGGGCACACACGAATACACGAAAAGTACGTTTATTATATATTTAATATATGTAACTCATTTATATTTATTAAATATATAATATGTTTCACGAAATATATTTAAAGTTTTTTTTAGTTTAACCGTTAGACGTTACAAACTAAATTAATATGCGTTAAATTAAGATTAGAGGACAAGTTTAGTATTTTCGTATGTATAATATTTTGGTCTCTAATTTCAGACAAAATATTACATCTCAAAATAAGACAATAAGACATTTTAAAAAGATAAATGACTTTCTTATTGATAAACTCACGACAAGTCATATATCATGTGATTGAAAAATATCCTTTGTCGGTAAAAAAATCTAATGCTATCTAAATATACGGAGACAAATGAATATTTCAATAGTTGTGTCTTGCTCTTCTTTTGGTCCACGGCAAGAAAGCAATATATATAGTTTTGGTGTGCTCATTTGAGATGCCTTGAAAACACTAACAGAAAATATTATACAAAGATTTCCTCTTTTTCTTTGCCAATTCAGTTGGCTGAAACAATAGTATATTGTTATGATTTGGCTTCTCCATCGTACAAAACCAAATAAGAACAAGAATATTAATATTCTAGTTTTGGTTGTAATATTCTTACTTTAGCCATTTGAATGTATACCACTTAGGTATTCAAATTGGTTTGAAGCAAGATCAAGAACACTAGTTGTTAGTAATCGAGAAATAACCATTAGCATCGTAACGTGCTCGTGTGACGTGTAGTGTGAGCAACCATAGAGACGACAACTTAGTCGTTAAGTTTTAATATCAAGACCCGTTTATTTGATTTTAATCAATTAAACAAAAGGTTAGTATTTAATTTTTTATTTATGTGTTAACTATAAACATCAAACTAGATCCATTCTACTGCGCACTCGTAGTTAAATGGTTAACTAGTTATACCTAACAGTGACATCACGAGTCAAATCGTTTGGTGTTTATGGGTTACACATAGAATAAACACGCTAGATCCGCTTAAATACTCGGTTTTTTTTAAATTTTCTATGGCAATAACATGCATTCTTGCCATAAAATTTAATCTTGATCTAGATCTAATAAAATTGGGTAGGTTTATTAAACTGGTTAATAAACAAAACTTTATTATCCGTTAAAGACTTTAGCATATCACTTTTGTGATCCATGTAAGTCATCAAGTATCTTGCTCGAAAACTTGATGAGGGTCTTTGATCCTTAATTTGGGGAAGACTCATTCGAGACCTGGATCTTATATGTTACTGCTTTCATATAGAGTCTGTCTTCATCTTCTACCATTTCTAGTCTGTTTTTATGTGCTTATTTGTTTTCCATTATGAATTGCAAAACGTAATATTACAATATTCTAGGAATCATAAAACGGATCTCTACTTATATTGAAACTAGCTTTAAAACTATGTCATATTAATTACACTTATTTTCCTTACGAATCGGCTATGTGTTATTTGTTAAAACTCGCTTTTTGAACAAAGATTAATATGGACATAAGATCTATGAAACTTGGTTTTATTATAAGCTAATTTGTTTTGTGAAATCATATTTTCACTCGAGTTGGGCTTACATACCGTAATGATGGTTTATAAACCAGCTTCTCAACGACGTGATTTGCAACATTTAATTATCTTATAATACTTAAAACATCATATTTTATGCTTTTCTAATGATGGACTTGCTATTGCACTACGTGTTCTAGTCAAGCTATCTAGGGTTTGACCGATCTTTAATGCTTTCCCGTGTCATATACATGTTTTGGCATCTATATGATAATTATCCCAAGCACTTGCGCCTTCGGGCGCATGAAGAGTAGGATATAGGGTTTGATTATTCTTTAATGCTTTCCCGCGGTAAACACGCCTAAACTAAAAGTTAATAAAAGGTTTTTCTTAACTTGTGCTATAAAGATGATTGCATGTATCTTTTTACACGTTTTTGAAATTTGTTTTCTAAAATTTATGTGATACCTATTTAATCTTTAAGTCTATGCCATTCAATGTAAAAGCGCTTGTTGTTGGTTTCATCATCTGGTCAGATCTAGGGTGAATTCTTTACCCAATGCGAATTTTGTCATAGGTCAGATCTATGTCAATTTATGCATGCTTTATATTGGTACGACTTAAGTCGAGTTCCCGGTCAGATTCGGAACCCGAGGCATAAGATGAGATGAAACATACTCATGATTTTATTACATGTAGAACAAGTTTGTTTGAGATGTTCATTGGTACTCGAAAGAGTTGTGAGAATGTCCCATCCAAACACTCTACAACAATAAAATTCATGAATCGTCTCATAAATCTAAGAGTTGCACTTGTAATGCAATTAACGTTCGACGCTTACCTCTTGCCCTACTTATTATTATCTGGTCAGACCTCTAATATTAAGTGGGAGTGCAAGCAAGGATCTTAGTCTTGTTAGTAATTAAATGGGTAGTTAATTCTGTTATGAATTTAATTATCGAAAATACTAAATTGAACTTTCTATGTTCCGATTAATTGTGTTATTACAACATAATTCGTAAACTAAAGTTGTTTTCTTATAGAAAACAAACATAGTCTCTTTTCCTAGTAAGAAGAGCGAGACTTACTCCTATATCTTCTCATTAGTTGCCAAGAATAAAGATAAGAGTATAATCGAATCATTATCGATTGTATTTAAACTCACTTCTAATATTTCATTATCCTAATACGGTTTTGAAATCATTGAAAGATAACATATTTTGTGTATATAGAGTACTTTTGTTTATAGATACCAAAATAAATGGCATCTTGCAGTTGTCACGATGTATGAGCTTAAACCGTAAAGAGTAAAGATTTACTAGCATTCTGCTAGGTATTCTTCTTTGACTCTTGTTATTCCTTAAAGTGCTAAATACCCTTGTGGCTATGTAGATGATAAAGGGGGAAATGCATGCCAAATAGTCAAGTTAATTGAAAGCATGAATGGCTAGTCCCTCATTTACACAAGTAAAATTTCATATACTTTGCACAAATACCTAAGTACATGTATACTTGTAGGAATTTTTCAAAGATTAGGAAGTCAATAAATTGGTTTTTGCTTTCCACTGGTGATGTAATATTTTTTATGTTGACAAATTCAGTGGGAGCATAGCGGTTTTGTTACTGAAATAATATTCATGTAATAGTTGTCAATTTCAGTGGGAGGTACAAGATTTATTTTCTTTTTAGTCATCTATACTATTTCGAACTTGCTTTGAAATAATCATTACCATCCAAATATGAACGACCATTGCTTAAAGGAAATTGCATTTTATTTTATGAGATAACACGTTGCCTTTCTGATGCCGCTTTTTGAAATGTTATCTATAGAATAATAATCCACAATTCCTTATCAAAATTTATGGTTCTAAATCTACTTATAATATCAATGACATTATCATATTGTTTACACAATCAACCACATTTTGTACTGCTTGTCTTTATAATATGATGTTGTGCCTTACACAAGTGGGAGAAATCTTAAAGTGTGCAATGAACAACATATTATTGATTTCACTTGCCATTAAGATAAGAAAGCTAATAATTCTAATAGTACTTGAACACACAAGATGTTTGTTGCCCTACACTTTCAAATGTCATGATATAGTGAAAAGCTACTTCAACATTTTTACTACATGTATATACAATTTTGGTCAAGATATAATAATCATAATTTTGAAGTATAAAATTAACTTGAAATTACTACTAAATTCAAGAGTTTGCATTCATGATTAATTTAGTTAGTATAATTATGTTTTCTTGATAACACATAATTATTAAGTCCTTGAATTACTCACCGACTTATAATATAAAGTATGTAGTAAATAGTTATGTCTTCTTGTTAACACATAAACATAAGGTCTTTGAATTATTCAAAGACTTATAATGTATACTTGATAACGGTTTTCTGAAACAGAAAGTGATCCGCTATCCTTACTCCCTTGCTATTTCCGCCGAGAAGTGACGTTATCAAGCCGTCTTCGCCTTATACCCGACCAACGAATCGTTCGTGCACATAAATGAAGGGATCGAAGAGATTATGGCAGATCATGTTCACCAAGAAATGACCCGAAATTGGATCTTGGTCTATTTGAGATTGTTCCTTTTAATCTTAATCAAAGATGTTTTCTTGTCTCTCGTTTATTTTCTGAACAAATCGAAGAACCTAATAGTTGGTTTCTTGTAAATACATGGTTCTCGCATTGTTCAAGAATTATACATTATAGCATGCACTTGGTTTTAAAATGCTGATATTGTAATTTGGTACACGATCAAATTGACAAGTATTTAATCCAAAGAGAATTAAGTAATCTATGGAATTTCGATGTAGTCTCACAATTCCAATACTCATAGAATACCAAATTATTATGGTATGTCTAAAGAGTTGAAACGAACTATGTTCACATAGTTTGATTTATGATAGCTTTAAATGCTCTACCTCTATGATCTATCAAGGTTAGAAAATTAATTGTGTCATTGATACACTCAATATAGTTCAAACCTAGAAGGTATTCAAGACAACTCATAACTGGAAACCCTAAACCATTAGGGATTTTCGGTTGTCCCACTCAAACCAATCTAATCCTAAAACCTCTTGGGGTTTTTCGATTTTTCTATACTTCCTTGTTAGAAGATTGTAGTGTTTGTGTTCCTCCTAGCTTGACGTAACACAAACATTTTCTAAGGTTATTGGTTAGAGTGTGATATAAGAATTAAGGTTTATACTACAAACTCTAATTAGGGTTCTTGGGAGAAATCCCAATATGTCTTGATTAAAGTTCTTTAATTTGTTAATGTCTTATGAAGCATACTATTAACAAACTTGAGATAAGAATTTTAAAATGTGTTTTGTAGTCTCTCTATTAAGAACAATTTTTGTTGCTTAATTACTTAGTATCTAGAGAATTATCTCTACTTACAAAAGTAAGTGGGAACATAACAAATCTTGAAGATATTCAAGAGAAAAATACATAACCTTCAAAATCCACTTGTTGATGTCATATTTTGGTTAAGCACAGAAATGTCAAACCAAAGTAAATGTTAGTCTCATTCATAATCTGCAAAGATACCTCATCACTTGATTGATATTTTAATATCAATGCTGAGGAATATGAGTTAGGAGATCTTTGTAATCTACTAACTGCTAAGATAAATTATCATATCTTGAATCTGATAAATGTCTTAGAACTATGAATGATAAGATGTAGTCTTTAAAGGGAAAAATAAATCATTTGAATTTGATTGATATCTCACCTAATTATAAACCTATGAGGTTGGACTGAGTTTGATTTGAAGAAAGACTCACAAGGACAAAATGGTATACATAATTAATGCATGACTAATAATAGGAAGCTCTTAATTATACTCAAGCAATTGACTATGATTAAATCATTCTTCCATACATGCATTGATTAAATAAAGATAATTGATTGTCATATATGTTTCTATGTATATGGAATATGTCAATCAAACTTTATAGTTCTCCTTTATGATTACCTTTAGCAAGGATGGGGTGTATAATCAAAAGGTTTATGAGTCTATAAAATCTTTATTGAGTATACAAGATAAAATAATCCAAGTATGGATTAAATCATGCATCTAAAATTTAAATCTTGAATTTAATTCAATATGATTTACGTTAAATTTAGATAGTTTGGAGTACACTTGACATTAAGTGGGAGCACTGTGTTTTTTCTTTAAATTCATATGTTGTATAACATATTAAAGACATCATTCCATTTAAGCTAGATGATAATCCTTAAGATTGGAATGAAACTTCACCTGAGAATTTATGGAATAAAACTATTGACTTTGGAATAAATGTTTATAGGAATATACATATGCACCTCATGGGCCCACACTCGAGCTACGTAAAACTGTTTAAGAAGTGACCCGTGGGCCCCTCTGACGTTTCAACTGTGTCAATAACCCCATCCGTTAGATGGGCGTAGTGGATTACACGTGGCAATCATCCAGGCTACCTCTTAAACTAAGGCAACCCTATAAAAGGCTTGTGTGTGTGACTGTGCACACACACAGTTCATACCTTCTACCACCATTGTTGCACTTTCATTCATTCCTTCATTCCTTCTACTTACTTCCCACGGAAATCTGTCGTACCAGGTTAGATCACCGCGCCCTTCTTCTCATATTTATAAATCATGGTGAAAGACAACCCCACAATCACGACCGTACTCAATGTGATGTCGGCGAAGAAATTTATGGATTTCCTGTCTGACCATTACATTCCTGAAAGCGTACACCCCACCTATCTGGGTGATGGTGAGGCTATCACGGACGATCCGGCGGGGAAATAGGTGTATATACACGTCTATTTGACTCGGTCAACTACCACATCCCATTATCTAGGTTCCTTGTAGACATTCTAACCTATTTTTATTTTCACATAACCCAACTACATTGCATAGTGTGACAACCCTAGGTTTTGGATTTGTCACTTGGTCTTACTTTTAGGTTATTTTATGTGTGCTTACTTGAATTGTGTGTTTACGTGTTTATTTTGTGTGAACGAGGTTAGTGTGGTTATCGTTTATGAGTATAGAGTACTCATAAGTAAATCGAGGAACGGTTAGTTCATGTTCATGAGCTCACAAGTGGTGACTATGAAATGAAAATGGTGATATTGTGGTGTTTACGTATACGTATAAGTATTATAGTAATAGTATTTTTTTTAGGATTTACGGTTTAACCTTTAGAGGTCTCGGGTGAGGTAATTATCCATATGAATATTTTTCGGGATGGTTTTAAGTCATTTAGGACTTAGTTATAAAGTTTATTTCAAAATTTGAGATTTTTTTTAAAAGTGTATATTTTACGTCTTTTACGGTAAAACGCGTAAATTTGACTAGTTTTACGGTTTTGAGGTTTTGGGAGCTTTAGGAGCTGAAATAAATTAAGGTAAATTAAGGTAATATTAATAATACATATATTAATAATAAAAAGAAATAAAAAACGAATTTTGATGGGTATAGGTCGGTTATGTTAAAAAAAAGAAAAGAAAAGGGGAAAAAGGGGAAAAAGGGAACCGGACTTTTGTATATGGGCCAAGGACATGTTAGGAAAGTATATAAAGTATTTTTATTAATCAAAACACTCATAAAATCCCTGGAGATCAAGGTTTGGTCGGCATAGATGGTGGTTTTAGGGTTCTTCATTAATTTTTCTTCTTTCGAAAATTCTAAGGTAAAATCTTTAATACTCTTTTTAATTAAATTGTTTTTATGTTTTCTTTAATAATATTATGATGGATTTAGGTTAGGGTTTAATATAAAAACAGTAAATTAATATTGTAATAATCATAATATAATGATTACATGGTTTAGGGCTTGTAATTAGAGGGATTAGGGTTAATTAATGATGTTGATTTTGTTAAACCCGTTTTTATAAACTGGGCAGAATTTTGAGTCAATTGTTTTGATTATATCGGGAGTTCTACAAACTCTTATTTTGCGATCCACATACCCCTGAAAAGGTATTTGAAGTGGCTTTCCAATGCAAGAAGCTAGAACTAAATTGGAGGTCGGGAAGTGGGTTAAAAACAGGTTACAACAGTCGGAGGTCAAAACAGTTTTGAATTCAACATGTTTTCTTTTTAAGTTTTGGGTTGTTTGGGGTACTTAGGGTTGCATTGGGATCTTCTCACGAATGTGAGAGATGGTTTATATATTGTAGTAAGTATCTGCACTTGGGCTAAGGTTGTGGTTTAGGGTAAGACCCCTTAATGGTAACAAACTTTTAGTACGTTTAAAATCAGGAAATATGGAATGACAAAAGTAGATATATGTATATCGGGGCCTTAACAGTAGCTTTAAGGTTAGGGCAAGTGGGAGGTGTTAGCCAACATATGTAAGGGTATGAATATTACTTTTACAGAAACCATGGGTATGTTTAAGTGGACATTTGACTTAAAGTTCGGAGACCTAAAAACTGGGACTGTTTTATGTAAAATATGAACGGGATAGTTATTAAACTTAACCAAGTTAAGGACTTGTTAAGGAAGGGTAATGGGGTGTTTAGAGTTATAAATGGGGTATTTATATGAGAGGGGGTTAGATGTCCATCATAGGTTGATGAACCATTTTAGAGGTTGGTTCATGTATTGATTTATGTGTTTTTGGATTATTAGCTTGGGGCTAGAGCAAGGACTTGTGAAGGAGCAATCAGGTGAGTTCATAGTCCCATTTTACTACGTTTTTAAATGTTTTTTTTCCAGTATGGGATGGAGATGACACTTGAAATGTTCTTTAACATGATTTAGTACTATGTTATAAAATGTGTGGACATAAATGTGTTATTGTGTGACTTGCGTGCTTATGTGTTCTCATATGTGCTTTGGTACGTGTTCTACTATGTGAATCTTGTTTGGATTGTGATTGGCTTTGGTACATAGATGTATGGGCGTCTATGGGACCAGTTGTGATGTGTGTGGAGCGTGGGGCACGATCCGTCCTGAGTACTTGTGCATCGTCTCTTCGGAGGCAAGATATCTCGACGGGGATATAGTTCATCTTCCACAGGTGGTGTGGGAAAGATCCGGATAGTGTGGTGTGTGTTCTTGTGCGTGTGACAGGATACTTCTTGATTGTTATAATGTGCTTTGTGAATTGTAGATGTGATTGGTATTTGGCTTGAGTTTTGTTGTGGATGCATGTAACATGATTATCACATTATGGTCCATTACTATAAATTGTTTTTCTTCAACTTATTTACAGCGTATGTCAAGGTTTCTTATGATGTTCTAGATAACTTAAACCTATGTTCTCACCAACTTTATGTTGACAGATTTTAGTGTCATTTTCAGGTGAGGTAGTTGTGCAAGATGATGTTAGAAGTGGCTAGAGTATAGAGGCTGCTAGGATTGCATTCGGAGGAATCTCCTTTCCTCTTAGATTTTATTTTGTGTTTTGATTAAGTGAACTTTGTGGTACCTATATGTTTGATGTTTGTTTATTTGTATGTCTTTGGTAAGAGGTAGGCCTGTTACCTACTTACCTAGACGCCTGCATTATTGAGATATTGTCACGACATTTGTGTCGCCATCTATGATATTTCAATTTCATTTAGTTCTCTCTATAGACACGCTATTGTTGTGATGATATCCATACGTCGCGCCCCATATTCCGCCATGGTGGGGTGTGACAGAATGGTATCAGAGACAATGGTTATAGAGAATTAGGTTGCCTAGTCGTGTAGCCTAGTCTATAGCTTAAGGGTCCCTGCATATAGGCGTCATAGGAGTATGTGTGCATTTTATAGTAATTGATGTGTTAGAATATTATTTTTGCAGTATTTGTTAGGTTATGAACTACTATGGTTCATACTTAACTACATGTTATTTTCTTTACGAGTTTTGATTAGTGCGGGTGGAACCATGGTCGTATACGCTAGTCATTGTTGGATTTCGCTTAATTATGTTTTCATGTTCTTTATACATTTTTAATTTTGTCTACGCTGGTTCAGCTGGACTACGAGTTTATGTGTTTCGTGCATTGGCTATGTTATTTTAATACATGGGGTTTTGGATCTTATCTTGTGTGGTTATGTGCTTGTGAGTTGTTGGATTATGTGTTATGTGTAGTATTAATTTCTTATAAGTGTCAACATAGGAGGGAGTACATTAGTGAAAGGGAACATGTATAATTATGGAGGCCTACATAATTATATATGTGCCACAACACCAATGGATTCCTAAGTATGGTTGCATGAAAGAGGGTTAATACGTGCTTGTAATAGTATATGTTGGATGAATTTGAGTGTATGTATGCATATGCCTATATATGTATAATTCCCTTCTACTTATCGGTTGTATTCTTGGGATGGTTGCTAGCTCGTTTCTCTTTGAGATGTTCAACTTCTGTAGTAGCGCATTTCTCGGGTCCTCATTTCACATGTTTGTTTGTACGGTACTTTTGGCGTGAAGGATTTTGAGATGGTGGAGATTTCTTTTTGGGGTAACGATGCCTTTTGTTTCGAGTTATACATGGTAAAAAAAATAGAACTTGCAAATTGAAAAAAAAATAGTTGTTGGTAGTCGATGAAATAAGGAAGTGTCGAAAACGTGTTTGAAATAAGGTGGAATATAATTTTTTTTTCATATAAGCATGGCCTTTTTATTCTAAAATATTTTGGTTTTGATCACCTAAAGTTATTGTTCTTTAGTTAGAATTCTTGTTCTTATTAACTTAAATATGTTAAATCATGTATTAATCATATGATGGGTGAGAGTTTAAACTTTCTAGAATTAAAATAAATTAGACCTTGAATTTTGTAATTAATAACGGGTTTTTTTTAGGGTTTAAAAATCGTTTTTTTTTTTTGGTATAAATCGGAGTAGGCAGAAACTGTCGCTAAACTGTCAAAATATGTCGCTAACTGTCAGAAACTGTCGCTAATGCCTAGGCAGATTTTGAGAAAAATCGTTTTGGTCATAACTTATTCGTTTTTAAAGGTTTTTGGGTGATTCAAAAGCCTAAAATTATGTACTCGGAACATACTTTTCAAATTATGTACTCGGAACATAGTTTTCAAATATTCAGAAAGTTTCGTAATTGGAAGTCAGTAGCTTGGTCGAAATAATTGTACAAGTGTTGAGTTCAAGGTTAATTTTCGGACAACATGGTTTAAACTCGTGTTTTGGGTATTTTGCGGTAATGAACACTTGGAGGGTTAACATAGAGATGAGTTGGGAAGGAATTTTAGAGTTCTTTAGACCTTATTATACTTGGTTATATTTTGATGAGTTTTGATTTATGGTATTTATGAGTAAGACTGAAATCGGGGTGACAGTTTTAAACCCGTTGAGTTATGTGACGGCTCCTAACTTGGTTTCAAGACAGTTCTTGTTTGATGAGTTGCGAGATTTAGTTAGGTTGGTTACATAACTTTATGGTTTTGATAAGTTTCCTCGCGGACGGTTAAGGCTCATGTGTTGTTGGTTGAGATTATTTTCGTGTAAACTGAGTTCACGTTTGAACGTGAAGGTTTTATCAAGGATATGTATCCTCGTTTGTTTGCTGAGAATAAGTTTGAGTTTGGGAGTAAATCTCGGGACGAGATTTCTATTAGGAGGGAGTGATGTGACAACCCTAGGTTTTGGATTTGTCACTTGGTCTTACTTTTAGGTTATTTTATGTGTGCTTACTTGAATTGTGTGTTTACGTGTTTATTTTGTGTGAACGAGGTTGGTGTGGTTATCGTTTATGAGTATAGAGTACTCATAAGTAAATCGAGGAACGGTTAGTTCATGTTCATGAGCTCACAAGTGGTAACTATGAAATGAAAATGGTGATATTGTGGTGTTTACGTATACGTATAAGTATTATAGTAATAGTATTTTTTTTAGGATTTACGGTTTAACCTTTAGAGGTCTCGGGTGAGGTAATTATCCATATGAATATTTTTCGGGATGGTTTTAAGTCATTTAGGACTTATTTATAAAGTTTATTTCAAAATTTGAGATTTTTTTTAAAAGTGTATATTTTACGTCTTTTACAGTAAAACGCGTAAATTTGACTAGTTTTACGGTTTTGAGGTTTTGGGAGCTTTAGGAGCTGAAATAAATTAAGGTAAATTAAGGTAATATTAATAATACATATATTAATAATAAAAAGAAATAAAAAACGAATTTTGATGGGTATAGGTCGGTTATGTGAAAAAAAAGAAAAGAAAAGGGGAAAAAGGGGAAAAAGGGAACCGGGCTTTTGTATATGGGCCAAGGACATGTTAGGAAAGTATATAAAGTATTTTTATTAATCAAAACACTCATAAAATCCCTGGAGATCAAGGTTTGGTCGGCATAGATGGTGGTTTTAGGGTTCTTCATTAATTTTTCTTCTTTCAAAAATTCTAAGGTAAAATCTTTAATACTCTTTTTAATTAAATTGTTTTTATGTTTTCTTTAATAATCTTATGATGGATTTAGGTTAGGGTTTAATATAAAAACAGTAAATTAATGTTGTAATAATCATAATATAATGATTACATGGTTTAGGGCTTGTAATTAGAGGAATTAGGGTTAATTAATGATGTTGATTTTGTTAAACCCGTTTTTATAAACTGGGCAGAATTTTGAGTCAATTGTTTTGATTATATCGGGAGTTCTACAAACTCTTATTTTGCGATCCACATACCCCTGAAAAGGTATTTGAAGTGGCTTTCCAATGCAAGAAGCTAGAACTAAATTGGAGGTCGGGAAGTGGGTTAAAAACAGGTTACAACAGTCGGAGGTCAAAACAGTTTTGAATTCAGCCTGTTTTCTTTTTAAGTTTTGGGTTGTTTGGGGTACTTAGGGTTGCATTGGGATCTTCTCACGAATGTGAGAGATGGTTTATATATTGTAGTAAGTATCTGCACTTGGGCTAAGGTTGTGGTTTAGGGTAAGACCCCTTAATGGTAACAAACTTTTAGTACGTTTAAAATCAGGAAATATGGAATGACAAAAGTAGATATATGTATATCGGGGCCTTAACAGTAGCTTTAAGGTTAGGGCAAGTGGGAGGTGTTAGCCAACATATGTAATGGTATGAATATTCCTTTTACAGAAACCATGGGTATGTTTAAGTGGACATTTGACTTAAAGTTTTGAGACCTAAAAACTGGGACTGTTTTGTGTAAAATATGAACGGGATAGTTATTAAACTTAACCAAGTTAAGGACTTGTTAAGGAAGGGTAATGGGGTGTTTAGAGTTATAAATGGGGTATTTATATGAGAGGGGGTTAGATGTCCATCATAGGTTGATGAACCATTTTAGAGGTTGGTTCATGTATTGATTTATGTGTTTTTGGATTATTAGCTTGGGGCTAGAGCAAGGACTTGTGAAGGAGCAATCAGGTGAGTTCATAGTCCCATTTTACTACGTTTTTAAATGTTTTTTTTCCAGTATGGGATGGAGATGACACTTGAAATGTTCTTTAACATGATTTAGTACTATGTTATAAATGTGTGGACATAAATGTGTTATTGTGTGACTTGCGTGCTTATGTGTTCTCATATGTGCTTTGGTACGTGTTCTACTATGTGAATCTTGTTTGGATTGTGATTGGCTTTGGTACATAGATGTATGGGCGTCTATGGGACCAGTTGTGATGTGTGTGGAGCGTGGGGCACGATCCGTCCTGAGTACTTGTGCATCGTCTCTTCGGAGGCAAGATATCTCGACGGGGATATAGTTCATCTTCCACAGGTGGTGTGGGAAAGATCCGGATAGTGTGGTGTGTGTTCTTGTGCGTGTGACGGGATACTTCTTGATTGTTATAATGTGCTTTGTGAATTGTAGATGTGATTGGTACTTGGCTTGAGTTTTGTTGTGGATGCATGTAGCATGATTATCACATTATGGTCCATTACTATAAATTGTTTTTCTTCAACTTATTTACAGCGGATGTCAAGGTTTCTTATGATGTTCTAGATAACTTAAACCTATGTTCTCACCAACTTTATGTTGACAGATTTTAGTGTCATTTTCAGGTGAGGTAGTTGTGCAAGATGATGTTAGAAGTGGCTAGAGTATAGAGGCTGCTAGGATTGCATTCGGAGGAATCTCCTTTCCTCTTAGATTTTATTTTGTGTTTTGATTAAGTGAACTTTGTGGTACCTATATGTTTGATGTTTGTTTATTTGTATGTCTTTGGTAAGAGGTAGGCCTGTTACCTACTTACCTAGACGCCTGCATTATTGAGATATTGTCACGACATTTGTGTCGCCATCTATGATATTTCAATTTCATTTAGTTCTCTCTATAGACACGCTATTGTTGTGATGATATCCATACGTCGCGCCCCATATTCCGCCATGGTGGGGTGTGACACATAGGGGCGTGCAAGATTAATCAATTTGAGATCACATGTCATACCTGTGAGGTAGCCCCCACCGTGAGTTTATTTAGGGTTTTTTACGCCCCCCAAATGGTAAATGGGTGGTTGTCATTCAAAAAACGATCCGCGAGCGCCCCAATGTGTTATAGGAAACCTCTAGACTCGCTTAAGAATTGGTATGACCATTATTTATTTGTAGATGCCAAAGTCTTCCCCACACATTTTGTCCTTAAAACCAGGGTGCGACACGATTATCCACCCCCAACCATTGAATATAGCAGTCGGGACGTGAGAACGCTAGACACCAACCGTACTGACTTTCATAAAGATCTACCGGAGAATTTCCTATGTTTAGTAGGGATTAGCCGTAACTACTTTGGTAGGGAGGACAAATATTTGTGCTTCCTAAACGACCGTAGACAGGGTGGGTATATTTAACGAACACATTTGTATGCATATTCGAATAAGCTTTGTATGTAACTAACGCCGTTGTATACATGTATCCGCAGAGATGAGGCTATTTGGATTGCTACGCCAAGGAGACCCAAAGAAAGTCGGCGAAGGCTCACGACCACTGCGTCAAGACGACCCACCACTTCTTGCTGCGACTCAACACATGACCCTGCCCCTGGAAGACGTGTCGGAGCCCCACTTAGATATGGGGGAAGAAATAGAGAAGTCGTTGTTGGACTTCCTGAATGAAGACAACGACAACCTCTTGCTGGAAGGTGGTGAGGGCACGGCGAAAAACACCACGACCCCTCACCAAGAGAACCAAGGGGACAATCAAGGTCAATTATCTGAGGAAACCGACCGGATGCTTGAATCCGTGGAAGAAGAAGTAGAGGACCAACCAGACACCACCACACAACCCAAACCCGCCAGAAAAAGGCGCACGCTTCCTTGCTTGACCCGAATTAGGCTTAATTCGGGTGCTTTTCTCCGGCTCTTGCACCAAGTAAACTTCTGGTTGAGATCCTGCACGCTAAAAACAACACGCTGTTAGGCTTACCGTGGGAATGTATCCCACGATTAGACTCCGGCGTGAGAGTAAGTAATCAATTCGGGGTTAAGAATCGGTTGTAGATTGAGAGTATGAAGAATATGATACATTTGTGGAACCCTTGGAGGTTCCTTATATAGGCGGTGAAACCCTAGTGGGCTTTCACCGATACTTCGACCCCAAGTATAAGTTAATCTTTATTATTAGCTTGATTGTTATCTTCTAATTATGGTTAGTGTATATCCTATACTTTAGGACAAATCACAATCCCAATTGGTTTGTGATTCTGTCTAACCCTATAACGGCTGTGTCGGGCCGTGGGCCGCACACATCTATGCGGCCACTATTCATTCGAAGTCCATAAGCTTAAATGACATTAATCTAACCAATCCGTGACGGGCCAGATGCGGGTAGTACCCGTGGGCCGGGTATATGACCCGGTTAGGGACTATACGTTGAGTTATGGACACTATTTCATGGTGTCAAATTGTAATCTTTTAGTTTTTATCAATAATATATCTGGTTAAAAAAAAGACCTATTTAGTGTAAAAAATCAATTTTATATATTAAATTTTAAAAAATTATTGTCTTACCAAAAAGAGTTTCTTTAAAACATTTTAATTTGCTAAATAACAATGAAATAACGAATGGATTTATAGGTATTTTAATGCACCAATATGTTTAAAAAATGGCAACTCGGGCTGTACGTAAAAAAAAAACTGAAAAACCAAACCGTACCAAAAGTATATCAAAATTGAACGGTATATTGGTTCGATTTTGAAATTTTATAAAAATTCATATTTTACACTATTAAAATTATTGAAACCATTTATATTATTAGAAACATTTTTGTGTGTTTGAATCGTTATAGTCTTTTCTAATGGTCGAAATAAAAAAATAATATTTTTTTTAACACAATGGTTTTCATCGGGAATTTCTAAAAATTCCCGTACTGAAATCAAATCGAAGAATTTGAGACACTTCTCGGTTCCACACTTTTCTTAAGTTCTCAGTTCTTGCGGTTTCGATTCTGGTTCAGTCCGATTTTAGTATCATGGACACCCGTAATGGTAATGGCAAATTAAAACCGCTAAAGTATCAGCCAATAAATTAAAAGAGGCTTAACCCCGTTTGTAAGTTTAGATTCATCAGAATTTTTGTTTATGAGCTGACAAAAGAAAGTGAGAGAGATACTAAAGTAGGAGAGTTTATATTATTGATTGTTATTTGTATTTTGAGAGTATTTTTAAATGATAAAAAATATTGAAAAAGAAAAATATCGCAATAAATGAATGGAAGCTGAAGAAAAAAATATTTTGAACCGAAAAATAGTTAATGTGATTCCAGCGAATAAAGACCTTTCACCACACTCAGAGACGGATTCACATGAAAACTGGTTGTGACACGGGCGATTTTAGGTTACGAAAATAAATATTTTTTTTGTAAAATGTCTTTCATAAGCACGTGTAATCCTTAATTTTGCATAAAAGTTTTTTGTTAGGCAATGTGAGTACTAATAATAAAAAATAAATACAACACCTTATTAAAAATCTTGTATGTGTATTTCGGAAAAGAGCATTGTTTTTTCTTCTTACTATATGTGCCTACAGTTCTTCCTACCCACACTAAATTTTAACATGTGTCATGCACTAATTCTCTCTCCTAATTTAAATCATTGATCAATCCACTTGTCATTATTATACAAGTAGGAGGATATGTAGGCATAAAAGTAGGAATATATATCATTTTTGTTCGGAAAAATATTCTCTCATTGAAGGCAATTTGATTGGTCATATTCTCCAATCACAACAAAGATAAATACATGTGGACCCTCTGCATTTTATTAAAAGAAAAACTTTTAAATATTTATCTAAATTCTGATTGACTAACACGATCAATCAAGTTAACTTCCACTTGAGAAGATTTTAATCCGTATCTTTAACGACACCTTCCACCTACGATATTGCCAAAACAAGTGGCTCAATTTAATAAATCTCTAATAATTGACTTATCTTTGGTGCAACTCATTTAGACATGCTTATAAAGTTATAAGCGCAACTAAAAATAAGGCGATATAGTTCTCTTCCATTAGTGTTTTTATATCTAACACATATTTGGCACAATTCTCAGACAATTATATCGTAAAATAGTATATTAATAAATGATGTTAATATACGCAGCCGTCTCAGGATGTCTAATAGATTTTGTCGTACATAGTCTTCACTTGAAAAATTCATATTTTTATTAATTCTGTATATAAGAGTTAAAGGAGTGGTCATACAACCACACCAAAAAACATCCCGCTACGTTTTACTTTCACATCCACAAAAAAACAACCATCTTATTATCATATCATTTTCGCACTAATTTAACTATTTTTCATTTTTTTTTAAAATTACCCTCAACAATTAATTTATTCAAATCCTATTTTACTTTATTCATTCAAATTAAAAACATTACATTATAAAAAAAAAACATTCGGATAAAAAAACATTCGGCTAAAAAAAATATGAAAATTAAAAAAAAAACAATCTTCACTTTCATTTTCACTTCGATCAAGTTTGTTTTTGATTTCTTCCTTTTTCGCATTGATCAAACGAGTTTCCCTTTCGTTACAACCCCGAGTCGATGTCGTGAGAAATTTTAGTTCCTCCATCACAAGCCATTCGCTGTCTTTGTTTGTCGAGACTTGATATGCTTCTTGGACGGCTTGACTTTTGAGTCGAAACTCGTGGGTTAAGGCATCCCTAATGGGTTCGACTTACTACTCGCTCCCGTGCTTGTTGACTCGGATCTTGCCTTGTTTCCGGTTCTTTCTTTGCCGGGGGGGGGGGGGGGGGGGGGGGGGGGGGGGGGGGTCTTGCATCGTCTTTTGCAAAAAGAGCCTCATTTGCAAGAGACGGAATGTCGCCGGTTAAATCAACGGCTTCGGAAGGGTCCCATTTCGCATGGGCTTTCAAAATATGCCATGCGTCTTCGATGTGGAAAATGTTGTTTTTATTTTTGTCCCGATACATTTCTCGAGCCCTCGCCATCACATCCAATTCACTTTCGCCACTTTTGGTAGCCGCCTTGCTACGTCGGTAACAACCATTGAACTTTTGACAAGCGTAGTTCAAATCCCTTCATTTACTAGAAATCATATCATTGGTACGGTTTTGAAAATTTTGGTTATTAAAAGTCCCCATAACCCTATACCAAAAAGTTTCACCTTTTTGAGATTTCCCGACATTCGGGTCCTTCGAAATCTCAACATAACACGAGGCAAACAATGCCTCCTCCGATGCAACCTAACGTGACCTAGTCTTCGACACATCCGGGTTTTTCTCAAAGTCCGCCCTTAGTTGACTCAAATCAACGTTCTTTTTTTGGCCGCCCGTTTTCGGGGTTTTTTTTGTGATTCGGGTGTGGGAAGTGAGGATTGTGGTTCATCAAAGCAAGGTGGGTTTTGTTGAAGCTTTTGAAATTGAATATCTTCTTCGGATTGGACATGGGTATATCTTTGTTGTTGGTAATTTTCGTAGGCTTGTCGTTGTATCTCTAGCCATGCCGGATCATCCGAATATACTTATTGAGAAGACGGATCTTCGGTGAACGTGTTAAGGAGGCCAACGAATGAAGGTTTGTCGGGGTTTCCGGACATGATTTAAGTTATGTGATATGTAATAATAATTTTAGAAGTGTGTAATTTTATAAGGGATATTGTTATGTATATATAGGGTTTAAAAAAAGAATTGGGGATTCAAAAAAACTAGCCGTTTCAGCATTTATGTTTTTTTTAAAAAAACTAGCCGTTAGGCTTTTATTGAAAAAAAAAGAAAAAAAAAAAAACTAGCTGTTAGGGGATTTGAAAATTCAAAAAAATTAAAAAAAATAAAAGTTTGAAAACTAGCCGTTGGCTAGAAAAATTAAAAAAAATTCAAATAATTTTTTGGCTCCAAAAATATAAAGTTTTAGGGTTAGTTTGGTTGGGTTTAATTGAGAAGAGGGGTTTGAAAAATACAAGAGAGGATAAAATGAAAATACCTTAAGCCTTCCACGGCCGTGGGTGTTGACAGGCCTCCTCCACGCCGTTTACGTCGGTGTATTCACGCAGCGTCACGCAAACCAACGGCCGCCCACGCCGTGACCGTTCCTTTCACTCTAAATACATATGGTGTTAATATACGCTATTGAAAAGAACATTCGTATTTTCCCTTAAAATTCCAAAAGAAACCCAATTATCAAAAGTAGAAGACTGCTTCTTATAATTAGAATGCCATGAACACGTGTGTATTATCACAAGGTACTTTTCACATGGCAATAAGTCATTATATAAACTACAAACTTAATTTTTTGTACTCTGATAAAATTTGATTGTTTTTCTACATTTCATGATATTTTTGTACTATGATAAAATTTGATTGTTTTTCTACATTTCATGATATTTTTGTACTATGATAAAATTTGATTGTTTTTCTACATTTCATGATATTAGATCTTGGGATGAGTAAGGTATCGGTTTCATTTTGAATCCATCTCGAATTAGTGGTACTGAATATTTCTCGAGCATAAATTAGTGATATCGGTATCATATCGAACGGAATTCGGGTATCGGTACCGGGAAATCGGGTTTTTCCTGTTTTTTTAAAATTTCCCGATTTGTACCGATCTCGTCCCGAATTAGTGGTCCCGAATTTTTTTCACCTTATTTTGTAGTCCCGGGTACCAGGGGCGGATGTACATCATAGGTACGGATTGGCGGCGCCCCCCATATGTCGACAAAAAATACGTTATTTAGTGTATTTTTTCTTTAAATTTGAGCGTATTTTTTAAATGTCTCCCACTCGAATTTCAAATTGCCCCCCACTCACACATTAAATTCAAACATTTAACACTGATAAACTAAGAAATCGTTAATTTTTAATTGTAATAGTCAATTTTTTATTCGAATTCTAGTTTTTTCGCCTTGTTATCGTCAATTTTTTTTTACCCCACATATTGAAATTTCCTAAATCAGCCACTGCCCGGTACCGTACCGAACAAGATTCGGGGTACCGAAAATCGGTACGGTTTCGATACGGTTCCGATTCGATTTCAGGATTCGAGTCGAAATACTCATCCCTAATTAGATCTTATGTATGCGTTAACTTATAAGTAGAAGATAAATCCTTAATCCTAATGAAGCTCTAAACTTGACGAATTGAGCCAAAGTTCATCCAAGTCTCGTGATCAATCTTCTTTCATTTCGTAACTCTGCATCTTTAATTGATTTTTCGTAATAGACAGCTTATACGCCAACAATGACATATAAAGACACAATGCTGGCAGACGAAAAGCATATAGATAACGGGAATGTTAATATCAAGAATCACGATACACAAACTTTTTTTTTTTTAATTAGCGAAAAAAAAAGAAGCAAAAGTAAGGTCCTACCGAGACTTGAACTCGGGTTACTGGATTCAGAGTCCAATGTCCTAACCACTAGACCATAGGACCAAGTTGGATTCACAAACTAGTAATGTCAAAGAGGTCAGTCTTAATCTAAACCATAATTATAGATAACAGAAAAAGACAACTAATCAATCTTTGCATATGCTTCTTTACTCTAATGCGCAGACCACAAGTGAACTTAAAATCTACTTGACACCTTTTGCAACATTGCGCGATTAGCTAGGCTCCTTGGAGATGAAAGAGTGTCGTTCCTTGACTCGGAGTCACCTGAGCAATCAAATATCCATCAATCAGAATGAAGAGAACCCATAAATTGTACACATGATATAATAGAGAGTAGTACGAAATATACCCTCGGCTACAAGGCTATTAAGATTAACTATGACAGATATATGTACCGAAGCCAAAATCATGATCTAGTGTAAAAGAAAAAAGTATGATGCAGAACCATAAAAAAGGACATTTTCAAAGCCATAAGCATATGCCGATTCCTCGATGGTTTATCCCTTCTCTCATGTCCATATAAATATAACATGAGATGGTCGAACCAACCAAGACGTTGCAAGCTCATGCATACTCATCAAGCTAGATCAGTTAAAGGGCTACCCTCTATTGGCATGTGTGTTCCAAATAGAATATGTCGGTGAGTGATGTTTCTAATTATCTTCCTCGTTGTTCTTATATGTCATGCCAAAGGAGAGTTTCCCTGTAACTGCTTATTGCTTACGTAAATTGTGTCTGCGAATGTAGAATTACTTAGCATAGTCCTAGTCCTAGTAGCAGATAAAATATCAAAAAATTCTTACGTATGCATCTACTTCACAAAGAAAAAGATTTTCTTTACTGCAGTTGTAACTCATTTTAGTTTTCGGTTTCGGTTGGCCAACTCGGCCCAACAATAACTTTTTGGCCAAGAAAATGTGTTTCATATTCTCTATTTTTTGCCAATCTGGAACTCTATAATGTCACTGGAATGATAGGTTGCTAATAAGATTTTACCATCTTTTTCTATTTAGGTTTACTGATGGAAACCGAGAGATTAATTTGGAGTTGTTATCCAAATTTGAATCAGAAAACACAAAACATCACAACATCACAACACAATACTTGTAGATTCAAATTATTTATTTTAAAAAATCGTACCTGAAATACATTCCGAAATCAAACCCCAGCAAAAGATGCAGTTAACTGGAAACCGTAAAATTTTTTTAGACGGACAACCTATTTTTGATTTCAAATCAGAGAGCGTGCAGACAGTCTTTAACACGGGGTTGTATTATATTGTACAACCTTACTAATCATGTCAATAATCATAAAAGAATCCTCCTCTCTTTCTCCCAAAACTATAGACCAAACACAGTTTTAATCAGCCATGTATTGGAAAATGGCATCAATAAGTCATCAAGATTAACAATGTACTTTACCAACCATTTAGAATATAACCATTCTTCATCTCAAAAGTAGTCAAACGTCGGAATTTATAGTTATTCATACAAAGAAGCAAACTACCATGAGACTCAAACAACTTGGATTCAACGTGCAACTTCCCATCAAACAGTACAAGGAGTTGTACTTTTGCTAAAAACGCATATTCATTCACAATCCGAAACTTGTAATGCAAAGACGGATATGTCCTATCTAGCCAATGAATGGAATTACTCCAATACAATCCAACGTCAAAATTGGCAAAACAATTGTCGAGAGACTTAATCATATCGCAATCACTGTAAGTGTCTGATTCTGAAGAGTAAGTCGCAAATTGATTGAAATAAGCGATGCTATTGTTATCATGTACGTAATCAACACGTGTCGCACTAACATGTATGACTTTGTAGTGAGGTGATTTTGAAGGATCAAAAGCCATTCTCACACTCCGCATACGTGATTTTATAGGCAGTAGCTTAAACTGTTTAGTGCTTGGATTGTATACGTAATACTCGTAGAAGTTGCAGTTGTGTGGTTTCAAACTACATAAAAACAAACCATTGCAGGACTGCACAATCTCAAAAGAACCAGGTGGCGCCGTGGAGCCCAAAGTAAGGTCAGTTGATGTTTTGGATGGAACCCGGATATCAAATGAGACAAAATCATATTTAAAAGTTTTACCTAAGCGAGGACTAAAATAATCTTGCAAGATAAGAAGACCAAGAGAGGGATCTATGTTTGGAATCTCGGTACAGGTATGAGTGAAGTATGGGGATGTAATGAGAGATGACCAACGTTTGGATACTAATTTAAAGAAATGAAGTGATATTAGAGGTAATCGAAGTAATATTTCTGTCAAAAGGTCGTCATCGGACAAAACTGTAGTTACGGATGAAGGGATGTTATTGTCTCTAGTACATTATGATCTACCTCCGAAGATGGAGGAAGTTTGGACGAACTTGCGGCTATTATGGATAATCCCTGTAAAATAAACCCAAATGATAAGCATCAAAGTATAAACATCAACTATAAAATGGGTAAAGTTTAGGGGGTGTGTGTTTCGACTTATATGTAGGCTTAGCTTTTTTGATTTCGGCTTATAATTCATAAGCTACAATTTTCCGGCTTACTTGAGACTTGTGGGCGGTCTAAAAAAAGCCAGAAAATATCAAACAAGTTATATACAAATGAAAAGTGGTTTAGTTAGCTATGCTACATTAAATCCAACGATTAAAATGTTTAAAAAAGGTATTACCTGTTGGACTGAGGTATATATCCTCCTCGTGGGTGGTATGGCATTTATGTTACTAAACGGCCAAAGTGCTTTAAAGTGACGCTTTAGACTATTGTTGTAGAAAGACATCTGGTTTTAGGTTTAGATTTATTGGAATCACTTTGGTTATAGATCATGCGGAAAAGTTTTTAGGTGGTTTATTAGGGTTGCATAGAGTTACGATAATAGGATATGTTTTCAAACAAAGTTAAGATTATACCCTAGTTAAACCTTTGTAATTTGAAAAAATAAATCGTATTTATCGTTTTCTTCAAGAATTTTAATTATAGCTTGTGTGACTTCATGACCTGTTGGGTCTTTGGATATATGATAACAATGATTGTAAGCACAACAGAATAACAAATAACACAATCAAAGTTATTAACAAGATTTTTTTATTCATAAAATACTAATAAGCTAACTATTATCCTAGACGCCTTACAAGACTTGACGTCTAGATGACACACTTTTTCTCCTATCATTCATCTTTCTCAATAATTCACAAACAGCTTTCTTCAAACAATGGCACCAAAGTTTAAACCAAGTGACTTGGTATTGGGATTCAGGAGTCAGCACAACATGATTGCTTATTTGGAGGATGATGTTACTTTGTTTCCACAATACACTCAGATGGTGGCGTATTTGAATGCATCTCCAATTAGGTATGCACTTTCTCATGCTCCTCTCATCCCTGTCACTCATATTAAACAGTTTTGGAACACTGTTAGTTCTTCAACAATTAATAATGTGACTACACTATCAGCTATTGTTCATGGGCGTACTTGGGTAGTTACTGAAGCCTTGGTTCGCCAGGCTTTGCATCTTAATGATGCAGATGGTATAACCACCCCTCCCATTAATGAAATAGAACAAGGACTTCGGGTTTTGGGGTATCCTTTCCCTGATGATGGCACTTTAAATAAATATCATAAACAAGAGTTTCCCCCAGCCTGGAAGTACCTCATACATGTCATCCTTCAATGTTTGAGTCCCAAATGTACTGCACACAATGAAATTAATAGATCAATTGCTAGTGCAATTGTGTGCATTGCAAATGGGCAAAAATTTAATTTTTCAAAACTGATTTTTGATGGCATGTGTAAAAACAAAGGGAATAAGATGACTTTGGCTTATCCCAGATTTTTGCAAATAGTTTTTGATGTGCAAAATTACTGCACAAGGGATCATGATGATTTTTATGAGATCACTGTGCAAAAGAAAGCTATTTTTACCAAGATGAACTCACCCCCTCACCGTGAATTACCCCTCACCCAAGCTATGCTTGCTGTTATTGCAGCAGCACAACCCCAACCAGACCTACAACCACAACTTGACCCAATACCAGAACCTCAACACATGGAAATTGACCAAGAACCCTTCAACACTGACACATTAAATGTTGGCGTTGACACAAGTAATCCAAAAGTTGACACCTTTCCTTCACAGACCCAAACACCCCTTAACCTTCAAACTACCACCCAATCCACATCATCTTCTACCCCACCTGAATATAGGTTGCAAAAACGCCCAAGGACTACTGGAGTGTTCTCCTCTAGTGGTCCTAGCCATGTAGCAGAGAGAACCACCACCACAAGTGTGGTTGGTGCTATGGATGAGGCTGGGACTATTGGTACTCGCTTAGATGCAGGCCAAGACAGTCCTAACATCTTTAAGCCCTCATCCATGCCCCATGACTCTACTTTGGGAGGTCAAATCCCCATTCTAGAGGAGGGCAAATTGGAACCATACACATTGATGGAATTGACAGCTGTCTGCATTAGCTTGCAAAAGCAAAATGCAGACTTGGTACAAACAGTCAGTACACAAGGCCTTAAACTCAAGCAATTGAGGGAGAGGATTGTTCTTTTGGAGGATGCTAACACTAGGCGTGGAATGGAGGAATCTTCCAAAGGGGAGGATGAGCAGATTCATGTGAGTGACAAAGGCTCACATGATGGAGAATCTTTGGGTGTTGCTGAAGCCCTCACTGAATTGAAGAAGCAACCAGGTTTTGACACATCTCTGGTTACTCCTACAAATTTGAATTTCTCTTTTACAGCTATGATGGAGCAGTTCACAAGAGGCGCTGAGACAAGTAAGTTGGGCGTTGACAAGCAAAATTTGAACGCTGACACACCAAGCGCTGACACGAGTAAATTGGGCGCTGACACAAGGAATTTGAGCGTTGACAGACCTGCAGACATGGTTGATGTATTCCAGTCATCAGCTATCATCAAAGAAGTGTCTTCACAGGTATTACCATCATCCTTACCCATCATTGATCCATTAGATAAGGGTAAAGGGATCATGGTAGAAGTAGAAGCTCCAAAGGATGCAACACAAGTAGAGTTTGATTCAAAGTTGGCTGCACAACTTTTGGAACAAGAAAGGAAGAAGGTTGGTGAATCACCATTTGTTGTCACTTCTGAGGAACAAGAAGGGAGTGATGAAGAAAGTTCAGATTCAAGTGTGATGATAATTGAACAACCAGAAAGACTTGAATATGGTGATGCCTTAGCAAGAGAGAAGCTTAGAGAGTTAAAATTACAAGTAGACTTTGATATGCCAGAAGTAGTTCAGATGTACCATGCTTGGGAGAATAGGATAATGGAGAATCCAGATTTGACAATTTCAGACCAAATTTGGGGATTGGAGATTCTTCTAAGAGTTCAAAGAGACTGCAAGGTAATTCTGAAACATAAGGCTAGCAATGTTTTCTCATTGCTGAAGAGGGATAGAAGAGAGCTTTACTACATGTTACTCAGATGTCATGGAACTGGATGGACCTTCAAGAAATTGTAGGGATTGTCCTTTCAAGAATTGGAGTACAAGGCTTATCCCATTTGGGCAAGAGTGCAGGAAATGAATACTCTTAGACTTCTTTCAGATGAAAGGAAAGAAGAACTTGCAGAAGAGATAGAGATTCAAAAGTCAATGATTGTTCTAAGGCCTTTGAAGAAGGGAGTTCCACTTGAGTTTCCTAAAGATCTAAATAAAGTGGTTCCCAGTGAAGCTGTTCTTAGAAGGAGCATTAGGCTCTCACCCATGGAAGCTTCAGATATGGTACAAGTGTTACCTCTTGATGCCAGAAACCCTATCATTAGCTATGAAGAAGATGCAAGTAGGTTTTGGAAGATTGGCAGATATGGGAAAGGGGTACACACATTTACTACTCATATGTCTCTCTTTGCAAGTATGGATAGAGAAGACTTGGCAGACCTTTGGAGGTTGTTGCTGGCCAAGTATGAGACTGAAGCACCTACTTCAGTCAATGGAATAAAGATTTGGTCAACATTCAAGAGAATGTGTGCACCAGAAGAAGAAAATCCTGTTTGGAAGGATCTTGAGGATGATATCAGTGGCCTTCAATGGCGTTTGTATTCAGCTGCTGGTGTGTATTATTTGAGCTCTACAAAGTTTGTTGAGTATCTACTTGTAGATGCTGAGTATCCCATGTCCAAAGAAGTTTTGGACAAGATGAAGACAACACAGCTGAAGATTGATTATTCAAGTGATGTGGCCAAAGATTTGATTAGGCATGTTTATTACCAATATGATAAGATTTGTAAGATTCCTCCTAGTTCTTAATTTTTTTTCAGAAACTTGATTACTAGAGTAGATATCAAGTTTAGGGGAGGATTGTTGGGAATAAAATGTAGCCAGTTCACTTGGACGCTGACAAGAAGAAAACAAGCGTTGATAAGAAGAAAACAAACGTTGACAGATCAAGCGTTGACATGAAGAAGTCAAGCGTTGATATGTTAAAGACAAGCACTGATAGAAAGATATGGTCTACGCGTATTTTGTTTCTAGTAAAGATAGGATCAACAATGTATTTTCTATAACTATCTTTACCTAGAATAGTTGATACGTAGACTCTTGTACAAGGCTTCTTATGTCTATAAAAGAAGACCTTTAGGTTATGTTTCATATAAGTTTTTCATACGTTTAACACTTTCATTGTAAGCAAGTTCGTTATTATCAATCAAGTGAAATTTTGTTTTACAACTGTTTGTGTGTTCTTGTTTGAGTGTTAATTCCGCATAACACTTAAATTGTTTTATACATAAACAAATTTTCTCTACGTGTTTAACTTGATCTAATCTCGTTTACACAAGCTAAATCGATCTAAGTTTGGGATCAACAAGACCTTTGGTTTACATTGTATATGAATGAATGAATAAACCAGGACCCCTACCTCTCTTTATATACTAGAGAACCTAGGGTTACAATATATATAATTTACATTAAGGTCCTTCATCTATTTTATCATATCAACTCAAAGAATATAATTCCCAACAATCTTCCCCTAGTTGATTTGACAAAACCAATAAGCACAAGCTCCCCTAAAGCTAATATAGATGAAGACTTCCCCTCGATCCATGCATTCTTCCCCTTTTTGTCTTATCATCTCAAATAAGGATCGTCTTCCCCCTTAAGAAGTGCATGTCGAAGAATCCCAGACGTTAATTGGCTGGAGATAGTACTGTTTTGGTGTGTACAAGACATGTATATTACACCTCAGTTATGGATCACCATTGGTCCCAGACCTACCTCACCATAACCGTCCATTGACCCCAGATCAAATCACAACCATATCTGGTTTAATTAATAATGTGGTTTGGTCCCAGACCAAAACCGAGATTATTATGTTATGTAATACACCACCTGTAGCCACCAAACCAGAGCAATGAAAAATAGCCACGCCATAAGTATGATTAGTGTCCCGAGATCCATGATGTGTGTATCCTATAACAAATAAAACAAACAGCAGTAACTGAATAACCCACTAGAAGGAACCATAACTCACCAGTAGGAACCATAGGCTAACCATCTCTTGAATCTTAAACTCAGTAGTATAGATCATCTCTTCCTTCAGTGCGAAAAAGACATGCTTATTACAATAACATGTAATAAAATGTCTTTGGATAACTCTTGTAATAAATATATGCATGGCGATCACATTTAATGACTGATAGCCTCAGTGAGCTCTGACGGATCAACTAGAAACCACTCAATGCTTATGATCATTCTAAGTTTCTGATGATCATATCATGAACTGTATGGTATCATATGTCCCCCAAATATTTGTTAAAGAGTGTGTAACTATTTCAATCAAGAATTATAGCATAAACTGAACTTTCGAAGTGAACCATAGGCCTCTTCATTATTCAAGATCACCAGTAGGAACGAACAGGAGGAAACGACCAGTATGAACCGAGTAGGAGGAACCGGCCAGTAGAAAACGACGAGGAGGAACCGACTAGGAGGAACCGACCAGGAGTAAGAAATAGCTTACCAGGAGGAACCAACCAGTAGAAATAAATAGTTCACCTATGGAAATTTGCAAACAAATAATCAACGACACTTCTTCTATCACTGAACTGCTGCTAAAACAAGATGGTTTTCCTCCAATAACATTTGGGACACTCCAGTTGTCACTACTCTGTTGCCGTTTTGTTGCTGTCCGAAGTAGAACATGGTACATAACTTTTTATTTACGATGTTTTATTTTATTTTATTTATTTTTTTATTATTTTTTATTTTTTATAAGCAGAATATAACCTATAACCGTGTTTAGCATCACACGTCGTACATCCCTAACAAATAGGGATTCTCCTTTTACGTCCATAATAGCTTCCAAAAATAACTTGTGGATTGTATCAACTAAAATAACAGAGATAGTTACTATATTCCTAAAATTCAGCCAAATCCCATATTGTGCGCAAGTTATAACTCCCTTAAAATCCACATCACGTTTGACTTTGCCATCACATCCAAAAATAACTTTGTAACCCATAAACTCATATATTAATATAAAATTAGCAGAGTTGAAAATATAGAATTAATATCTCAAACCTGTTTTGGAACTATGCGTTATGATATGTGGATGGCCTTAATATGTTCAAAGTAGTGCCTAAACTGAAAAGTCTTTAAAATCCTCTTAGAAAGCTTGTTCATTCGTATGGTAATCTTCATGAGCGTGTTAATCGCCTTAGAGCTAAGCTTGATAGTGTGCAACCAGCCCTTGATTCTGACCCTACGAACCTGATTCTTCGAGAGGAGGAGGCTACCTATCTTAGTGCTTTTAATGATTCTAAAATCGACGAGGAACGCTTCTTGAAACATAAAGCAAAAGTTGAGTGGCTGGATGTGGGAGATTCGAATTCGGCGTATTTCCATAAGGCCTTCAAGAGTAAGAATTCTCGATGTCGTATTGATGTGTTGTTTGATGCTGCTAATAACGAGGTTACAAGTCCTCGTGTTTCTGAAGCTTTTGTTAATCACTTCGAGTCATTTCTTAGGAATACATATGATTGTGAGGAGTTAAATACGGAAGGGCTGTTTATGAATTCGGTGTGTACTACTACTTCGAGTGACATGCAGCGGCATGTTTTTGACGAGGAAATTAGACTTGCGATGTTTGCAATTGGTGACGATCGTGCTCCAGGTCCGGACGGTTTCACGTATGCTTTCTTTAAAAAGGGATGGATTATTGTAGGTAATGATGTGTGCAATGCGATTCGGGACTTATTTTCTAACTGGAAGTTGCTTAAGGAGATAAACCATACTTTTCTTGCTCTAATCCCAAAGGTTCCTACACCTTCTCGGGTGACTGATTATCGTCCTATATCATGTTGCAACGTGATATATAAATGTATTAGTAAAATTCTTACTTATCGTATTATTGAGGGTATTAAGGAAGTGGTTAGTCCTAATCAATCTGCATTTGTGCCGGGAAGGCAGATTTTCGGATAACATTCTTATAACCCAAGAGCTTATGCATAATTACCACCGAGATCGGGGCCCGCCTAGATACGCTTTTAAAGTGGATATTCAAAATGCTTATGATACGGTCGATTGGAGGTTTTTAAAACAAATTTGAGAGGCTTTGATTTTCCTACTACTATGATAAGGTGGATTATGACGTGTGTGTCATCGGCTCCTTTTTCTATTTGCCTTAATGGTGATGTGCATGGGTTCTTTAAAGGGAAAAGGGGGTTGCGGAAAGGGGATCCATTATCTCCTTACATTTTTACCCTTGTTATGGAGGTCCTTTCTCTTATTTTGAAACGTAATGTGCGTCTCTCGGATACCTTTCGTTTTCATCATCATTATGAGGAAATGGAGCTGATTAATGTATGTTTCGCCGATGACCTTTTCATCTTTGCTCGAGGCGATGCCAACTCAGCAAGGGTTATCATGGATGTGCTTGATGAGTTTATGAAGGTATCGGGTCTCGTTCCTAGTATTCCGAAAAGCACTGTTTTCTTTTGTAACGTGCCTAATTATGTGAAACATGACATTTTAAGTATCATGCCTTTTGTGGAAGGGAAGTTGCCTATCAAGTACCTTGGTGTTCCTCTTATCTGTTCTAGATTACTTATTAGAGATTGTAAGGTGCTTATGGAGCAAGTTACTAATCGTGTCGGGGATTGGAAGACTACATCATTGTCTTTTGCGGGTAGGCTCCAACTTTGCACTTCCGTCCTCTCTTCTATGCAAGTGTATTGGGCGTTGGTTCTTCTTCTTCCCAAGAGAACTATTTACGACATCCAACGAATTATTAGGGGCTTCTTGTGGTGTAAGGGAGAATACAAGCGGGGTAAAGCGAAACTTGCTTGGGATGTTATAACTCTTCCTTGAAATGAAGGGGGTCTTGGTATTCAGAGTCTCGAGATTTTCAACATTGCTCTTATGACTAAACATATATGGAACATTATCTCTAACCGAGAATCGCTATGGGTGACCTGGATTAACGCGTACATGCTTAGGGGGCGATCATTTTGGGAGATTCCATCTCGGGCATATTCTAGCTGGGGTTGGCGTAAATTGTTGCAACTCAGGAATATAGTTCGCTCTTTTTTTGTATCTTGTATTGGTAATGGCAGGTCTACTTCGCTATTGCTTGATAATTGGTGTTCTCGCAGCCCGTTGTCTAAGATTATTATGCCTAGAGTTGTTTCCAATGAGGGTTATCGCATGTCTTGTACTATTTCAGACTTGGTTTCAAATGGTGAATGGAATTGGCCGAACTCTTGGTTGTTGTGAGCTCCGAATATTGCTACTATTCCTGCTCCTGTTCTTGCCATTCATAAGCCGGATGACATTCAATGGAAATGTTTGAAGGGTGTTTTATCTTATTTTACTGTGTCGAAGGCTTGGGAGGAATTAAGACCTCGTGGTTTTGAGGTTCGATGGGCTAATGTCGTGTGGTTTTCCCATTACATTCCGCGACACACATTTCATTTTTGGTTGATGGTGAAGGGCTATTTGAGAATGCAGGATAAGCTTCGGCAAGGGGATGTGGGAACGGTGGATTTAACTTCGTTTGCTGCCCCTTATGTGAATCAGTTCTAGATTCGCTTTGTCATCTCTTTTTTGAATGTTCCTTTTCTTCGCAGGTGTGGAGTTATGTTCGTGGTTTAGTTAATCTGGATACTATGCCGCCACTGTTGCACTTGATTGTTATTTACTTTATTCCTATAGCCAACCAGAGGACGGTGAGAAGTATTATCGGTAGACTTGTTATGGCTGCTACCATTTATTTCATTTGGCTCGAACGTAACAGTAGGTTGTTTAAGAAGGCCAATAAGACTCATGAAGATGTTCGTGATATGATTATGGTCACTGTTAGATTAAAGCTTCTTTCTTTGCGGTTCAAGAATACTACTACGGTAAAGGAGATGCTTAGTAAGTGGAATATGCCTCAGAGGATTTTGGATATATGGCGCCTAATATGTTGATTATGTTTAGTTCGATTTTAGGAGGCCGCGTTTTTAGGTGCTATGCCATGGTGCTTTGGGACGTTCATTGATCATTTTTGTCTATTTTAGAATAGTGTCTTGTTTGTTTTCGCTTGGGGTGTGTCCCGAGTGTTGGTTGTTCAATCTATGCTTGTGGTTAATGTGGTACTCAACCACATTTCTTTGTACCTTAATGTTTATTGTTTTTATGTGAGTTATAAAATTTTACCGGGGTAAACCCTTTACCCAAAAAAAAATATCTTGAACAAAATCATGGACTACAACTCGTCCCTTTCCTTTCACTGTGCCAAGAGCATACAATTTGAACACATCAAAACCCATTCCAACCAGTTTCATCCTTTGTGCATAACATAAAAGGTAACACGTAATGTTTTGTGAAATATATCTTTTGGACCATACAATTTTCTCTCGTCTTTAGTCGACATATAATCCAAATCACTCACACGTGGGCTCTCTATGTGAATATACACATTCAGACCTGCTTAACCAATGTGTAAGTATCACATGCATGTCGCACCTTTATTTGTGGATAAAAACAAAATGACGGATCACCAGTTTGAGAAACTCCTTTCTTTGGCACCATACATCTTTTTTTTCTCATGCGTTTTTGATCAAATGCAGCAATAAGTATTAATCAACAACACCAAACGAATCATCTTAGATCATACTAAGGTTCATCGTTGATCTGAAAATCAACTCACTAAAGCTAATATAACCACCATCACAACCATGAACACAACACCATCAAATAACCAACAGCAACATGATAGTAACAACAGCAACACATTTGAATCATCTAGGGTTTGTTGGGAAAAACCCTAGATCAGGAGAAACACCATATTAATAAAAGAAAATACAAATGAAAACCTTGTAAATCAACCAGATCGAGAGCCAACAAGCTCTGATACTACTTGTTGGGTCCTTGGATCTAGACTCATCTAGGATATGATAACAATGATTGTAAGCACAACAGAATAACAAATAACACAATCAAAGTTATGAACAAGGCTTTCTTATTCATAAAATACTAATAAGCTAACTTCTATCCTAGACGTCTTACAAGACTTGACGCCTAGATGACACACACCTCTGGTTTACATTGTATATGAATGAATGAATGAATAAACCAGGACCCCTACCTCTCGTTATATACTAGAGAAACTAGGGTTACAATATATATAAATTACATTAAGGTACTTCATCTATTTTGTCATATCAACTCAAAGAGTATAATTCCCAACATGACCTATATAACTATTTAAAACACTATTCTCTTTTTCTAATAATTATACTAGTTATAATACCTATGTACGTACAAGTTTTCTCTAAAAATTTAAATATGTATCATTGGAGACGAAACGAGAACCAGCGCTTCGCGACGAGATGTTATATAAAAATAATTTTAGAGATTTACGACTTTAAATAACGTAATAATCACAAATGCTGACATTTCAATTTTCTTGATATCTATTTAAGTTTGTTAACACGATTGCTTATTTAATCATTTACAATCCTCATTTACGAATTTATAACTTATGGTTATAAGTATACTAAAAATGACGATGTTGTTACTGATTGTGTTAATAATAATCAATGTTGATGGTAGTGCATGGTGTTGGTGATTAACTTTTTAAAACTGATGGCGATGATAAAATTAATGCATATATAAAAAAACATATAATGATAGGATGACTCAATTTGTATCTTCTGTTATAACTGCAACAAACTTCTCAGTGAAAATTCTGATATGAGAACTATTAAGGTTATCAAAATTAGTTTTTTAATATTATAATAAAATGAGATGATAGTTTGACACATTATTTGTGTTTGGACCAACAATCCATCAACAAATAATGATACTATACAAGTCGTGGAATGTCTCAAAAAGTGTCACTAGAAGTTTTTCTTTTCACCTTCATTTGTAAAAAGTGTTGTTAGAAGTCCAAGTGGTAAAAGTATACATTGACATCGTTTTTTGACGCTTAGGCCCGGTTTGGTTCGTAGAGTATTTGTGATGTAATTGTAATTTATAAAAGGAATTGTAATATAAATAAATTGTAATTTGAATTGTTAAAATATATAATGTGTTTGGTTGACTAATTATAATGTAATTAAGTACAAATTCATTTACACATCTCTATAAAAATTACAAACATATGACATGTATAGGGTGTTGGTTGGATTATTAATGTAAATTGTTAATTCTTTTGTAGTAATATTTTTAACTTCTTTCATTTGGTAGGCCCAATGTAATTTAGAAAATTAATCCAACCAAACACGTCAAATAATTGAAGTTCAAATTATATTAGTACACCAAATTACAACAAAGGCTTTAATAGTGTTAGAGAGAAGGGTGTCATAACACACCCAACCCTCTTCATTTGGGGCCCACAGCTGCTAAATCAGCGCTACATCACACAAACACACAACTAAAAAAAATACTCCCTCACTCACAACACACCCAACCCTTCGTCATTTGGGCCCCACCACTATCTTTTTCTTTTTCTGTATTTTATTTTCACACAAAATAAAATTTATTTCATTTAAATAAAACAACAATACAAATAGGAAAATAAAAATTACAAATAAGGAAAAAAAATACGATACGAAAAAATACAAAAAATTAAAATAAACTACTCCCGGGGAGGATATCGGGCCACAATTTCCTCTTGTTTTCGACACACGAACGACCTTTTTGGTTCCGACATTGATTCGTAAGCAAGCACGAGAAATTGGAAGTCGACCAACTCCATCTGCCCCTCTGTGAGTGCGTTTTGGGAATCATACGCGGTTTTAGCCGAGATAAATTGTTGATGCATTGCATTTGACAGTACTTCCTTCGATAACCCCGATGATCCTCCGGTGCCCTCACTTGACTCGGATCTTTATTTCTTAGCGGGTCGAGATTTACCTTCGGGTCGAGGATGTTCATCAGGACCGAATACTTCGGTGTGATCATCCGTACGAACAGCTTTTGTCCCGACAAATTTCGGGTGTTTTTTGAGGATCTTCCACGCATGCGAGTAAACAAATTTTCTTCCTTTATACGCTGCTAAAAATTCATCTTTCGCAGCTTCGAAAACATTATCATCATTCATCCCACTCCCACGGTCTATTCCTTCGTACATTGCTTAAAATTTTTGGCAATCGGGATGCATCCAACCCCATTTCCCGGTAATCAAGTTTTTTGTACGCCGCTTACCGGTTGTTTGATTGTTGAAATCTCTAGCAATACTGTTCCAAAAATTGTGGGGAGCCGGATTGAAATTGTGAGCCGGATGGAAATTGGGAGCCGGAATAAAATTGTGGGGAGACAGATTGAAATTGTAAGAAGCCGGGAGAAGTTGATACAGAGTTTTGTGGTGATGGTGTAGATGGGTTTGACGGTGGTGTCGAAGGGTTGCTAGTGTTGAGAAACCCGGTGAAGTTGAGTTGTGGGAATTGATCATTTCATATGTTAGACATTTTTTTTGTTGATGTTTTAGAGAGATTTTGGAAGAAATTGTGTGTTAAAAGTGAGAAGAAAATGTAATATATATATTAGTTGGGTTAAAAAATACGAATTTGAAATATTACTGTTGGAGGCCCAACGTCTATTTTTATGCTGACTGGGCTCATCGAGAGGATTTCATTTTTTCCGAAATATGGACGGCGAATAAGGGGTCAGTGTGGCAACGGGGGACGACGAGGTCTGGCGAGGTAGCCACGTCATACCGACGAGCTACCCACCAACGTTATACCCTCCTCTCTTAGGATAACTTAAGACTATTTCTGACACATACAAACTGTCACTATAGGTGTTACTATAACTTACCATAGAAATTCATTTATGTTCAAATGCATTTATAGTAACACCTATAGTGAAAAAACTTAGATTGAAACCTGTATTATCTCAACCATATATCAGTATTATACTATTTAACCACAACAAGAAACAAATATATTTCTCAAGTATGAAATACGAGTACATGATTATCTCAATCTAACTAAATAAAACTGATCTAAAAATTAAAAGAAGAAATTGGGCATGCTTGGACTTCGCAGTCCTCATGTCACTCAATTCTTAATTGGTCCGTATACCTCATGTAAGTAAGATTATTATCATCATGGGTTTAGAAACAATAACTAGGTCAAAAACTCAAAACAATACAATAACAAAAAAACGCCAAATTTATTTAAGGACAGTACTATTCCATAACATATATCCTAATTTCACTCTTGAGAGACAGACAAACAACCTTACACTAATGAATTTACATAGATCTAGGTTCTAATACATATCACCACATAACAAGCTGACACAAATTTTGACTGCAAAGGCTAGGTTTAAAGGTTTAAAATACTAATATATGTTATAATGGAAAGCAGACTCTTAAAAACATACTTGTATACTAGCTAAATGTTGTTGATGTTCAGCAAGTGTTGCAGCTAAAGATTCAACATGTCTACTAGTACCACCGTCATTTGTACTTCGGATACGATTTGGGCCTTCACCATCATTTGGCTTTGCCTATGAAATTAAAAGTTATAGTAATTAATCAGATACATCAATTGTTGGATATATAATAAAGGTTGTATAGTTTAATGATTACAATAATAACAGTATGGTGGGAGTATGCAAGTTGATAAGTGAAAGTGAGTTTGAACATGTGTGATAGATGAGGTATTTTAGGAGTTTTTGAAGACTTTGTCTTCCTATATTCCTGATATATACAAAACACGTTCAACACTTTTCATTTGAATAAATCATGCAATGGTTTGATAGCTTGAGGCCTGTTATTTCTCCACTACTCTGGTAGTGGGTTATAATCCTTTCGTATAAATAAAAGTTTTGTGCTTCAGTCTATACATTAGCAAAATATCAAACCAAAACTTGATTTAATCACCTGTTTCTAACTGCATACTCCACTTTTCACAGCATACTTTGTTCGTGTATTGTTTTCTGCTATCAATGTTGTTTTGTGTCGATTTGGTTGCTGCCAAATAGACACGTGTTAACTGCATCAAATCCTGGGCTTGTACGTTGTAGACTCGCATCAATAATCGAGTTCGTATTAAGCTTTAAGGACTAGAGAATTACCTCGTGCAGTTATGTCCTTTTGTTATTTTGTTACAGGTTTCGGGCTGCTGTTTGGAGTGCTTTTGGTTGCTGGTCATTTGGTTTAGAGTTCGTGAATATACCAAGGCTTTAGTTCATCATTGTTAGTATACTTATTATTGCTGTATTATATTGTTCAAAATATATTTCATCAATCTTAAAGCTTAATAACATTAATGGATACGGGTGCTTCTTCCATGATGAACTTCCGAATGATGAATAAAGAATGTGTCAAACTTGATAAGTTTGACGGGTGTACCTACACCCGATGGGCTGAGAAAATGAAGTTCCTCTTGATCATGTTGAAGATTTACTTTGTCTTGGACCCGGAATTGCCTCCCATTCCCGCTAACCCGGTTCCCGAATCTGGTAAACCAAGTGATGAGAAAAAAGTTTCCGAGCTTGAGAAACTGCGTATGATTCGTAAAGAGGATGAAACTCTTTGTTGTGGTCATATCAAAAACTCATTGTCCAACACTCTTTATGATTTGTACGCGTCGGTTACAAATCCGAGAGAGATGTGGAATGCATTGGAGTCCAAATACAAAGCTCATGAACAAGGTACCAATAAGTACTTGGTTTCCAAGTATCTCGAGTTTGTAATTGTTGAAGGGAAAATGATTATGGAGCAAGTGCATGAGCTTCAAGTCCTTGTTAACAAACTAAAAGCTGTATCTGTTTCTATAACGGAAGTTTTTCAAGTGGGTGCTATTTTAACCAAGCTACCACCCTCTTGGAAAAGTTTCTCCAAGAAAATGTTGAACAAAACCGAATATTACTCGTTGGATGATCTTCTAAAGTTTCTTTGTACTGAGGAAGAGGCTAGAACTAGAGATAAACGAGGCAAGGATGTGTCAAATGTTTATCATGTTCAAGGTGAAAGCTCTAACAAAGTATTTCGCAACAATTCACATAATTCTAAGGTGGGAGTAACTAAGTAGAACTTCAAGAAATATGCTCTGAAACGGACATTTAAGTGTCATGTTTGTGGAGATCATGACCATTTTGCTCATGAATGCAAAGACAGGAAATCAGGGACTAATAAGATCAATACGGTGAATACCGAGATAGCCAAGATGGTATCTAATGTTCATCTTGATGAAGGTGATCAAGTGGGGTGAAAGTTCTTTGAGCATTATAGAACACTAGCTGACTAGCATTTTTTAAATTTGAGTTGTTTATGTTTTCTATTTGAGTTTGTCTGCAATGTATTGTTTAGTTGTTTTTAATTCGAGTAGGTAAATGTCAATTTGTCTTCCTTTTGGAAATTTTTTAATATTAATCAAAGCTAGTATTTCTATTTAATATTAAGTCAATGGCATTCCTTATTTGTTTTCTTACTTTGAAGGAGAAATGTAAACTGGTATTTTCATACTGACTCATGTTGGAGTTAAAATGGATGTTCATAATGTTTTAGTTACTCCAAAGTGAAGATTGTGTATTGAGATTATATAAGTATATTATAGAGTTTTTGTAACATCCCATTTTGATAAATGGAATATCACAGGATAATTGTGGCGTGTCATCAAAGCAAGCAAGGAAATATGTCATAAACATACATGACCAAAGGGATAACCGAAATCAAACATCAGTTCCCAAACATAAGCCCAAACATAAATAGAATAAATGACTAAGGGAAGACTAAACAAGCATAAACATATGAAGGCAAGAGGAGAAGAAGTCTAAGGTAGCTCCCATTCTTTGCATGTCCTCCAAATGCTCCAGTCTAACCTTGGGTACCTGCCGTTTTGGGACATGGAAAGAAAGTAACGGCTGAGCAATACGCTCAGTGAACGGATATAGGACATAGCATGAATGACATAATATAGGAAAGAAATGTAAAGCATCAAAATGTGCGGAAATGAATAAGTCCTGGGAAACCTGGAACATGTTTATAATCTGGTTTTATATTCTAAAATATAGCTTATGTTCACTTATGGAAATCTGTATTAGTTTAATATACCAAAAGCCAATATAGGTCATGAGTTCAACAACGTGCATTAATACTTGGAGGGGTGACCTCGTCTTGCAATTATAGGGGATACCTCTAATTAATATGGTAATGGGTAAGAGGGATCAGCTCCGTGTGAAGGATGCAAGGCACACACCACATTCACCATGAAATCCTGACTAAAACATGTAACTAGAATGCACCCATACGACCCACATGATAACATAATAAATATAATGGCCAAATAACTGAAAGGGACGCCATAAGCTATCACTCCGTCGTGGTGAAGTCATAACACTAGTGCCTCTAGTGTTATGGTTATGGTACCTCCATAACTAGGTGAAACTGGTCATGCATGTATATGGCTAAGGCAACTAATAAAACATAAGCATATAGATCTGTAACTACTGGGAAAACAGTTGGCTGCATACGGGAAATCCTAATGAAGGATGAGATTGTCCTTACTGAAGGACGGGAAATCCGTACCTTATGCCCAGTAGAAGCTAACAAAAACGTTGAAGAAACTACTCCGCCTTAACGGATAATACTACATAAGAATGGGAACATGTATGAGTTGTCTGAATTACATATGTTTTACTGGTTCTTTGTGTTATTAGCTTGTTATACGTGTTCAGTCATGTTTTAGTGTTTACTGCGTTAACTATAGTTATTTTGATGTTTTGTTGTGTATTATTCATGTAATAGTGTATTATAAATAGTAAGTTTCTAAAAATAGCAAGTTTCCATAAATAGTAAGTTTCTAAAAATAGTATGTTTTCAAAAATAGTAAGTTTCCATAATTAGAAATAATCTGGATTGTTAATAATAAGTAAAGTTTAATTAGTATAATACAAGTCATAGTTATAGCTTATTAATTAAGTAACTGGTTAATTAATTAAACTATATGTTATAAGAATTTAATTAAAAATACATGTTTTAATTAAATTAAGCTAAGTAAAATACTTTAGGTTATACATAAAATGTTAATCAAATATTTAACCTACGTCATGAATTTAATTAAAATAAAAGTCTAGTAATTAATTTAATTAAACATATTTTCTAATTTTAATATTTTTCCCCAAATCCCGAACCCGTGTTTAAAAAACATTAACCCGAGCCCGAAGCCCGGTTCACATAGATGCGGAAACATAGAAGCCCTACCAGTGGCTAGATCGGTTAGCCGGTTTCCACTGGTGGCTCGTGGTTCACACCGGTGCACAACCGGTTCATACCGGTTGTGACCGGTTCCCTTGCTTTTGTTCCGTTCCCACCGTTAGCCCAAGAAGCCCCACCGAGCCTTAGAGGGGTCTCAGTTGACACTAACTAAGCTAAACAACATCACAAACATACCCCGACCCTTGGTCGGGGTCCCTTGGTCTCAGGTCCGAACAAAACAAACCAAACCGATCCCCTTGTGGGTCTCGGTGGTGTCAAATCAAACAAGCTGAGAGTCTTAGGACTCTCGGTTGAGTCTCGGCTACAAACAAAACCGAACCAAAACAACCCTAAACATCATGGTTTGATTATCTAACATGTTTTCTTGGTTTGTTATTATGATTCTCACATGAATTAATAAAAGAAAATAAAAGAAAAGGGTTTTATGACTTTACCAAATGCGTGAAATGAAAGAGTTAATGACCACGAACACGTAGACTCCCAAATCAATGATTAAAATCGTCTTGAACACCTTGTGGTGTTATAGGTGTCCGGCGGCAAGAGAGAACCAAGGAGAAGGGTTTTGCAATTTTTGTTTAACCTAAACTTGTGAGAAAACAATTCCATGTGTTTTATTCATTTTGTGTCATGGGCCAAAAAGCCCATTTCTTCCTTTTCTCCTTGTTTAGCCGCGGCATGTAGGGCCCATGAAGGAAAACCGAAGCTTTTCAATGTTAAGTTAATTAGTCGTGTATGTTCGTGATTTAATTATCGTGAATTTGGTAGTCGTGATCGTGTCACATTTATAATATTCATGAATGTTCGTTATTAAATGTCGTGACACGTGTGTTAATATTATAAATGGAAAGTTTTATTTTTCGCGTGTTTTCATAAGTTACTGTTCACGTGTACTGTTCATAGGATTTTAATGTGGGTTTTACAACTCTTCCCTTATAAAAGAATAATTCGTCCTCGAATTAGAGTCGTAAAAACGTTGCGGATTTTACCATTCTTCCCCTCAAAAGGACCGTTCGTCCTCTAATTAGAGATACAAGAAGCTGTAAAGGACGTGAAAAGACTGGAAAAGACATAGAGCGTGACATGACTAAAGAGGACATTAAACGTGATATAATTGAGAAGAATATATCTCACTCATGGATAGAAAAGAGGATAAGGGTCCAGATGGATTCCTCCGTTTCCAAGTGGCTTCCCGCTAGAAACGTTCCTCTAACAGGTCCTGACGAAAACTAGTAAACCTTGGTCTTCATGACTCTGTCTTGATGATACAGAAAAGTTTCTGGTTCACCACGTGAGATGGGTTCCCATAAATCTGATCGAGTGGCTAAGAAAGAAAACGTGAAAGGATAACAACACGTTATGATGCGAAGTAATCTTGAATTCGTGACATAAGATACGTCTTAGCAATGAAGTATGAGACATATTGAAGTGTAGTACGTGAACAATTGTGAACGTGATATGTGAGCAATTATGAACGTGATACGTGGAGATATGGTAACTGTATCATATGGTGGACGTAATATGTGCCACCTATCGTGGACGTGATATAAGGAACGTGGAATGAACATGACATGTGAAACATATCGTGGACATGAGATAGCTAAGGCGCTAATGCCAACTGTAGGAGGTAAGACATGAAATGAGACGTGAAGCGTCAGCCTGAAGTTGGCGAGTTTATCAAGCTCGAGTCTGGTCTCCCAAGCTTTCTACAAACTTCCAAGCATAAAAGTAAGAATTAAAATCGTAAGCTAGAATACGGTCATGAACGTGAATACTGTCATGAACGTAAATGCGAAAACAACACGTAAAATTTAACAATGACGTCAACGTAATGTTGAATGAATGCGTACGCGAGTCTTCCTCTGAGCTGATAGCTGAAAGATTGTCCAGTAATCGTACGCTCTCTAGATGGGAAATGTCTGAAAATTTGCTAGCTGTGAAATCCTTACTGATGGAAGGATTTTGCAGACTTGGTCAAACGGTTGAAAACAACTAGATGGCATCATGTTTCATCTGCGTGCGGTGGTCCAAGAACAGAACCCATGGAGATCCCGTCCCTTAGTCTGTTGGTGTTCTATATTAGCCTGCCGGTATGACAGATACTTAGATATGAACTTAACCGCATCTTGCTTTATAGAAACTGGATACCTAGAAGTTTGGAAAACTATGAGTCTCTACAATTAGACTACTCTTAGCGTGGGATTTCTTGGAACACATAACTTAGTGTAGGATTATCTCCTTTACGCATAAGCTGAGTCATGGTAAGATTAACCGTGAGAATCAATGTGATTCAGGGTGTCACTGTAATCAACCGGATTCTTACAGAAATTCCGGGTGAAATTTCTGCAGTCATAAAATCGGCAACATAGTGCGACTATGGTCTTCATACCCTTCTCTAGACTTAGAGAAAATCGGATTGTCCTTGATGGAAACACTAATGAATTTTTTTTTGAGTTCCTAGAAACTCAAATTTATTAAGTCCATAATGCTGCTGGAGCATTTATGAGACTAAAACAAAATCATTGATTTAGCATGACCAAGTCGTGAGCGAAAGCAGTCATGGAAATGTCCTGCTCTTTTACTTGTCATTGTTCTCATAATGATTGTAAATTGTTCTTGGAGAAGTGCTTAGCACCCTGTAGTCGATCGTATACGTTGTCAATACATGGAGGGAAATAACGGTCATGAATGGTGATTTGTTCACCTCGACAGTGGTCGACGCATAATCTCATGTTACCGTCCTTCTCCTTGAAGGTTCTTCTTGAATTTATATGGGAAGATTCTGTAATAATCGGCTGTATATGAATAAAAGGAACTTTAGTAATCGTGTCATAAATTATGGTTAGGAAATCTTCGCAGCCATGGAACCACAAACACGTGCTTGTAAAGCATAATTATTTGTACAGATTTTCCTGATGGAAAATCATGCTGAATATATTCAGTAGCCAGAACATCGCTGTACATACTCTGATATGAATGGTGACTAACCATAGCATGGGTGCTGTTTTTAGTCCATAATCAAAATCATATTTAACTCGCATCAGTCCGAGGTAAATGCGTTAGCAGATTCGATCTTATCATTAGACTGAAGGAAAAACCTCTGTGTACATGGGTGATACGAATGACGTACTTACGGTCATGGATATATGAAATATGAAATCAAGAAATGAAAAGGTCATGAAGCAAACGTAACAGTTCTCACTGAATGTGTTTTGCCTGTCTCACACAGAACGAGTCATGCGTGTCCAAACGCGTATAATACGCCGGTGATGGTACCAAAATTCTTGTGGCCTGATTAATACATGGCACCACAAAATGGATATACCCCTTGAAGGGTACCCTGAATTTCTTACGGATGTTCCAGAAATAGATGTGAGTCATTTGTCTTGACTTGTGTGTTAGGAAAATATACGTGAGACATGTGTCTTGACTGATGTCTTGACAAGTGTCTCGAGGTGTGAAACAAATAAAACTGTAAATCTTAGGTTTTCATGCCAGAATTGGCGGATCGGTTGGACTGCTGACCCTTGTATTTCTGATCACATCCATGGGCAGAGCTTCTGTTGCGATTGCTAAGATAGTTGCTATCACAGTAGTGGTTACTATCGTCTTGTCTGTCAGTTCCATGACGGTCATTCTCATGACTGTGATTTATGTAACCATTCAGTTGAGTGGTCGGCTGGTACCGGTTCTCACTCATATGACTGAAAAGACAACTGAATGATGTGTGAAATGTAACTAAGAATTAGGGACATTGATTTTGATGGAAATCGTCCGGTGGTGAAGCATCTTCTCGTCCGATCGCTTTGATCTAACGCCTTTGTCTTCGTCTTGTAAGATCTCCAGGTTGTGAACAGCATCAGCATCTCGTAGTGTCTCTAAAAAAATCAGCAGCATCAACCTTTAGTAACATCTCCAAGCTATGAGCGGCATCAACAATCTTGTAGAATATCAGCAAGTTGAATACGCCTGAGATGATTTAGAATCGACAAGCGAATACTCGTGAAGTACTGTAAGTGAAATACACATGGATTACAATACGTGTAATACCCATGGAATACGGTACATGGAGTACTCGTGGAATATGGTGCATGGACTACATCTGAAATGCATTAAAATGATCGGTACGGGTCGATCATCTGACATGATTTTTAAAGAAAACTATTTGGTTCAACGGTTAGAAAATCAAACTGGAATAATTAGCATCATGATAGCCTAGCAATTCCATCATAGACATCATTTTGGTTGCATAGAGAAACACTAAAAGTGTGGTTAAACAAAATTCATAATGAAAACCAACAATGACTATCGTGAAAGCAGGATTACATGAAATCCATCAATGTCTTGCATGAAAGCATAATCAACATAAGAAACATAAGACATAATCAGCATGAAAACAAATTCAATCATGAAGAAACATAGAACAAACTTAATATTAAGGAGTATAACACATAATCAGCATGAAAACGAAGTTAACCATGATAACATGAAAACATACTTGCCATAAAGAGACATAGTAACTAATGAGGGAACTTGAAAAGTTATGACTGAAATGAAATAAATTTTGAAAGTTAATAATGTGGACGATTATGAGTCGTTTCACAATGAAACATAAATGATAAGTCTGAAATAATATGAGGTGAGCATAAAATGCATTGACAATGTATAAAGCAATCAAACAGTTTATAATGCATGAAACAGTTTAAAATACATGATGCAGTTTATAAAACCTTTATATGAGTGAGGGTGAACGCCTATGGTCGGTTCACCAAAACAAAAGACATAGAGGGGGACGCCAATGGGTTAGTCCCAAAGTTAAAAGTTTCGATAAAAGCACATGCGACTAAATAGGGCCAGTCCTGTACCAACCATTACTTAGTCATAATCCCTGCGACAATGAAATGAATGCATGAAATGAATACATGAATTGAAAATGAAATGAATGCATGAAAACCAACTGTCTAACCCTAATAGTAACGTATGACTAAGTATGGACTACCGTGGTCAGTCCGTACTGGTCAAAATTTACAAGAAAATACCATGCATAAAATAATGACATGTAATTAAGTATGGATGACGGTTGTTCAATCCAAATTAATAAAAAATTTCGGGGAAAAAATCATGGTTAAAACAACGAGATTCTAAAAACATCGATACGTGGAAAATCAGACGTCGGCTTGGTGCTGAGAATCTCAATACGTGGAGAATCAGACGTCGGCTTGGGAAGAGCCTGGTGACTACCCATTAGTCACAGGTCAAGTTTTAGAGCCTACAGGTCAAAACCTTGGGCTCTGATACCATAGTTGTAACACCCCATTTTGATAAATGGAATATCACAGGATAATTATGACGTGTCATCAAATCACGCAAGGAAATATGTCATAAAAATACATGACCAAAGGGATAACCGGAATCAAACATCGGTTCCCAAACATAAACCCAAAACATAAATATAATAAATGACTAAGGGAAGACTAAACAAGCATAAACATATGAAGGCAAAAGGAGAATAAGTCTAAGGTAGCTCCCATCCTTTGCATGTCCTCTAAATGCTCCATTCTAACCTTAGGTACCTACCGTTTTGGGACATGGAAAGAAAGTAACGGCTGGGAAATACGCTCAGTGAACGGATATATGACATAGAATGAATGACATAATATAGGAAAGAAATGTAAAGCATGAAAAGCATCAGAAATGAATAAGTCCTGGGAAACCTAGAACATGTTTATAATCTTGTTTTATATTCTAAAATATAGCTTATGTTTACTTATAGAAATCTGTATTAGTTTAATATACCAAAAGCCAATATAGGTCATGAGGTCAACAATGTGCATGAATACTTGGAGGGGTGACCTCTTCTTGCAATTAGAGGGGATACCTCTAATTAATATGGTAATGGGTAGGAGGGATCAACTCTTTGTGAAGGATGCAAGACACGCACCACATTCACCATGAAATCCTGACTGAAACATGTAACTAGGATGCACCCATACGCCCCACATGATAACATAATAAATATAATGGCTAAATAACTTAAAGGGACGCCACGAGCTATCACTCTGTTGTGGTGAAGTCATAACACTAGTGCCTCTAGTGTTATGGTTATGGTACCTCCATATTTAGGTGAAACTGGTCATGCATGTATATGGCTAAGGAAAGTAATAAAACATAATCATTTAGATCTATAACTACTGGGAAAACAATTGGCTGCATACGGGAAATCCTAATGAAGGAAGAGATTGTCCTTACTGATGGACGGGAAATCCGTACCTTATGTCGAGTAGAAGCTAACGAAAACGCTGAAGAAACTACTCCGCCTTGACGGATAATACTACATAAGAATGGGAACATGTATGAGTTGTCTGAATTACATGTGTTTTACTGGTTCTGTGTGTTATTAGCTTGTTATACGTGTTCAGTCATGTTTTAGTGTTTACTGCGTTAACTGTAGTTATTCTGATGTTCTGTTGTGTATTATTCATGTAATAGTGGGTTATAATACTTGTATTGTAATACTAAGTAACTTTCTAAAAATAGTAGGTTTCCATAAATAGTAAGTTTCTAAAAATAGAAAGTTTCCAAAATAGTAAGTTTCCATAATTAGAAATAAGCTGGATTATTAATAATAAGTAAAGTTTAATTAGTATAATACAAGTCATGGTTATAGCTTATTAATTAAATAACTGATTAATTAATCTAACTATATGTTATAAGAATTTAATTAAAAATACATGTTTTAATTAAATTAAGCTAAGTAAAATACTTTAGGTTATACATGAAGTATTAATTAAATACTTAACCTACGTCAGGAGTTTAATTAAATTAAAAGTCTAGTAATTAATTTAATTAAACATATTTTCTGATTTTAATATTTTTTTCCCGAATCCCGAACCCGTGTTTTAAAAAAATTAACCTGAGCCTGAAGCCCTGTTCACATATAAGCCGAAATATAGCAGCCCTACCAGTGGCTAGTCCGGCTAGCCGGTTGCCACTGTTGGCTCGCGGTTCACACCGGTTCACAGCCGGTTCATATCGGTTCTGACCGGTTCCCCCTGCTTTTGTTCGGTTCCTACTGTTAGCCCAAGAAGCCCCACCGAGCCTTGGAGGGGTCTCGATTGACACTAACTAAGCTAAACAACATCACAAACATATCCTGACCCTTGGTCGGGGTCCCTTGGTCTCAGGTCCGAACAAAACAAACCAAACCGAGCCTCTTGTGGGTCTCGGAGGTGTCTAATCAAATAAGCCGAGAGTCTTAGGACTCTCGATTGAGTCTCGGCTACAATAAAACCGAACCAAAACAACCCTAAACATCATGGTTTGATTATCTAACATGATTTCTTGATTAGTTATTATGATTCTCACATGAATTAATAAAAAAAAAATAAAAGAAAAAGGTTTTATGACTTTACCAAATGCGTGAAATGAAAGAGTTAATGATCACGGACACGTAGACTCCAAAATCAATGATCAAAATCGTCTTGAACACCTTGTGGTGTTATAGGTGGCCGGCGGCAAGAGAGAACCAAGGAGAAGGGTTTTGCAATTTTTGTTTAACCTAAAATTGTGAGAAAACAATTCCGTGTGTTTTATTCATTTTGTGTCATGGGCCAAAAAAAATCCCATTTCTTTCTTATCTCCTTGTTTAGCCGCGGCATGTGGGGCCCATGACGGAAAACCCGAAGCTTTTCAATGTTAAGTTAATTAGTCGTGTATGTTCGTGATTTAATTATCGTGAATTTGGTAGACGTGATCGTGTCACATTTATAATATTCATGAATGTTCGTTATTATAAGTTTCTGTTCACGTGTACTGTTCATATGATTTTAATGCGGGGTTTACAGTTTTGCTAAAGTATTACTTATTTCTATATATGAATTTCAAAAGGTGTTGAAATTCCCTTTCATGTTATATCATGATACTGTGATAGATTATTGAGAATGGTACCATTATTGACATGTTTATTAAGTGATCTAGAAACTTAATCGTTCCACTTATTAAACCTCTGACGAGAGATTTAGTAAGTGTCTAAAGTGTGATTGGCGATCTTATTAAGCCTCTAACGAGAGACCTAATGAGAGTTACTAGAGACATGAGTATGAAATCAAATGTGAATCGGTTAGTGATGGAAACACGACTTGGTTGTAGTGCTCCTACTTCATGAGTTTAATGGGTAATAACGAAGTCACTAATTGGTAGAAGGTACTATCGCATAATTGACTCATGTATAGTATAGATAGTATGCCGTTGCTGAGGAAAGGATGAGGTGAATCCTCTTAACAAAGTATTTTAGTCATCTTAGCAACGAAGATGTTAAAAGCTTTGCCTATATGATCTAGCGTTGGATTTCTTGGAACACATAACTTAGTGTAGGATTCTCTCCTTTACGCAGAAGCTGAGTCATGGTAAGATTAACCGTGAGAATCAATGTGATTCAGCGTGTCTCTGTAATCAACTGGATTCTTACAGAAATTTCGGGTGAAATTTCTGCGGTCATAAAATCATCAACATAGTGCAACTATGGTCTTCATACCCTTCTCTAGACTTAGAGAAAATCGGATTGTCCTCGATGGAAACACTGATGAATTTTTTTTTAGTTTCTAGAAACTCAGTTTTATTAAGTCCATAATGCTATTGGAGCATTTATGAGACTAAAACAAAATCATGGATTTAGCATGACCAAGTCGTGAGAGAAAGCAGTCATGGAAATGTCATGCTCTTTTACTTGTCACTGTTCTCATCATGATTGTAAATTTTTCTTGGAGAAGCGCTTAGCACCATGTAGTCGATCGTATACGTTGTCAATACATGAAGGGAAATAACGGTCATGAATGGTGATTTGTTCACCTCGACAGTGGTCGATGCATAATCTCATGTTACCGTCCTTCTCCTTGAAGGTTCTTCTTGAATTTATATGGCAAGATTCTGGAATAATCGGCTGGTTATGAATAAAAGGAACTTCAGTAATCGTGTCATAAATTATGGTTAGGAAATCTTTGCAGCCATGGAACCACAAACACGTGCTTGTAAAGCATGATTATTTGTACAGATTTTCCTGATGGAAAATCATGCTAAATATATGTAACACCCCCACAATTGCTATGCGCAGCGGAACTACAACAATGGGTGCTACACAGTATTCATTGCACACAAGATATATCAAACGACGCTAAAAAGACGTCAACTTAAAACTTGAATTTATATATTGTTAGATGATACATGTCCACGGTTTTTCCAACCCCAATTTGGTACAACAGAGTTTAGCGTTTTCGGTCCCCATGAATCTCAACCCAAAAATTTCAGTTTCACAACAACATTACATTAAACTTTTAAAAATTGTTTAAGTAGAAAAAGGAGGAAAAACAAGTGGACTCCAAGCCATACACACAACATCCATCCCATGCATGCTCCATTCTACACTTCAGCGGTTACCTGAAACACATGCCAAAATTTTGGTCAACGAAAACGTTGAGTGGAATTCATAGGTTTTACAATCCATTTGAACGTATATAAAATAAAAACCATTCGTGATCATTTATAGACTTGTCGATCAAACAATCTATATTCAGAATACTGACAATTGTGTTTAAGCTCATGACACTAATCCGTTAACTCAATCACCCGCGTAATAAATACCGGCGTGATTCAGATGAAACCGGTGCCCCTTCTAAAGGCATCAGTTGCAATTATACCTTATCTCTCATACAAAATAATCTACCGCAGAACTTACTCAACGTACAGCTTCTCGGCTAGCATTGGGTCGTTAGCCCCGTAGTACTACAAATTGCATAAGCGGCTATTTCCCCCTACTCGAGGCAGGACAATAGTTAATAGTTCATGATTTTAGGGACTTTTGCAACTTGGTACTCAACACAATTTCTAAGGCAACTTTCGGGTCTAACAATCATTCATGATATACGTTCCTTTTAAAAACTAGCATGCATTTCCCTCGCGGGTAAAACAATTTGAAATAAATATAAGCGAGGCTATAAATTCACACCTTAGATATTAAGTAGTCGGTAGTTCGAGGGATGATCACTGACGATGAAACGGATGCCCGGTTAAATCAACACCTATCACAAATAACGCGTAATGAGTAATCTCATTTAAATACTTTACGGTACTGTATAAAATACATATATACTAGTCACTTACGACAAGTATAACTCACGCCAAAAACAAAATAACAAGCATCACTCATTTTATACCATTTGTTCTCATTACTTACGTTGTCCATTTTTATCCATTCTCGCCGGTACTTGACTAAAGTACGGGCTGTTTTACCATATTTAACCACACTTATAAAATTTGACAAAATTCTCAAAAATCCTATAAGACCTGTAGATAACATGTTTTTAAGCCCAATGAAAGTTTTTACTTTTACGACCCGTTACTCGACGCTTTTCCAAAACTACATTTTACGGGCTGAAATTGCACTTCGACCAATTTTGACTTCTTTGACCTATATGAAAAGTACCTTTGACTTCTTTGACTCCTAAGTCAACTCATAGACCCATTTATACAGGTTTGGGATCAAATTTTGACCCTTGACCATTTACCAATTCATACTTGTGACCCTCGGGATTTGACTAAAACTTTACATAAATTCGGATTATGAAAGTCCTCGTCTCCCGGTACTCGATCTTTAAAACCTCATAACTTTTAGCTCGTTTTGAGTCACGGGCTCTACCTTATACCAAATTAAAGATAAAAAAACCCTCTACAACTACATTTAGTTTTCAAGACCTGTAGGAAAAATAATTTTTGTGAAATGACCTCAAAGTTTCTGCCTATATTTTGCTACTCCAAAATCATGTTTAAACTCGATTCCAATGCTACTAATCACCACTAGGCATCATCCTAAGCTTCCCTAAACATATCCAAATACAAGTTTTCAGTCCTACCCCTATTGATCAACCAACCTCATAATCTAAAATCAAAGAAACAAACATGCAACCACTTAAACCTATTCAAACACACCCAAAACACCCTTATAAACACAAACCCATGACATTTCATCAAACACCTTGAACACACCCAAAAAGCCCCAAAAATTCGTGGCTTTAGGGGCTGTGGAACACAAGAATCATATACCCCATTATGTTTTATAGGTGAATTAACAATATATACACATGAATTTAACATGCATTACAACAATTAGCCTCAAAAACGAATTTGGATCATCTTGAAAATTTTTGGAAAATTTTTGTTAGTGCATGTGTAATCAAACCACGGATTAACACTCACCAAGGGATTCTAAGATGTGGTCTTAAGTTAGTTTTTGTGAAAACTCAAGAAAAATTGGTGGATTGTGGTGGGTTTGGGGTGTAGCCGTCGGCTAGAGGGAGAAGAGAGGAGAGAGTTTGATTTGCTTTTGTTAAATGTGTTGTGTGTTTTTGTGTTAGTGCCTTTTTGTGGTATTGGGAGGGACCATAGTGTAAATAAAGGTTTCTTTTGGCCTTAAGTAAAAACGCCATCAAAACTTTGCGGGTTCGACTCACTAGTCCATTTTGAAAATTTTACGGGAGTCGGAAATCATCCCGAACACTCCAAAATATTTTTGGGATACTTTAAATGTACTCGGAAGGCTATAAAACTCACCCGACTCAACTTAACACGAATCGTAAGTAAAATTCTCGAAAAATTACATTATCGATAAATCGTCAATAATTATAGAAATTTGGGCATCCATCGGTATCGTAGTCGTTATCGGTTCTTCTTAAATCGTCAATCGTTAAATTACGACCATAAACGTCGGTTTCAACTTAAACCGTCCAATATATAGCAAACGAAATTTCTTAAAAATTTCAAAAATATACGTAAAATAGGATTAATAAATGACGTTGGGCTCGGGATATCACATCCACAAGTGAGCCACAACTCAAGAGAGATGCTCACACTGAACAGCTCTTGAGACAATAACTTAGCATCATACGGCACTTTCACGGGTGTTACATCCTTCCCCCCTTAATGGAGCGACGTCCCGGCGCTCTCCGGTTCTTATACTCGCATTTTGTACTACTAGGAAGATAAAGGTACTTCTTCCTAAAGAGGTCTTCATGTTCTGTTCTGGACTTCGGTTCACGTCTGGTGTTCCATCACACCTTCACCATGAGTATTATACCCTGCTTCAATCTCTTAACATCTCGAACCTTGATCTCCACTTCAATTTCTCAAACCCTTCCTTCGGTTATTGACACGTCTCTTCTCACAGCTTCTCGCGTCAACAAGTGATTCTCAATCTACACCATCTCCTCCGGAGTCTCTCAAATCATTTCAGGTCCATTCAACTGACTTTTTCCTACTTCATTTCATCCAACTCGCGGTCTATATTTTCATCAACATAATTCTTCAAATGTCGCAGCTTCCAAGCTAACATAGTAAATGTCGTCGTACAAAGGTACTACCATCGGCAATGGTCGATCTCAACAACTACCAAAATCAATCACACACGCTCGGAGCACGTCTTCCAACGTTCGAATCATCCTTTCACTTGGTTCGTTGTCTCATACAAACAATTAATCATAAAGAAAATCACACGGGTCGCACATAACCCCATCGGAAAATGTTCAAAATATAAAAGACGAAGTAATTAACACTAGTCATACAAAATCACCTTATCGCAATATTACGTACATACAACCCTAGCTCGTCAAAACGAATTCATCGATACGCTAATCATTCGACGTATACATAACTATCTCGAAAACGTCACAATCCAACCAAATACAAAATCCATTATGAAACACATACCACCAAATTACAACATGTTTGCAACATAGCCAAACCATGCCAAACCAATTAGTTCAATCAGTTAACCCACGCTTGCTAATCAGCCAAGCCAAGATAAAACAAGAATATTGACATAATTCTCGGATGAGTCCAGTCAAAAGAAAATTGCATGTTAAAGAAGGTTCAAGAGCTTGCTAGCTATGGATGCATATCCAAAAAGAAATAAAATACTTACATGTCATCGTGGGGTGCTCACACACGGATCCATACCCAAAAGATACTACAAGAACACCATCTTACTTCCGACCCAAACATGGTCAAAACCTTAATAAATATCATCGTTCACAGTAAAAAAAAACACATTACATGGCACGTGTTCTCCATGATCGGACTTCATTGGACAATGTCGTCTCAAGTTCTCACAACTTACGATCACTCGACCAGATTACTTACCACACAAATGCATAAAAGGCAAGGGTTTACCACAAAAACATCAACTAGGGATATCTATCGTTTAACCATCGATAATCAAGGATGGTTGAGTCAAGCAAAGAGGATTCCTCACTTAAATAAACGAAAACGACAATGGAATTGTCTTCCAATTACTGACGCACAGTTTGTAAACTTCAACAATTTATCGTGTGTCATAAAACATATCAAAGGAACAAGAAAGAAAATATATAAGGTACGATACATTTGACGTAGGAGAAGTCTTCGTTATTTCCCTTAGAGTTATTCGAACTCTGATTTCCTCTACTTCGGCATTTTTCCATCTTTATTAAAAACTCTTCTCCCGGTGACGATACGAGCCCCTTTGGTATTACATCAACGCCCTAGCGATTCCGATGAAATTCGCACGTTACACACAACTCATAAAAACATTTTCCAAAATTACTCGGTCGCAGTGACTTACTAAGTCAACGCCAAACAGAAGAAAAGATTTCAACGAACACAAGAAAATTCAATAATTTTCTTTAAAAATCAAAGAAAATACGATTACTTGCATAAGGATCCACCATTTTTAAAAACGTCCTCTTCCAAACATTTATCAAAAACACTACCGGTTTTTAAAGACGACCAATTTATTTGAAACTACATCGCCCTTCCAAAACTATGCATAACTAGCTAGATTATGCATACTTGAGGATCAAGCAACAACAACCAACAAAACAGGACTCTTCCCGAATTATGCCTAGTTAGCTAAGCTGTGCATAATTGAGGATCGAGTGACAACACAAACATTATTATTACATACCAAACACGACTATGGAAGTTTTTGACCTAATCTTCAAAATAATTAAACCATTTGAAATGAAATTTGAAATGGGAAAATATTGTTACCACCGGTTTAAGAAACACATCCAACATTTTTCGTTCACTTTGGAAACATACCTTTTGCTTTGCCTTTTTATGAGAAAATAAATAAATAATTAAATAAGTAAATCGTCACCATTTGCATTTAGTTCACCAAAACATTTGACACACTCATACCTATTTTCACAATGGACTATTCACAAAATAACGGTAAGGTGGTTCATGATTAAAGATCATTGCAAGCACTACAAGTAATAAAATTAAGATCAATGAGATCGAACGAGGTAAACGAGCAATATAATTGCCAACAGAAATTAACTACATTAGAAATGAAAATACTTCAAATATATGACGAAAGTCTCAGGATAATAACAGCGATCTACGAATACATGGAGTGAAAGTTGAATATCAACACAAGCGTGAAAAATAAAAATAAAAATAAAACAACGATCATAATTCCCATCGTCTCGAGTTGCACACACATTCCACGAAGTGTATACGGGAAGAGAAGAATAATCACTTGGTTAAATAGAAACAATTTCACCAGAAGGATCGAGTTCTTTCACCTCTACAATTTGGTAAAGCGGCTACGCCTCCTCGCTTTTGTTAAATATAAATAAACAACCACTCTAATGAAGATTTATAGCATCATTCAAGTAAATACATAATTTTTGGTTCCATTAACCGAAAGAAGAAAGTTACGGCGTCCATGATCATGACAAAATACACCGGGTGACATACCCTCATTTTCAAGTACTAGCGAAATAGTAGTTTTAAAATAAATATAATAATAATGGTTTCATACCATAGACAATATTAAAATAAACAATTACATGACTACTCGAGCTCAGTTATAGACTCGCAAAATCAAAGAACTGATGTCGGACGATCGAACCATCGTGACTCAAAACATTATATATACATCTTTATTAAATAATATGCAAGTAGGCGTGTGTTGTGTAATCCAGTTGCGTATAATAATTAGTGTTACCATGTACATTGTAAAACCGAACATTTACACATTTTTAATTTGTGTTACACCATTAAAGAATTTATACCTTTCATTTCTCAATCTATACAAAGTTTTCATTTCTGGAAAAATTTCAATCTCTCGGAAATTATTAACATTAGTAGACGCGGTGACTCGGTTATCATAATTGACAAATCATTAGGTTTAAAAATCTCCATACTTGTGTCAAAACCTCATTAATGTTCATATCTTAAGTACTAAAAACATACGTAGTAAGAATTTCCCAAGTTTTACGTTTTTATTATTACGACTTATATTATCACATATATACACATATCCAACACGACTCATCCTAGTCCCATTAACTCTTAAAAATTCAACCTTTGACTTTTATTACACCCATGTTTTCCCCAAAACTGTTTTGTTAAATCATATTCGCGTAATTCGACTCAAATGATAAAGAGGTTTCACGTGGTATTATCTCGGATACTTGCTGATTTTTGTCGAGACTTAAATCTCAATAATAATAATATAATAAACAATCAAAATGCTTATCTCAATAATTTTAAAATATATAAAATTCAACTTTTAATCCTTAGCCCATTGTCAAATGATTTTTAAAATTAACACATCTTGTCGCGGAATAAAACAAAAGATTTTTCAAACGATTTTAAACAAGCCTCATCAAATTACACATATTGATTCTCTATAATGACAATTAAACAAACAAATGATTTCCAATGACGTTCCATCAATGTTTAAAATTTTATTTCAAGCATTATAATTTCATACTTAAAGTGTATATTCCGATTTTATCCCAGTTTATTTACTACAACGAGCGACGAGTTCTAGTTTACACCAATGCATACGTAAACATAACCTTATGTTTAAAATAAACCAATTTTACAAAGTTTTTATCTCCAAAATACGTGACCAATTCTTCTACTCATGTTTTATATTACAAGATACGTCAAAAGTCTACTACGTTGACCCGAAAATTAATTCATACTAAATCCAAGTTATATATATACTCGACAGTCATATCGCAAATTTTATTATAAAACTCCTTTCTCGAACTAGTTAAACAAATTCTTAACAAGTCCATCACAATCTTTTAGTATCAAATTTTAATATATGAAAACAAGGATTTTACGAGTAATAATAATTACTTATTACGATTTACCAACCAAGGTTGAAGGAAAATAATTTCACAATGTCCATTTATTCTCTACACGAATTTTACTTGTTACAAAACACATCATACGTCATTTTTATCCGAAAGTTTCATTCACCAAAAATTAAATATATAAAACACTTTATGTTTAAATCATTCAATCAACAAAGTTCGATGCTTACTTAACTTGCACAAATGCCGGACCTCGTCATGTAAAATATTTACTTCAAAATAATGAAACAACAAAACAAAATGAAATAAATGGAACGAGAATACGTATGTCAACTAATTGTTGTTATCGGCCTCGGATGAGTCTCGAAATCGTACTCCACAAAATTAACACAAAAACCAACCAAATTCCAAGTTATCGCGCTTGTTCACAACGCTAGTCTATTTTTAAAACACATCTTTAAAATTCAAGTAGAATAGTAAACATCGATTTAATGGCAACACGCCTCAACCACGTTTCATAATATACACACATGATTCGCCGCCCCAATGTACGCATCGTCGATTATACTTCGTCTATGTTATAGTTACGTGAACTAACATATCAAACCCATTAGGAATAAAGGAAATAAAGTAATACGTAAGTAAATTACGTTTCAAAAGAAAATGTCCAAAATGACACATCACGGTGCGATAACGACAATCGAGATCGACCTAGTCGATATAAAATATGTTACGAAGCATCATTTACGTATCTAGAGTATCAAACGAGTTTCATATTCGGTTATTCGAACAATAAATTAATTATCAAGATTGATAATTTGCGGTGAGGCCGAATTCTCAACAAAACCGCATTATAACTTGTACGATAATCACTCAAGGACCATTGCTTCACGTGCAATGCCTTTAAACACCATAGTATATACATACTTTTACATAAAAATCATTCCTACATACACGTAGGATTACAACGCGATGTTGCCATGTAATGCAATGTAGCCCGTTATGCCAATTACATGCAACATATACGATAATCTTTACAGGAATTTGCAAATTACGATGGTAAGTACTCAACGTACAAAACAATATATCTCAATATATATCTCAAAGTATTTACTTACTAAATACTTAGGGAATTCATATCAATTTCGAGGGATACATCTAAAATATAATGCAATGCTAAGTAATTCTTACCGGAGCCATGCAGGATAGTTGTGTGTGCTTGGACAACTTCTTACGACACCAAAAGTTATAGTTTAGGATTTTCAAAAACGACCTAGTTCTCTATAACTCATGGCTCTGATTACCAATCTGTAACACCCCCACAATTGCTATGCGCAACGGAACTACAACAATGGGTGCTACACAGTATTCATTGCACACAAGATATATCAAACGACGCTAAAAAGACGTCAACTTAAAACTTGAATTTATATATTGTTAGATGATACATGTCCACGGTTTTTCCAACCCCAATTTGGTACAACAGAGTTTAGCGTTTTCGGTCCCCATGAATCTCAACCCAAAAATTTCAGTTTCACAACAACATTACATTAAACTTTTAAAAATTGTTTAAGTAGAAAAAGGAGGAAAAACAAGTGGACTCCAAGCCATACACACAACATCCATCTCATGCATGCTCCATTCTACACTTCAGCGGTTACCTGAAACACATGCCAAAATTTTGGTCAACGAAAACGTTGAGTGAAATTCATAGGTTTTACAATCCATTTGAACGTATATAAAATAAAAACCATTCGTGATCATTTATAGACTTGTCGATCAAACAATCTATATTCAGAATACTGACAATTGTGTTTAAGCTCATGACACTAATCCGTTAACTCAATCACCCGCGTAATAAATACCGGCGTGATTCAGATGAAACCGGTGCCCCTTCTAAAGGCATCAGTTGCAATTATACCTTATCTCTCATACAAAATAATCTACCGCAGAACTTACTCAACGTACAGCTTCTCGGCTAGCATTGGGTCGTTAGCCCCGTAGTACTACAAATTGCATAAGCGGCTATTTCCCCCTACTCGAGGGCAGGACAATAGTTAATAGTTCATGATTTTAGGGACTTTTGCAACTTGGTACTCAACACAATTTCTAAGGCAACTTTCGGGTCTAACAATCATTCATGATATACGTTCCTTTTAAAAACTAGCATGCATTTCCCTCGCGGGTAAAACAATTTGAAATAAATATAAGCGAGGCTATAAATTCACACCTTAGATATTAAGTAGTCGGTAGTTCGAGGGATGATCACTGACGATGAAACGGATGCCCGGTTAAATCAACACCTATCACAAATAACGCGTAATGAGTAATCTCATTTAAATACTTTACGGTACTGTATAAAATACATATATACTAGTCACTTACGACAAGTATAACTCACGCCAAAAACAAAATAACAAGCATCACTCATTTTATACCATTTGTTCTCATTACTTACGTTGTCCATTTTTATCCATTCTCGCCGGTACTTGACTAAAGTACGGGCTGTTTTACCATATTTAACCACACTTATAAAATTTGACAAAATTCTTAAAAATCCTATAAGACCTGTAGATAACATGTTTTTAAGCCCAATGAAAGTTTTTACTTTTACGACCCGTTACTCGACGCTTTTCCAAAACTACATTTTACGGGCTGAAATTGCACTTCGACCAATTTTGACTTCTTTGACCTATATGAAAAGTACCTTTGACTTCTTTGACTCCTAAGTCAACTCATAGACCCATTTATACAGGTTTGGGATCAAATTTTGACCCTTTACCATTTACCAATTCATACTTGTGACCCTCGGGATTTGACTAAAACTTTACATAAATTCGGATTATGAAAGTCCTCGTCTCCCGGTACTCGATCTTTAAAACCTCATAACTTTTAGCTCGTTTTGAGTCACGGGCTCTACCTTATACCAAATTAAAGATAAAAAGACCCTCTACAACTACATTTAGTTTTCAAGACCTGTAGGAAAAATAATTTTTGTGAAATGACCTCAAAGTTTCTGCCTAAATTTTGCTACTCCAAAATCATGTTTAAACTCGATTCCAATGCTACTAATCACCACTAGGCATCATCCTAAGCTTCCCTAAACATATCCAAACACAAGTTTTTAGTCCTACCCCTATTGATCAACCAACCTCATAATCTAAAATCAAAGAAACAAACATGCAACCACTTAAACCTATTCAAACACACCCAAAACACCCTTATAAACACAAACCCATGACATTTCATCAAACACCTTGAACACACCCAAAAACCCCCAAAAATTCGTGGCTTTAGGGGCTGTGGAACACAAGAATCATATACCCCATTATGTTTTATAGGTGAATTAACAATATATACACATGAATTTAACATGCATTACAACAATTAGCCTCAAAAATGAATTTGGATCATCTTGAAAATTTTTGGAAAATTTTTGTTAGTGCATGTGTAATCAAACCACGGATTAACACTCACCAAGGGATTCTAAGATGTGGTCTTAAGTTAGTTTTTGTGAAAACTCAAGAAAAATTGGTGGATTGTGGTGGGTTTGGGGTGTAGCCGTCGGCTAGAGGGAGAAGAGAGGAGAGAGTTTGATTTGTTTTTGTTAAATGTGTTGTGTGTTTTTGTGTTAGTGCCTTTTTGTGGTATTGGGAGGGACCATAGTGTAAATAAAGGTTTCTTTTGGCCTTAAGTAAAAACGCCATCAAAACTTTGCGGGTTCGACTCACTAGTCCATTTTGAAAATTTTACGGGAGTCGGAAATCATCCCGAACACTCCAAAATATTTTTGGGATACTTTAAATGTACTCGGAAGGCTATAAAACTCACCCGACTCAACTTAACACGAATCGTAAGTAAAATTCTCGAAAAATTACATTATCGATAAATCGTCAATAATTATAGAAATTTGGGCATCCATCGGTATCGTAGTCGTTATCGGTTCTTCTTAAATCGTCAATCGTTAAATTACGACCATAAACGTCGGTTTCAACCTAAACCGTCAAATATATAGCAAACGAAATTTCTTAAAAATTTCAAAAATATACGTAAAATAGGATTAATAAATGACGTTGGGCTCGGGATATCACATCCACAAGTGAGCCACAACTCAAGAGAGATGCTCACACTGAACAGCTCTTGAGACAATAACTTAGCATCATACGGCACTTTCACGGGTGTTACAATATATTCAGTAGCCTGAACATCGCTGTACATACTCTGATATGAATGGTGACTAACCGTAGCATGGGCTGCTGTTCTTAGTCCATAATCAAAATCATATTTAACTCACATTAGTCCGAGGTAAGTGCGTTAGCAAATTGGATCTTATCATTAGACTGAAGGAAAAAAAACTCTGTATACATGGGTGATACGAATGGCGTACTTACGGTCATGGATATATGTAATATGAAATCAAGAAATGAAAATGTCATGAAGCAAATGTGACAGTTCTCACTGGATGTGTTTTGCCTGTCTCACACAGAACGAGTCCTGCGTGTCCAAACGCGTATAATACGCCGATGATGGTACCGAAATTCTTGTGGTCTGATTAATACAAGGGACCACAAAATGGATACACCCCTTGGAGGGTACCCTGAATTTCTTAGGGATGTTCCAGAAATGGATGTGAGTCATTTGTCTTGACTCGTGTCTTGGGAAAATATACGTGAGACATGTGTCTTGACTGATGTCTTGACGAGTGTCTCGAGGTGTGAAACAAATAAAACTGCAAATCTTAGGTTGTCATGCCAGAATTGGCGGATCGGTTGGACTGCTGACCCTTGTATTTCTGATCACGTCCGTGGGCAGAGCTTCTGTTGCGATTGCTAGGATAGTTTCTATCACAGTAGTGGTTACTATCGTCTTGTCTGTCAGTTCCATGACGATTATTCTCATGAATGTGATTCATGTAACCATTCAGCTGAGTGGTCAGCTGGTACCGGTTCTCATTCATATGACTGAAAAGAAAACTGAATGATGTGTGACATGTAACTAAGAATCAGGGACATTGATTTTGATGGAAATCGTCCGGTGGTGAAGCATTTTCTCGTCCGATCGCTTTGATCTAACGCCTTTGTCTTCGTCTTGTAAGATCTACAGGTTGTGAACAGCATCAGCATCTCGTAGCGTCTCTAAAAAAATCAGCAGCATCAACCTTTAGTAACATCTCCAAGCTATGAGCGGCATCAGCAATCTTGTATAATATCACCAAGTTGAATACGCCTGAGATGATTTAGAATCGACAAGCGAATACTCGTGAAGTATTGTAAGTGAAATACACATGGATTACAATATGTGTAATACCCATGGAATACGGTACATGGAGTACTCGTGGAATATGGTGCATGGACTACACATGAAATGCATTAAAATGATTGGTATGGGTCGATCATCTGACATGATTTTTAAAGAAAACAATTTGGTTCAACGGTTAGAAAATCGAAATGGAATAAGCATCATGATAGCCTAGCAATTCCAGCATAGACATCATTCTGGTTGCATAGTGAAACACTAAAAGTATGGTTAAACGAAATTCAGCGATGATTTGCATGAAAGCATGATTAATGAAAACCAACCATGACTATCGTGAAAGCAGGTTTACATGAAATCCATCAATGTATTTCATGAAAGCATAATCCACATTAGAAACATAAGACATAATCAGCATGAAAATGAATTTAATCATGAAGAAACATGGAACAAACTTAAGATGAAGGAGTATAGAACATAATCAGCATGAAAACGAAGTTAACCATGATAGCATGAAAACATACTTGACATAAAGAGACATAGTAACTAATGAGGGAACTTGAAAAGTTATGACTGAAATGAAATAAATTTTGAAATTTAATAATGTGGACGACTATGAGTCGTTTCACAATGCAACATAAATGATAAGTCTGAAATAATATGAGGTGAGCATAAAATGCATTGACAATGTGTAAAGCAATGAAACAATTTATAATGCATGAAACAGTTCAAAATGCATGATGGAGTTAATAAAACCTTTATATGAGTGAGGGTGAACGCCTATGGTCGGTTCATCAAAACAAAAGACATAGAGGGGATGCCAATGGGTCCGTCCCAAAGTTAAAAGTTTCGATAAAAGCACATGCGACTAAATAGGGCCAGTCCTGTAACCATTACTTAGTCATAATCCCTGCGACAATGAAATGAATGCATGAAATGAATACATGAATTGAAAATGAAATGAATGCATGAAAACCAACTGTCTAACCCTAATAGCAACGTATGACTAAGTATGGACTACCGTGGTTCAGTCCGTACTGGTCAAAATTTACAAGAAAATACCATGCATAAAATAATGACATGTAACTAAGTATGGATGAAGGTTGTTCAATCCATATTAATAAAACAATTTCGAGGAAAACATCATGGTTAAAACAACGAGAGTCTGAAAACATCGATACGTGGAAAATCAGACGTCGTCTTGGTGCTGAGAATATCAATACGTGAAGTATCAGACGTCGGCTTGGGAAGAGCCTGGGGACTACCCATTAGTCACAGGTCAATTTTAGAGCCTACAGGTCGAAACCTTGGGCTCTGATACCATATTTGTAACACCCCATTTTGATAAATGGAATATCAAAGGATAATCATGGCGTGTCATCAAAGCATGCAAGGAAATATATCATAAACATACATGACCAAAGGGATAACCGGAATCAAACATCGGTTCCCAAACATAAAACGAAAACATAAATATAATAAATGACTAAGGGAAGACTAAACAAGCATAAACATATGAAGGCAAGAGGAGAAGAAGTCTAAGGTAGATCCTATCCTTTGCATTTCCTCCAAATGCTCCAGTCTAACCTTGGGTACCTGCCATTTTGGGACATGGAAAGAAAGTAACGACTGAGCAATACGCTCAGTGAACGGATATATGACATAGCATGAATGACATAATATAGGAAAGAAATGTAAAGCATGAAAAGCAGCGGAAATGAATAAGTCTTGGGAAACCTGGAACATGTTTATAATCTGGTTTTATATTCTAAAATATAGCTTATGTTTACTTATGGAAATCTGTATTAGTTTAATATACCAAAAGCTAATATAGGTCATGAGGTCAACAACGTGCATGAATACTTGGAGGGGTGACCTCGTCTTGCAATTAGAGGGGATACCTCTAATTAATATGGTAATGGGTAGGAGGGATCAAATCCTTGTGAAGGATGCAAGGCATGAACCACATTCACCATGAAATCCTGACTGAAACATGTAACTAGGATGCACCCATACGCCCCACATGATAACATAATAAATATAATGACCAAATAACTGAAAGGGACGCCACGAGCTATCACTCCGCCGTGGTGAAGTCATAACACTAGTGCCTATAGTGTTATGGTTATGGTACCTCGATAACTAGGTGAAACTGGTCATGCATGTATATGGCTAAGGAAACTAATAAACATAATCATTTAGATCTATAACTACTGGGAAAACAATTGGCTGCATACAGGAAATCCTAATGAAGGAAGAGATTGTCCTTACTGAAGGACGGGAAATCCGTACCTTATGTCTAGTAGAAGCTAACGAAAACGCTAAAGAAACTACTCCGCCTTGACGGATAATACTACATAAGAAAGGGAACATGTATGAGTTGTCTGAATTACATGTGTTTTACTGGTTCTGTGTGTTATTAGCTTGTTATACGTGTTCAGTCATGTTTTAGTGTTTAACGCGTTAACTGTAGTTATTCTGATGTTCAGTTGTGTATTATTCATGTAATAGTGGGTTATAATACTTGTATTATAATACTAAGTAACTTTCTAAAAATAGCAAGTTTCCATAAATAGTAAGTTTCCAAAAATAGAAAGTTTCCAAAAATAGTAAGTTTCCATAATTAGAAATAAGCTGGATTATTAATAATAAGTATAGTTTAATTAATATAATATAAGTCATGGTTATAGCTTATTAATTAAATAACTGATTAATTAATTAAACTATATGTTATAAGAATTTAATTAAAAATACATGTTTTAATTAAATTAAGCTAAGTAAAATACTTTAGATTATACATGAAATATTAATTAAATATTTAACCTCCGTCATGAATTTAATTAAATTAAAAGTCTAGTAATTAATTTAATTAAACATATTGTCTGATTTTAATATTTTTCCCGAATCCCGAACCCGTCTTTTAAAAAAATAACATGAGCCTGGAGCCCTGTTCACATATAAGCCAAAATATAGCAACCCTACCAGTGGCTAGACCGGCTAGCCGGTTGTCACTGGTGGCTCGCGGTTCACATCGATTCACAGCCGGTTCATACCGGTTCTGACTGGTTCCCCCTGCTTTTGTTCAGTTCCCACTGTTAGCCCAAGAAGCCCCACCGAGCCTTGGAGGGGTCTCGATTGACACTAACTAAGCTAAACAACATCACAAACATACCCTGACCCTTGGTCGGGGTCCCTTGGTCTCAGGTTCGAACAAAACAAGCTAAACTGAGCCCCTTGTGGGTCACGGTGGTGTCTAATCAAACAAGCTGAGAGACTTAGGACTCTCGGTTCAGTATCGGCTACAACAAAACCGAACCAAAACAACCCTAAACATCATGGTTTGATTATCTAACATGTTTTCTTGATTTTTATTATGATTCTCACATGAATTAATATAAGAAAATAAAAGAAAAAAGGTTTTATAACTTTACCAAATGCGTGAAATGAAAGAGTTAATGATCACGAACACGTAGACTCCAAAATCAATGATCAAAATCGTCTTGAACACCTTGTGGTGTTATAGGTGGTCGGTGGCAAGAGAGAACCAAGGAGAAGGGTTTTGCAATTTTTGTTTAACCTAAAATTATGAGAAAACAATTCCGTGTGTTTTATTCATTTTGTGTCATGGGCCAAAAAAGCCCATTTCTTCTTTTTCTTCTTGTTTAGCCGCGGCATGTGGGGCCCATGACGGAAAAATCGAAGCTTTTCAATGTTAAGTTAATTAGTCGTGTATGTTCGTGATTTAATTATCGTGAATTTGGTAGTCGTGATCGTGTCACATTTATAATATTCATGAATGTTCGTTATTAAATGTCGTGACACGTGTATTAAAATTATAAATGGAAAGTTTTATTTTTAGCGTGTTTTCATAAGTTATTGTTCACGTGTACTGTTTATATGATTTTAATGCGGGGTTTACAGTTTTTCTAAAATATTACTTATTTCTATATATGAATTTCAAAAGGTGTTGAAATTCCCTTTCATGTTATATCATGATACTGTGATAGATTATTGAGAATGGTACCATTATTGACATGTTTATTAAGTGATCTAGAAACATAATCGTTACACTTATTAAACCTCTGACGATAGATTTAGTAAGTGTCTAAAGTGTGATTGACGATCTTATTAAGCCTTTAATGAGAGACCTAATGAGAGTTACTAGAGACATGAGTATGAAATCAAATGTGAATCGGTTAGTGATGGAAACACGACTTGGTTGTAGTGCTCCTACTTCATGAGTTTAATGCGTAATAACGAAGTCACTAATTGGTAGAAGGTACTATCGCATAATTGACTCATGTATAGTATAGATAGTATGCCGTTGCTGAGGAAAGGATGAGGTGAATCCTCTTAACAAAGTATTTGAGTCATCTTAGCAAAGAAGATGTTAAAAGCTTTGCCTATATGATCTAGCGTTGGATTTCTTGGAACACATAACTTAGTGTAGGATTCTCTCCTTTACGCATAAGCTGAGTCATGGTAAGATTAACCGTGAGAATCAATGTGATTCAGCGTGTCTCTGTAATCAACTAGATTCTTACAGAAATTCCGGGTGAAATTTCTGCGGTCATAAAATCATCAACATAGTGCGACTATGGTCTTCATACCCTTCTCTAGACTTAGAGAAAATCGGATTGTCCTCGATGGAAACACTGATGAATTTTTTTTAAGTTCCTAGAAACTCAATTTTATTAAGTCCATAATGCTGTTGGAGCATTTATGAGACTAAAACAAAATCATGGATTTAGCATGACTAAGTCGTGAGAGAAAGCAGTCATGGAAATGTCATGCTCTTTTACTTGTCGCTGTTCTCATCATGATTGTAAATTTTTCTTGGAGAAGCGCTTAGCACCCTGTAGTCGATCGTATACGTTGTCAATACATGAAGGGAAATAACGGTCATGAATGGTGATTTGTTCACCTCGACAGTGGTCGATGCATAATCTCATGTTACCGTCCTTCTCCTTGAAGGTTCTTCTTGAATTTATATGGGAAGATTCTGGAATAATCGGTTGGTTATGAATAAAAGGAACTTCAGTAATCGTGTCATAAATTATGGTTAGGAAATCTTTGCAGCCATGGAACCATAAACACGTGCTTGTAAAGCATGATTATTTGTACAGATTTTCCTGATGGAAAATCATGTTGAATATATTTAGTAGCCTGAACATCGCTGTACATACTCTGATATGAATGGTGACTAACCGTAGCATGGGTTGCTGTTCTTAGTCCATAATCAAAATCATATTTAACTCGCATCAGTCCGAGATAAGTGCGTTAGCAGATTGGATCTTATCATTAGACTGAAGGAAAAAAAACTCTGTGTACATGGGTGATACGAATGGCGTACTTACGGTCATGGATATATGAAATATGAAATCAAGAAATGAAAATGTCATGAAGCAAACGTGACAGTTCTCACTGGATTTGTTTTGCCTGTCTCACACAGAACGAGTCCTGCATGTCCAAACGCGTATAATACGTCGGTGATGGTACCGAAATTCTTGTGGCCTGATTAATACAAGGGACCACAAAATGGATATACCCCTTGGAGGGTACCCTGAATTTCTTAGGGATGTTCCAGAAATGGATGTGAGTCATTTGTCTTGACTCGTGTCTTGGGAAAATATACGTGAGACATGTGTCTTGACTGATGTCTTGACGAGTGTCTCGAGGTGTGAAACAAATAAAACTGCAAATCTTAGGTTGTCATGCCAGAATTGACGGATCGGTTGGACTGCTGACCCTTGTATTTCTGATCACGTCCATGGGCGGAGCTTCTGTTGCAATTGCTAGGATAGTTTCTATCATAGTAGTGGTTACTATCGTCTTGTTTGTCAGTTCCATAACGATTATTCTCATGAATGTGATTCATGTAACCATTCAGCTGAGTGGTCGGCTGGTACCGGTATTCACTCATATGACTGAAAAGACAACTGAATGATGTGTGACATGTAACTAAGAATTAGGGACATTGATTTTGATGGAAATCGTCCAGTGGTGAAGCATCTTCTCGTCTGATCGCTTTGATCTAACGCCTTTGTCTTCGTCTTGTAAGATCTCCAGGTTGTGAACATCATCAGCATCTCGTAGCGTCTGTAAAAAAATCAGCAGCATCAACCTTTAGTAACATCTCCAAGCTATGAGCGGCATCGGCAATCTTGCATAATATCACCAAGTGGAATACGCCTGAGATGATTTAGAATCGACAAGCGAATACTCGTGAAGTATTGTAAGTGAAATACACATGGATTACAATACATGTAATACCCACGGAATACGGTACATGGAGTACTCGTGGAATATGGTGCATGGACTACACCTGAAATGCAATAAAATGATCGGTATGGGTCGATCATCTGACATGATTTTTAAAGAAAACTATTTGGTTCAACGGTTAGAAAATCGAACTGGAATAAGCATCATGATAGCCTAGCAATTCTAGCATAGACACCATTCTGGTTGCATAGTGAAACACTAAAAGTGTGGTTAAACGAAATTCAGCGATGATTTGCATGAAAGCATGATTAATGAAAACCAACCATGACTATCGTGAAAGCAGGTTTACATGAAATCCATCAATGTCTTGCAAGAAAGCATAACCCACATTAGAAACATAAGACATAATAAGCATGAAAACGAATTTAATCATTAAGAAACATGGAACAAACTTAAGATGAAGGAGTATAGAACATAATCAGCATGAAAATGAAGTTAACCATGATAGCATGAAAACATACTTGACATAAAGAGACATAGTAACTAATGAGGGAACTTGAAAAGTTATGACTGAAATGAAATAAATTTTAAAAGTTAATAATGTGGAAGACTATGAGTCGTTTCACAATGCAACATAAATGATAAGTCTGAAATAATATGAGGTGAGCATAAAATGCATTGACAATGTATAAAGCAAAGAAACAGTTTATAATGCATGAAACAGTTCAAAATGCATGATGGAGTTTATAAAACCTTTATATGAGTGAGGGTAAACGCCTATGGTCGGTTCACCAAAACAAAAGACATAGAAGGGGACGCCAATGGGTCCGTCCCAAAGTTAAAAGTTTCGATAAAAGCACATGCGACTAAATAGGGACAGTCATGTACCAACCATTACTTTGTCATAATCCCTGCGACAATGAAATGAATACATGAAATGAATACATGAATTGAAAATGAAATGAATGCATGAAAACCAACTGTCTAACCCTAATAGCAACATATGACTAAGTATGGACTACCGTGGTTCAGTCCGTACTGGTCAAAATTTACAAGAAAATACCATGCATAAAATAATGACATGTAACTAAGTATGGATAACGGTTGTTCAATCCATATTATTAAAACAATTTCGAGGAAAACATCATGGTTAAAACAACGAGATTCTGAAAACATCGATACGTGGAAAATCAGACGTCGGCTTGGTGCTCAGAATATCAGTACGTGGAGTATCAGACGTCAGCTTGGGAAGAGCCTGGTGACTACCTATTAGTCACATGCCAAGTTTTAGAGCCTACAGGTCGAAACCTTGGGCTCTGATACCATAGTTGTAACACCCCATTTTGATAAATGGAATATCATAGGATAATTATGGCGTGTCATCAAAGCATGCAAGGAAATATATCATAAACATACATGACCAAAGGGATAACCGGAATCAAATAGCGGTTCCTAAACATAAACCCAAAACATAAATATAATAAATGACTAAGGGAAGACTAAACAAGTATAAACATGTGAAGGCAAGAGGAGAAGAAGTCTAAGGTAGCTCCCATCCTTTGCATGTCCTCCAAATGCTCCAGTCTAACCTTGGGTACCTGCTGTTTTGGGACATGGAAAGAAAGTAACGGCTGAGCAATACGCTCAGTGAACGGATATATGACATAGCATGAATGACATAATATAGGAAAGAAATGTAAAGCATGAAAAGCAGTGGAAATGAATAAGTCCTGGGAAAACTGGAACATGTTTATAATCTGGTTTTATATTCTAAAATATAGCTTATGTTTACTTATGGAAATTTGTATTAGTTTAATATACCAAAAACCAATATATGTCATGAGTTCAACAACGTGCATGAATACTTGGAGGGGTGACCTCGTCTTACAATTAGAGGGGATACCTCTAATTAATATGGTAAGGGGTAGGAGGGATCAACTCATTGTGAAGGATGCAAGGCACGCACCACATTCACCATGAAATCCTGACTAAAACATGTAACTAGGATGCACCCATACGCCCCACATGATAACATAATAAATATAATGGCCAAATAACTGAAAGGGACGCCACGAGCTATCACTCCGCCGTGGTGAAGTCATAACACTAGTGCCTCTAGTGTTATGGTTATGGTACCTCCATAACTAGGTAAAACTGGTCATGCATGTATATGGCTAAGGAAACTAATAAAACATAATCATTTATATCTATAACTACTAGGAAAACAATTGGCTGCATACGGGAAATCCTAATGAAGGAAGAGATTGTCCTTACTGAAGAACGGGAAATCCGTACCTTATGTCCTGTAGAAACTAACGAAAACGCTGAAGATACTACTCCGCCTTGACGGATAATACTACATAAGAATGGGAACATGTATGAGTTGTCTGAATTACATGTGTTTTACTGGTTCTGTATGTTATTAGCTTGTTATACGTGTTCAGTCATGTTTTAGTGTTTACTACGTTAACTGTAGTTATTCTGATGTTCTGTTTTGTATTATTCATGTAATAGTGGGTTATAATACTTGTATTGTAATACTAAGTAACTTTCTAAAAATAGCAGGTTTGCATAAATAGTAAGTTTCTAAAAATAGAAAGTTTCCGAAAATAGTAAGTTTCCATAATTAGAAATAAGCTGGATTATTAATAATAAGTAAAGTTTAATTAGTATAATACAAGTCATGGTTATAGCTTATTATTTAAATATCTGATTACTTAATTAAACTATATGTTATAAGAATTTAATTAAAAATACATGTTTTAATTAAATTAAGCTAAGTAAAATAGTTTAGGTTATACATGAAATATTAATTAAATATTTAACCTACGTCATGAATTTAATTAAATTAAAATTCTAGTAATTAATTTAATTAAACATATTTTCTGATTTTAATATTTTTCCCGAATCCCGAACCCGTGTTTTAAAAAAATTAACCTGAGCCCGAAGCCCGGTTCACATATAAACCGAAACATAATAGCCCTACCAGTGGCTATACCGGCTAGCCGGTTGCCACTGGTGGCTCGCGGTTCACACCGGTTCACAGCCGGTTCGTACCGGTTGTGACCGGTTCCCCCTGCTTTTGTTCGGTTTCCATTGTTAGCCCAAGAAGCCCAACCGAGCCTTGGAGGGGTCTCGGTTGACACTAACTAAGCTAAACAACATCACAAACATACCCCGACCCTTGGTCGGGGTCCCTTGGTCTCAGGTCCGAACAAAACAAACCAAACTGAGCCCCTTGTGGGTCTCGGTGGTGTCTAATCAAACAAGCCGAGAGTCTTAGGACTCTTGGTTGAGTCTCGGCTACAACAAAACCGAACCAAAACAACCCTAAACATCATGGTTTGATTATCTAACATTTTTCTTGATTTGTTATTATGATTCTCACATGAATTAATAAAAGAAAATAAAAGAAAATAAAAGAAAAGGGTTTTATGACTTTACCAAATGCGTGAAATGAAAGAGTTAATGATCACGAACACGTAGACTCCAAAATCAATGATCAAAATCGTCTTTAACACCTTGTGGTGTTATAGGTGGCAGACGGTAAGAGATAACCAAGGAGAAGGGTTTTGCAATTTTTGTTTAACCTAAAATTGTGAGAAAAAAATTCCGTGTGTTTTATTCATTTTGTGTCATGGGGCAAAAAGCCCATTTCTCCCTTTTCTCCTTGTTTAGCCGCGGCATATGGGGCCCATGAAGGAAAACCTGAAGCTTTTTAATGTTAAGTTAATTAGTCGTGTATGTTCGTGATTTAATTATCGTGAATTTGGTAGTCGTGATCGTGTCACATTTATAATATTCATGAATGTTCGTTATTAAATGTTGTGACACGTGTAGTAATATTATAAATGGAAAGTTTTATTTTTAGCGTGTTTTTATAAGTCACTGTTCATGTGTACTGTTCATATGATTTTAATGCGGGTTTTATAGTTTTGCAAAAATATTACTTATTTCTATATATGAATTTCAAAAGGTGTTGAAATTCCCTTTCATGTTATCATGATACTGTGACAGATTATTGAGAATGGTACCATTATTGACATGTTAATTAAGTGATCTAGAAACTTAATAGTTACACTTATTAAACCTCTGACGAGAGATTTAGTAAGTGTCTAAAGTGTGATTGATGATCTGATTAAGCCTTTGACGAGAGACCTAATGAGAGTTACTAGAGACATGAGTATGAAATCAAATGTGAATCGGTTAGTGATGGAAACCCGACTTGGTTGTAGTGCTCCTACTTCATGAGTTTAATGGGTAATAACGAAGTCACTAATTGGTAGCAGTTACTATCGCATAATTGACTCATGTATAGTATAGATAGTATGGCGTTTCCGAGGAAAGGATGAGGTGAATCCTCTTAACAAAGTATTTGAGCCATCTTGGCAACGAAGATGTTAAAAGCTTTGCCTATATGATCTAGAGGTGGTGCCGCCTTGAATGAAGAGTGTTTGGTTTCTATTCTAGATTGTCATGAAACAGGATTTAAGCGCATGGCCTTATTAGCGCTCGGTGAGAAAACAACGGTCACGGTAGGAATGTGTATAAGTATGTCGGTAATATCATAAGATTCTTGGTTTAATCTTTGGACACCAAATAATCGATTTTACTTTGCCTACTTGTATAATGCAAGGTTTAATCTTCGTGACACCTTTGCGACATAGCCTATTAGAATTGTAGAAAACTATCCAACCTGGTGGGAGATTGTTGGATATATAATAAAGGTTGTATAGTTTAATGCTTACAATAATAACAGTATGGTGGGAATATGCAAGTTGATAAGTGAAAGTGAGTTTGAACGTGTGTGATAGATGAGGTATTTTAGGAGTTTTTGAAGACTTTGTCTTCCTATATTTCTGATATATACAAAACACGTTCAACACTTTTCATTTGAATAAATCATGCACGGTTTGATAGCTTGAGGCCTATTATTTCTCCACTACTCCAGTAGTGGGTTATAATCCTTTAGTATAAATAAAGGTTGTGCTTCAGTCTATACATCAGCAAAATATCAAACCAAAACTTGATTTAATCACCTGTTGCTATAACTGCATACTCCACTTTTCACAGCACACTTTGTTCGTGTATTGTTTTCTGCTATCAACGTTGTTTTGTGTCGATTTGGTTGCTGCCAAATAGACACGTGTTGACTGCATCAAATCCTGGGCTTGTACGTTGTAGACTCGCAGCAATAATCGAGTTCGTATTAAGCTTTAAGGACTAGAGAATTACCTCGTGCAGTTCTTGTCTTTTGTTATTTTGTTGCAGGTTTCGGGCTGTTGTTTGGAGTGCTTTTGGTTGTTGGTCATTTGGTTTAGAGTTCGTGAATATACCGAGGCTTTAGTTCATCATTGTTAGTATACTTATTATTGCTACATTATATTGTTGAGAATATATTTCATCATCAACAAACAGGAATACATGATACACTACTTTTTGATTAGAGTATAAAAAAGGAGAATTAGTCAGTGAAAAACAAATTCAAAAGAGAATTATATAGAACACCAAGTGGAGTGACTGTTTTTTAATACGCTGTAACGCATGAGTTTATTGCCTCAAAAAATTTTCTATATCAACTGTGGTTGGCCTCTTCCACTTCGATCATGCATCCACGAGGACTTTTCGTTGCTAGCTTGCCAAAGTGTAATAATCCTTCTAAAATCATTATTTAAGGAAAATAAGGTATGGTAAAAGCGTATTAAATGAAAGGAAAAATCTGAATAGATATTTAAGTTATCACAATTAAGCGTTAAAATATCCCAATATCAATATGAACGGTAAAAGCTAGAAATTAGTCATTTGCTTTTTAAAACATGAGTTCAACAACTTCTAATTTTCTCCGTTATTTACACTTTTGGACATTATTGTACGGAGAAAAGCGTACAAAGGCGGAGAAAAATGTACAAGAACGTAATAAATGATCCAAAATGTACACAACTAATGAAAACGGACAGAAATATACAAAAACGTGTGAGTACAAAAAAAAAGAAAAAACGTACGAGCACAGAGAAAGTGTAAATGAATGAAAACATACAATAACGTATAATTGAAGAAAACGTAGAGAAAGGTATAAAAATGGACTAAAATGTACGAAACCGATGAAAACGTATGAAATATACAACACCGCGCAAATTGGTTTTTGTTTCGGTCAGGGTCCGATCTTCGCACCGTAATCGGTCCTATATTCAAGTTAGAGTTCCTCTAGCAATTTTTTGATAAAAAATACACTTTTGGTCACACTCTTTCAAAGTGTAGCTAAAAGAACGTATTTTCACTAACACTTCTTTAAATGTATGGGTAAAAAGAAGACTGTTATTTACATGTTGTCATTAAAAATAGTGTCACTAAATGTTCATTTTCTGTAGTGACTAAAAATGATTGATAGACAACATTTACTATGTTACGCCCAAGCCTAACCCGTCAATCAGTCAATGGATAACTATCTTTATTTAAGTTATGTTTGAGTCTATAGGAAAGTGTTATCTTTTTAATAATTATCTTGTATTCAACTTGTGGTGCAAGTTAGGGTTATTCGGTATATATACCGAATCATTGTTATGAGTCAAGCAATCAATCAAGTTAAAAGAAAAACAATGTCTAGTCTTCTCATCTCTTGTTCTTAAGGAGTCAGCACACGCTATAGTGGTGTATTATCCCGATACTACCCGAGAGGGTCGTATATATTGGTGCTTTCATTGAGAACCCTCAATTCGTTGGGGGTTTTTGATATAAGATTCCAATCATTAAAATTAAAAAAAAAAGAGTTACTGTTCATATCGAAAATTACTGTTCATCAGGAGGTGTACTGTTCACCCGACACTGTTCACCGAGACTACTGTTCATCCGGTACTATTCATCAGAAAAAAAATTCTTATTATTTTTTTTCCGATTTATTATTTATGGCATCGAACATTGGTGATCGGGATGCGTTATCTAAACTCTTGCAAATGGGTACGGTGGTCGAATATTAAAGTGAGTTTAAGTATCTTATAACTCGAGTAACAGGTATATCCGAAAGTTTACTAGTCTCGTTGTAAAACCGTATTCTTTCAGTATATGTCAACAATTATATCTCTTAAACTGCATCTTCCAGGCAGAAGACTGGTGACCGGTCTCAGCCGGCTACTCAGCAACAGCCTACTCAGCCCAAGGGAAACGGTCAGACTCACGACCGTTCTGCTACGGATAGGCGTGGTGGTAATGATAATTACCGTAACAACGCTGGAAACTCCAACAGCAGCAGGTCCTTACATTTACTCATTTTCTTATGATTACATGCAATAGTTCATAATTCTGACACATTAGCAATCTTCTATCAGGAATCATGGTAACGGGAGGGACCAGAACCAAAGAGGTTCGTAGCCTAACCGTCCAACTATCACTTGTATTACACCTTACAAACTTACCGCATTGTCCTTTGTACCTATAAACCATGTCTCATGTACACTGTTCTTAACAGGATCTCAGCCAGCAAGGGCATCTGCTTGAGGATATACTCATCCTCTTTGCACTACCTGCAACCGTAGGCACCCAGAGCCATGTCGCCGCGACAGTGACGCATGCTACAAGTGTGGCCTTACTGGTCATCGCATGAAGGACTGCTGCAAGGGCGAGATGGAGGGCACATCTGGACATGCTGATTCCAAGCCGCCTCCTACTAGTGTACGCGTTTACACGACTTCTCGCGATCAGGCCAACAAGTCTACAAGTACCATCACTGGAATCTTGTATTTGTATGGTCAAGCTGTATGTGTTTTATTTGACACGGGTGCTACTCATTCGGTCATTTCTACTGCTTATGCTAAGAATGTTAGGATATCCCCTATGCCATTAGAGAATTTACTAAACATTTCCACGCCTTTAAGAGACTCTGTACGCATAACCCATGTGTACAAGAGCCTTCCCCTAGAGTTTGATGACAAGGTTCGTCCTGTTGACGCACTTCCGCTGGACATGAATGATTTTGACATGATATTAGGCATGGACTGGCTATCCAAACATCATGCCACCATAGACTGCCATACATATCGGGTCATCTTCGGTGATGTTAATGCACCAGAGTACATTCACAACGGGTTCGTACCCGGAAGGTCTGTACAAATCATATCAACCCTGCAAGCACGTGCATTACTTTCACATGGTTGCGAGAGCTATCTAGCTATTGTTAATGACATGGATGTTGAATCTCCATCAATTCAGAATCAGCCGATAGTGTCAGAATTTCTAGATGTATTTCCAGAAGAACTTCCGGGCATACCACCTGCACGTGAAGTAGAGTTTAATATCGAGCTCATCCCAGGAGCTGAGCTGATTTCCAAGGCTCCTTATCGCATGTCTCCCATAGAGTTGAAGGAGCTGAAGGATCAATTGCAAGAACTTCTGGAACGAGGCTTCATTCGACCGAGCGCATCTCCATGGGGCGCACCGGTCTTATTCGTGAAGAAGAAGGACGACAGTATGCTTCTTTCCATAGATTATTGCGAGCTCAACAAGATCACCATCAGGAATAGGTATCCTCTACCACTCATAGACGATCTGTTTGACCAACTCCAAAGGGCCAAACATTTTGTTAATGCAATAATGCCTAAAAACGTTACTTGCATTTTTCGGTCTCGCTTAGTTTTGATTACGACAATATGTAAAAACAAGCATTTACGAAAACAACGAAAAACGAATTCTTGAGTTCAAGTATTTTTCATTTTACCCATTTTCACTTAAGGTATGGATAAACAAGTACTAACCTTAATCAAGTGATCAAGTGATTTAATCTTTTCTTAAAACTCACTTTTTATTAAGTTTTGACAAGTTTTTATTAAACTTTCTTTTTAAGAAAATGTTTTATTAAATTAATTATTTGAAAATTTGAAAATGGCATATTCTTATTTGGTTAGGAATATTCTATCAGGATATTTTTTAACCAGATATGACCTCCACCACTAAAGGACAAAAAGGGAGCGGAGTCTAGTCCAGCGGTACCTTAGCTCCTAGGCGGTTCCTTATCGATAAGGTACCGCGGGCAGATATAGCCGTTGGCGCTTTGTCCTATAAAAGTGGAACATTCTCAGCTTTTCAATTCACCTCTTTTGCACATCTATTTCCAGATTCAAACACTCTTCTTTAATCACTCAAATCTTTGATCATTTGTTTGATTACTACTTGTTTAAGAAGTGAATCTTGTTCATCCATCCCTTCCTCTCCAAGTTCAAAGAGAAGAACACTATCCTTGTGAAGTGTTGAGTCCACCACCAAAGATCCATTGAAGATCTAATTTTATACATTTGTAGTTGTGTCATAGTTGTGAAGATCCAAGTAGTTGTGTCTATTTGGAAGTTGTGTATGTACTAAGTATAGTTGTGTAGATTGGTCCTAGCTACGATTAGGGCTCGACTTTTAGCTTAGAGTCGGAAATTGGTTAAGCGACGTGTACGGTTTTCTCCACCATAAGGAGCTTGTTGTGTAGTGAACTCTCGAGTAAGGAGTACTCGAGGAGTGGAGTAGGAATGAGGAGTGACCTTCGTTGCCGAACCACTATAAATCCTTGGTGTTCGGTTTGATCTTTCTTTACCCTTAACTCTTTACATTCTTTATTCTTTGTGCATATATTTTTCTTAGCATTAGTTTAGTCATACTATCATTATTCATATTGTGCATAAGAATATTTCACATATTTCCTCAAGCCTAAGTTTTTGAAAAAGGATTTTTGAAAATCACATTTTAACAAGTAAATATAAGAAACTATTCAACCCCCCCCCCCCCCCCCCCCCCTCTAGTTTCTACAATTGGTATAAGAGCGGGTTGCTCAAGAATTTTTAAAGTATATTGTATTTTAAAACTTGAATCGATCTATGGATTCCAACAAATACCTAGAAGGGCAATCTATGCAAAGAGCACCACTTTTTGAAACCGATAGTTTTATTTATTGGAAAAATAGATTTGAAACTTATTTGAAATCAAAAGATTTAGATCTTTGGCATGTTATTACCAATGGTGACTTTTTACCCTATCAATTTAATGAAGTTTCTAAAACAAAAGAATTGGTCACTTTTGACAAAGCTAATGACGATACTAAAAAGAAACTTTCAAAAAATAATGAGGCTACAATGGTGATTTATAATGCTTTGCCTAAGAAAGAGTATGTAACACCCCACTTGGATAAGTGGACCGTTACATGTATTTATGGCGTGTCATCAAAGCATAAGGTAAATTTACTAAAACATTAAATGACCATAACGGAAATACCGGAATCAAACATCGGTAATCCAACCTAAGCTCAAAACATGAAAAATAAAATACTGAAAGAAAGGACTAAACAATGTCCAAATAAGCAGAATAATGTAAGTGCATAAAATAAGAAGTCTGGATAGCTTCCATCCCAAATGCACGTGCTCTCAGAATCCTAAGAGCGTCCCGGTGTACCTGCCGTTAGAACATGAAAGGAACTACGGCTGAGCATAACGCTCAGCGAACGGATATAAAACATGATAAGAATATACTGAATGAAATAGGCGATAGAATACTGAAGCTATAAGAATGATATGTAACATGGGGTAGAACTCTGCATAAAATCTGAGAAACCTGGTTCATATATACTGATACTGAAATATAACTATTAATTCTGAAAACATGCATTTACTGTATTTTATTTGCCAGAGCTTATATAGGTCACGTACTGTAACAACCGTGCATGAATAACTGGAGGGGTGACCTCATCATGCTATAGAGGGGTGACCTCTAAATAACTGTGCTGGGTGGAGGGATCAGCTCCAATGTGAAGTATGTAGAGCACACACCACATTCACCCTGATAACTTGTAACACATATAAGCCTAGGATGCATCTATACGTCCCACCAATAATACTGATAAAATGGCCAAGCTGAGCTGAGTGGGACGATGCAGGATATCACTCTCCTGCATGTGAGTCACGACACCGGTGCCTCTAGTGTCGTGGTTACGGTACCTCCGTAACTAGTACATAAACTGGTCGTGCTTGTATATAATGCTCAGGCAATTTATTTAGTTATTAACATGATTACTGATAAACTTAAACATATACTGGGGAAAAACATCTGGCTGAAGACGGGGAATCCTAATCATGCATAGAAAGGAAGTCCTTACTAAAAGGACGGAAATCCGTACCTCGTGTCCAGTAATGAAATCAGAATGAAAGCTGAAGGATCGACTCTGACTTCACGGATACTACATAAATAATGGACGGAAAATAAGTCGTCTAATTACTGTTTGCTGTTACTGATTCTTATATGTTCTAAATTTAATTTAATTTATTCTTGTATTACTATATATGGATAAACTGGTAAATTTTGACTGTTCTCATAATATTACTCCTGATTAACGTATCCTCTGTGTTCCTGATTATCGTAAAACATGTACTCCAACATAATAATATTACTATAAATAGCAACCTGTTATAAATAGAAAGTTTCCAAGTTTAGAAAGATTCCAAATTTAGTTTTTCTGAAATAATTATTAATTAAATCATAGTTAAATCCGACCTTTAATTAGTTAAAAGAACAACGCTAAAATAAATTTTGTCTTACTAATTAAATAAATAAAATAAAATAACAATTTTATTTAACTATTTTTCAAAACTTATTATAGAATGATTTAACCAAAACTTATAAGTTCCCACTGCTAGACTTAAGTTCCCACTGTTATCATTAAAGTTTCAACTGCTAGTTATATGGTTCCGACTACTTTCATTATATTCCCACCGTTAGTTATAGTTTCCCACTGTTTTCATACAGTTCCCACTGCTAGTGTTGTATAACCCCAAACACCCCCTTTTTGCAACTAATCCCAAACGCCCCCTGCTGAGTCTTTTACGCACTATATTTAGAAAAGAAAACGCCCCAGCTTGTGTTTTGGCCGAGTCTGATCGAACAAGAGCACCACCACCTAGACCTGGTGGTCACGGCTGGTAACCAAAAACACCACCGAGAGCTTTATGCTCTCGGTTTCCATCAAACCCGACATCCTTTATGATTATTGCATCATTCCGTTCTCATGATTCATAAACAAAATAAAATTCGTGATTAAGACTGAAATATAAATGAGTGATTACCTTAGGATGATTAAAAAGATGGATATTATACACGAATCGAATGAATGATCAAAACCCCGAAATCTTGTTCTTGATCCCTTTTAACCTGGCGGCAGTTTTTCTCTTTTTTTTTTCTGACTGGCGGCATAAACACAACCCTAGCTCGTCTCCTTTTTTTTGTGTTTAACGTTATGACCAAAAGGGGTGTATAAAGTTACCGTGTTTTCTTTTTGTGTGGGCTGGGCTCTAAGGCCCATATTCTTTATTTCCTTTGTAATACTAAACGCAAACCAACCAATGTATACACACTTTTAATTTCCGTGTCCCGTTTTATTATTTACTTTTTTTTTCGTAACCGTGCTCGTGTTTGGATCTTAGCAAGTATTTATTTATTTTTTTGAATAATAATACTTACGTACTATTCTCTGACACTTATTTATTATTTTCTGAATAATTAATTTCGTAACGTTTAATTAAAGCCGAGACTGCGTATATTTAATATTCATGGATTTCTAAAAATGATTAGTATCTTGAATAGCTAAAATTAATTATATATATATATATATATATATATATATATATATATTTTTTTTACTGAATAATTAATTACGTCACATTTAAATAAAACAGAAATATGTATAACCTTATGTTCCTGGAGTTAAATGCGGGTTTTACAATTCTTCTCCTCTAAAAAAAATAATTCGTCCTCGAATTAAGAATGCGATAATGCTGTGGTTTTACAATTCTCTCTCTCTAAAAGGAAAATTCGTCCTCGAATTAAAGGTAATAAGCTGCCGAAGTTATAAAAGAGAGGAAAGACACATAGGCTGAAAGAATATGAAAGCTCATATAAGCTGAAGGATATTCGTCCTCGAATTAAATTAAGCTTGTAACACCCCATATTGATAAATGGAATGTCACGCATAATTATTGCGTGTCATCAAAGCATACAAGGATAAATGTATAAAACATTACATGACCATAGGGATAACCGGAATCAAACATCGGTTCCCAAACATAAGCCCAAAACATAATAAAGCAAAAGAAATGAATGAAAGACTACACAAGCATAAATATATGAAGGCAAAAGGAAAAGAAGTCTCTAGCAGCTTCCATCCTACGCACGTCCTCCAAATGCTCGAGTCTTTCCTAGGGTACCTGCCGTTTTGGGACATGGAAAGGAAAGTAACGGCTGAGCAAAACGCTCAGTGCACGGATATAGACATAGTATAAGTGACTAAAACATATAGAGACTTAATAGCAGCGGAAATGTATAAGTCTTGGAAAACCTGGAACATGTTCATAAAACTGGTTTTATAGTTTGAAAAGCCTTATGTTTATCTTATGAAAACTGTTTAACATATTTTACCATTAGCCAATATAGGTCATGAAAATCCACCGTGCATGAATACTTGGAGGGGTGACCTCATCATGTAAATTAGAGGGACTGCCTCTAATTTAATATACTGGTTTTTGGGTAGGAGGGATCAGCTCCTTGTGAAGGATGCAAGGCACACACCACATTCACCATGAAATCCTGAATAAAACATGTAACTAGGATGCACCCATACGCCCCACATGATAAATATAAATAAATGGCCAAAAGCTGAAGGGACGCCAAGAGCAATCACTCCGCCGTGGTGAAGTCATAACATCAGTGCCTCTAATGTTATGGTTATGGTACCTCCATAACTAGGTGAAACTGGTCATGCATGTATATGGCTATAGGTAATCTTAATTAAACATAAGCAATCAAACACATAACTTATACCACGGGAAAACAGTTGGCTGCATACGGGGAATCCTAATAATGAAAGAATGTCCATACTGAAAGGACGGGAATCCGTACCTTATGTCCAGTGAACGAAGAAGATGAACTGAGAGGAATCCTACTTCCGAATCACTAGTGCTACATAAATACGTACATGAATAAGTATCTGCTTACTAAATACATAGCTGGTTTTATGTCATGTCTTAGCTTATTTTATGTGTTCTTACCATGTTTTACTGTTTTAAAACCTTAAACTGTGTTTTATCTTACATTCTGTTTAATCTGATTAAGTATTTCTAGTATTTCATGTATTATTATACTTACTGCGTAATAATAAGTAACTTTCCAAAAATAGCAGGTTTCCTAAAATAGAAAGTTTCCAAAAATAGAAAGTTTCCAAAAATAGAAAGTTTCCAAAAATAGAAAGTTATCAAAAATAGAAAGTTTCCAAAAATAGAAAGTTTCCAAAAATAGAAAGTTTCCAAAAATAGATTTACTGCTTAAAATAGATAAGTTTCTGAAAATAGAAAGTTTCCATAAATATATTAGCTGCCTTAAATAAATAAGTTTCCATAAATAGATTAGCTACCTGAAATAAATAAGTTTCTAAAAATAGAAGGTTTCGATAAATAGATTAGCTGCCTTATTTAATTAAGTTTCTAAAAATAGAAAGTTTCCATAATTAGAAATAAGCTGATTAAATAAGCTAAGTATATAAGCCTAAGTGTTTCTCATGATTATTTTCTAAGTCATATGATATAAAGTATAGTTTAATAATTATTTCATGTAATTAAATTAAACTATAGGTTAAAATATTTAATTAAAGTATAACATGTTTTTAATTAAATAAGTTAAATACTTAGGTTAAAATATGTATTATTATATATTAATAATATAACCTAAGTCACGTTAATTAATTAATTATATCCATGGTTTTTAAATAATTAATTAATTATAAGTCTTAAATATATAAGTACTTAGGTTAAAATAATTTCATGATTATTAATAATTAAATAACCTAAGTCATGTTATTAAATTAATCACATCATTTTATTAATTTAATTTTAACATAAGATCATAAACATAAAAAAAAACTAAACATAAACCATGAACCGGATCTAGACTAAAAAGCATGAACCGGACATGAAATCGACACCGTACCCCGAACCAACTTGGGGTACCCTATGTTTTACTGCTTCCGTGGGACCCACACGCACCAACCAAGACCATGTGGTCTTGGTGGTGGTCGGCTTGGCAAACCGAAACCCATTCGGGTTCGGTGCAGCCTGCGGCTAAAAACAAACACCCCTTTAAACAACCTTTTGATTTTATTTATCACCAAAACATGTTAGATCTATGCTTAATTATTAGGTTTTTGTAAAAAAACATAACATGTTCTTGATTTATAAAAAGATTAAATCAAAAGAAAAGGTTTAAAAAGGATTTATCGAATTCGTGGATCAAAAGGACGAAGAACCAACACGATCAATCATTAAAACTTCAAGATCCAAGATCACAAACCACCTCTTGTGGTGTTCTTAAGGTGGCGGCACAAAGAAGAACAAGGAAGAGGGTTTTAGGGTTTTTCTAAAAATCTTCTGTGAATGAAAATGAGTAGTGAAAAATATCCCTTTTCCTTTTTAGTGAAAAATTGATGGGCTAAGCCCATCCCCCCTCCTAATTTCGTGGTAATGGGGCCCACAAGGGGTAACCCGAATGTTTTTCGTGTCTAAAACATTGGTGTGTTCTCGTGTGTTAAGTTATACGTTCGTGATTATTTGTGTTCGCGTTTTAAGTGTTCTCGTTACGTAAATATCGTGATCTAATATATTTAATTACGCTCGTAATAAATATATTTACGTAATTAATAATAGTTCGTGTTTTAATTACGTTCATGATTTCATGATCGCATGTTCGTGATTAATTATTGTCAAATAATTATTACGTCTTGGTGCGTAGTAAATACTTATCGTGTTCTAACACGTACGTAATACGTAAAATCCTAACACGTAATCGTAATCATGCTATATTAGGAAAGTTTAAATCTAGTACGTACGATCTTAAGGGTACTATTCATGGTAAAAGCATGCGGGTTTTACAACTCTTCCCCCCTAAAAAGAATAATTCGTCCCCGAATTATAGATAAGTAACTGAACGAGAAACATACCCGAATCAAACTGAGAGGGTATGTAAGATAAATTAACGTGCAGGTGACCTAGTAGAAAGAACGCGGAACGTGACATGTCTTAAAAGGACATGGAACATGACGTGGCTGAAAGGACATATCTAATTGATAAGAGAAAACGGATAAGAAGTCCGGATGAACTTGTCCGTTTCCAAGTGGCTTCCCTCTTGGAACGGTTCCTTATAAGATCTTGACACGAATGATAAGTCTTGGTCCTCCTGACCTTGACTTGGAATACGAAGAAGTTCTTGGTTATCAACGTAAGGTAGATCCCCTAAATTCGATCGAGGAATAAGAATTAACGTGTAAGAGTAACTGAAACATTATGGTGCAAAACAATCCAACTTAACCGATAACTAGCAACGATGCGCGAGACATATAGAAACGTAGTACGTGAAAATTTTTGAACGTGATACGTGAAAAATTTTGAACGTGCTACGTGGAGATATGGCGAGTGTAGTATGAGTGAACATATCGTGATCCATGATACGTGTAACATATCTTGATCATGATATGAGGAACGTGGAATGAACATGACATGTGAAACATATCGTGATCATAGAATATAATGGCGGTAACGACAAACGCTACCAGGTGAGACATAGAATATGACGAGAAACGTCTATCTGAGGATAATAGTTATACTAAACATGGGTCTGGTCTCCCAAGTTCTTGAAAAACTTCCCAGAATGAGAAAAATGAACTTAACATCGTAAGCCGAGATACCATAGTGTCATGGACGCGAGCGCGAAAGCAAATCGTGGAATGAAGACGTGAATTAAATAAGGAGCACAATTGCGAATCTTTGTCTGACCCGATAACTGAGGGATTACCAAGTGGTCGGATGAGCCTTGGCTGGAACATGTCTGATCAATCTGTTGGTTCTGCAATCCTTGCGAAGGTAAGGATTCTGCAGACTTGATCAAACTGTTTGCAATAACCCAGATAGCATCATGCTTCTTCTGAGTTTGCATTAATCTGGTAACCAAAATCCGTGGAGATCTTGTCCCATTTCAATTCATAATTTCAGATGATGAAAACATCCAGTTTGTTGGTGTCCTATCTTAACCTGTTGGTATGTCAGGTACTTAGATATGAACATAACTGTATCTTGCTTCGTAGGACTTGATACATAGGAGTTTGCGAAACTCTGAGTTTCTGAATCTAGACTTCTCCTAGCGTAGGATTTCCTATAACACCTAATGTAGTGTAGGGTTCTCTTCTTTACGCATAAGCTGAGTCATGGAAAGATTAACCATGCAAATCCATGTGATCCAGCGTGTCACTGTAATCAAATAGAATTGATATTGGAAAAATTCCCAGGTGAAATTTCTCTTGTCATAGAATTTGCAATATAGTGCATATATGGTCTTCCTGTTCTTCTTCTAGGCTTAAAGGAAATCAGGTTATCCTTAATGAAAACACTGATGAATTTGTTATGAGTTCATGGAAACTCATTCCTATAATGCCGTTGGAGCATTGATGAGACTAAATCAAAATCATAACTCTAGCATGACCGAGTCGTGTACGAATAGCAGTCATAGACATGTCCTGCTTTTTCACTCGTCACTGTTGGCAGCATGATCATGAGTTCGATCTTGGAAAAGTGATTAGCACTATAAGGTCGATTGGACATGTTGTCAATACGTGGAGGAAGAATAACGGTCATGAATGGTGATTTGTTTACGTCGACGGTAGTCGACACATAATCTCATGGTACCGTCCTTCTCCTTGTAAGTTCTTCTGGAATGTATGGGAAGATTTTGGAATAATCACTGGCTATGCGTCAAAGACTTAAGTGACCGTGTCTTACTGACAGCTAGAATATTTTAGCGACCATGGATAACAACGCACATGCTTGTAAGCGTAGATCATTTGTACCGATTTTCCCGATGGAAAATCGAGCTGAAAGTATTCAGGAGCCTGAACATTTCTGTACATAATTATGAATCGTAGCATGGTGTGCTGTTCATAGTACATAATTAGGATAAATATCATCTCGTGTCTGTCCGAGGGAATGCGTTAGCAGCTTGGATCTCATCATTAAGCTGAAGGAAAACCTTCGTATACGTGGGAATACGAAAGGCGTCCTTCATGGTCATGAATATATGAACCATGGTGAAAGAAATGAAAGTGACATCGGCAACGTGATAGTTCTCACTGATGCGCCGATAATGGTATAGAAATTCTTGTGGCCTGATTAATACATGGCACAACAAAAATGGATATTCCCTTGGAGGGTACCCTGAATTTCTTAGAAATGTTCCATAGTTGGACGTGAGTCATGTGTCTTGACTCGTGTCTTGGAACTATAAGCATGACATATGTCTTGACTGGTGTCTTGACATGTGTCTTCAGAAAGTATACGTGAGACATGTGTCTTGACTGATGTCTTGACATGTGTCTCTAGACGTAAAACAATAGAACTACAATATTAGATTATTATGCCAGAATTGGCGGATCGGTTGGACTACTGATCATTTGTATGTCTAATCACGTCCGCGGCCGGAGCCTCGGTTGCGATTTCTAGGATAGTTTCTGTCATAGTAGTGGTTACTATCGTCCTGTCTGTCAGTTCCATGATGGTCATTCTCATGACCGTGATTCATGTAACTATTCAGCTGAGTGGCCGGCTGGTACCGGTTTGCACTCATATGGCTGAAATGACAGCCGAATGACGTGTGACATGTAACTAAGAATTAGGGACAATGATTGATGGGGATCGTCTGATGGTGAAGCATCTTCTCGTCCAATTGCTTTGCTCCGACGCCTTTGTCTTCGTCTTGTAGGATCTCCAGGTTATGAACAGCATCCGCATCTCGTAGCGTCTCCGAACGTCAGCAGCTTCAACCTTTAGTAACATCTCCAAGCTATGAGCGGCATCGGCAATCTTGTAGAATATCAGCAAGTGAACATACGCCTGAGATGATTTAGAATCGACTAGCGAATACTCATGAAATATTGCAAGTGGAATACACATGGATTAAGGTACATGTAATACACATGAAATACGGTACGTGGAGTACACGTGGAATGCACATGAAATGATCGGTATGGGGTCGATCATTTATCATGATTTAAGGAAAGTATAACGGTTAAACGGTTAGGAAAACCATCATGATAACCTGGCAGTATTAGCATAGACATCATTTTGGTTGTAATGGAAACGTTAAAGTGTGGTTACACAAAATTCAACGATGATTTGCCTGACAGCATGATCAATGAAAATCAACCATGCCTATCATGAAAGCAGAATCCAATGAAATCCAACAATGTCTTGTAGGACAACGTAAATAACAAAAGAGGCGTAAAACATAATCAACATGAAGACGGAATTATCATGAAGAAACATGAAACCATCTATCACGAACAAGTGTATAACATAATCAGCATGAAACTGAAGTTAACCATGACAGTATGAAAACATACTTAACATAAAAACATAATAACTTATGAGGGGACATGAAAAAATTTATGCCAATTTAAATCATGAGAAAAACTTTATGCATAAAAAACAGTGCATGAATGCGTAATGTAGTTTATAAAAACCTTTTATATGTGCGAGGGGACGCCTATGGGTCGGTCCCAAACAAAAGACATGGCGAGGGGACGCCTATGGGTCGGTCCCAAAATTAAAAGTTTTGATAAAAGCACATGCGACTAAATAGGGCCAGTCCTGTACCAACCATTACTTAGTCATAATCCTTGCAACAATGATACATGAAACATAAATAAATGAAACTCATATGTCAAAACTTATCATAAAAATTTTTATGTGACTAATTATGAACTACTGGGGTTCAGTCCACATAGCCACAGTTCACGAGGAACATTATGCATGAAACAATGACACATAACTAAATATGAATGACGGTTGTCCATCCATATTAGTAAAACAATATCCATGAAAACATCAAGGTTAAAACCTCAAGGTGCTTAAAACATCATGGTTAAAACAACAATGCGCTGAAAACGTCAATACGTAGAATGACAAGCGTTGGCTTAGGAAGCTCCTGGTGACTACCCACTAGTCACAGGTCGAGTTTTAGAGTCTACAGGTCGAAGCCTTGGCTCTGATACCATAATTGTAACACCCCATTTTGATAAATGGAATGTCACGCGTAATTATGGCGTGTCATCAAAGCATACAAGGATAAATGTATAAAACATTACATGACCATAGGGATAACCGGAATCAAACATCGGTTCCCAAACATAAGCCCAAAACATAATAAAGCAAAAGAAATGAATGAAAGACTACACAAGCATAAATATATGAAGGCAAAAGGAAAAGAAGTCTCTAGCAGCTTCCATCCTACGCACGTCCTCCAAATGCTCGAGTCTTTCCTAGGGTACCTGCCGTTTTGGGACATGGAAAGGAAAGTAACGGCTGAGCAAAACGCTCAGTGCACGGATATAGACATAGTATAAGTGACTAAAACATAATAGAGACTTAATAGCAGCGGAAATGTATAAGTCCTGGAAAACCTAGAACATGTTCATAAAACTGGTTTTATAGTTTGAAAAGCCTTATGTTTATCTTATGAAAATTGTTTAACATATTTTACCATTAGCCAATATAGGTCATGAAAATCCACCGTGCATGAATACTTGGAGGGGTGACCTCATCATGCAAATTAGAGGGACTGCCTCTAATTTAATATACTGGTTTTTGGGTAGGAGGGATCAGCTCCTTGTGAAGGATGCAAGGCACACACCACATTCACCATGAAATCCTGAATAAAACATGTAACTAGGATGCACCCATACGCCCCACATGATAAATATAAATAAATGGCCAAAAGCTGAAGGGACGCCACGAGCAATCACTCTGCCGTGGTGAAGTCATAACATCAGTGCCTCTAATGTTATGGTTATGGTACCTCCATAACTAGGTGAAACTGGTCATGCATGTATATGGCTATAGGTAATCTTAATTAAACATAAGCAATCAAACACATAACTTATACCACGGGAAAACAGTTGGCTGCATACGGGGAATCCTAATAAGGAAAGAATGTCCATACTGAAAGGACGGGAATCCGTACCTTATGTCCAGTGAACGAAGAAGATGAACTGAGAGGAATCCTACTTCCGAATCACTAGTGCTACATAAATACGTACATGAATAAGTATCTGCTTACTAAATACATAGCTGGTTTTATGTCATGTCTTAGCTTATTTTATGTGTTCTTACCATGTTTTACTGTTTTAAAGCCTTAAACTGTGTTTTATCTTACATTCTGTTTAATCTGATTAAGTATTTCTAGTATTTCATGTATTACTATACTTACTGCGTAATAATAAGTAAGTTTCCAAAAATAGCAGGTTTCCTAAAATAGAAAGTTTCCAAAACTAGAAAGTTTCCAAAAATAGAAAGTTTCCAAAAAGAGAAAGTTTCCAAAAATAGAAAGTTACCAAAAATAGAAAGTTTCCAAAAATAGAAAGTTTCCAAAAATAGATTTACTGCTTAAAATAGATAAGTTTCTAAAAATAGAAAGTTTCCATAAATAGATTAGCTGCCTTAATTAAATAAGTTTCCATAAATAGATTAGCTACCTGAAATAAATAAGTTTCTAAAAATAGAAGGTTTCCATAAATAGATTAGCTGCCTTATTTAATTAAGTTTCTAAAAATAGAAACTTTCCATAATTAGAAATAAGCTGGTTAAATAAGCTAAGTATATAAGCCTAAGTGTTTCTCATTATTATTTTCTAAGTCATATGATATAAAGTATAGTTTAATAATTATTTCATGTAATTAAATTAAACTATAGGTTAAAATATTTAATTAAAGTATAACATGTTTTTAATTAAATAAGTTAAATACTTAGGTTAAAATATGTATTATTAATTTATTAATAATATAACCTAAGTCATGTTAATTAATTAATTATATCCATGGTTTTTAAATAATTAATTAATTATAAGTCTTAAATATATAAGTACTTAGGTTAAAATAATTTTATGATTATTAATAATTAAATAACCTAAGTCATGTTATTAAATTAATCACATCATTTTATTAATTTAATTTTAACATAAGATCATAAACATAAAAAAAAACTAAACATAAACCATGAACCGGATCTAGACTAAAAAGCATGAACCGGACATGAAATCGACACCGTACCCCGAACCAACTTGGGGTACCCTATGTTTTACTGCTGCCATGGGACCCACACGCACCAACCAAGACCATGTGGTCTTGGTGGTGGTCGGCTTGGCAAACCGAAACCCATTCGGGTTCGGTGCAGCCTGCGGCTAAAAACAAACACCCCTTTAAACAACCTTTTGATTTTATTTATCACCAAAACATGTTAGATCTATGCTTAATTATTAGGTTTTTGTAAAAAAACATAACATGTTCTTGATTTATAAAAAGATTAAATCAAAAGAAAAGGTTTAAAAAGGATTTATCGAATTCGTGGATCAAAAGGACGAAGAACCAACACGATCAATCATTAAAACTTCAAGATCCAAGATCACAAACCACCTCTTGTGGTGTTCTTAAGGTGGCGGCACAAAGAAGAACAAGGAAGAGGGTTTTAGGGTTTTTCTAAAAATCTTCTGTGAATGAAAATGAGTAGTGAAAAATATCCCTTTTCCTTTTTAGTGAAAAATTGATGGGCTAAGCCCATCCCCCCTCCTAATTTCGTGGTAATGGGGCCCACAAGGGGTAACCCGAATGTTTTCCGTGTCTAAAACATTGGTGTGTTCTCGTGTGTTAAGTTGTACGTTCGTGATTATTTGTGTTCGCGTTTTAAGTGTTCTCGTTACGTAAATATCGTGATCTAATATATTTAATTACGCTCGTAATAAATATATTTACGTAATTAATAATAGTTCGTGTTTCAATTACGTTCATGATTTCATGATCGCATGTTCGTGATTAATTATTGTCAAATAATTATTACGTGCTCGTGCGTAGTAAATACTTATCGTGTTCTAACACGTACGTAATACGTAAAATCCTAACACGTAATCGTAATCATGCTATATTAGGAAAGTTTAAATCTAGTACGTACGATCTTAAGGGTACTATTCATGGTAAAAGCATGCGGGTTTTACAAAGCTGGTAAAGATATAAAAATTGAAAGGACACATATGCTGAAAGAGCATGAAAGCTATTCGTCCTTGGATTAGAACATAATGCTGCTGAAAGGGTATAAAGATGACATGACTGAAGTGAACATGAAACGTGACATGACTGAAAGAACTTAAGTGGGTTTATTAAAGGAAAAGGGATGAGAGGTCCGGATGGACTCCTCCGTTTCGAGTGGCTTCCCGCTCGAAATGATTCCTTCAAAGGTCTAACACAATGAAAATCTTGGTCCTGATGATCCTGTCCTGATGAATACCGAATAGTTCTTGATTCCATACTTAAGATGGATTTTCTGAATCTGATAGAATGAACAAGCTATAGCATGTGGATACATGAAATGGTACGTATAAATATCCTGAAATAAAACATTTACATATCTGAGCAAGCTGCTGAAAACATATAAGGGCGACTACGTGAACAATTTCGAATGTAAAACGTGAGCAATTGTGAACGTGGTTCATAATTATATGAGGTATGCTCAGAATGAATTATATCATGAATGTGATACACGAAACATATTGTGAACGTGGTACTAGAATGTATCATGAACGTATGCTGACTGAGGAATGAATGCCAAACGATACGGCCTGAGATGTGAAACGTCTGCCTGGTTATGGAATAGTTGTGCTAAACTTGAGTCTGATTTCCCAAGCTTTCTGTAACCGTATTCGGTAATAAAATGAGAAACGTGTATCGTGAAATGGCACACGAACTTGACCGTGAACAATGTTATGAACACAAACGTGAGCTTAAATTATGAGATAGCATAAAATTTAAACTGAAACAGCATCATTCCGCGAATGAGACGTAAACGTGTAAGTGAAAATAAACATGAACTTAAAGTGGGCGTAAACATACGCTTGATCGTGAACATGAATTCTGTCTGATATGATGGTCAATGGAATGCCTTGAATTCGTACGATTTACTGCTGAATTTCAAAATTTTCTGCAGATCTGCTACTGCATGATCCTTCCGGATGAAAGAACGCGCAGGCTGATTACATGGTTGACGATAACTTAGATAGTATCATACTTTCTCTGCGCCTGTGGTAGCTGATAACAATTTCATGGAATTTCGTCTCATTTCTGTTCAGAAATTTCCAAGGGTTGTAGTAACTCACTAACATGACGGCGTTCTATCTTGAACCTGCAGTAGGTCAGGCATCTAGATATGAACATAGCTGCATTAATGTGTGATGCGGATTCTATTAAAGTTTTGTCTGGGATTATGGAACATTCTGGTGGAAATCTGGTTGAATAGTCATAAAACATTTTTAGTGAGATCTATCGGCAATTTCTGCGGTAGTAGTCAATTGAGTTCTAGAAAATTGTACTTCGTTCACAGGCGTCAGTCGGGACCATCAGGTGATGGCCTTCACCTGCGCAGGATTGTCTGAAATTTCTTTCTGTTGAAATGTGGTGGCTCAGAAATGCCACTTTGTTCAAGTGAGATTTATATCTGGAAAGTTGTGTATATAAAAAAAATAACTCCTATTGAAGATTCGGTACAATTATGAGAAGATGAGTCTCTTATTCTTCTCTAGTATTAGGCATATCAGAATGTGATCAATGAATATACTGATGATATTGCATGAGAGTCATAAAAAAAATTTATTCATAATTTCATAATCTAACTGGAGCGTTAGGGAGCTCAGAAGTATAAAATCAGAATTTTTAGAGAGACTATAACATGTTCAACAGCAATCTGGAAAACATCATGTTCTTCTCTCACCACTGTTGGTGGCATGATCTCGAATTGTTCTGGAAAATATTTAAGACATCGTAGCAGGTCGGGTAACCTCCTATTTGTGGAATGAGTATCGTTTTATGATTGGTACCGGCCTTCTTTCTGATAGACATAAACGATACACCTCCTGGTGGTGCGTTAGGGCGAATAAAGCCTCGTTCTGGTCATTCTTGCAGCAATTGCTGCAACTCTTTTAACTTAGATGAAGCCCTGTGATCAAGAATTCTGAAAACAGGTTCTGTGCTTGAGACTAGCTCGATGTTTAAATTTATGTCTCGTGGTTAGGAAGGAATTTCTTGAAAACTTTCTGAAATTATATCCGGAACTCTGGAATAATCTGCTGATCATGAATTTAAGGAATTTCAGAAGTGAATTTATAACAGGTAGGTAAAAGTCTTCGTAGCTATGGACTGATAAGTCACGCGCTTGTAAGGCAGAAACAATTTGTACTAATTTTTCTGGCAAAATATAATGAATATATATGGGATTTAGTAAGACGGGTCTCATCGTTAACTGAAAGGAGAACTTAATAAACATGGGTGGTACTGTGGCGACTTTCACTGAATGTGTTCTTCTATAACCTCACCGAATGAATACTGTGTGTCTATCCTGAATAATACTCCAGTGGTGGTAGCTGAATTTTTAAATGATCTGGTTCATGCGTGGCATAATAGAACGGGTATACCCCTTTCTGAAAGGTATCCTGAATTACTGAGGGCCTCGCTTGGAAACATACTAGAGTTAGGAGTTCTGACTCGTACTCTGAGAAGATATTCGTTTGACGTGTATCATGACTGGTGTCCTAGTGTCTTTTGAAACAATACTTGAGAACTGTGTCTTGACTGACGTCTTGACACGTGTTTTAGTAGATGAATCTGAACAAGGTTAAAAATTTTGGTAACTGCTAGGATTGGCGGACCGGTTAGACTAATGACCTCTGTATTTCTGGTCACGTCCGTTCCGGAGTTCCGATGGTTACTGACTGATTAATTATAAGCACGGTGGTTGTCACTACTGCTTTGTTTTTCAATTTATGACGGTCATCATCATAACCGTGATTCATGTAACTATTCTGCTGAGTGGCCGGCTGAGTTCCGGTTCCCACTCTTCTGAATGAACGGTTAGCTGAGTAACGTGTGACAGCTAACTGAGGAAGTAAGGCATGGACTAGAATGGTAGTGTCCGATGGTTGGAATTTACTCTTGTCAGAAATTTCAAATTTATAGTTTTCGTCCTTGCTCTGCAGTGTCTTTATAGTATAACAGCATCACCATCAGCATCTTGAGAAATCTCCAAAGTATCAGCAGCATCAGCAATTGTGAGGTCTTCAAAGTGTTTGCAGCATCAGCATCTGGTAAAATCTTTAACTCACGAGCAGCATCAGCACCTGGTAGAATATCGACAAGTAGAAACGCTTGAGATGATTGAGGATCGATTAGTAATATCCATGGAGTAGGGTACCTGGAGTACACCTGGACTATTGTACATGAAGTACAAAATGAATACTGCACATGGAGCATATCTGAGACATTGTACGTGGAGTACACATGAAATAATGTACATGGAGTATAACTGAGATATTGTATGTGGGGCAAATAGGGGATACTGCACATGGCACTGGTAGAAATTTTATGAGATGATCGATACTGGTGTTAATTGTCTGACATGATCAAAGAAATAAATTGATTTAAACGGTAGTAAACTGAATTGAAACAGTTAACATGATAGGCTGATAATTTCTGCGTAGACTTAATGCTGGTTGTATAGAGGCTAAAAAGTATGACTAAACGGAGTTTCATCAATGTTCAGTATAAAGACATGATTGATAAAGACCAGAACATGATTTATCATGAAATAGTATTTTACTGTAATCCTTCTGTATCTTAGCATGAAACATTATCGTTCTGTTGAAAACATAATCCTTGTAGGGAAACATGAAACTGAATCCGCCTGAAGGCGACATCAGCTTGAAATTGTGAAACGGGATTGTTACAAAGAACATAAGAGTATGATCAACTGAGTTTTAACAACAACTGGTGTGGATGGCTATAGTTCAATCCACAACATTCAAGGAAGAAAACATGTGACTAAGTATGGGCGATTCTGGTTCGATCCATACTTGTCAAAATTTCATGGGAACTGTCATGTATAGAAATTTACAATCTGGGACTAAACATGGTTGGTTGTAGTCCAATTCATACTTGTCAAACTTTATAAAATATCATGATATGTGCAAAAGTGAACATCTATGGTTCAGTTCACAAAACATCATTCGACTTAAAAGCATGAGATTTGACATGAGAAATGGTGAACGTTTATGGCTGGTTCACCAAGTAATATTTGACTGAAAACATGAATCTGTCATGAGCAAGGGTAAACCCTATGGTCGGTTTACCAATACAAAATCTGAACGGTAAGGGTCAACGACTATGGGTCGGTTCACCAAAACAAAATTCGCAGAAAGGCACATGCGACTAAATACGTCCAGTCCCGTACCAACTTTTTACTTAGTCAAAACTTTAAGAAAACCGACTAATAATTGGAGAAAACTGACTGATAAATGCATGAGAAACATGAAAGATAACAACGCCAAAATCTGGGAAGTTCCTGGTGACTACCCACTAGTCACAGGTCAAGTTTTAGAGCCTACAGGTCGAACCTTGCGCTCTGATACCATAATTGTAACACCCCACTTGGATAAGCGGACCGTTACGTGTATTTATGGCGTGTCATCAAAGCATAAGGTAAATGTACTAAAACATTAAATGACCATAATGGAAATACCGGAATCAAACATCGGTAATCCAACCTAAGCTCAAAACATGAAAAATAAAATACTGAAAAAAAGGACTAAACAATGTCCAAATAAGCAGAAAAATGTAAGTACATAAAATAAGAAGTCTGGATAGCTTCCATCCCAAATGCACGTGCTCTCAGAATCCTAAGAGCGTCCTGGTGTACCTGCCGTTAGAACATGAAAGGAACTACGGCTGAGCATAACGCTTAGTGAACGGATATGAAACATGATAAGAATATACTGAATGAAATAGGCGATAGAATACTGAAGTTGTAAGAATGATATGTAACATGGGGTAGAACTCTGCATAAAATCTGAGAAACCTGGTTCATATATACTGATACTGAAATATAACTATTAATTCTAAAAACATGCATTTACTGTATTTTATTTGCCAGAGCTTATATAGGTCACGTGTTGTAACAACCGTGCATGAATAACTGGAGGGGTGACCTCATCATGCTATAGAGGGGTGACCTCTAAATAACTGTGCTGGGTGGAAGGATCAGCTCCAATGTGAAGGATGTAGAGCACACACCACATTCACCCTGATAACTTGTAACACATATAAGCCTAGGATGCATCCATACGCCCCACTAATAATACTGATAAAATGGCCAAGCTGAGCTGAGTGGGACGATGCAGGATATCACTCTCCTGCATGTGAGTCACGACACCGGTGCCTCTAGTGCCGTGGTTACGGTACCTCCGTAACTAGTACATAAACTGGTCGTGCTTGTATATAATGCTCAGGCAATTTATTTAGTTATTAACATGATTACTGATAAACTTAAACATATACTGGGGAAAAACATTTGGCTGAAGACGGGGATCCTAATCATGCAGAGAAAGGAAGTCCTTACTGAAAGGACGGAAATCCGTACCTCGTGTCCAGTAATGAAATCAGAATGAAAGCTGAAGGATCGACTCTGACTTCACGGATACTACATAAATAATGGACGGAAAATAAGTCGTCTAATTACTGTTTGCTGTTACTGATTCTTATATGTTCTAAATTTAATTTAATTTATTCTTGTATTACTATATATGGATAAACTGGTAAATTCTGACTGTTCTCATAATATTACTCCTGATTAACGTATCCTCTGTGTTCCTGATTATCGTAAAACATGTACTCCAACATAATAATATTACTATAAATAGCAACCTGCTATAAATAGAAAGTTTCCAAGTTTAGAAAGATTCCAAATTTAGTTTTTCTAAAATAATTATTAATTAAATCATAGTTAAATCCTACCTTTAATTAGTTAAAAGAACAACGCTAAAATAAATTTTGTCTTACTAATTAAATAAATAAAATAAAATAACAATTTTATTTAACTATATTTTCAAAACTTATTATAGAATGATTTAACCAAAACTTATAAGTTCCCACTGCTAGACTTAAGTTCCCACTGTTATCATTAAAGTTTCCACTGCTAGTTATATGGTTCCGAATACTTTCATTATATTCCCACCGTTAGTTATAGTTTCCCACTGTTTTCATACAGTTCCCACTGCTAGTGTTGTATAACCCCAAACACCCCCTTTTTGCAACTAATCCCAAACGCCCCCTGCTGAGTCTTTTACCCACTGTATTTAGAAAAGAAAACGCCCCAGCTTGTGTTTTGGCCGAGTATGATCGAACAAGAGCACCACCACCTAGACCTGGTGGTCACGGCTGGTAACCAAAAACACCACCGAGAGCTTTATGCTCTAGGTTTCCATCAAACCCGACATCCTTTATGATTATTGCATCATTCCGTTCTCATGATTCATAAACAAAATAAAATTCGTGATTAAGACTGAAATATAAACGAGTGATTACCTTAGGATGATTAAGAAGATGGATATTATACACGAATCGAATGAATGATCAAAACCCCGAAATCTTGTTCTTGATCCCTTTTAACCTGGCGGCAGTTTTTCTCTCTCTTTTTTTTTTCTGACTGGCGGCATAAACACAACCCTAGCTTGTCTCCTTTTTTTTGTGTTTAACGTTATGACCAAAAGGGGTGTATAAAGTTACCGTGTTTTCTTTTTGTGTGGGCTGGGCTCTAAGGCCCATATTCTTTCTTTCCTTTGTAATACTAAACGCAAACCAACCAATGTATACACACTTTTAATTTTTGTGTCCCGTTTTATTATTTACTTTTTTTTTCTCGTAACCGTGCTCGTGTTTGGATCTTAGCAAGTATTTATTTATTTTTCTGAATAATAATACTTACGTACTATTCTCTGACACTTATTTATTATTTTCTGAATAATTAATTTCGTAACGTTTAATTAAAGCTGAGACTGCGTATATTTAATATTCATGGATTTCTAAAAATGATTAGTATCTTGAATAGCTAAAATTAATTTTATATATATATATATATATATATATATATATATATATATATATATATATATATATATATATATATATATATATATATATATATATATATATATATATATATATATATATATATTTACTGAATAGTTAATTACGTCACATTTAAATAAAACAGAAATGTGTATAACCTTATGTTCCTGGAGTTAAATGCGGGTTTTACAGAGTATGAAAGAATTTTTATGTGTGAAACCGCTAAAGATATTTGGAACACTCTTTTAGTAACCCACCAAGGTAATAGACAAGTCAAAGAAAGCAAAATCGATCTTCTTGTCCAACAATATGAACAATTTGTCATCTTAGAAGATGAAACTATTGATAGTGCATTTGCTAGGTTTAACACCATTATTACTAGTCTAAAAACACTTGATGAAGGTTTTTCTAGCAAGAACAATGTTAGGAATTTCCTAAGGGCTTTACATACAAAGTGGAGAGAAAAAGTCATGGTGATTGAAGAATCGAAAGATCTCTCAACTTTATCACTCGAAGAACTCATAGGCAACTTGAAGGTTCATGAGATGATAATTTTGAAGGACTCGGAATTAGTGAAAACCAAGAGTGAAATAAAATCTCTTGCACTTAAAGCCAAGAAGGCACAAAGTGACCATGATAGTTCCTAAGATAGCGATGACGAGGAGTATGCATTGGCGGTGAGAGGTTTCAAGAAGTTCTTCAAGAGACGAGGTCAACACGTTAGGCAACCCAACAATGACAAGAAACCATTGTCAAAGAATCGGTTTGTCAAGAATGAAAAAGGTGATAGGAATTGCTTTAGATGTGGTGATCCAAATCACTTCATTGGTGATTGTCCAAAGCCCTCTCGTGATAAGAATCACATGGCGTTCGTTAGTGGCTCTTGGAGCGATAGCGGTGAAGATGACGATGATAACCCCAAAGAAGAGAAATGTCTTATGGCTCACACTTCTAAAGAGGTACATTCCGAAACCGAATATTATAGCAATGATAGCTCCACTTTTGATGATATTGAATTTGAAGGCAAATATGATAGTTTACACAAACTTAGTCTTAAATTCATAGAAAAGAATAAAACCTTGAAATCAACCAAAACTAAGCTTGAAAATGAGATCAATGAACTTAGGGAGAAATTGGCAGTACTTGAGAAAAATAAAGAAGTGGATTTAGGTTGCTTAAGTTGTGAGAAACTTAGAATAGAGAATGAAGATCTCAAGAGCACCACCATTAAATTGGAAAAGTTCATGAAAGGTACTAGTGCTCTTGATGATATGTTAAACAAACAAGTTCATTCTAAGGAAAGACTTGGTCTAGGTTTTAACTCAAATGAAGCCTCAACTAGTGAACCTAAACAAGTCAGATTTTCACAAAAATCACCCACTGTACGCGGTCCCAGATTGTATGGGGCGGTTCCTTATCACAATGGAACTGCCGCCATAGATAAGGTACCGCGACCAGAAGATGAGTTTTGTGAAAATGATGAACTTTCTGAAAAGTCAAAATCAGGTGAAAAACCAAAGCATCTTATTGTTAATAAGGTAAAATTACCAATACTTGACGACAATGCTATCAATAAGTTCTACAAGCCAATAAGTAAACCTCTCATGGGAAATAGAAGTTTATCTAGACCATCTTCTACTCCACCTAGAGTACGGAATGAGTTTAAGCCTAGAAGTAGAACGACAACGCCTAGAAGAGATAATCAAAACAACTCACGATCTAGAAGTAAAACCCCAACACCTAGAAGAAATGATCATAACTCTAAACCTAGATCAAATACACCCAGGAGAAATAACAAACAACAAAATGGTTATATGAATTACTACCCTCCTCCATTTTGTTCTCCATGGGGAACCCCTCCTTCATTCATGCATCCCAATCAAATGCAAGGGATTTTTGGAACTAACAATTTTGGACCCATGAGATATTGGGGACCAAATGTTTGATCTTGTGTGTTGTTACCTAGATATGCTTGGGAATTGATTTGGAGCCCGACGAGTGAATTAAGGATAGTGGATGTTCTAAACACATGACGGGTAATCGAAGTTTGTTCTCGCACTACAAAGCATATGATGGAGGTAACGTCACAGTTGCAAGTAGTCTACGTGGTAATATCATTGGCAAAGGTACGGTTTCTCTTGACTCTATGACCATTGAAAATGTTGAGCCCGTAGATAAATTAGGGTTTAACCTTTTAAGTATAGGTCAAATTTGTGACAATAAGTGTAAGGTCATCTTTTTGGAACATGACAGTGAAATCGTAAAAGATGGAAAAGTCATTGGAAAAGGTGTTAGAAAGCATGGGCTTTATGTCATGAAGGTTAATAAGAAGTCAAAAGACAACATATGTCTTGCGACTATAGATGATAGTTCTACTCTTTGGCATAGGATATTAGGTCACGCTAATATGCGTTTAATTCAATCTTTAGTCTCTACGTAGTTGGTAAGACACCTCCCCAAGATGAAGTTTGATAGTCACTTTTGTGATGCTTGCAAAGTTGGAAAGCAAGTTCACTCAAGTCACAAAGCCAAGAATTTGCTTTCGACCTCTCGGTGCTTAGAGCTCCTACATATGGATCTTTTTGGACCTTCCGCCATACGGAGTTATGGAGGTAACCTTTATACCCTAGTTATAGTTGATGACTATTCTAGATTCAACTGGACTAGATTTTTGGCATCTAAGAATGAAGCTTTCGATCATTTCAAAATCTTTAGTCGAAGAATTCAAAATCAACTAGGATGTCCAATTGTCTCTATTAGGACGGATCATGGTAGGGAATTTGATAATGAAGTGCAATTTGGTGCCTTTTGTGAAGCTCATGGTATTACCCATAACTTCTCGGCTCCTCGCACTCCACAATCAAATGGGGTAGTTGAAAGGAAGAATAGGACTCTCCAAGATATGAGTAGGACGATGCTAAACCAGCAATCTTTGCCTTAAAAGTTTTGGTGCAATGCCGTGGACACATCGACTTATATTCTCAACCGAATTCTTATTCGACCTTTCCTAGGAAAGACCCCCTATGAGATTCTTAAAGGTAAGAAACCCTCATTGGAATACTTTAGGGTGTTTGGAAGCAAGTTCTTTATCCTCAACACCAAAGACTACCTTACCAAGTTTGACCCAAAGTCTTATGAAGGTATCCTTTTAGGTTATTCCCAAACTAGAAAAGCCTACATTGTCCTAAATAGAACCTCGGGGGTTATTGAAGAATCACTCAACGTAACCTTTGATGAAACCCCTCCCTCACCCAAGACACCACCATTGGTTGATGATGACTTGGATGAATTAGAAGTAGTAAAAGCCAAAGAGGTTAGAAAAATAGGAGTTGAAGACCTTAGTGTTGAAAAGGAAGTAAACATTAAGGAGTCTAGGGATCATACTCTCAATAATATCATTGGTGACTTAAATCAAAGGACCCTAAGATCTCAAGTCCAAAACCAAAGCAACTTCTTTTGTTTCGTCTCCTTGATTGAACCAAAGAATGTTAAAGAAGCTTTGACGGACGAGAGTTGGGTCATTGCGATGCAAGAAGAATTGAATCAATTCGTTGCCAATGATGTTTGGGAACTTGTTCCTCCACCTAGAAGTTCTACCATTATAGGAACCAAACGGGTTTATAGGAATAAGTTAGATGAGAATGGTGTTGTGTCTCGTAACAAAGCTAGACTTGTAGCACAAGGCTATAATCAACAAGAAGGGATTGATTATGACGAGACATATGCACCGGTAGCTAGATTAGAATCCATTAGAATCCTTTTAGCCTACGCTTGTGCCTTAGAATTTAAGCTTCAACAAATGGATGTAAAGAGTGCATTTCTTAACGGTTTGATCAATGAGGAGGTATATGTGGCTCAACCTCCCGGCTTCATTGATTTTGAGAAACCGGATCATGTTTACAAGCTTAAGAAGGCACTTTATGGTCTCAAACAAGCACCCAAAGCTTGGTATGATACACTTAAAGCGTTTCTTGTTAAACATTAGTATACCATGAGGATGGTAGACAATACGCTCTTTACAAAGAAGAAAGGTCCTCACCTCATAATCGTACAAATATATGTTGATGACATTATATTTGGCTCAACTTGTCAAAAATTGTGTGATGACTTTGCCAAAATCATGCATGATGAGTTTGAAATGAGTATGATGGGAGAACTTAACTTCTTTTTAGGACTCCAAATTAGACAAATGGACGATGGTATTTTCTTTAGTCAATCTAAGTACGCTAAAGAAATGCTAAAGAAATTTGGATTAGAAGAATCTAGACCAATGAAGACCCCTATGGCCTCGGATACTAAACTCACCGTAGATGATGAATGAGAGTCGATAGACAACACCAAATATATACGTATGATTGGTAGTTTGTTGTACCTAATGGCAAGTCGACCGGATATCATGTTTAGTGTTTGCCTTTGTGCTCGCTTCCAAGAGGCTCCCAAAACCTCTCACCTCGAAGCGGTTAAGCGTATATTCCGATACATTAAAGGCACTATACATTTAGGATTATGGTATCCTAAAGGGACCGGCGTAGAAACCATTGTCTACGCGGACTCAGATCATGCGGGAGACTATGTGGACCGGAAAAGCACTAGTGGAGTTTGTACCTTCATGGGTTGTTGTTTAACTTCTTGGTTCTCCAAGAAACAAACTGCTCTTGCAATATCCACCACGGAAGCCAGTATGTGAGTGCCGGAAAAGCATGCCAACAAGCTCTATGGATGAAGCAAGCACTTGTTGATTACGATATTTCTCTTGATGATGTTCCCATCATGTGCGATAATAAAGGTGCTATATACCTTAGCAAGAATCCAGTGCAACACTCGCGAACCAAACACATAGAAATTCGACACCATTTCCTTAGGGATAATGTACAAAAGGGGAACATTTCAATTGAGAAGGTACCCTCCGAAGACAACTTAGCCGATATTTTCACTAAGCCACTTAAGAGGGAACCTTTTAATTACTTGTGTCTAGGTCTAGGATTAATGGAACATCTTCCTTAATTTCCTTTCCTTTTGTGTGTTTTCTTTTACCACTTTGAGTCATTGAGTCTTCCAAACTCTTTTTGAAAAACCCTCTCTTCTCCTTTTCAAAATTCTCAAAGTATCTTTCGAAAATGGTTAAGAAATACGTTTGACATTGTTAATTCAATCTAAAAACGTTTTTCATGGATTCTCGCTATTAATCTAGAGCTTACATAATTCATATGTATGATTCTCTCAAACATAACAAGAACAAGATAGAATCATGGAGGATCATTGTGTCATGACTTAAGGTCTTGTCTTACACACCTCCTACATCGATATTTTTAATCCATGTATTTTGGTCATATCTCTATTTGGTAAGTTTGCATATGTTTTCTTTGTCTATCTTTGCTTTTAAGCCTATCCCTATGATAAGTTAGACTAGAAAAATAAGATTTGCTGAAAAACCTTCCTCCAAACACCAAACACAGCCTCTGCAGGCGGTTCCATATGTGAACCGCGGTGCCTTATTGATAAGGTACCACCAGCCTAGATAAGGAACCGCCTACAGTGCCTTCCTTTTTCGGGTTTTTGTCTGAAACTCTAGATTTGCTCCAACATTTTTGAGAGTCTTTGTTTCAAACCCTTTGACCACCCCAAAAATACCTTAAACCTTCCCTATTTAAACCATAAGCATTTTGCAATACTTCACACCTCAAAATGTATTACTCTCCCAATGAAAGCCTTGAATCTCCTTCATTTTCTCCAATTGCTTTCAATCCCAACTCACCCAAAAACCATTATAATCCTAACTCACCCAAGAACACTCTTAATCACATCTCTCCTACCAAGAATTTTGATTATGGAACATCTTTTCTTACACCACCACCCTTTAGTGTTCTTCCTCCTTCTCATGATAATGTCATGCACCATGGAACATATTGTCATTGTTGTCAATATCAACATCTTGCTATGGCACACATCTATGAGGAGTTGAGCTACATCAAGAATCTCTTAATCAAGCCTCCTCTTCACTATGATTATGAGATCTCCAACAAGACACCACCACCACCCTCTGCCATTACCTTGTCTTTCATATAAGCATTGGTTGCTTATCCACAAGACACCAAATTCAAGAAAATCTTAGAATTCTAGAATAACTAGGATTAGATTTATGCTTTTGGCTTGTTTCTTTTTCCATACATCTTTGTATGATGTTATTTTTAGTAACCTATCTTGGATCTTTGTCTTTTTGTTTTCTTCTCTTTTATTTTGTGACCTATTGCTATATCTTGTTGGTTGTTTCTTTTGTTCAACTAACCCTTCTATGTAGCTTGTCACCATATCTCGATTCCTCGGTGCCCCAAGCTAGGGGGAGTAAGCACCAATGGGGAGTCTTTGCAAAGTCCGTCTCTTCAACACCGACTTGTGCAACCTTTTTGCTTCGACAAAGGGGGAGAAATGAATAAACTCGTCTTCGAAAATCTTGTTTTTTGTGTGATTGAGTTTATGTATTGTCGGAATAAAAAAGGGGGAGATTGTTAATGCAATAATGCCTAAAAACGTTACTTGCATTTTTCGGTCTCGCTTAGTTTTGATTACGACAATATGTAAAAACAAGCATTTACGAAAACAACGAAAAACGAATTCTTGAGTTCAAGTATTTTTCATTTTACCCATTTTCACTTAAGGTATGGATAAACAAGTACTAACCTTAATCAAGTGATCAAGTGATTTAATCATTTCTTAAAACTCACTTTTTATTAAGTGTGACAAGTTTTTATTAAACTTTCTTTTTAAGAAAATGTTTTATTAAATTATATATTTGAAAATTTGAAAATGGCATATTCTTATTTGGTTAGGAATATTCTATCAGGATATTTTTTAACCAGATATGACCTCCACCACTAAAGGACAAAAAGGGAGCGAAGTCTAGTCTAGCGGTACCTTAGCTCCTAGGCGGTTCCTTATCGATAAGGTACCACGGGCTAAGATAAGGTACCGCGGGTAGATATAGCCGTTGGTCCTTTGTCCTATAAATAGTAGACCATTATCAGCTTTTCAGTTCACCTCTTTTGCACATCTATTTCCAGATTCAAACACTCTTCTTTAATCACTCAAATCTTTGATCATTTGTTTGATTACTACTTGTTTAAGAAGTGAATCTTGTTCATCCATCCATTCCTCTCCAAGTGCAAAGAGAAGAATACTATCCTTGTGAAGTGTTGAGTCCACCACCAAAGATCCATTGAAGATCTAATTTTATACATTTGTAGTTGTGTCATAGTTGTGAAGATCCAAGTAGTTGTGTCTATTTGGAAGTTGTGTATGTACTAAGTATAGTTGTGTAGATTGGTCCTAGCTATGATTAGGGCTCGACTTTTAGCTTAGAGTCGGAAATTGGTTAAGCGACGTGTACGGTTTTCTCCACCATAAGGAGCTTGTTGTGTAGTGAACTCTCGAGTAAGGAGTACTCGAGGAGTGGAGTAGGAACGAGGAGTGAGCTTCGTTGCCGAACCACTATAAATCCTTGGTGTTAGGTTTGATCTTTCTTTACCCTTAACTCTTTACATTCTTTATTCTTTGTGCATATATTTTTGTTAGCATTAGTTTAGTTACACTATCATTGTTCATATTGTGCATAAGAAGATTTCACATATTTCCTCAAGCCTAAGTTTTTGAAAAAGGATTTTTGAAAACCACATTTTAACAAGTAAATATAAGAAACTATTCAACCCCCCCTTCTAGTTTCTACACATTTCTCCAAAATTGATCTGAGGTCGGGCTATCATCAGTTACGGGTCAAAGAGCAGGACATCACCAAGACTGCTTTCTATACACGTTATGGCCACTACGAATGTGTAGTTATGCCATTTGGCCTTACCAATGCTCCAGCAGTGTTCATGGATTTAATGAACAGAATCTTCCATGAATTTCTGGACAAGTTCGTCATTGTCTTCATTGTCTTCATTGACGACATCCTGATATTTCTAAGTCCAAGGAAGAACACGAAGACCATCTTCGAACAGTATTACAGATTCTTCGCCAGAAGCAGCTCTATGCTAAATTCTCCAAGTGTGAGTTCTAGTTAGACAAGGTGGCATTCTTAGGTCACATTGTATCAGTAGAAGGAATCACCATGGATCCAGCAAAGGTTGAGGCTATTACCAAGTGGCCAAGACTGACATCAGCGACTGAGGTTCGCAGTTTCCTAGGCTTAGTTGGTTACTACCGTAGGTTCGTAGATAACTTTTCCCGTTTAGCACTACCATTGACCAAACTGATGCGGAAAAGGGAGAAATTCGTTTGGACTGAAGAAAGAGAGGAGAGCTTTGAAGACCTAAAGCAGAAGTTAGTATCTGCACCGATTCTTACTCTCCCATCTGGTACAGGTGGATTTCAAATCTACAGTGATGCATCGGGGAAGGGACTTGGCTGTGTTCTCATGCAACATGGGAAAGTGATCGCGTACGCTTCACGGCAGCTTAAGCCTTATGAGGAAAATTACCCTACGCATGTCTTGGAACTTGCAGCAGTTGTGTTTGCATTGAAAATATGGAGGCACTACTTGTATGGATAATCATGTGACATATTCACGGACCACAAGAGCTTGAAGTACATCTTCACTCAACGTGAATTGAACATGAGACAGAGGAGATGGTTAGAGTTGTTGAAGGATTATGACATCAATCTGCAGTATCATCCCGGCAAGGCGAATGTAGTGGCAGATGCACTTAGTAGAAAGTCCGGAATGATAAATGACATTGAATTAAAGGAGGAAGTTATTAGAGACTTGGAGCGACTAGACATTAAGATCATGGTACATGGACAACACGGTTACTGGGAAAATATTAGAGTGGAACTTGAGTTACTCTCTAGGAACAAGGAAGCTCAGAAAGATGATGGTGAAATCTGAGCGATAATTCAGAATTTGGAGAAGCAGACAGAATTTCGAGTAGACGCAGACGGTATCTTATGGCAGGGCACGAGACTTTGTGTTCCTGATGATCAAGAACTCGAGGAAGCATTGTTAGCCGAGGATCATAGCTCCCCATTCTCTATTCATCCTGGTTTGACCAAGATGTACCATGACATCAAGCAATACTTTTGGTGAAGTGGTACGAAACAGGATGTTGCGACTTACGTCTCCAAATGTCTTACCTGTCTGCAGGTTAAGATCGAGCATCAGCGATCTAGCAGTCTTCTACACCCGTTAGATATTTCAGAGTAGAAGTGGGACAAGATCACCATGGATTTTGTTACCGGGCTTCCGCAGACAAAGAGGAAGCACGATGCGATTTGGGTTATCATTGATCGACTTACTAAGTCAGCTCATTTCTTACCGATCCGCAAGGAAGATTCGGTCAGTAAACTCGTCGATACTTACAAGTAGGAGATCATGAGACTTCATGGTTCTCCATCCAGCATCGTCTCGGACAGAGATCCTCGTTTCACTTCGCGATTTTGGAGGAGTCTGCAGAAAGCTTGGGGTAAAAACTTACGCTTAGCACGGCTTTTCATCCTCAAATAGACGGGAAATCGGAGCGAACAATTCAGATATTAGAAGACATGTTAAGGTCATGTGCATTGGAATGGATGGGAGATTGGGACGATTACATCTGTCTGGTAGAGTTTGCATACAACAACAGTTGGCACGCAAGTATTAAGTGTGCTCCATTTAGATGTTGTATAACAGAAAGTGTCGCGCCCCAATCTGCTGGGATCAGGTTGGTGAGCGAACACTTGAAGGACCAGAAATGATATAGTTGACCAACGAGAAGGTCGCAGTAACTAAGCAGAAATTGCAAGAAGCATGGTCACGTAAGAAGAGTTATGCCGACAAGCATCGTAGGGACTTACATTTTAACGTAGGAGATCACGTCTTCCTTAAGGTATCGCCAGCACGTGGTGTTAGACATTTTGGAATCAAAGGGAAGCTCAGTCCTCGATTCATCGGACCGTTTGATGTCATTGAGCGAGTCGGTGAAGTATCTAATCGTTTAGCGTTACCTCTGCAGCTTTCTCATGTTCACGATGTTTTCCATGTGTCCCTTACTCAGAGGGTACAAGTATCATCCCCTTCACACGGTTTAGTATCCACTGGAACAGATTCGTAAAGATCTTACCTTCATAGAGGAACCCGAACGAGTTCTTGACAGACAAGAACGAGTCATGAGGAGGAAGACGATTCCATTCTTCAAAATCCTTTGGAGGGATCATACCGAGCGGGAAGCCACTTGGGAAACAGAGGAGTCTATCCGGGCTTCTTACCCTCATTTCATATTTTGAATTCGGGTATGTTCCTCTTTTCCAGTTTACGTTATCTATAATTCGGGGACGAATTATACTTTTTAGGGGGGGAGAGTTGTAAAACCCGCATGCTTTTACCATGAATAGTACACATATAATCGTACGTACATGATTAAAACTTTCCTTTTATAGCACGTTTATGTTTCACGAATAGTAATAACGATTATTACGTACGTGTTATTACACGATAAGTATTTAAGCATATTAAGACATGATAAATATCACGATAATTATTATCAACAATAATTATAATCACGAATATGAAAAACATGAACGTAAATAATCACGAGCATATTATTATGTATTTACGTAATTATGATTACGATTACGTATAAATATATATTATAACACGAACAATTAATAAATAAATCATGTAAACACGACCACGAGAACACGTAACAATAGAGAACACGGAAAATTATGGGTTTCCCCATGTGGGCCCCACCTACCCGCGGCAAGAACAAAGAAAGCGGCCAAGCCCACTTTTATTATTGCTAAAATAGAAAAAGGGAAAACAAATTTTTCATTTACAGAGTTTTTCTAAAAAGAACAAAACCCTAGCCTCCCTTTTTCTTCCCTTTTGGCGCGGGTTAGAACACACCAAGGAGAGGTGTTCGTTGATTTTTGGTGATCCAATTCGAGTGGAATCGTTCGTGTTATCGTTCTCTTTTTGTTTCACGCACTGGTAATCCTTAAACCTTTTCTTTTTAATTCTTTTTATTAATTAAGAACACATGAAATCATGATAATTAGATAACAAGATTAAAAACATGTAGATCTAATCATAGGGTAAATAAACATGGTTGTTTTTGGGTTGTTTGGTTCGGCCAACGCAAGGAACCGAGAGCCGAAGCTCTCGGTGTTCTTCGATTCACCACTAGCCGAGACCCCATGGTCTCGGTGTGGGTTGTGTGTCTAGGCCGCAAGGGACTAGGGACCCCGACGCATGTCGGGGTGGCCTTGTGGTCTTTTGGGGGTCTCGGCATAAACGAACAAACATCACCGGCCCAAGCCGGTGGCTAGTTCGACTAAGCAAGGGCAACCGGTCAAGCCGGTTCGCCACCATTAAGGGGTTTTTGTTTGGTCCGGTTCAAGGGTAAACACGGTCCGGTTCACGAAATGTTTTAATAAAATAATACATGGTCCGGTTTATTATTTTATTTTACAAGTTTAACTATTTTTACATGTGCCTTATTTTTACATGAAATTAAATTAATTTAACATGGTACTTAATTAATTTAAATAAATCATGACTTAGGTTTATTATTATTATTAATAATACATGAATTTAACCTAAGTATTTTTTTCATTTAATTTAGACTATAGCAATTAATTAATTATTAAAACATGACATATAATTAATTAATTCCCATGACTTAGGTTATATTAATATAAATATTAATACATGTTTTAACCTAAGTATTTTATACACTTTAATTTAATTAAATCATGCTATATTTAATTAAATCTTATAACTTATAGTTTATTTAATATGCATGTATTAATTAATAAACTATACTATAAATCACATGACTTAGAATATTAATCAGTAAAAATTAAGCTTATCTTATTAGCTTATTAATCCAGCTTATTTCTAAATATGGAAACTTTCTATTTTAGAAATTTATCTATTTTAAGCAGTGAATCTATTTATGAAAACTTTCTATTTTTAGAAACTTATTTATTTTTGGCAACTATTCTATTTTTGGAAACTTTCTATTTATTTAGACTTTCTATTTTTAGAAACTTTCTATTTTTAGAAACTTTCTATTTTTGGAAACTTTTTATTTTAGGAAACCTGCTATTTTTAGAAAGTTACTTATTATTACACAACAAGTATAATAATATAAGAAATACAAGTAATACTTAATCAGAATATCCAGAATACATGATAAACACAACATAACGTTGAAATCAGTAAAATAAGACATGAACATATAAAACAAGCAAAGACATGATATAAAACCAGTTATGTACACAGTAATCAGAACACTTATACACGTATATTATTTATGTAGCATTAGTGAGATCGAAGTAAGACTCTCTTCCGTTCGTCTTCTTCGTTCACTGGACACAAGGTACGGATTTTCCGTCCTTTCAGTATGGACATTCTTTCCTTATTAGGATTTCCCCGTATGCAGCCAACTGTTTTCCCAGTATATGTTTTATATGTTTTGATTTGCTTATGTTTAATTAAATGCCTAAGCCATATACATGCATGACCAGTTTCACCTAGTTATGGAGGTACCATAACCATAACACTGGAGGCACCAGTGTTATGACTTCACCACGACGGAGTGATAGCTCGTGGCGTCCCTTTCAACTTTTGGCCATATTACTATGTTATCATGTGGGACGTATGGGTGCATCCTAGGTTACATGTTTTTATAGATTATTTAGGTGAATGTGGTATGTGCCTTGCATCCTTCACAAGTAGCTGATCCCTTCTACCCAAACTTATATTAATTAGAGGCAACCCCTCTAATTGCATGACGAGGTCACCCCTCCAAGTATTCATGCTCGTTGATATTTCATGACCTATATTGGCTAATGGTAAACATGTTAAACAGTTTTTATAAGATAAACATAAGGCTTTTCAAACTATAAAACCAGTTTTACTAAGTTATACCAGGTTTTCCAGGACTTAGTCAATTCCGCTGCTATATGTTGTATATGTTTATGTTATTCATTCTATGCTTGTATATCTGTGCACTGAGCGTTATGCTCAGTCGTTTTCCTTTCATGTTCCCAAAACGGCAGGTACTCAGGGACGCTCGTAGACTCTTAGCGTACGTGCATATGCATTGGAAGCTTTCTAGCCTTAATTACTTTATGCATTTCTTCATACATTTTGCTACTCATTTCCATGGACATTGTTTAATCCTTTTCATTTACAGTACTTATGTTTGTGTGTGATGAGCTTTTACTTTGGGGTACCGATGTTTGTTTATGGTATTTCCTTTATGGTCATGTAATGTTTAAGACATTTATCCTCGTATGATTTGATGACATGCCATAACCACGCGTGACATTCCATTTATCAAGATGGGGTGTTACAATTATGGTATCAGAGTTAAGGCTTCGACCTGTAGGCTCTCAAAACACGACCTGTGATTAGTGGGTAGTTACTATGGTCTTCCTAGAGCTGACAGTCGGTTTTTATTATTCATTGTTTTCATGCATTCATATATATGTCATTGTCGCAGATTTATGACTAAGTAATGGTTGGTACAGGACTGGCCCTATTTAGTCGCATGTGTTTTATCGAAACTTTTAACTTTGGGACCGACCCATTGGCGTCCCCTCGCCATGTCTTTTGTTTTGAGTGAACTGGCCATAGGCGTTCACTCTCGCGCTTATAAAGGTTTTCATAAAACTGCATCATGCATTCATGTACTAGTTTTCTTGCATAAATTTTTTCTCATGATTTATTGGTATAAATTTTTTTTTCATGTATATATTTTATGTTTTGATCAGTTTAATCATGTATTTTTATGTTATACTATCAGATGGTTATCACACGCGAACAGGATCAACTCAATGCAGCAGTCCAAGATGCGATGCTAGCTATGCTTCCTTAGTTGAGAAACGAAATCAGGGCTAAGGTGCAAGCTTCCAACAATCAGCAACAGCACCCAGTACTTCCTCCTCCTCCAGCAACATTGGTCACATGGCTTGAGAGATTCAATAAGCTATGCCCTCGATCCTTAGAGAAAACGGATAGCCCCAGCGAAGCTAAAAGCTGGTTGGCTCACATTGAGAAGATCTTTGATGCAATGGGTTGTGACCCCATCTTCAAGTCGAGGTTGGCCTGTTCAAAGGTGATGTGCTGTCATTGTGGAAGGCACTGAAGCAGTCGGAGAGAGGTAATGCTTGGGTGGCTGGTTTGACTTGGGCTCAATTCAGGGATTTAGTGATGGGACAGTTCTTTCCCAAGGCTGAGCAAGACAAGCTGAAGAGAGAGTACCATGGAATCAGACAGAGATCTGGGGAGAACAGCAACGGTTCATACAGCACTTTCTTCGTTTGGCTGGTTTTCTTGGCGCAGCAGCAGGTACTCCCGAAGAGCAAGCATACCACTTCCGGTGGGATCTTCGTACATCGGTCGCAAACAACTTAGTGTGTGCTACGTTCAACACGGTGGCACAAGTGGCCGATGCAGCACGTAAGGTGGAGATGTTGCAAGAGAGAGAAGAGTTCGGGGAAGCAGAGAGACCCGAGAAGAGGTAAACATTCGTTATTCAACAGTGACCAAACCGTATTCTTTCAGTATATGTCAATACTTATATCTCTTAAACTGCATCTTCCAGGCAGAAGACTGGTGACCGATCTCAGCCGGCTACTCAGCAACAGCCTACTCAGCCCAAGGGAAACGGTCAAACTCACGACCGTTCTGCTACGGATAGGAGTGGCGGTAATGATAATTACCGTAACAACGCTGGAAACTCCAACAGCAGCAGGTCCTTACATTTACTCATTTTCTTATGATTACATGCAATAGTTCATGATTCTGACACATTAGCAATCTTCTACCAGGAATCATGGTAACGGGAGGGACCATAACCAAAGAGGTTCGCAGCATAACCGTCCAGCTATCACTGGTGTTACACCTTACGAACTTACCGCATTGTCCTTTGTACCTATAAACCATGTCTCATGTATACCGTTCTTAACAGGCTCTCAGCCAGCAAGGGCACCTGCTGGAGGATATACTCATACTCTTTGCACTACCTGCAACCGTAGGCACCCAAGGCCATGTCGTCATGACAGCGACGCATGCTACAAGTGTGGCCTTACTGGTCATCGCATGAAGGACTGCCGCAAGGGCGAGATGGAGGGCACATCTGGACATGCTGATTCCAAGCCGCCTCCTACTAGTGGACGCGTTTACATGACTTCTCGCGATCAATCCAACAAGTCTACAGGTACCATCACTGGAATATTGTATTTGTATGGTCAAGCTGCATGTGTTTTATTTGACACGGGTGCTACTCATTCGGTCATTTCTACTGCTTATGCTAAGAATGTTAGGATATCCCCTATGCCATTAGAGAACGTACTAAACATTTCCACGCCTTTAAGAGACTCTATACGCATAACCCATGTGTACAAGAGCCTTCCCCTAGAGTTTGATGACAAGGTTCGTCCTGTTGACGCACTTCCGCTGAACATGAATGATTTTGACATGATATTGGGCATTGACTGGCTATCCAAACATCATGCCACCATAGACTACCATACATATCGGGTCATCTTCGGTGATGTTAATGCACCAGAGTACATTCACAACGGGTTCGTACCCGGAAGGTCTGTACAAATCATATCAACCCTGCAAGCACGTGCATTACTTTCACATGGTTGCGAGGGCTATCTAGCTATTGTTCATGACATGGATGTTGAATATCCATCAATTCAGAATCAGCCGATAGTGTCAGAATTTCCAGATGTATTTCCAGAAGAACTTCCGGGCATACCACCTGCACGTGAAGTAGAGTTTAATATCGAGCTCATCCCAGGAGCTGAGTCGATTTCCAAGGCTCCTTATCGCATGGCTCCCATAGAGTTGAAGGAGTTGAAGGATAAATAGCAAGAACTTCTGGAACGAGGCTTCATTCGACTGAGCGCATCTCCATGGGGCGCACCAGTCTTATTCGTGAAGAAGAAGGACGACAGTATGCGTCTTTGCATAGATTATCGCGAGCTCAACAAGATCACCATCAGGAATAGGAATCCTCTACCACGCATAGACGATCTGTTTGACCAACTCCAAGGGGCCAAACATTTCTCCAAAATTGATCTGAGGTCGAGCTATCATCAGTTACGGGTCAAAGAGCAGGACATTGCCAAGACTGCTTTATGTACACGTTATGGACACTACGAATTTGTAGTTATGCCATTTGGCCTTACCAATGCTCCAGCAGTGTTCATGGATTTGATGAACAGAATCTTCCATGAATTTCTGGACAAGTTCGTCATTGTCTTCATTGACGACATCCTGATATTCTCTAAGTCCAAGGAGGAACATGAAGACCATCTTCGTACAGTATTACCGATTCTTCGCTAGAAGCACCTGTATGCTAACTTCTCCAAGTGTGAGTTCTGGTTAGACAAGGTGGCATTCTTAGGTCACACTGTATCAGCAGAAGGAATCACCAAGGATCCAGCAAAGGTTGAGGCTATTACCAAGTGGCCAAGACCGACATCAGTGACTGAGGTTCACAGTTTCCTAGGCTTAGCTGGTTACTACCGTAGGTTCGTGGAGAACTTTTCCCGTTTAGCACTACCATTGACCAAACTGATGCAGAAAAGGGAGAAATTCGTATAGACTGAAGAAAGAGAGGATAGGTTTGAAGACCTAAAGCAGAAGTTAGTATCTGCACCTATTCTTACTCTCCCATCTGGTACAGGTGGATTTCAAATCTACAGTGATGCACCGGGGAAGGGACTTGGCTGTGTTCTCATGCAACATGGGAAAGTGATCGCGTATGCTTTACGACAGCTTAAGCCTTATGAGGAAAATTACCCTACACATGACTTGGAACTTGCAGCAGTTGTGTTTGCATTGAAAATATGGAGGCACTACTTGTATGGAGAATCATGTGACATATTCACGGACCACAAGAGCTTGAAGTACATCTTCACTCAACGTGAATTAAACATGAGACAAAGGAGATGGTTAGAGCTATTGAAGGATTATGACATCAATCTGCAGTATCATCCCTACAAGGCGAATGTAGTGGCAGATGCACTTAGCAGAAAGTCCGGAATGATAAACGACTTTGAATTAAAGGAGGAAGTTATTAGAGACTTGGAGCGACTAGACATTAAGATCATGGTACGTGGACAGCACGGTTACTGGTTTAATATTAGAGTGGAGCTTGAGTTACTCTCTAGGATCAAGGAAGCTCAGAAAGATGATGGTGAAATCTGGGCGATAATTCAGAATTTGGAGAAGCAGACAGATTTTCGAGTAGACGCAGACGGTATCTTATGGCAGGGCACGTGACTTTGTGTTCCTGATGATCAAGAACTTCGGGAAGCATTGTTAGCTGAGGCTCATAGCTCCCCATTCTCTATTCATCCTGGTTCGACCAAGATGTACCATGACATCAAGCAATACTTTTGGTGGAGTGGTATGAAACAGGATGTTGCGATTTACGTCTCCAAATGTCTTACCTGCCAGCAGGTTAAGATCGAGCATCAGTGATCTAGCGGTCTTCTACAAACATTAGATATTCTAGAGTGGAAGTGGGACAAGATCACCATGGATTTTGTTACCAGGCTTCCGCAGACAAAGAGGGAGCATGATGCGATTTTGGTTATCATTGATCGATTTACTAAGTCAGCTCATTTCTTACCGATCCGCAAGGAAGATTCGGTCAGTAAACTCGCCGATACTTACAAGAAGGAGATCATGACACTTCATGGTGCTCCATCCATCATCGTCTCGGACAGAGATCCTCGTTTCACTTCGCGATTTTGGAGGAGTCTGCAGAAAGCTTGGGGTACAAAACTTAAGCTTAGCACGGCTTTTCATCCTCAAACAGACGGGCAATTAGAGCGAACGATTCAGACATTAGAAGACATGTTGAGGTCATGTACAATGGAATGGACGGGAGATTGGGACGATTACATCTGTCTGGTAGAGTTTACATACAACAACAGTTGGCACGCAAGTATTAAGTGTGCTCCATTTGAGATGTTGTATGGCAGAAAGTGTCGCGCCCCAATCTGCTGGGATCAGGTTGGTGAGCGAACACTTGAAGGACCAGAAATGATAGAGTTGACCAACGAGAAGGTCGCAGTAGCTAAGTAGAAGTTGCAAGAAGCACGGTCACGTCAGAAGAGTTATGCCGACAAGCATCGTAGGGACTTACATTTTAACGTAGGAGATCACGTATTCCTTAAGGTATCGCCGGCACGTGGTGTTAGACGTTTTGGAATCAAAGGGAAGCTCAGTCCTTGATTCATCGGACCATTTGATGTCAGTGAGCGAGTCGGTGAAGTATCTTATCGTTTAGCGTTACCTCCGTAGCTTTCTCATGTTCACGATGTTTTTCATGTGTCCTTACTCAGAGGGTACAAGTATCATCCCTTTCACATGGTTCAGTATCTGTTAGAAATACGTTTTACGTATATTAGAAGTATCGGTCACTCCACAATAATATTTATGTTGTAATAGCTCGTAGTTAGAAAATAGTCATTAGTTACTTATTAAGTTAAGTAAGAACCGGTCCATGGGCTTGTCATGGACCGGCCCAAGCCCATGTTTGCTTGGAACTATAAATACCCCTTTCCACCATGGAAAGGGGTTGGTTGTTGTCATTTGCTAGTTTCCATTTAATAAAATAACACATAGTTTCTCTCACTTTCTCTCTCTAACTTTCTCTCTCTAGAAATCAACAAACCCCTTCATAGATTCATAGGTTATCAATATTCTACATTTGGTATCAAGAGCTATGGGGTGATTTAAGGTAGTGATTTGTGTGGTTTTTTAGTTTTTTGATTGTATTAGTGTTCTTTAAGAAAAACCATCTTGATTCTTGGTGTTTTTGGTGTTTTTGTGATTGGGATTAGTGGATAAGTATTAGTTTTTACTTATTATTGTTGAAATCACAAAACTTTTTGGGTTATTTGGTCAAAATCTGGGCTTAATCTTCATTTTTAAAGGTCGACTGTTCATCGTATAAAGTTTCTGATTAACCCAGCAAAAGTTCCGAACCAACAAGTTCCGGATCAAGAAGTTCCGGATCAACAAGTTCCGGATCAACAAGTTCCGGATCAACAAGTTCCGGATCAACAAGTTCCGGATCAAGAAGTTCCGGATCAAGAAGTTCCGGGTCAAGAAGTTCCGGATCAAGAAAGTTCCGAACCAAGAACTTCCGAATCAAGAAGTTCCGGATCAAGCCAAAGTTCCGAACCAAGAACTTCCGAATCAAGAAGTTCCGGATCAAGCCAAAGTTCCGAACCAAGAACTTCCGAACCAAGAAGTTCCGGATCAAGCCAAAGTTCCGTACCAAGAACTTCCGAATCAAGAAGTTCCGGATCAAGCCAAAAGTTCCGAATCAAGGTAATTCCAAGCCTAATCTTCCGAATCAAACTTCCGAATCAACAAAAAGTTCCGAATCAAGGGTTATTTTGCTTGTTTTTTCGACGATTTTTTAGAGGATTTAATCTTGGTTTCTTACAACAAAAACACAACACAATTCACAAGCTTTACTTCACTGCTCGATCAACCGATAATCTTTGTCTCTTTGAAGTTAACAAAATGAATCCGAATTCAGTAATGCCTCATATGACATCACTTACGGATATTTCGGTGATTACGGGAACGGATAATCGCCCGCCAATGCTCATCAAAGAAGTTTTTGAAGCTTGGCAAGGCCGGATGATGTCTTATCTTAAGGGAAAACCGGTCTATGGGAGGCTTATGGTTAAGTCTATCTTAAATGGTCCACTTGACTATGGTACCATCGTGGCTAACAATGTGTCTCGACCAAGAGAATTTGAAGAACTTACACCAGCCCAACAACTTATTGCCGATGCAGACGAGAAAGCTCTTCAAACAATTCTCCAAGCTCTTCCCCATGACATCTATAGGATGGTAAGTCAGTATACAGTGGCAAAGGATTTATGGGAACGTCTTAAGGTGTTGCTACAAGGTACGTCTCTCACCAAGCAGGAAAGGGAATGTCAGTTGTATGACCTGTTTGACAGATTCACTTACAACCCAGGGGAAACGCTTCACGATTATTACTTCAGATTCACCACACTCATGAATGATCTGAATGTATACAATCTGGTGATTGCTCCATTCCAGGTTAACACCAAATTCTTGAATACTTTAACTCAAGCTGAATGGGGTGAGTATATTACCGACGTTAAGTTAACCAGGGATCTGCATAAGTGCAATTTGGATCAACTATATGCTTTTCTTCAGCAACATGAGAAACATGTGATCATGCACCGTTCTCCACGAGGTATGTACCCTGATTCATTAGCTTTGATGGCGAATCAACCAAGCTTGTCTCACAACAACACTCCTTATATTTTGGGACATCAAGCCTATCATCCATCACCTTACATGACACCAGCCTTTCCCTAATACTCGATTTTACCACAACCACCCACTTCACATCAGCAACAATATCGGTTCAGTGCACCTTCATCACAATATGCTATACAACCTCACCCAGAAAATGTTGCACCTTATGCTCAATCTTCATATTCATCTTATCAAGAGAATGCAGCATATCCAACAAGCTACCCTGATCAAATGAGTATTCCTTCTAGTGATTATGCAGCTCAAGATCAAGCAATGTACTGTGATGATGAGGAAGTCCCCGTTCCTGTATTTAAACAAGGTGCTGATCCAGTTGAAGTGTTAACCACTATGTCTGCTTATCTCACAAGAACTTTAAGCAAACGAGGATTTAGGGGATCAGCTCCTACCAACAATCAGTTGAGGAATTCATCCAATTCTCGCCAACAAGCTACAATTGAGAATGGCAAGGTAATGGTTCAGCCAATTCAACCATATCAGGGGAGACCTTCCACATCAACCAATGCTCGCACGGTCAATCCTCCTGCTCCAATGGTCAACAATCCTCCAAGGGCTAATACAGGCAAGTTAAGAATGATCACATGCTACAACTGCAAGGAAGAGGGTCATATGTCCAGGGATTGTAAGAAACCCAAGAGGAGAAGGGATGGATAATGGTTTGCAGAAAAGATCTATCTGGTGAATGCTCAAGCACAAGGAAGGGAACTTGATGAAGAGGAGCTTGCATTTCTTGCTGATCCAGGGATTGCTGAACAAGACATGGTCACCACACAGAATGCAGCATACCAAGCAGATGATCTCGATGCGTATGACTCAGACTGTGATGACTTTCAATCTACAAAGGCTGCTCTCATGGCAACTATCTCCATCTTAGGGCCAGAAAAGAGATCTGAGGTACTTATTAATACCACCGATAATACCACTGATGCTAGTATTCAACCACATCAAGTTGTGCAAGAGAGTGCTGATTCGAATGAATCTTCGGTGGTGAGTCTTTCAAACGAGGAGACAAACAATGATAGCAATATCAATGTGAGTCCCCAGACTTTGAGTGAATCACAACCGGGACCCATTTCGCATACGCCTACTCCTGCTCAACAAGATTTGGTCATGGTTCCTGCTACATTACTTAGCCAAATGAATGCTGCACTCTTAGAAACCTTAGCTAAGAATAAGAATTTGTCTGATGAGCTTGCCTTAAGCAATGAGAAAGTTCAAACCTTGGAACTAGTGCCTTCGTCTAGTGTTCTAACTAATCCCGAATATGATCACTTTAGAAACAAACAAATGGGTCACTTGCAAGAAATAGAAAACTTAAGAGCAAATCTGTCTAATGAACTTCAAGAAAAAGAGTTAGTGGTCACTAATTTTCAAAAACTTCAAACGGATTTTGAATCACTAGAGTCTAAGAAGAACGAAATGGAGATTAATGCCACTAATAAGATTAGAAGTCTAGATTACTTGCTGTTAAGACAATACGCTGCTTCTCAACTAGTTCACTTATTTGATGCTTCGTTTAGAGAGTTTAACTTATCACGTCTAAAAGGACTTCCCCCTAATCCACGATATGCAAAACAAGCTTTAAGACATAGTCCTAGACTTTATAATGCAACTCAATTAAGATTGGCTTTAGACCCGATTGTTTTTCCTGATGATCGAACAAGTAAGGATCTAGTTGATGAGGATCGGTCATACAATTCTGCAAAATATCCCGAGTGTGATTATTTTAAATTGAATAAGGAGCTTGCAAAAACGGATTTTAGAATTCGCTTCCATATGGACAAAGATCTCATAACAGCACCGACCTACATATTAGATGAAGAAAACCCTAGTACATTTCCTACACTTGTCAATATGGAAGGTCCTAAGGAAATTCCAAAGGATCTTCCACCTGTTAGTACTGTATGGTTAAACTTTCAAGAGATTAATCAATACTTTACTAATTTTGACAAGGTCATTTTGGATTGTACGACTTCAAATGGCTTAAATGCCGGAGAATGGGCTTTCGAACATATGAACGAGGTGTTTAAAAATGAGATCAATCCGTTTGTCGAAAGTCTAAAAGGAACTTTTGCATCTCTTAAGGAAAATCTTGTGTTTGAAATTGGTGAAGTTCAAAAAGTGTTTTATGAAATGGACACCGCTTACGAACTACAACTAATTGAAAAGGAAAAGATTTTAACCGAATATGACCGATTCTTGTCTGCAGTAATCTCGTGTGATGTGCTTACTACTGTAAATGTTAATTATTCGAATGAGCTTACATCCGCTATGATTAATTGTGATGCTGTGAATATTTGTGAGGATATTTGTAATGATGTTTGTAATCTTTCTGTAAATGTTGCTGATACTGTAAATGAGGTAGATAATCATTCTTGTCACGAATCTAACGCTGAGTTTTTAAAGCTACAAGATTCTTACAATTTACTTTCAAAACGCTTTAATCAACTAGAACAACATTGTATATCTTTAGAATTAAAACAACAAACTCAAAATGAGGATCTTTTGATATCAAATGGTTGTGAAAACGGTGTTGAGACTAGTGACAAGATGATTGCAATTGTTAAGACATTAGAGGAAGAAATCATGAGATTGAAGAGAGAGGTATCATCAAAGGAAACATTAAAATTGGAACTAGAGGCTGCAGAGTCTAAAAACCAAGTCTTAGAAATTAGACTTTCGTCTGTTCTAGGGGAGATGGATGACAAGACGGGGACTATCCGCTCTTTATGGTTCACTAGAAGAACGCTTCGCTTTTAATGCGGCACTGCAACAATCTTTTGTTGAACAACTGAACCAAAAGTGCGAGGAAATCTCTGATTTGAACATCCTGCTCATAGACAAAAATATGGTTTTGGCTGAGTTAAAGGAGACACTTCTTCTCACCCGACAAGAAGTTGTTGATAACTTAGCTACCGACTCTGCACCGTCCACTAGTGCTCCAACAACCAAGTCAGTAGTGCTTTATAAGAATCCGCTTCATAAGAGAAACCCGGTTACCTATGATGATTATATGAGGAATGCCATTAAGCATGTCGATCTTCTTAGGGATATTTTAGACGATCTTTATGCCTTAGATCCCTCAAGTAGCGACTATTATTCGGCTCATGAATATATTAAGCGAGTTCAATATTGCTTGGCATATTTGCAATACATAGGTACACCAGGTTCTGCACTACTTAATAATAGGCCCATTGCTGTCACTCCATTTAATAAGACTCCAGGAGCGAAACCGTCATTGGCACAATCAAGTAAGACACCTTTAAAATCTGTTGCTAATGTTCCCACTTTGCCTTCTACAGGATTAAAAGAGACTACTAAGGCTAAAGGATCGCCACTCAAGAAAGCTAAGATCAAGCCCTCCACTAGTAGTGCCACAAAGAAGAAAGTAGAAGTTCACAATAGGAATGCTAGTTCAGTTTTAAATAAAAGGAATCATGTTAAGACTAAAAGCTCTGCGCCTGTGCAGCAGCCTAAACCATTCGTGAATTCTGATTTGAATTGTTGGAATTGTAATGAATGTATGTTTTCCCAACGTCATGATTTGTGTCTGATTGATCACGTTAATGAAATGAATGCTATTAAGAATGGTCTTGAATGGAAGCCAACGGGTAGAACTCGTGCCCAAGTTGGCTGGCAATGGCGTCCCACTGGTAGGACCTTTACATTAGATGGAAAAATGTGCCCTTTAACTAGGAATGCATCCATTGAGGTTAGGTCTGAGCGTCCTTTAGTTAGGAACACTCGCACTCAAGTATGGAAACAGCGCCCTTTAATTAGGTCAGCCCCCACTATAGTGCCTATCAGTGAAGAAATACCTCAGGATTTAAGCCAACTAGAATCTACACCACCTATTAAGAAAAGGAAGGCTAGGAAATCTAAGAAACCTAGAGTTAGCAAATCTAAGATTATTAAATCTGTACCTGCTAATAACAAGGCCCACTCAGATTCTGATACCTTTACATTGTCTTCGTGTGGTGATATTTTCAGGTGGTCCAAATCATCCTGTGGTATTTGGACTCCGGTTGTTCAAAACATATGACCGGAAATCGCTCGATGCTCCGAAATTTCGTCAGCAAGTTTCTTGGTACGGTTAAATTCGGGAATGATCATATTGCAAAGATTATGGGGTATGGTGAATATCAGATTGGAAACGTGACGATTTCAAGGGTATACTATGTAGAAGGTCTTGGTCATAACTTATTCTCAGTAGGACAGTTTTGTGATTCCAACCTTGAGGTTGCTTTTCGACAACACACTTGTTTCATCCGCAACTTGGAAGGAAAAGATTTGTTGAAGGGATCTCGTGGTGCAAATCTATATACCTTGTCCTTACAAGACATGATGGCCGCCTCTCCAGTATGTCTTCTCTCTAAAGCATCTAAGACCAAGTCATGGTTATGGCATCGCAGATTATCTCATCTTAATTTTGATGCTATTAATCATCTGGCTAAAAACGATTTAGTTCGTGGTCTTCCAAAGCTTAAATTTCACAAGGACCATTTATGTTCCGCGTGTTCAAGGGGGAAAAGTACCAAGAAATCTTACAAGCCCAAAGCTGAAGACACCAATCAAGAAAAACTTCATCTTTTGCATATGGATCTTTGTGGGCCGATGAGAACTGAAAGTGTGAGCGGTAAGAAATTCATTCTGGTAATTGTGGATGATTTCTCTAGGTTTACATGGGTTAGATTTCTACGTACAAAGGATGAAGCACCGAAGGCTATCATCACTTTTCTAAAATTCATTCAGGTACGTTTGAATACCACTGTCCGCCGTATTCGTACAGACAATGGTACAGAGTTCGTCAACCAGACTCTTCGTGATTATTATGAAGGAGTTGGTATATCACATGAAACATCCGCTGCACGCACTCCACAACAAAACGGTGTCGTTGAAAGACGGAATCGTACACTTATGGAAGCTGCTAGGACCATGCTTATTTATGCGAACGCTCCATTGTTCTTGTGGGCAGAGGCTATTTCTACTGCATGTTTCACCCAAAACCGTTCTATCCTTCGGAAACGCCATGGAAAAACACCTTATGAGCTTCTACATGACCGCAAACCCGATGTTTCATTTTTTCATGTGTTTGGTGCTCTGTGTTATCCAAACATCAATAGTGAGAACTTGGGTAAGCTTCAACCAAAAGCCGATATAGGTATTTTCATTGGTTACTCACCGTCCAAGAAAGCATACCGAATCTATAACCGTCGTCTTGGCAAGATTGTAGAAACTATGGACGCAGATTTCGACGAGCTGACAGCGATGGCTTCTGAGCAACACAGCTCTGAACCCGTGCTTCATGAGATGGGAACCGGTGCTATTAGTTCCGGATTAATTCCCAATAATCCTACTTCTACATCATTTTTACCACCAACAAGGCCCGAGTGGGATAAACTGTTTCAACCGTTGTTTGATGAATTCTTCGATCCCCCGCCTGATGAAGTTCCAGCACCTGTAGTAATTGCTCCAATACCTGAAGTGGTTGCTCAAGCTAATGAACCTTTATCTAATGCATCTACAATTCACATTGAACCGGATGCACCTTCACCAAGTGATTCTCAAACTACACCTGAATCATCACCCCTACTTGTGCCTAATGATGTGGAAGAGGATTCTACTGATCACGACTTGGAATATGCTCACTTGCAAGAGCTTCCTTTCTTTGGTGTAGCGATCCCTGAAAACCCTTCAGCCGCGTCTACCTCAGAAGAAGCTCCTTCTATTGTTCACTCCAGACCACCTAGGATTGAAAACCATAGCACTAAATGGACAAAAGATCACCCAATTAGGAATGTTATTGGAGATCTAGATCGACCAGTCTCCACACGCCATCAATTACAAGAGAATGCACTCTATTGTTACTTTGATGCATTTCTCTCTGAAGTTGAACCCAAAAATTGGCAGCAGGCTATGACCCAATCATCTTGGATTGAAGCTATGCAGGAGGAACTAAACGAATTCCAACGACTTGAAGTATGGGAATTGGTTCCTCTCCCTGACAAGGTGAACATCCTTACCTTGTTATGGGTTTATAAGGTTAAACTTGATGAGATGGGTGCGGTATTGAAGAATAAGGCTAGATTGGTCGCTAGAGGATATAAACAAGCCTTGGGTATAGACTTTGAGGAATCTTTTGCTCCTGTGGCTAGATTGGAGGCGATTAGACTATTCCTTACGTTTGCTGCTCATATGAACATGATCGTCTATCAAATGGATGTGAAGACGGCATTTTTGAACGGTGAACTAAGGGAAGAAGTATATGTTAGTCAACCGGATGGGTTCGTCAGTACGGAGTTTCCTAATCATGTGTACAAGCTTAAGAAGGCTCTCTATGGGTTGAAACAAGCTCCACGCGCGTGGTATGATCTCCTGTCAACATATCTCATTTCGGAAGGCTTCTCCAAAGGCAAAGTGGACCCCACTCTATTCACTCTCAAAGAAGGCAACGACATGATTCTGGTACAAATTTATGTTGATGATATAATTTTTGCTGCCACTAACATAGAATTGTCAAACCGATTTGAGAAGATAATGTCCACACGCTTTCAGATGTCGATGATGGGAAAAATTTCATTTTTCTTAGGATTACAGATTTCTCAAAATCCCAGAGGCATCTTTATTAATCAATCCAAATATGCTCTAGAATCTCTTAAGAAATATAACTTTGAGAATTGTGACCCCGTGGACACTCCAATGGTGGAGAAATCCAAGTTAGATGAAGATAGGAATGGGACTATTGTCGATCCAAAACTTTACCGTGGGATGATCGGCACCCTTCTATATCTGACTGCTAGCAGGCCTGATTTGCAATTTGCTGTATGCATGTGTGCCCGGTATCAGGCTCGGCCTACCGAAAAGCACCTACATGTAGTTAAAAGGATCTTTCGGTATCTAAAAGGAACACTTCATCGTGGTCTATGGTATCCGCAAGATTCCTCGATTGCTTTAATATCATACGCAGATGCCGATCATGCTGGATGTCAAGACACGAGGCGTAGCACTTCTGGATCTGTGCAACTCCTAGGAGATAGATTGATCAGTTGGTCTTCAAAAAGGCAGAAAAGCGCTGCAATTTCTAGCACGGAGGCTGAATACATCGCCATGTCCGGTTGTTGTGCTCAAGTCATTTGGATGAGATCACAATTAACTGACTACGGTCTTGGATTTAACAAAATCCCGATGTGTTGTGACAACAAGAGCGCCATTGCCCTTTGCTGCAACTATGTTCAACACTCCCGGGCCAAGCACATAGACATTCGCTACCATTTCATTAAGGAGCAGGTGGAGAACGGAGTGATCGAGCTGTATTTTGTCACTACTGAGTACCAGCTGGCGGATATGTTCACCAAAGCCTTAGATCGAGGACGAATCGAGTTTTTGATCGACAAGCTTGGCATGAAATCATTCACTCCAGCGACTCTCAAAGAGTTGGCAGAAGAATCAGCTGAATAGTCGTGGTAAACTATTCAGAGTATCCTTTGTTCGTGATCATGTATATTATAGTAAATATATAAACCACAAAAGAAAATACAAAAATATAAAACCAAGAAAAACCATAAAAAATATAAAACCTAGAAAAACCATAAAAATTATAAAATCAAGAAAAACCAAAAATATTTTTCGTTTTAAAACGGGCATGTCTTTTAGTACGGTAATATTTACGGCCTTAGAAATGTCGATTAATATTGACACGGTGCCATAAATAGAGTCCGTATAAAAGTTGTACAATTTTAAAACATGCCCATTATGGCTTGTAGTTATTTCTGACTGCAACCCGGTTTTCATATTAAAGTCACGTATTTCCTTGGAAAACGTTGGCTCAAAACGGGAATTAATTTTCTCGGGCGTGATTTACAAGCCAAATCATGCAAAGGGATCAAGTTTACTTTACAACTTGGTCTAACACGAATTTGTGTACGTCTCAGTGCATTAATTTGTTAAAATAAGAGAAATCTTATTGACACCACGAATCAAACTTTTTCAAGAGATAAATTGGAAATGCTTTCATCAATATTTGACTCTTTAAACAATGACTACAGCTCTTTAAATAGAAAACGGGTCATCGTTTAAGGGGGAGAAAATATTAAAATCATCTTCGTCATTAAAATTGATTTTCAAAAGTGATTGTGAAAATTAAGGGCCTAATGGTAATTGAGTGGTTTTGCTTTAGAGTAAGATTTGTGTTCGTTCTAAGTGTTAGGCATTGCTTTTAGATTTTGGAGATATGCTAATAGATTGCGTTTGCTAAGTTGTGTGTAATTTAAACAAGGGTTAAGAAAAATGAAAAAATTAGAAACAAAAAGGAAAAGGAAAGATAAATAGAGGGACTTAAAGTGATATTTATTAAAACTTGTCAAAAAATTTTGACCTAGTCAAATAAAACACCCCCGCCCCCTCTTTCCCTTTCACTGTTTATCATCTACTTTGCCGCCATTGTTGAATAAACACACACGAATTCAAAACACTCTTTTAATCCATCCAATCCGATTCACTCCATTTCACAAGGTAATTATCATTTATACTTAACTTAGATCTCACCTTACCTATCATGTAATTCTGTTAAACAGTGCTCAATTAATCAGTTTAATCCACTTAGGGTTTATGATTAAATTAGGGTTAATTAACTAGGGATTTGTGGTGGGTTTTGTGCGGATTAGTATGATATGATGTTTAAATGCTTTAGATTACCTTAGAAATCACAAATGCGTTTAGAATTAATACTCTTAGCTGCGTTTTTGATGTTCCGGATGAACAAGGATAAGAACTTCCGAATGAAGGATTTTTTCTGAAAAACTTCCGAATGAGGAAGTTCCGAATGAAGGACTTCCGAATGAAGGAAGTTCCGAATGAAGGACTTCCGAATGAAGGAAGTTCCGAATGAAGAACTTCCGAATGAAGGAAGTTCCGAATGAAGAATTTCCGAATGAAGGAAGTTCCGAATGAAGAACTTCCGGATGAAGGAAGTTCCGAATGAAGAACTTCCGGATGAAGGAAGTTCCGAATGAAGAACTTCCGGATGAAGGAAGTTCCGAATGAAGAACTTCTGGATGAAGGAAGTTCCGAATGAAGAACTTCCGGATGAAGGAAGTTCCGAATGAAGAACTTCCGGATGAAGGAAGTTCCGAATGAAGAACTTCCGGATGAAGGAAGTTCCGAATGAAGAACTTCCGGATGAAGGAAGTTCCGAATGAAGAACTTCCGGATGAAGAAGTTCCGAATGAAGGAATGTTCCGGATGAAGATGTTCCGAATGAGGAAAAGTTCCGGATGAAGAGTTTGATTATTATTGTTTGCATGCTATATATGTACTTGTTGTATTATGATATGAAATGTGTTATGCTTAGAAGTAAGAATGATATATATCTATATGTTTTTGTGCATCAACCTTTCATGTCTTATCTTAAGCAGATACAATGACTAATCCAACAGTACAAGCAATCCAAGACTCTAGAGAAGCCGATATTGCTAGAGCACGAACCCTTAAGTTTATTCCCAACAATTACCGGCTGAAGCAAGTCTCAAAATCCACTCACCATGGTTTTAAGGTCGCCATAGCCATCCTCGATAACTCTCATTTCAAGAACGCCCTTAGGAGTAGTGCCTCGGTGCCTTATGAGTATATGTATGAATTTTGGGCTACGAAGGAAATCACTTCAAACAAGATCACCTTCACCATCGACAACAAGCAGCAGACACTCACAGTTTCAGACTTCCGTAAGATTCTTGGTATACGGGATACACCCAAAGGCATGTCATTCTCGAGGGATCCTACTAAAGATGAACTCGTGGAGTTATTTGACGCTCTTGGATGTCCGGAAATACGAGTTGCGTCTGAGTTTACCACTGCTAAAGTAGGACAACCTTGGAGAGCATTGTTGGGTATTCTCAGTAAATGTCTTACACCAAAAATAAGTGGCCATGATGCTTTGCGCAGTCCTATAATAAACCTCTTCTATGGCATGTACAAAGCTGCAAATTCAGATTATGCTTTGTTGATATGGGAAGAATTCACCTTTCAACTCTTCTATAACAAGAAGCTGAAGACAAACTTCTTTCCTTATCCTCGGTTTATCAAGCTTATCATTAATTATTTTATGAAGAATGATGCTTCTATTGATAGGCGTGCAGCAGGTCGCTATCACACTAAAGAAGCTGATGATACTGTGGATCTGAGGCATGAAGGACCGTCTATTGGTGTGATTCCGGGTCCTATTCCTGATTACCTTCTCACTGATAAAATTAAGGGTTCTGCGGATTACAAGTTACTGCAGATAGAAATCAAGAAGCTGAAAGCAAACCTTCAGACTGGAGAAGACTCGTCTACAACGGTTAAGAGTAAAGGTAAACGCAAACAACCAGCTGCGTTACCTGAACCCGAAACCTAGAAGAAGAAGACAGAGGGTAAGAAAGGAAAGGGTAAGGCTGATGAGATGCGTCTACGTGACGAAGAAGACATTGTTGATCCTACTCTTGATAAAACTGAGAAACAAATGATGAAGATTGCTATTCAAAGGAGTAGGAAAGATACTGGCGGTAGTGGTTCAGGTGCAAGGGTAGATGTTGAGGATGAGTACGTGGAACCAGATGACGTTGATGAGTTTGGGTCACCTGAACATTATTCCACTTCGAAGGAGCCATCAATCCCTATTTCAGCAAGTGTGGAAAAGGAGTCTGTTGCTCCTACGATCATGGTGTCAACTCAACCCTTAGCAACTCAACCTCCACTCATACAACCCTTACCAACCAGACCGGCTTCAACACCATTTCTTCCACCACCTACAATTCCAATCCTTAGTACCGCAGTAACAGCCGAGGCTCTCCAATCAACCCAAAGCAGCTCTGCAACATCTACCATGGCCGCGTTGGTGATGGCCGAAATGTTGGATAAACATGTGGATAATCACAAACGCGAAATGGATGAACTTCGCCAAGAGTTACAAAGACGAGCTCAAAGTGAAGAAGCATTTAGGAGAACCCAAGAGGAGATGATTGCTAGGTTCGCTGCAGATATGGAGGTAACTCGAAAAGCACATGCAGAAGAACTAGCTCGGGTTAAGCATGCTGATGCTGATAAGCATGCTGCACGTATCACCAGACTTCAAGCGATGAGGGATAAATACAAAGAGCAAAAAGAAGCACTTGAAGCCTCTATGGAAGAAAGAGTGCAAGAATCAGTTGAATCCATTATGCCTAAACTGCGTGATGAGTTTAAGACACTTGCTGCTGACAACTTAATGATCAAATCATCCAATCCTTCAGAAGCCGCCTACAAGATTGCTTATGACTTGACGGATTTTGAATTGAAGAAGATCCTTAAGGCTCGTATGGTGGAACTTGGATCGTTTGATAAGTCTAGGATTCAACGGGCTCTATATAAATCCCTGAATGATGCTATCATGGAGGATGATAGGTTATTCAAAACGTTTGGGAGTGTGGTACCTTATCACATTCTACCTGAAGAGGAAAGGGAAGAAAGTGAGCAGGAAGAAGGTACTGGTGAAGAGGAAGAGGAAGAAGAAGGAGAAGAAGAGGAAAAGGATGACGATGATGGTGATGATGAGGATAAGGATGAGGATGATGATGACGATGATGAGGATGATGATGATGGCGATGATGGTGGTGATGGGAATGAGGAGAGTGCTAGGGGTAGTAACGGGGATGACAATCAGGATGATGATGGGGGTGAACAGCCGAAAGAGGGAGACAAGGTTACCAGCTCCAAGAAAACTGCTAAGACTGGAACCAAGTCCAATAAAGATGCAGCGCAGAAGGACAAATCAACATCGTCGGAATCAAGACGAACTAAGTGGCGCCACGATGTGAATGCCACTACAGCGTCATCGGTTCCCGGTACCTCTATCGTTGTATCTTTACCTATTACCACTAACCCCATTAGTTCTGTTGTTGTTGCTCCTGTGATTGCAGAATCAGTGACGGAACCCGAAGCTGCACAACACTCACCAGTTCACGACACTGCCGAAATGCCTGAAACTGAACCAATAGATGTTCGCACTTCTACTCCTCAACAACAAGCACAACAATCTACAGTTCCTGAACCAAGCACACGAGACTGGGCAGACACGTTGGAGATAGACGAGAATGCACCACCACAGGCTTGGATCACGTCAGCAGCACAATATGATCCGATCACAGACGCTGACAAAGATGTGTTTTATCTCCGTATCCGAAGTCCGATTGACTTATGTGCATTTTTTGCTCATGAGTATAAGACTTCGGTTACTCCATCCTTGGTAAAGAAAGCGCTGAAAGTTAAGAGACTGCGTGCCAAAACCCGATTAACCCGAATGGAGTTCGAGTACTATGCCGATGAGATCCTGAAGGCTCTGAATACCGTTCAACGGCCAGGTCTTCATGAATCAGAAAGAGCTCCACCTCCAATGGATCCTGCTCAAGATAATCAGATTGCTCTTGACTTCTTCGTCACCAATGATCTTGTGTATCTACTGAAGGGGTCATCAAAGTACGCAACCTCCCTGACCTTACTGAAAGCTGCCAACTGGGGGACAATACCCTTTATCGAGGAAAAGGTAAATCGACTCTGGGTCCCAAAAATGAATCGTAATTATGATATGTATGCTGTCATAGGTGCATCTCATTGGGACGAACGAGTCCGAAGGGCGTACAGGGGTTGCTGCTTGGTCAATTCTGGAAGCAATGTTAGATCCGACATCCGCATCTCCAGCATCTTAGGAATGAAAACTGAAGCCAAGAATGGCTATTATCATGTTACGGAGATTCGTTTGAAAAGGGAGGATGACAGGGAATACAAAATCCAGCAGGGAGATTTTTCCATCATTCGCCTTGAGGATATCGAAGATATGCTACTTCTGATGACCCGAGATCAACTCACACATATTCCTCGTGAAGACCTGATTGCTTTGAATACAGCACTTCGTATGTTCACACGAAGCGTTGTCATCAAGTCACGAGTTGAAGATCTTCAGTTGGGAGTCGAAAGCTATCAAAGGAAGCTCAACTTAACCCGTCCTGTGAATCAAGTGCTACCTCAACATGTAGAAAGATGTCCCTATACCGGCATTTCTGTCCCGAATTACGGCATTTTCTACTTGAACAGTCGAGGTTTGATGAAGTTTATTAGGGTGGGGGAGCTCCACAAGTATAGTGATGGAACTCTTCTACAAGTCAGAGGAAAGTTGGAGCATCTGAACTCGGGTGGGACTTTGCCAGAGATGACGGAGGATTGGCATCCGGGTTACCGGCAGATGGCAAAATACGTGATCAAGAAGATTGATCAAAAGCTCCGTGAACGTAGATTGATGAGGAGCTTGGAAAGATTCGTTGGTGGAAGACCGTATTTAGTGCACCACAAGCTACTGCAACGATCCATCTAATGGGTCGTACACTTCAGGTCCACTTTATATTGGTTTTCAATTGTGAATATGTATATTTGTGAATAATGTGCTTTAATGGCTTGAAGTAGTGTTAAGGTATGATAATTTTTCAAGAATTTCTCACGAGATTCTAAATCTTTCAAAATATATCATACTAAAGCACTACAACTATCCCTTATTAACTTAAGGGGGAGCAATAACTTGTTCTATGACCAAACATCGATTTCATTTTTTACCCAAAGACCGGTTAATCCATTCAATATCCCAAATATTAATGGTTAACATTTTGGATAAGGGGAGAAAATGGGATTAAGGAGACGTAAGTGATACTTGGCTAAAAGATGAAAAAGACTTAAAGATTATCCAACTTAATATGTGTAAAGCACGTGTTAAGGGGGAGCGTTTTTGATGAACAAAACACCTAAGGTACAAAACTTTTGATTTCAATATCACAAGTACTTTAGGTGATTTTCAATGATTTTTCATGGTGGCAATTCCTTCCCAAAACACGCTTAATTCACGACGGATGTGGTGACAAAAGGGTGGTAGGAATAGGTTTAGTCCAATGATTCATCAGAGCCGATGGAATCTTCCCAAGGACAATTCCCTAGATAGAATTAGAAGTCCTACGAAAGATGGAGAAAGAATGTGAACGTAGCTGAATGCCGACCAAGTACTTAAGCTAGCACTGGAACAATCACAACAAGGTGCTAGTGATGACGTATTGGTAAGCATTGAAGGGGTTGAAGAATGAAAAAGAATTGTAAAGATAAAGGGTGTAAAGAAAGAAGCCCTCCTTACAACTTTAGGTAGAAACCGGGTCAATACATATGCTATTGAGGTCATTTTTGCTAATGATTCTCGGTATTGAAGAAAGACATCATGGACCCAGTGATGCAATGCACAACCCTTCCCAGCTAACTCAAATATCTCTCAAAAGGTATTTGTTTTAATCACACGGAGATCAACACGTTATCTATTGGTTTATTCACTCCGAATAGACTGGTATTGAAAAGGTGGCAATCCTCTCCAGCCATCGCTCACTAAATCAAAACGCACAATCGAGTCTAGAGCCAAGAGATCATCAAAAGTCTCATTAGGACACTTTTCATTTATTCCTTGCTTTCTCACACACTGTGAAAAGTAAGAGATTTTCATGAGTCCTACGCAATATTCCTGTAATATTGCCAGAACATCCGAGTAATACGTAAGTATTACAATGAAGATGGAAATCCTGCTTGAGCCAACATCAAACAAGCTCATGGTAGGTTACACGTGCGGTTCTTTTAGAACCAATCTTGTGAAAAACTGGAAGGTAACAGTGGTTTAATTCTTAATTGAACTTAAACTCGTTCCAGGCCTCTTCGCATTATCATATGATCTTGCCAGAACACTCAGAGTGACTCTTTATTGACCACAGTGACGAGTGGAAATCCTTCTAGTGTCAACATCAAACAGCACTTGGTAGGTAACGTGCAAGATTCTTTATGAATTGAGCTCGTGACAACTGGAAAGCAACGATGGTGAAAATCTTAATAGAAATTCACTTGTTCCAGGTTTCATGAATTGACGACTTCAAATCACAAGGATAATTTATCCAAGTGATTCACTCTTTATGTTCGCAGTCAGCTTTGGACGGTCGAATAAAGAGAACGGGTTTACCCGCGAAATCCTGTCAGGAAGTTACTTAATTGAAACTATCCGTCACGGGTACGATATCTAATATCGTCCAACGGTCTTCACCGACCGGAGGTAAAATGCTACCGAATTAGAATAAAATGTTCAAAGCCATTTTATTCGTGTCGTTGCTGTGTACCTGTTAAAGACGGTGGCGTTGCTGTGTACCTGTTGAAGACGGTGGCGTTGCTGTGTACCAGTGAAGACGGTGGTGTTGCGGTGTACCTGTAGAAGTCGTTCCCACATGCTTATGTTTTTCTGCATCAAAGTTTAGCAAAAATTCAAGAAAGTACAAGATAAAGTCTTCCGCTGTACCAAACTCTGAAACTTTCGAGAATTCAACAAAAAGACATAAGTGTGTGGAACATGGAGTCACGAGAAGGCAAATTCACAAGAGAGGCAAAGATCGCACGTGAAAGGCCAAAGAACAATGCTCTCAAGCCAAAGCCAAAAAGATCAAACCAACATATTCACAACAAAAGAAAGAAAAGAAGAAAAGACTATGAGCTAAAGAACGAAGACTTAGTATAGTATGCTAGGTTTAGAATTTTGTAACGTGGAGTGACCTCCCTTAGGGGGAGATTGTTAGAAATACGTTTTACGTATATTAGAAGTATCGGTCACTCCACAATAATATTTATGTTGTAATAGCTCGTAGTTAGAAAATAGTCATTAGTTACTTATTAAGTTAAGTAAGAACCGGTCCATGGGCTTGTCATGGACCGGCCCAAGCCCATGTTTGCTTGGAACTATAAATACCCCTTTCCACCATGGAAAGGGGTTGGTTGTTGTCATTTGCTAGTTTCCATTTAATAAAATAACACATAGTTTCTCTCACTTTCTCTCTCTAACTTTCTCTCTCTAGAAATCAACAAACCCCTTCATAGATTCATAGGTTATCAATATTCTACAGTATCCACTTGAACAGATTCGTGAAGATCTTACCTTCATAGAGGAACCCGAACGAGTTCTTGACAAACAAGAACGAGTCATGAGGAGGAAGACGATTCCATTCGTCAAAATCCTTTGGAGGGATCATACCGAGTGGGAAGCCACTTGGGAAACAGAGGAGTCTATCCGGACTTCTTACCCTCATTTCATATTTTGAATTCAGGTATGTTTCTCTTTTCCAGTTTACGTTATCTACAATTCGGGTACGGATTATTCTTTTTAGGGGAGAGAGTTGTAAAACCCGCATGCTTTTACCATGAATAGTACACATATATTAGTACGTACATGATTAAAACTTTCCTTTTATAGCACGTTTATGTTTCACGAATAGTAATTACGATTATTACGTACGTGTTATTACACAATAAGTATTTAAGCATTTTAAGACACGATAATTATCACGATAATTATTATCAACAATAATTATAATCACGAACATGAAAAACATGAACGTAAATAATCACGAGCATATTATTTAAACATGGCCACGAGAACACGTAACAATAGAGAACATGGAAAACGATGGGTTTCCCCTTGTGGGCCCCACCTACCCGCGGCAAGAACAAAGAAAGGGGCCAAACCCACTTTTATTTTTGCTAAAATAGAAAAAGGGAAAACATATTTTTCATTTACAGAGTTTTTCTAAAAAGAACAAAACTCTAGCCTCCTTTTTTCTTCCCTTTTGGCCGCCGGTTAGAACACACCAAGGAGAGGTGTTTGTTGACTTTTGGTGATCCAATTCAAGTGGAATCATTCGTGTTACCGTTCTCTTTTTGTTTCACGCATTGGTAATCCTTAAACCTTTTCTTTTTAATTCTTTTTATTAATTAAGAACACATGAAATCATGATAATTAAATAACAAGACTAAAAACATGTAGATCTAATCATGGAGTAAATAAACATGGATGTTTTTGGGTTGTTTGGTTCGGCCGACGCAAGGAACCAAGAGCCGAAGCTCTCGGTGGTCTTCGATTCACCACCAGCCGAGACCCCATGGTCTCGGTGTGGGTTGTGTGTCTCGGCCGCAAGGGACAAGGGACCCCGACGCATGTCGGGGTGGCCTTCTGGTCTTTTGGGGGGTCTCGGCATAAACAAACAAACACCACCGGCCCAAGCCGGTGGCTAGTTTGACCAAGCAAGGGCAACCGGTCAAGTTGGTTCGCCACCATTAAGGGGTTTTTGTTTGGTCCGGTTCAAGGGTAAACACTGTTCGGTTCACGACATGTTTTAATAAAATAATACATGGTCCGGTTTATTATTTTATTTTACAAGTTTAACTATTTTTACATGTGCCTTATTTTTACAAGAAATTAAATTAATTTAACATGGTACTTAATTAATTTAATTAAATCATGACTTAGGTTTATTATTATTATTAATAATACATGATTTTAACCTAAGTTATCATTTAATTTAGACTATAGTAATTAATTAATTATTAAAACATGACATATAATTAATTAATTCCTATGACTTAGGTTATATTAAGATAAATATTAATACATGTTTTAACCTAAGTATTTTATACACTTTAATTTAATTAAATCATGCTATATTTAATTAAATCTTATAACATATAGTTTATTTAATTTGCATGTATTAATTAATAAACTATATTATAAATCACTTGACTTAGAATATTAATCAGTAAAAATTAAGCTTATCTTATTAGCTTATTAATCCAGCTTATTTCTAAATATGAAAACTTTCTACTTTTAGAAACTTATCTATTTTAAGCAGTGAATCTATTTATGGAAACTTTCTATTTTTAGAAACTTATTTATTTTAGGCAGCTATTCTATCTTTGGAAACTTTCTATTTTTTTGAAACTTTCTATTTTTAGAAACTTTCTATTTTTGGAAACGTTCTATTTTAGGAAACCTGCTATTTTTAGAAAGTTACTTATTATTACACAACAAGTATAATAATACAAGAAATACAAGTAATACTTAAAAAGAATATCTAGAATAAATGATAAACACAACATAACGTTGAAATCAGTAAAACAAGACATGAACATATAAAACAAGCTAAGACATGATATAAAACCAGATACGTACACAGTAATCAGAACACTTATACACGTATATTATTTATGTAGCATTAGTGAGATCGAAGTAGGACTCTCTTCCGTTCGTCTTCTTTGTTCACAAGCTAAGACATGATATAAAACTAGATACGTACACAGTAATCAGAACACTTATACACCTTTCAGTATGGGCATTCTTTCCTTATTAGGATTTCCCCGTATGCAGCCAACTGTTTTCCCAGTATATGTTTTATATGTTTTGATTTGCTTATGTTTAATTAAATGCCTAAGCCATATACATGCATGACCAGTTTCACCTAGTTATGGAGGTACCATAACCATAACACTGGAAGCACCAGTGTTATGACTTCACCTTGACGGAGTGATAGCTCGTGGCGTCCCTTTCAGCTTTTGGCCATATTACTATGTTATCATGTGGGGCGTATGGGTGCATCCTAGGTTACATGTTTTTACAGATTATTCAGGTGAATGTGGTGTGTGCCTTGCATTCTTCACAAGGAGCTGATTCCTCCTACCCAAACTTATATTAATTAAAGCCAGCCCCTCTAATTGCATGACGAGGTCACCCCCTCCAAGTATTCATGCACGTTGTGTGAGATCTCGTATTTTCCTGGTAATTATTTTACTCGTATTCATTATTTTAATCATTGTTGGTACTTATTCGAAATTATAAAATTATTTTTATTTTATAATTCCATATTTATTTAAATCAAATATTTTGATTTAAAAATCACCCACGTGCATTTTTACAAACGTTTACTTGAATCAACGGAACGAGAACCGAGGGCTAAATCTTTCGACTTAAAGATATTTATCGTTACATTTTATTAAGTTTAGACTGATAACTGGCACAGTAATAAATTCTTGTATTTCATATTTTTACTATTGATTGTTTCAATGTTTGATGTTTTCGATGTTTTCTTTAAATGTCGCGTTAAGTCGAGTCGGGAGTCAATATTATCTTATTTTGGGTGCGTTTTAACTTTTGAGAAGTATTTTTACGAAACCCGAGCCCCGTAAATATTTGTAAATTTGACTAATAGTCATTTTCCACTTTTTAACTAAACTATTTATTTTGTGGTCCTAAAGTTTCAAAAGTGACAAGTTTGGTCCCTCCACTCAACCAACATATAAAAGCTTAAACATTTCACTTCCACTAACACATACAACATTTTAAATAAAAAAAAATCCACCACCCCCTTTCTTCTTCTTCTATGCCGTGAGACCCCAACCCCCAAAACACCCTTGATTCATCAAAAATTAACTTGATCAATCCAAAACTAATTAAAGACCACATCTTATTTTTAAAAGCTGATTCTAATGGTACAAGAATTTTGTACATGCAAAAAGTTTTCAAGTTTTGGTGATTTCTTGGTGGGGATGATGTTTGATCATTGTTTTTAGGATGATCATGACTAAATTATGTGCTTTTGATGTTGAAAAGTCTAAGTTCTTGATTTTTATCTTTTGATTTTGTTGCATGCAAGGGTTTAGGATGTTTAAGGGTAATATTAGGATGATTTCATGAGTGGGAAAATGCTTAGATTTTGTTGTAAACATCATTTGACATGATTTTTAAAGTGTCAATTTTAGGCAGAAAGTTGAGGAAGGTTTTAGGTAACTTTATTTTGTTTTATTATTAAACAAATAAGATAGGGATGTATATATTTTTCTTAGCTTCGATTTGATATAAATTAGAGCTTCCAACTCTAAACGAGTTGGAAATGGCGTTAGTTTGATTATTCGTGGACCGGGAGACGAGTATCGACACAATCTAAAAATTGATGTCGGTATTTGGATCGAATCTCGAGGACTCTAAATTGAAGTTTTGAAATGTATAGCCTACTGATAATGAGGTGTTTACCTTAGAGGTCGAGTTTACTTTAAAACCCGAGTGTCGGTTTTGTAAACGGAGTCGTATAAATAAGTTAAAACGGTTGTATGAAAAATTAACGTAAATCTGTCCGGATTTTGTAACCCGAAGATGTGTCGGGCAGTGAGTCTTAAAAGTAAAAACTTTTGACAAGCTTTTTATATGTCTTTCTATAGATGTTAATTGAGCTTCTCAGTTAGTACCATAAACATTTGACGTGTCTAAGCGAGGTAAATCAGCCCGTACATTTGGTATGTGCCGGCAGTTTTTATCGAGAGCATTGTCTAATAAAAGTATATTTTTTAGATGAAGTCTAGAAGTACCCCTTGTATGGTTTTCCTTATGTGTCATAATCTAGTTATGTACTCATTTATTTCAAGTGTTTTTATAAACATTTATTTCGTGTCTTCTAAACTTTCGTGTCCCGTTATCGTAGGTCTCGGATGACTTAACGTTGCTTGACTTTCCGTTGTTACTACTGAGCCCTCCAGTTTCGTGTTGATTCCACCTTATAGCTAAGGTGAGTTCATAGCCCCTCTAGCTACTTGTTTATCGTTTTAAAACAAGGGGTGAGATTAACATGTTGGAACACAATCTTTTAAATTGTATGCTATCCATAATTGTATTCTGCCAGATAAATTTAATGATATTATTGCATTTAGACGTTAGCCTTGAGTTTCCTCTATTTATCATGAATCGTTAATTGTCCCGTATGCTTTGCGCTAAGCGCGAATGTTGTGGTTGGATCCATCGGGATTGACAATCCCCGTCCCGTTTATTTTGACGCACTTACATTTGTTTATACTTGAGTGTTTAGGCTGAATACTCCCTAGAGGAACTTACTTCGAGTTAAGCTTCGGTTCATGAGACTAAATAGCAATAATATTCATCGTGACTATGGACGATGTACATAGTTATCCCCCCCATTACGTGATTTACAAATTCTATTGTGTTCCATTACTTAGCTTTCTAAACCTCTGAATATCACTCAACTTTTTGTTGACGGGTTTTACATGTTTTAATCTCAGGTAATACTGCTTAATGGGCTTGGACGAGGTACCGCAGGATGTTGGCAGCTTGGAAAGATCTGTGTTGTGAAATGTTATGTTTTTGTTATAAATGACGTGTTTAAAGTCTTCCGCTGATCTTGTGTTATCTTAAAACTTTAAACTATGATGTTATGGTACTTTGTTATGTTTCATAACTTATGGGACCGAAGTTTCTAAACTCTGATAAATTGTGATGTAATATATGTGTTTTGTATTGCGTCATTTTTGTGTCATTTATAACTCATTGTTACTCGTACCTTGACGTGTGATCCCCTCGTTGCCTAGTTGTTCCATGTCAGATTTTGGGGGTCTCACAGATTGGTATCAGAGCGATGGTTATAGAGAACTGAGTCATTTTCAAAACTTGGTCTATAACTAAATATCAAGATATTTCGTGCTTTACAAGTGTCGAACACAGATTCTGCCAATGTTGCTCAATATCTGCGCGGGTAATTCTCTAATCCTTATTGTTTACCTTAATTATTGTTATAATATTTCATACCTTGATTTCATTTGAAATATTACATTGGTTTCATTGTGATACGTATTACCTCCTTCCAAATCCCCTCTTGCTTAATATTATATATATTCCACTCCTTAGTGTTGCATTCCTTGTTGACAATCAGTTATGCATACCTAAAATCTCTTCTTATTCTATTTTCTTCATTTCATGAATCTTGAAATAGCATACTTATACAAGTTCACACTGAATTTTGTATTGTGTTGTTGACAGAAACATGCCGCCTACCAGAATTCGTAGAGCTGATGGAACCAGGAGAGCCCGTCGGGCTACTATGGGGAGAGTTATTGCAAAAAGGGTAAAGAAAGCTGTTGCTGAATACGAAAAGAGCCGAGAGACTCAAACTAAAGCTGAAGGTTCTTCAAGCACAAAAGGATGTTCACACAAGACCTTCATGTCTGGAAAACCCCACTCCTTCAAAGGGACCGAAGGTGTCGTTGGTTTGACTCGTTGGTTTGAAAAGATGGAGCAAGTATTTGGAACTTGCAAATGTGCTGAAGAGGATAAGGTAATTTATGCTGCTAGTACTTTGGAAGGTATTGCACTTACCTGGTGGAATGGAAATATTAAAACCTTAGGTTTAGATAATGCAAACCAAATCCCGTGGAGCGAGTTCAAAACAATGATGACTACTGAGTACTGCCCTGAGACTGAGATAGCTCGGATGGAACACGAGCTATGGAACTTACAAATGAAGAATGATGATATTGAAGCCTACACTAATAGGTTTCATGAATTGGCCTTAATGTGTCCTGAACTGGTTCCAGATGAGAAGAAGAAAATCAAAAGGTATGTCAAGGGCTTTCCTGAAAGGATTAAAGGACACATTACTTCATCAAAACCCTCTTCCCTACATGAAGCAGTGAACATGGCTCGTGAATTGGTCGAGAAGTCTGTGGAAGGTAAAGCTGCTATGTTAGATGCTGATAACAAACGGAAATAGGAGGATAATAAAGGAAACAATCAAAGGAATAATCAGGGCAATAACCGAAACAACAACCGAGGTAACAATAGAAACTCCAACAGAAACAATAACCGACAAGCCAAAAAGAGACAAGAGACAACAACCATGTACGCAACCGCTCCTGCTGCTCCTGATGTTCCTGATGTTCCTGCTACTCCTGTTATTCTTGCTGCTCCTATTACTCCTGTTACTCCTGCTGGCAAACGAGATTATACTGGGAATCTGCCCAAGTGTGATTAGTGTAGCTGGCATCATGTTGGTGTGTGTCCTCCTAAGTGTGCAATTTGTAAAAAGGTTGGCCATATGGATGGATACTGCAATTTGTGCTACAACTATGGTGAAAAAGGTCATTTCCAGAATAGGTGTCCAAAGGCTAAGGATTCGCAGAACAATGGAGCTCGAGGCAGAGTGTATCATGTGGGAAATAACGCTCAGCAGAATCCTCAGGTGGTCGCGGGTACGTATGTTCTTAACGATCATTATGTTAGTGTTTTATTCGATTCTGGTGCTGAGAAGAGTTTCGTGTCTTATGCTTTCACTCCTTTCATTGATATTACTCCTTCTGCTTTAGACACTAGTTATGAAGTAGAATTAGCAGACGATAAGATTGTTAGTACCAATACAGTCTTGCGTGGCTGTACCCTTGATTTGCTTGGTCATTTGTTTTTAATTGATCTTTTACCGACGCGTCTCGGCAGTTTTGATGTTATTGTTGGTATGGATTGGTTAGCGTCTCATCGTGCTGTCATTGTTTGTTCAGAGCGAATCTTGCGTATTCCTCTTCCTTCGGGTAAAATCTTAGAACTTCGCGGTGAGAAGCCGGATGACAATCCGAATTCTCTTCTTTCTATCAAGGCTGATCAGAAAAAGCTTGATGACATTCGTATCGTTTGTAAATTTCCTAGAGTTTTCCCAGACGACTTGTCGGGATTACCTCCTGTGCGTGAAGTTGAATTCTGTATCGATCTTATTACGGGTCCACTGCCTGTTGCCAAATCGCCTTATCGCTTAGCCCTGTCTGAGATGAATGAATTATCGAATCAGCTTAAGGAATTACAAGAGAAAGGTTTCATCAGATCGATTCATTCGCCGTAGGGAGCGCCTGTGCTCTTTGTTAAGAAAAAGGATGGTGCAATGAGAATGTGTATAGACTACAGGGAATTGAATAAGCTGACAATCAAGAATCGTTACCCTCTCCCTCGTATAAACGACTTATTTGACCAATTGCAAGGTGCGTGCTGCTTTTCCAAGATAGGTCTTCGTTCAGGTTATCATCAGTTAAGAGTGCATGAATGTGACATCTCCAAAACTGCATTCAGAACTCGTTATGGACACTCTGAATTTACCGTTATGCCATTCGGTCTTACCAATGCTCCTGTCGTTTTTATGGATCTAATGAACCGTGTCTGCAAACCCTACCTTGACAAGTTTGTTATAGTTTTTATTGAGTACATACTCATTTACTCAAAATCAGAAAAAGATCATGAGAATCATCTTAGAACCATCTTAAGTCTTTTGGAGAAAGAAAAGTTGTACGCCAAATTCTCTAAGTGTGAATTTTGGTTAAAAGAGGTTCAGTTTTTAGGACACGTGTTAAATCAGGATGGTATACACGTGGATCCTAGTAAAGTTGAAGCGGTTAAGAGTTGGAAATCTCCTAAATCGCCTACTGAGGTCTGTTCATTTCTCGGGTTAGCCGGATATTATCGCAGATTCATTGAAAACTTCTCCAAGATTGCTAAGCCTTTAACCCTGCTTACACAAAATAACAAGGAATACATTTGGAATGAAGAGCAAGAGCGAGCCTTTTGCTTATTAAAGGACAAATTGTGTAATGCCCCAGTGTTAACACTTCCTGACGGACCGGACGATTTTGTTGTTTATTGTGATGCATCCTATCAAGGTTACGGTTGTGTCTTAATGCAACGAGGAAAAGTGATTGCTTATGCCTCCAGACAACTTAAAACCCATGAACAGAACTATACTACTCACGATCTGGAGTTAGGTGCAGTAGTATTCGCCTTGAAAATATGGAGACATTATCTTTATGGGACAAAAAGTGTGATATACACTGATCATAAGAGTCTCCAGTATATCTTTAACCAGAAGGACTTGAACATGCGACAAAGACGTTGGTTAGAACTTCTTAGCGACTATGAATGTGAAATTAAGTATCACCCAGGAAAGGCTAATGTTGTAGCTGATGCTCTAAGTCGAAAGGAAAGACTTAAACCTAGGAGAGTGCGTGTTATGAGCATAACCATTCAATCCAGCCTCAAGGCTAAGATTTTAGAAGCACAGAAAGAAGCTGCAAAGGACTTTAAGGCTCCAGCAGAATTGATGCGAGGATTAGATGCTCAGTTTGAAAGGAAAGAAGATGGAACAATTTACTTTGTTGGACGATTCGGGATTCCATTAGTTGGAGGATTAAGAAAGGTAATAATGGACGAAGCCCACGCTTCAAGATATTCGATTCACCCTGGTGCAGACAAGATGTACTACGATTTAAGGGATATTTACTGGTGGCCAGGTATGAAAAAGGACATAGCAGAATACGTTAACAAGTGTCTGACTTGTTTAAAGATTAAAGTGTACATCAGAAACCCTCAGGTCTTTTACAACAACCAGAAGTCCCAGAATGGAAATGGGAAATGATTACAATTGACTTAGTCACAAAGATGCCTAGAAGCAGTGGTGGTTTTGATGCAATTTGGGTAATTGTTGATAGATTAACCAAATATGCTCACTTCTTTCCTATCCGTGAGGATTATAAAACTGATAGATTGGCTCGAATCTACATCAATGAGATTGTCGCATAGCACGGAGTGCCAATATCGATTATTTCTGATAGGGATGGTCGTTTTGCATCTCAATTCTGGAAAGCACTTCAAAAGGCGTTGGGTACGCAAGTATTAATGAGTACAGCATATCACCCAGAAACGGATGGACAAAGTGAACGCACTATTCAGACTCTGGAAGACATGCTGCGAGCATGTGTTATGGATTTTGGTGGTAGCTGGGACACTCATATACCTTTGGTCGAATTTTCCTATAACAATAGTTATCATAAAAGTGTCAAGTGTTCACCATTCGAGGCTTTATACGGACGTAAGTGCAGATCGCCAGTGATATGGAACGAAGTAGGTGAAAGTCAACTGATAGGGCCTGAATTAGTTCTAGAAACTACAGACAAGATTGTTCAGATTAGGGAAAGACTGAAAACTGCTAGAAGTCGTCAGAAGAGTTACGCAGACAAAAGACGCAGACCTCTTGAGTTTCAAGTCGGAGACCATGTGCTGCTACGTGTATCTCCATAGAAAGGTATTGTGAGGTTCGGTAAAAGAGGAAAACTTGCGCCACGTTTTGTAGGACCATTCGAGATCGTCGAGCGTATTGGTTCAGTAGCCTATCGACTGAAGTTACCCCAGGAGTTAAGTTGTGTTCACGATGTATTCCGCGTTTCCAATCTTAAGAAATGTCTAGCCGAATCAGATGTTCAGATACCGTTAGAAGAAATAAGAGTGGACGAGAAGATGTACTTCATTGAAGAACCAATAGAGATTATGGATCGCCAAGTCAAGAAGCTGAAACGTAGTTGGATTCCTATCGTTAAAGTTCGTTGGGATTCACGTCGGGGTGCTGAGTTCACTTGGGAAAGTGAAGACCAGTTCAAGACTAAGTATCCCCATCTGTTCTCGTCTTCTTCTTCCATCTCCAGTTAAACTATGAGGGACCAAAGTTCCTTTAGGGGGGAAGACTGTGAGATCTCGTATTTTCCTGGTAATTATTTTACTCGTATTCATTATTTTAATCATTGTTGGTACTTATTCGAAATTATAAAATTATTTTTATTTTATAATTCCATATTTATTTAAATCAAATATTTTGATTTAAAAATCACCCACGTGTATTTTTACAAACGTTTACCTGAATCAACGGAACGAGAACCGATGGCTAAATCTTTTGACTTACAGATATTTATCTTTACATTTTATTAAGTTTAGACTGATAACGGGCACAGTAATAAATTATTGTATTTCATATTTTTACTGTCGATTGTTTCAATGTTTGATGTTTTCGATGTTTTCTTTAAATGTCGCGTTAAGTCGAGTCGGGAGTCAATATTATCTTATTTTGGGTGCGTTTTAACTTTGGAGAAGTATTTTTACGAAACCACAGCCCCGTAAATATTTGTAAATTTGACTAATAGTCATTTTCTACTTTTTAACTAAACTATTTATTTTGTGGTCCTAAAGTTTCAAAAGTGACAAGTTTGGTCCCTCCACTCAACCAACATATAAAAGCTTAAACATTTCACTTCCACTAACACATACAACATTTTAAATAAAAAAATCCACCACCCCCTTTCTTCTTCTTCTATGCCGTGACACCCCAACCCCCAAAACACCCTTGATTCATCAAAAATTAACTTGATCAATCCAAAACTAATTAAAGACCACATCTTATTTTTGAAAGGTGATTCTAATGGTACAAGAATTTTGTACATGCAACAAGTTTTCAAGTTTTGGTGATTTCTTGGTGGGGATGATGTTTGATCATTGTTTTTTGGATGATCATGACTAAATTATGTGTTTTTGATGTTGAAAAGTCTAAGTTCTTGATTTTTATCTTTTGATTTTATTGCATGCAAGGGTTTAGGATGTTTACGGGTAATATTAGGATGATTTTATGAGTGGGAAAATGCTTAGATTTTGTTGTAAACATCATTTGACATGATTTTTAAAGTGTCAATTTTAGGCAGAAAGTTGAGGAAGGTTTTAGGTAACTTTATTTTGTTTTATTATTAAACAAATAAGATAGGGATGTAGATATTTTTCTTAGCTTCGACTTGATATAAATTAGAGCTTCCAACTCTAAACGAGTTGGAAATGGCGTTAGTTTGATTATTCGTGTACCGGGAGACGAGTATCGACACAATCTAAAAATTGATGTCGATATTTGGATCGAATCTCGGGGACTCTAAATTGAAGTTTTGAAATGTATAACCTACTGATAATGAGGTGTTTACCTTAGAGGTCGAGTTTACTTTAAAACCCGAGTTTCGGTTTTGTAAACGGAGTCGTATAAATAAGTTAAAACGGTTGTACGAAAAATTAAAGTAAATCTGTCCGGATTTTGTAACCCGAAGATGTGTCGGGCAGTGAGTCTTAAAAGTAAAAACTTTTGACAAGCTTTTTATATGTCTTTCTGTAGATGTTAAGTGAGCTTCTCAGTTAGTACCATAAACATTTGACGTGTCTAAGCGAGGTAAATCAGCCCGTACATTTGGTATGTGCCGACAGTTTTTATCGAGAGCATTGTCTAATAAAAGTATATTTTTTAGATGAAATCTAGAAGTAAAGTACCCCTTGCATGGTTTTCCTTATGTGTCATAATCTAGTTTTGTACTCATTTATTTCAAGTGTTTTTATAAACATTTATTTCGTGTCTTCTAAACTTTCGCGTCCCGTTATCGTAGGTCTCGGTTGACTTAACGTTGCTTGACTTTCCGTTGTTACTACTGAGCCCTCCAGTTTCGTGTTGATTCCACCTTATAGCTAAGGTGAGTTCATAGCCCCTCTAGCTACTTGTTTATCGTTTTAAAACACGGGGTGAGATTAACATGTTGGAACACAATCTTTTAAATTGTATGCTATCCAGAATTGTATTCTGCCAGATAAATTTAATGATATTATTGCATTTAGACGTTAGCCTTGAGTTTCCTCTATTTATCATGAATCGTTAATTGTCCCGTATGCTTTGCGCTAAGCGCGAATGTTGTGGGTGGATCTATCGGGATTGACAATCCCCGTCCCGTTTATTTTGACGCACTTACATTTGTTTATACTTGAGTGTTTAGGCTGAATACTCCCTAGAGGAACTTACTTCGAGTTAAGCTTCGGTTCATGAGACTAAAAAGCAATAATATTCATCGTGACTATGGACGATGTACATAGTTATCCCCCCCATTACGTGATTTACAAATTCTATTGTGTTCCATTACTTAGCTTTCTAAACCTATGAATATCACTCAACTTTTTGTTGACGGTACATGTTTTAATCTCAGGTAATACTGCTTAATGGGCTTGGACGAGGTACCGCAGGATGTTGGCAACTTGGAAAGATCTGTGTTGTGAAATGTTATGTTTTTGTTATAAATGACGTGTTTAAAGTCTTCGGCTGATCTTGTGTTATCTTAAAACTTTAAACTATGATGTTATGGTACTTTGTTATGTTTCAAAACTTATGGGACCGAAGTTTCTAAACTCTGATAAATTGTGATGTAATATATGTGTTTTGTATTGCGTCAATTTTGTGTCATTTATAACTCATTGTTACTCGTACCTTGACGTGTGATCCCCTCGTTGCCTAGTTGTTCCATGTCAGATTTTGGGGGTCTCACACGTTGATATTTCATGACCTATATTGGCTAATGGTAAACATGTTAAACAGTTTTTATAAGATAAACATAAGGCTTTTCAAACTATAAAACCAAATTTACTAAGTTATACCAGGTTTTCCAGGACTTAGTCAATTCTGATGCTATATGTTGTATATGCTTATGTTATTCATTCTATGCTTGTATATCCGTGCACTGAGCGTTATGCTCAGCCGTTTTCCTTTCATGTTCTCAAAACGGCAGGTACTCAGGGACGCTCATAGACTCTAAGCGTGCGTGCATATGTATTGGAAGCTTTCTAGCCTTCATTACTTTATACATTTCTTCATACATTTTGCAACTCATTTCCATGGACATTGTTTACTCATTTTCATTTACAGTACTTATGTTTGTGTGTGATGAGCTTTTACTTTGGGGTACCGATGTTTGTTTTCGGTATTTCCTTTACGGTCATGTAATGTTTAAGACATTTATCCTTGTATGCTTTGATGACACGCCATAACCACGCGTGACATTCCATTTACAAAAATGGGGTGTTACACTCGTTTTATATATCCGGACTTAAACCAAAGCTACAACTAGAATTATTGAGGTTTTACCCGAAACCTACAACATTAGGTGAAGCCTTCTACTTAGCCCGTATAGTAGAGACCCGTCTTGAGGAAATTGTAGAAGAAAAGTAGACGATTGAAAAGAAAGTGGTAGATTCTTCTACAACACCGGAAATTGCACCTGAAGTTACAACTGAAGTTGCACCATGCGTTGCACTAGAGGTTACACCAGAAGAAGATGTGGGTAATGTTACATCCGCACCTAAAAAAGATCACCTTGAGCTTGTTGGGGAATCGCAACCTACTAATGAATCACAACTTATACTTGATGAATTGCAGCTTATGGTAGGTGAATCGCATCATATGGTCGGTAAATCGCGGTTTGTGGTTAGTGAATCATATCTTGTTGTTGATGAATCGATCAAGAGAGCTACATGGTTTGTTACATCCAAATGGAAGGAGTCTAGAGCAAAAATCCAGATTTCTTTATAGCATTAGGCCAAAGAAAAAGTTTGGACGGAGTGTGTAAATGCTTAGGAAACGTTTCAAAATTTGGGACCCGGAAATCAAGAGTTCTTTTCAAGACACCAAAGTGAATTCGAATAAGTGGGCAATGTTACGCACCCAAGCCTAACCAGTCAATGGATAACTATCTTTATTTAAGTTATGTTTGAGTCTATAGGAAAGTGTTATCTTTTTAATAATTATCTTGTATTCAACTTGTGGTGCAAGTTAGGGTTATTCGGAATAAATACCGAATCATTGTTATGAGTCAAACAATCAATCAAGTTAAAAGAAAAACAATGTATAGTCTTCTCATCTTTTGTTCTTAAGAAGCCAGCACACGATATATTTGTGCCTTATCCCGATACTACCCGAGAGGGTCGTATCATACTATCTAGTAGACTCTTACTTGATCAACAATCATTATTCAACTTGTTACAATGAACATAAATTACTGAATACCCTCGAAAAAAATGATATACATCTGATCACAATCTTAAAGAATCAATATTTCATAAAAAATAGTTTGGTCTTTTTACACAAAAGAAAAAAAGAACCTGAGTTTTTCTTCTAAGTTGTTATAATTGGGGGCAAGTAACTTGTATAGGTACCAAGAACTCGAGCCTCTGTATCCGGGAAGTACGTGAACCCTGGCAGCTCGGTCACCTCTCCCTCCGACGTGACTCGAATCGGGTAACTGAGCAGGTGCCCTCGCAGGTCATGCTCGAAAAATTCGGAACAATATTGGTCCCAATAATGTAACGATAATTTGTTAACCTTTTTAATGCATTCCAAGCTCTCGGGACGTGAGAAACTATTGTCAAGAAGGCCCATATGCTCGTACCACAATGACATCCTGAACCCGTAAATTTCACCCCTTGCGCGTTGGCTTTTTGCAAGATGGCATGGTTGATATGCCCCCATTGCTATCTCTGAATCACGAGCTCCATCCATTGATCTTTGGTTGATGTTAGCCGATCCAATGATGATGTATTCGTCATCAACTGCAAATTAACCAACACTCTTTAAGTACTCGAGTTACAAGTGACGAAATATACAAGTTAACTAATGATATATACTTATATAGACACTTACCAATCATCATTTTGGCATGAACATAAATCATGAACCGTCGCGCTTCTTGAGCTCGACTATAATGACTACCATCCAGAGGCTGTTCCAACGGCATATACTCGTCGTCCTTCCTAGTTTCCCTATTGCCTAAACAAAAAAACGTTAAATAGTCCTTGGGGTTGGCCACAATGTGCTTAGCTTTCAAAGCATGAACGATATCAGAATACATCATTTGCATTGTCCTACGTTGCCAATCCAATATAGCTTGTACTGCTGCACTGTCGGGCTCGCCTTCGGGCCACATTGGTACAACGATGTAAACACGAAAGTCCTCACCCGCTTCTATCTTGCTCACCATTTTGAGTGATAGTTCTTTCGGTATTAAATGTAACGCGTTTACATCTGCATCATTAATATCATTCGAGTTCCACCCGAATGAACTTCCTAGGAAATATTGGTTTTCGATGTAGATAAAGTTTTTTGCTCTTCGGATTGCGTTGATGTAACCATCTTGTATGCTACGGTCAATAATGTTGGCTTTTCCACTACATAGACCGGCACGAGCTGCATCATCGTGTTTGATTGGGAACCCGAAGGCAGCTCCACCATCTATAGAGCGGAATAATTGCACGTTCCATGTTTCGTGATCACGCGGAAGCATAACGGGTGATGGTGGGATGATTATTTGATCAAGATCTCGTACATCGATAAGTAAATCTTTGCCACCTTGCTTCATCCATCGTTGTTCAAAGTTGAATAACACGTCCCACGCGATTTGGCCTTCGAGTTTGCAATGGATATCTTGCCAAGGCTGACGAGGCCCACCTTTCTTGACAGAAGAATTAGGGAAACTCGGTTGGTTGAAGTCGCCGTGGTGAACAGAATCAAGCGTTCGGAAAATAGAATGATACGGGGTGTCATATCGACCATTACAAAGATCGAGTCCACCCATGAAACTTACGATTCTGCGTTTCTGGTTGTCCCCGTTAGCTAATGGGCTATCGACCACAACGATCTTTTGATGGTGAGTAAAGATCATTGAAATTTGGATGGTATGTACAAAACTTCGACCATCATCAGGGTTACGAGGACACAAGACACAGTTAACTTCCGAGCCCCGAAAGTACTCCTCCGTATCCTCATCGTGGGTGGCCATAAACCCACTTTTATACAAATCTCCGGAGGTTCGATCATCCCAAACGAGCATTAGAACTCGCACACCTTCACTAGCCTTCTTCTTCAGCAATTCACCGAGTGTAATATCGCCACCTGGCTTTGGCCTTCTCGAGTCCCGAATTAAAGTGATCTCGGTGTACACAGACCACCCCGTTATGTATATCAAATGTTTCGCGTTCGTTATAGCATCAAATATGTCCTCCCAACATCGATGTGGCTTATAAAGTTTCCTACCCGAAAGGCGTATTTTTGGGGTGAAATTATCGGGCAGGTGCGCGTCTTGATAAAGAGTAACCTTACACCCATTTCGTTGAGGAAAAAACGTAAAGGGTACCCCGAGGTTTTTTGCACTTTGTATACCATTACCCCATTCGCATTCTCGTGTAACTTCGAAAAATTGTACCCTGATGTGGATTTTGGGATGCCCATGTACGCTTTTTTTGCGGTCATCGACAATATCTAGCCATTCGTCGATTACTTCTTGCGTCAGAAGTCTATTAACGGGGACGTAGGCACGGCCAAGATTGGTTGTGCCAATTAGATCATCTTCTTTGATAGTAAATATAAGGTTTGAGGCCATGTGAGCCGAGTAAATATGAAATGACTCGTACCATCTTGGGTTTGTGTCGTGTTCGAGCATCCGGGTTCGGCCCACTCGAGCCTTTTCTAATTTTATAGTTACGTAAAGAGTAGCTGCATTCTTTAGTCCCACAACATGCCCAAGTCTATCAAGGAACTACAAAAATTATAAAAAGAAAATAAGTCAATTAAGATTGTCATTTGATTATTTTAACTCGATCAACCCGTATCAAAACTCATTAAACACTACACTTATGAGTTTTCACCAAGTTGCTAGAATTCCAACTCAATCACTCGATGTAAAGTAAATGCTATCAGGTGATATATTAGGAAGCCCAATCCCGATTTGTGAGTTACGATTTTGATCATTTTCACTAGGTTTTCATTATCCAACTTGATATCAGAGCGGGTCTGATATACAAATCTAAGTGGCTATGTTTAGCCGCTAAACCATACCGCGGCCATAATTCGAACCCTACCGCCTTCTCTAACTACGTGTTGTTTTGGCTTTTGGCCACAACTTTAAGTGGTTGTTGAAGATAACTGACGCGGTTAGCGTTATTTTTTTTTTATTTTTTTGTTTTTCAATGAATCCAAATTGGGAGTTGATTTGCACTCAAACTATATGTGTTGTGACAATTATATCCTTAATAATTACACACTTCACTAAGTGATGTAATAATATAAATGACAAAACACTTAATATTTTAAGTGTGGAGTGTGGAAATCATTAGACATCAAATTACAACTACACAAGTATGAAATAATGGAGCATAAAGAATAACGACTACTAGCCTACTAGGGACTAAAATAGTAAAGAAAATTGACTATGTAAATAATGTACATGTGCAGAATGGCTCATTAGGTGGCTTAATGAAAATAATTTATTTGTAGGTCTGAGGTTATTATTAAAAATGGCTAATAATTTACAGTAGTAACTATTATATACACATATGTTAACCTCAAGCATAAACGTATTCGTGTTAACTAAAATATGCAGATCTTAATACGACTACGACGAACGTGATAGATTAAAATGACATCCAATCTTCTAAATACCGGTTCAAGTCGAAACCTATATCTTAACAAAAAAAACATTTTCGGTCTAACAAGTTATAAGACACCCATGAGGCCATGATCCAAATATAACACAATAAAACACAAATATAACACAGCAAAAGGAAGAAAGAAAACTTATGGTGTGACTAGTTATCTCGACGAAAACCCCTATAACCGAAAGAGGTATCAACTTATATTCAAGAAATCTTATAATTACTGGAAATAAGGAGAATGGGCAAGAACTCCTTGATACTAAATAAACCAAAGCATGGGGAAATTATTTGACTAACAACTGATAATGACATGAACCAAGTTGTGTGTTTTGCCCATCACTATATAGTAAATACTAGATGTATTAAATGTGTATAATCAATCATGTTGCATGATGATAAGTTTGCCATTCAAAAAAGATTAATGCTTACAACAAGATACACCAAAAAGACAGACTAACCTTGTGAAGCAAATTCGGCTTGAGTGTGTCTACTTCATAGATAGTTGCATGAAGTGTTCCATGTAGCAATATTTGAGCCATCTCTACTTGATAATATGTCTCTAGAGAGGCTTATGTGCATAAGGAATAGCAAGCTGAAGCCAGTGAAGAAGAAGAAGTTTGCATAAGGTGAGAATGATCAATAAACAAACACCTTTGACATTCAACTCTTTCTTGCTACCTTTTTACATAATGACACAAAAAAACTAAAAAAGACTAAACTTTTTTATATTTTCTAAGCCAGATAATATTTGTCTTTTTTTTGAACAAAATATAATATTTGTCTTAGTCCATGTAGTTTGATCGAAAAAACATCAAAACAATTCTTTTAAATATTGACCAATAGAAATATTGAAGTTGCCTTTGGTTTATAAGTAGGGTTGAGTATAGTTTGGATTTAATACCTGAATTTAGGAGATGTTTGGTTGGTAAATATTGAAATCAAACAATGATAACTATAATTATTTTAAATGTTTGACTGAAAATTTAATGACAAGCTATAATATCAAATGATATTAAGAATGATAGATCCATATTAATGGGTGACTTTTGTTAATCATTCAAGTGGGGCTCATCTATTATATTATTTTCACCATAAAAATAATAGAATTTGACCATTTAAATAGACTTTATTAAATATGATACTGATACTAAATATTTTATACTAAACAACAATAATAAAATTGGTACCCCATATATTGCTTCAATAAAAACCATACTTTTAGTGATTCCGAGTAACATGCCAAACGCACCCTTAATGTAAAGAGAATAATCATATTAATATAATAGATTATGGTCTTTGTTGTCCGGGACGAGCAAATAGAATTTAATATGATATAAAAAATCAATATTATTTTATTATTATTATTTTATACTACATAAAAAAGAAGTAAACTTAAATCTAGGCCCACATATATAGAAAACCCACATTCTATCTTATTTTTGAGAAGACTTTTCTTTTGTTAATAAAATATTACAATCTCAAAATTGAAATTAACAAAACAGTTATTTACTACTTTCATCTCAAGCTTACAGTGTCACATATGCAGGGCCGTCTCGTTGTTTTTTGTGAGTTATCTACTGTTTAATAGAGCAATAGTGATAAAAATTGTGATAAAATTCGTCGTTGAATGATAAAGCATGCCTCACCACTCAAAATGAATCTGAGCCAATAGAATGATATAGCGCATGACAATTTTGGTAACAAACACTAATTTTGCTGACCGATTCAGTTTTGTTCTCTGAACTATACCATTCAAAGACAATCAAACACCCCCTTATATTATCCACAACGGGGTTAAACTAGACTCTTTTATTTGAATTTCAAATAAACATAAAAAAATCGTAATTGGATTTAGTAGTTATCAAACCCTCACAAATATGTTCTTTTGTAATTTTCTCTAACTTCTTACTAGTTGGTGAAAAAAATCTAATACTAAACATCTTTGAATCTCTTTACTTTATGAGAAAATTTTAAATAATCTAAGAGATAATTGTACAACCTGGCCCTAGGAAATAACAAGAAAAAAAAATCATTTTACGCGCGTTAAATAAAGAGAAGATGCATGCAAAATTGAATTATATAACTCATATATGTTCAATATTATACGTATTTATATACAAAACTAATAAAAATATGATTTTTTTTTAAGTGAAAGCTCTGTACGGCTACACATGTCGTACAACCATCCGAGACCCCTCTGCACATATGATAAACAAACACGTCAAATAATAGTGTCTAACTGCATTTATATTTTCTAGGACAGATAATATTTGTCTTAGTCCATGTAGTTTGATCCAAAAAACACAAATGATAATTGTTGGATCAGTAACAGTCTGGTGGTTCAGTCTACATGAAACTCATTCTTTTAAGGGACAATTCTTTAAACAGACCAAAACTAAAAGTCTTTTGCCTTTTTAGTTAAAAAATCATTTTTTTTTCACATAATAGAATGATTTAGGACAATCAAGTGCACCGTGGGTCACTTTACGTTTTTCTTCCCTCGTTGCTTTATTTTTTTGAACAACATACTATTGCCCTACTTTTTCATATTTTTTTACACTTGTCAAAATCTTACACTTGTTAACCTATGTTTTTTGTTGCCTTGGACTAAAATAGGCAAGACATGTTTTTCAGACTACAAAACGAAAACATGTTGGGGCAATTGACTATTTCAAAAAATTTCCCTTCTTTTAATTATTAAACCATAGAAATATCGAGGGTGTGTTTACTTTATAAGTGGGATTGAAATTGAATTTGGGTTTGAATTTAATACTTGAATTTAGTGTTAGGAGAAAAAAGTTATATTAATTTAATAGATATTAAATTATAAATAAATTTAATATATTATTAAAATTTAATATTATTATTTTATACTATATAAAAAAGAAGAGGATGAGTAAACTTAAACCTTTTTTTTAACGGCGACTTTTATTAAAAACTAGAAAGGTGCTAGAAAATTACAAAAAATGAAACAGGGATTCTTTAACCAATCCGTCCAAAAAAAGAAAGATGACAGCGCTATTTACACCAATTAAAAGAACTAAGAACAATATCATGATATATCTTCGAACGTCTAGGCTTAGCTTCCTCGAAAATGAGGCGATTCCGAAATTTCCAGATATACCACCAGGTGACCGCAAAGACACCCTCCAATACATTTTTAAGTTTAATAGAGAGACGCATAGAATTAAACCAAACCTGTCATTCATCGAAACAAGACCATTGATGATAAACAAGACCCCACCATCGGCAAACATTCTTTAAGAGACTCTGAGCCAGCTCGCAACTAAAGAAACTGTGGGATACGTCTTCGTTATCAACGTCGCATATAGGACAAAGTAAAGAGGGCAGATGAACATCCCTAACATCCAAATTCTTCTTAGTCGAAAGACAATCTTTACGAGCTCGCCACATAAAGATATTCACCTTAGAAGGAATACCTTTAAGCCATCTAGTCGGATTATTGTGGGGAAAAAATTGATCATCGATATGTGAACGTACCTCCTTAACTCTAAAGCTTCCGTCACCAGTTAAACGACAGACCCATCGGTCAGAATTATTAGAAAGTATAACAGGCCCCAACATGTTTTGCAGCTCAGTCATTTGAGCATGCTAGATACCTCCTCGGACCTGTCTTCGAAATGAACCAGCAATATCATCATTTAATTTTGAAGCGACCGAAACTTCTTGGTCCAATTCCAATGTGATAGTCTAGGGAACTTAGCAAATAAAGGAAGATCACCAACCCAATGATCTGTCCAAAATCGAGTAGATCAACCATCTCCAATTCGTCTAGTACAATGCTCCCAGAAGTCGAAGCCCTAATTCTTTAAGGAATGAAGTTCACGTAAAATAGAGCACCAATTTGATGAATAATTAGTATTATGCAAAGAAAGTGATTTACCGTATAAAGAGCTAATAACCTTACTCCACAATGACTTATCCCCCGAAAGAAACCGCCATATCCACTTTAAAAGTAACGTACGATTGAGTGCATAAAAACTGGAAACCCCCAAACCACCGTTATTCTTAGAAGATAAGACTTTGTTCCAAGCACACCACGTAATTTTCTTCTCCGAAAGATCCGTACCATTAAAAAACCGACTTCGAAGACCCTCCATAATTTTGAGGACACCGCAAGGGACCTTGAACAATGACATATTGTAGATAGGCGAGGACCCTAGAACCGACTTTAAAAGAATAAGTCGGGCCCCTATCGAGAGAGTTTTTAACTTCCACTTAGATAAGCGAGCACGAAGCTTAGATATAATATCCTCCCAAGCCGAAATACGAGACCGTTGATGACCAATCATAACACCTAAGCACTTGAATTGATTGTTCATAATTGCGCAGCCCATGGAGTTCGCAGCCACTTCGACTTCTGAACGTGTAACCCCCCACCCCTAACAATTGGCTTTTATGCATATTAATTTGTAAACCCGAGGCAAGGAAAAAACTCTTCAAAATATTTATGATACCTTAAAAATTATATTACGACCACTCCCCTAAAAACATTGCATCGTCAGCATAAAAAAGATGGGATATAAACATAGAACCTGACATAATCAACCCTTTGAAGAACCCTTCGTTTACAGTTGGTTCATGGATAAGTGGAAGGACTCCATAACAAGAATGAAAAGATATGGAGCAAGAGGGTCCCCTTGTTTTAAGCCTTGATAACAAGGAAACTCAATGGTCGGACTACCGTTCACAAGAATAGAAGATCTTGCTGTGTTGAGCGTACCTCTAATCCAATTACACCATTTCGATCCGAAACCAAATGCATCTAAAATGTCAAGAAGGTAGTCCCAACGAACCGAGTCATACGCCTTAGCAAAGTCAACTTTGAAAATCCTCGCCCTTGATTTCTTCCTTTTACTGCAATGAATAATCTCATCCAAGATAAAAGGACCATCTAAAATTTTTCTACGTGGCAAAAAGGTCGTTTGAGTGTCTAAGACGAGATCAACAATGACCGAACTCAATCTGTTGGCAAGGATCTTAGTGACCACCTTATAGATACAACCAATTAAGTTAATGGGACGAAAATCCGGCACAAATTTTGCGTCAATAACTTTAGGAATAAGGGTCACAAATGAGGAATTACAACCTTTTGTGAAAGTACCTTTGATGAAGAAATAATTAACCGCAGCGCGAAGGTCTTCACCAACACTGTCCCAATATTTTTGAAGAACTCAAAAAGTGAACCCGTCAGGTCCCGGGGACTTATTATCAACCCCAAACAGCTCTCTTGATCTCATCGTTAGAAACATTCCTTTCTAACTCTACAGCTTGAATTTGCAACAACTGTTTAGGAAATTGGAAATTGATTTTGAATCTTGATTCCACCGGATTTTTAAACCTGTTAGCAAAATGAGAGAAAAAAGTGTTCTTTATAACATTCGAATTAGTACACCAAATACCATCAAAGAAAATACCACGAATAGCAAGTTGTGATCTCCTCTTATTAATCACACCATGAAAGAACGTGGAATTTTCATCCCCCTCGACCGCCCATTTAATCTTAGATTTCTGATAAAGCTCATTAGATTCAGAATTATTAATGTCAAGGAGCTTCCGTTTCAAATTCAGAAGCCGCAACCCGAGATTCACATCAACAACCCCACTATCCAAAGCCTTGTCAATAAACTCTAACTCTGTAACGATATTGTTTTTAACATAAGCAACCTCGTTTTTTCTGTTTCGAATCCAACCGCTGATGATGACTTTGAGATCATGTAATTTTTTCCTAAATCTAATCATGTCGTTACTATCTGTATGAGAGAAGGAGGACTGTGTTGTTTTTATCATCTCATCGAACAAAACATAATCAAACCAAGAATGATAGATTCTAAATGGAATGGGCCCAAAATCAACGTGAACTTCTCGAAGAAGGATTTGACAATGATTAGATAGGTGACGATCTAAACAAATAGACAAAGAAGGAAATAGAGAGAACATACCATCGGATATAAGGAACCAATCCAGCTTACTCATCTTAGTAGCCGTAGAATGAGACCAAGTGAATGAATAACCTTCCAAAGGAATGTCCACCAAACCAGAATCAATGATGAACTTGTCGAATTGTTTCGCACTATAAGGATTGAAACATGATCCCCGTCATTTATAAGAAAAACGAACCTCATTAAAATCCCCCATAATAACGACTTCACCATTCCATCTACCTAATATGATCCAAATGTAATCCCAAAGCTTCTTCTTTTGAGATGGCTGACAATGAAGAGAATCTTAGAATTATTTGTTAACCATGTATCGAAAATAGCTATAAAATTATCCGAAACAGTGATGTTCTCTTTCTTGAATATAGATGGTTCTCATATACACAAAATACCACCCGACGCTCCTAGAGCGTCACTACAAACAAAATCAAAATTAGAATTACCCCAAAGAGATCTAACCACCATATGAGAAATCAAAGACATCTTTGTTTCTTGGATCGCCAAAAAATTAAGTATAAATGAATTTGACATCGCCTTTACCCACTCCTTTTTGGTCCTGTGGCCAAGACCCTGAATATTAATAGATAAAGCATTCATCTAATATCGTTCCCAACTCCTTGATCTACTATAATTACCTCAAGATCCTTCGTAGACCCGTCCATATAATATACCATAGCATTACCTAGTTGGATAAGACCTTCCATTACTTCCAACACAGAACCTCCTTTGTTATGTGACCGAGGCTCCCCATGGCCACTGAGTGATTTGGAAGAGGTGTCTGATGTTGAGTGTTTTGATGTGGACTTCTCTATAACTGGTGAGCTATTAAATTATACTGGAGGTTCGACATGCCCCTCACTAACACTTACATGAACACTCGCATCTTGCTGTACTAATTGCTCTGGCGTATAACCGAGTGGATGAGGAATGGAAGAACTCGTTGCAGGTTTATTACTACTCTTCTCCACCTGTTCGTCTCCACCATCATCGTTACCTATATTGTCAACATTATCCAAGTTCTGACCCATAGACGTCGATCCAAACACTATTTCTGGGATTCCTTCATCGTCACTGCTAACATCAACTTCCAACCTTTCTTTGTTCGGTACAGTAGCATCATCTCCATTGTTGGAATGTTGACTAGAAGAATCCTCATCTGATAATCCTTCCTTATCCATACACTCCATGAAGGATGGATTCCATGTAAAGAGTTCTTTAACATGGACCAAGTACACTTTGCCTTTTACAATAATCTTTAATGTCTCCAAGATCGATACGAGATGTTTAGTTAAGAGACAAAAACGTTTGCGCCCAAATGAATGACCATTACTATCTTCGATATCCACTATCGTACCCATTTATTACAAATTTTAGTAAACGTTACCTTAGTCCAAGCAAAAGGGGGAATACCTTCAATGTCGATCCATACTATCCGTTCATCACTTACAAAATCAATAGACGCGATCATGATCTCCTCGAACCACGACTTAACACCTGTGTGGTGCAGCATGTTGTCCTTCTCTATCTTGGTACCAAACTCAATCAACACCCACAAGCCACCTAAATATGATAACTTGACATCATTAAAACCTTCATCCTTTATAATTGAAAAGAGGTTAGGAATGTATGAAAGTTTTTTAACTTTCCCCATCAAGTGCTTGGAGAAATCCCGGTCGATTAAACATGATTCATCCAACACTAGAGTTGGTAAGGATGAAACAACAGAACCCAACTTGTTGGAAACCACATTAGCATAAGATCCTTGTTCCTAAACCCGTTGCGAAGGAATCGTCGCCTCAGTGAACGTCTTAGGTGCCAAATGAGGGTTTGAAACCTTTTTAGGAGGACGATCAAATCTTACCGGAGAAGCATAGAGGTGAAAGCTTCCAATCCATAAGGTACAAATATTCTCTACAAGTCGAGAGAGATTAAAAACCTTTACAAACCGAACAAATGCAAATCTCTTGCCAGCTGTGGACCTTTTTAATGGAATGAAGACGTCCACAACCATGCCATATATGCTGTAAGTTTTCCACATATCACGCGCCGTAACATGATTAGGGAAGTTGGTCACGTAAATGGAATGAGAGACCTTTTGAGTCTGGTCCTCATAAGAAGGTGAAGCTTTTTGGAACGAGTGGGCCATGAACATCAGACCCAAAAAAACAAAAACAGGAAGGATGAAGAAACGAAATAAAACCCTAAAAAAGAAGCCCTAAAAATCAAGGAAATGAACCAATGAAACAAATCATCAATAAATAAAAGGGGATCTAAAACGGCACAACTATAAAACCCTAGATCAGAAAAAAGATGAATATCACACCAGCTTAAGATTAATTAAAATATCAAAGCTCAAACTCTACAACTACGTCGAATCCTTATATCCAAACAAGGAATTAAATCGCATCTAGGTAAAGAACCACCGTTATTAGAGATGAAATTGCCCATTAGCAAAAATCAATGATAATAGGGGACAACAGCGACGATCCACCTAAAGAACAAATCAAAATCCCTATAGCTTCGGATTACCAACGTATAAAGAAGCTCGTTCCTAAATCAACCACAATGGATCAAGAAATAGGACGACTGGTTCTTTTTACGCACGAATGAACGCAGGGTAGTAGATCATTGATTGAAAAGGAAGATCTAATGATGCCGCCATTGTTAGTAAACTTAAACCTGAGCCTAAATATATAATAAAGCCAACCTTTTATCTTTCTTTGAGAAAATCTTTCTTTTATTAGTTAGATATTACAATCCTAAAGCGAAAATTAAACCAAACAATTAATTACGACTTTCACCCCAAGCCTAGAGTGCCACATTTGGCAAACAAACACGCCTTGACATGTGAAATAATAGTGTCTAACTACATTTTTGATCAACTCACGATCATGTTGTTGGAACTTGGAAAACATAGTTTTGTAAAATGGTGTTTTGAAAACTTTGTACACTATTTAGTATATGTATTTGTTAAATATTATTATTTGTTAGTAGTTGTGCGTTGTTTCGAAGAGATTCGAAATGAGATAAAATATGTTTATATTTCTAACGAATCATTTCTCATTCAGTTTTAGACACAGAAAAAAACACAGATAGAAGTCTTTTCGATCAGAAACGCACAACTTCTAGACCTTAAAAGCAAGTTTGTCTTGTTCGGCTGTAGCTTTAGACGTTGAACCCTGAGAAACATACGGTGAATCTATTATAAGGGAATCGTGTTAAACACGAGTCTCATTGTACAATCTTTACTGCTTTATTTATTTATTGTTCATGGTGTTTGTCTTGTGCTCTTACTCATTTTTGTCTTCTATCTAATTTTCGGTAATTTAATTCTGTTATCTTATTTATTTTAGTTCAATTTAATAACAAAGTTATATACGTCTCCTTACAATATTAAAACGACTTATGTGTTACATACCTAATTTTTTTTAATTGGATTAATTTTTATTAACATATTTTATAAAAATTATATTGTCGAAACCAAGATTGAGTTTCTTCGGAAATCAGTATTTTAACAGGATTTTAAATGATATATCGATAATGTTATTTAAGCAGTCGTTCTAATCAGTTATATCGAAACCAAGATCGAGTTCCTATTAAACTGATTTATTTATGGGTAAATTTTGATTAACTGACCAAGAGTGAGTTTCTTTGAAGCAAATTAGGTACAAGTATATATAAATCACGATTGAATTTCTTATATACAGATTTATAACAGTTTGTTTAAATGTTTGTGTTTCATCTTTCAGGGTGACAAATGAAACTATTGTACTCATTTGAAAGTAACTACTACGTTAGTTACCAATTCATTTGCTAATCATGCTGAAAATCCATCAAAATTAAATGGAATTTTAAGAGGTGTTAGCAGAATATGTTCTTCGATCTCACTGCTTTGAATATAGCAAAAAATTTAAAAGAGATTGTACCTCAGGTGGAACCTCCGAAGGAAGGTCAAGTCTCTAATCAACAGGTTGTGCAAGATATTAAAACATGAAAACATTCAAACTTCGTGTGTCACAACTATGTTCAAAATGGTTTGGTGGACTTTGTGTACAACGTGTATTGTAAGACCACGGTTGCTTTAGAATTATGAGAGTCATTTGAACATAAGTATAAAACTAAGGATCTTGGTACAAAGAAGTTCGTGGTAGCTTGTTTTTTGGATTACAAGATGGTTGATTCAAATAATGTGATAACTCAATTCAAGAAATGAAAGTTTTGCTACACGATATTCATGCCGAGGGTATGAATTTGAGTGAAACTTTTCAAGTTGTTACTATTATTAAAAATTTACCTCTAAGCTAGGTAGAATTTAAAAACTAGTTGAAGCATAAGCAAAAGGAAATTAGTGTTAAAGACTTGGTTGTTCGTCTTTGTAGTGAAGAGGACAACAAGCTAGCTAAAAAAAACTTATACACATGCTTCTTCCAAGACAAATATGGTTCAGTGGGGTGCGTCATCTTCAAAGTCTAAAGGCAAAATTAAAGACAACGTGAAGAATGACAAGAAGAGAAAAAGGAAGGCTAAGGAAATTGTGAAACAAAAGTTTTAAGGAAATTGCTACAACTGTGACCGACCAGGTCATTGTGTTGCTGGTTAAAAAATGTCAAAGCGGATGACTTCACGTCATGTTAATATGATGAATGATAATGTGGACATGATTGTTATGATGTCTGATGTTGTTTTCATGATATTTGAAGTTAACTAATTAGGTTCTAACAAAATTGATTGGTAGGTTGATACTAGGGAAACCTATCATGTTTATGCTGATAAGAGTTCGTTTCACTCTTTCATAATGGTTGACAATGGAAAGAAGTTTTAGATGGACAACTCTGCAACTTCTGATATCAAGGGCGAATGAGATGTTATTTTGAAGACGACATACAAGAAAGAGCTTAAGTTGACTAATTTCTTGTATGTTCTGGAGATTCGCAAGAATCATGTGTTTGGTTTACTATTGAGTAAGTCTGGTTTTCGTCTATTTTTTTAGTTTTATAAGTTTGTTTTGTCTAAGAATCAAATGTTTGTTGGTCAGGGATATTCTATGAATGATATGTTGAAGCTCAATGTAAAAGTTGTTTCAAATGATATCAATAATAAATTCTTGGTTGAGTCTTCTAATGTGTGGCATGGTTATTTTGGACATGTTAATTTTTAACTCATTGTGTCATTTGATTAATTTTAATAACATACTAAATTTTCATATTGATTCAAATTATAAGTGTGCAACTTGTGTCAAAGCTAAACTTACAAAGATCATTCAAATTGGTTGAACAAAAAACCGGACCACTTGATATGATACACACATATATATGTGATTCGAAATCACTACCCACAAAAGGTGGGAATAAGTACTTCGTCACATTTATTGATGATTGTACAAAGTATATTTACGTTTACTTGTTAAATAGTAAAGTTGGAGCTATAGACAAGTTTGTTCTATACAAAATCGAAGTTGATAATAAACTTGGTAGGAAAATTAAGGTTGTACGAAGTGATAGAGGGGGTGAATACTTGTCTCTCTTTGTTGATCTATGTGCAAAAAATAGAATCAAACACGAGTTCACTATTCCTTATTCACCTCAACAATATTGAGGAAATAGAGAATCATACATTGAATGAAATGGTTAATGCCATGTTGATAGGTGCTGGTTTGAGCCATTGCATGTGGGGGAGCCTTGTAGCACCCCATTTGTTAAGATGGAATGCTACAGTAAAATATAGCGTGTCATCAAAGCATCAGGTAAATGTCTAAACATTCATGACCATAAATAGAAATACCAGAATTAAATATTGGTAGTCTAAGTAACACACACACAAGCAATATTAAAAACTGTAAATGAAAGGACTAAACAATGTCTAAATGAAGTAAAGTATGAAAAGTAGGAATAAATGCATAAGGTAAAAGAGGTCGCATAGCTTCCATCCAAATGCACATACTCTGGAATTCCTACTTGCGCCCTTGAGTACCTGCCGTTTGGGGACATGGAAATAGAAAACGGCTGAGCATAACGCTCAGTGTACGGATATATAGCATAACATAAAGACATAAAGTAATGAAAGCATATAAAGCATATAAAGCATGAATTGCAGCGAAAATAAATAAGTCATGGGAAAACCTAGTTGTATGTCATGTTTACTGGTTTTAGTTCTGAAAAACATAGCTTATGTTACATATGAAAATCTGTATTAGTTTAATATACCAAAAGCCAATATATGTCATGAGTTCAACAACGTGCATGAATACTTGGAGGGGTGACCTCGTCATGCAAATTAGAGGGGATGCCTCTAATTAATTGGTAATAGGTAGAAGGGATCAGCTCCTTGTGAAGGATGCAGGACACACACCACATTCACCATAAAATTCTGACTGATACTGAACCTAGAATGCACCCATACGCCCCACCTAATAATAATAATATAATAATGGCCAAATAACTGAAAGGGACGCCACGATCTATCACTCCTTCGTGGTAAAGTCATAACACTAGTGCCTCTAGTGTTATGGTTATGGTACCTCCATAACTAGGTGAAACTGGTCATGCATGTATATGGCTAAGGTAACTAATAAAACATAAGCATTTAATCTGTAACTACTGGGGAAAATAGTTGGTTACATATGGGAAATCCTAATAAAGGAAGAGGTTGTCCTTACTAAAGGACGGGAAATCCGTACCTTATGTCCAGTAGAAGCTAACAAAAACGCTGAAGAAAGTACTCCGCCTTGACGGATAATACTACATAAGAATTGGAACGTGTATGAGTTGTCTGAATTACATGTGTTTTACTAGTTCTGAGTGTTATTAGCTTGTTATACTTATTCTATCATGTTTTAGTGTTTACTGTGTTAACTGTAGTTATTCTGATGTTCTGTTGTGTATTATTCATGTATTAGTGCATTATAATACTTGTATTGTAATACTAAGTAACTTTCTAAAAATAGCAGGTTTCTATAAATAGTAAGTTTCTAAAAATAGAAAGTTTCCAAAAATAGTAAGTTTTCATAATTAGAAATAAGTTGGATTATTAATAATAAGTATAGTTGAATTAGTATAATACAAGTCATGGTTATAGCTTATTAATTAAATAACTTGGTTAATTAATTAAACTATACATTATAATAATTTAATTAAAAATACATGTTGTATGTACTCTGGAGATTTAACATCACTGAAGATAACTCGATAAGTATGGCAGTCAATCGTAGCATGGTGTTTGGATAACCAGTCCATGCCCAAAATCAAGTCAAAATCGCACATGTCCAAAGGAATTGTGTCAACTCTACGGATCTTATCATCAAATTCTAGGGGAAGTTCTCTATACACCTGAGTGATTCGTAAAGAGTCCCTAAGTGGCGTGGAAATGCATAGGGCATTATCTAATGGCATAGGGGAAATCCTAACACGTACAACAGAAGTAGTGGATATGACTGAATGAGTCGCTCAAGTATCAAATAGAACACATGCTGCCAAACCATTCATAAAGAGATTTTTCGTGATGGTACTTGAAGTCTTGTTCGCCTGGTCTCTAGTAGTAGTGAACTGTTAACCATAAGATTCAAAGCTATTAGAGGATGATCCGGAGGTCGGGGAGGATAAAAGTAATGTTTAGACATTTTTAGAGAGAGAGAGAGAGTAAAGCTTGAATGTAGTGTGTGTATTTAGAGAGAGAAAGGGAAATACACAAAGAAGAAGAATCCTCACCCCTCCATGGAAGTATGGAGGGGTATATATAGGCTAGACAAGAGGTCACTTTGACAACATGTCAATAGTAGTCCCTCCACGTTTTGCCTATATGAATAAAATGTAATTCCGTAAATGGCGCTCACATTTTAGGGCTAACATGAACACGCGACCAGAAGTAGGAGGTGGCTTGGTGTCGGCATGTCTAGAGGTGCCTTCTATCTCACCTTGGCTACAGTCCTTCTGTTGATGGCCTGGTTTGCCACACTTGATACAACCACCAGTACCTCGGCGACAAATACTAGAATGTCTGCACGAACAAGTAGGACAGATATGATGCGTGAATCCTCCAACAGGCGTCCTAGTTATCTGAGAGCCTGTTTCAGGATTACATGCATGAGACATGATCGTGGAACATAAACATGATTACATAGAAGGTTTAATAATTACCAGATGAGGTAGAACGGTTAGGCTGTGAACCTCTACGATCCTGATCCCTACCATTGTTGTTGTTCCTGAATTAAAAATTGTTGGAGTGTTAGAAGACCATAACATAAGATAGTTTAACATGAAAGAAGGTTAATGTAGGGACCTGCTGTTGTTCGAGTTATTAGCGTTGTTACGGTAATTATCATTACTACCACGCCTCTCATAACCAGAACGGTCGTTGGTCTAACCGTTTCCCTTAGATGCTTGTTGTTGAGCGGCCGCAGGCTTACGGTCGTCAATCTTCTGCCTGGAATATAAAGTTGAACAGAGGATGATATGAAAAAGAAAATACTGACGGAAATGAATGGTTTACAATTGGTGATTGAAGATACCTCTTCACTGCTCTGTCATCACCAAACTCCTTTCGTTCCTGAAGCATCTCAAGCTTACGAGCTGCATCGGCCACCTGTTCTACTGTAGTGAACATAGCACAAACCAAACTGTTGGCAACCGAAGTGCGAAGAGCCCAACGAAACTTCTCAGCTTGCTCCTCAGCAGTACCAGCTATTTCTCCCAAGAAACCAGCCAAACGGAGAAACCTCTGCATGAATTCGTTTCTATTCTCCCCAATAACATGTCGGATATTATGATAATCCCGCTTAAGCTTCTCATGTTCAGCATATGGAAAGTACTGGTTAAGGAAGAGCTCCTTAAACTAGTCCCATGTCAGAAGTGCAACCCAATTATCACTACCATTGGACTGCTTGACAGACTTCCACCACTGTAGCACATCACCTTCAAACTTATAGCAAGCCAGTCTTGCCTTGAAAACGCCGTCACAACCCATCACATAGAATATCTTCTCGATGTGAGAAATCCAAGCTTCGGCCTCGTTGAGGCTGTCAGTCTGCTCAAACGAACGGGGTCGCTGTTTGTTGAATCGCTCCAACCAAGTCATGAGAGTAACAAGTGGCGGTGGTGGAGGATTTTTGTTGTAGTGGTTTTCAGGATGAGGGCCATACTAAACACCATGAGCTTGAATTTCAGCATGAACTTCGTCCCTGATTTCGTTGCAAAGTTGGGGAAGGATGGCTTGCAGTGCTGCATTGACAGCTGCAACCAACTCTTGAGCATTGCGTGTGTTCACCATCTAACAGTTTACAAACAAAATGCAACATAAATGATAAGTCTAAAATGAGATGAACATGAAAATGCATTAACAATGTATAAATCAATGAAGCAGTTTATAATGCATGAAACAATGTAGAATGCATGATGTAGTTTATAAAAACTTTTATAAGCGTCAGGGTAAACGCCTATGGTCAGTTCATCCAAAACAAAAGACATAGCGAGGGGACGTCTATGGGTCCGCCCAAAGTTAAAAGTTTCGATTAAAGAACATGCGACTAAATAGGGACAGTCCTGTACCAGCCATTACTTAGTTATAAATCTGCGACAATGATATGAATGCATGAAAATAATATGAAAATGAATGAATACATGAAAACCAACTGTCAGTTTTAGGAAGACGCTGGTGACTACCCATAAGTCACAGGTCATGTTTTACAGAGCTACAGGTCGAAACCTTGGGCTCTGATACCATAATTGTAACACCCCATTTGTTAAGATGGAATGCTATAGTAAAATATGGCGTGTCATCAAAGCACGCAAGGTAAATGTCTAAACATGCATGACCATAAATAGAAATACCGGAATCAAACATCGGTAGTCTAAGTAACTCACACACAAGCAATATTAAGTACTGTAAATGAAAGGACTAAACAATGTCCAAATGAAGTAAAATATGAAAAGTAGGAATAAATGCATAAGGTAAAAGAGGTCGGATAGCTTCCATCCGAATGCACATACTCTGAAGTTCCTACTTGCGCCCTTGGGTACCTGCCGTTTGGGGACATGGAAATGGAAAACGACTGAGCATAACACTCAGTGCACGAATATATATCATAACGTAAAGACATACATGAATGAAAGCATATAAAGCATGAATTTCAGCGGAAATGAATAAGTCCTGGGAAAACCTAGCTGTATGTCATGTTTACTGGTTTTAGTTCTGAAAACATAACTTATGTTACTTATGAAAATTTGTATTAGTTTAATATACCAAAAGCCAATATAGGTCATGAGGTCAACAACATGCATGAATACTTGGAGGGTGACCTCGTTATGTAAATTAGAGGGGATGCCTCTAATTAATTGGTAATAGGTAGAAGGGATCAACTCCTTGTGAAGGATGCAAGGCACAAACCACATTCACCATGAAATCCTGACTGATATTGAACCTAGGATGCACCCATACGCCCCACATGATAATAATAATATAATAATGGCCAAATAACTGAATGGGACGCCACGAGCTATCATTCCGCCATGGTAAAGTCATAACACTAGTGCCTCTAGTGTTATGGTTATGGTACCTCCATAATTAGGTGAAACTGGTCATGCATGTATATGGCTAAGGTAACTAATAAAACATAAGCATTTAATCTGCAACGACTAGGGAAAATAGTTGTCTGCATACGGGAAATCCTAATAGAGGAAGAGGTTGTCCTAACTAAAGGACGGGAAATCCGTACCTTATGTCCAGTAGAAGCTAACGAAAACGCTGAAGAAACTACTCCGCCTTGACGGATAATACTACATAAGAATGGGAACGCGTATGAGTTGTCTGAATTACATGTGTTTTACTGGTTTTGGGTGTTATTAGCTTGTTATAATTATTCTGTCATGTTTTAGTGTTTACTGTGTTAACTGTAGTTATTCTGATGTTCTGTTGTGTATTATTCATGTATTAGTGTATTATAATACTTGTATTGTAATACTAAGTAATTTTCTAAAAATAGCAGGTTTTCATAAATAGTAAGTTTCTAAAAATAGAAAGTTTCCAAAAATAGTAAGTTTCCATAATTATAAATAAGCTGGATTATTAATAATAAGTAAAGTTGAATTAGTATGAAACAAGTCATGGTTATAGCTTATTAATAAATAACTTGGTTAATTAATTAAACTATACATTATAAGAATTTAATTAAAAATACATGTTTTAATTAAATTAAGCTAAGTAAAATACATTAGTTTATACATGAAATATATTTTAATATTTAACCTGAGTCATGAATTTAATTAAATTGAAAGTCTAGTAATTAATTTAATTAAACATATTTCTGATTTAAATATTATCCCAAAACCCGAACCCGTGTTTTAAAAATGAACTCGAGCCCGAAACCCGGGGTGACATATAAGCCGAAACATAACAGCCCTACCAGTGGAAAGACCGGCTAGCCGGTTGCCACTGGTGGCTCTCGGTTCCTACTGCCGAGCCATGGAAGCCCGATTCACACCGGTTCACGCCGTTTCCCACCGGTTCGTGACTGGTTCCCACTGTTTTATGTTTATCCGGTTCCCACTGTTAACCCAAAAGCCCCACCGAGACCCTATAGGTCTCGGTTGGCACTCGGTCCAAAACAAAACCACACCCCGACACGCGATCGGGGTCCCCCTTGCTGCGTTCGAACCACACAAGCCCCACACCGAGACCATGAGGTCTCGGTTGGGCAAAACAAACACCACCGAGAGCCTTGAGGCTCTCGGCTTGGGTCTTGGCCAAACCAAAGCAACACCAAACACCACTTAAACCATGATTTAATCAATCCCACGTGTTTTTTACTTGTTTTTAAAATTAATTAAATAAGAACACGAATTCAATAAGAATTAAAAGAAAAGAAAAGGTTTTTTATTATACCGAACTCGTGGAAGAAAAGGATTAAGATCACGATCACATACACACAATTAATCAATAACCAAAAATAATCCGGTTGCTCCTTTTTGTTTGATATGGTCGGCGGCAAGAGAGGACAAGAGGTAGGCGAGGAAAACTTTCTATAAACCTAAATTATGATTAATGTTTTCCTGTGATTTTTGGTTAACATGTTTTAAGTTGGGTCATGGGCCAAGCCCATCTTTTCCTTTTTCTTTGTCTTAGCCGCGGCATATGGGGCCCACATGGGGAAACCCGTAGTTTTCTCGAGTTAAGTTATTTATGTGATCGTTCATGTTTAGTTATCGTGATTTTTATATGTCGTGTACTTAACACATTTATAATATATACGTAATTACATTTTATTAAATATCATGTTACGTGAATTATATTATAAATAGAAAGTTTTAATTTTACTGTATTTTTAGATGTTCACTGTTCATGTGTATTGTTCATGGTATTTTAATGCGAGTTTTACAAGCCCATTCTAACCGCTACTTAAAATTTAAATAAGATACTTAGATAGGAAAAAGAGAAAATCCCATATGAATTGTGGATGTGAAGAAAACCATCCTATGGTACTTACGAGTATGAAGGTGTTTAGCCAAGGTAGCTATGACGACACCAAAAGCCCAAAATATTAGACCTAAATTTTTGGATTGTGTATTCATTGGATATGTTGAGAATAGAAATGCTTATCGTTTCATTGTACATGATTCAAAAAATCTAGATAAACAAAAGAACGCAATAATAGAATCATGGAATGCTTCCTATTTTGAAAATATATTTCCTTGTTTAACGAAAGAAACTGGAAGCTCGTCCAGAATAGATGATGAAGTTGTCCAAGATAAGAGAAAACAAGATGATAATTATCTTAAAGATGAGAGAAATATCAACCCGAGGAAGAAGACGTTGAATCGAGAAATAGCAAAAAGGCAAGAACCGAGAAATGATTTGTACCTGATTTTGTCTCTTTTATGATAGAAAATGAACTCACTTCTTAAAGAGAAGCGATAAATTCCTTGGAAGGTACTCGATGGAAAGAAGCCATTAAAAAGGAAATAGATTATATTTTATAAATTTACACTTGGGAGCTCGTGGATTTACTTCCTAGTTGTAAACTACTGGGCTATAAATGGGTCTTCGGGAAGAAGATGAAAGTCGATGGCACCATTGACAAGTACAAAGCAAGATTGGTAATAAGGATTTAGACAATATGAAGGTATGGATTACTTTGATACTTATTCGTCTGTTACATGAATAACCTCAATTAGAATAATTTTTGATATTGACACATTAAAAATTTGGAAGTTCACCAAATGGATGTGAAAACGGATTTTCTAAACGAATGTTTAGAGAAGAAATATATATGAACCAACCAGAGGGTTTCATAGTTCATGGGCAAGAGCGCATGTAGGCTTGTTAAGTCATTATATGGCTTAAAGCAAGCTTCTAAACAATGGCATCAAAAGTTTGACCATATAATGTTAGAGAGTGGATTCAAAATTAACGAATCTTTGTTTTTGAAAAAGACACAAATAGTGGATATGTAATCTTGTGTTTATATGTTGATGATATTATTATCATTGATGGTAACGACACGATGATCAAATCTACTAAAGACATGTTGAAATCAAAGCTTGACATGAAGAATATGTGTTTGGTGTATGTGATCCTTGGATTAAATATCATACGAACTCATAGTAGACTTGTGTTAAGTCAAGTACATTACGTAGACAAAATTCTTAATATTAATAATCGGGGTTTTTCAACCTTCATAAAACTCCAATTGATACTATTTGCATCTATCTAAAAATAGAGGCGTAAGTGTTGTCGAATTAGATTATTCAAGAATTATTGGCATGTCAATGTATTTAATGACAGGTACCCGACCCGATTAAGGATGCCAATAGGTCAGATTTAGGTTGGTTTTTAGTGATGGGTATCCATACTTGTATCCGCCCTAATACCTGATGTGTACCTTGTTAGAATTATCAAGCGATTTTTTTGATTTTTCCGCGGGTGTCGAGCATCCACATTTAAATTTTCGTTGGGAGTAATTGGGGTATAAAGTTGAGAAAAACCACTAAAAACAACAAAAACACCCAAATATATACTAAAAGGTTTTAGAAGATAAGGAATACTACTTAAAATCCAACTACGATTGATTAAAATGTAACTAATATGATCATATCATTCGTTCATCAATCTTCGTCTACCATGTTCCACAAATTTAAGACTTATATATATTAGCAATAAAAGCTAATACGAATTCGGGTAAACGGATATGGATACAGGTGCGGGTAAACGGGGCGGTATGACCAAATGCCGTACCTGCGAATAAAGGAACATTCCTACCCGAACCCGTCTCTAAACCCGCCAACCCGTTTCTAAGTCCAACCCAACTGGTTCGGGTTTCAGCTTTCCCCATCAGATTCGAGCGCTTTTGCCATCCCTAGAACTGACTTAGCAGATGATGTTAGAAGGCTAAGTATGTATATTAATTATCCAAATGATACACAATGGAAAGTTATGACTAGGGTACTTGGTTATTTGAGATAAATTAGTGATTGATTACATCAAATAGTTAACTGTTTTCTACTTTAATATCCCTTTAATTATGATCAATTTATTGCTAATTAACACCTAATATTGCAAAAACTTGTATATTTTATGTTTTTTACAGGTAATATTGAGCAAGTAACAAAAAATGAGGGTAACTGGTGGAATTAGACAAGTAAATACATCGATGTCAGATTTTCCCATTTAGAAGGCCTACACTGTAAATATTTTACGACGTAGATGGTTTCCAGACCTACACTGTAAATACATTGATGTCAGATTTTCCCATTTAGAAGGCCCTATGGCGTAGATTAGGGCCTAATGAAGAAAGTTTACCTACGGCGTAGGTTGTTCTCTTTACGACGTAGGTCCTGCGTGGCCTGAAAAGAATTCATATAAATGAAGGCCTACGTCTTGGGTCATTGTATCCTCTACGCCTTAGGTAGTTCAACTTTAGATGGAAAGTTTTATATATTGTTCCTACAGCGTAGATCGTATATCATCTACGTCGTAGTTGTTCCGAATAATATAAATATAGGGCCCTTTCTCTACAATATGACACACATTTCCTCACACAACATCTCAGTAGGTTTTAAGTCAATTTTGGAGGTTTCATATGTCTCAATTTGGCGAGGTTCCACCATTGTAATGAAAATTTATATTCTAGCATCATTTGTCTTAATCATTCATTTCTTAGAACATTGTTAGATTTTAATGATTTATATCACCATTATAATTATGATTTCTTGCTATTTTATTGCTATGAGTAGCCAATCACTTAGGTGTTGGCCTAGTTATTTGTTATTAATGTTATGATTGTTGTATAGTTTATGTCTTAACTATTTAGGATATTCTTATGCATATTATGAAACCCTTGTATTTTTAAAGTATTTCTATTATGAACCACTCAAGGGTGGCCTAGTGACAAAAAGATTTGTGGCTATCACTCCAAAGTGTGTGAGGTCTCAAGTTCAATTCCCACTAGGTGCAAACAACCTTAAAGTGGCCACGCCAACCTCTTGAAAAAGGAGGGCTTTACCTGGTTTGAGTCTGTGTGGCGGTGGGCTCAAACCCCGTGGATTAGTCGGCCAATGAGTCAGAAATCACGGTTACCAAAAAAAAAGTATTTCTATTATGAGAGATTTCCCTTGGCCTATACGAGATGTATAGGAATTGACCGCTGATAACTTTAGGAAGAGATTTACAAAGAGCGGGTTGGCAATGTTCTGTGCGTAGGGGTTACCGTTCATAGCCTTTTATAAGTTATTTGCTTAAAAAATGCATGAGACCTTGTGGGAGAGTTTAAAAAATTAAATCATATTGGTACTTGTGGTTCAAACACTATTCACTATATACTTGGCTAGTCACGAAAACGGTAATTGGGATTTAGAAGGCATAGGGCAGGGGCTAGTGAAAAATAGGCTTGTTGATATTATGACCACTAACACTAAACAGTTAAACCTAAACACTAGGTTAGTAGTAATTTATGTAGTATTCTTCTTAAATTGAGTTCCTAACTATAATGGTTAGGAGTCCGAGACATGTTTAACATGCACATAATATATTTCTTAATTCACTTAATATCTTGATAACATTTATCACGATTAGATAATAATAGAGTAACTAGGCGCTACAGTTCTTCCTATAGATTCAATATGCTATTTTCAATTATTTATTTATTGTTCTTGTTTTATTTTTTTTGTTATTATTATTATTTCGTGACAAATCTCAATGTAAATTCAATTCATCTTTAGCTCATTTGACGACCTTAGTGTTACCATTCAAATACTGGACACGACCGGGTTTTCTGTCTGTTAATGTGTTGTCGGTAGATCGAGTTTTAAAAATCTAATACTTGACAAAATTACTTTTTAAAAAAAATATGCATCACGTTTTTGGTGTCGTTGCCAGCTTTAGTTTTAGTTTGCACACTACAACTTGTTTTGAAGAAAACAAGATGCCAGAAGTAAATATTAATAAGCTCACGATGGAGCAATATTTGCCAACTATTCGTGAAGACCATGCATCGGCCGTGATCATGCCAAAAATTTAAAGAAGGTGAAGTTCAAAGTCCGTGGTGATTTGGTGATTTTGAAAGGAGAAGAAATAACCATTTTTCTAGAATCTTTGAAGAAAATGCTCATAAACATGTGGACAAGTTATGGATACAATGAGCCTTTTTGATACTCCAAATATCTCACAAATTCCGTTCTACTACGACTATTCCCGATAACTTTGACTTAAGCATTAAAATTTGATGGTGTTTCTACATTTTATGTGTTTCTACTTTCATTTTAAGACAAGTTTTTTGGAAAGTAAAATGGAGCAAAACCAAGTTCGTAAGCAATGTTGAAGATATCGAGTACTATTAGTTTGGAATTGGTCGCTGAATCGAGAGACCTTCATGACGTTGAATTGGAGACTCAAAAGATGCAACACTTTTTGTTTTTTTTCAATGGAGTTGATCATCATCACGAAGACCACAAGAAAGACTGTTACGTCTTTAGAGATCCATGTTGCCTTAATCTAAGCTTAATTATGAACGTTTTGATTGCCTAAAGCGAACTATAGAATGAACACTTGGTTGGGAAGTTCTTGTAATGGCAAAACGCTGTAGTGTCACTGTGGAGAATTACTAAGATATTACTACTAACCTTTGTGGCATCTTTTTCAACAATCTGTCCCACTTCGCTAAGAAAAAAATCACTTGAGCTTGTAATAATCTTAAACATTTTTCATATAAGTAAGCTCTGGTTGTGGGTCTTGCTTAAACCTAAGCGGGTTGGTTCTAAACAAGGTCTCAAACGTTAGGTTTTTTTGTTAAAATTTAAACGTCCAAGTAGGTTTCAATCAGAATTCATATATATATTCCGTCTACGTACTTAAGTGATGCAGGCCTTTGTGTTGATAAAAATACGCCTATCTGTATATGAGTACGTCGAACATGATAGATTAAAGTGACATCCAAACTCTAAAGTGAACCATGTGATATCCTCCATAACATCTGTTCACTCCATTTGATCTAAGCCGAGTTGAACCTTTGTAATATGAAAAAGTGAATCGTATAATCATTTTCTTCAAGAATTTTAAAATCCGTAGTTTTATGATCTACATGAGCTTTTTTAAGAACTAAAAATCAGTCATAATCGACGCAAGAGAAGAATATAATCTAATTTGATTTGTAAAACATTTCATATGGAGATGTTGTATTGTTTAAAAAAAAATTTACTCCGTATGTTTTCGGCTCTCATTTCGCTGTCTATAGTTGAATTGAATTTATGATACAAACTATTTTTTTTTCGAGCCTAAAAAAGATACGACACCTTAATTAAGCGTTTATTATAGGGTCATTATGTAACTTTAGTTCGTTTCATAGTTAGATTGGAAATGTGTTATGTCGGTTGCAGACTATATATACACCATCATATGTGTCAAACGATAATTGAGTTCAGGGCATTCAAGATTCGGAGTCTGGTTTTTCTACTTTGTAGCAACAACCGTTTTTCGTCTCTTTAGAGCCCCGTCATCTCTACAATAAAAAGGTGAAGGGGGAGGGGTCGTTATAAACTGATCATTCTTTTCAATGCTAACGTTTAGTTAGGGTATAATTCTTGTGCAAAGTATGTTATTGTCAATGAGCATTGCTATATCTTCCTACAACATATGCTTACATATCCTCCTACACACACAATAATATTAAATGTTTTTTTCTATTAATTCTCTCTCCACATCTAAACCGTCCGTTCTGACACTTGTCAAGATCCTGTGAGTAGGAAGATTTGTAGGTTGTTATTGTAGGAGGATATAGCATTTTTGATTGTGAATACATATAATCTGTTTGTGTGTGTATGTCTTCAGGTTTCATTTTATCCGTTTTGGTTCCATGTTGTTGGTTGATTGATAAACAACTTTATTAATCTTAGTGAAGCTCGTAACTTGCTTATCTGAGCCCAGGTAATATCCATCCAAGTCTTGTGATCTATTATGATATGAATCAAACAAGCTTGTGGATTCCTTGAAAAATTCAGGATAACACGGTCTTCCTCCCCAAATGCTATTCCAAAGTTCTCATGTTCAACAATATCTAGCTTTCGCCTTTCCGATGGATTTCTTGCAGGCATAGGAAAATATATTTGAATTGGTTTTAGTGGTCTAACAATCATCGTAGTTGTTGTTACACATCCTCTCTTGCATACTATAGAATTACTAATGATTAAGATATTTTCAACAATATCATGTCACGTATTTAGAGATCCATGTTGCCTTAATTTTAGCTTATGAAATTGCCTAAATCGAATTATAGAATTACAAAGAAATTGCCTAACGTTTATGTTCTCTTTTGTAACAATGTGTCCCGCATCGCTAAGAAATAAAACATTTGAGCTTGTTATAATCTTGAATATTTGGCGTATAAGTATCCTCTTGTTGTGGATCTTGGTTAAACCTGAGTGGGTATCATCCGAGTTGGTTCTAATCAAGGTTTCATACAAAAGGGGTTTTTGTTAAAACTTAAACACCCAATAGGTTTCAATCAAAATTCATGTATCTTTTTTTTCGTCTTACTAAAGGCCTTCGTGTCAATCAAAATACTCATATCTATATATGAGTATGACGGACGTGATAGCTCACGTCGATGTGATCATTTACTTTCTGGACTTTAGATATATTAAATCACACATACAACTATCTCCATAATTCGTTCAAATAGCGTTAGCATGGTATGAGAAACAACGACTTAGAACTTATTCACAGTGAAATGAGACCATATAGTTGATAATTTATAGAGTAAAATGCATAAATCATACTTGTGGTTTGTTCAAATTGCACTTTTAGTTATCGGTCTTTTGAAAGTGCATGTAACATCACCGGTCTTTAGGTTTGTGTTCATTTTCATACTTTGACTCTAACGTTCAGAATATAAGTTTCAGAATATAAGTATCATGTGTCATGGCTTGAGTCGTCTTTGAAAACGTTAAACGATGGCGTCAGACCCACACCTCAAGTTACGTTTTCGAGTGATGGGCCACCACCACATCATATGATCCTGGAGAACGCTAAATGGTGGTGCAAGACCCACACAACAGGTTGCATTTTTTTGTGGTACTATGGAGTTTTGGGGTATTTGACTACACGAGGAATATGATGTTAGATAAAGAAGAATGTATTTCGTGTTATAAGGTTTTCTCATGGACTACCCGTTGAACTTGGCCTTTTTCTTCACATGGAGGATTTTGTCTATTTACAAAGAGAAACTCGAAAAGGTATATCAAAATCGGTAATTTAGTATGTGGTTCTTCTTCTTCAATCGGGTAAATGTAAATAGGGATTTTCATCCCACATCGTTTCTTAACCAAATCTGCAAAGGGCGAAAACCATTATAAATTGAGAAGACCAGCAATCGAAATACATATGTCTTTTTGACATGATACAAAGTATATACTTTTGTGTTAGCAATTAGTATTAGTTAAAATGTTTTTAAAAGGTTTTTTTCTTCGGACTGACAGATATCTTATATACAATATTTGTCTTTCACGAAAAAAAGTTCCTTATAATATTTTAATTTGTATATGATAATGAAAGTTTAAATTTGATTTTTCAATGAAAAATACTAATTCCTCCTACAAAATTATCATATATCCTGACACGTGACAGAATTAACGGTTTAGATCTGGAGAGATAATGAGTGGAAAAAATGTATATTTTATAATTGTGTGTGTAGGAGGATATGTAGGATGATTGTAGGAGGATTTAACATTGCTCTTTTTCAATGTCTATTGTGTTAGCTAATAAGGCCTATTGGCCCGACCCACTTGTTTAGGTCCGTTTACTTGTTTAGGCCCGTTTTTTTAGGGTTTTCATATTTTGCAGTCTATTTAATGTCTTTTTTATGTAACACATTATTATCAATTCAATAATACAAATATTTGTTTGTTCATTAGTTTCTATATGGTATCAAGAGCTTTGGTTTAAGGTGCTATATATTGTCATCCTCCGGTCGTCAACTAATTGTTGATGATCCGGAGGGATCCCGCTTAATGTTTTTGTTTGTTATTGTGGATCTGTTTGAATCGATTCATTCGCTTGACTCGAAACCTATTCCGGTATTTGTTGTGTTCGTTCATGTAGGTATCAAGTGCCGCAACAAATCTGTGTCGGTAAGTTCGCGTGATCAAATAGTTTTGTTACCAACTGTTTTTATTTGTGTATGTTAAGACATATTATACCGTTGTCGTTGACGAAATAAATTCGTTCTTGTGACAAGTGGTGGAAAAGTAAGTTTTGATATGAGAATGTTTGATATGATTATATTGTAGAAGTTGGGCAGATCATGATTACAATCAAGTTTGAATTTATTGGTTTAATGAATGATATATTGATTCGCGCTTGGAATTAATGAGGTTTCATATGCACCGTTGTTTTGTTCGACTATAGATTAGTTCGAATTTATGAATTCCAATATTGGGTTCGAACATGGTTTGGTTATAGTGGTTGCCCGAAAAGTAGTTTGTTCAGTTTCGTGTTCGATTGTTTTTTTGTTTGCCGCGGTATTGATATCGGTATCTACATCAGTTGGTATTGGGTTTGGATTCTGAATTGGTATTGGACCGGTGCTGAATTTGTTATGTGTAGCATCTCGGCTCCAACAACATGGTTTGGTTCTGCCCGGTGACGTCTGGTTGTGCTTTTGGTTTCGTTTGCTCGTTTGGTTTGCTCGTCTGCTTGTTTGGTTTGTTCCTTCGCTCGTTTGGTTCGCTCATTCTCTTATTTGCTCGTTTGTTCGCTTGTTCGTTTGCTCGTTCGTTTGTCTGCCTGCCTGAATGCCAAGATCGAGACACTCTAGTAGTAGTCGTCTTTGCTCATAATTTGCTTGCTTGATCCCTCTCGTTCATCTTCGTGTTTGTGTGACTCTGCTTTGCACCTAGTTTTGATTGCATCACAATGAGACTTCGTCTAACACCATGACTGCACTCTGGGACATTTCGCTTTGGTTTGCTTTTCACTTTAGTTTCTGTTTGGTAAACTCTCAATGTTCACCGCTGCGGCATTGTGAGTCTGAGGGGAGATGTTAGCTAATAAAGCCTATTAGCCCAGCCCACTTGTTTAGGCCTGTTTTCTTTTAAGGTTTTCATATTTTACAGTATATTTAATGTCTTTTTTATGTAACACATTATTATCAATTCAATAATACAAATATTTGTTTGTTCATTAGTTTCTATATATTGAACCTATATGCTTAAAAAATAGCAATGGTAAACTTGACCAGTAAAGAAAAAAAAATGAAAAAACACCAAACAAACAAAACAAATTACATTTAACTTTTTGGCTTTTTATATCCAAAGACAATTTTCTACATTTTCAAAGCCGATAATATATGACGTCTAAGTTCACGTTTTATCGACGAAAGTCGAAACATGATAGTTCTAGTCGGAATAACGATACATCATCATAATGTACATTTAGCTTCACTAATGGCCTGTTTGTTATCCGGTAGTTATCTTTAGGATTTATCACTAAAGTCAAAAATATCTGTTTGGTAGCTACAACTGGGTTTTGAAAATGGCCATAATGTCCGAATATACAAATTTTACAAATCCTCTCACGTTAGCCTACTTTACAAAGTGTACCATTCTTTGTCTATTTTGTGGGCCCTATTTTGTTTTCATCCACAATTTTTCTTTCATTTGATTAAAATAATATTTTAATTATACATCAATGTTTAAAATAATATATATTTATTTTTATAATATATTTTCTTTCTTTTATATTATTAAATTAAAAACCCAAATATAATATTAATTTTATCCAATCCTAAACTTTTACTTTATAAATCCACACCCAAAGTAAAACCCTACTTCAAACCAAACGGACCCTAAGTTACCTAACTTTGAGTCCGACCAGATGACCTTATCTATGCTTTTTAGAGACAAGAGTACAGAGCAACTTTGTCTTTACTACCGAACATATGAAAACCAGCATCTGAGAAATTACACATCTGGTCTATCATCTTATTATATTATTTTAGAAAATTATATTGTTATTGACCATAAACAATAAAACATGAGTTGTAAAAACCAGATTAAGGGGACTTACCGCTATTAAGATCACGATTTAGGTCACATGATTTAGGTCACATAATTGGTTCAAATAGTGTTAGCATTGGTATGAGAACAACAACTTCAAGCCTATTCATCGTGAAATGAAATCATATAGTTGATTATTCAAAAATATGCGATTCTGTACATCTCATCTTTGTTTTACCATAATATTTAAGAACATAAGGTGTATGTGTTATGGTTTTAGCCATTTTCGAAAACGCCAAACGATGGCGTTAAACTCAAACCCTAAATGGCGTTTTTTAGTGTTGGGCCACCACCACCACACCATATGATTTTGGAAAACGTCAGACTCACATCGCGGATCAAATTTTTTGAGTTTTTTTGTGGGTTAAGGAGTTTTGGGGTACTTGATAATATGTGAGATGTGATGTTATGCATGTAAGGAAAGATGCATTTGGAGTTATAATGTTTTCTGGTGTTATAAAAAGTATCGTGACTACCCGTTGAACTTGGCCTTTTTTCACATGCACGATTTTGTCTATTTACACAGACAAACTCGAAAAGATATATCAAAATCGTTAATATAATATGTTGGTTTCTTCTTTTTCAATGGAGTAAATTGTTATTGTGAATAGTTAAAAATTTTAAAATCTTGTTTTTTTATGAAAGGGGGATATCTTATATTAAACAAAAAATATTTGTCTTTTATAAAAAAAATTCCTTAGAATCTTTTAATTTGTATCTGATAATGAAAGTTAAAATTTATGTTTAATGAACCTATATGCTTAAAAAATAGCAATGGTAAATTGAATCCAATACAGAAAAAAGAGTAAATTACATCGTTTGTTTCTGTGATTTGGGCCAAATCACTTATTGAGTCCTTATTTATTTATTTATTATGCTTGATTGATCCTTAATTTTGAATATACACACCGTTTGCCCCTATCGCCAAATCGAGTTATCTTTTTGTGTTAACCCCTCTCATGTGCCTTGCACACGAGGGTATTTTTATCTTTCCCACTTGAACCCAAATTTCTATTTTATTTTTACTTTTTTCTTATAAAAAATAACTGAACAATTAAAAAAAATAGTAGTATATACAAATTCTCTCTCACACACATTACACCCACTTAGACCATCTAAAAAACACGTGGCTTGCCGCCGCCTGCAACCACCATTGGCTGCCATCAACAACCGTTGCAGACAACCCACCAGCCTCACAAAACTCACTCGCATCACCCAACTTTGATCTGGTCCACCATCACTATCTCCTAACCAAACACACTCGATTACATAATTTTTAAACCGTCACGTATGTCCTCTCCTATGACACCACCCTCTTACTGCTACTACTATTCTACCGCCGCCATCACCATTATCTTTATAACACCACAATCAACTGGCCAACACTTATCTCTACTACAATCACTTCACTACCCAACGACCACCAGAATCACAACCACACCACCCCGTCCACCCCACCCGTATCGCACACTAAACGCAACCCCATAGTCAAACATATCAACACTTACATGAAACACATTCAACAACAAATTCACCCAAATACAACCATTAAACAATATATCATTAAACACTCTATTTAGGATCTGTTTGATTACAACTTTACAAGCAAACCCGCTTTCATTTTTTTCGACTACTACCGCCACCATAATAGATCTCCTAGCGTCGCCTCTTTAACAACCACTAGCAACCTCATACATAACCGTCGGCCATATCGGATTAACCTGGTATTGGACTTGTAATTCGGTGATTCGATCGGGTTAACTCGATGACTAAATCTTATGTATGTGTTGTTGACTTTGTATATAAAAGATACAGTGTAAATCCTTAATCTTAATGAAGCTCTAAACTTGGCGAATTGGGCCAAAGCTCATCCACGTCTTGTGATCGATATTTTTTTGATTTTATGATTCAAACAACCTTGTGGGTTCTTTAGGAAGTTAGGAACGAAACGGTCTTCACTCTGGCCTATATGCCCCTCCAAGGTTTATACAAGTTCTCTGATGGATTTCCCAATTGGTTTTTGAGTCGGGTAGAAAATGTGTATATGTCCGATTTCTAGTTGTATGTGGAGATTAATTATAGTAAGCATATCGTCCTCGACTCTTAATATGAAAAGGTAATAATAGTAATCCGTCATACTAACCGAAATTTGGTTACGATGGGTGAAAAACCATTTGTGTAATGTTTGGTTCAACATGGTTTACACTAGTTCGTTGCCTTTTGCCATTTTGGCAGGGGCGGAGCTAGTATGGGGACTAGTGGATACTGAGCCACCCCCAATCAACCTATTTTGCTTATTAATTATGTGTATTACAAGCCATTTTTCTACTATTTTCTACATTAAGCCTCCCTCAACACTATGAACTTTTGCCTTGAGTATGGTTAGCCTCCATTAACTAAAAATCCTGGCTCCGCCCCTGCATTTTGGTGATAATGGAGGAATATATCGTTGTTTTTGGGTGATGTCGCAAAAGAAATCTTGTCGAAGGTTTCCAATTGTGAGTCTTTATCGCATCAGGCATCGGTAAGAAAGAAAGCTTTAAACTTGGCTGATTCGAGTTATATTCATCCCAAGTGTTTGTCGCCTATCTTCTTCAATGTTGTCATTCATACAAAAATCTTTGGAATCTTACGAATGACATGGTCTTCATTCCTAAACGCGCTTCCAAAATGATGATGTACAATGATATCAAACATTCGTCTATTCAATGGATTTCTTGTAGGCATAGGAAAATGAAAATGTATTGGCATTCGTTTAAAACTTTGAACAGGCTAAGAATCTATGTAATTACTTAGCTACCTCGTTTTTATATTGTTTAATCTATTCAGTTTTGTTTAAACAGAAGTTCTTATTCGATTCTTGATCATACCCAAAAATATTACAACGTGGTTTGTTCTTTTTTAATTGAGTAGAGATTGTTATTGTGAATAGTAATTTTAATCCCACATCGCCTCATAACAAAATCTGGAAAGGGTGGAGACTGTTATAAATTGAGAAGCCAACATTCGTAACACATATGTCTTTGTGACCTCATCCAAAATACAAATAAGTTGTATTTTTGTGTTACCACTAGTACTAGTTAAGATTTTATATAAAACTTTTTACTTGAACTCATAAATATTTTTTATTAAATAAAAAATATCTACGAGATTGATTAAAAAGTTTTAGTATTTGTTAACTTGTATCTAACAGTAAAAGTTCAAATTTGCTTTATGTATATTAATTAATGTAAAAATGTTTGGCCCAACATTTTACTAAGGTTTTATTTTAAAACCAATTGGTAAATTGGTGATACAAGAAATAACCCATCAAAACTTATATATTGAATTTAAAATTATGTTTCAATTGGTGTGCTATATTGAGTTTGCACATCTAACAAACAACATCTATGAATGTAGGGTATTTCGTGATATTGATTAGGCGGGCACTTAGGCTGTGTTTAGCGCATGAGCTTATCAGAGCTTATCGTACTTATCGTAACATGAGCTTATTGTTTTTTTTAAATAAGTTACTATTAAAAATAAGTATCGTTTGGCTGACAGAGCTTGAAGGATCTTGTTAAGCTCCTAAATGGCATGTTAGTTGAATTAACATGTAAAAATAAGCTCAAATCATCCGGCTCCAGCAACCCGCTATAACAATTCCAGCTCCTTGAAATACCAAACATACCCTTATATACCCTTATACGGGGAGGCAAAACCTATTTTTTTTAACAGTGTCGTATTTCTTCATTTGATTATTTACTGACCATTTTTATCACATTAAATCGATATACATAAAAAATATATTACGCAAAAATGCGTTTTAATTTAATTCACACACACAAACACATAACACATAGGACGACCTTGATCGTCTGCTAAACCCAAATAGCTAAAAATCGACCACGACCATCGCCCCAACCAACATGAAGGACGACGATCTAGCCGACCTCTTGGTTGACCAAGATCGTAGCAACCAGCCTTAAATTCAACAAACAAATATCGATTCTTTGGCATTTAATTTTCTCACTTTTTATATGAAGACACAACAAATAAGACAACTTAAATTTCTTTCTAGTTGCTAATATTTGTCGTCTTAGTTCATGTTTTTAAAATCAAAGGTCGAAACATAATAATATGTCGCCATGTTGACCTACTGGTAGTTTACAACTTTACATCAATCCAATTCTATTAGGTATCTCGAACAAAAGAAAGATAGCCGCTCGACATAAATAAACTCGATTCGGTGATATATGTGTATTTATATTTCACGATCGATATGAGTCACGCACAACATAATTTGTCCAGTTTTTATGTAAAATATGATGTGCAACAACAATTTATTTTTTAAAAACTTGTAGGAAAACTCCTGCTTCTGTATATTATCAATCTCTCTCACTAAAGATTTATGCGCAACAAATAATAGTATATGGCTACTTTCATTTAAGAGTGGTTTGGAAAGTAACATCGAGCAAAACTAAGTTCCACGAGCAGCGATAAAGATATCGAGTACTTTCTAGGTTAGATTTGGTCGATGAGTAGAGACCTTGATGACATTGAATTGGAGACTCGGAAAAGTAATGACCATTGATTTTATTTATGAAATCGCACAATCAATCTTTTTTATAAAAAATTGGATCTTTAGATGGATGTCCATGTTGCCTTAATACTAGCTTATCAACATTTTGATTGCCTAAAGCGAACTATTGAATGAACACTTTTTTTGGGAAGTTTGCGTGCTGGAATTAGAGTATTTGTGGCATCTTTGGTAACATTCTATCCTACATCGGTAAGAAATATAACATTTGAGCTTTTTATAATCTTTAATTTTTTTGCATATAAATATTTTCTTGTGTTGAACATTGGTTAACCCTATAGGGGTATTCATGCTGATTTTCATCAATGTCTATAGCAAGTAGGTTTTTATTTAAACCTTGAAGGTATCCTAACTAGTTTGAGTTAAAGTTCATGTATCTTTTTTTCGTCTCCATAGCGATAATGCACGCCTTGGTGTTTACTAAAAGCAAGAAACATCGAAGCAAAAGCCAGTGTGTATTGGATGAGAAATGATCGATAAACAAGCCTCAATTGTTAGACATTAAACTTTTTCTCACTAGGGCCATCTCAAGAACGCGAGAGGCCTAAACTAATAGAAGCATTACTTATTTTTATTTAATTTGCTTCTCGTTTTCAGGTTGACATTAATTTGTAATTACGTAAAAAGCAAATATTCATTGATTTGTAAAACATAATAGGATATGTGTTCAAACAAATTTAAGATCATAAGCCGAGTTAAACCTTTGTAATTTTTTTCTTCATGACTTTAAAAGCTGTAGTTTATGATCTATATGATGTTTTTTAAGAACTAAAATTAGTTATAATGGACGCAAGAGAAGATATACTCATATATTATGTTATTCTTGCGAACATGACTTTAAGACGAAAGATCTTACTCTTGAACTTCGCATTTCGGTGCGAAAAACCGTGAGATGTTAACTCTAACATGTTAACCGTTATTTCCGTCATGTGCCTTCCAAGTGAGGGCAATTTTTTCATTCCTCTATTCCTCTTAACCAAAGCGCACCTCATACTTATTTTTGTGCAAAAATTCGTTACTTTAATTTTCCAAAAACACCTCCATCCTTACCACCACCGGTCACCAACCAAAACCAACACCACTATCAAGTAACGCCAATATAGCTCGTCTTTTTTCACACTTTAATTTTCTTTTAAATTCGTCAAGAATACCACCACCATCATCATCGCCACCCGCCAAGAAATGTGCCAACATTGAGATATACCCATCTCAGTAACCCACCTATGTTTTTCAATTACAATATATGAAGAGACTACAAAAAGATGACATAAATTTCAGTTGGGTAACGTTTCATAATACAAAATGATGGTATACAGTCACTATAAAATAATACATTTGAGACTACCAAAATTTATTAATTAAAAGAGTTATTAATTAATCGATAAATTAATAATTATTAATTTATATATTAATTAATATTTTATGAATTGTTTACAAACACCTTTCAGGCTTCCACTTAATTATTGTATACAATGCATGTACGTATATCAAATAAACGGCCCAATTTGAAACAAACTTTCAATCTCCCACCTTATTATGCTTCTTGTGTTCAATCTCACACCTTCATAAATCATTCATGTAATATCCTATATATAAGGAATTATTAATTTATATTTTATATGGGTCTAAAGAAATTATCAAAAATGTATTATCTTATAATTTTAGCGAATTATTAATTTAGCACCATATCCCGAGTCGGGACCGGCAAAAAATATTATCCATAATCGAATATTAATTTATCGAGTTTCTATTGTATATTAAAATAAAAAATATTTGTTTGAAAATAGAAAAAAAAAAAAAGCGATATAATTGTACGAAACGCTTGTCATTTCCTGCAAGTTATATTTTATCAATATAACAAATATAACTCGAGACAATAGATATGACAAGCAACTTCACACTCACCTCAACTTGTTATTTAAAAAACATCACACGTTATATTAAGAAGGAAAACTTGCATTCCTCACCGATGTGGTATTAAGACATGCAGATGATCTACAATAAGAAGGATTCGAGCTTGTTCGAAGTGGTGTTATACGCTATCAAGTTCTGATGGAGAATTGTGAATTGTATTAAAACAAGAACTACAAATAGAATTTTTTGAAATTACTTGATGAACCAAAAGTATATATAACAACAAAATCATTTATCTTGATCACTTCAGTTTCACAATCAGATTGATCTCATTCATTTTGTTGATCCTCACATCTTATTCCGTCACCGCACACAACCACACATTCAGCTCATTGACTTCTAATCACACTATTTACAATCAGTTCAATCACAAATGGTGCTGTTTTTCACGGGAGGTGTGGGATATTTACATTTAATGTTAGTGGGGTTGTTTATGCTGATGGCGGTGATGGCGATGGTAAACGAGGGGAGGGTCTAGTGGGAGTATCTGCGTTAAGAAAAGGAAGCCAAATGTTTTTGTTCAAATAATGTTGCAATTCTAACAGTTGATGCAAATAGTCACAGTTTGCTAGTTATAGTAACGTTTTTCTAACTGTTTTGTGGAGTGTTTAAAAAACTAATGCACCACCACCCTCTTACTAACTTTGGAAGGATTTCGGGTAAATGTCAAAAATACACGATGTACTTTCTCAGATTATCTATTATGTCGATCGTACTATTTTATGTACGAAATACCCACTCGCCACGTAGGACTTGGTCAAACCATTTGAGTTAAAAAAAGGAAGCAAAATGTCGCTGCTCAAATAATGTTGCAATTCTAGCAGTTGATGCAAATAGTCAGTTTACTAGTATATGAACGTTTTTCTAACTGTTTTGTGAAGTGTTTAAAAAACTAATGGACCACCACAATCATACTAACTTCAGTGCTTATGTTCAACGATATCTAGCTTTCGTCTATCAGAAGGATTTCGTCCAGGCAGAGGGGAAAATATAATTTCAATTGGTTTGAGTGCTCCAACCATCCTCTTAGAGTCGTAGCTATCACACATCATCCCTTGTATACTCGGTTGTTTATCAGATTATTGATCATACTTTCATACCCACAAAAATTTATACTTGTTTGTGGAGATTATTTCTTAGTATGCATAGTGTCCTCGCGTGTTTTCGTTTAAAAAACTAAAACTGTCCATGATGCTAATAAAAATTTTGTTATAATGAGTGAAAGTTCAGTGGCGGAGCCAGGAAATTTGATCACAGGGGGCATCAATCGGTGAGGTGGTTTTTATTGTAGCGCGAAATAAGTCGGGTCGGATACTTCGGCTGATATAAAAGCAACAAAAATGCTTTATTCCGATGCAATTATCACATATTATAGACTAAAAATAAACTAAAACGTACCAAAATATTTACCATGTGCTTAATTTTATCAAAATCATACCATTTTGAAAAATTAAAATATGATCTGTCAGTTAAAAAATCGACTGAAAAAAGTGTGATATTAACAAAGATCATGTATACATGTACATGTGAATTTGTCCCAAACCTTCTCAAAATATACATTTTATCCATTTAAAATTCATATAGTGCTAAGTCGAGACTCATGAAATTTTTGGGCAAAAGTCACAAAGCATCATTACTTATAATAGAAATCATACTTATGCAAATACCCATCCAACTATTCTAATTTCTACGTATTAGTGTACTATGTTAGATAAAAAGAAAAAGTTGAATACACAATTTACTTTTGTAAATAATTAATAATGCATAAAAAGCTATCACGTGACATAATTGGTCCCACAACCAATAACCTAGATCTACCTTCTTTCTTCTCACTTTAATACATTTCTTCTCACCTAAATCTACACTCCATTGTTCCGGCTAACATTACTGTCGGAAAAACGACTTGCACTTTAAAGAGCTCAATTTTCGGCTGACCTTGAGATTATCGAGGGCACTTTGACTATTTAACTGAGGGCACTGGTCTAATTTCTTACCGATATTACTTTTTTTCTATGTACCGTCAGAGCTTGGTTGGGGGCAATGCCCCCCAGTACCTAACATATGGCTCCGCCCCTGTGAAAGACCATTTGCATGACCAGTGGCGTACGCACATGAGAGTCGGATGTGGCACAGGCTACACCCAATTTTAGGTCACAAAGGATAAATGTATTCTACAAAATGTTTTTCTCGATGCGTGCAACATCCATTTTTTAATAGTGAGAGACAACTTTAGTTATAATAATCATAAAACACCAAGTCATACTGGACGTTATGTAAACGTGTATACGCAAAAGTCATACAAAGTTAACATGGTATGAGAAACAACGACTTTGAACGTATTCACAGTGAGAGATCATATATAGTTGACCATGAATTCCGGATTTCTACATCTTATCTTTTTCTTTATGCAAAATCGTTAATTTAGTTAGTTGGGTTCTTCTTCTTCAATGGGGTATATCCCACATCGCCTCATAAGTCATAACCAAATCTGCAAATGGTGGAGGTTGTTATAAAAAGAGAGGCATAACAACTGAAATACATATATTGACACAATTTAAAATACTACGGTTTTTTTTTGTGTTAGCAATTACTAGTTAAATACATTATGAATTTTTGTTTCCATATTGCATTGATATTTTTTATTTAATTAAAAACTAGCATGAACCCGCGCAATGCGACGGCGAGTATCATAATCATTTTTTAGGCTAACAAATATTAATCTCTTATCCATTAAATTGTATTGTTAAAATTGTAAAAAAATCGAAAAAAAACCTCTAAATTTTTTAAAAAATTAATAGTTAATAAAAAATAAAATAAAATGGATATTGAATTAAAGAGTATAAAATTTTATAAAATATGATGAAATTAGATTATAAAAATAAGAAATAAATAAAAAGATTTTTTAATTTAAAAGAAAAAATGTTAATTAAATAGGTTTTTACAAAAGTTTGTTACAAAATGTTGTTAGAAAGGGTTATAGTATATATTGTTGATGAAAATATCAACAACTTGCTTTATTTAGTAAGAAAAAAAGGCTGAATTTTCAGCCTTACTATTTTAAGAAAGTCACAAATGCTTTATAAAGTAGTATAGATATTAAAGCTTTCTTTTTTTTTCTTAACGGCTAATTTATCAAGAAAAGGCCACAAAGGCAAAGTACAACGCTACTAGCTTAACAAAAATTAGATAGGGACACACCCCCTACTTAACAAGCTAGAGCACCACATCATTGGCATGGACAAATCCCATGCTCAATATCAACAATACTACTCAAACAAAAGTACTCAAACAAATGGCAATGGACAAACCCATGCTCATACAAGAGAAAACAAAACAAATACAACTTATGCAAAGAACATAAACTGCTACCCAAACCAATACAATATGGACCCAAAAGACGAGGTCCACCTTCTGTAAATCCATGGCACTCCACACAAACCAGTTCATAAGTTGAAATAAGGCCCCACTTCAGAATACATGGTCACTTTGATTCAACCCCAAAAGGGAAGAAACAAGAGCAACCAATCCATCCCCCATGGAAACCTTACCTCACACTAAGAACAAAGTAAAGCAGGCATCAGACAACCTACTCAAACGCCATCAGAATTAAACTGCAGGAATACTTGGAGAGGTGCCAGTGTAGCACAACTTGTTTATTGCCTCCTTAAAACCCCCGTCTATGTAAAACCCAGTGGAAAACCATAGAGGGGGGAAAGAGTACAACTAAACAAATTTCCTCTCACATGATGCATAAACCAGAATATCTATCTTCACAACATTAAACAGATACAAGGTTTATAAGAATGGACAGAGCATCACATACAAGATTTGGCAACTAAAAAATTGTACAACTGGTGACACCAAAGAGAAATGAAGCTTACACCCTCTCGGAGTACCAGATTGTCCACTAGTAGCACATCAAATCTGACCCAAAACCAACCATAACCTGTCCACCCAAGTCCTCAACACAAGAGGAAAGAAACCGTGCATATCCCTGAAATCAGCAACAAACAGCCAAAAAAGATAGTAACATGGACGAAATCCATAGCAGCACACACCATAGGACCAGCAGAATCAGCCATAAATCCTTAACGCATCAAGCCCTATCCTGCAATAATACATAAACAGCCACCTCCCACATAATTCCTGCTATGGTCATGAAAACAAAAATACTTAATATATGTTAAATATGTATCTAATAACGTAAGTTAAAGTCGGTTTTCCAATGTTCTTTCGACTATACTTGATGATGAACATATAAATATTTTCATTTTCACTTTCTATTAGAAGAGACAAAATATAAGATTGAGGCGGAGCCACACGGGGGTTAAAGAGGTCAGGTGACCCCCCATCGGAAAAGATTATAATGTGGAATTTTTTGAAAATTTATGATATTTTTCGAACTTGACCCTCCTGAAAAATACCTGACTTATAAAAATGGGAATTTAACTTCGATTTTAGAGAGTTTGAGAGTGGAGAAGCGTATTTGTTTGTTGAGATGTGAAGAAGAAGATGGTACATATACACCATGCACATAAAAAGCACCTATTAATATTTTAGTATTACATGTATCTTATCATCTTATTGTTTCATTTTCTAATACGTATAGAGAGTTTTGCATCAGCAATCTTTTTGGTTCTAAATGCACAGCTAACATAAAAAAAATTGACCCCTCTTTAAATTTTTTCTGGCTCCGCCCCTGGTCACGAAGATTACAAGAAAGACTCTAACGTCTTTAGATATCCATGTTGCTTAATTTTAGCTTATGAACATTTGATTGGGAAGTTCACGGCTTAAAAAACGTTGCAATATCACTATCGAGAATTAGTAAGATATTACTAACCTTTGTGGCATCTTTTGTAACAATTTATCCCACATCGCTAAGAAATAAAACATTTGAGCTTGCTATAATCTTAAATTTTTGGCATATAAGCAAGGTTTTGTTTGTGGATCTTGCTTAAACCTATTTGGCTATCCTAGGTTTGAACAAGTATAGAGTTTTTTGTTAAACTTAAAGGTCAAAGTAGGTTTTCAGTGAAAATTCATGTATCTTTTTTCTTCTCCGTATTGAAGGCTTTCGTGTCAATCAAAATACTCATATCTATATATGAGTACGATTGTACGACGAACGTGATAGATTACAGTGACAGTCATATCCTCCATTCATTGGTTCACGTATATGTGATCATTTAGTTTATGGACTTTGCATAAATTAAATCACACATACAATGCAACTATCTCTAAAATTCGTTCAAATAGCGTTAGCATGGAATGAGAAACGACTTCGAACGTATTCACAGTGAAATGAGACCATATAGTTGATAACTAACAAAATACGCGATTCTGTACATCTCATCTTTCTTTTACCATAATCTTTAAGAACAGAAGGTGTATGCGTTATGGTTTAAGCCATTTTATTAAAACTAAGTTGATAAGTGATAATAGTTGAAGGGTGAGAAGGTAACATTTTTTCTTTTATATTTCCTTTGTTTTCTTTGTTTCTTTTTATGTGCAGTTATTGGAAGATGGAGGACTAATTCTAGCAAGTGTGGAAACTTACTAGCTACGCTGAGCCACTCGTCTTTATATTTATTTTTTATCTCATTTTGTAGTTAGTATGTGTGTGTGAAATGTCTCTCTTGTTTTGGTCGCCTTTGATATTCATTATTTCAGTTCTTGATCTGGTTTATGAATCTTGATCTTCGGTTGTAAGATCTTGATTCTTTTATTGGTTTCTTTCTTCTTTGTATGTACGATCAAACAACATAGTATCACATTTGAAGTGATAGCTATACGCAGTTAATAAAAATAAAGGGGTGGTTGGTTGAATCATACTTGATTCTTATTCTTGTTTTTATAAAATCGTATATGGTATCAGAGCCATTAGTTCTTGATATCTGTTTTCTAACTGGTTTTTCAAAATATATTGATTAATCTTGCGGTTAATCGTACTTTGATTGTGTTTAATCACAAGATTTGATCAATAAATTTTTTAGGGTTTCTAAAATTTTTTGGGGGTTTTTCGATTCTTGGTGTCCTGAGGTGATTAATTGGGTTCTTGTGCAATTAATTAGGTTTAATTGCATATCTGATAAGTTTGTCAAGAAACCCTAAATTTCAGAAATTAGGGTTTTCTTGATTGAAGGTAATTGAGGTTGTTTCTTGTTAGTTTTTTGTTGTTTTATCTTGTTTTCAGGTGAGTTTTTCCGCTGTGCATGTTGATTTATAAGATCTGCTTGATCTTGTGAATCTTGGTTTCTGATTGGTGTTTGTTTGTTGCGCGTGCATTGTAATACCACTCTTCTCTCTCTTTTTAGTTTTTTTGTTTCTAGTGGGTGATTAGGTGTCGAAGGGATCTAGGTAGTTTTTTGGAGGTTTGATTGATTGAGAGGTTGTTTGCTTCTTGGTAGTTGTTTGTAGAGGAGTTACAAGGAGATTTCTTTGTTTGTTTACTTCTTTGTCTTGCATCATGTGTGAGGATAAGAAAAGTGATAAAGAGGTCAGTGATACTGATGATGAGAGTAATACAGTCATCCACTCTAATGACCCTCTCTATTTACACCCATCTGATACTAATGGCCAACCTATTGTAACAACTAAATTGTCTGGTCCTGAAAATTATAAATTGTGGGCTGCTGCTTTTAAACTTGCATTACATACTAAAAATAAGTTGGCTTTTATTGATGATACATGTGTTAAAGATAAAGAGGATGGGTTTTTACAAGAACAATGGGATAGATGTAATGCTGTTGTTCTGTCATGGATTCTTGGTTGTATTTCTTCTGAGTTGTATCAAGGGCAAATTTTTTCTAAAAGTGCTAAAGATGTTTGGGATGAATTTAAGGAAACATATGATAAAATTGATGGATCTGTTATATATAATTTGCATTTTAAAATTTGCTCTCTTACTCAATCTGGGTCCTCCTTATCTGAGTACTATCACAATTATAATAGTCTAGGGAGACAATTTGATTCTTTGGTTAATCTGCCTAGTTGCACTTGTGAGGGTGCTCCTCAACTTAAAAGTCATAATAGTCTGTTGAGATTGATGCAATTTCTTATGGGATTGGATGACACTTACAGTGTTGTAAGAAGTCAATTATTGACTTCTGATCCTTTACCAGATGTGAAATCTGCATTTGCAACTTTATCTAGGGTTGAATCTCATAAGAATAACTTGGTTCATAATTCTTCTGTTAGACCAAACTCTTCTGTTTTTGCTGTTAGACCATCTAATTGGTCTAATAGTAATAACAACAACTGGTCTAACAATAATAATAATAACAATAGTAGGTCTTCTCAAGGGAGAGGAGCTACTAGGAATAATAATTTGGTTTGTAAGCATTGTAATATGACTGGCCATACCATTGATAGGTGTTTTGAGCTTAATGGATATCCACCAGGATTCAAGAAAAGAACTCCTGGTGGTGCAAATTCTAATACTTCATCTGGTGGTGTTAATTCTAGTTCTGCTTCTGTTAAGAATGATCCAAGTACATGGAACTCTATGCCTTTTACTCAAGATCAGATTAACAGATTGATGGCTTTGATTGGTTCTAAGCCTGATAATAGTGAGTTGCAGTCTGGTGCTTCTGGTACTTTATCTTTTTCTAATCATGTGATTAGTTTTGTTACTTGCAAGTTTTTTAACTACAACACTAACATTAGTACATATAGTACTTATGTTGGCTGGATTTTTGATTCTGGTGCCTCTCAACACATGACTTTTTCAACTGATCATTTAACTGATGTTATAAATGTTTCTCATTTGAATATAACTGTTTCACATCCTAATGGGACTATTGAGTTGGTAAAATTTGTGGGAAATTATAAACTTACAGATAAAATTAGTTTGAAAAATGTGTTAGTGGTACCTGGATACAAAGTCAGTCTTATTTCTATTCATAAACTTGCTAAGGACAATAAGTTTGTTGTTTCTTTCACTGAATCTAAGTGTTTTATTCAGGATTCTCTTCAAAAGTCCCTCCTGGGGACTGGTAGTGAGAATAATGGATTATATGTGTTTGATTCAGGTAGGAAATTTTTTAATAGTAAGATTACTTGTTGTATGCTTTCTAAGTGTATTTGGCACAACAGGCTTGGTCATCCATCTGATCAGGTTCTGAGTGTGTTGAAAGATACACTTAAGATTGATGATTTGGGTGAAACTCAGCCTTGTGATGTGTGTCACAAGGGTAAGCAAACCAGAGAACCTTTTCCTCTTAGTGATCATAAGACTAAGCATTTGGGTGATATTATTCATTTAGATGTCTGGGGTCCTTATAAGATTAAGAGTAGGGAAGGTTTCAGATTTTTCCTTACCATTGTTGATGATTATACTAGAGCTGTCTGGTTGTATTTGCTTAAAGGAAAAGATGAGGTTTTTGAAAAAGTTGTAGAATTTTATAATCTCATTAAGAATCAGTTTGATATTTCTGTTAAAGTTTTTAGAAGTGATAATGGGACTGAGTTTATAAATCATATGTTTGAAAAATTTGTTACATCTAAGGGTATAATACACCAGACTTCTTGTGTATATACACCACAGCAAAATGGTATTGTTGAAAGAAAACATAGACATCTTCTTAATGTTGCTAGCGCCCTCATGTTTTAGGGGGGCATACCTTTAAACATGTGGTCTGAATGTATTTTAACATCTGTGTACCTTATTAACAGGTTTCCTACCTCTGTGCTTTCTGGAAAAAGTGCCTATGAAATGATTTACAATGTTTCACCTAGTCTCTCTTTGCTTAAAGTTTTGGTTGTTTATGTTTTGCAACTGTTTTAAATAATTCAGATAAATTTTCTGCTAGGTCTGATAAATGTGTTTTATGGGGTATTCTAACACTAAAAAGGGTTATAAGCTTTATAACCTTGAAACAAAGAGTTTTTTCTTTTCTAGAGATGTGAAGTTCTATGAGACTGTTTATCCTTTTAAAAACAATGTGTTGGTTAAAGAGTTTGTTTTTGAAGAAAATGGTGTTAACAGTCAAAACTTTTTTGACCTAGTAGAATCAAAGTCAAGTGAACCCTATGATGATAAGAGAGACAGTAAGAATGATATGGATAATAGTGTGACTCCTGACTTTGTAGATGTGTCTAGTGACACTTCTCCTAATGTTGCCAGGCATTCTAGGGGGTAGTCAAAGAGTCTAGTTTAGACAAGATTGACAACAGCCAGAATGGTCTAGGTGGCAATATAGGAAGTTATGAAGGAGATGACATTATCAATAATGATGATGATTATGAGTCTGAGGGTGACGAATTTGTGGAATTTAAACAAATGTTTGAATCTGAAAATGGTAATAGTCTAGAAAGACCAGAGTTAAGGAGATCTAGTAGACCTGTTAAAACTCCTGCTAAATTTGACAATTATGTGATGGATAAAAAGGTTAGATATGATATAAATAGTGTGATTATTAGTTATGCCAATTTGTCTATGCATAATTTTGTCTTTGCTAATAATTTGAACAAAATTCATGAACCCAAATCTTATTCAGAAGCTATTAAAAATCCAAAATGGATTGAAGCTATGAATGAAGAGATGGATGCACTTAACAGAAATAACACTTGGGTAATTGTGGATTTACCACCAGGTAGAAAAGCAGTTGCTTGTAAGTGGTTGTGGAAAGTTAAGTACACATCTAGTGGTGAGGTTGAAAGGTTCAAAGCTAGGGTTGTGGCTAAAGGGTTTAGTCAGAAAGAGGGTATTGATTATGAGGAAACATTTTCGCCAGTAGTGAAAATTGTTACTGTTAGATGCCTTATTTCTGTTGCTGTTCACTATGCTTGGCCTGTGTATCAACTTGATGTTAATAATGCATTCTTATATGGTGAATTAGATGAAGAGATTTACATGACACTTCCTGAGGGATATGGGTCTAATGATAATAAAGTATGTAGACTCACTAAGTCTTTGTATGGTCTTAAACAAGCACCAAGAAAGTGGAATGAAAAATTAACTAGTGTGCTTGTTGAAAATGGGTTCATACAAAGTAAAAGTGATGTTTCTCTTTTCATTAAAAATGAGAATGGTTCTTTTGTGGCATTACTGGTTTATGTTGATATTATCATAACTGGTAACAATGAATCTGTTATTAATGAGTTTAAGAAATACTTGAGTTCTAAATTTAAAATTAAAGATCTTGGAAAGCTTAAGTAATTCTTAGGCATAGAAGTACTTGATGCTAATAATGGTCTTGTGTTTAATCAAAGAAAGTATTGTCTTGAATTACTAGCAGAATATGGTATGATGGCATGTAAGCCAGCTAAAGCACCTATTCCTGATTCATCTAAAAGGAAAAAAGATCAGAACGTTATAGAACAAGATGTTCCTATTGATAACAAAACATGTTATCAGAAAATTGTTGGAAAATTGATCTATCTTACATTAACCAGGCCTGATATAGCCTATGTTGTTCACAGTCTTAGTCAATTTATGCATGATCCTTACAAATCACACTTAAAGCTTGTTTTTCATGTTCTTAGATACCTTAAGAGTTCTCCTGGTAATGGTATTTCTTTTATGAAAAACAATGATTTAAGTCTTGCTGCATTTGTTAACTCAGACTGGGCAAAATGTAAGATTACTAGGAAGTCTGTAACAGGATATACAGTTTATCTTGGAAATAATCTTGTTTCCTGGAAAAGTAAAAAGCAGTCTGTGCTAGCAAAATCTTCAGCTGAAGCTGAATATAGAGCTATGAACAGTGTTGCTTGTGAGATAATGTGGATTATTAAGATCATGAAGGATCTTAAAGTTGATATATCTTTACCAGTTCCTATCAATTGTGATAGCAGTTCAGCAATTCAGATTGCTGCTAATCCAGTGTTTCATGAAAGGACAAAACATTTTGAAATTGACTTATATTTCTTAAGAGAAAAGGTGTCAGCAGGTTTGATTAAGACTTTGAAAATCAAATCTGAAGACAATGTGACTGATATGTTTACTAAGGGCTTATCAATCAAAGATCACAAGTTCCTGAGTGATAAGCTTAATCTTGTCAACTTATATCACAAATCAACTTAAGAGGGGGTATTAAAACTAAGTTGATAAGTGATAATAGTTGAAGGGTGAGAAGGTAACATTTTTTCTTTTATATTTCCTTTGTTTTCTTTGTTTCTTTTTATGTGCAGTTATTGGAAGATGGAGGACTAATTCTAGCAAGTGTGGATACTTACTAGCTACGCTAAGCCACTCGTCTTTATATTCATTTTTTATCTCATTTTGTAGTTAGTATGTGTGTGTGAAAAGTCTCTCTTGTTTTGGTCGCCTTTGATATTCATTGTTTCAGTTCTTGATCTGGTTTATGAATCTTGATCTTGGGTTGTAAGATCTTGATTCTGTTATTGGTTTCTTTCTTCTTTGTATGTACGATCAAACAGCATAGTATCACATTTGAAGTGATAGCTATACGCAGTTAATAAAAATAAATGGGTGGTTGGTTGAATTATACTTGATTCTTATTCTTGTTTTTATAAAATCGTATACATTTTCAAAAAGCCAAACTATGGCGTCAAACTCACAACCCAAGTGGCGTTTTCGAGTGTTGGGTCACCACCACCACAACATATGGTTTTAGAACACGTCAAATGGTGGCACGAGACTCACACCAAGGGTCGCGTTTTTTAGTTTCTTGTGGTGTTATAGAGTTTTGGGGTACTTGACATCAAGAATGTGATGTTATAAAGTTATGGTTTTACATTAAGGATTTTGTTTCTTTGCAAAGACAAACTCGAAAAGGTGTATCATAATCGTTAATTTAATATGTTGGTTTCTTCTTCAATGAAGTAGATGTGAATGATTTTCATCCCACATCGCCTCTTAACGAAATCTACATAAGGCAAAAACTATTAAAAATTGAGAGGACCAGCAATCGAAATACATATGTCTTTTTGACATGTTACAAAGTACCATTATGGTAATGGTAAATTTGAAACCAGTAAAGAAAAAAAAGAAAAAACACCAAACAAACAAAACAATTTACATTTCACTCTTTGGCTTTTTATATCCAAAGACAATTTTCTACATTTTCTAAGCTGATAATGGCTATGTTTGGTAAAATTAGCTGTAAGATGTAAGCTGTTAACTGAAAGCTGTTAACTGTAAGCTGTTAGCTGTAAGCTGTTTACTAAAAAGCTCTATTTTTAATAGAAGTGTTTGGTATATTAGATGTTAACTGTAAAAATTATAATGTAAAATGACTTAAAAGGACATATTTAAATAAATTATAATATAGTTGGAGGGTATATCAGTAATCTACAGCTTTAACAGCTCTTGACAATTTAAAAAGCTGTATCAGACAGCTTTTTATTTAAGAGCTACTTGATGAAAATAAAAAGCTAACATCTCTTAAAAATTGTTGTACCAAACAGAGCTATTAGATTATTTTTTTAACAAAAAAGCTAACAACTCTAAAAAAGCTTTAAAAAAGCTCTTGCCAAACATAGCCAATATATGACGTCTAAGTTCACGTTTTATCAACGAAAGTCGAAACATAATAGTATGTCGCGTCGATGTCGAACTACTGAGAGTCTACATGAATCCTACCATTATATTATGTATCTTTGGCATAATATCTAACTCCAAATATACTCAAAATTTATATTTCACGATTCATATACATGTGATGATCAACGTGCCACAAACAATTTATTGTTCTTTTATTTGTTATTAATCTTCTTATAAAGATTTATGAGCAACAAATATGTTAGTATATCGACAGTTATAGTTCTAGTCGGAATAATGATACATCATCATAATGTACATTTAGCTTCACTAAGTTACCTAACTTTGAGTCCGACCGGATGACCTTATCTATGCTTTTTAGAGACAAGAGTACAGAGCAACTTTGTCTTTGCTACCGAACATATGAAAACCAGCATCTGAGAAATTACACATCTGGTCTATCATCTTATTATAGTATTTTAGAAAATTATATTGTTCTTGACCATAAACAATAAAACATGAGTTGTAAAAACCAGATTAAGGGGACTCAATTGATACTGCTATTAAGATCACGATTTAGGTCACATGATTTAGGTCACATAATTGGTTCAAATAGCGTTAGCATTGGTATGAAAACAACAACTTCAAGCCTATTCATGGTGAAATGAAATCATATAGTTGATAATTCAAAAATACGCGATTCTGTACATCTCATCTTTGTTTTACCATAATCTTTAAGAACATAAGGTGTATGTATTATGATTTTAGCCATTTTCGAAAACGGCACACGATGGCGTCAAACTCAAACCCTAAATGGCGTTTTTGAGTGTTGGGCCACTACCACCACACCATATGATTTTGGAAAACGTCAAATGGTGGCGCCAGACTCACATCGCGGATCAAATTTTTTGAGTTTTTTTTGTGGGTTAAGGAGTTTTGGGGTACTTGATATTATGTGAGATGTGATGTTATGCATGTAAGAAAAGATGCATTTGGAGTTATAATGTTTTCTGGTGCTATAAAAAGTATCATGAGTATGACTACCCGTTGAACTTGCCTTTTTTCACCTGCATGATTTTGTCTATTTACACAGACAAACTCGAAAAGATATATCAAAATCGTTAATTTAATATGTTGGTTTCTTCTTTTTCAATGGAGTAGATTGTTATTGTGAATAGTTAAAAATTTTAAAATCTTGTTTTTTATGAAAGGGGATATCTTATATTAAACAAAAAATATTTGTCTTTTATGAAAAAAATTTCCTTAGAATCTTTTAATTTGTATCTGACAGTGAAAGTTAAAATTTATGTTTAATGAACCTATATGCTTAGAAAATAGCAATGGTAAATTGAATGCAATATAGAAAAAAAGTAAATTACACTGTTTGTTTATGTGATTTGCGCCAAATCACTTATTAAGTCCTTACTTATTTTTTTTTTCTTGATTGATCTTTAATTTTGAATATGCATACCGTTTGCCCCTATCACCAAGTCGAGTAATCTTTCTGTGTTAACCTCTCTCATGTGCCTTGCACACGAGGGTATTTTTGTCTTTCCCACTTGAACCCAAATTTCTATTTTATTTTTACTTTTTTCTTATAAAAAATAACTGAACAATTAAAAATAAAAAAATAGTACTATATACAAATTCTCTCTCACACACATTACACCCACTTAGACCATCTAAAAAACATGTGGCTTGCCGCCGCCTACAACCACCATTGGCTGCCATCAACAACCGTTGCAGACAACCCACCAGCCTCACAAACCTCACTCGCACCACCCAACTTAGATTTGGTCCACCATCACTATCTCCTAACCAAACACACTCGATTACATAATTTTTAAACCGTCACGTATGTCCTCTCCTATGACACTACCCTCTTACTGCTACTACTATCCTACCGCCGCCATCACCATTGTCTTTATAACACCACAATCAACTGGCCAACACTTATCTCTACTACAATCACTTCACTACCCAACGACCACCAGAATAACAACCACACCACCCCGTCCACCCCACCCGCACCGCACACTAAACGCAACCCCAGAGTCAAACATATCAACACTTACATGAAACACATTCAACAACAAATTCACCCAAATACCACCATTAAACAATATATCATTAAACACTCTATTTCGGATCTGTTTGATTACAACTTTACAAGCAAACCCGCTTTCATTTTTTCGACTACTACCGCCACCACAACAGATCTCCTAGCGTCGCCTCTTTAACAACCACTAGCAACCTCATACATAACCGTCGGCCATATCGGATTAACCTGGTATTAAACTTACAATTCGGTGATTCGATCGGGTTAAATCGATGACTAAATCTTATGTATGTGTTGTTGACTTTGTATATAAAAGATATAGTGTAAATCCTTAATCCTAATGAAGCTCTAAACTTGACGAATTGGGCCAAAGCTCATCCACGTCTTGTGATCAATATTTTTTGATTTTATGATTCAAACAACCTTGTGGGTTCTTTAGGAAGTTAGGAACGAAACGGTCTTCACTCTGGCCTATATGCCCCTCCAAAGTTTATACAAGTTCTCTGATGGATTTCCCAATTGGTTTTTGAGTCGGGGAGAAAATGTGTATATATCCGATTTCTAGTTGTATGTGAAGATTAATTATAGTAAGCATATCATCCTCGACTCTTAATATGAAAAGGTAAAAATAATAATCGGTCATGCTAACCGAAATTTGGTTACGATGGGTGAAAAACCATTTGTGTAATGTTTGGTTCAGCATGGTTTACACTAGTTCGTTGCCCTTTGCCATTTTGGTAGGGGCGGAGCTAGTATGGGGACTAGTGGGTGCTGAGCCACCCCCAATCAACCTATTTTGCTTATTAATTATGTGTATTACAAGCCATTTTCCTACTATTTTCTATATTAATCCTCCCTTAACACTATGAACTTTTGCCTTGAGTATGGTTAGCCTCCCTTAACTAAAAATCCTGGCTCCGCCCCTGCATTTTGGTGATAATGGAGGAATATATCTTTGTTTTTGGGTGATGTCGCAAAAGAAATCTTGTCGAAGGTTTCCAATTGTGAGAGTCTTTATCACATCAGGCATTGGTAAGAAAGAAAGATTTAAACTTGGCTGATTCGGGTTATATTTATCCCAAGTGTTTGTCGCCTATCTTCTTCAATGTTGTCATTGAAACAAAAATCTTTGGAATCTTACGAATGACATGGTCTTCATTCCTAAACGCGCTTCCAAAATGATGATGTTCAATGATATCAAACATTCGTCTATTCAATGGGTTTCTTGTAGGCATAGGAAAATGAAAATGTATTGGCATTCGTTTAAAACTTTGAACGGGCTAAGAATCTCTGTAATTACTTAGCTACCTCGTTGTTATATGGTTTAATCTATTCAGTTTTGTTTAAACAGAAGTTCTTATTCGATTCTTGATCATACCCAAAATTATTACAACGTGGTTTGTTCTTTTTTAATTGAGTAGAGATTGTTATTGTGAATAGTAATTTTAATCCCACATCGCCTCATAACAAAATCTGGAAAGGGTGGAGACTGTTATAAATTGAGAGGCCAACATTTGTAACACATATGTGTTTGTGACCTCATCCAAAATACAAATAAGTTGTATTTTTGTGTTACCAGTAGTACTTGTTAAGATTTTATATAAAACTTTTTACTTGAACTCATAGATATTTTTTATTAAATAAAAAATATCTACGAGATTGATTAAAAAGTTTTAGTATTTGTTAACTTGTATCTAACAATAAATGTTCAAATTTGCTTTATGTATGTTAATTAATATAGAAATGTTTGGCCCAACATTTTAATAAGGTTTTATTTTAAAACCAATTGGTAAATTGGTGATACAAGAAATAACCCATCAAAGCTTATATATTGCATTTAAAATTATGTTTCAATTGGTGTGGTATATTTAGTTTGCACATCTAAAAATCAACATCTATGAATGTAGGGTATTTCGTGATATTGATTAGGCGGGCACTTAGGCTGTGTTTAGCGCATGAGCTTATCAAAGCTTATCGTACCATGAGCTTATTGTTTTTTTAAATAAGTTACTAACAAAAATAACTATCGTTTGGCTGACAGAGCTTGAAGGATGTTGTTAAGCTCCTAAATGGCATGTTAGTTGAAGTAGCATATAAAAATAAGCTCAAAGTATCCAGCTCCAGCAACCCGTTCCAACGATTCTAGCTCCTAGAAATACCAAACATACCCTTATATACCCTTATGAAAGTTTATGGACTTTAAATTAATAGTCGTGAGATAGGATCGAACTCGGGATCACGGGATTGCACACATAACGTAAAGAGTTAATTTATTTATTAAATATATTTTATATATATTTATTAAAATCAAACCAAAGCTTAACTAACGATCGTTGATAAATAAAAGTTAAGTTATAACGACCGTTATGGAATTAAATATAAGCTAAAAGAAGGAAAACGGAAAAGTTCCGGAAGCCCTAATTGGGCTTAATGGGGCGTCGGCCTAAGGAAGAAAAAAGGAAGGAGGACAGATTTTCTTTCCTAATTGGTGTTTTACTTGGAGATCAAGTCTTGTCAAGGCTATATAAACACCTAAAAGCCTTCATAATTTTTCACCCATCCCTCTCCCTCTCTTCTCTTGATCGCCGGCCAAACACCCCTTTATTAGGGTTTTGGTTTTCGATTTTTCTATTTAAAATATATCTAGTCCTAGTCCTTCTCTAGGGTTATTGGGTAGATATTCCATAAGCGTTGAAGCTCGGTTTTTTCGTGCTAGACTCACGGTTAACTCGTTGTATTACGTGTGTACAAGAGCGTGATATAATCTTCCTTTAGATTATATTCTTGGTGGTGTTCGTGATAAACCCTAGTTGCCGTCCGTTCCGTCGTCTTGTGGATCTTGCTAGGATAAAGGTATGTAACCCTAATCTTGATTAATATAATTGTGTTAAATTAATGATCTTGTTAATCGCTTCCGCTATGCGTTCTTTGATCCATATTAGGGTTTTAAATAATTGTTATGAACTATATAAACCATCAGTGGCATCGAGAGCCGTTTTAACATGATTATAATTATCAAGATCTAAAGTTTTTTAACTAATAATGATTTGTGTTAAAAATTACTCGTTGGTTTTTAGGTTTTATGAAAATTAGGGTTTTGTTATTTATTATTATTAAAATCGACTTTTGTCGAATTTTTTATAAAAAAATAAAATAAATTTTGTAAACCCTAAAATTACATGGTAATTGACTTTAGATGTTTTGCATGAATTAATTGTTATGTCATGCGTGGTTACGATCCGTAGTTTTTTAATTGTTAAGAGAATGTGGGAGATCCGTAATAAACATGCATGTTTCTTACGGATCATATAATTTTGATTGCTATTTGCTTTATTTGATTCAAAGTTTTAAAATTAGGGAAGACCTTTTATGTTTATAAAAAACCTATATTTGATGTTCTTTGAATAAATTGGTTTGCATGTGGCTATTTGATTTAGTTTTTTTTTGTACTACTTGTTTTCATACGTTTTTTTTAATTGTATGTTGTAAACAAGGGTAATTTTTTCCAAAAAAATAATATGGACTAAATCTTATCAAAATTAATGAATTGTTTTGAGATGTAAAATTCATATGATTTGCGTTGATTAGAATTGCAATAGCAACTTAACGGCCTACTCAATTTTGGCAAACTATAAAGTGGGTATAACGCACCGCTGGTCATGTACCCGGTAAAGGAAGGAGGTGTTATGCTTCAGCGCTGACCAAATTCCCGGCTCGCCTGTGCGTCAAAATTGGAGTTACCTACGGTTGTTATTGGTACAATTCTTTAAGGTTGATTTAACTACATTAATTCACATCCGAAACACAATGAATAAGGTTATTGCTTTGTGCTATAACTATGTTCTAGAAAAAGTACGATGTGAATTTAGTTGTGTGTAAAATCTTTAATTGGTTTAACCAATACCACAACTTGCAAGTATATGATGAACTTTTAGTCTCACCAAAAAGTTTACTAAACGTTTTATTAAACTTATGTTATGGAGATGTATGCATGCTTCTCCGTACATGATTTTGACACCAAAATCTATACCCTAAATTTAAGTCATATGCCCTCTAATTGACGAACACTTGAAGTTACAATTGTCGTCATATAAGATATCGGACGATTTTGTAATGGAGAGAAAACTTCATGACTGAATAAGATTGCACATGAAGGTTTTACGTTCTTTAGATTAGTCGACTTAATTAAGTTACTCAGTGAGAACTGGAAACTTAAGGCATAAAGTAGGGATAAAACATGTTTACAATGCAAATGATTTTGGCAATGTAAATCCCTAACATATCTAGAAATTGCAATTTGATTTAGGCAATCATTGTTCGACAAGTTACTATGTTGAATACATTTGTCACTAGCAGATCAACTGATGTGATGAATCTATGTCAATATGGGTTCTAGTTTTTCAAGGAAAATACTATGGTTTTATTACCGGGGTAATTTTATTTTCTTGAATTGTATTATCGAAAATACTAATGTTTGAACTTATTTCTGTAGAAATGGCTCAACCCGAAAGCAATCTGACAATAAGCTCGGCGTTCAAAGCTTTCTTTGAACGGCCTGAACTTACTGGCCCGAATTTCAATGATTGGTACCGCTCACTAAGAATTGTTCTGAGAGCAGCGGGTACTATCAATATCTTGGAAACTCCTTTTCCGGAGGATCTTGCTGAAGATGCATCTGATGCGGAAAGGCTTCAACACGCTGGTAACGTTAAGAAGCACCATGAGGTGGCTGCTGTAATGTTAGGGAGAATGGCTCCATCACTTCAAAGGAAGTATGAGCTATTTCCTCCTAAGCAGATGCTTGATGAACTCAAGGCAGTGTATGAAACGCCACAAGCTGTAGAAATCTATGATCTGGTTGATGCTCTACATAGCTGCAAGCAAGCTCCTGGAAAGTCCGTAAGTGCACATTACATGGAGATGAGGGGTTATATGGAACAACTCATCTCACTAGGACAACCCTTCGATCATAATATGGCTATTAACTTGATCAATAGGTCCCTTAATAAGGACTTCAGTGATTTTGTTTGTAACTATAATATGCATTGCACGGGGAAGACAGTAAATGATTTGCATGCAATGCTCATTGACTTCGAAAAGGGTTTAAAAGATAAGGCATCCACTGCTACGCCTCAAGTACTTTATGTACAAAAGGGTAGAGTGTCTAAACCTAAACCGCAAGGGAATAAGAAGCAGAAAGGCAAAGGCAAGGCTGATAAGAGCAAGCAAGTTGCGACTACATCTAAGCCGAAGCAGAACTTTGCTAAGAAATCTCAGAAAGATGAGACTTGCCAATACTGCAAGATGACTGGACACTGGAAGAGGAATTGCTCTCTCTATCTCCATGAAATGGCAGAACATAAGAAGAAGGCTGAGCAAGTTGCTGCAGCACCATCTTCAGGTAACTTATTTATGATAGAGTTATTTAATCTTTCATACAAATCAAACTCCTGGGTATATGATACGGGATGTGGTATTAATATTTGTAATACCCTGCAGGGATTTGAGTTGAAGAGGAGACTATCCTATGGGGAACAATTTCTGCAAGTGGGCAATGGCGCACAAGCAGCGGTTGAAGCTATAGGAATATTTAAATTAGTTTTACCTTCGGGTTTAGTACTGTCTTTAAATAATTGTCATTATGCACCTACAATTGTTTGGGGTGTTATTTCCTTTTCTTGTATGTTGGATCTTGGATTTACTCACACGATTGATAATAATAGAATTTCTGTTTTCAAAGATGGTCTATTCTATTTTGATGCAATTTCTGTGAATGGTGTTTTTAAAATTAACATGCATGATAAAAATTCCAAGAGGAAAAATAATTCTGTTTTTAGCATGAATAAGAAGAGTAAGTTAGACAAGAACTCTTCTTATCTTTTGCATTGTAGGCTTGCCCATATTGGGAAGACTCGCATACAAAAGCTGCAACGTGATGGGCTTTTGGAAAATATCAATGATGAATCATTTGATAAATGTGAATCTTGTATCTCTGGAAAGATGACCAAGAAACCTTTTAATAGCAATATTGAAAGGGCTACTGAACTACTTGGTTTGATGCATACTGATGTGTGTGGACCACTTAGACATGTGTCAAGGAAAGGTGCTAGCTACTTCTTGACGTTTACGGATGATTATAGCCGTTATGGTTATGTTTATTTACTTAAGCATAAACATGAGGTATTTGAAACATTCAAAACGTTTAAAGCAGAAGTAGAGTTACAACTGGGAAAGAAGATTAAAGCTCTTCGTTCTGACCGTGGTGGTGAATATTTAAGTCAAGAGTTTAAAGATTATTTAAGTGAGAATGGAATTGTTCAGAAACTTACTTCTCCATATACTCCATAACAAAATGGTGTATCTGAAAGGAGTAATCGTACATTATTGGATATGGTACGGTCTATGTTTAATCTTACAACTTTACCATTATCTTTTTGGGATTATGCTCTTGAATCTGCTATTCGTATTCTAAATATGGTTCCCACAAAGAAGGTAGATAAGACACCATATGAACTATGGCATGGCAAGAAGCCATATTTGTCTTATTTAAAAGTCTGGGGTTGTGAGGCATATGTGAAACGTGACTCTGGAGATAAACTCCAACAACGCTCAGTAAAATGTATCTTTGTAGGTTACCCTAAGGAAACTATGGGTTACTACTTTTATTATCCGGCTGAGAACAAAATTGTTGTGGCTCGGTATGGAGACTTCCTTGAAAATGATCTTGTAAATCAAGAATTCAGTGGGAGAGATTATGATCTTGAAGAAATTCAAGAAGATACATTGCCTTCTGAAAATACTAGCGATGAAATTCATGTAGAACCAGAAAGTCTGAGTGTTCCGCCGGAATTAATTCCTCCACGTAGGTCACAAAGGACTATACGTGCGCCGGACAAACTATGTCTTTACATAGAGGATGATGAGGAGGAAGTAGGGGATCTTGGTGAACCTGCTAACTATCGATCCGCAATGTCTGATCCAAAAAAGTCGAAATAGATAGTTGCGATGAATGAGGAAATGAAATCCATGGAAATCAATGATGTTTGGATTCTTGTAGACGAACCTAAAAATGCTAAAGTAGTGAAAAATAGGTGGATCTATAAGAAGAAAACTGACATGGATGGTGATGTACAATCCTATAAAGCACGTTTAGTGGCTAAAGGTTTTACTCAAACTTTTGGCATAGACTACGAGGAGACATTTTCTCCTGTAGCAGACTTACGAGCTATTAGGATTCTCATAGCTATAGCAGCATACTATGACTATGAGATATGGCAAATGGATGTTAAAACTGCCTTCTTGAACGGTCGCTTAGATGAAGACATCTATATGCAACAACCGGAAGGGTATGTTGATCCTAAATATCCAAAGCGCGTGTGCAAACTTCAAAGATCCATTTATGGTTTGAAGCAAGCATCACGTCAATGGAATAAGCGATTTGATGAAGAAATCAAAAAGTTCGGATTTATTCAAAATCGTGATGAGCCATGTGTATACCGCAAAGCTAGTGGGAGTAATGTAGTGTTCCTAATTCTATATGTCGATGACATATTGATCATGGGAAGTAACATTCCAAGACTTAAGGAAGTTAAGGATTATCTTGGTAAATGTTTTTCTATGAAAGATTTGGGAGATGCTGCATATATTCTGGGAATTAAAATCTATCGAGATAGGAGTAGACGGTTAATTGGTCTTAGTCAAGATGCTTATATTGATAAGATATTAAAGAAATACAACATGCATAACTCTAAGAAAGGTTTCTTACCGATGGAGGTTAAGCATGAGTTAAGTCATGAGAAAGATGCATCATCACCTGAAGAGGTGGCTTACATGAAGAACGTGCCTTATGCTTCGGCAGTAGGATCTATTATGTATGCTGTAAGATGTACAAGGCCTGATGTGGCGTTTGCTCAGAACTTGGTCAGTAGATACCAACAGAATCCAGGAAAGTTCCACTGGACTGCTGTTAAGCATATTCTAAATTATTTGAGGAGTACGAAAGATATGTTTTTGGTATTCGGGGGTAAACCAGACACAGAACTGAATGTAACAGGGTTCTGTGATGCGTCCTGGGAATGTGATAAAGACGATACGAAGTCTCAGACGGGTTACGTGTTTTTCATCAATGGAGGAGCAGTTGTCTGGAAGAGCAGTAAGCAGAAAAACATTGCTATGCATGAGACTCAATCTGAGTACGTGGCCGCTTTAGAAGCCGCAATGGAAGCTGTTTGGATTAGGAAGTTTATTGGAGATCTTGGAGTGATGCCTTCAATTAAAGAACCTATTGATATATATTGCGACAATTCTGCGGCAATAATATTCGCCAATGACCCTGGAGTCATGAAAGGCGCCAAACACTTTAAACATAGATATCACTACGTTCGAGAACAAGTGGAAGCTCGAGAAATAAATTTGATAAAAGTTCACACAGATGATAACGTAGCTGATCCTTTTACTAAGGCTTTGTCTAGGCCAAAGGTAGTTAAGCATGCCAAGGCAATTGGGCTGCAACTAGCTAGCGAATTCATGCAATAAATCTGTTGATTAGTATTTGGATAAAGGATGTAAGACATTATTAAATTGATGAAATAAAGATTGGGTTTCGTTTATTTTTCTGTTATTTAATTTTGTATCCTATTTTACATATTTTAATCCATGAGCATTTTGATGTTTCTAAATGTCTGTTGTCGATTAATAATATGGGAGTATTATTAAACTAAGACAATTCAAAATAGTGACAGAGTATACTTGAAAGTATATTGGTCAATTTTGGATGATATTTGATGGATCAAATATTGGACTTATCCCAACTATGTGATTTTACTTTATGGATCTTTGTCATTAAGTAAATCATAAATAGTTATCCTTAGACCTGATATACCAGAAAACTGCATTGAATGTAGTGCATTTCTGTAAGGTAACCTAACGCTAAACGTAACTGGCAGTCACAAGGGTTATTTTCAGAAGTGTTGCGAAGTTCATGTGTTTTGCTTGTAGTCGAAATGGGATTCGTTTCCTTCAAATTTATTTTGAAGTATAAATACAACTGGTCCCCTCGGGGGAGTAGTAAGATGTTTGTGTGGCCACACCCAAATGTGTTTTGGTAATCTTGCTATATCCGTAAACGAGAAACAGAATAGTTAATGAAGGAATGACTTAGATCCATATCCTTATTAACAATGTATTTGAAATGAAAGGATAATAATAATGATATAATCATTAAAAGGTTCTTGTCCAGGAGACCTTACCCGGTTTGTACTAGTGACATTGCTAGTGTAACTAGACGCTAGTCAATGTGATCACGATATTAGAATTTTGTCCAAGTGGGAGCTGAAAGTTTATGGACTTTAAATTAATAGTCGTGAGATAGGATCGAACTCGGGATCACGGGATTGCACACATAACGTAAAGAGTTAATTTATTTATTAAATATATTTTATATATATTTATTAAAATCAAACCAAAGCTTAAGTAACGATCGCTGATAAATAAAAGTTAAGTTATAACGACTGATAGGTGTGTAAACACCCATCCTTTTACCACTTAATTCGGGCTAAAACGAGACCAAAACACGTATTTAATATCATTTGTTTGGAATTATGCGTGGTTTTTGTGTTTGTTGTGTTTTCAGAGTCAACCGGATGAATATTGAAGAAAACATGGGATTGCACGGGTTTTACTGAAGAAAAAGACTCGAGATAAAGTCTATTGTCCAAGAGATGCAAAAGATTTGAAGTCACTGGGCCTATTCGAAGATTTATCGAAGAAAAGGACCAAAGATGGAAGATTTATATAAGTCGAAGAAACTCAAGTCTATTAAACGAAGAAATTAAAAGACGAGTTGAATTTAATCGACGACAAATCCCGAATCAGAATCGAAAACGGAAACTTTTCTGAAAAGACGAAAAGACAAGAAGAACGGGAGAAAGCCCACTCACCAACCAAAAGAAACACCTACAAATAGGCAACCCCTCACACACATAGTTAGCTAGTCTGGAGTTTTCTCTCCTCCCCTTTTTTTCTCCTTTCTTGTTCGTTCCATCACAATCACCACTAGGGTGATTGATGATTTTAATCTTTGTTCTTCCAATTTTGTTGTTTTAATCTTTGTTTTATCTTGTCAAAACATCAGTCATTCAATACAAAGTCCTTGTTTAATCTTTCTATTTTATCTTGTTCATCATCATCTTTATCTTCAAGTTTTTAAGTTTTTATTTTTCTTGATTTGATCTTCAAAAGTTGTTGGGTTTTGTGTTTTCGTTGATGGGATTAGTAGTTTATGGTTAGTAGATGCTTGGTAATTGATTTATTTTAGTTTTTGGTGAAAAACTTGGTGATTTTTGGATCAAAACCGTTTTTCCTTGTTCTTCGGTTTAGTTTCTGTATCTGGGTTTCCCAGAAGTTCCGAATCAGTGAATAGTAACTTCCGAATGAGTTTAGTATTAAAAAGTTCCGAACCAAGCTAAACTTCCGAATCGAGAAGAAGTTCCGAACGAAGGTAAAAGTTCCGGATCAAGCCAAAACTTCCGAACGAAGCTAAAGTTCCGAACCAATTTTCAGACTTCCGAACCAAAGACTTCCGAACCAGTAAGTTCCGAATCAAGGGGCTTCATTCGGAAGTCCAAAACTTCCGAATCAGTAAGTTCCGGATGAGTGTTTAAGTTCCGAATCAATTCCTTTGTCAAAACTTCTGAATGAAGGATAAGTTCCGGATGAATCCAAAAGTTCCGAACCAAGCACAAAGTTCCGAATGAAGCTTAACTTCCGAATGAACAGTAACTTCCGAATCAGTTATATTTTGGGTATTTTAGAGTTTTACTGTTTCTTTACTGTTTCCTTGATTTAATTTTAATTTCCTTTTAAGCTTAATCCTAATTTAAATTCAAGTTTAAATTCAAGTTTTTATTACTCATCATTAAATTAATTATCTTTGATTTAAATTTTCATTTCCACTTTTTATTAGACTAGAAAACCAAACCCTCTTATTTAGTAACCAAGAACAATCATTTCACTTAAGACCAAGATCAATTCGAGAGGATTTCGAGAGAGAAATTTAACCACAATAAAAAGCTTGTATCAAATGGCGCCGCTGCCGGCTCTTCTCGTTAAGATCAAAAGTTTTTTGTGAGAACTTGGATTTTGGGATCCGTTCCCCGTGAACGTTACTTTTTCAAGAAAATTTTCAAAAATACAAAAAAATTAAAAAACATAAAAACCAAAAAACCAAAAATATTTGTGCTTTGCTTTTCTTTGTTCGTTCTTTTGCAGGTGTATGCGCACTCGATCCACGTCATATCAAGAGCCCGAGCCTCTCGATCACTTAGACATGGCCGGTGTACCACCTCCAAACAATAATAACAACAACAACATGAATAATAACAACAACAATGAGCACCTTCCGGATAATCGCCCGATGATTGAATTGCTGCAAGCTCATGTCGATGGCAACACGGATCCAATTGTTATACCACCAATTGCCGCCAACAATTTCGAGCTAAAGTCAGGCTTTATCCAGATGGTCTCCGCTCAACCATTCTTGGGACGAACCATTGATGATCCACACGACCACATCAAGAGATTTCTACAACTCACCAACACGGTCAAGTTCAATGGAGTTCCACAAGAGGTTATAAGGTTACAACTTTTTCCCTTTTCTTTAGAGGGACAAGCCCGGCATTGGCTTGCTAAGGAACCGCCACAGAGTATTCTCTCGTGGACGGATTTGGAAACAAAGTTTATCAACTACTTTTTTCCACCCTCTCGTACTACCGCTTTGCGGAATGAGATCATAAATTTTGAACAAAAGTACGATGAGTCATTCAGTGAATCTTGGGATCGCTTTAAAGATCTTTTAAGAAAATGCCCACAACATGGTTTTACCAAAGTACATCAAATCAATACTTTTTACAATGGTTTAAGCATGAGTGACCAAGATTCACTGAACAGTGCCTCGGGGGGTAATTTATTGGCTAAGACTTCCAATGCTGCTTGGGACATCATTGAGAATAAATCTCGTGTGCAAACCAAGAGTGTTAGGACCAATGTTGCTAGTGCTAGCACTAATGACAGCGACAAGCGACTTGATAAAATCACCACGCTTCTTGAATCGCTTGTCACCCACACCGTCAGCAACAACGCCAAAACCGCTCAAGTGAACGCTGTCAGCCAACCTTGTGAGATATGCGGTGGTCCTCACGCTTACACAACTTGTACCGCCACCCAAGACTACCCTGCTGAAAATGTGAATGCGGCATATGGCACCTACCAACAACCTGCTTATCAAGCTAGACCTCAAGGTGACCGTAACTTGCTTAGCTATCGATCCAACAACTACCTTTCACCACCTGGCTTTCCTCCTACCAACCCAAACCAACAACAAAACCTTAACCGCCCTCCTCAACAACAACAACAACCTCGACAACCATACATCCCACCTCACAAGCAGCAACAACCACCTCAACGTAACAATCAAGTCTACCAACAACCTGCTTACCAACCACCTGCATACAATGCTCCTCCCAACCAAGCCACCACTGCATTACACCAAGAGGTTGCAACCTACATGAGAACCAATGATGTGATAGTGGGAAATCTCCAAGAGGAAGTGCGCAATTTGAAGGCAGACTTGGTCAAGCAAGGAAACGATTTGAGAGCTGACATGAGAAACACGTTGGATAGCCAAACTAATGATCTGAGGAACATGATGGCTAGTTTCTTCCAAAGTAGTCAACCCTCTTCTTCGGGTACTCTTCCGAGTAACACCGTTGCAAACCCAAGAGGGGAGATGAAAGCAATCACTACTCGAAGTGGTAAAGGTACCAAGGAACCCGAGCTTCCTATACCTCCACCGGTGATTGTGACTAAGGAGAACGAGTCACCTGCTCCTATTCCTCACCCTTCTCCTTCCCCAATTTCTCCACCGCTTCTTTCTACCCCTCCTCCACCCGTGGTTGTGAGTGATCCTATTTCCCTAAAGCCTTCCTCTTCTTCTAATATACCTTATCCATCTAGGTTGAGGAAAGAGAAGCAAAAGAGCAAGGATGATATTCAAGTTTCGAACTTCCTAAAAATGTTCAAAAAACTGAATTTCAATATCTCCTTCGCTGAGGCTCTCGCTCACATGCCCAAGTATGCAAAAATGTTTAAAGATCTTCTGAGCGACAAGGAAAAGCTCCTCGATATTGCCAACACCCAACTTAATGAGAACTGCTCTGCAGTGCTCTTAAGGAAATTGCCAACCAAGCTTGGTGATCCGGGTCGTTTTCTTATTCCTTGTAATTTCCCGGGAGTAGAGAATTGAATGGCCCTAGCCGATCTAGGTGCCAGTATTAATCTCATGCCTCTAAGTGTTTGGAAGCAATTATCTCTCCCAGAGCTAGTCCCCATCAAAATGACTTTGGAATTAGCTAACCGTACGGTTGCTTATCCAGTGGGGATAGCCGAAGACGTCATTGTAGGAGTCGACAAATTCACCTTCCCTGCTGATTTTGTTGTCGTCGACTACGAGATGGACCCCCGTGTGCCACTCATTGTTGGTCGTCCATTCTTGAGGACCGGTCGCACTCTCATTGATGTTGAAGCCGGTGAGCTTATCATGAGAGTGGGTGACGATAAAGTAGTCTTCAACATGGGAAAGCTTTCTAAACAGCCTTATTCTTACGAGAATGTTAATTGTATTGACGTTCTTGATGAGGCTTGTGAAGAACACTTCAAGGATGCTTGTAAAAATATTCCTACCTCTCTTCCCAATGTTGAGACCGTTTCCTCTATCGACTCATCACTATCTCTATTTGGAGAAAGTGATTTCCTTTGGAAAGATTTGGAAGCCACCTTGGAAGATGTGAAGCAAGACAATGACGATTCTACTGCCACGTGGGATGACGATCTCAGTTTCATTGCAAACCTCCTCAGAGAAGACAATCCTTCCCCTCCATCTCCCACTGTTATTGCTATCGAGACTCCGACTTCGAATACGCCTCCCGTCGACAATCCTCCGGATTTGGAACTTAAGGAGTTGCCACCCCATCTTGAGTATGTATTCCTCGAAGAAGAGAAGAAGTCGCCAGTCATCATTGCTAAGGATTTGAAGGATGAAGAGAAAGCCCGACTTGTCGCCGTGTTGAAAGATCACAAGAAGGCTATTGCTTGGAAGATTTCCGATATTCGTGGAGTTGATCCTCACTTCTGCACACACAAAATTCTCATGGAGGACGACTATAAGCCCACTATTCAAAGCCAACGAAGGGTGAATCCAAAAATCCATGAAGTCATCAAAACAGAGGTTCTCAAACTTCTTGATGCGGGTATGATTTACCCTATTTCGGATTCACCGTGGGTTAGTCCAATCCATTGTGTGCCCAAGAAGGGCGGAATAACCGTTGTTCCCAATGAACACAACGAGTTGATTCCCACTCGTCTCGTTACTGGGTGGAGAGTTTGTATAGACTACCGCAAACTCAATGATGCCACGAGAAAGGATCATTTCCCTCTACCTTTTATGGACCGAATGCTTGAACGTTTAGCCGGTAATGAATATTACTGCTTTCTTGATGGTTTCTCGGGTTATTTCCAAATACCCATCGATCCCCAAGATCAAGAGAAGACTACATTCACTTGTCCCTATGGCACTTTCGCTTACAAAAGAATGCCTTTTGGCTTATGTAATGCGCCCGGGACTTTCCAAAGGTGCATGTTAGCTATCTTCCATGACATGGTTGAACAAACCATGGAAGTCTTCATGGATGATTTCTCGGTCTTCGGGGATTCCTTCTCTGCTTGCCTTGCCAATTTAGAACGTATGCTCAAGCGGTGCGAAGACACTCGCCTAGTTCTGAATTGGGAAAAATGCCATTTTATGGTAAAAGAAGGCGTCGTGCTTGGACATAAGATCTCGAAAGCCGGTCTTGAAGTTGACCGTGCTAAAGTCGATGTTATCGCAAAGTTGCCTCCACCTTCAACCGTGAAGGGTGTGCGAAGTTTCCTGGGTCATGCGGGCTTCTACCGTCGATTCATCAAAGATTTTTCTCAAATCGCTCGCCCGATGACCCATCTCTTGGAAAAAGATACTCCTTTTATCTTCTCCAAAGAGTGTCTTGAAGCCTTCAACTCGCTTAAGGATAAGCTAACTAAGGCACCCGTCTTGGTTACCCCTAATTGGGAGCTTCCCTTTGAGTTGATGTGCGACGCTAGCGATTTTGCTATTGGAGCGGTTCTTGGACAAAGAGTGAACAAACACTTCCAACCGATCCATTACGCTAGCAAGACAATGACAGGGGCACAATTGCATTATACGACAACCGAAAAAGAGCTTTTAGCTGTTGTCTATGCTTTTGAAAAATTCTGCCCCTATCTTGTCCTTTCTACCACCATTGTGTATACCGATCATTCTGCGCTGAAGTACTTGTTGACAAAGCAAGATTCCAAACCAAGACTTCTTCGCTGGGTTTTGCTGCTCCAGGAATTTAAAATCGAAATCCGCGATAAAAAAGGAGCAGAAAACCTAGCTGCGGACCATCTTAGCAGACTTGAGGATCCTTACCAAGGGGAACATCCGACCAAAGAAATCAATGATTCTTTTCCCTTGGAGACCTTAATGTCTATAAACTCGAAGCCGAATGAAACCCCGTGGTTTGCGGACTTTGCAAACTACTTGGCGGGTGGAATTCTCAAGGAAGGGTTGACGTCCTAGCAAAAGAAAAAGTTCTTCACCGACATCAAGACTTAATTTTGGGACGACCCT